>CM057453.1:1343584375-1344832500 GCA_016271365.2 Neoceratodus forsteri
TCGGACAATTATATAACCATTGAGCGACTTCTAAAATATGAACTGGGTTGGTGCGTGGGTGGGACACAGGACAGTTGCCCATTCATTTCTATACTGCCACTCATCAACTATGACCTGGGTGGGTGAGTGGGTAGCACCACATTTCACCTTTCTTTGGTATTTCCCCATAAAACACACTTGCCACACCTTCCAACACAGTGCTCTACTTCCTCCTTCACACTGCACTTGTATTTCACTATGTCTGTCGCTAGCACCACCTAATGGTCAGACTGTTTGCTATAAACGCCGTCTTCACTTCTTTAGAGGTGTGCTCCACATTTTTCACGCTCGTACACACAGCAAAGCCTGCTCACTCCTGCTCCCAACACGGCATTATCGTGCCATAATGCAGTGTTGCTATTATGACACCTGATGTAATTGAGCCAATTGTGCTCCTTGTTTCCGATGCTCTGATTTTGGCCATGTTACAAGTTCTCTTTGATACAGCATACTGTATGGGAAGTGAGAAAGTAAAAATGGGACACAGGGATGTTGATAGTATTAACAAACATCTAACAAGAGAAGCACACTGGATCATGACTTTGGGAACAAAGGCCACAGAAGGATTATGTATGGTTCATAGCTCACTGCTTATGTAACATAGTTGAATGATGAATATGGTTGTTGGATACAGAGGCCAGTATCAAGAGGACAATGTTTACTAGATAATAGTATAGAATGTATTGTGCTTAGGTACTTGGATGCTTGACATGAGTCGTTTGATAATATGAAGGTTATGGCCTTTCTCTGTATCCCACCTGTAGGAAGGAAGCTTGGTTTAGAATTATGAAAGCCCCAAAAAAGAATAATTATTAATGATTGTTCTGTAACTGAATGCAGAAGAACTTGAACATAGCATCTTAATGATAAACAGATGATCACCTCCTCCAACTCCGGAGAGTGTGACCAGTAGCACTCAGGAAAGGAAAAAAACCCTTGGGGAGAAACCTCTGAGGACCCATGGCTACTGACCTGCCCATCCTTCTGGGCATACTAAAGGAGAGAGATTCTAAATAAACTAAATTAATCAGCTAAATCTGAATTCTAATTTGTAGAATTCAATCCGATGAATGAAGCTTAAAAAGAACTGAATTATAAATGTCAATTGAAGTAATTTCCTCTTAATAAAGTCCGAGTCCAATAATCCATGTATAATTCGGAATGATGGAGAGTGGATATATGCAGAACCTTCTTCCGGACTTCTGTAGAGAGAGAGCATAATCCAGGGAACGTATGATGGTGGAGATGAAGTTGATAACTGATGAATTCAATACAGGAGACCAGACGCAGATAGTTGCATCCAAACTTGACGTCAATGAGGCAGGATGAATAGAAGTAGTATGACTTCCTGATTTCTAATAGAGCTTGCATAGTACGTGGCATGAAGAAAGCTTGTAGCCAGGCTACTGACTGATGAATCCAGTTCTGATAAGTGAAGTATAGTCTTAGGAATTTATATGAAGGCAACTGCTGTAGAGCTGAGCTGGAATAATGGCAAGCTGTAGAGGATATTTGGAGACACTGGTGCAAGGAATGAAGCATCCAAGGAGTAGAATATGGTGAGCCCAAATAGTAAGCAAGGCAGTGAGACTGCTAATCCGAAGTGAGAGGTAGAAGGAGCAGGGATTGCACCCACGAAGGCAGATGAGAAGGAACAACAAGCGGCAATCAGCCCCTGAAGAAAGTGCAGCATAACCAAGAGCTGGTGAGATAGGAGAGAGAGGCAGCTGATTCCAGGTATGGGAAGCGCAGACAGACCCATGGAAGTCTGCTGGTAGAATAGAGCATGGCAGTTAGTCCCTCGATGAGAAGCGCAGCTTTTCCGGCATCTGGAGAGGGAAGTAGAGAGACGACTAGCTCCAGGCAACAGGTATACAGCCAGCCCTATGGAGGTCAGCCAGTAGGAATAGGACATGGCATACAGCCTAGGCGACTATCTTGAGTCAGTTTAGAACATGGGAGTACTGCATTTGTAAGGCAAATGTAGAAAATGGAATGGTGCTGAGGACTGATGGATCCAGTAGATCAAGGATGGCAGGAATCGCATTGAAGAGACCGTGGCATAGAGATGGCAACTTGACGAGGAATAGCAGGTGAAACTGTAGGTATGCAATGGTTGAGGCAGCAATAACGAGACGAGACCTGAATATTTGAACATAAGAGTCTTGGATGGAGATAACTGAAGAGGCTGAGGCAAATGGAGCAGCATTGTCAGGGTCAAGTGGTAGAGCACAATCAGGATAAGGTCTTCATGAGAGGCGCAACTAAGTGTCCTGGAAAGGGTGAAGCAGGAGCAATTCCACAAGGCTGAAGCAGCAGGGCAAAGCATCCAAGAAAGAATGAAGAAATGGCCAGATGCGTATCCAATAAAGGAGCTTCTGGCTGGAGGACACGGTGGCAGGTAGGCGAACAGTAGAATGCGGGAATCTCCAGGCCCCAATCTGGCAAGGCAGACGTAGAGCAGAAGTAAGAAACCTCCCAGCCCGAGGGGCGAAGACAGGTCGTAGAAGCAGAAGATTAGTAGGTAATTCCCCCCAGCCCGATGGGCGAAGGCAGGACGTAGAAGCAGGCAATCATGGTGCAAATATAGTAACAAAGGGCTGCCGGGCCCACAGGGCATATTGCCAAACTACATGCAATGGCTAACTTCTGGCCTTGTGGTTGAGGCAGGAAGCAGAGTAGTAGATGATAATGCAACAGAAACGTTGAACTGCATGCAATGCAGAGAGTCATGATCTGCAAGTAGATCGCAGAAAATACAGAAGCATAGGTAGAAGGATGCCAAGTTCATGAGGAACGCAGTATAGCATAACGGCATGGTGGTCGGAAGGACCCCTAAGCCCTGAAGGGCAAATGAGGTAGCATAAGCAAGCAAGGTAGATGGACTTGCATAAGTCATAGGAGTAAGCTGCATAAGGTAGGCATGGTAGCAGGAAGCAGGGTGAGAGCATCCAAGGAGCGTATAACATAGCAAACGTTGAAATGAGAATCCATGGTAGGGAGCACTTGGCAGGCTGCCACGGCAGAGTGTAGTCATCTGAAGTGAGGTAGGAGTGGATAAGGACCGAAGCTAGACGGCACGATAAATGTCCAAGGAGAATGAGGTAAGTCGTGAGGCAAGGCTTGAAGAAGAAGAACCACAATGTACAGAGGATGAGGAATTTGAAGGAGAGGTGATAACCAGCAAGTAGGAGCTGCAGGCAACCAGTACTGTAGGAAAACAAATGTCCTGGAATGTTCACATCGAAGGATACGAAGAGAACTCTGGATGGGGTATTGAGACACTGTAAGCAAGTAACCGGCCGTAGGTCAGATGTCGCAGGCAGGTAGCAACTATACCCATGGATGGCATAAGAAACTGCCAGCAGGATGATAGAGGAGTCCAAGAGGGCTGCTGAACAAAGGATGCATAGTAGAAGTAATAACATAGTAGGGGGCTTGCACTTTTGTAGCACAGGAGAGCTATAAACAAAGCAAACATGACCTGAGTGCTAACACAATAATGGAGATGGGCAGTATCCATGGCAGCAGTGTAACATATATGATGAAGGAATACATGCTAATGGTAAACTGCTAGCTGCTTGAGCATCCACTGCAATGCATCCATAGGTTTGAGTAGCAAAGACCAGAAAAGCCACACTAGAAGTGTCTTCGTTGAAAGTAGCTCCCTTATATGCAGCGCTTGGGGAATGCACAAAGCACTAGAAGCATAGCAACAGCTGGAGTAGAACAAGAAGGAACCCCCCCCCTCAAAAGTCAAGCTAGCATGCCTCTCAACTGTCTCTGATTGTCAGGGACGTCCCTGATTTGGCCTCAAAATTTTCCTCCATCCTTCGTACAACGTGCATCTTTGTGACAGAACAGTGCGGATGAAATTCACAAATATGTGCAAACATTAAAGTTACAGACTTGTGTTTCTTCAGAAAATGCATCTTAACACAAATCCTCTTATGCTATCAGCTTTCTTAAGGAAATAGTACCAAGTTTAAAGATGTGTCCCCGAGTTTGGGTCTTTGTCCTTGATTTTTTGTGAACCGTATCCCTGATTTATGAAACAAGAGGTGGAGAGGTATGCAAGCTAGCAGCGAAAGTCAAAGCGGGCCAGACAGAATCCTGAGGCAGCCCGACACCAGCGAAAGCCATAGCATGTATGGCTGAAGGGTCCAGTAGTAGCAAAGTTTGTGTAAACCCTGACAGCTCGAAAGCCAGGCACAAGCATGAAGCCTATGACATGCAGCGGAGGAAGCAGGAATGGATCCAAGGAGGTCGGCAGCTCAAGTAGGGTGCAACAGGCACTGTCGATGATGGCAGCAAGGACCGCTAGCAACAGGGAGAAGGAGGAAGGAGCCCAGTTCTGCAGCAGCGCGGAAATGCTGCAGAGAGGACGGTGAGGGATGCAGTGCAGTACACAGCTCCCTGACATTGTCATGGAAAGTCCCAGCCAGAAGTAAGTGAAGAAAGGCAACCGTGATGAATCCCAGGCATCCACAGCAAAGCAGGGAAATGAAGGTCCGGCAAACTGCAGATTAGTTCAAACGGACAAAAGCGGTGCAAAGGGAGCGGCTGCTCAGAATGGAGAAATGGCAGGGAAAAGGCAAGAAAGACAGAGGAGCAGAATGGGGTAAGGCAAAACCAGCCCCGAAACAAAAACACCAGGGGGGGGCATAAGCTAGACAAAGAACGGGAGGGTAGGGTCGGAAGCAGGACAGAGAACAGAGAGCAGCCGCGCACCAGCATCACAAACTAGCGAGTACAACTCACTCTAAACAGAGCAGAAGTCAGCTGTCAGGATTAAATAGGCTGTGGGAGAGGAGCTCTTCCCCCACATAATACTGGGCTACCTTTCCATTAAATGAGTTAAATCACCACTATTTTCTAAAAAACAATAAATTCTATTGCCTTCACATTCTGTTTCTTTGTCTTCTGTGCAGATGTCTATGCAGAACAATAAAGGGATCAATATAGAATGCAATCATTAAAAAATATAAACAAGACAAATAATAATTCTAGGGTAATTTCAAACTTTGGATTATGACTAATTGATGCATGTTTGCCTCGACGATATACATCTTTTATCTGAGGAGGCAGTCAGTTTTCAATTTACTCTGCTTTTTAATAGAGCTGTGAGGTATTTCTGAACTCTTCTATGTAGCTTACAATTTCTGTTCATAGCAGTGGACTTACAGCATGTGTGAGCTCTTTATTTGCAGGGGCAGCATTCTGAACGTTTCGAAGAGGCCCTTAGTTCAGCAGTTTCTCATTTTTTAAATGCTGTTCTGAAGTCTGTTAAAGGCTCCCAATGTTATTTTTTTTTCAGATGGACTGTGTCAGATTCAAACCTAGAATTTATTCATTTCTTGTTGGATAAATATATGAAATTTCAGCTTGGACTTACTGTAACTCGTAGGTTCTACAAATATGCTCCATGTGGGGTGAACAATAACATACTGCACCTGACACAGAAATGTGAACTATATATACTGTTTATGACCATACAGGCAATTTCATAGCCTGGTATATTCCATGCTGTATTTTTTTTTATGTTTAATGGGTTGTTCACTGTTATGGCACCAGTTGGCTTGGATTAATTGCCTTATAGGCACTGCAGTAGATATCCAAATTATTTGATAACCCCCAGATAAGGTACAAAACTGAGCATAATTGATTAAGTAACCTATGACAAGTCTGAGATGGACATTTTATGTAGTTTATGTACCTGTGATTTTTGATTTTACTATGGATATAGTGTAAAAGATCAACTTATAAACTAATAAAAATAAATGAGAAAAATAAAGTATTCACTGTAGGTAATATATTGTAAGTTTGGTGTCTTTTCTGGGCTGTATTTCAGAGTAAAGTACACATTTTCAGCATTTCCAGGTTCCCATTGTACCACTTTTTATGTATAGTATATTCAGTTCATCTGGACACTAATCTGTTACTGTTTATAATAAGAGTCCTTCATTCAGAGTCAATACCTCTTAAAATATTTATATATTTATCCTGGTGGTCACCTTGGAAATTGTCAGTCAGCACCACAGCACCTGAACATGGAAGTCAGACAGTAATACTTCCACATACACACCCTTGCTCCACACACAATTCACTCAAACATGAACGTCAGACAGTAATCTCTCTCATACTCTCACTTGTTCCCCTGATTCACCTGAACATGGAAGTTGGACATTAATCCCTCCGAACATGTAATAAAGGGGTCCAGTATAGCAAGGCAGCATGGAATATCGCCATGTTTTGTTGTGCTGAGATGTTTGTTTCCATTTCACTTTGAAAGTGACAGATTTCTTTTTACCAATCTAGTGTTGTAGGACAATAAGTAGATAAAGTCAGACAAGACATACTGTAATGTATTTTGATAAGACGTGTCAGTGTGCAGCTACAATTTCTCTGGTTACTTGCCAGGTTTTAGGTGGTGCCAGCTTACAGGTTCACATAATGGGCAATACTGGATAATACATATGAACCCTACAGCCTGGCACATCTCTCCCCATGCGTGCTGGAGTTTGTGGTTGTGATAAGTGTGTGTCACATACAGTATTTTTTTTTTAACTGTTTGGTTCACTTGTCTATTGTGTCTGCCCCACTCATTTGGTTTGGGACTCATCTCTTAGCCTGACATCATCCTTCACTCAGCAGTTACAAAGTTCTTTGTGATTCTCTGCTAGATTTGTTTTTACATGTAATAGTACCTTACTAATTTTAATAGAAACTATTAATTTTAGTTAATATGGGTCAGTTCCATTTTCTCGGTCTGTTGTTTCAGCTCTTCATGTTTTGTCTAATTGTGAGGCAATCATGGGACATTTGTCAGAGAGTAATTTAATCTACAGTATCTTTCTGACACAAACCGACTAGAACAGACACTAGAACAGCTTATGTAGAAAGTAACTGTGTTATTGGGAGTGCAGGCAGAATTTCCGTGGAACTTCTGCAAGACTAATATTTAAAAAATAATTCCCACCCTCCAATACGTTTTTGTCTCATTAAAGGGGGGGAGACAGACATCAGGGATCGGGGAGAGGGGCTGCTAAACTAAAAGGGAAAGTCTTTTTAAATTAATTATACAGTAAGGGGGTGACCTCTTCCCAATGGGTTTGTCAGCATCTATTTGGGTTTCTATCTAATCAGCAACCATCAGTCTTGCAGAATGTATTTCTGAACTTTCAGTCTTGCAGATTCAATAAATGCTTAAAGATGGCACCTCTGATGCCCCGCTAATCCACGGGCAACACCCCCTATGATATTTTTAAGAGTGCAGTCTGTGGTGCAAGGGTGCAACCAAACAAACAAAAAATTTTTCATATTTTTTTCATGGAGATATTTCCCATCACACTTATCCCTATTACAAAAGTGGGGAGCTAAATGGCAGCTATAGACCATGTAAAAACTAGTGCAATGTGCACATATTTTTACATCCCTAAAACACAATAAAAACATTTAAATAATATTTGCCTCTACAGTTCATCCTCTTAATCAACAAACCATCCCTATTACTGCAACTGCTAACAAACTAGGCTGGCGGGCAGATGCTATAATTTTAAATAGATACCTCCATGACTCAAATAAAAGTGCAAAACAAATATAGAATTAATAGAACTTCATAACCAAACTGGAATGTTTTTTCCTACCAGTCTTATTAAAACATGTAACTTTACCCTTGCAGGATGCGGACTGATGTATATCAGACTACAGATCCTGTACATTCTAATCTGATAGGAGCCTGGGGTTAATAATATAGGATTTGCTTATTAAAAAATATTTTGCGGCACGAGATAACACAAGATTTGTATGTATGGAGAATTGCTCGCCCTTCCATCCAGCAGACCAGGACTGTGGACTGTGGGGACTCCTGCCGGAACAATGTAGCTTGATCAGCTAAATGCAACCACAAATAGCTCCATCTGGCACATTTAAGCAGCTGAATGAAAGGATTCAATTAATTAAGCCCTACCGCAGCACCGCATTAATGACTCCTAATGAAGTATTCCTCAGTACTGCTCAGTGTACCGCGCCTAGCAAAGTATACCTCATCACCGGGTAACTTTTGTATACTGACCACTGTGTATAGAACTCCTGGCTGTGGCCTTAAGGCAAGAACCATGAATTGAGGAAGTTAATATGGGGCAGTGGGACTACAGTGTTTCTCTTTTTGTGGACAATGTTTTATTTACTGTCCTATCCCCAGAAATGTCAGTACCCACCATCTGTGATACACTACATATGTTTGCGAGAATAGCAGATTTTTAATTGAACATATCCAAAACAGAGGTTCTCTCTTTTAATTTTAGCACATTGGCAGAGTTGAAAAGGCAATATTCCCTGCTTTGGTCCTGCGCCTTAATTAAATACTTGGGTATCTACATTCCTAAAGATACTGGCAATGTGGACATAGTTAATTTTGAACCTCTAATGAACACCATTCAGGGTGACCTGGCCCACTGTAGTAGACTCTCCCTCACCTTTTTTCAGTGGGAAGAAGTCATACAAATGAACATACTGCCCCAGCCATTATACCTACTCCAGAATGTCCCCATGTTCCCAGTCAAGTAATATCTTGCTTTCATGGACAAGGATGATATCTAGCTTCATATGGTGGGGTCAGCAGCTGTGTATTTGCTTCTCAATCCTACAATTCTCTGTAGCAAAGGGGGGGTTAACCTACCTAACTTAGAACTCTATGCTACGGCAGCCTTTCTCTGAGTCATTATAGTACCCCATGGAAAATGTTTGAATTTACTTTTAATGACCCCTTTGATATTGAGCCTATTTTATTTGCATCTAGGGATAAATCTCCCCATTTGGTGATTTCTCAAAATTTACAGCTAACATGCTACAAGTGTGGTACCATCTAAAAAAAAATCCTAAATTTGAAAGCATCTTTTACTACTGCAGATTATTGTCAGGGATGAAGATTTATTGCTGTCCCAAATGGACCTTTAATTCAAATGTTGACAGTTGGGTCTTAGATTTCTCTTTAAATTTTTTGATAATACTGAGGTAGCCCCATTCGAAGTTCTCCAACAAACATTTGGTTTGACAGGCCAAGAACATTATAGATACCTGTAAGTTAGAACTTATCTTTTTGACAAACAGTGGAAGTACACTAGACTTCCAGAACCTAAACCTCTCTTATTGACCATATTAATAGATTTACTAGAAGACAAACCCTGGGGACACCTTATAGGACTTTTATATGGAATTTTGCAAGCTACATTAGGGAACTCCATACACAATCTTAGATAACTGGAATAAGGAACGGAATCTCTCTGTCATATATGAATCTTGAATGAAATGTTCCCTCCCTGTGGTTAAAATAACTCTTTCCAATACCTAGATGGAATTTGCATGGTAGTGCAGATACTGTTATTTCTGTACCCCCATGCTTCTAATAAAGTATTTGCCATGTTCTTATGGTGCCTGCTGGTGGGGCTATGGATATAACCCGGCTGATCACAGACATGTTTTATGGCATTGCCCAGTGTTGACCACATTTTGTCTGACCCTCCAGAGGGAAACTGATGACTACCTAGAGGAACATATCGTGCATACAGCTGAATTGGTGCTGTTATTGGTTTTCCCACACCACCATCCACCCTGGCACAAAACTCTTTTACTGGTATATTAATTGGAGGCCAAAAAGGCCATCACCCATAGATGGATGTCATCTAAAATTCCTACTATTAATGAGTGGCACCAGCTAGTGCTAGACATATACCATATGGAACAATTTATGGCAAAGTTACATTATAGGTTCAATCTCTTTACTCTGAAATGGCAATGATGGATCTGGCACATAGCTCAAGAGGACCCAGAGTTTGTACCATGAAGCAAATTCTGAGGGACATGGGCAAGGGTGATGCCATTCTTGCTGGGGGAGATGGGTGGGAACTGTTATACATTTACCTTGCTGTACAGATAGTGTATGGTCTAGGTTCTGTGGAATTGTCTTGACTTAATAAGATGGGTGTTTAAGATCCTATATACTGTCACATGAATGTCAACCCTTCTTTCTATGTTAGTGTCTATACTTGATATGATATTCTGTATTTGATGATGACTGATCTCTATGCTTTTTGTAATGATTTCTGTACTAAACTGTGTTTCATCTGATACAAAATTATAATAAAAAAAGAAAACAATAGGGGAACACTTGTGAAATTGTTCAGTAGTAAAGCGCCATTGACTAGAGCCCCTAGGGATGCAAAAAAACACCTACATTGCAAAAATGTTTTGTGCTGCCATGGAGGTTTTGTCAGAAGAAACACAATGTGGAAAAAGTTTTGTTTTTAACTCTTTTATAAAATATTAATATTGTATGAGACAAAATATGACTAAATGATCTTGTATGAAAGCAACAGTACTGCAGGGGTGTGGGGTGGGTGGGCAGTTGGGGTGGCTGGTAAAAGATGACCTACTGTAGATACTGGCAAAAAATTAGAGATGTCAGTTATTTAGCATTAAAAAAAAAATTAGAATGGCAAGTCTTTCCATTCTTTCCTTTAGAGTTAATTTATTCCTAATCTTTATTCTAAAGTTGAAGTCATAGTCCACGGTTTGTGACATCACAATTATTTCCACAGCAACAGGCTGATATCATAAGCAGAGGATTAAGAACTCAGCTCAGGGATGTGAATGAACTGGAAAAGAACCCAAAGAAGGGCAACTAGGATGATTAAACAATTGGGTGTGGGGGTTATGTCAGGATGGATTAAAGGACCTGAACTTATTTTCACTGGAATGTAGGAGACTAAGTCAGAGGGGATATGATAACTGTTTAAAATATACTATAGAAAAATTAATAATGAGGAGTTCAATGGAAGATCACCTGTGTATGTGTTGTGCTTGTGCAACTGTTGATACTGTACTTTGAATTGTCTCTTTTTTCTGGTTTTTAACCCTCACAAAAGGTGCCCGGAGAATAGTTTCACACCTAAAGGAAAGATTATAGAGTAGCTAATGAGACATACCAGAGGCAGAGTGCCAGAGAAGGAGGAGGGTAGGGAGGTGGACCATGAAAACTCACAAGGCAAGGAGCTGAAAGATTGTGGGAATTTAAGTAGTCAGGAAGGGGGAGGAGTCTAGCAGCCTCCATTGAACTTCAAGGTAAACCTTTTAATTCAATGGAAGGCTGCCAGTGTGTGTTTGTCGTTTTGCAGCTGTTGTGATACTTTAGCTTGTCTCCTTCTCTGGTTTTCCACCCTTGGTTGAGGTACCAGAATAGTCACAAGGTTAAAGGAAAAGTGATAGCTAAAGAGCCATGCAGAGGCAGAGCATTGGAGAAGGAGGAGGGAAGGGGAGGGAGAAGGTACATGGAAAATAATAGGTGAGGAGCTTATGGACTGTGGGGCTTTTGTAGTCAGAAAAGGGGAAGGATCCTGGCAGCCCCCACAGAACTGCAGGGTAACTCTTTAAATTCAATGACAAGCCACCAGTGTGTGTGTGTGCTTGTGCAACTGTGTGATACTTTATAAGCTATTCTCCATAATGGATAGAAATTGAAAATAACCTATGTAAAACATCTAGTATTGACTTAAACTCAGTTGTATATGCCAAGAAGATCACATTTGTTAACACAAAGGTGATGACTGATTCTGTCAAAATTTTAAGATATGTTAAATGGATGTTCCACTTAGAACTTTCTAACTCTAAACTACAACCCATCCGGAACAATACCAATTTTAGATTAGATGGAGCTACTTGACAAAATCGAACATGGACTCAAAGAAATTTCATCAAAGTAAAGGATATCTTGAATCATAATAATTTCATACTATTTGAAACCCTTGTGGAAAAATATGATCTATCAGTAGATGGTAAAGATTACTATAATAAAGTAGTCGAAGTGATAAGGGTTTCTATACAGCCTGAGCAGACGGTGAGTGATGTCATAAAACCTTTATAGGCTGTTTACATCTGATTCCCTCAATATCTTCATGATATAATCTTCTTTTAGACAGCTTCAGAGGTCTGCTTGTGGAACCCATTAGATGGTGGTTCCAGGAAATGGAGGTAAGTGTTGAGAATTGGGATTGGTCAATAATCTAGTCCTTCTCTACTGTATGAAGGCATTTAACATGACTAATCTAAGACTGTTACATTTTAAAACCTTGCATAATCTATGCTATGTGCCAGCACACATGTACAAAATGGGTTTGAGGCCTGACCTTATATGTAATAAATGTAAAAATGGAAGAGGTTCTCTGGTCCACATGTTTTGGAAATGTCCGGTTATACAAACTCTTTGGACTGAGGTTAAAACATTTTTGAGTGTAATTCCCATCCTCAACAACAAATTCAATTTAAAAACATGTATTCTTGAACATTTCAGTGAGGAAGATCTGTGGACACAGGAACAACAAACTTTGCTACTGGTGGGTGGGTCAATAAGAAACAGTATTCTTACATACTGGCTGGAAGTCAGTGCACCAACATGGAGTGAATGGATTTCACAATTATTAGAAGCTGTAAGAACTGAGAAACTAGCTCTCCACATAAATGGATGTGGACACAAATCTGACTGGAGAAGGTGTTCACTGGAGTACATGTACACTGAACTAATACACATGAATCAACACCCTCTCCACTCTACCCTCCTTCATAACTAACTATGAATTTTAATATTACATTAGTGAGGCTGTTTACAATAGATACTGCTATGGCTCATGCTTGGTGGTTTATGGCAGCAGCCATGTTGCAGCGGGCCTTAACCACACATATATGTTAGTATAATGGATGAACTCAGTACATTCCTCTCTCTTTCTTACTTTCTCATTAGTGTTGCTTGGATAGTAGCCTATGAATTAGGATACCACCAGATACCTGAGGTTTGGCAAGACAGTGGATCTGGTCAGATAGTAGTGCTATCTGACTGTGGATCTGACTGTCCTGGATCCAGTTCAGATCCCCCAGATCTGCAGTTGGATCCTTGGATCCAACCTCAGATCCCTGAATCTGATGTTGGATCCAATCACAGATTCTTGGATCCAACCTTGGATAATGTGGTATCTGACCTGGGATCCAACCTCTGACTTAGGTCATATCCCAGGTCGGATACTGCCACTAGCCAATGAATCACAACTGGATCCACAAAAGCACTATCTGAGCATCACTATTTCTCATTGTATCTCTTTTTTTCTATACTTATGGTTTCAGCATTAATTCTGGGGAAAAGGACCAGGCTACTATTATATTGCTTGAGCAGTTTTCTTTTACTGCTATACGTTAACTGTATAAACATACTTGTCATATTCTGCTATACTGTAAGGTTCACTTTTAAATAACTAGGCTGTTATGGTAATTCACGTTATTTTTTTATATGAAAACTTTCATTATTTGTAGCTATTTGAGAAATCTCAATAAAATCTTTGTTGACAAAAACAACTGTGTGGTACTTTGGCTTGTCTCTTTTTCTGGTTTTCCACCCTTGGCAGAGGTGCCTGGAGAATAGTCTCACAGCTAAAGGAAAAGTTATAGCTGAAAGGCCAAAAGTATAAAGAGAGATGTTACAGAACCTGCCTCGTCCAACTCATAAAATAGTCCCAATACAAGGAGGAGAGGAAAATCTCCCATGTGGAGGAAACATCTGGGGGGACCAGGGTTATTGGGTTAGCCTTCCCACCAAGCTTAGGATTACGAGGTTAGCTGTTGATAAGCTTGGCAAAATTTGGAATCTGATACTCTGATATATGTTTCAAAGCATGAAGATGTCCAGTGACCCATGACTTTTATTATGTGAGCCAGAATGTTCTTTCGGGATGGCGAGGTGGCTGCTAAGCATCAAGACCCTGGTGAGACAGAAGTGTTGTGATATGGAAAACAAAGCAGGACATAGTCATAGTGGAGTAGGACTCAATGTACAGAAGAGGATGAACAGAGTCAGGATATCTGTCTGAGGATTGCAGCAAACTGAATATTTGAATAGGACACCAGGTTGAGTTTTAAGCAAAATATGAGACATGGACTCCTCGGTTAATTCTGACAGTTTGGGATCTTGGTAGAGTAATAACAAAATGATCCATAGAAATTTTCTGTAAACAGTTATTAGTAAGATGGATGGACTGATCAAAGTCATGGATGATGATGTAAATTCTCCAGGTTGCAAGAAACCAAAAAGAAGGCCAGAGTCATAGCAGCTTTAAATTAAGGTCAGCAATAGGTCCAAAGAAGTCATTTTTTAAGAGAAACATTAGTTGAAAAGATTTATATTGTAGTGTATGGGTTTTCTTGAGGAGGAGTCTGGAGGTGTATCTTTCTTTATACCTTACAAGAAGGTTTTGATTGCTGGATTTGAGACATATGATATTGGTACGTCAGCACAGTCATGGTGAAGTGGATACCAGAAACATATTGTTTGACACTTGTGGCTGATAAATGAAAGGTTTGAAAACAGTATGATGCAAATGCCAAACTGAAGGAGACAGAACAGTGGAAGGAGTTCACGTTTTGTAAAATGCAGAGGACAGAAAACTTCTTCCAGGCTGTTTTATATGTGGCTTGAGTGGATGAAGCTAAGGAGTTCCATACAGTAAGTGAGGTGTCACTGAGGAGCCAAGTTATGTCATTTGCAGCTCCCAAAATGTTACTGGAGGGGTCACATCCCAACTGGCTTGCAGGAAGGCAGCTCTAAACTTCTGAAAATGGAACTGTGAAAGACAATCAGCTAGGAAATTAGAAGAACCAGGAATATACACACAATGAATAGTAAAGTTGAACAATAAGTCAGTCTTCTTAGGAAGTTCATTGCTTGGGCAATAAAATGCCTGAGCTCCAGATGATGCTAACTGAGGGAGAGGTGGATGTGGCAGTGCTCACTGAGACCTGGGCCACCGCAGGCCATGACTGGGACCTGAACCTGGAGGGTTACACCTGTTCAGGAAGGACAGGGGGGAGGGAAGGGGAGGAGGGGTTGCAATAATAGTCAAAAACTGCATTGTCATAGGAGGAGTGGAGGAGGCAGAGGAAACTGTGGAGGTGATTTGGGTCACCTTGATAACAAGGGGGGGCAAGATAGTAAAAATAGGAGTGGTGTATAGACCCCCTGGGCTGGCAGAGGAACTGGAGGAGAGTCTGGTAGCAGATGTTGGGAGACACTGTAGATTGGGCAGGGGAAAGGTGGTAGTGTTGGGGGATTTAAACATGCCAGGAACAGACTGAGAGACTATGACATCCTTGGTGGCCAGGGAACAGAGGTTGTTGGATGTCTTTCAGGATGCGTTCCTAACTCAGCAGGTGGGGGAACTGACCAGGGAGGCGCAAATACTGGATGTGGTCCTGGCAGACAGTGACCAGATTGGGGGCCTGGAGGTAAGGGAATCGTTAGCAGGGAGCGACCATGCCACAGTCTAGTTCTGCCTGGACCTAGGCGGGATAGAAGGCTGCACAAAGATGGAGATAACTGACTTCAGGGGGACGGATTTCAAGGAAATGGGAATAATCCTTAAGGAGCACTTGGATGGGATTGGGCCAGACATGGACTCTGACAGTAGGTGAGAAATCATCAAGGGGGGGTGCAGGATGCTACCAGCCCCTACACAAGAGTAAGATGAAAATGCGGTAGGGTCCGAAAACCCTGCTGGTGGACCAGGGAGGTTCAGGAGGTGGTGAGGGGGAAGAAGGCAGCCTATAGGCAATTCAAGTGCTCAAGGAGTGAAAGGAATTGAGGGGAGTATGAGCTGATAGCCAGAAGGGCCACTAGGGTGGTGAGGGTGGCTAAGGCAAGGAAGGAGCAGAACCTGGCTAGGGAAATTAGGAGAAGGAACAAGGGGTTCTTTAGATACATTGGGGAAAAATGAGGGCAAAGGGGCAGATTAGCAGGATTAAAACAGGGGAGGGATGGACACAAGACCCAGGGGAGCAGGCTGAGGTACTAAATGAGTACTTCACCTCAGTTTTCACCAAGGAAAATGGGGGCTGCATCATACATTGGAGGAGATGGTGAAACTGAGGAGGGGGAACCCTTACTGATCAGCGTGTCTGGGGGGGGCATCGCTGGCAGATGGAGGGAAGGCAAAGCAGGGGGACGAGGTAGCGGAGGTGGAAATCATGGCAGAGAGAGTGAGGGAAGCTCTCAGGTCCCTTAAGATGGAGAAAGCACCAGGGCCAGATAAATTACATCCCAGAGTGCTGAAGGAACTGGCGGATGTCCTGGTGAAGCCCCTGGTGGAGCTCTTCAGCATCTCTCTGAGGACAGGGTGGGTATCCCAGGACTAGAAGATGGTGCATATAGTGCCTATCCACAAGGGGGGGAACAAGGGAGGTGGCAGGGAACTACTGGCCCATCAGCCTGACATCAGTGGTGGGCAAGGTGATGGAGGGCATTATCAAGGAGAGACTAGGGGGGACCTGGAAAAGTTGGAGTGCCTGGATGATAGACAGCATGGATTCATCCTGGGGAAATCATGTCAGACAAACCTTGTGGAGTTCTATGACTGGGTGACAAGTTCCTTGGACCTGGGTAGACCACTGGACGTCCTCTTTCTTGACTTCAGCAAGGCATTTGACTCTGTTCCTCATGGGGGCCTGTTGGATAAGCTGGGAGAAATGGGGGTGGGGAATCAGATGAATAGGCAATTGGCTCCAGGACTGGACCCAGAGGGTTGTGGTTGTTGGGATAGTCTCATCCCCAAGGAGGGTCATTAGTGGGGTCCCTCAGGGATCAGTCCTTGGGCCCCTCCTGTTCAACGCCTATGTCTCTGACCTAAGGAAGGGTATCAAGAGTGAGACAAGTCTCTTTGTTCATGACTCAAAACTGGGGGCGGTGATGGATGGGGAGGAGGGAAGGGTGGCCCTACAGGAGGATCTGGATGCTCTGGAAAGGTGGTCTAGAAAGTGGAAGCTGAGGTTCAATGCAGGGAAATGCAAAGTACTACACCTGGGAGCCAGAAACCCAGGCCAAGTGTACACCCTGGGGGGGGGAATGCTACAAGTCTCAATGGCTGAGAGGGACCTGGGGGTGGTGGTGGATGTCAAGAAGAACAACTCAGAGACTTGTAGGAGGGCAGGGCCAAAGGCCAACAGGATGCTGGGATGGATCACTAGGGGGATCACCTCCAGAAGGAGGGAAGTGATACTCCCACTGTATAACTGCTTGGTGAGGCCGTACCTCGAGTACTGTGTGCAATTTTGGAGGGCACATTTAAAGAGGAACATTGAACTTCTGGAAAGGGTCCAGAGGAGGACAGCCAAAATGATTTGGGGCTTGGGGGATAGGACCTATGAGGAGAGGCTCAAAGAGCTAAATATGTACACATTGGAAGAGAGATAAGGGACCGGGGGGACATGATAGAGGTCTTCAGGTACATGAAGGGGGTAAATAGGGGAGAAGCAGTCAGGGGTGCTCCAAGGCAGGAGGGGGCAACTAGACAGCATGGGTGGAAGCTGGAGGGGAGATTCAGGGGAGAAAGGAGGAGGTGCTACTTCACTGAGAGGGTGCTGGAGCCATGGAATGCACTCTCCAGGGGGCTGGTGGAGGCAGAGACAGTGGGGGTGTTCAAGAGGGGGTGGGATAGGTACAGGGGAAGGATTCTGGAAGCAAAATCCAGTGCAGCGAGATTATCCGGGACTGGGAAGGAAGATGCCAGAGAGGGAGAGGGGGCAGCAAGATTAGCTCCCAGGTGGGGGCTGACCAAATGAGCAGACATGAAAGACCGTTAGGCCTATTCTGCTGGCATTTTAGTATGTTAGTATGTATTATGAAATGAGAGGAAGAATGCCATTTATTTATAATGGCTATGGCTACTTGGTTGTCTGTGTATATAGTTATGAGTTGATTGTTCCATGCCTGTCCCCATGTGAGTATGGCTGCAACAATAGGGTAGATTTCAAACAGAGATGAAGTTGAGTAGAACCGGGGAAGGTAGTCAATTTCTAGAGGCCAGGTGGAGGCAAACCAAGATGTTCCATGAACAGCAGCAAAGCCAAATGAATGAGTTGCATCTGTAAAGACTGACAGATAATTTGATGGGGATGAAGCCTTACAAAACATGGAGATTCCATTCCATTCTGATAGAAAATGAGACTATATAGCCAAGTCTGAATGGGTAGCAGCAGTGATGGTTATATGATGATCCAAAAGTATAAGTGAATGAGCTAGAGTGAGTAGATGGGATGTGGAACTCTGACCCTGTGGAATCATAGCAAAAGTGAGATAGCCCAACAAGGAAAAGAGTTCTCATTTTGTACAGGATCTTTTCATAGAAAAGAGTGAAACCGTATTCACAATTCAGTGTAATTTCTCCTGAGGAAGGAAGGCTTGCATTAGATATCTAATTTGATACCTAGGAACTCTAGTGCATGAACTGTTCCTTCTGTTTTGCCATCTGCCAAATGAATATTAAGTATGGAGAATAAGCACTGAAGGCAGGTGATGCTGGAGGTTAAAGGAGACTGTGGGGTATTGATTAGAAGGAAATCATCCAAAAGATGCAAAACGAATGGACGTTGAAAGACATTCTGTAGAATCCAACCAGATGAACTAGAGAAGGTAAAAAAGAGACTTGGATTACTTTCACATTATAAGTTAGACATACAGCAAAATAGTACTGGTTTCTTCAAGAAATTCCATAAATGTGCCACAGGGAAGAATGAAAAGGCAACAATCTGCAGATGTCTGTGGTATCTGCTTTAGTTACCCAAGCACCCTGTCCAGCAAGTTTAATGAATTTAATAGCATCATCAATTCTCGCATAGGAAAGTGAATAATCTTCAGAAGGAATGCAGGATGTGATGCTTGGATCTGCTGTGGAATGAGGAGCTGACAGGTCAATTATCAAGCGTTTCTTCCCTGAATACTTTGGAGGCTATACCTATTGGACTTTCTCAGGAAGGTGGAAAAAGGGGGAGCTGCAAAGGGACCAATGATAAACCCTTTAGATAATTCTTTTGCCAGTAAAGTATTAACAACTTAAGGTTCAGCTGTAGCAGATTTGAGATTAGGACACTGAATGGATGTGGTAGGAACTGTGTGTAGTCCTGTATGAAATCCATTGGAAAGGCCTGAAATGAGAACCGCACAAGAGACTGAGAAGGATGATTTGATAACAGATGACATAAATGAGAAATGTTTACTGAAGTCAAGGGATGGGCAGATTGTTATTTGTAACCTGGGGCAGGGGCATAACATGATTGTCAGTGACAAACCAGTTTTGAGTATGCTTTATCACAGTGACTACAAATGTGCAGAAGAGTACAGGATGGTGCAAAGCAGATGGTTTAATTGAAATTATTACATACTGCTCTCCCAGCAGAAATGACTATTTGACATCCCTGTTTATCCATGAGATTTTTTGGTGCATAGATGACGTGTTGTGAAATAGATGGGTGAGCTGAAGTGGAAGTAGCAGGTGGTCGAGTATCAGTGACAGTTAAAGGTCCTTGTATCCGTGTACCAATCCAGTTAACAAATGAATAAAATAAATAAAAGGACACAAAGCAGCCAAATGCAAGAAGGAGCCACATATTGTGGACATCAACCCTTGTTGCCCAGCAAAATGTCTACAAAACAACTCATTGTTAAGAGAAGCCCAAGAAATGTGTGACTTGAACACCAACAGATAAGCAGATGCCTTAACTGAAAAGCATTTGTGATAATCATAACATGAGTACCACCACACTGAATAGCTAGAGCAACAAGATAAAGATAGGTTCAGTTCTTCATGCCTGGATGGATATGCTGTACAATTTCATAATAAATGGAAAAGGCAGCAACAAATTCTGCTACTGTTAATTTCTTTAGTAGCCACAGATCTTTATTAGTACTTTGGATACATCACCATAGGAAATGATCCTGTTTTTGATACTTTCATGGGACAATATAAGAACAGCTATGAGACTGATGTCTTTCCCTTCAGTAATGTCCTTGCTGACGTGATCTGGAACCGGACTATTAGGACAAGCAGGAGTCAGTAACTGAATCAGAGAAGTGGAAGTAATACTTATGATGGATGTAGTTGGCATGGAGATATGAGAACTCATAGATGGACTGATGATGGAGTTATGGTCAGAAATAAAGCTGCCAGTAGTGCAGTAACAGCCGGTAATGAAACTGGAGGAGCTTCCGGAGCACATAGGGGTGCAGAAACAGGTTGCATTTCTTGGGATCTGGATGGTCTGGATTTTAAGACATCTACTCTAGCATCCAAGTTTGAAATTGAAGAGTTGATTTGAAGCAGCAGATCATGTAGTTCCAAAAACTGAGAGGAAGCAAGAAGTCGATCAAGAGTCCAAGATGTTACAGGAATGGTGGCAGGACCAGGATTAGCAGAAATAGCAGCTACATAAAGGTTGTTTTGTTTCTTTAAAAATCTAGAAAGTCTATGGGCCAAAGACCCATTTACATGGGTGACCAGAGCAATAACAAAAAATACATAATACATTAAACAATGAATCAGAGTGAAATATATAAAGACAAAACAATAACAAAACTTATATAACACCACTCATATTCAAGACTGGACTATGCTTTCACTATGTGTGAGCATTTTTCTACAGTTTGTGACATCACAACATGCCCTAAAATTATATCTGATCACCATCCAATATTATTAAAACTTGACCTGGGTAAGAAATCTAAACAAACTCTCTGGAGGCTAAGCCCTTATCTTTTAAAGGACAGGGAATTCACTGACCAAATGAAGAAAAGAATTCCTTAATTTTTTGAAGATACTATCTCTTATGAAGTTTCGGAAGCTAATAAGTGAGATGCAATGAAGGTCACCATTAGAGGTGAGATCATACCATATACTTCACGGAAAAAAAAAAGAGAGGTAAAAAAATATAGTGATCTTATCACTACCCTGCAAAATTATCAATTGCTATAAAGAGAAGTGGATAATGTACTACAAATCAAAATAAGAGAGACTAAGGCAGCTATCCAAAAAATAAAGGATGACAAGATCCAGATGTCCCTTATATATTTAAAACAAGCTAACTACAAAGGGAGGATCAAGAGGGACTCACAGATTGGCTCAGAAGTTGAGGGCAAGAAAACACACAGTAACAATTCTAAAAATGAAACATCCCCAAACGGCTAAGATAATGCATAAAGAAGAGGAAATAAGACAAAGCTTTGCTCATTATTATCAGCAACTATATACACCATAAAACAATTCTTCCCAGAAAGATAGGCAGCACTTTCTGAATCAATTACAACTACCAAAACTAATAAGTCTCCAAATACAGAAACTGCAGGCTCTGATAGTAACTGAAGAAATAAGTACTACAATTACAAAACTTTCCACAGGAAAATGCCCGGGACCTTATGGATTTACTGGAGAGTGGTATAAACTCTTTAATAAGGAATTAACTCCAAGACTTCTCCTGGTATATGGAGAAACTGAGAAAGGCAACCTTCCCCCTTTGACTTGGGAATATGCTACGACTGCAGCAATCCCCAAACCGGATGGGAATAAATTAGAACCATCAGCCTATCATCCAATATCCATATTAAATACAGATTACAAAATGTATATGGCCATTTGGGCAACTAGATTAGAAAATATTCTGCCAACAATAATATACCCAGATCAAGCCAGTTTTATAAAAAACAGATCTACAATGGACAATATTAGAAGATCCTTAATATTATTAGAATATATCCAAACCCAAAAAATACCAGCCACTTTCATAAGCCTAGATGCAGAGAAAGCATTTGATCTGGTCTACTGGCCCTTTTTATGGGATACACTCAAGGCCTTTGGATTTCCAGACTCTTTTTTACAATGGCTAGGCCAAATATATTATTCTCCTAAGGCATATGTGCATATTAATGGAGGACTTTCATCACCAATCTCTTTAAACCAAGGTACAAGACAGGGTTGCCCACTTTCCCCTTACTATTTGTATTATATATCAAACCTTTAGCAGTAGCGATAAGAACATCAAAAAAAAAATAGAAGGAATTCCCATGCAACAAAATGAATATAAGACCAGTCTTTTTGCTAATGACATTCTCCTTTCTCTTTTGTCTCCCTTAGAATCGATCATAGAAACATGGAAAATTTTAACACAATTTGAAAAATTAGCCAGCTTTAAATTAAATATACCTAAAACAAAGGCTCTATTATATAATTATGCCCCTTCCCCAAAATACTCTAAAATGAAGTTTATCTATCAAATGGCTCTCCACTAAAATAAAATATTTAGGCATAAATATATCCCAAAACTTGCAGGTAATTGAATTAATCACTTATGAACCTATCTCTATCTCGATAAAGAAGGACTTGGATAAATGGACTTATCTTCCACTCTCCTTATTCCAATGAATTGAAACAATCAGAATAAATGCTCTACCTCAATTATTATACTTGTTTCAAAATATCCCATATTTCCCATCATCATATTACTTTAAATCATGGGACAATATGATATCGGTATTTGTATGGAACAAATTAAAACCAAAAATTAGGCTTTCTGTGTTAAAACTATCCTTAGTCCAGGTGAAACAAACCTTCCAGATCTTAAAAGATATGCTGAGGCAGCATTTCTCTGAATACTTCTTCTCTGGCTCTCAGAACAATTTAACTCCCTTTGGAAGAAGTTAGAATTTCACCTGAATGACATGCATGACATAAAAAAATAGTTTTCTCTTCCCTTGGGATATCTCCTCCTTTAAAGGACTTTACAGAAATCACCATACAGGTTCTAAAATTATGGTTTTATATACGTAACAAAGAACCATTCCAGCTAATTTATGAATACAGTAAGGTCATTTCAGAAGACACATTTTTTATTCCATCTTATACTGACCTGACTTTCTCAATGTGGCTTTGATTAGGATTGGAACAGTTATTTCAGTTCCTAGGTCCCAATGGGGTATTATCTTTTGAAGAGCTAAAAGTAAAATTTAAGCTACTAAATACTGACCACTTCAGATACCTTCAAATTAGAAATCATATTTTAAGAAATAGAATAATTCAGGTGAAATTGACACCTCCAACCACTCCTCTCCTAAGATTATTTTTTGACCATTCCTTAGGACATCACTGGAATCATATAATTGAGAACCTAAATAAAATGATGCTGGACCTAACTAAAGAATCAACTAGGACAATATTGATCAGTTGGAACAAAGATTTAGACCTTGAAGTGTCTGAAAAGGCTTGGTCCTCAGCAGCTCTTTGAGCAGTTAAAATTACCCAATCGTACATTTGGAGACAATATTCATGGAAGTGTAGATCCAGGTTTTTCAGGTCACCTGCTTGTCTGACAAAGTACCTTCCGATTGAATATGGGATGTGTTGGAGGAGGTGTGGGAGTAGGATGGCTGATATTACACATATTATGTGGCAATGTCCACTCTTAATGCCTTTTTGGATAAGCTTGCAAAGAGAAATGGTGGACAGCCTGGGAGAAAATGTTGAACTTACAGCCAAAATGCTATTACTAGTAGTTTACCCAGACCATTCCCCCCCATGGACAAAAACTTTACTGCCTATTTTCTTGTGGGTGGCTAAGAAGTCACTTACAAAAAAGTGGATGACTCAAGACATTCCTACCATACAAGATTGGAAATGAATAATGATATCAATGTATCAGATGGAAAATATTATTGCTAAAATTAATAACGAATCACAGAAGTTTGCTCAACTCTGGCAGAAATGGGCCATTCATCAAACAGAAGTAGATCCAGAGTTTTGCCCATAATGGAATGTGGGGGATGGAAGGGGTAGGAAACAGTATAAAGAAATATAGGATTTGGATAAGAAAGGATTGTAATTAACATAATGATCACTATTTCATACTAGCCATTTGCTACCTAAAGAAAATAAATACTTAAAGTATGTACCAGAATGACAATGAATGTAAAAATGTCTCCTATTAAAAATAAAATTCTAATAAAAATATATTTAAAAAAACAAAACTTATATAACACATTAAACAGTTTACAAAATTTAACTATACAAAGACAAAAATCAGTTATCAACCAGTAAAACATTTACCGTTATTACTGGAGAGAAAATACTTTTTATAAGGCTGTGCTGAAAGTATATGAGGTATTGCAAACACTGGTTATACATGATGGTAAAGCATTATAAACTACAGCCAATAAATATAGCAGTGATCTCTGACCAGTGGAAGTACGGTATTCATTTTAGGAACCGTGAGCCAAGTACATTGAGATGATTTAGTTTGAACCATGGAAATATGTTTTTTAAATAAGACATGAAAGGAACTTGGTACCATGTCCATAGTAGCTTTCCTGGCCAAGACACCAAGTTGAAGCTGATAATTCTGTTCAAGCTGCAGCCAACCCAAATGCTCATAAAGATTACAATGGTGAGTGATACGTGGTAATTGTGAGGCAAATCTAGCAATATGATTCAGTAACATCTTAACTTTATTCAGCAACCCCAAACCTGCTGAATGATAGAACAATAATCCAAAATCTATCAGAGGCAACATAAATCTCTAGGACAACAAGCTGGTAGATGGAATAAGTAATGAATTAAATCTGTAAAGTAAACCCAGTCTTTGATGTCTTTGTTTAATCATATTATTAATGTGCTGTTCATGGGTTAAGGATTCATCTAAAAGAAGTCCTAAATATTTGAAGGTCTTCACTTGTATAATGTCGTTGCCCCTCAGCGTGTGCAGTGAGATAATAGGATCATCAACCAACTTTTTATTTTGGTTGTAAAAAAAACATAGATTTTGTTTTTTCATTCAATACCAATTTATTAAAACAAAACCATTTTTGGATAGTGAAGAAGAAGAAGGATCAGTATTTATATAGCACTTTTCATACACACTGTATCCCAAAGCACTTTATAAGCAATGCTGGACTGGTAGTGAAGTGATTGAATGTATAGTGGCGGCCGTATCGCACATCAACACCCACACACAGCCTGGACAATTGCATGATCTGGTTTATGGGAAGGAGAATGTTGGCCAGGACACTGGGAATGTCCCCTATTCTTTGTGAAGAGTGCCCTAGGATCTTTTACTTCCACCTGGACACCCACCAGGACAGCACCAGGATGGACAGAAGGCACCTCAGTTTTAACATCTCATCCAAAGGAAGGCATACCCCAGCAGTATAGCACCCCCCAATACTGCACTTGGATGCCAGCATTTTAGGTATGAGTCCAATCCTGGTGTGGGATGAGAACCCATGACTCTCTGGTCCAAAAGCAGATGTGCTACCAGCTGAGCCACAGTGACACCCTAAAATCACAAGCCAAACCTTTTCATACTTCTCAAAAATTGGGACCGCTCATGAAGATCACCATGTCATCAGCATGAAGGAAAACTTGAGTGTTACAACAAACTAAGGGAAATGTGTTCAAAAATAAACTAAATAAAAGGGGGCACAAAATAGAACACTGAAGAACACCCAGTGGAACTACAGATGGAAATTAAATACCTCCCTTAATGCTTGTTGATTGGGAGCAACCAGAAAGGTCGACCAAAAAGGTTAAACAGTTCCTGCTTTTTTCGCAGGAGCAGAAAAGGGCAGTCACAAGTTTGGTAACTGTCCATCCTTTAATATTCTGCTGGGATTCAGGTGCAACCTTCCTGTGGATAATTTGAAGAGCATCAGAATCTTCTAGGTCCAATGGACCAGTGGTTTCATCCTTAGGTAGAGACATGGCAACTAGAAAATAAAAAAAAACAACAAATAAAAGAACTGAAAGACTCGCAGTGAAAACCAGTCACAGGGAAGTAACCACTAAGGGCGGGTGCCCCCTTCCCCCCAGTGTCCCAAGTAACACACACATGTGAGACCTGGTTTCAAGTACAGACTGAGGTCAGGCGCATGACCGTATGACTGTGCATCTCAAGGCCATTGCACTACCGTTACAACGCTTATCTACCAGCCCTGCAACTGACTTCTGCAAAATTTCTAGACTAGATAGGCATTGTTTCTCTTTGTCCCAGCAAATGTCATGTAATATAATAGGGAATAAGCATAAAGAGCAGAAGAACTCCTAAGGGATAAAGATCCTGCTTCCATGTTTTCACAGGAATGTAACTTACTGAATCATTTGTATTTGCACACTGGTATCACCTGCCTACTCAGACTGGTATTCATTAATTTCATTACTTACATAATGTTAGTGCTGCACTAAATCTGCCTAGTTAGCCCTTCCATGTCCTGTTTTTGCTTTGCATGCCCAGTCAAGTCTGCTTAGTTTAATTGCTTTTCCCCTGCACTGTTACAGATTAGTTAGCCTGTCTGGTTCATTTAATTTAACTTTTGTACATTACTGATATGAACTGATTAGTTTGTGCTGATCATTATACTTGTCTATACTGACTTAATGTACAGTCACGTCTGCTCTAGTAATTCATTTTATTGGTAGCCAAACTTGCTGCTAGTATCCACATTTAAATAAGACTTAACTGTGCTGACTTAAAACTCATAAGAAGGGGTTATCCTGCCACCCCTGCTGGCTAGCTGCTATAGCGTGTGCTCCCCACTAGTTCTCATCAGTTTCCACCAACTGCTTCATTCCTGCTGTTCCTTTTCATTTTGTCCCTTCTGTCCCTCTACTCCTCTCCCTTACCCCCCGCCATTTCCTCTATTTTACTCCCACAGTCCTCCTCTATCCCTTCTCATGTCTCTTCCCACGTTTCTCCCGATCTCCCTTTTTGCGTTCACTTATGCAAGGAATGTCTTGCCACAGTATGACTTTTTGGAAGTGTGTGACCCTCCGATCCAATGCAGTGCTCAGTGTAGCAGGCGCGACCCTACCCCACCAATAGATGCTGAGCTGTCTATTATAGCAGTTCAGCTGCTGTGGTCTTCACTTGAAAGAAAAGCTGCAATCAGCTGTGGTAACGTGTGTGTATTTACTGTAGCATATTGATGTCACTCTTTCCCTCTGCTCGAAATCCCTCCCGCTTCCTCCCTCTGCTGCTGTCCTCCCCGCTCCCTCATTACTGCTCTCCTCCCACATTGTGTGTGGAGGCTGGAGGGGATGCCCAATCCCCCTTGGCTCATGCCCTTCCCCAAGCACACTGTATGGCTGAGGAGGGTGCCCAATCCCCATCGGCACCAGCCCCCCCAATAAACACCCAGGTGGCATGCTGGTAGCCCACCCCAGTGTGCTCATGTGCCCTCCCAGCACACTGTATTGCCGACAGGGGTGCCCAGTCCCAGTCTGCTCCAGAACCCCCTCCCAACAAACACCCAAGTGGCATGCTGGGAGCCCACCCCAGCATGCCAAAAACTTCCCACAGTTTATTTAATTTTTTTTTGTTTGTTTATCTGTAAAACAGAAACCGTCCCTCATTGAATCCGGTGCCCTCCCCCAACCTGCACCCACCCTCTGTGCATCCCACCTCCCACACCCCTCACCCCATACTTACCTCTGGAGCCCAGCACAATGATCTTTGGTGGACTGGAAACATATCTGCACTTTTCAAAGCCGACTGCAAACTGAAGAAATGCTGGTAAGCTATATAATAGCATACATGTTTTTTTTTTCAACTTTGGTGCATATATCAACCATTTTTTTTAATTTTGACACCAAATTTTCAACATGGGGTTCTTGGGACCCCACCTCATGAATTCAGTCACTGTCATGCTTTATTCGCCCCAAAAGGTGATTTTGCGGTCACTGCGCAGAATCACCTTTTGGGACCGACTACTGAAACGACAGTGCCACTGTTTATAAGGTGGTCTCCCAGAAAGCCTATGTTGCAAATCTGGTGAAAAAATTTCTAAAAATGACTGTGTTTCGAGCATGCATTGTGCAGTTTCTACACACACTCGTAACTTCTCGAATCTGTAATATTTTCACTCCAGATTTTCAACATTGGCATTTTTTCACACCTCCTTATGAACAGTACAGCTGTCATTTTTCACATCCTGCCCAAAATATGTTTTCGCACATCCGGTACACAATGGCACGGTCAATGTAGGAAATCAATGTTCAGGACAGATTATGAAAACCACAGTGACACTGTTCATGAGCTGAGGTCACAAAATGCCTATGTTGAAAATTTGGTGAACAAATTCCAAAACATGACAGTGTTACATGCGTGCATTGCACAGTTTCCACGCACATTCCTAACTTCAAGAATTTGTAATATTTTCACTCCAGATTGTTAACATTGACATTTTTTCACACCTCCTTATGAACAGTACAGCTGTCATTTTTCACATCTTGGTCAAAATGTGTTTCCGCACATCTGGTGCACAATGGCGCAGTCACTCTGGCAAATCAACATTTGGGACAGATTAAAAAATCACAGTGACATTGTTCATGAGCAGAGGTCCCAAAATGTGTACGTTGAAAATTTGGTGAGAAAATTCCACAAAATGACTGTGTAATGCGCATGCATTGCACAGTTTCCACACAGGCACGTAACCTTGAGAATGACCATGGTGTTAGGGTTCCTAAGACAGACAGTTAAGAAGTATAAGGCTGAAATGTAAATCAGATGCAAGAGGAGTTGCAGAGAGGTACTCTGTTGGGACATGGGTGCTGAAGGGACATGGATACAACTAAGGGAGGGGGGGCCTGAATAAATGCCAAACACCACTGCAAATACCTGCAAGCGAACATTCGGCATTGAAAAATGCTTGTTTCATACACCCTGGTCTCTTTACTTTCTTCTCTTTGCATCTTGCTGCTCTCCTGTGATCTTTTCCTCTAACCTCATCTTGTCTCCTCTGTTCCAGATTACCTATTCATAGGCAAAGGTCTCACATTCTTATTCTTCTCACAACCCTTTTACTACCACTGTTGGGTGCTGTGAAGCTAAAACCTAGTGCCCCTCCTTCTCACCCCCCACCCCTCCCAAGGAGCTGGGTATTTTTCATACAAACATCAGTTCAATGTACTTACACAACTTAGTGTGGTGTTGTGCTTATGCAAATTGCTGAATAAACATTGTTGTGGCTGTTCGCCTCTCTGTGCCTCAGAAATATCAAGCTGTAGGGATGCCGAAGGCTTCAGGAATCCTGAAGGATGGTTCCACCCTTAGAGGTGGCATGGGAAGGATTCCCTTAGGCTAAAGGTAACTTGATTTGTCTGGGATGAGTTTAAACCACTGGAGGTGGCTGAGGTCACTTGATGTGATCTTGAAGCTTAAGCACACTTACTGTGAAGTGGACCCAACCCTGACTCATTTCTTGATGAGATGTGTCAAGACCATCAGCTCACTAGGATTGTCCGGTGTTCGATGTCGGAGGGAGCCTTTCTTTTGAAAGAGGCTCTGGTGAGACCTCTCCTGAAGAAGCCATCTCTTGACCCTGACATCCTGGCAAATTACCATCTGATCTCCAACCTGCCATTCTTGGTCAAGGTTGTAGAGAAAATAGTTGTGCAACAGCTCAAAGAGCACCTTATGTCCTTTGATGTCTATGAGCCATTCCAGTCTGGTTTCAGGGTCAGGCACAGCACCAAAACGGTGTTAGGGTACATAATGACCTCCTCAGGGCTAGAGATAGAGGAGTCAGGTCAGTTTTGTGCTCCTTGATCTCTGATCAGCTTTTGATAACTTGGATCACTTTGTGCTTCTCGGTCACCTTCAAGAGTATTGTGGACTCGCCGGGACTGTCATCAACTGATGTGAGTTCTATCTCTCTGGCAGGGAGCAGCAGGTAGTGATGGGGAATTTCTCCTCTTCCTCAAAGCCCCTGTTATGTGGAGTACCTCAGGGCTTGATCCTGTCACCAATGTTATTCGCTACATATATGCTGCCCCTGAGAGAGCTCATTCGGCATTACAGTGTGGGTTTTCACTGCTGTGCAGATGATACCCAATGGTATTTGTCCTTTGCCCCTGAAACACACAATGCCATGGAAGTAATTAACAACTGCCTGGCCAAGATCAATGACTGGATATCTTTCAGTTGGTTGAGACTGAACCCTGACAAAATGGAGGTACTGGTGATTGAGCCAGGTCACGGGCGTGATGGGAGTGCCTCCGGGGTGGGTTCAGGATTGTTTCTGGGATCCGCTCCATTGATGACTTCCCCTAGGGTGTGAGATCTTGGTGTTATCCTGGATAACAGACTGACACTTGAAGCTCAGGTGTCATCAGTGGTTCAAAGTGTTTTTTACCACTTGAGGAATATTGCCAGGATTAAGCCCCTAGTTCTGCCTGAATACTTGCCAACACTAGTGCATGCCTTTGTTAGAGCAAAGCTTGATTACTGTAATGCTCTATTTTTCAGAGGCACTGGAGGGACCCTCCGCATGCTACAGCTGGCACCAAACGCAGCAGCCCAGTTGCTGATGGGCCTGGCTAGGTCTAGTCATGTGACTCTGGTCATGTGGGCCCTGCACTGGCTGTCTGTCAGGTAGAGGATCATCTTCAAGGTGAGCTTGCTCACCTACAAGGCCCTATATGGACTGGGCCCTGGCTATCTGACTGATCTCACTCTTGCCAGCTCAGTCCACTTTCTCCACTCCTCGACTAGGGGCCTCCTTGTTGTTCCCAGGGTAAGACTAAAAATGCCCGTGCCTTTAGTGTCATCAGTCTGACCCTGTGGAACTCCTTTCCAGCTTCTGTCAGGGAGGCCCCGACTGTCGAGTCTTTCAAAAAGAGCCTTAAGGCTCATTTATTTGTTTGGCTTTCCCCGATGAAAGCAACTGACCAGCATTATTCATACTAGTTATCTTAGTTAATTTAAGGCTCTATCCATTTTTAAATATTTATAGATCTGCTTCTGATATTTACATATTTGCATGTGTTGTATTATTTGTTATGATTTTACTTGTTTTTATGTAAGGCACCCAGAGCCCCAGGGGTTATGTGCTATATAAATAAAATTGCCTTGCCTAGGAAAAGCTCCCGAGCAGAGAGGCTAGCCACTGGAGGAGGAGGGAAGGATGGTGGGGCAAAGAAAAAAGCTTCTGAATGCAGCAGGAAGGAAGAGTTTAAATAGGTCAGGTGGGGGGCATGGCTGTTGCTTCAGTCACTGAACTGCAGGCTACAGCCATTCAAGTCAATCATACTTATGCAACTTAGTGTGGTGTCGTGCTTATGCAACTTGCTGAATAAACTTCATTGTAGCTGTTGAATAAACTTTGTTGTGGCCATTCACTTCTCTGTGCCTTGGGAATAGCACCCTGTAGAGATGCCAAAGGCAGGAACTCTGGAGGATGGTTCCAGCGGAAAGGATTTCCTTAGGTTAAAGGTAGCTTAGGAAAAGCCCAAAAAGAATGTAGATTAGGAAGCATTGCAGAGGTAACAAGTTGGTATTGAGATTGGAATATACACATGGTAATCAGATGAGGGTGATGGCCAGATATTACTGAAATGAGTAACGGTTTTAACAAAGGTTGAATGAATTATAATGAGGGGGCATGACTTCCCAAAGAGAAGGGGAACAGCAAAGGAAGACCACCATCCATCTCCATCCAGCAGCAGAAACCTGGGTTACTACAAATTATTACCTTTGGCACTGAAGAGAGGAAAAAAAACCTTTGAGGAGAAAACTTCAGGGGGATATGAGGCTAGGTCGACTTCCTTCCAGGCTAGGGGTGTTTTATTTAGTAATGGCTCTGCTGCTGCAATTTAGAAGCCAAATCCAAGAGGAGGAAAATATTCGGATTTGGTGTAAAGCTCTCACGATCCCTCTAACAGGAATGCAATGAAGGGTTGCGAGAGTCCTCTGCAACAACAGAAACAATGAAGCTAGAGTGGGACCCCCAAGGTGGGAGAAGGAGAGCAATGACTACTGAGGCACTCAGCCAGCCTACTGACTAGAAACAGACTGGGTGAACCAGCAGTGGTCAAGGGGAGAATAGCATAAAGGGTGCCACTGAATGTGATTCGGCTTTCTAAAGGAGTACTCTTGGGTGTGAGAGCCCCATCCCTCATAGCTGAAGTCTTAAATTCTACATATCAATGGCAGAAATAGCTGAAGCTCTACCCAGAGTGAGGACATTCCCACTATGGGCCAGATGAGAAGAACGCCACCCAGAGTTTCACATGCTCAAGATGTAGACTTCAGTGCAGAGCAAGACTGTTGGCTGCAGGGGAGCCCTGAGCTATAGAAAGTAATGGCCATGGTTGGCAAGCTTCTGATTTATAAAGGAGAGAAGACAGATAACTATGAAGTGTTACATATGAGGTGGCTGGACAAAGCCTGTGGCCATGGGTTAGGTACTGGTATATGGTATGATTGACTGATACAATGGAGTGATACGACTGACTGATGAGACTGATGGATAGGAATGCTTAATAAGATTGAGTGATATGAGCAAAGCCAGCGAAAGCAAGCCAACCAATTACACTATGGAAGCCAGATTAGTGATGTCATGGAAGGTAGGTGATTGAGTAGTGAAAGGCTGTGAAACCATTAAACAGCGAGAGTCTGTGATGCCAGAAATTGATTGGATGAGGTTTGATAAATTAAATTGATGAGGTTTAGCAGTGATTGCTATGGTTGCAAGCATGAACAGAGAATTGATATGAGTGGCATGAATACCTTAAATGCCTTTAAGGTAGAGTTAGGTTATTCAAGTAAGGAGCATTTGCAACACGGTAATGGAATGGAATGAAAATCTTGAAATCCAATGAATATTGTGAAGGCCAGCACTGCCAAAGTCCAACACAGTGCAGATTTGTGCATTGGGGGGTGGGATGGTCTACTTAGTATCACCAGGGAATACTAGGATTGTCAGAGGTTGGAAAGAGACACTGAACCACCAAGGATGGAGTCTTGTCATATAAAAAGCACTCATATGGCTTTATCCTGATCAAACAGCCAAGAAAATGATTTTACTGATGGGTGGCAGTTTGCAGCAGCTGGGAGTATGCCAGCATGAGCTTGAAGGCTTGGTAATGAGGGAAGAAACAGGAAAATGGTCCAATGCATCCACAGGAAACACAAGTACTCTGGTTCCATTTCACCACTTTGTATCCCAAGGGGGACACTGAAACCCGAGGGCTGTACAACTGAGGGACGAGGAAGCCATGGGGTAGGGGTAAGTGATGGAGAAACTGGATACCACATTTAAAACCCAAACGCAAAGCCCAAATTTAGTCTAAGAACAGAACCATCATTGCCAGTAGTCACAATGAACAGTTCACACCATAGTCTCCAGCCAAAACCAAATCAAGTCATTAAAGCTGGGTGGCAATGGATCAATTGAGAAATGGATACAATTGACAAGACAGTCACTAGCCATCCTACACATTTAACCCAAACATAAAGCCCAGACTTTAAAGAGAAGAACTCTGTGTCATTTGACATGGGTCATACCATCTGTTTTATGAATTCCTACTACCTTAATTTTTGGCATCACTCCAAGTAGGGAGACTTGACTGGCCCAATCATCAGTGGAGTTGCCGGTGCTTTTCTGAGTGGGCCAGTGGCAGCAGCAACAGTTTCGCTTGTCTCATGTGGTGGGCTGGCAGCACACTGACTAACGTGCAAAGTCAACAGTCATGTACGTCTTCTAATTTTCTCCACCCAGCACACATCTGTTGCAATAAGCATGGCAATGCAGGCAATGCAGTAGTCTATCCCACTGACTGCCCCAGAGTGCCCCAGTGACTTCTGGCTGAAAAGTGCTCCCAGTCAGCCATACCCATTTTAAAAAACAACAAAAAGGAAGAAAGCAGAACTAGATCTCTCTTGCGGGGGGGGGGGTCTGAACCCTCTCCCCCAACGTACGGGCCTGTTGATGTCTGGATCAGAACTGGTAGAACCCCTGGTAGGGATAATCAATGGCTCACTGCAGTCCAGGGTGCTTCCAAAAGTTTGGAGAGTAGCTGGTGTGATTCTACTCCACAAAGGAAGGGACAAGCAGCAGGTAATTATAGGACTATCAGTCTTATCTCTAGTGTGGGTAAAGTGATAGAGACATTAGTCAAGGAGGGCCTGGTAGTCTACCTGGAGAAATGGGCTCCAGGATAGTAAACAACATGGGTCTGTATCAGGGGGTCTTGTCAAACCAACTTGATAGTATTCTTTGACTGGATAACTAGGGCTGTGGATAAAGGAGAAGCAGTAGATTTACTCTACTTCAAGCTTAGCATGGCATTCGACTTGGTGTCACACAAAAGGTTGCTAAAAAAGTTACAGGATCAAAGTGCAGTGAAGGATCTAGTTAGCTGGATAGGTAGTTGGTTGGGTGGGATACAACAGAGGGTGGTGGTTAATGGGGTCAAATTGGGGGAGACAGTCATGAGTGGGGTACCCGAGGGGTCAGACCTGGGACCGATCCTTTTCTATGTGCTCATCAGTGACCTAGGAGAAGGAATACAGAGTAAGATATGTCTCTTTGCAGATGATGCTAAGTTCTGTGGCATAGTAGACAGTGAGAAGGGGGTAAGAGAATTTCAGAAAGACTTGCAATGGTTAAAGAGGAAGTCCAAGGTTTGGCAGTTGAAATTCAATGCTAAAGGTTTGGCAGTTCAAATTCAATGCTAAAAGAGCAAAGTGATGCATCTAGGGAACAAGAATCCCAGGACAGAATATTGGATGGGTGGGGTTAAGCTTAACCCTACCTTTGAAGAATGGGACCCTGGGGTCAACATAAGCCACTCCTTAAAACAAATCAGTCAATGCAACAAAGCTTACAGCAAGGCAACCAAAACATCAGGGTGTATCAGGAGGGGTTTCAATAGCAGAAGGAAAGGAAATTCTACCTCACTGTAGATCAGTAGTGATGTCCCATCTGGAATAATGTGCCGGAAAGACAAAGACAGACCTGAGGCTGTACAGTGTTGGGTAACCTAAATGATTCAGGGCTGACAGAGCCACCTACAAGAACAGGATTAGGGTGCCAAATGTACTCACTGGAGGCAAGAAGCAAGAGGGGTGGCATGACTGAGATCTTCAAGTTCCTGAAAGGCATAAACAAGGTAGACTTGTAAGGAACTTATTCAGCATGACTGGTGTATCAAAAACATAGGGGCTTGAGTGGAAGCTGGTGGTCGTGGGGAATTCAGAAAGGACGTGAGAAAGTTTATTTTACAGAAACAGTGGTTGAGCCATGGAGAGCCTACCAGCAAAGGTGGTGAGTAAAAAAAACAATAATTGTTCAAGCACAGTTGGGACACATTTGAAGGATCAATAGTTACTCAGGGGGCAGCAATAATGTAGGGGCAAGGAGGGAGATAAATGTAAAAGCCTTGTTTAGACAATAGGTTTCAGGGCAGCAGAAGAAATGGCACTCCTTCTACAAATAATGTTTAACAGATCTTTAAGTATGCAGAGTGTTCCTGACTTGTGGAAAAAAGCTAATCTAGTTTCTATTTACAAGGGGGGACAAATTTACAGTCCAAATAATTACAGTCTAATATCACTTTTATCCTTGGTTAGTAAGGTACAGGAGAGACTATTGCATTTCCAAATGTTATAATACTTGAAAAATATAACAAATTAACAATGACTCAGCACAGCTTCAGGAGGGGGTGTAGCACAGCAACTGCCTTGACTAGGTTCATGAATGACCTGCAGGAAAATATGGATGCAGGTCTGCATACAGGTGCGGTGTTCATGGATCTGGCCAAGGCATTGGACCTGGTGGACCATTCCCCTTCTGAGGACTAAGCTAACATCAGATTTGGGGCTTCAACAAATTGGCTTTGTAATTATTTGATAGTAAGCAACAGGTAAGAGTTAATGGAACAATATCAGAACCTTGAGATGTTCAGTATGGAGTCCCTCAGGATTCCATTTTAGGACAAATGCTGTTTTCTCTTTTTATAAATGAGCTGCCATTAATTTATAGAGAGTTGCAAATGGTACTTTACATAGATGATGCAGTGTTATATTTAGCAAACAAAGATATTAGGTAATCAAATTCTGTATTGGAACTCGAATATGGGAAAATGGCAAACTGGTTTGCAGACAGTAGTGAATAAAAAGAAAACAAAGGCAGTGTTGTTCTGTAAAACTTAAAAACAAAGATGCATGACGAAACCCTTTATGATTTTGGCAGGTGAAGGAGATTATTTAGAAACAGTGTCCAACTTTAAATATTTGAGAATTTGTTTAGATTCACATTTAGACTATAATAAACATCTAGAAAATACTGTTAAGCAGTTATATAAGAAAATTGGTGTGTACTACACAATAAATGACTACCTCACAGATGACACAAGGAGGTTGTTGGCACAGAGCTGCCTTCTTTCTACTATCGAATATAAGTCTAATATAATGTGGGTCTCAGAAAAAATTATCAAACAACAAATGTACACATACAACACAATCTGCAGATCTGCTTTAAGAGCAAAGCAAAGAGAACACCTTTGTACACTATATCATAAATTAAAATTGGTTCACATTGGAACTAAGCGACAAATTATAGGTATCTTGCTTTGTTCATAAAGTGCTGTATACTTCAGTAAAAAATCCTACTGTTGCAATTTTTGAACAAAAACAGAACCTGAAAGTTTTAAGATCAGATGATACAGTTACTTTAATAATTCCTATAAGTAAAACTACTAAAAAACAAAGAGCCATTAAACAAGTAGCCGTTAAGACTCAGAACAGTTTGTCTGCTTACTTACATAACATTCAGTGGTCACTACTTCAAAATCTTATGGAAAAGATTACTCATGTCTGAGGCACAGTGTAATTGCAGATGAAATGTTCGCTCTGATGTCTGTGAAGTTGAATTGTTTGATTTAAGCATCTACACCTTTAGAAGATGGTATTACTTTTATATAATTTTTTTTTTTACTATTGTAACCCCCCTGCAAATGGGGGTTCCCAAAAAGTCTTCCAGGAGCTTGCTTGAATGCTCCAAGCCTGAATGGTGTTTGGCGTTTAAGCCGTTTATCTGTGAGGGCTTTTAGAGCCTCTGGTACTGTCTCTTTAAGAGCTGTCTGCTTGCAGACATAATTAGTTTGTATGGGAGGACTGTGTGTTTTCCTGCTTGAGCCCCGCTCGAGCTACTGCCAAATTGCTCTGTTTCTGCCATCGCTAAGTGGGCAGAAGGAGCACTCTTCAAAGATGTAATTGTTTGCTTGTAACCTGTTAGAGTAATAATGAAAATGCAGTTTGATTTAACCTGCTTTCTTGTAGCAAGGACAGTGCAAAGTAGCTCCCTCATGTTGATTCTGAACTGCTGAATTGTACCAATCATGGTAGGGATCCTTTAAAATGGAGCCTGCTCTGGGCAAATCAGAACTTGGACTCTCCTCTGGAGCCTGCTGTAAGGGGATTATAAGGACAGTGACTATGGGAAATGTAGTTTTGACTTTGGCGCCTTTTTTCCACCAACAGGGGGAGTTTATTGTGAGTGACAGCCAAACCAGACAACTGAACTGGGAGGAACTCAAAGGAAATGCCCGGCTCTGTCTACGGGAAAGATCAGCTCAGTTTGGGCTGTGAAGAGATATGGAGCTGTGTGCTTTTTCGGTGTGTAGTTTTAGCGCGGGGATCTCGTGTAAGGCCCTAAGTTTCAGTCTGCAGTTTGTGCAAGTGCCTGTTCAGACTGAAACCAACCTATTAGGAGAATCAAGGAGATCTGAAGAGTAGAAACCAGGCTCACCCTGTAGAAGACTGGAGAAATTGTTGAATTGCGCTTGGTCTGTCAGGAACTGAATCTGCTGTGTGTTCTCCCGGGTATTGTGCAATAATTGCGATCGGGATAGAGAAGCAGCCTGCCTGGTATAGTACTTTCCTTTTACACATAAATGCATGTAGTCCTTGTGGGGAATCACGTTTCAAATCCCCTGTACAGTGAATAGAGTGCATGAAGCTGGAAGTAAACCCCAGCTTAATCCAGACTACATCCATTTGCTCTAAACAGCAGTGGGGTCCAGTCACAAGGACCTTGTCCACATGGTCTGCTCCTCCTGGCAATCCAGGACGATCTGCCTTACATCCAGTTCCCAGCATTGAGCTTGTGAGTACAAAGCAGGGTAGCTCCCTGCCATCTGTTTACTGAATTGCAAGTGTGTCATCTAACTGTTGTTTTTTTTTTTCATTTCTTCACGAACTGAGCCCACCGGCTCCAGATTACAATTTGGGTATTGTGCCTGGGTTTTTTCCATCACAGGGCCCCAACCAGCTGCAATCAATCCTGGCTAGCCCCACCCCATTATGGGTACCCAGTAAAAGTGACAATTTGGGACTCTGAATATGCGCATAGTACTGTGATTATTAATGTGTTTAACCTAATTAACCTGATTTTCCCCTTCCTTGTTACAGCTCCTTAAATAAATCAGATCTGTTGGTTTCAGCAAAGTTACACTGGCTGAGATATTTGTTTATGTTAAAGTATTGTACTGTGGTTTTTGTACTGTATCATCTTGTTTTGCAGGGGGTCCTCGGGGTCCAGTCAATGAAGCCAGTCCTGGGGGTAAGTGTACATTGTGAAGATATTCCTAATGCATTGTGTGGGCCACTAGTGGGAAGAAAAGGGGGTTACAATGTCCCAGAGGGCTGTGACCAAGTTAGTTTAACTACTGCAAACCCTGACCTCTGGGTGGAGGCAGCCGCCATTGGACCTAGGCCCCTCAACCTGTTAGTAGTTAAGCAGGCAGGGGTAGTAGCCCTTGGGATAGCGCCACCTAGGGGTTACACTATATTTGATGTCTGTAATGTTTATTGTGTTTATTTATTGTGATAATTATTGAATTTGCTCTGTTTTTAACATGTACAATGTATTTCTTGTTGTTTGTATGTATTGTTTTTAATATCTGGGTCAAACCTGTAAAAGAGCCATTTGGTCCGGTGCTTCATTACCTGGTCAACAAAAATTTAAATAAATAAATAAAAATAGGGTGCATCAGGACAGACTAGATGGACCAGTGGTCTTTTTCTGCTGACATTGTCTGTTTCTGTGTTACAGAAACCTGGCTGTCTGCGTGAATCAGTGCTGTAGCAGTCAGACTCTCTTATTACTGGGTTCTGAGACTGGGCCATGGGAAGCATGGTGCTCTTATATCACAGCCTTAACTATGATGTCTTGTATCATGCTATTGTCCCCTCTGCCCATGAACTCCTCCTCTGTAATCTCTTTCTCCAGCTCACTCTGTATTCCCATTGTAGCATTTACTCTTTCTCAAAAGCTCAGCCTGATTCCTGTACTGCCACCCTCTCATCCATTTCCTCCCTTTCGGTTTCTGGTGAGCTTTAGTCCTGTGGGATCTAAATAGAAACTGATTTTCCACTTTGGGGAAAAAAATCCCATTCACCAAACTGAGTTCCTCAATCTCACACAACTCTTTACTGAGTCAGCCCATCTCTACCCAAATAAACAGATCATTCCCTCTTTGACAGGCTCCTGTCCTCACCCCCCACCACATTATTTAGGGGGCCTTGCTTCTATTTCTGCACATTACTTCCCTCACTCAACCCTTCCCCCACTGTGTACAGTATGAAAAGAACATGTTTTTCATGTCAATAATATCCATCATTGCTGCAGGTATATGACTGAACCCTACAAGTACCTCACAGGGGTGAACAAGATGCAAGTGAAGGGTCTGTTTCAGAGAAAGGAAGGCACTAGAACAGGGGGGCATTCTTCACAGAAAGTGTGGTGGATGAGTGGAATAGCCTGCCAGAGGACGTAATTTGGGCAAACACTGTGGGGAGCATCAAACATGCATGGGATAGGCACAAGGATATATTAGGCAGAGGAATGTGGGAGGAAGCAACACCTATGAGGTCCTTTTCTGCCAACAAAATGTGTTTCTGTGTTTCTATGTTTCAGTGCATATGAGACCATTGACTCTTCTGTACTGCCATCTTTGTCCTCTGCACCCCCCACCTCCTTCTGTTGCAGTACTTTTAGTGTAGAAGGGAGTTTTGCGAGTTCTATTAGTACACAAAGCACACCACACAGGAAGTGTAACCCACATGAAACAAAAATGTAAACAAAACTGAATGGAGATAGGAAATTAATTACATCCAGTATCTTAACAACCAGAGATTGACAGGACAGTATTCCCATGTGGGTATATCCTTCCAGTTAGTGGCATGACAGGCCTTCAGCAGGAGAGTGGAGCCTGGTTAGCTAAACAGCGCTTCTGAACTCAGCAAGGAAGCCGCTGGCTCCAGCTCCTCACTGAATCTTGGCCAAGCAGAATAAGTTTGCAGATAGAATCCAACTCGAAAAAGACACAAAGCTCTTGCTATAAAATGAACCAATGTTTAGACAAAATAAGATAATAAAGTAAAGGCATTCAACATTGAAGGATAGGAACTTGAAATAAAATAAGACAGTCACAAAACTGACAATTGTATACAGCAATAAGAAAAATCGAAGTGCATGACTCAGCTGCAAAGCTCGTAGCCTGTTACAAACACAGAAAGTATTTTTACAATTTAAAGAACTTTCTTTAGGAAACACATGATGTAGAATCACATCACTCAGTATCAACCTTTATCATACATTGGAAGAAATAATTATTAAAATATGCAGGAGAGCCTGTTAAGCCACTGAAACAAAAAAGGTAAAACAAGCAAACAGTCCCATTAGCTCATGCTGTATTCCTAGAAAGTAAAAAAGTATAAAAGACTATTATAACTGAGTTGTCAAGTTTTCCTGTCTGCTCTTGTGTTTTGTAGAAACTTTTCACTGCAATAGCATACGCAGATGCTGTGACTGTACCCAGTGATAAAATAGAAAATGCATGAGATTTTTTTTTACAGTTGTATAACACTGTTTCACATGTGGCTTTTACAAAGTATACACATTAAAAATACCAAAGGATTTGCACACATTTTTTAAAAGGAGGTAGACATATTGTTGTTGCTAAGTAATCAAATGATGGGCTCCCGTTGCAAAGTAAATTGTTTCTTGGTGACAACCAGGAAAGGACAGCAAGTAGCAAGCATAACATCATGAATATGTATGTGTAACACCCCCTTGGGAGGGGGCTTTCCTGAACTGTTGCCTGACACCCTCCCGAGGCTGCCCAACTGCAGCTGTGGTTGGCAGCGGCCTACTCTCTCCCTTGCTCAGTTGTGTGTGGCATGGAGAGGCAGCACGACCATGCTGCAGCTTTCGGTACCTCCTTCTCCCCTCTGTATTCGGCAGCTGTAGCCACATTCTTCATTCCTGTTCCCCCCATTCTGGCAGAGGGGACTGGGAATAACCAAATTGCCACACTTTCTCTTAAGTGCTCCTTGTGCCAGCCACAAGATGGCTGCCTTTTTTTGAGCTGGAGAACATGCTAAAGAGGAGCTCCTCCCCACTGCTCCCAGCTCCACCATTCTCAGCTCACTGACTCATGAACTCATTGCCTGATCCCAGTGATGGACAGACTGGACAACTGCCCAGGAAGGCTGCAACAGGGTCCAGGGGGCCAGCACTCTTGAAGGCAGCAAAATAAAATAAAAATCAAAGAACATTGGAGCATAGGACTATATCAAAACTTGAGTGCAGTCATGGTGTTGACCTCTGACCCTGCAGCTCAGCCAATTAGGGAACTAGAAAGCCCTAGCAATCAATAACAGAGGATTGAGGGAAAGATAATTCCAGAGGCCCTTCCTAATGGACTAGTGGGATTAAAGGGCAAATCAGAATGCAGTACAGGACAGAAAGACAGACAGACAGACTGTACAGTCAGTCAAGGACTGAATCTGGAAAAGAAGTTTCTAGGCTCTCTGGGAACTCAAGGCTGTCCTACTGAGACACTGAGCAGGGCAGATCTGCAGTCACTGATAAGAATCAGGGGCCTATGCAGGCCTGATCCTGTGGGTCCTTCCCAGGACCATACCTCTGAAAATCTGTGAGATTTCTCCTGGACTCACCCTACCAATACTGTGAGTTTTCTCCTGAGCTCAGCTGTCCATGAGGAAAGCTTAGAGACTGTACCAGCAGGGCACTGTCCGAGTGAAAAGCTGATTGTGCCAGAAGGGCACCAGGTAGTCTCCGATGGATGCTGAGGTGTTCAAACCTGCTGCTGGTGGGGCCATGTGAGAGGCCTAGCCAGGCCAACCATTCTTCAAGCTCTCACCATGGTTCATCCAGTAAACTCCAAGACTGTGCCAGATGAACATGTGTGAGAAAAAATTGCTGAGAGTGTGAGCCTGTGGGCCATCGCTGCATACCAAAGCTGCTGAGCTGTACTGAGTAGAGATAGTGATCTGCATCATACTCAGGTTGCTCTGAAGCCAAGTAAGGGGCCTGCTAGCCCTTATCTAGTGGGGTGGATTGGGGATCAGGATGCCAAATGGCATGTGCCCTGAGTATGTGGGTACTCTTGATTTAGAGGGGAGTTGAAATGTGGGGGTCGCTCCTGGGGTCTGGACTCCTTGGGAACCAGGAAGCCACTGCATAGTGCTCCTGTGACTGAGAACTGAGCCAAAAGGGCTGTATCCTATGAGGTACAGTATAAACCAGAAGGACTGTGTTGCTGCAGATCATCCAAGAGAGCCTGAAGTGCTGCATTCCGAGGCCACTGGGGCCTGTTCCTGCTTGCTGCCTGACCTGCTGCTGTGTGTCATTCCCGGCCTCGGCCGAAGTGCTGTATCTGTGGGTCACATGAGTGCTCGCATTGGTGGGTGGGGTATTATTATTTTTCCAGCTCTGGATTATAAGTTCAGTTTCAAGTATTCTCTATTTGAATTTCAAGTTCTTTAAATTGTGCTAGCACACTATGGCCTGTTGGGGCGTTAAAAATTGCAACCCTGTTAACTATCATCAATTGCACACCATGAGAACCCGAGCAACATAGCTACCAGGCCTGCACCAGGACTCTGTTGTAATACCCGAGTTCCCAGAAGCAATGGTATTTGTGTCATACTTGAAAATGTAGTTCTACTACTGGAACCAGTTACAGAGTTTACTGTATCCTGTATAAAATAATTAATCTTTTTGTGCCCCTTGATTGGGTGGGTGTTTCTCTAAACTGTGCAGTATCTGAGAGGGTGGTAGTGACCCATAGTACAGTGGCTGTTGGGTATATTGGGTGTAACCCCTTCCTTTCTTCCAACTGCCAGGCCTGTGCTTATAAATAAAAGCACTGGTGATTGTCTGAATTTTACTTCTGTGTGTGTGCACAGTTTGTACAATCTGACTGAAGTGTTTTATTGATGAAGGTAATGATGATCTTATTGGTCCCCGGGGGTGGTGGTCCTGTACAGTGTAGGGAGGTGGGTAGGTACTGCATCCCAGAGGGTGGTACTGCACACAACGTCTTGCTCACTTATTCTCTCTGGGTGGAGGCTCTGTGCAATTTATTATTTGTTCTGGGATGACCTCCCCATACCACAGGAGAAAGGATGAATCTAACCCCCTTAACCGGGTGGGCCTTGTACAGTCACCAAGCAGGGGTGTGAACCCAGACACGGCATCCTGGGGGCCACAGGTGTTCATGGAAGCATGATTTAAAAGGATGGCATGGATTTCACAGTTTGCTCAGACACCTTGGTGTGAACCCTTCATAGCATGATTTGTGCGTTAAAAATGAAACTGGATCGATCATTTACAGTAAGTAATAAAAGTGTAGTGAAACAGAAGCAATTAGATAATGTACACCGTACACAGCAGCAATCAGAAACTTATTTGCAAGTGATATACATTCAGCAAATTGATTTAATCACAAGGAGGGTAAGATATGGCAGCATTCTATGAGATAAATGTATGCACACTGCTTGTCAAATTTTTTATTTGAATTTTAGTAACTCAATGGCCTAGATGAAGTGATGTTCTATGAGACATTAGCACGATTTGTTGGTGTACTTCAAATAAACTATTCCACCACCTTTACATATCAAAAACCTTCAGTTAATCCCTAGAAATAAAGATGCCTTAGATTAAAAACATAATGAAATGTATCCTTATAACCCACATCTGAAACACATATACACAAACTAAAAAATGAAGTAGTTATAAACTATTTTAATGTCTGATGTTTCTTTGCTGACCATGACAAATCTACCTCTTATCCTTATCAGCTTAGCAGGGAAATCTCTTCTATTCAGCTTGCTACAGATAAACCAAGAAGCCCTGGTTCTGTCTGAGGCCTTCTGTTCTTTGAGTGTGATGGTGAACATTCTGCCAGTAATGCTGAGCAGAGATTTGAATTCCTGTATTCCATCCATAGTAAACATTCCAACTACTGAATGTAGGAAAGATAGAACAGAAATGCTGAGGAAAGGGAGGAAATAACATAAAGAAGGAGGAAAGTTGTAGAAAACAGGTAAATGGAGATGAGTTGGGGAAAACAGAGCATTTAAGGGTGAATTTAAAAAAATATATATTTTGCTGTGCATTATATTATAAATGAGATGGCATGCCAGTGCTGGAATGTGCTGAAACTATTTTGGTGTGGAGGATGAACTTTTTTATATATATTATTAAAATGCAAAACATTATTTTATATTTGTGTCCCCCCCCCCCCAAAAAGAAAAAAAAACTTGGGTCCATTTTAGAATCACCACAGAATACTCCTGGGTATGCTTTGTAGTGGGATAATACACTTTTTGGGTAGATGAAGGCACCGGGCAATACCTTGTGCCTCACAATAATTCAGAGGCCTGTTGATATCCCACCACTATACAAACCCTCTCATGTTTTATTGCTTAAATAAAGTATACCCTGCCATGCTATATGCAAGTAGCAGGACATGACATAGTATTCATTATTGTGATATAATTGTACACCTCAGGTGTGCTGTTAGGGATGAAGGCCATCCAACTGCTGCTAAACACACCTGAGAAATGCCATTATATCACATTAATGGCACACCCATGAGTGTCTTAGTGCACTTATAAAATGACATATAAATATTTGACTTAAAATGAATGAAAATAAGAAATAAAAAAAAAGATAAAAATAGGTCCTTCTTTTGAAATATGTTTCCATTTTAACTTTGGAGACAAAAAACTAGTTCATATTCTGTAACGGGGGTAGCATTTCAAATCAATACAGGTACATTATTTTAATGGAAATCAAAACTTTGAACCTGGCAGGTTTTTTTTTTTTTTTGGGGGGTAGATGTCTCCTGAAACAACTATATATGATTCAAATGTATGGCTTTTTGTTTGTGTAGTATTATTGCCTTCTTTCTTCATGCTGTTTCTTTTTTCTCTCTTTCTTCACACTGAACATATGGAATGTTGACCGTGGAATACAGGGTTTCAAAATTCTGTACAATTCCACTGGCAGAATGTTTCTCTCCCAACATACTATACACACACACACACACACACACGCACAGCACCCCCCCCCCCGACAAAGGCCCCATGTGGAGCCAGAGCCTCAATTCTATCTTTGTCAGGGTAAGCAACAGAAATTTCCCTGATAAGTTGGGTAAAGATAGGAGGATGATTTTCTTTGTCAGCAAAGAAACATTAGTAATGAAAACTATGAACAGTACTTAATGTTTCTAATTTGTTTGTGTATGTAAGAAGAGTGTGACAACCAGGGGAAATAATATTTAATTAATCTGATTTGTTTTTTATATAAGGTAATTATTTTTGGTGTGTAAATACATAAATTGTGTATGAATATTTGACGAACAGACCCAGGGTATTCGGGTGTTCGACTGTATTCGGGTATTCGACTATACTGATATTCAACCATAATGTAGTACGTTTGTTAAAAATGCTGTAGACCTGAAATAAACACTCCATAATAGACAACTAGGATGTTTTCTGCTCAGCATGGGTACCGTAGAGGATAGTACTAGGTTGTGAAAACATACCATACTGATGCAGAGTATGACAGCGTAAGTGTAGTGTAAAGGAAATCAAAAACCCGTCATCTTCATGCACTCTCCTGCCAGTGCATATTTAGCCTGATCAGTATTTTTGTGTAAAAAATATATATTTTCTAATTCTAACTGCAGATTGGAATTAAAACTTTGGTTTAAAAAAGTGTTGGAAAACTTCTGTTTGGCTAGGCTACCATCCACCAATAGCCATCTTGTGGGAGCCGCTCACTCCCTCATCCAGAATATGCTAATTTTCCCCCACCCATCAGTGCACCGACTCAGCAGGGGCACATTAGCATATCCTTGGCGGGGGAGCAAGCGACTCCCATGAGATGACTGCCAACAGCCTTGCTAAATGGAAGTTTGTGAGCACTCTTTTAGACAGAGTTTTAATGCCAAAATGGCAAAAATCCAGCTAGAAAAAATATTTTGTTGCACAGATACACTAATCAGGGGCATACGTACCAACAGGCGAGTACACAAAGGTAAACTGTGTTTTTTCTTTAACAGATAAGGCATTTTCTTTCCATATTCCATTCTCTCTGACAGGTGTATCCAAAAAAATGAAGAGAACATCTGTTTTGGAGACCAGGAAGGAATCAGCAAAGCAAAGGGTTGCACAGCACTCAGAGGAGGGAATTAAAAATGAAAGACTATATTTGTTTTGGAGACAGGAAAGCAAAGCGGAGTTGTGCAGTGGAGCAAATATTCAGATTTTCATACCATTTTTAATTTTTTTATACTATTATTCTGATTGCTGTCTGGCCTACAAGTTAATGTCATAATAGGAAGTTAAAGTTTTTCACCCAGTGCCTGAAAATACCAGGATAGGAGAAGTCAAATTGCCCCAAAAAAAAAACACAAGAGAAAAAGATTTTCAGCAAATTTCCAAGATCATTGTCATTTTAACAGCAGCAGTGGCCATAAATCCATAAGGTTGGTCAAAACATCAAGTGGCAAGTGCAACCACATCCAGCATCATTATTCCAGAATCTTTGTGAGCAAAATGAAGAGCAGAGATCAGAAACACATAGGTACTGTATTGTAGTCAATCCAGAATTCAAAGCTGGCAGGCAGTGACAGCACATTGTCAGACTGACTGGTACACCATAGTCACTTAAAAGGGTCAAACAGATGCATACTGAGCTTAATAAAATGAAGCTGCTGTACAAGTTCAGGCTGCAAACAGGAATGTGGCTGAACAATGTCTCCTGCAGTGCTGAAGAAGTACTCTGAGGGTCTGCTTGTTAGGAGGCACACAAGAATATTTACATGCTACCAGGGACAAAGCAGGACATGATTGCTTTTTGGTGTTCCAGTATGCAAGACAGTCAACATTAAAGTCCACAATTGGCTCATCAAAATAATTAGTGAGCATCTGCTCAACAGAATGTGGCTACAAATGTGTCCTCTGCCACTGCTCATTCAGCAGAGAACTTGTGAGCAGTGACTACTCTTAAAGATGTGCTTTTGTAACCTAAGGCACAGTGTCAGGGGCCTGTGTTGCCGACCCACCCTGCCTTCCTGCATAAGCAGGCAACCTCATTGTCAGTGGCATGCCACCACCCATACCACTGTCACTTGAGCTGCCAGTGCCACTCACTCCGGTTGTTCTAGAACTTTCTGACTCGCCAGCATCCTCTGAATAGAACAGGTCCATCTCCCTCAAGTTCACTACACAGTTGCTGCTGGTACTCACTCACTTTGTGACTCTGCATGGACAGGGACAGTGCCTCACATTTGAATTTTGGGTCTAACATGGTTGTGAATATGTAGCTAGTATTGTCATGTACAGTTACAAACTGTGATCTTAACTCCCTAGTAAGCCCTACAGTGAGTTTTTTGACAGGTTCTGGAAACAAGTCCGTAGTGCCGCACTCCTGGAAACTCCACAGTTGACATGAGGAAATGGACAGCTGGAATGACCTAACTCAGTGAAGCTGTACTGAAGCTTAGATCAAAGATGCATTTCTTAAAGGGAGACAGAACCTGGACCATGCCCTCAATGATGCTCCAATCCTGCTGTAGCACTACTCTACCAATATTCTGCTCCATGGATAACTGATGTAGAATGCTTTTCTGTTCCAGCAAGTATTGCAACATATAAAATGTGCAATTCCAGGGTTTTATTTAACTCTAAAAATTGATTAGCGTTTTGCTCATAAAAGTGCTAAAACTTCGTGAAAATTAAGAGCTCTTGCCTCACTGTGTTTAACAAACACAGTGCTTCTAGAAAATCTATATAAATACTTTCTGTACAGTTAGTATCGTCCCAAGAAAAAAACTGCTAATCAATTAGTTAAAACCCTGAATTCCATCATGTACTGACATCTTGGATTAGCCAATGGTTTGAGTAAACCAAGCTGGTCCTGAACAGTTTGCAGCTCTCTGGCTACCTAAGTAGAGCAATGGAAATGGCACGGGCAAACAACAACACACCTTTAAGAAACTACACAGCACCATAACAGTCCTTATTGAATATACCAACCATCTGCATATGGCCCTTGACAAAGAGCACCTGGTTGGTGCCCCCTACGTAGACCTGACGAAAGCCTTCAACCTCATAAGCCACTCACTACTGCCGGAAAAATTCTGTACCCTGGGCTTCTCCGCAGAAACCTTAGCTTGGTTTTGGTACTACTTCACAGGGTGGACACACAGGGTAAGGGTTGACAGAGTGCTCTCAAATGCAAAGAGTGTCACAGTTGTGGTCCCACAGGGGTCTATACTCAGCCCGCTCCTCTCTGGCCTATTCATTAACATACTCCCAGAAGCCTGCCCTCTATCAAATATGCTACTATAAGCCAATGATGCAGTGATTTTTAACAGTAGCTCACAGCTCGGGGAACTCTCAAGTGATGTATAAAGTAGCTTAAGTCACTGGATGACTGGTTTGAAAGGAATAAACGTGTTCTAAATTATAAAAAGACTAAGACAATGCTGTTCGCTGGGCAACACCATGTGAAAAAGGTCTCTTCCCTGGTTATCCAAAATGCACATGGAGCTATCCTTGAACAGGTTGAATCCTTTAAGTATCTGGTGTCACCTTGGGTGACACCCTTTCTTATACTGCACATGTGGACAACACTACAAATCTGGCCAACAGAGCACTAGGAGCACTCTTTAGGCAATGATTAAACCTTACCACTGAGGCTATATGCCTGGCTATCTCCAGTATGGTCCTCCCACACATTGACAATGGTCTCCTGATATGTGTTGAGCCTGTGAATCTGTCCTAGGCAGGGTAAGAATGGTCCTCAAAAAAGCCTGTTGTTTTGCAAGTGGAGCTGATAGACTCACTCAGACTTGCTCCCTGTATGTGCTTACCAGCTGGCTTCCTCTACAGGACAGGTTAAAATATCAATCCTACCTGATGGCAAAAAAGCCCTTCTGGGCCCCACCCCTGCTGCAGTCTGTGACCTCTTCTGCCCGGGCAACAACTACTCCATTAGGAGTATGACCAGACAAGCCCTTAAAGTCCCCTTTTGTAAGACAAGTCAGGGTAGATGCTCATTTGCTATTCAAGCTACCCAGCGGCTGAATGAACTCCCTGAATCCTAGTGGAACTCCCTAAAATTACACCTTTTCAGAATTTCTTAAAAAAAGAACTTACAAGTAAATCTGCCTCTTGTTTTAAACAACTAAATACCCTCTTGTATTATGTTGCTCCATGATTGTCATCTGCCTGATTTCTCCACTGCAATACCTTTGTCTGTAACCCAAATGTCTCTACCAACCCAGGCTCCACTTGAGTTGGTGAATGTAAGATGTGTATACTTGTTTGTTGCCCTGTACTGACATAGAACCTTTGGAAAAGAGCACTTGTGCTCAAAGGTGTCATCCAAATTTCAACATAAAAATGGCTACAGATGTCTCTTGAAGTACCAATAATATGAGAAGCATCCACACTGCTCTGGAGAGCACCTGTGACCACAAGATTCAATGTATGATCAAAGCAGAGTATTCCCTGGAAGTGGCCATCATGAACTGCTTTTACCATGTTCTTCCCATTATCTGTAATGAAGAACCCAACATACAAATCTGTTGTACTAACCCAGGAGTCAAGCATTCCTTGCAAAGGGCCCACAGCCTGGTTCTGCAATTTTTCCACCTGACTGTGGCATGCCTCATAGATATTTGGCACGATTGTATGAGAAAAAGTAGTTTGCAATGGGCAGCGGTATCAAGGTTGCAAAAATTGTAGAAGTCTATGGAATACAGTGTCTTCAACAATAGAATAAGGTTGCAGATCTGGTGCAATCATCTCCCCTATGAGCTGTGTGATCTGAACATCTGTGGGGTGAGTTGGCAAGATCTTTGTGTGGGCCTGAAATGCTTCCTTTGCTGTGAGAGTAGGCTTTTCAAATGACATAGCCTTGTTCCTGGCCCTGGCTCCAAAGTGGATAAATGCACGTGATTTAGGCTGTGTTTGGGTGGGGGGCACCATGAACTGCATATCTACTGTTCACCATCTGAACCAGTTTGTGTGGGACTCGATGTTGTTTCTGTCAAAGTACTTGGGCAAGCACTGGAAACAAGATTTTGCTGGTGTTCGGTTACTTGCTGTCTGCCTCTGCTACTATCACCACCAGCAGCACCATCACCAGAATCAGAAAATGGTTTTGTGTTCTTTAAATGCAGCATGCAAAGGTGTGAAGAGTCACCACCAGCAGGGGCTTTATCCAAGTTAGTCACCTCAGGACGTTTTTTCAGAAGGTGGCTCCAAAGACATGCTGTGCTCTGTTTATCAACATTTTCCATGGCTGAGACTCTGGCCACAGTGTGAACACACAGATGTCCTTTTATCATCCTGCTGCTCAGAAAAATATGTCCAGATATCACTGGAACATGAACTTGTACCTGACCTCAGCACTCTTGTATGCTGCTTGCGCACCTGAACACCAGATTCAGTTTGGAGTGGTGTAGAAGACTGCTATGAACTGGCACCAAACGCAGTTATCAGAACCACTAGGACAAGCAAAGGTAAGGTTGGACTGCCTAGTTTTTTTTTAACAGGAGGAAGACATGAAGGATAAGGAGGAACAATGGCAGATGTTTTGTGCCTGCCTTCAGCAGCTGATTTGTTTTGAATCACTTTTGACCTGAGTGTTTCCTTGTGGAATGAGGTGAGGGCTCAGTTTCAGCATCCTCAGACTCACTCAGGTCATTTGTTCTCAGAGGATGCATCATAGAACACATCTTCAGGCCTTTTTAAATCTTCTTGGTAGGAGCATATTATGACCCAGACGACATTGCCTCAGTGTTCCCGTCATGCTCAGAAGAACTGCTGGGATTTAACTGCCAAGGCTATGGCTGAATAATTCCATCATTAACTGTCGTGGTGGTAATGGTGTCAGCAGCAGCAGCTGTGGAGGTCGTGGTCATGGTAGTAGTAGTACTGGAGACAGTGCAGATGGTGGGTGGCACTGGCAGTAGCTGTGGAAGTCATAGTCATGGTAGTAGTAGTATTGGAGACAGTGCAGATGGTGGGTGGCACTGGCAGCAGCAGTGGAGGTGGTAGTCAGGGTGGCAGCCAATGTGGAACAACATCGGTCACTACAGAGGCTAAGATTTGCACTGGAGCAGTGGTGGTGGCAGTGGTGCTAGCGCTGGTTGAAATAGCAGCTGGTCTGGTTGGAGTGAAGGGGACAGAAGGACAGCAAACGTGTGGAATGAAGACCCCTGTCCGAATCAGTTTTGGAGGGGCTGGTTCACAGCCGTTTTTTGACTATACTTGATTGCCTGTGTGACATTTTCACTTGTCAAATAAATTGCAAAAAATGGCAGAATCATGTTTTCAAATATTATTTTTCTGATGTTATAGTTATGTAAAAAAAAAAAGTTTGATTTCCAGGAATCAGAAACAGGAAGAATTATTGTATTTTGCTTATCCAGCAGTTGCAATCAGCTAATGTAACTGATGGCTTAGACAACTTCTTTAGCATCCAGACTCTGAAGACAAAAAAGACTTCAGCAGCTTTATTATTACTGAAGTTTGTTTAACTTTTTACTGTTTTAACATCAGTCAGAAACTCAGACAGCTACTACTGGGCCGCAAGGCTGCCCCCCATGGCCCCTGCCTACCCTAAGGGCACAGATGAAGTCTGTGGCATCCAGTCTGGGTACAAAAAGACTTCTACAGTGCATTTTATATTGTTGTTTGTAACTTTGTACTCAAAAGTCAGAAAGCTAATAATGGGCAGTGAGGGTGCCCCCCCGGCCACTAAAATATAGACACAAAATGCACAGTGCAACTTCCAAAAGCTCCAAAAACTTTATTAGGTTCACATGAGAAAAATACCCCAGCACTTCGAGAACTCATTACCTCTTCATCAGGGGGCCCCCAGCCCCTGCCTACCCTAGGGCACAGATAAAGTCTGTGGCATCTGGAGACAAAGCGACTTCAACAATTTATTTTAAATTGTCGTGTTTATCTTTGTACTGTTTTAACGACTGTCAGAAACTCAGACAGCTAATACAGGGCCACAAGGGGGCCCCCTTGGCACCTGACTACCATAGGGCACAAAGTCTGTGGCGAGACAAAAGGACTTAAAGTATTTTTTTTACATACTATAGGTGTTTTAAGAAATAACATCTCTGGTAACTACAGGTACAGGAACAAGTATAAGCCTGAAGCTGTAATGAAAAGCAAAGAAGGTGGTGCGCCTCCCCCCTGGTTTTCAGTACACTGACTGCAGTGGTGGCTGGCAGGCAGGCAGGCAGCAAATGCCTAAGTGCTTTACCAAAAGAAAGACTGCTGTGTCAGGAAAAAAAAAACAAGATTTTTTTTTTTATAACTATTGAAATAATTAAACTACAGAAAATAAATAATAATAATAATAATAATAATAATCAAAGCTGCCCTTGCAAAGTGGCAGCAGCTTCAGAACACAGCACACTGAGCTGAGAACACACTAAAGTTTTTGCATCCCCACCCCTCACACAGATACAGTAGAATATTATGCAAAATGAAAGAAAAAAAAAAAAAGATATATATATATATTTTTTTAGCACTATAAAGAAGTCACAGGAAGAGGCCCACTTTCAGCCAGCCAGCAAGCAAGAGTTAGCCTAGCCTGCAGCTACATCTGCAGACAGACCCCCTTCCCCTGCCCTGGGCTGAAGCCTGAAGATTACAGGATTTGTTCCCTCATAAAAACAATACATATATATTTTTAACATTCAATCAGTCACTCAAGTGGAGCATCACAGGCTCTCCACTAAAGAATAAAATGTAACAGTATAAAAAAAAAGTCTGCAAAGATCATGTTTTTACTAAATCTGATTCAGAGAACCACAACTCTGTCATACAGAAACAGCTGCCTCTCGGCTCGAGTGGCTCTGTACGTTGGCAAGGCAGATCATATGGTAAAGCTGTGGAAAGCTCTCTGAGCAGCCTGCAGATCTCCTCAACCAAAGTCTAATCAAAATACATGACCATGGAATGCCTCGAATATACCCCAGTATTTATCTATTTGTCGAGTACTCACGGTATTCAAGGTATTTAATGGCAGATTCAAATTCAACGCACACCCCTAGTTTTTAGTAAGTAAAGGTAGCAGCACATTTGTGGTGGAAGTCAATTCCGGTTGTAGGGAGACTGATTTGCTCATTGTATGATATATAAAACCATCCATTATGCATGGTCACCTGACTGGTTTTACCCAATTTACTTTCTTTCATTTTTAGACCCATTTTATAATGCTTAATTCTCTAGGTGGATGGCAAAGCAAATATTCTCACTGATGTCCTTTAAAAACAGAAGCTTGGCACTATTTCATTCCAAGACTTCACTGTTCTCAGAAAGTTGTGCTTAAAGAACTTTAAATTTGACCCACTTGAGACAGCAGCACATCCAACAGTTTTGCAACACTAACACATGGCATGCCATTGGATAAACCCAATATGACATGGGCCCAATAAAAATATGTCTGATATTTTTCTCATAAACTGTGACCCCTGTAACATCACTGTAACATCACTCATGGTTTCAGTATTTGTGATGCTATAGAGTAAAAGAACACTCATACAATGTCAAACATATTTTTAAGTCCCATGCCATCCTATATATTCATAAAAGGATAACATTTTGCTCTTAAATGCACAAAGGAGCACTTTTTTCCTGGCAAACGGGTACTTGTCAAAGCTTTTGGGTGAGGGGTAGCTACCAAGCATGATTCAGTGGTGGGACCTCTGTTTTGTATAGAAACTGCTTGAGTTAAACTGTACTCTCCTGTCAACACTAAAGTAGAAGGAATTCATATTAACTCCAACGCAGAAAGATAAATTATCCATACAAAAGGAAATGCAAATAAATTGTACAACATACAGGAGAGAGTTTCAGTTCTCTCTAAAGTGGGAGCACTTTGGTGTTGTTTTAAATAATTTTTCAAACACAGCCTAAATTAGGCCTCTGCAAGTGGGATGGTTATCTGTAATAATGACGCATGTTCTGTTCAGAGGTTCAAATTCAGGTCAGCCAACATTCTAGCAGCAAGGTTATAGTGCACTGTTCAGCCATGTATAGAGGGGGAGTTGTGTTCAGGCTCATAAGTGATCTTCTTTAGCACTGAGTGCTGCTGCTTAATCTTAACATACCTCCCCTCCTCACCCTCCCTGGAGACTGGAAGCAAACTAGTCGCAAAATCAGATTATGTTTCCTATAGTTAAAAAGCCTCCCATTAAAAATTAGGTGGCAAATGGTTAGCAGAACTCCAGAAACAAATATGTACATAGCAACAGAACATATCAGCAGAATCAATCAATCCATCTATTATCATCATCATCATGAGAGAGAGAGAAGAGTGCATTGCATTGGTGCCCTTGTCATTTGATATTTATCCACAAGTGAGCTAGGTGACTAAATAAGTCATAGGAGATGCACACATTAGAATGGTATGCTAGCAAAATATATATAGTAGATTTATATAGTGAGATACATGTGGCTGTAGCTTCATATAATGAGGTATACAGGGTTGTATAGTGAGGTATATAAATATATATATATATATACACACAGAGAGAGGGGGTAAAAATGTTTATATAGTCAAGTATGCAGGTTAATATAGTCAGGTATGTATAGTGAGTTATAAAGATTTATACAGAGAGGTATGTGGGTTTGTATAGTCAGATATGTATGTTGACGGTGACAGCCAAAAATAGTTTGCTGTATAGCTACAGTGTTATATCACCGTGAAATCACATTGAAACTAAACACAGTTTTGCTCTGCTATATCTAGATATCACTCATCTCTGGCTGGCATTGAATATAGGGATGTATGTATGTTTATATATTGAGGTATGCAGTTTTATATAGTGAGGTTTGTATGGTTGTATAGTGATATATGCAGGTTTATACAGAATAGTGAGTTATGTAGGTCTATATAGTGATGCATGCAGGTTTATATAGGGAGGTATGAAGATTTATATAGTGAAGCATTTTGGTTTATATATTTGGATATATAAGCTTGTAGGCATATATAGTGAGGTACGTAGGTTTATATTATATGATATTCAGGTTTATATAGTCAGGTAGATATACAATTGTGGGGTACGTAGAAACATAGAAAAAATGATGGCAGAAGGAGACCAGAGGTCCATCTAGTCTGCCCATGTGCTCCTTGGACCTACTTAGATCCCAGGACCTAACCCGCACCCCCTTCTGCTTTATGCCTCCTACTGCTCCCATAGCTTTTGATCGCGGTATGACCCTGTCCCACCCCAGCTTGAATGATGTTATGGACTTTGCTTCCATCACCTCAGCTGGCAGTCTATTCCACAGTTTCACGTAGGTTTATATAGTGAGGTATGCAGGTTTATATTGTCCATGTAACAGTGAGACCCCTATTATGTGTTTAAACTCCTGTCATAAATAGGAATATGTGCAATCCCCCCTTTTTTCCTTTTACTCTTCCCTTTCCTCTTATTTTTTCTACCTTTTCTTTAAATTTTTGTCAGGGTGGCCAACCTGGCAATCTCCAAAAACTCTTTGCTGTCCCTTATTCTCTTTACCCCCTCTTTATGCACACCGCATTATGCTCCCGATGGCAGAGATAGGAAATAGCGCAAGTCATGCTTTATTGTTAATGTCTGGTGCCCCTTGGTTTAAGAAAAGTGTAGCACCTGTTTCTGCGTGCCGAGCTCGAACTGCTGCTGCTGAATGCAGCTCCTTTTGACTTCGCGGTTCCGAAGGATAGCTAGCTGATAAGCTAGCGACTAAGCAATCTATTTTTTTTGGGAGTAGGTTGCTCCATGTTGGTGTAGCCACATATATCAGCTGAATGTATGCTCCTTGTTCAGAGCAAGTAAAAGAAAGATTTCTTCAGAGCAAAGGCATGCTCCAAAGAAAAAGCCAAGTGCCGCACCAGCGGCAAGATCAAAGTCGCTTGAATACTCGACTGCCAGCTAGTGAGGCACTACAGGGAAAGGGTAACTGTAAGCCCCGTAGTGTCTAGAATAAAGTGTACCCTGTACAGAAGCAGCCCCAGAGATGTTGTGATTGAGGGCTGGATATGAAACAGAATAATGAAGCCTGTGATGTCACAGCCTAGGGAAACTCCCCAATTATGTAATGTCATGGCCTATGTAAACTCCCCAATTATGTAATGTAATCACAAGGAGCTATAAAAAGAGCTCACCACTAGGGGAATGTTAGATAGTTGAGTCAGTCTAGTGCTGACAGTGAGCAGGGTAAGACCTATACTTGGGGTATGTGTGTGTGTGTGTGTGTGTGTGTATATGTGTATTTCACACAGGTTACTTGAGAAAAGTATTCATTGGACTAACTGGGCTGAAGCAAGCCAAGGTCTGAATCTCTTTGTGCAGGACTAATTATTTAACTTTTTTTTTTATTTCTGTAAATATTTGTATTTTTCTGAAAATAAAGTGATGAACGCATTTGTGCGTTTTTTATGCACTTGATCCCTGCTTTGTTGTGTCAGTTATTATCCCACATGTTCACACTGGCTTTAGAAGTGGGATACCTGGCTCATCTAGGCTACCTAGGAGATGCTGCCAGGAGAGTATAGTCCAGTATCCGACACATGCATAGGGTAAAAAGTGTGAAGCCAACGAAAGTCCAGTGGACTCGAGCCATGGCTGAAAATCTTAGGTTGAAGACAGTGCCCAGGTTGGACCCTGGTGCCCAGCCAAAGATTGCAAAGAAAGAGCAGGAAGATGCCACAGATGAGGAACCCTTGGAAGAAGTGGATGGGAAGCAGATGGAGGAAAGTGTCCCAGAGGATCCCAATGACCTGCAGTGATGATTGTGCTTACGACAACTAGAGATGGAGCATGATAGGGCTGAGGACCGATGACAGTGAGACGAGGACAGGAGACTACAAGAAGAGGAAAGGAAGAGACAGGATGAGAGATGGTGGGATGCCTTGTAAGCCATCCATGCCCTGACCCTTGGGCAGCCTGACCAAAATGTACCCCATGACATCAAGTTAACAAAATTGACAGAGGCTGATGATATAGAAGCCTGCTTAACTACGTTGGAGCGTATAGCCCAGACATGTGCTTGGCCCCAAGACCAGTGGGTCATCAGACTTGTCCCTTACTTATCCAGACAGGCCCAACTGGTGTATAGTCACCTTCTTGCCCCTGACTCTAATGATTACAGTTGGGTCAAGGAGGAAATCCTCCATCGGTATGATATTAATACCGAGACCTATAGGCAATGATTCAGGTCCCAAAAGTTGACAGGCCAAGATACACCTCGAGAGACCTTTGCCAGGTTAAAAAGTTTCTGTCTGAAATGGTTACAACCAACAGTCAAAACCCTCGACCAAAACCTGGAATTGATAATTATAGAGCAATTTATCCAAGTATTGCCACAAGACATCCAGGTACAGGTGATGGAGCACAAACTTGACACAGCAGAGAAGACCTTCACTCTGGCAGAGGATTACCCAGAGGCCAGACCATCAAAGTGCAGAGGATACCAAGGCTCTTCACCCCAACCTACAACACCAGTAAGACCTTTTGAAACTACTTATTCCAGACAGTTGAATGTTGGTGGAAATAACTGGCGAGGGGACCGAAGGTCAAGGCCCTATTTAGCAGACATTATTTGTCACAGCTATTTGGGAAAAGGACACATAGCCCATAATTGCCCTACTAGAAGAAACGAAGCTGCCCACTTGGCAATGGCTAATTGGGGATATGTTACCACAGTGAGGACAGGCCAGGATGAAATAGTGGGATTGCTGGACGCAGGAAGCAAACAAACCTTGGTGAGGGCAGACATTTTAAAGAAGGATATACTATGATATGCCAAAATGCATTGGTCTGACACTCACACAGCCGACCCTGGGCACCCGCAACATGGTTGCTTGACAACGGGATTTTACCTGCAGGAAATGTTTCAGGGGGCTTTGCTCCCCACACCCCCTGTACTTTAGGATTTCTACTCTGCCGTGAGTAAAATCCTGATGTCGGGCAACCACGTTTTGGGCGCCCGAGGTCGGGAGTGTGAGCGTCGGGCCAATGCATTTTGGCATATGAAATGGATCCTTTAAAGAACTACCACAGTAAGGGGCTGGAGGCAAAGGTAACCTGCGTCCATGGGGATGTCCACCAATACCCTACCGCCACAGTGGAAATGACAATAGGGCAGGATAAACAACTCATCTCTGTTGGTTTAGTACCTAGACTGCCAGTTCCCATTATTATCAGCCAGGATTTCCCTAATTTTGACTGGTTGATAAAAAACAACAGATCTGAGACCAGCTTAACGCAGTAACCACTCGGGCCCAGGCTAGACAAGAACAGTCACAGAACATTTTTTCATTTGATGAGGAGGTATATGAGGTACCAGGGAAAACAAGGAAATCAAGAAAGGAGAACAGGGCTGAAAAAAGAAAATGGAGGGCTACCCATCAGGAAGTAATACCTGATGTTGGGTCCAAATTAGCTGGGACTAATCTAAAAACCGAGCAAAAGTTTGGTGAGACTTTGAATCCCTTTTTCTTATAGGAGAACCACGTGGTTGCAGAAGGGCAGCTACAGTACATCATAACAAATGATGTTTTACTCTATATCGAATGTGTACTAATCCCACAATGGGGGAATGTATAAGACAGATAATGGTACCCCAGAAATATAGGGATAGACTAATGTACCTAGCCCATGATATCCCTATGGCTGGCCATGAAGGATGAGATAGGACATTAGGCAGATTGACTAATCAGTTCTTCTGGCCTGGGATACATGAGAATGTGGCTGAGTATTGTTGCACTTGTTCTGAGTGCCATTTAGTAGCCAAAGGTGGAAAAGGGGATAAGGTGCCCCTACAGCCAATACCTGCAGTAATGTCACCATTTGAGAGAATAGCTATGGATATGGTAGGCCTCCTAACAAAAAGTTCAAAAAGTAACCAGTATATTTTGGTGATTTGTGATTATGCGCCCACATTTTCAGAGGCGATACCCCTTCGGACTGCGACAGCCTCTTGGATTGCCGAAGAACTGGCTAAAATTTTTGTTGATTGGGTATCCCTCAGGTCATTCTCACAGACAGAGGTACTAACTTTACCTCAGTACTCCTCTAGGAGTTGTACAGATTGTTAGAGGTAACTGCAGTGAAAACACCTCCCTACCACCCCCAGACTGATGGTTTGGTGGAGCATTTTAATAAGACTCTAAAACATATGCTCCAGGAGTATGTACAAGAAGAAAGGCGAGATTAGGACAAATCTCTACCCTGTCTCTTGTTCGCATACCGGGAGGTGCCCCAAAATACTACAGGGTTGTCATCCTTTACCTGCTTATATGGAAGAAACCCAGAGGTCCTTTAGATGTGGCGGGAACATTGGGAAGAAGGGAAGGATGTCTGCCGTACAAATATTGTAGACTATATGACCAATCTTAGGAAAAAATTGGTGAAGTTTGTTACTGTAGCACACCAGAATGTTGTCCATAGACAGGCAGAACAGAAGGAATGATATGATGAAGGATTGAAAAGTAAAATGTACCATCCAGGAGATAAAGTACTGTTATTGTTGCCATCTACCAAACACAAGTTATTAATGAAATGGCACGGTCCATTTGTAGTTAATAGGCAAATTGGGAAGGTAAATTTTGAAACTGAAATGCCAGGAAAAAGGTCCCAAAAGAAAATTTACCATGCCAACCTGTTGAAGAAATGGTTTGATAGGCAAGACCCTGTACCCAGTTATTTTATATACCCTGAGCAAGAGAACACTGAGCTTGAAGAGGCCTATGAGAGATTGGATAAAGGCACAGAAATGGTGGGGGTTCAAATCAATCCTGGGTTAGATACAGCCCAGAGACAGGAGATTGAACTACTGGGATATTATGGGAAGACTTTTACTAACACCCCAGTTAGAGCAAAAGGGGTAGTGCACACCATAAAGGTAGTACAAACAAGACCCATACACCAGAAACCCTACCGGCTGCCTGAGAGAGTTAGACAAGAAGTCATAGTTGAGGTGAGGAAAATGGAACACCTAGGGGTTATAGTATCATCAAGAACCGGTGATAGCAGTGCCCAAAAAGGAGGGGGGTATCCGTCTTTGCTTGGATTTCAGGAATATTAACGCTGTCTCCACTTTTGATGGGTACCCCATGCCCTGTGTAGATGACTTATTAAACAAAATAGGGAACGCCAAATACATAAGCACCCTTGACCTAACAAAAGACTACTGGCAAATCTGTCTCTCTTTACATGCACAGGAATTGACTGCCTTCAGCACCCCGATAGGCCTTTAGCAGTTCACCACCATGCCTTTTGGACTGCATGGTGCCCTTGCAACCTTCCAATGCTATATGGATCAGGTATTGCTTGCCCATACACAGTACAGTGCCGCCTACTTAGATGATATTGTTATCTTCAGCCCTGACTGGCAGATGCACCTAGTAGATCTTAGTGCAGTCATTCAGTCCATTCAAGACTCTGGACTGACCATAAATCCTACTAAATGTGCCATTGCCAGGACTGAGACCAAATACTTAGGGTTCATCTTTGAGTAAGGTACAGTCTAACCAAACATCAGCAGAATTCAGGCAGTAGCTAACAGTCCCATCCCCCTGACAAAGAAACATGTACATTCCTTTTTGGGACTGGGTAGTTATTACTGCCGATTTATACCTGACTTTGTCACCATAGCAACCCCACTGACAGATCTGACCAAAAACAAATGTCCCAATAAGGTGCTGTGGACCAAGGAATGTAATGAGGCCTTTCAGAACATTAAAGTGGCCCTATGTTCATCCCCTGTCTTGATCACATCTTTATTTTTCTCTCCCATTTGAGGTGCACATCTGATGCCTCTGATACTGGCATCGGTGCAATCCTTTCTCAGACAAGGAAAGGTGAGAAGCACCCAGTCATATATATCAGCTGCAAACTTCATGAGAGGGAGAGTAAGTATTCAACAGTGGAGAAGGAATGCTTAGCATTAAAATGGGCAATAGAGGCCTTGAAATGTTATCTGTGGGGTGCAGAGTTTAAGGTTCTTACTGATCATAACCCTCTGTGCTGGCTCCAACAGATGAAAGACAAGAACAGCCAGATAATGCAGTAATATTTGGCTTTACAGCCTTACCGCTTTACCATTCAGCACAGAGCAGGATCAAAACATCAGAATGCTGATTTCTTGTTTCGACATGGGGCCCATGCTGATGAAACATGAGGAAATGTACTGATATGATGTGTTTTTCTTTCAGTGAAGATGTTGAAATGTTTTGCATATGATATATGAGATAGGGGTTTATATTAAACTCTTGATATTATGCCTCAGGAAATAGATTGGTATCAGGGATAGATACCAATTCAGTTGGTAAGGGTCCCTGAAGTGGAGCTTCTGAGAGTGGGTGGGCAGAAGCTCCAACCCTCCTAGGGTTCAGGGAGGGAATCTGACAACAGAGATACTGTTGCCTCTTGGTGGGGGGGGGGTGTAACAGGGTGCCCACTGTTATGTGTTTAAACCCGTTATAAATATGAATATGTACAATCTCCCCCCCTTTCTTTTTCCTTTCACTCTTTTCTTTCCTCTTATTTTTTCTGCCTTTTCTTTAAATTCATGTCAGGGTGGCCAACCTGACAATCTCCAAAAACTCTTTGCTGTTCCTTATTCTCTTTACCCCCTCTTTAGGCACACAGTGTTAGCCTCCCAATTGCAGAGCTAGGAAATAGTGCAAGTCGCGCTTTCTTGTTAATGTCTGGTGCCCCTTGGTTTAAGAGGAAGTGTAGCACCTATTTCTGGGGCACCAAGCTCCGAAACTGCTGTTGCTGCTGAGTGCAGCTCCTTTGACTTATGCGGCTCTGATGCGAGGGAAAGAGCTGGTTGCCGAGTGCGACTGAGCAATCCTTTTTTTTTGGAGTGGGTTTTTCCATGTTGGTGTAGCCACATATAGGGGCTGAATGTATGCTCCTTGTTCAGAGCAAGTAAAAGAATGATTTCTTCAGAGCAAAGGCATGCTCCTAAGAAAAAGCCGACTGCCTCGCTAACGGCAAGATCAAAGTCGCTTGAATACTTGACTGCTGGCTAGTGAGACACTGCAGGCAAGGGTAACTGTAAGTCCTGTAGTGTCTAGAATAAAGTGTATCCTGTGTAGAAGCAGCCTCAGAGATGTTGTGATTGAGGGCTGCATATGAAATAGAATAATGAAGCCTGTGATGTCACGGCCTATGGAAACTCCCCAATTATGTGATGTCACGGCCTATGGAAACTCCCCAATTATGTAATGTCATGGCCAATGGAAAGTCCCCAATTGTCTAATGTAATCACAAGGAGCTACAAAAAGGGCTCACCACTACAGGAATGTTAGGTAGTCGAGTCAGTCTAGTGCTGACAGTGAGTAGGGTTAGACCTACAGCATGAAGTGTGTGTGGATTTCACACAGGTTACTTGAGAAAAGTATTCATTGGACTATCTGGCTGAAGCAAAGCCGCAGAGTCTGCTGAAGGAAGCAGAGGTCTGAATCTCTTTGTGCAGGGCTAATCATTTGACTTTTTTTTATTTCTGTAAATATTTGTATTTTTCTGAAAATAAATCGATGCATGCATTTATGCGTTTTTTTATGCACTTGATCCCTGCTTTGTTGTGTCAATTATTATCCCACACATTCACAGTCCAGAATGTTGGTTTATATATTCTGATATGTAGGTATATACAGTGAGGTATATCGGTTTACACCGTCAGATATGCAGGTCTATGTAGTCAGGTATGCAGCTTTACAGATATAGCCAAAAATAAGTTGTGATATAGCTAGACTATATCACTGTGAAATCTCAATGAAATTAATTACATTTTACTGTGCTATATCTAAAGATATCCCTACTTATCTCTGGCTGCCACTGGATATAGTGAGTTATGTAGGTTTATATAATGAGGCGTGCAGGTTTATATACAGGTTTATACAGTGAAGTAGGCAGGTGTATATGTACAGGTATACATGTTTCCTGTATATTGTGAAGCAAGCAGTTTTATAGAGTGAGGCATGCAGATTTATACAGTGAGGTATGTAGGTTTATATAGTGAGGCACTGAGAGTTATATTTTTTATTTATTTATTTATTAATTAAAGCATTTCACCAGGAAAGATGTACTGAGCTTCGGATTAGCTCATTTCCAGATGTGTCCTACAGGGACGGAGGAAGGGGGATTGATACAAGAATAGCAATGTATATACAGTACAATACATTGAACAGTAGTTTTGCTTGTTATGATAAACACTTATTTACAGCATTTACAATCATATACAGATAAGATACAAGGCAATAGTGCAGTGGAGTCCTCATAGGTAGTTGAAGTAGAGGCCCAACACAGGTTGAATAATAAGAGGATTTAGTTGGGGGTCAGAGGTGGAGATAAGGGGAGGGAAATGAGGGGGGAGGAGGAGGATAAGAGGGAGGGAATGGGGAGAGAGAGAGTGAGGAAAAGAGGGGAAGGGGAGAGAGAGAGAGTGAGAGGAGGGAGAGGCGAGAGGTGAGGAGGAGGATAGGAAGGACAGGAGAAGGTGGGGGGCAGTGAGGGGAAGGACTTGAGTGAAACAAATGGGCCTGGTAACTAGGGACAGTTGCAGGAGGGAGTGGTGTGGGTGTGGAGTTGTGAGGCTAGTGACTGTTTGGAGGAAGCAGAGTGAATGGGAAGGGGGAAAGAGTTCCAAAGTTTAGGAAAATGGAACGAAAAAACAGCTTGACCAGCAAGGGATTTATGAGAGAGCAGCAGCAGGGAGCAATAGCTAGGACTGTGGAGGGAGCAGGGGTGGGGGTGAGAGAAGAGAGTTCAGATAGGGAGGGAGGGAGGACAGCCAGTACTTGGAAGTGAAGGTGCGCAGTGGGTTAGGCAGTGATATATAGTGAAGCATGAAGGTTTATATAGGTAGGCATGCAGATGCACATGCTAGGTGGTAAGGGCTGCAATTTGAGGTAATAGACCTGCATACCATTTGGATAGTGGTGCCAGTTCCTTTGCCATCTGTCCACAGTGCTGTTTGTGAGCATAAAAGACATATTTGCAACCCTGTATGACTCAATGAAAACCCAAAGAATGCTTTGATACAGAGTGGCCTTGGTATCGTCTATGGGTCATTACTTATGACTCTGCATTGAGCCCCTTATATGTATCTATAAAAGCAATAAACATAGAATCACATCCACATTTGTGGTATAGTATTTATCACCATGAGTCTACCACCACACTCATTTACATTCTGAAAATGGTTGCACCATCAACAGAAATTTAATGGAGCACCGGTGTAACTTCATTTATAGCTTAATAGTCAGTGTCAGTGGCTCAATAGGTAGGACACTTGTCTTTGGAGCTTTGGAGCTGTAAGATCAGAAGATCACTGGCTCTAGTCTCACCCGAGGTACTTGTGGTGATACCCATAAATGACATTGTTGTTCAGTATGGGGGGTGCGCCACACTGTTGTGGTGCTGTCCTTTGGATGAGACATTAAACTGTTGCTCCTTCTGCCTATCGCAGGTCTCTGTCCAGATGAAAGTTAAAGATCCCAAGGCACTTATCAAAGAAGAGTGACAGAGTTTCCCCGGTCTCATGGTCAGTACTCCCCTATCAATAAAACAGATCACTGCAACTCATCCCCAAGATGCACCTGACAAAATCTATCACAGCTTAGTGTGTGTTTTCTGGTCAAACATTACAAATAAATAGATAAACAAACACAAGCAAATAAATCAAATATTCTAAAACTGTGTATCTCCTTTGCAAAAAAAGTCTGTGAACTCTCCAGGCAGCTCAAATTAGACAGCACTGCAACAATATTTTTCTGTTAACCAAAGTCAATTTCCAGCTAACAGTAATAAACAAAATTAGCATTCCTGCTATACTTGCCTTTTTAAGTGCTCCCTTTCTTGTGCAATAGTTTTCCTTTATTTAAGTCTGTTCATTTGCAAGCCAGGCCATCTGTTCTGTAAAATCATGTTTAACAATACAGAAAGGCTAGCGTGTACACATGTGGGATACACATTGTCCGATTTTCAAAGTGATTAGCACATGTTCACATGAGGACAGAACCTAGGAGAATGACATACCATGTCCCTGTACAAAACAAATGTTGGAAAGGTGAAGGTGCTCATAGCACAGTTACCTAGAGACACCAAGCTCATGGGGTAGCAGGGTTGAACAACAAAAGGACTCCCTTTTAAACATGAATTGCTTAAAGCAAGCACACGTACTACTGTTACTACTATTACCACTACTGCTACTAATGCATTTTTGGATCTCAGAAGGATGGGTTTTGTAAGAATGCAACAAATTATGGAAGCAGCACTGGGGTGTATAACAAGTGGGGTTTAATGCACAAGCCTCTTTGTAAAGGTGGTAGGCAAGAGCAGCCGAGGGAAGAAACTATGTTATACGCAGAGGGGGAGGCAGTGAAGGAGAAAAGGAAGGCTTTCAGAAAGTACAAGACCAGCCAGGTGAAGGAGGATACAGAAGAGTATCTTAACAAGGCAAGGTAGGCCAGCAAGTGAGTGAAGAGAGCAAAGTCGAACACTGAGTTGAGGGCAGTGGATGAAGTAAAGAAGGGGGATAAAGCATTCCTCTGACACACATGGGAAGAATAGAATCCAAGGAGTGGATCTGCAGACCAAGGATGGGAGCGCAGTTGGTGGAAATGCTGAACCAGTGTTCCTGCTTAGTATTCATGGGGAAGGACAAGAGCGGCTGGGTGAATGTGTCATCCAAGCCAGGGGAACTGCATAAACAGGGAACCAATTATGGTGGGACAGGTAGTGAAAGGACTAAACACAATAAAAGTGGATAAATCAATGGGCCCAAATGGGCTAAGATCCATTGGTAATGAAAGAAATGGCACAAGTTCTAGCAGCACTACTAGTAGATCTCTATAACTCTTTCTTGGAAACCGGGATCATACTAAGGGGCTACAGCACAGCAGATATGGTGACCCTGCACAAGAGTGGAAGAACAGATGAACCAGGAAACTATAGACATGACAGTCTGACATCTATAGTGAGGAAGGTGCTGGAGGCCATAATAAAAGAGAGGCTGGTGCAGTTCTTGGAGGCAAATGGCCTTCAGGACACATAAGTAGTGCCAGTTCACAGGAATGAGGGCCAGAGAAACATGACAATTTCTTTGGGTGATGAAGGCAGTAGACAAGGGTCAGGTAGTTGACGTATTGTACCTAAACTTTAGTAAAACTTCTGATTTTGCCCCACATGGACTCCTGGTCAAAAAACTGTTAAACCCCAGGGTAGGGAATAGGATTATAGAATAGATAAGGAACTGGCTGAGTGGGAGAACCCATAGGGTTGTCCTCAAAAAAGCGTACGCAAAGGTCAGGGAGGTCAGTGGTGGGGTGTCACAGGACTTGGTCTTGGGACTGGTCCTCTTTAACACTTTCAGCTATGACAGTATGGTAAGGATTATGGGCAAGATGTGCCTCTTCGCAGGATTGCATAAGGGTAGACAGGTAGGAGGGTGTTATGGCCATGAGGGAGGAGCTAGAGAAACTAGATAAATGGTCAAAGGTACATGTAATGCAAATAAGTGTAAGAGAATGCACATATATGTTCCAAGAACCCAAAAACAGAATGCAGAAAAGGACAAGCAGGGGCTGAAAGAATGATGGAGGAAAGGGATCTGGGGGTGATAATTATGGACAACTTGAAAACATCTGCCCAGTGCAACAGGGCAGTGGGGAGGTCAAATTAAATGCTTGGATATATAGGAAAGGGGATCAGCAGTAGGAGGAGGGAGATGATACTGGTCCTGTACAGAGCCCTGGTTCCACTACACTTGGAGTACTGTGTACAGTTCTGGAGCCCACACTTGAGAAATGACAGGGACATGGTGGAGGCAGTAAAGAGGAGGGTGAGAAAGATGATCCAGAGGTACCAAGGGAAGTCCTACTAGGAGGGATTGGAAGATCTCAACAAGTACATCCTGGAAGCACGAAGTGAGAAGGGGATGTGACAGAGACACATAAGTAATTTCATGGAATAAACAAAGTGAGTAACAGAGTGCTGTTTGCACTGAGTGAAAACACACGCACCAGGGGGAACTTAATGATGCTGGAAGGGGATGCCAGGAAATATTTACTACTGAAAGGGTAGTAGACATTAGGAATACTCTGCCAATGGAAGTTGTATGCCCTAAATTATCAAAGGGAGTCAAACATGGGTGGGACAGGCACATGGGACTGGTAAAGGCAATAGGAAAAATGCAGTGGGTGATGATGTAAAGAATGGTCAAATAGGGCCATCCCATTCAACCTTAAGCAAGGCAGGGCAGACTGGATGTGCTGTACACCCTTTTCCTGCAAATAAATTACATGTTTCTAGGATTTATTTTAGCCACTGAAACATTCCAAGTGAGGATAAAATATTTATCCTCACTCGAGCCAGTTATCCTCACTTTAGAAAGGCCACAAAGGAACCCTAAACCAATGGGAGATCAGCTTGAACAATGTCTAATGACATCACAATAGCTTCTGCTGCACTCAGAATAGAGCGGCGAAATCAAACAGACATTAAATCTCCACAAAACACTCAGATTTAAACGTTTTACAGTTTATAATGCATGGCATAAATTGGATATACAATGTGACTCAGAATAAGTCATTTATCTTCAGTTGTGATGCAGCAGGACTTACGTAAATCACTCGTGGCTACCAAGTGTTCACTATAGTCCTGCCCCATCACATGAGAAGATAAATACGATATTCTGAGTCAGCCCATTACATACCCCATATATACAAATTGGCCTTGCTCAGAATATACCATTCTTCTTTACGAATGAGGGGATAGAACAATAACTCACAAGTGGCAGAGACACAGGCAGGATGGGACTTTAATTTAAAATGTAAGACGATCGTGCCAAGTAAACCAATGCTAAAGTAAGCAAAATAAATTGTTTAGAGTATGCTCAAGAGGAGATTTTTTTCCATAACAGATTGTATGTTAGCAATCAACTAAATAAATGTTTAAAGTGAATGCAAAATGGAAGAAAGTGGATTAGGCCAAATACCTGAATGTAAACAGAAATAGCTTTTTTTAGTTTACTGCATACTCAAGCATTAAGAAATGTGTGTTATGCTGAAACATTGCATCTCAAAATACCATCACTGTTATCTTTTTTCAGACTGTACCAGATTACAGGGTACTTATTTTTTTACATTTCAGGTCTTAGTGTAAAACAATAGAGTTGCTACAATAAATAAGCCAGTCCATAGAATTTATTATATTAAGAAAATCATTTCTTCTCGTTATGCCAGAGTTTGTTTTGAGAAAGTTCAGTGTGTTTTTTTCACATGTTCAAGATTCTCCAGGAGTTATTAAGCAGAGTTTTTGACAGATACTATAACAAGCATTATTTCTTTCTTCCATTCCACATTTTCTGATGTGTAATGAACCTGTTAGGGTAAAAGAGGCATTTATTAGTGAACTATATTGATAGAACTTACACAAGTATGCAGTAATATACATACTGTGTACTATTTTAACCCATGATTAAAATATTTTACTTAAAATCAATTTTATTGAGTCACTATCGATAGCATTAACCCTCTTCCCTTTTTGTGCATTGTAATGATTTCCAGCAAGACATGGGGGCTCAGAAAACAATCTTCATATCAATAATCATGCCTGGCAAAGCTGAGCTCTGCCAAAGGTGTATCATTATAGTTAAACAGAGCCAGTTCAACATCCATGGGCCACAGAGAAATTTGGGCTGTTCAGCTGGTCTAGAGACCCTGTTTAGCTCATCGTAGTCACCTCAACCTGCTGTGAGGTGCTGCATTCGACCTAATTGGGAAGATGGTCATCTGAGAAATGTGTGTCGATAAGAATTCCAAAGTTGGGCTAACTTTTTCTGGGGCTTGGACTTCTGTTGGCACTGTTTTTTTTCCAAGTCTGCCCCTGTACTTCTTTCAGTTTAAAAGTATTTAATGTCTCTGCTAGATTGATGCCATGAGAATATAGGAATCAGCCACATCTTGCAGGTCTGGGAATCGATGAGTCCTCTCTGAGGTGAGACTTTCAATCAGGCCAGAAGAGGACAAAGAGACTGACTTTGCTTGAGTACAAAAGGGCAAGGGGAGAAGACTTGGTAGGATTACCAAGATAAACTCAAAGAGGCCAGGGTAGAGGTTAGGAAGGCTAAGGCACATACTTAACTGAGGACTGCTGACAGAGTAAAAGGAGGAGAAAAATAATTTTTTAGATACATTAGTGACAAAAGGAAACCAAGGGGAAATAGTTACACTAGTTGAGGGAGGAAGGGTAGTTGAGGATGATCAGCAGAAGCATGTGTTCTTAACAATTACTTCTGCTTGGTAGTTATGGTGTAGAATAATGGTCCTCTGCCAGAGATCAGCAATAAAGGATAATGTAAGGGGTCAAAATATGGACAGAGTACATAAGAGAATATATGACTGTTTTCAGAAAAGGGAGGGGGACTAGACCAGCTACACAGCCCAGAGTGGGCAAATGTGGGAAATGTGGGCGAGAGCATGGCCCAAGCAGATGCCCTGCATATGGTCAGAGATGCTGAATATGCAGCAGACCAACTCATTTTGCCAGAATGTGCACAGCAGAGCCAGGTGCCAAGTTACATGCAGTTGAGGAAGGGAATGAAAGAGAAAGTGAGAGTGCGTACACAGTTGAAAAGTTAACAGACCGAGCCATGGACACAGATTGGAAAGTGCATTTGAGTATTAATGGAAAGACTGTGACTTTTAAACTGGACATCGGTGCCCAGTCATGTCCATGAGTATGTACAGAACAGTGTCAAGAGTGCCTATTCAAAAGTCAAAGGCTCGACTGGTCTCCTATTCTGGTCTACAGTTGAATGTGCGTGGGAAAGTTGTATTGGCTGTGGGATTCAAAAATCAGTACCACATAGTGACATTTCAAGTTGTTGATGCTAATGTTACATCTGTGCTGGGACTGTTAACATGCTTAAAGATGAAGCTGGTTCGGAAAATGGTCTCCATGTGACATCTAGCAGGCCAGACCTGGGTTTGAATCCCACAGCTTCCACTTGCATACTGTGTGACCCTGAGCAAGTCACTTAACCTCCTTGTGCTCCCAGGTCGCTCCTGTAAAAAAAGCTTTCAGCTTAGTGTGCTATACCTGGTTAAACAACTAAATAAAATAAATAAATAAATAAAACAGAGAATTAATACACCAAAGAGATATTATCGAAGTATGCTGGTGTTTTCCAGGACCTGGAGTGTCCTGAGGGAGAACACCACATCAAGATAGATAAGTCATAGTTCAGTGATACACCCACCCAGAAAAATACAATTTGCTTTAAAACATAAGTTCAAGGCAAAGTTGGACAATATGGAGAAACTGGATGTTATCGAAAAGATAGAGAAACCTACAAGCTGGGTTAATTTAATGGTGGTAATAGAGAAGCCTGGTAAAGTGAGAACATGTATTGACCCCAGAGATTTGAACAAGGCAATAAAAAGAGAGCACTATCTGATGAAAACTGTTGAAGAAGTAGCCACAAGGCTACCTGGCACCAAAATATTTTCAGTGCTTGATGTGGGTCATGCATTTTGGCAAACAAACATAGATGGGCCCAGTTCTGAGCTAGTGACATTTAATCCACCATTTCAGCATTATAATTTAAAAGAATTCTGTTAGAAGTGTTTCAAAGAAAGGTATCGCAGATATTCGAAGGCATAGAAGGTGTAGAGACCTACATGGATGACATATTGATTTGGGGATTTGATCTGCAAAAACATAATGCAAGGTTAAAGACAGTACTGCAGGGAGCACAAGAGCGCCACCTAACGTTGAATCTAAAAAAAATCAAAGACTGGACTGAAAGAAATTCCTTGCATTGGGCACAAACTGACCCAAAATGGGCTAGTAGTAGACCCAGAGAACACTAAAGCTGTGGTGAACATGCCCACACACAAGAATATCACTGAACTACAAAGGTTCATGGGGATGGTTAACTACCTTGCCAAATTCATCCCCAACTTGTCAACTTTGAATACACCGCTAAGAAAATTGCTGGAAAAAGAAACAAGATGGCACTGGGACTCCAGACATATACAGGTCTTTCATGAACTAAAGCAGTGGTGGCAAATATGTGGATCTAGAGCCACTGGAGGATCTCAAAAGATTTTTAGTGGATCATGGGGCAAAGCTAAACAAAAATAGCATTTTCGAATCAATAAAGATCCTTACAGCTGATGAGCATAATTATTGTATTTTTTGTTCACTTTATTGCTGGCGGATCGCAGAGCTTCTTGAGATCCACCAAAATGGATCCCAATGCAAGGTGTATTGGCCACCACTGAATTAAAGAAAGTCATCACGCACCCCCAGTGCTAGACTTTTATGACTTGCACAAGCCAGAGGTCCTGTCAATGCCTCTTCTGAAGGACTGGGAGCACACCTATTACAAGGCAAACTTATTGCATTTGTCTTGAGGTCCCTTACAAGAACAGAGAAAAACTATGCACAAATAAAAAAATATATGTTGGCTATTGTGTACGGATGCACAAAATTTCATCAGTACATATATGGCAGACAGAAAGTGCTTGCAGAGACTGATGACAAACCCCTCGAAAACCTGTTCAAGAAACCCCTGCATACTGCTCCACCTCGAATACAGAGAATGATGCTCAAGTTAAAGAAATACAACTTGCAAGTCATGTTCAAAGCTGGATGGGAGCTGCACATTGCTGATGCCCCTAGTAGGGCAGTACAAAAAGGGACTTTACCAGAGACTGACATTGATAAATATGAAATGCATACAATTGCTAAAATTCCAATTACTCATGAAAAACTGAAACAGTTTCAAAAAGAAAGAGCCTGGGACCCAAAAATGCAGAAGCAGAAAGAGACAATGTTACGAGGTTGGCCAGCTGAATGGTCACATGCAGATGCTGCCATTAGACGATAGTGGCTATTCAGAGAAGAGCTCACAGATGAGAGTGGTCTACTTCTTAAAGGTGAGAGACTGATAGTGCCTGCATCCCTGCGCAAAGAAATGCCCTTGAAAATACATGGCAGCCACCTTGGTATAGAAAAAGGTAGGAGAAGAGCAAGAGATGTCTTGTTTTGGCCAGGAATGAATAGTCAAATCAGTGATCTAGTCACCAACTGTGGCATTTGTGCCACCTACAGGAAGCTTAACCTAAGGAGCCACTGCACCCCTATGAAATGCTGGAGAGTCCTTGGCAAAAGGTGGGAGCCACCTTATTTGAATGTAACAGAGAAGCATACTTGCTAATGATAGGCTATTATTCAAAATTCATAGAGATATCCAAATTACAAAATACCACAAGCAAGACTGTGATTAACCATATAAAATCCCAATATGCATGGCATGGAATACCAGAGACTTTCATTACGGACAATGGACCCAGTTTGTCAGTGCTGCGTTTCAGACTTCTGTAAAAAAATATGAATTGTAGCATGTCACATCCTTACCCAGATACCCCTAGAGTAATAGAATGGTTGAGAGAGCAGTCCAGACAGTTAGGAATTTATTCAAGAGAGCCATGACAGACAACAGAGACTCATATATTGTACTGCTTGATTTGAGAAACACACCTATCAAAGGCTTGGTTCTCCAGCTCAGTTATTAATGGGTCATCATACCAACACATTACTTCCTACAAGGCCTGCCCTTCTGAAGCCTAAGGTTCTAGAAACAAATGTACGTGCTATGCTAGAATCTTCTCAGAGAAAGCAGCAGTATTATTATAATAGAAATATGCACATTCCTTGCCTTAGCTGGTTTCAGGACAGCAGGTACATATGCGCACTGACCAGCAATAATGGACCCCTGCGGTTCTGGTATTACCTGCATGGACCCCCTGGTCCTATGTTGTTTCTGTCAATGGTAAGCACTATCAACACAATCAGCAAGACCTTTTGGGACCTCCTGTAACACACTCCAGTCCATGATGGGTACCAGAAGACACCAGGAGAAAGGACTGCTGTGTGACTGGACTTCTCTACTGGGACTATATTGCTCTCCTTCCCTCCCCTCCACCCAAAGCTGGTTCTATTTTTATAGGCACAGGATCTGACTGACAACAGGAACTTCCTGTTTGGGAGCAGGAAGTGAGTGATCACAGAACCACCAAAGACCCACCATCCTAGAAGGGCAAGAGTAGCTCTCCAGCCCCCTCTAGCTGCTGGAGGTCTGCCTCTGAGCAAGTAAGGGGTCTACTGAGAAATATAGGATATTCTTGTCGCAGAACAGGACAATCAGGAGCTTAAAGGGCACACAAGCAGAAAGTAAGGAGAGAGAGAAAAAAAAAACAGAGGAAAGAGTGAGGATTGCAAACAGTTAAGGGTCCAGAAATAAGACATGATTGGAGTGGTGCAGTGCAGTGGCTGTGGAGCAGCAGTCTTCTGGGAGACGTTCTGGAGGATGCGGTGTTGTCCCATCTGCAGGTACCTCTCTGGGCTGAGGGAGGAGGTTGCTCATCTCCAGGCTGAATTGGCCAGGATTTGTGGGACCTCCTCTTCCATCCAGGGACCACCAGTGCCACTGCCGTTGCCTCAGAGGTTGCCAAGAAACAGGAGCGGTTGGACCACAGTGGGCTCAGGGAGGGTGAGGGTGGTGGAACAGAGGTGCATCCCTCCAGTAGTACCTCTCCACAATTCCTATGCCATTCTGGCAAAGTGTGGTTCCTCTATGGAGGCACCTGCAGTGGAGACCAAGGAGGATGCTGGGAACCTCCACAAAGGAGACCCACAGGAGGGTGGCAGGGGACCCTGCATGGGAAGGAAACAACTCCTGGTGGGGGACTCCATTGTTAGGAAGGTAGAACTGGGGGAGGAAGGGGAGAGGGAGGTAAGGTGCCTGCCTGGCGCCATGGCTTGGAGGGACAGGGAGCGAATCCTCAGGATTGCCCGAGCAGCTGCACAGGGGAGGGAGCTGGATGTCATTGTCCACCTAGGGACAAATGACCTGGCTAAGAAAGGGATTAGAGAAGTGCAGGAAGAGTTTAGTTAAACTCAGCTACAGAGTCAAGCCATACAAAAGTGAGGGTACTGGACTTTAGGAGGGCTGACTTTGGCAAGATGGGAGAGTGCCTCAGAAAAGCACTAGTAAACAGGCTAGAAGGAGGTGTGGAGCAACAATGGGGAATCATCAAAACTGCCATCACAGAGGCAACAAGCCTTTGTGTGAAGCAAATAAACAAATCAAAATGAAAGAAAAAGCCACTATGGTTCTCAAAAGAGGTCGCTGTGAAAGTCAGGAAGAAAAAGATAGCATTCCGGAAGTATAAGGAAACACAGAAGGAGCAGGACAGAGAGCTGTACCAGTTAAGGCAGAAGGAAGCAGGGAGGGAAGTCAGAATAGCAAAGGCCGAAACTGAGGAAAAGATAGCCAACTCAGTTAAGAAGGGAGATAAAACCTTTTATAGGTACATCAGTGAGCGTAGAAAGACAAAGGGAGGGATAGTGAGGCTGAATAGAATGAACGGTGGGTGGGCAGAGGGGGACAGTGAAAAAGCAGGGATACTGAACGAATATTTCTGCTCAGTATACACAAAGAGGAGGGAAGTGCCTAATCCAATTAACAGAAGCATTCTTGATGGGGCGATCCCAGTCCTTTCACAAAAGAAAGGGTTCTGCAAGAACTCCTAAAACTGAAGGTGGACAAAGCAATGGGTCCTGATGGAATTCACCCCAGAATTCTAAAATAATTAAGGAGGAACTAGTGAAACCACTGGCTACTCTTTTAATAAATCATGGGAGGATGGTGTGGTACCCGAGGACTGGAGGAAGGTGGATGTGATTCCCTTCACAAAGTGGGACCAAGACAGAGGCAGGAAACTACAGACCTGTCAGTCTGACCTCTGTGGTAGGGAAAGTGATGGAGTCACTTCTGAAGGAAAGAATAGTTGAGTACCCAAAGGCCAGTAAGGCCAGACCCAAGGCAGCATTGGTTCAGCTGGAAGGTCATGTCAGGCGAATCTAATAGATTTCTTTGACTGGTGACCAAAGTAGTAGACCAGGGAGGGGCTGTGGACATGGCCTACCTAGACTTTAGCAAGGCATTTGACACAGTCCCACACAAAAGATTAATAGTCAAATTAACCAGCCTGGGAGTGGGTCCCAGGGTGGTAGCCTGGGTTAAACACTGGCTGCACAACAGGACACAGAAGGTAATTGTAAATGGAGTCCACTCTGAAGAAAGAGGGGTTACTAGTGGGGTACCACAGGGTTCAGTATTGGGTCCAGTCCTTTTAATGTCTTCATCAGTGACATTGCAGAAGGTCTGAAGGAAAGTATGCCTCTTTGCAGATGACACAAAGATCTGCAACAGGGTTGATACACAAGGAGGCGTGGAAAGGATGAGAAGGGACTTGGCAAGGTTGGAGGAATGGTCAGAAGTATGGCAGCTAGGATTCAATGCAAAGAAGTGCAAAATAATGCACCTGGGAAACAAGAACCCAGGGGAAGAATACACAATGGGGGGGAGGTAGTAACAACAACAAAAAAGGAAAGGGACCTGGGGGTAATCATATCAGATGACCTTAAGGTTAGCAAGCAATGTGAGAAGGCAGTAGGGAGGGCTGGGGTATACTGGGATATATAGGGAGAGGCATCAGCAGCAGAAAACAGGAAGTTGTTATCCCTCTGTACAGACAGTTGGTGAGACCCCATCTGGAGTACTGCATCCAGTTCTGGAGACCCCATCTCCGCAAGGACATAGACAGGATAGAGGCAGTCCAGAGGAGGGCAACTAAAATGGTGCAGGGTCTGCAAGAGAAGCCATATGAGGAGAGACTAAAGGAGCTTAATATGTATACCCTTGAGGAAAGAAGGGAGAGGGGGACATGATAGAAACTTTTAAGTACCTCAGTGGAATCAACAAAATCCAAGAGGGTAGCATCTTTCAGAAAAAGAGACGTGCAAGAACAAGGGGACACAATTTAAAGATAGAAGGGGGGCAGTTCAGGGGCAATGTGAGGAAGGATTATTTCACATAGAGGGTAGTGGATGCATGGAACAGCCTTCCTGAAGAGGTTGTGGGGTCTAAAACTGTGGGAGAATTCAAGAATGCATGGGACAGACATAAGGCAATTCTTGTGGGGGTAGGAAGAAATAGGCTGTTGGTTAACTAGGATCTGTGGCCTATCCTATAGGTAGGGAAATGGGCAGACTAGATGGGCCAAGCGGTCCTTATCTGCCGTCAAAGTCTATGTTTCTATGTTTCAACCCCCTCATCTTGCCAGGAGAGAGAGAAATGGAATCCGAAGAGGAGATTCAGCCTGAGGGATGGCAGATAGAGAAAGTGTGCCAACAGTGATAAGATCAGCAACAACACAGCCATTCCTGGACCCCAGTGAGGACCGCACCAGTGACATCACCAGAGGTGGTGGCTGCTCCAACAAGCCTGTGCAGCCATTCAGCAAACCCCACTTGGTAAAGCAGTGTTAGAAGGATGCCCAATCAAAATGCCTGCATGTTACAGGACATAATGGGATTTGGGACTAGAAAGTAAAACTTTTTTAGTCATAAATTAAGTAATTAAGTGGGAAACATCCTTAAAAGGGGAGATATGATGATATGGTTAATGTTACTTCATGAATATTAATGATGCACACGCTGTGTGACATCTTACCATTTGAACTCTCTCTGTAGCCTGCCAGATTCAGAGTGTTTGCCTAGCTAAATGGTGTAACATTAAGATGGCTAGTAAAGCATTAAAACTTTAAGTACCTTGTCTCTGTGTCTGATTATTACACGGGTTACAAGACCCGAGGCAGCATGGATTCGGGGTGGGGGGGTTCATGTCAGAAGAACCTGATCAATTTTTTTTGACTGGGTTACCGGGGGAATAGATCATTAGACTTCAGCAAGGCTTTTGACACCGTACCACATAGGAGATTAATAAGAAAACTGGGTAGTTTGGGGGTGGGAGCAAAGGTGCTAAACTGGGTACAAAACTGATTGATGGTTAGGAGACAGAGGGTAGTGGTAAATGGCACTAACTTGGGGAGAGGGAGTAACCAGTGAGGTACCTCAAGGCTCAGTACTGGGACCAGTCCTCTTATGTATCTTTGTAAGTGACATTGCAGATGAGCTGGCAGGGGAAGGTGTGCCTATTTGCACAAGGCACCAAACTCTGCCATAGGGCAGACACCCCAGATAGGGTGAAGAGAATGAGCAGAGACCTGAGAAAATTCAAGGAGTGGTAATTATATCAGATGATCTCAAGGTGGTGAGGCAGTATGACAAGGCAGTTCCTAGGGACAGCAGGATGCTGGGGTGCTTAGGGAGGGGTATCACCATGAGAAAGGAGGGAGGTGATGTTACCACTGTATAGATCGTTGGTGAGATCCCACCTGGAGTACATGAAGAAGAAGAAGAATCAGGATTTACTGTATATAGCACTATTCATACACAATGTATCCCAAAGTGCTTTACAAGTAATGCTAGACTGGTAGTGAAGTGACTGAATGGGTATTGGCAGCCTTATCACATATCAACACCCACACACTGCCTTAGACAACTGCATGAATCAGTATTATGGGAAGGGGAATATTAGCCGGGGCACTGGGAAAATCCCCTACTCTTTGCGAAGAGTGTTTTGGGTTCTTTTTACTTCCACCTGGACAGTACCAGGATGGGTAGAAGGGATCTCAGTTTAACGTCTCATCTAAAGGATGGCACACCCCAACAGTACAGCACCCCCCCAGTACTACACTTGGATGCCAGCATTTTAGGTATGAGCCCAATCCCAGTGTGGGACTAGAACTACAACTTTCGGGCCCATAGGCAGATGTGCTACCAACTGAGCCACACTGACACCCTACTGTGTCCATTTCTGGAGAACACATCTCAGGAAAGACATAGACAGAGTGGAAGTTATCCAGAGGAGGGCAACTAAAATGGTGGAAGGGCTGCATCAGAAGTCCTATGAGAAGAGAAGAGACTGAGGGATCTTCATATGTACACCCCGGAAGAGAGAAGGGATATGGAGGGACATGAAAGAGACCTATAAATGCCCACGGGGATGAATAAGGTGCAGGAGGGGAGCATTTTTCAGAGGATAAAGGTGCAAAATAACGAGGACCATGCAATGGAGCTGGAAGGGAGTAATGTGAGGAAGCATTTAATCACTGAAAGGATGGTGGATGACGAAGGTGGGTGTGGCAAAAACAATGGTGGGTTTCAAGCATGCATGGGATAGGCACAAGGAAATTCTAGTCAGGAAGTGGTGTGTGGGGGGGAGGTAGCCAAAGATCAGGCAGGATCTGTAGAGACCATAATAGGCAAAGAAAAATGGGCAGATGAGCCAAGTGGTCCTTACCTACCAACAAATTCTGTGTTTCTGTGTTTCCATGTTTCTATGATTTTGGACTCCTGGATGAAAAACAACATTAGTTTGTGTCAGGAAGATCATGTCAGACAAACCTGGCAGAAGGGAAGGGGGTTGGTGCAGCTGCAATCTAGGGGGCTAGCTGCACACTCGGGCAGACATTGATAGACTAGGTGGTCTGTTTCTGCTGGCAGATTTGTATGTTCATAACCTGATAATGCTTTTTAACTGGGTCACCAGGGCAATGCGCAAGGGACAGGTAGTAGATCTGCTTTACTTCTACTTTAGTGAAGCCTTTCATTCAGTACCTTACAGGAAGCTGCTGATAAAGATGGAGAATTTATGGGTTTATCAAGTGTTAGTTAAGTGGGAACTGGTTAAAATAAAGATGACAGAAAATAGTTGTAAATGGGGCTGAATCAGGGGATAGGGTGGTTACAAGCGGAGTACTACAGAGATCGGTCCTGGGACCTGTCCTGTTTAATATGTACATTAGGTATATAGGAGTGGGTGTCCAAGGAAAATTGTGTCTGTTCATGGATGACATGAAACTGTGTGGAAGGACAGACCACAAGGAGGGTGTGTGGGAGCTCCACAAAGACCTAAAAATACTGGAGAAATGGACTATGGTATGGCAGTTGAAGTTTAACACCAAGAAATGTAAAGGTATGCACTTACAGCAGGTAGACATATCATAGTAATGAGTACTAAATAGGTGGAGTTAAGCTTGCTAGTACATCAGAAGAGAGAGAGAGAGATTTAGGGATCATTATCATTGAGTCCCTTAGACAAACAAGTCAATGTACTGTAATAGAACACAGCCAGGCTTCAAGGATGCTAGGTTGCATAGGGAGCGGTTTTGACATCAGACATGAGGTTATTCTGCCACTTTACAGATCCCTTGTGAGACCGCATCTAGATTATTGTGCCCAGTTCTGGAACCCTCATCTGATGAAAGACATTGATAGGCTAGAATCTGTGCAATGTAGGGTCACCAACTTGATACAGAGGTAACAGGGTAAATCCTACGAGGATTCATTAGAAGACCTAAATATGTATTCACTAGAGACCAGATATGAAAAGGGAATTATATTAATGGTAGACTAGATGGACCTTTGGACTCTTTCTGTGGACAGATTCTATTTATTTATATGTATCTATGATAGGGGGGAAGTTATATTTTTGTGGGAGGCCCAGGTTCTGTGGATCCCACTAGTTTAGTTATCAATGTTCTTTGATGAGATTGGAGTATGTAAGTGGGAGGGGGAGCATGTGACTTGGGCCCTTAGCACTAAGCAGTGTGCAGTGGGTGGATAAAGCTTCTCTTGTCTTGTTGTGCTACCCCCAACAGGGTTTTGATTCCAGGAAGGCCTAACTCAGCACCCACAGAGTAGGAAGACAGCCTGCCAGACTGCACACCTAGGAGGTGGGAGAGGAGTTGTATCAGGCTCATCTTCAAATGCAAGGTGGCTTCTCAACATGACACTTTTTGTGTGGTAATATGGCAGCTGTCTCAGCAGGGCTACAATATTTCTCACTCTGAGTTTACTATCTGGCATTTCTTTTTGGTCCTAGGAGGTCACCAAGGGGAGGTTGTTTAGGCTTCTTAATGTGGCAGAAGAATTTGCCTACTATATGGTAATAACACAAGGTATTGAGACTTAACTCTCACTGCAGGGCATTAAAGATGCTTCGTCCCCCGAGGTGGATTCCTAAACAGTTTCAATCATGGGTGGTCTGTAGTCTTTCCATTAGACCTAGAAATGAGGTGGCTATGATGACTATCTTATGTTTTACTACAAATGATGGCTTTGCCATGAGTGTTACCAGCATAGTGGGATTCTTCAGGGGTGGCGGGCTCCTCACATGAAATGATTGCACTATAAACACACAGTGCAGCAGGCAAAGCTTTTGTAACTATATAATCCCCTTCACAGTTAGATAACCAGGGTTTTCCCCTTCTGATCTGTATTTCCTCATCCCAGCACTGGTCCTTGTTGGGTCTTGGGGCCCCTGGACCCATGCCACACTTGTCCTACTTTTGTTTTTGCTGACTATTTGCCATTTCTCATGCACTGATGCACAGTTGTGCAAGTGGACAACCTCCTGGTTCTTCAGGCATGGCCATCTGTGTTAATGACCATTGCAACTTTTACTTAATAGTGGGCACCACTGTTTTAGTGCCACCTCGAGCGGAGCATGGTGCTGAGACAGGGCCTCATCTGATAGAGGTCTTGGTCATTGTCCATGCAACCAAGCTTGTCCACGTGGGTGTTGTGGGTGGATCACCTTGAAGTACTTACAAAAATGTTTTCATGTTCACAAAGTTTCCTGTTCATTGCTAGTTGCAGTCTGTTTGGTTTTATAACTATTTGTGCACAGCACCAGATTATCTTGGAATGTATCTGTTTTACTGGACCATTTATTACATGGCTATGGCAGGCCTGACACTTGGGGCCAGATTTTCAAAGGGCCCGTAGACTGACACAAGGTGCATCAAACATCCACCTTGCATCAAATCCAGTTGCACTTAATACTGTGCACTATATTTAGCAAGAAAAGCATTCTCTGTGGCAAAGTCCCCAAAAATGAGACAAGAGGACAACTGCATCAAAAATATGATGCATGGGGCAAGAATGACGCAGGCTGAGAATGAGGCAAGCTAAGTCACAAATACGATACATGAGCAAAATGACACAAACTGAGTCAAAAATACAATGCTTTGAAAGAAAATGACACAAGCCAAGTCAAAAATATGATGCATGGAGTGAAAATGATGCAAGCTAAGTCAAAAATGATGGCAGATGAAACGGCCTCTTAAAGCAACATTTTACATGCTGCAGTACTTGAGAAAGCATTATGATGTCTACAATGCAGGACTCTTACAGTGGAATTCCATTTACTGTACCACAGTCAGGTTTGTCCCCCCCCCCAGCTATGGGCCTCTGCATGTGCTCTAGTGTCAGTTAGACCACCTTTTCCTGGTCTAACAGCAGCATGCATCTTAGGCTCAAGGACATGACCTAATCCTTTGTAAATTTGAAATAAGAGGATGGTGCATCATTCGTGTGATGCAGGCATCCCTTCTGACATGGGGCAGGCATTATTTTGATGCAAGCATGGTGCAAGCCCACCTGGTGCATGCAGACTTGTTTTTGATGTAAATAACAGCAGAAAATTGGAATTGATGCACATTTTGATGTATCCTGCTCTTTGCATCATTTTTATGGGATGAACGCACTGTGCCACATTCTCTGTCCTTTGAAAATCCAGCCCTTGTATCATATAATGTCAAGGGTACAATTAACCAACTAAATACAACACAGATCCAGCAGGAGTGCAGGGGCAGGGAGTGCCAGTAGCATTCCTGCAGGAGACCCTCATCACTGCAGGAGCATTCCAAACTTAAGAAAATGGGGGTGGGGGAGGTTTATGCTTCACAATATAAATTGTACCCCATACAGAAAAGGTACAACCATCCTGATTCACAGGAATGTCCATCTACAGGTTATTATGTTCAGATTCACGGGCAATATTAGGGACAGGATTACTTTTTTTTTCAGTCTCTAAGCCCTGAATGAAGAGGTGGCCAGGAGTGCTTTTTTATGAAAGGTGATAGAGGACACAACTATTCATGCATCTATTCTTGTCATCATTCTGGGGGCTTTAATACTTTTACCAGTCCATTGCTAGACAAATCAGAAATGCAAGGGCACCCACCAGCAGGGGGCTGGGGGGAGATGCTTGAATGTTTGCTTTCTGAATTGGGCCTGGTCAACATCTAGTGCTTTATTCATGCTTACGTTTAGGATTACTTCTATTTTTCTCCAATGCATAATCAATATTCCGGAACTGATCTTTTTTAATACCAGCTCAATGGGCACACATGGTTTCTACATGGGTGATCTGTTCTATTACAACCTCGGACCATGCCACTATTATTCTGCAGATGTTGATCACCCCAGTCTCGAGGCAAAAATCTTGGAAAATGAATGTTAGTCTGCTGAAGGCAGAAGGGTTTAAGGACCCAGAGAAGCAGAAAAGTAAAGATTTTTTTGGATACTAATCCACAGGGTGATACTCCAGTAGCAATGTATTGGGATGAATTGAAGGCCACTGTACGTGGGTCTATAATCAGCTATACATCTAAGAAAAAGAGAGAGAAAATGACCAGCTAGCTTTCCTTGGAACAGTGCATAGCTGAATTGGAATTTGAGCACAAAATTGTGCTCACCTTGTGGGTTAAACAAACTCTATTCTAGACCAAGAAAAAGCTGAACTGACTTTGGTGCAAGAACAGAAATTTGAGGGGCCCTCTGATATTTAAGACAACAGTTCTATGAACATGGCAACAGGGTAGGGTACCTTCGTATTGGCCAGTTAAGGAAGCAGGCAGTTAACTGTGCTGTACTACATATTAAAAAAAATCTCAGGATGGGTCTCTTACAGCAAATCCTGTGGAAATTCAAACTGCCTTTGCTTACTTTTACAACTCCCTATGCCAGGCAGAACAAGGGACTAACTACATCACAGAAGGGGAAAACTACTTATCTAGGTTACTTCTTCCATAATTAGGTAATACAGGTCAGAAAAAACTGAATACCCCGTATCTTCCCAAGAACAAGCAGAAAAATTTAAAAATCTTAAGAATGGTAAATCACCCAGCCTAGACTAATATCTGGTAGAGTTTTACAAGGCTTTTGGTCCTGAAGTGTTTCCTTTTTATGTTTGCTTGCACGCATGTGCAAGAAACATAATGCCATCATCCGAGTTTTTTACTGTATAGCCAGCGGGGTGCCCAATCCCGTTGGCTGTATCTTCTTCCCAAAACAGAGTTCCAGATGCTACACTGGGTGACCACCCCAGCGTGGCAACACATCCGTATGGGCGCCGGGGGTGCCCAATCCCCCGTCGGCTTCAGACCCCCCCAAATAGCCTTACAGCTGCCACACTGGGAGCCCACACCAGCGTGCCACAAGTCCGTATGGCTGACGGGGGTGCCTAATCCCCCATCAGCTCCAGCCCCCCCAAACAGCCTTCTAGCTGCCACGCTGCAAACGTCCCGCGTCATCTTCCTGTTAAAAAAACAACCTGTAAACAAGAAAAGCGTTCCCTCGGTGTTCACCCAGCCCACGCGCCACCTGCACACCCTGGCTCCCCACCCCCACACCATACTTACCTCGAACTCCGCACGCGATCTTCGATGGACTGGGAACTACGTCTGCACTCTTCAAAGCTGACGCGAACTGAGGAAATGCCGGTAAGCTGTATAATAGGATAGATAGGGTTTTTTCAACTTTGCTGCATATCTCAGGCATTTTTTGGAATTTTTGCACCAAATTTTCAACATGGGGTTTTTGGGACCCCTTCTCATGAATGCTCTCACTGTCATGGCGTTAATCGGGCCAGAAGGGTGATTTCGCAGTCACTGCGTGAAATCACCTTTTGGGATCGCGCAATGCAAAATAACACTGCCACTATTCATAAGGTGGGCTCTCAAAAGCCTATGTTGAAAATTTGGTGGAAAATTCCTAAAATGACTGTTTTACAAGCGTGCGTTGAGTAGTTCCTTACGCACCAAGAAGTTCACGAATTTTCAAATTTTTTCACTCCAGATTTTCAACATTGCCATTTTACCACACCTCCTTATGAGCAGTACAGCTGTCATTTTTCACATCTTGCCCAAAACGTGTTTCCACCATATAGCGCACAATAGGCGCGGTCGGTGTCTTGAAATCAATGTATGGGACACATTAAGAAAATCACAGTGACACTGTTGCATGAGCAGAGGTCTTAAAATGGCTATGTTGAAAATTTGGTGAAAACTCCTAAAATTACTGTTTTAGTGGCGCTGCCGCAGTTCCTAAGCACACACGTCAAGTTTGCGAATTTTCAATATTTTCACTCCAGATTTTCAATATTGCCATTTTATTACACTTCCTTATGAGCAATTACGGCTGTCATTTTTCACATCTTGCCCAAAACATATTTCTGCCCATGTAGCGCACAATGGTGCAGTCGGTGTGCGAAAGCAATGTTTGGGACAGATTAAGAAAATCACAGTTACACTGTTCATGAGCAGAGGTCTTAAAATGTCTATGTTGAAAATTTGGTGACAAAAGTCCATAAAATGACTGTGTTACGAGTGAGCATTACGCAGTTTCCACGCACCCTCGTAAGCTCATGACTTGTAATATTTTCAGTCCAGATTTTCACCAGTGGCATTTTTCCACACTTCCTTATGAACAGTACAGCTGTCATTTTTCACAAAATGGACGAAATGTGTTTTCACACTTTCAGCGCAGAGATGCGTGGTCGCTGTGGGAAATCATTGTTCGGGATAGATGAAGAAAATCACAGTGACACTGTTCATGATCGGAGGTCCCCAAAATGCCTGTGTTGACAATCTGCTGTAAAAAATCCCCAAACTAATTACATTACAGGTGTGCATTGCACAGTTTCTATGCACGCTCCTGACTTCACCAGTTTTTTTAATATTTTTACTGCAGATTTGCAACATTGCCATTTTCCACCTCCCTATGAACAGTACAGCTGTCATTTTTTACATCCTGTTTGGAATGTTTTTGCACCTGTGGTGCTAAATGCCATAGTCGCTGCGCATAAGCAGCTTTTGGCTAACAAACTGATATTGCCACTGTTCATGAGGTGGGGGCCACAAAAAAACCATGTTGAAAATTTGGAGTGAAAATACCAACAAATGCCTGAGGTGTTAGGGTTTCCAACCATAACGCCCCACCCTGTAGAGAATGAGAGGCATCAGGGGTGTGACTTGGGATTCTTGCCTGTAATGCTCATACCATTCCACACCCTGCAGCCAGTGAGAAGCATCGAGGTATGCCTTGGACTCTTCGGCCCCAAAGTTCACCCCATTCCCCTATACCACACCCATCTCACCGTATTTTCTGATGGAATGGGTGCGCATAAGGGCCAAAGACCCCAAGGCACACTGTAACACTTGTCAGTGTCTGCTGGGTAGGGTGCGGAGAAATGGCATGGCCGTTATGCCTGACGACCCAAAGGCACACCCCAATGCCTGTCACTCTCTGCAGGGTGGTGGTGGGCTTGGCTTCAGTTCAATACTTCACTGCCATTCTTATTATGCAGCTCTGTAACTTCTACACTACCAATGCCAATGCCAGCAAGCAAACATTCGGCATTGACAAATGCTTGTTTGATAAAGGTTTGAAATATGGTCCTGCAGGAAGGTGTGCAGATACCACACACCTGGCAGTAAGCCCAGATTTCGGTGCTGCTTAAACCTGAAAAAGATCCAACAGAATGAGGGTCATAATGGTCCGTTTCCTTGTTAATGACTGATTTGAAGCTCTTTATGGACATATTGCACTTTATCTCTGTTGTCCCATCTCTATTTACTCCCTCTTACCTTTTACCCTCCTCCTCCTTCCCCCTTTCTATTTCCTCCTAAAGTCTCCCTTTCCCCCCGAGCGCTAACCCCTTGCTCAACTAAACTGACATTTTCCTGCCTTTTTATCACACGTCTCTTTCTCTCTCTTTTTCCCGCTCATAGCACTTTCTCTCTACTTTCCTCCCTACTTTTTCCACTTGCAGCTTTCACTATTCCGTACCTCTGTATTTATTGCTGTATTGCCACCTGAATTTAGCATACCCTGTATAGTTATTAATCATATTACAGGACTCTGTTTAACCTCTCTGTATTCTAGCTCTATTGTTGTATTTGCAAACTTATTTTAACTTACCCTTCATAATCTACTTTTATTACTGTACTCTGGCTAGCTTGCCTGTATTACTAGTTTAATTGATAGATTGCAATCTTCCCTACTCCCTTTCCCCAGGTCGCACCTGGAAATGAACCTCGGCTCAGCGTGCCTCTCCCGGTCAACAACTTTAAATAAATAAATATTGGCAGATCACCTACAAAGCTTTATTGGATCTTTGATATATTGTAACACAAAACTATGTGGGAGGGTGGATAGTGACGAGGGGAAAAGGGAAATGTAGAGACCTACAAAAGCTAGAGGGGTGGTCAAATGTCTGGCAGTTAAACTTCAATGCTAGAAAGTGCAAGGTAATGCACCTAGGGAAAAATAACCCCAAGACAGAGTACTGGCTGGGAGGAGAAAGACTTGTCACTACAGCTGAGGAACGGGATCTGGGAGTTATCATTAGCAACTCATTTAAGCAATTGAGACAGTGCAACAAGGCTTATAGCAAGGCTAGCAGGATACTGGGATGTATCGGTAGGGGTACTGATAGCAGAAGAAAAGAGTTCATACTTCTCCTCTACAGATCCCTGGTGAGGCTTCACCTAAAGTACTGTGCCCAGTACTGGAGTCCTCACCTCAGAAAGGATAAGGATAGGCTGGAGACAGCGTAGCGCAGAGTAACACGAATGATTCAGGGCCAGCAGGGCAAATCCTATGAGGAGTGCCTCAAGGCACTAAATATGTACTCACTGGAGATCAGAAGGGAGAGGGGAGATATGGTAGAGACCTTCAAGTTCCTTAAAGGAATTAACAAAGTGTACTGTGGGGAACTATTTAGCCTGAATACCAATTCACGGTCACATGGACACGAATGGAAATTAACAGGAGGTTGGTTCAGGAGAGTTGTGAGGAAGTACTACTTTATGGAAAGGGTGGTGGAACCTTGGAAAAGTCTGTCGGCTTAAGTGGTGCATGCAAAAACAGGGAATTCAAGCAGGGCTGGGACATACTGAAGGGAATACTGGTTAGTGGGGGGCAACAGGGCCAAGGAGGAGAACAGAGAGAGGAAGAGGAAGGTTAGTACCCTGGAGGAACAGTACATTTCAGGGATTATAGGGAACTTGGGCAGACTGGATGGACCTCTGGTCTTTTTCTGCCATCATTGTCTATGTTTGTATGTAACCAAACTGGTTTCATGTAAGACAGATTTCTGCAGGATAACATCTGCAGGCTTTTGAATATTATAACAGTACTAAAGATAAGGGAGTCTTCCATCTGGTCATTAGTATAGATGGTGAGAAGACCTTCGACAGAGTCATCTGGGTTGCAGTTCTCCAGGTACTACAGACACTTCAGTTAGGCTCTAATTTGGGGGGAGGGGTAATCTTTTTGCTGTACTGGGTACCAGAAGTGGTAATCCAGGTGAATGGCCATCAGTCCCGCAGTTTCATGTTGGGAGGAGGAATGTGACAGGGTTGCCTCCTATCACTGCTCCTGTTCACCATGTGCCTTAAACTTTTAGCCATACATTTTAGAACTAATCCAAATATAAAAGTGGTGATGGGAGGGATGGAGTGGAGGTTATGGGGCCAAAAAAAAAAATATACGCTGAGGAGGTTGTGGGGTCTAAAACTGTGAGAGAATTCAAGAATGCATGGGACAGACATAAGGCAATTTTTGTGTGGGGGGGTAGGAAGAAATAGGCTGTTGGTTAAATAGGATCTGCAACTTATCCTCTAGGTAGGGAAATGGGCAGACTAGGTGGGCCAAGCGGTCTTTATCTGCCGTCAAAGTCTATGTTTCTATGTTTCTGATGGCTCCTTATTCTGTTTTGGGGATCCTTCTTCATCACTTGCACATCTGCTTGATACGTTTCAAATTGTTGGTACCCTTGCCAGCTATAAAATCAGTTATAATAAATCAGTGGCAATGGTCCTAAGTGGAGTGTTATAACATGGTCTGCATATTGTAATTGTTATTTGTTCCCTAGTTAGTGTTCACTGTGTAATAATAGTGATATTTAGAGAGAGTTCCTTTAGGGCAAACTTGATAATGTCTTTTCCTGTTTCCCATGTTCAAGATACAGGAATTCTGCCTGCGTGCAGAAGTGGAGCTAAGCTGATGTTAAGAATAAAGTCTCATAAGAACAACTGAGGGGTTCTGGTTTTCACTACATACAGCAATACTGTAGGGCTCCTAGCAAGATTTTCTTCTTGACTAGGCTGCAGAGAAGTTTAACTCAGCTCCATGATGTTTTCTTTCCACTCCAACGGGATCAAAGATATAGATAATGGGAGTGCAGAAGACAGATGAGGTTCTCCTAGTGCATTTCCAGTTGGCACTATCTTTCTTATTGAAGTGTTCAAGATACATTTCAGCTCCAGCAAGAGGAGTTTTGTGGGTTTTTGCAAGTTAAACATGTCATACAGGAGCAAGGAATCTTAACTAAGGTATCCAGACCCCAAACTGAACTGGGAAAAACTTTTTATTGGATTATAACACTGAAGGTTCAAGTATGCTGCACTACTGAGACTTCCACTCTCTTTAAGAAATCAGACTTTCCTCCACTGGATAATATTCATCTCATATGGGAAGTTGAGAGTGGGGAATCGATCCCTAGAAAACAATGGGTGTTAAGACTGGCAAAAGATTATGCAGTCACTTCCTTTCTCTTTCCTGGAAGAATTCAGCTGGAAAGTTGTGACTTGTTACTTTTTCAACCCCCAACAACCACTAAGCATTTTGGAACATCATATTCAAATGCCTGTTGGAGATCCTGTTTTGTGGTTGGCTCATACCACCAGCATTTTCTGGGCTTGCTCAAGTTTGGCTTCTTATTGGTGGGCATCCACCAGAAAATTCAATCCAATTTAGAAGCACAACTCCCCAGTACATTTAGTGACTTGCTGCTGGGGTTTCCTACCTTGATGAGAAGCGAGAAAAAAACTTTGGCAACTAGGGACAGATGTTGAAAATAGCAGCTCTAAACATACTTCTCAACCTTTTGTCCCCCAAATGTGGAACACTGCCTGTCAAAATGTGGAACAAGTGGGCAAAATGTGGAACACTTACTCAAATTTTTAACTAAGAAGCTCAAAACACTGTTAAAATGTTGCATTTATTGTTCAGAAAGTCTGTTATTAATTGAATAATTTATTTTTTCCATCATTTACTATGGATTTTTGCTTTAAAATGTTGACTTTGAATGTGGAACAAATCCTCACAATGTGGAAAAGGGAGCTTTTTTGAAGTAAAATGAGGAACGTTCCTCATAGTGTTGTACAGTTGAGAGGTATGGCTCTAAAATGCATAATTGTCAAACAGTTAACACTGCAAGTCCCCACCCCAGAACAATAGAAATTGAGGCCAAGATATTCAAAAGGGTCACACATGGCACAACAGTGTTACACCATGTGCAACCCACTGATGCGCCCTGGTGCGATATTCAAAAGGGAAAAGTGCGCGGCACAAATCCCGATGCGCCAGAAAACATCAAGTGATTGTACCAGGCACAGGTGGGCGTGCCCATGCATAACCTGCACAGCCCAATATTCAGCCCGGGATGTGCAGAGCCATGCATGCGCAACCCCTACCTGCGTCAGCACAAAGTTAAGCCAAAAAAAAAAAAAGGAATTGATGGCCACCCACAGGTGAGCTGCCACATTGCAGGGCACAACACAGCACCACCCGAGTTCTGGCTGCATCTGGCGGCACCCCCCCCATGCCCGATCGCGGGAATATGTTTAAAAATAAATTAACCGTCCTATATCCCTGGTGGTCCAGTGGACCACTCTCTGCCCAGTCCCGGCCATATGTTTAAAAATAAAGTCCCCATCCTATATCCCTGGTGGTCCAGTGGACTGCTCTCTGCCCGATCGCGGGCATATGTTTAAAAAGAAAGTCCCGCCTATATCCTGGTGGTCAGTGGACGCTATATATGTCGCGGGCATCTGTTATAATAAACCCCATCAATATCCCTGGTGGTCCAGTGGACCGAATGCTGCCTGATCCACCGGGCATCTGTTTAAATAACCCCCAGCCAATATCCCTGGTGGTCAGTGGACTGAATGCTACCTGATCGCGGGCATCTGTTTAACAGAAAACGTCCTATTACCCTGTTGGTCTAGGGTCCCCCCTCCCCAGACCACCAGGGTAATAGGACGCTTCTGTTAAACAGATGCCCGCGATCAGGTAGCATTCAGTCCACTGGACCACCAGGATATTGGCCGGGGGTTATTTAAACAGATGCCCGTGATCGGCAGCATTCGGTCCACTGACCACCAGGGATATTGGATGGGGGTTTTATTATACAGATGCCCGCGATCAGGCATATAGCTGTCCACTGGACCACCAGGGACATAGGACGGGACTTTCTTTTAAAATATATGTCCGCGATCAAGAGAGTGGTCCACTGACCACCAGGGATATTGGATGGGGGGGGGGTTATTTAAACAGATGCCCGCGATCGAGCAGCATTCGGTCCACTGGACCACCAGGGATATTGAATGGGGGGGTTTATTATAACAGATGCCCGCGATCGGGCACATAGCAGTCCACTGGACCACCAGGGATATTGGACGATGATGTATATTGTGACAGATGCCTGTGATCAGGCAGAGAGTGGTCCACTGGACCACCAGGGATATAGGACGGAGACTTTCTTTTTAAACATATGCCCGTGATCGGGCAGAGAGCGGTCCACTGGACCACCAGGGATATAGAACGGAGACTTACTTTTTAAACATATGCCTGCGATCAGGCAGAGAGCAGTCCACTGGACCACCAGGGATATTGGACGGGGACTTTATTTCTAAATATATGCCCGTAGTCGGGCTGCAGGGGACGTCGGTCCCTAACGGCTGCTGCCTGGCAGGGTGCCAAATGTAAATCGTCGGGGATCGGTGCACCTGCATGCAAATGGAATGTAAATGGGGCCATAATGACATGCAAATGGCCCCATGTGTGCCTTGCATAAATTATGGCCCCATTTGCATGTCACCTTTTGAATATCGCGGGTGCTGTGAATGGCACAGTGGCACTTGCGCTAGCGCATCTCCATGCTCCACTCTGGCCACTTGCGCTGGCGCAGTGCCACTGCGCCATGCACAGTGGGGATGGCCAGAGTGCGATATTCAAAGCTGCTGAGCCATGGCGCAGCTTCTTTGAATATCGCCCAGGCCACACCCCTGCGCATTCAAGTTGAGCTGTGCCCAAGCTTGCGCCACAGCCTGGCGCAGTTTGAATATCTGGGCCCGAAAGTAAAAGAGAGGGGAAAGCACTACTGTGTGAAGCACATAACTGCAAACCTTAAACTAAAGGACCAGCAATTCCTAGAACGTTGGGGTCCTTGTTATCAATACCTGACACAACAACTATCAAGAGGAGAGCTCATCAGTGAAGGGCTATACTAAGGGTTCAGGCTTGGGGGACTCATATCCTAACAAAATGCCATGTTAAATGTGCCCCGGACAGTCTGTTTGAGGTCTGGACTTTTTATTCCAGATTTTATTCTGGAGCAGGATACTTACAGTACACCCTACGGTAAGTAATCAGGAAATGGTTTTAGGTCCAGAATGGCATAGTATCCCTGCTAATAAACTGCCTCCAGTTTTGGCTTGTTATTCTGAAAAATAACTAGGCCTGAGTATGTCTGTTACACTTTACAGCTTGTTTTCATTAGCTATGACATTTATGGCACTGCTGTGTGTTATGAAATTTGATTTACCTTATTTATTGTTTCTGCCTTCTTATTTATTGACATCTTAGCATATGCATGCTCTTGCTTCTGCACAGGATGCCCAGATGTTATCCTTCCAGCTGTTAGTCTGGCCAGTCAGGTCGCACTCACGTGTATGCCTTGAACAATTATGTTCTAAACAAACTGGAAGTTTAAGAAAAGAGATGTGCTAAGTTGGCAAACTCCACTCTGCAAATGAATTTGCAAAGTTTGCCAGCATTACAAAGTGCGAAGTACTGATGTTATGAAGTTCTCAGCAGGCCAAGTGGTACTTTTTCGTGCAAAGTCAGGCAAATGTGTCAGTGAAGTTGCCACAACTTTGCCTGAATAAGGAAGTGCCACTTCACCAGGAAATCTCATTGCAAAGTGGTGAAGTGGGTATTTCGCATAGTGTTTTGTTAAGGCAAATCCCCAGAACGTACAGTGGCAAAGTAGAAGTTAACCATATCTATAGTTGATTTTAGTAGTCGTTCACTTTGTTTTTTATTTTGGAAGTTGGGTGGAATAGATTAGTCGCAAAAAAAACAAGAAAAAACAATGTTCAAGAATGAGAGGTTAGAATTATTTGTTTGGGATGGGGCAAGACCACTGCACTATATATAAGCATTGTCATTGTAGAGGGAAAAGATTGCTATGTTAATACTTACCTTGTGCAACATTAACATTGATTTTTTTTGCTGTAATTGCAGGTTGGCTGAAGCATGCTCCAAGGAGCTCATTCAGGTTTGCAGTTGTGTAGTTTGGTGGCTGTGCCTTGAGATGAACTCCAGTCAGTTGATATGTAGAGATCTCGCCACTAAGTATACTCGACATCTATTGCTGCTTCTTCTCATTGAACTTGTCATTGTTAATGCTCTGTGTTTCCTTATGCACTGATATTTTAATTATTGCTTCGGGGCAACTCCAGAATTGTTTAGGATCTGCATTAAGTGTTATGTAGTAGCACTATGATTATTTAATTTTATAGCCCTTATGTCAGCCTCTGTTACCATGTTCTTTAGTATTTTTGAGATTTTATTTATTCCTCCATGCTAATTTTTGTACCAGGTGGTAGAACAGTCTTTCAGAATAGCATTCCTATTTACAGACAGAAGAAAAGTGGACTCCACAGTCGGAGCCTTCAGGGGTCATTAAGATGTGTTATTTTGGGTAATTAGATATAAGACAGTAACTGATATTGTTAACAACAACATGAGTTCTTGGCTTTAGTCATCTTATTTGCTAAGGATTCTTCCCATTTCTACTTTTTCTTTGCCTTTCTTGGTTGAATTCCAGGTAGCTTATATTGTTTTAACCAGTTTTTACGTTGAATATACCTATTTCATGTTGTGAGCCTCAGTATTTTCTCATGCACAAAAAACAGGCTTACTATAATCCACACGGGCTAGAATATTCACAGATCTTGGTTTGCCCTCACAGAATGTTTGCTCCAGTAGTAAATCAGTGCTTGGAGCAAACAAGGGGTATATTGGAACATGCTGGAAGCACATAGTGAGGGTTATAGGCGTGTTCCAATATATCTGCTGAAGGAGTCAGGTACTAACCCATTTGCTTCTCACAGACCACAACCCCATACTGCCACATGAGGTATGCAGTCAACAGGGAGCTAAAGAGATGGCAGGAGCAAACAGGCTGTTAGCACTCACAAATGAAGATTGCCACACAGGAGCAATCTGCCATATTTGACCTTCACCATGAAAATGACCCATAGCACTGGCAAGATGCTATGGGGTCATTTACAGGCCAGAATCAAACATTCACTCCAAGAATAGTGCACCCCCCCCCCGGTAGGTAGTCCAAATAGAATTTTAAACATTCCCTGGTAGTCTAGTGGCCCCCATCCCTGATCATTAGCACAATTTCTTGTAATCCCCTTCCTGGTAGCCTACTGGTCCCCCAACTTCTATCGCTGGTCACGTTTCTTTTAATGTGCTCCCTGGATTCTAATGGTCCCCCTAAACATTAACTGCTAGTCTAATTTCTTGTACTACCCTTCCTGGTAGTATAACCCTCCCTACTGGTCTAGTGGGTACCCCAACCCTGACTGCTGTTCCAACAGCTTTACACCTACACCCCCACCCTGGCCCATCCCGCATTGGCCCTGACTCATCCAGTTGTACTCTTCTGAGCCACTCCCCAGACCTCAGATGGTGACCAGCACAGCCCCTTCACTCATAACCTTGGTTAGCCACCTCTGAATTACAGGGAGTGAGTTTGATTCTACAGTAAACACATGCTCACACCCTGTCATTCAGCCAGTGGTTGCTGGTTGTGGGGAATCAGTCATTAAAAGAAATCAGACCAGCGATCAGGAGCGGGGGACTCTAGAGTACCAGGAAAGGTGCATTAAAAGGAATTGGGCTAGTGATCGGGGGTGGGGGACCACTAGATTACCAGTGAGGGCATTACAAACAATCAAACTAGCAATCAGGGTCTGGGGGTGCCACTTTATTACCAAGAAATGTATACAACAGTGATCGGAATAGCACACACAGCCACAGTGGAGACTGTGTTTGTTGAAGCGTTAAACAATACTACACGAATGGCTGTATAATGCCTCCACAAACCACTGAGTATGTCAGAGTGCCTATATTTAAATGCAGTTAAGAGATCTGCATTGGCCCACTGGCATACATCAGAGCTGCTCACTAAAGGTCAGTGCCTTGTTAACTGTACCTTTCAATGTGGCACATTTAGGCCATGTACACGTTAGGTACCAATTTTAAGACATTTGTAAAAACATTTTATAAACTGGTCCCCAGCACAGTTGTTCGGAGCGTCCACACTGTACTCCAACCACCGTGCTTGCCCGAGCAAGTTCCCAGGCATGACTGCAGTATCAGCGCAAAGCACTGTGGGTGCCACAATGCACAATGGGATACTCGTGATCGTGATCAGGTGCCTCAACGGATCGGGGGGAATTACATATTCAGAATCAGACCACAGTGGGAGCCCAGCCATGTATAAGTTTCTTTTTCTTTTTTTGAATAGTGTAGGCTAAAATCTATGGTTTTGTTTAAACACAGTTGTCTTAACTCATGTTACAGCATGGATCGCATCCACACTGCTGTCAACATGGGTTAAGGCAACCATGTTTGTCTAAAATCATGCTAAAATCTACCTCCTTAGCAGGGTTTGAGCATGGTTTTAGAACACAGTTGTAGCACGGTTTTAACCATGCTTGAGGGACACCGTTTAAAGTTCCCTAATGTGTACAAGGCCTTAGTGAGTTCCCTGCTTTTGGGACACCAAACTCTATTAGCAAGGCACTAACCATGTTAGCACTCACAAAATACCTACCAATATCCTAGACCTGGTTTTTGAAAGTGCCACAGTGGAAGGAGGAAGGATGCAGGGAAAAGCTAACTACCCACACCCACAAGATAATGTAGCCAACAATGAGGACAATAAGGACATATAATCACCAGTAAACACTGAAATTGGCAGAAGAGGGGAGGAGAGGAGAGGAGAAGCAAGCAAAATAGGGTGAGGTCAAAAGGAGAGCTTGCAGTAAATCGAGAGCCATGTGCATGAATGCCCACAGCTGGATCTACTATCGGTCATCAACAAACATCTTGTCAAATGGACCATACAGTGAAATCATTATGTCGACCACATTTGCGGTCAGCATAAGGTTTCTCACTGCCTACCATATTTTGTTTGGGGGGGCTTTGCCCTCCCAACCCCTCCCACAAGGAGGGCTGTGCGCCCTGCACCTCTCCCTCACCAACTATAACCAACTCTGAGTCGGGGCTGATTAGGGGAGAGGGTGCAGGAACCCCTGAAAACAGTGCTGGGGTCCAGCACCGACACTACAATGACCTGGTGTTGTAATCACTGTAGTGTCGGTCACTGTCAAAATGTCGCTGTTGGAGGGATATATCCCCACAGCCTGGGGAAAGAAATTCCTGATTGGGTGGCCATAATAGCAGAGACTGACCTGGATATTGTAGCTATTACATAGACATGGTACAATAGGAACCATGACTGGGACATAGCTATACCAGGTTATAATTTATTCAGGGGAGACAGGGAGCATAAAAAGGGAGGAGGTGTGCCTCTCTATGTCAAGGAGGGTATAAAGGCGACAGAGGGGAGGCAGAGGCACTGTGGGTCACCCTGGAAATGAGCACTGGCATAGCCATTCGCACAGTTGTAATCCACAGACCCCCAGCACAAAGGGAGAAAATGGACAGGGATCTACTGGAAGCCATCCATGTGATGGCAACTAAAGGGGAGGTGTTACTGATGGGTGACTTCAACCTGCCAGAAGTTGACTGGAGCATCCCAGTGCCTACAACAGCCAGGGGTAGAGATATCCTTGACTCCCTGCAAGGGGCATGCCTCAAGCAGCTAGTGCCTGAGCCAACCCGAGAGGGAGCGATTTTGGACCAGGTACTAACCAATGGGGACAGAATTACAGATGTCAGGGTGGTTGAACACCTGGAGTTCAGTGACCATCACACAGTGTGGTTCAATGCGAGAACTACAACAGAGACATGCCACATGAAAGCGAGGGTTCTGGATTTCTGCAGGGCAGACTTCACAAGGATGAGGGTATCTCTCAGGAGAGCCCTAGCAGTGGGTGAGAAAAGGGGGGAGTCGAGGAACAATGGGCCCATCTAAAAGGAGTCATAGTGAAGATGACAAACCTTTGTATTTGTCAAATAGACAAAGGTAAGAGGAAAAGAAAACCACTATGGTTCTCTCAGGATGTGACCAGGAAAGTAAGGGCAAAAAAGTTGACTTTCAGGAAATATGAGGAGACTCAGGAGGAGGACGGCAGGGTGGTGTATCTAGAAAAGCAGAGGAAAGCAGGGAAGGCAGTCAGAAGTGCAAAGGTGAAGACAGAGGGATAAAAAGCAAAAGAAGTTAAAAAGGGGACAAGACTTTCTATAGATACATCAGTAAAGGAGAAAGACGGAAGGGGGGAGACTGCAAGGCTAAAAGGGGAGGAAGGAGTGGGAGTGGAAGGGGACCAGGATAAAGCTTCAGTCCTGAACAAATATTTCTGTTCAGTTTTCACAGAGGAAGGGAAAGGGGAGGGACCACTGCTGAGAATCAGGATTGGAAGGGAGGTGGACCACAGTCCGTTTAAAGGGGCACTGTCACCTTTGCCCCGCGTTTTATGCTCAGTTGCAACTAGTGGTTCTTTATGCACAAAACTGTAAATCTGGCAGTGCAGAATGCAGCTACATGAAACTGATAGTTAGTAGCTTACCATATTTCAAAGATTATGCTTCATTTACTTAAGTGGTAGTCCGACTGAAAGCCCCTTCCCCACCGGAAGCCAATCCTGAGCCGAGAACGCGCATCTACCGGGAGCGCTCCCCCAACATGCACATTTTAGCATCCGCATGTAAAAAAAAACTAAAATCCGTTATGGTATGTGAATCTGAAGTGCTCCTGGTAGTCCTAAAGCAAAACCAAGGACTCATTCAGCTACCAAAGACTTTTTTAAAGTCGGTGCCCAGATCCCACGCAAGCTTCAGTAGCAGCCAGGGAAAATATCCCATGAATGTATGAGAATGTGCCACTACTGCATATGCACGGGATCTGGGCACCGATTTTAGTCCCTATCCACAAAAGTGGGAGCAGGGAGGAGGCTGGAAACTATAGACCCGTCAGCCTGACCTCAGTGGTGGGAAAAAGTATGGAATCACTGCTAAAGAAAAGGATAGTGGAGCACTTTAAACTGAGTGGAGGCAGAGCACAAGATCTGAGGCAGCACGGGTTCACATCAGGAAAGTCATGTCAAACTAATCTGATAGATTTCTTTGACTGGATGACCAGGGAAGTGGATTGGGGGGAATGGCGGATGTGGCCTACCTTGACTTCAGTAAGCATTCAACACCGTTCCACATAGGAGGCTTGTGAACAAGGTGGGCAGCCTGGGATTGGGACAAAAGGTGGTGAACTGGATTGGAAATTAGCTGTGGAACAGAAAGCAGAGGGTGGTGGTAAATGGGGCTAAATCCAAAATAGGGAGGGTGACCAGTGGGGTGCCACAGGGATCAGTTCTTGGGCCAATGCTGTTTAATATTTTCATCAGTGACATTGTATAGGGACTGGAGGGAAAGGTATGCCTCTTTGCAGATGACACTAAGATGTGCAATAGGGTAAACAGTCCGGGAGGGGTGGGGAAAATGAGGAGGGACCTAGCTAAACTGGAGGAATGGTCCAGAGTGTGGCTGCTAGGATTCCATGTGAAGAAGTGCAAATTCATGCACTTGGGGAGCAGGAACCCAGGGAAGGATTACATGATGAGTGGAGAGATATTAGCCACCACAAAACAGGAATGAGGTCTGGGGATCATCATATCTGATGACCTAAAGGTGGCCAAACAATGTGCCAAGGTGGTGGAGAGAGAGCCAGTGGGATGCTGGAGTGCATAGGGAGAAGTATCACCAGCAGAAGAAAAGAGGTTGTGATGCCACTGTACAAGTCATATGCAAGACATCATTTGGAGTACTGTGTCCAGTTCTGGAGGCCACATCTCTGAAAGGACATAGTCAGTGTAGAGGCAGTTTAAAGAAGAGCAACAAAAATGGAGCAGGGCCTACACCAAAGGTCATATGAGGAGAGATTGGAAGAACTCATAAATATACCCTGGAGGAGAGGAGAGAGAGAAAGAGGGGAGACATGATAGAAATCTTCAAGTATCTAAAGGGAATAAATGAGGTACAGGAGGACAGCATCTTTCGAAAGAGAAAGTGCTCTGAAACAACAAGACAGCATGACATAAGACTGGAAGGGGGTAGACCAAGGGGCAATGTGAGAAAGTACTTATACATGGAAAGGGTAGTGGAGGCATGGAAAAGCCTCCCAGCAGAGGTGGTAGGGGCAAAGATGGTGGGGGAATTCAAAACTGCATGGGACAGACATAGGGTACTATAGCAGTTCAAAAGAGGAGATGAAGCCGGAGATAAAGTAGAATCTGCAGCTTTCTTAGTAGCTAGAAATAAAGGTCAGACTGGATGGGACTATCAGTCCTTATCTGCCATCAAATTCTCTGTTTCTGTGTAATCAGATGTATAAGGCACATGTTGTTTTCTCTTACATAGGGCACCAATTAGTTCATCAGTTAATTTATTAGCAGCTTTTACTCTGGCCTTCCCCATGGTTCCATGTCATAATGCCAATCGTTGAAAGGCAATCGTCATTATGGTGAGTGTACACTGCCGAAATTCAATTCTGGCATTGTACACCCCCAGCGACAAACAAAACGGTGCAAAAGACGGGAGCTGCGTCCCCCACACCCCCATGAGGAACTGTGCCCCCAGCACCCCCGCACCCCCTACTATAAGATTCTCAACTCCAGGGGGGTGCATGTTGGGGGGGGCAACATTGTGAAAAAAAAATTACTCGGGCTGGGCACAACAAAACATACCTGTGCCTGAAGTCTAACCCAGCATCCTAGCCACTCCAGCCCAGCACCCACACACCACGCCATGGAGCCAGCTTGGCAGCTAACTATGGCACCACCCCTCACAAACCCTCCCACCCCTCACTCAGCATGCTTACTCCCTCCCTCCCCGCATGTGTACAAATAGTGACATCCTGTCGTTATTCATGACCCCCCCATCCAGTCGCCTTCCCAACTCCCTCACCCTGTCGACATTTGCCGCAAGTGGGTCACCATTTTGGTAGGCGCCCACTTGCAACTAACACATGTCACAGGATAGAAATATAGAAACATAGAGTTTGATGGCAGATAAGAACCACTTGGCCCACCTAGTCTGCCCATTTTCCTACCTAACGGATAAGCTGCAGATCTTAGCTAACCAACAGCCTACTTCCTCCTACCCTCCACTAGGACTGCCTTATGTCTGTCCCATGCATTCTTGAATTCCCCCACTGTTCTTCACTCCACGACCTCCTCAGGAAGGCTGTTCCATGCATCCACAACCCTCTCTGTGAAAAAATACTTCCTTACATTACCTCTGAGCCGTCCCCCCTCTATCTTCAAATTTTGCCCCCTTGTTCTTGCACATCTCTTTTTCTGAAAGATACTACCCTCTTGGACTTTGTTGATTCCCTTGAGGTACTTGAAAGTTTCTATCATGTCCTTTCATCTCTCTTCATACATATTCTGGTGCAGACCCTGCACCATTTTGGTTGCCCTCCTCTGGACAGCCTCCACTTTGTCTATGTCTTTGCGGAGAGGGGTTCTCCAGAACTGCACACAATACTCCAGATGGGGTCTCACCAAATGTCTGTACAGAGGGATAACACTTCCTGTTTTCAACTGTTGATGCCTCTCCCTATGCATCCCAGCATCCCCCCCCCCAACCTTCCTTACTGCCTTCTCACATTGCTTGCCCACCTTTAGGTCATCTGATATAACTAGCCCCAGGTCCCTTTCCATTTTTATTGTTGTCAGTATCTCACCCCCCATTGTGTACTCTTACCCCGGGTTTTTGTTTCCCAGGTGCATTACCTTGCACTTCTTTGTGCTGAATCTAAGCTACCATACATTTGACCATTCCTCCCACCTTGCCAAGTCCCTTCTCATCCTTTCGACCCCATCTTGTGTATCAACCCTGTTGCAGATCTTTGTGTCATTTGCAAAGAGACATACTTTTCCTTCCAGTTCCTCTGCAATGTCACTTATAAAGACATTAAAAAGGACCAGTCCCAGCACTGAACACTGCGGTACCCTGCTAGTAACCCTTCTTTCTTCACTGTGGACTCTGTTTACTACTACCCTTTGCGTCCTGTTGTCCAGACAGTTTTTTATCCAGGCTACCACCTTGGGATCCACTCCAAGGCTGGCTAACTTGTTTATTAATCTTTTGTGTGGGACTGTATCAAATACCTTGCTAAAATCTAGGTAAGCCATGTCCACAGTCCCTCCTGGGTCTACTAGTTTGGTCACCCAGTCAAAGAAATCTATTAGATTCGTCTGACATGACCTTCCTGCTGTGAATCCATACAGCCTTGGGTCAACAATTCTTTCCTTCAGAAGTGATTCCATCATTTTCCCTACCACTGAGGTCAAACTAACTGGTGTGTAGTTTTCTGCCTCTGCCCTGCTCCCACTTTTGTGAAGAGGAATCACATCTGCCCTCCTCCAGTCCTCAGGTACCACCCTATCCTCCCATGATTTGTTAAAGAGAGTAGTCAGTGGTGTCACTAGTTCTACCCTTAGTTATTTTAGAATTCTTGGGTGAATCCCATCAGGCCCCATTGCTTTGTCCACCTTCAATTTTACTAGTTCTTTCAGAACCCTTTCTTCTGTAAATGGACTGGTACCACCCCCGTCTCCAGAGTGTCTCTTGTTTGGTTTAGGTACCTCCCCCTTTTCTTCCTTTGTGAATACTGAGCAGAAATATTCGTTCAGTACCCCTGATCTTTCACTGTCACCCTCTGCCCACATTCCCTCCCCCTTTATTAAGCCTCAGTATCCCTCCCTTAGTCTTTCTTTGCTCCCTAATTTACCTATAAAATGTCTTATCCCCCTTCTTAACAGAGTTGGCTATCCTTTCCTCATTTTGGGCTTTTGCTATTCTGACTGCCTTCCCTGCCTCTTTCTGCTTTAACTGATAAAGGTCTCTGTCCTGCTCCTTCTGTGTTTCCTAATATTTCCTGAATGCTATCCTTTTCTCCTTAACTTTTCCTGTCACCTCTTTTGAGAACCATAGTATTTTTTTCCTTCATTGTGTTTTGTTGATTTGCTTCACACAAATGCTTGTTGCCTCTGTGATGGCTGTTTTGATTACTCCCCATTGTTTCTCCACCCCTCCTTTCTTGCCTGTTTGTTAGTGCTTTTCTGAGGCACTCTCTCATTTTCCCAAAGTCAGCCCTCCTAAAGTCCAATACTCTTGTTTTTGTATGGCTTGACTCTATGGCTGTGTTTATTGTGAACCACACTGTTTGGTGGTCGCTTGTTCCCAGATGGCTACCCACTTCTAAATCCAAGATTCTTTCTCCATCCCCATTTGAGAGTACCAGGTCTAAGATTGCTCCCTTCCAAGTGGGTTCCAATACTAGCTGTCTGAGGCATGTCCCTTGTAGGGCATCAAGAATTACCCCGCTCTTGGATGTGCCTGCATCAAAGGTGCTCCAGGTAACATCTGGCATATTCAGGTCCCCCATCAACAATATCTCCCCTTTTTCTGCCATTCTAAGGATGCCTTCTATCCTTTCCTTTTCCATTCCCTTCCCCTGAGATGGGGGTTTGTATACAACCCCCATGTGGATTGTGGTGCCATTTCCAGTCTCCAGGGTGACCCAGAGTGCCTCATCTGCTCCCTGTTTACTCTTTAGTTCTGTTGCTTTGATCCCTTCAGTTACATAGAGAGCTACTCCTCCTCCTCTTTTATCCTCCCTGTCCCTTCTGTAGATGGTGTATCCTGGTATGTTGACATCCCAGTCATGGTTCTCTGTGTACCATGTTTCTTTGACTGCCACAATGTCTAGGCATCCCTCTTCCATCAAGACCACTAGTTCAGAGAGCTTGTTACACAGACTACAGGCATTGGTACTCATCACCCTCCAAGTTTTCATGGCTTTAGCCCTTTTAGCCCCATCTCTGTCCTTACTGCCTTTGCCTTTTTTTGCATTTACCGCTGTCCTGCTCCCTAATGACTTCTCTACCTTGGTGTTTACCTCACTAATTACTGTGTTTTGTAGGGGGAGGCTGGGATTTCCCTGCTTCTTTTCAGTGCCTCCTCCTTGGCTAGTTTAAATGCTTGCCAATGAAGCAGTTAAACCTATCACCTAGGATCCTGGTTCCCACCCCCCGGACAGATGCAGACCATCGTGCCAGTATAGGCCTGCATCCCCCCAGATGGCTCCCCAGTCCCCAATGAAGCCAAAACCCTGAGCGCCACATCAGTTTTTCAGCCATTCATTGAATTCCATGGTGTGGAGTACCCTAGCATCACCCTTGCCATAGACAGGCAACACCTTTGAGAAAGTTACCATATGCGCTACTTGTCTAAGGCCCCTCCCCAACTCTACAAACTCCTCTTGCACTGCTCTGATCCCAATCCTAGCCAGGTCATTTGTCCCTAGGTGGACAATGACATCCAGCTCCCTCCCCCATGCAGCTGCTCCCACGATCCTGAGGATTTGCTTCCTGTCCCTCCAAGCCGTGGCACCAGGCAGGCACCTTTCCTCCTTCTCCCCTTCCTCCTCCACTTCTACCCCCCTAATTATTGAGGCCCCCACCAGGAGTTGTTTTCTTCCCATGTGGGGTCCTGTGCCACCCTCCTGTGGGTCTCCTTTGTGGAGGTTCCCAGCATCCTCCTTGGTCTCCACTGCAGGTGCCTCCATAGAGGAACCAGTATCCGCCAGAGCAGCGTATGAATTGTGGAGAGGTACAGCTAGAGGGATGCACCTCTGTTCCACCACCCTCACCCTCCCTGAGCCCACCTTGGTCCAGCCGCTCCTCTTTCTTGGCAACCTCTGAGGTAGCGGCAGTGGCCCTGGTGGTCCCTGGGTGGGGGAGGAGGTTTCACAAATCCTAGCCAGGTCAGCCTGGAGGTGGGCAACCTCCTCCCTCAGACCAGAGAGGTGCCTGCAATTAGGGCAGCGTCGCAGCCTCCAGAATGTCTCCCAGAACACTGCCACCCCACAACCATTGCACTGCACCACTCCCATTATTTTGTGTCCCCTCTCCTGTTTCTCTGTATTCTTACTCTCTACTCTCCTTACAACTCTCACCCTTCCAGTTCTGGGACAGCAACTTCCTATATTCTTCAGCGGCCTCCTTCTTTCTTGCTCAGAGTCAGATCACCAGGAAGGGGAGGGGGGGGGAAAGCTACTTTTCTCCTTCAGGGTTGACAAAATTAATGTTTCTCTATGATCCTTCCCTTCCAACTGCCAAACAGGAAGTTCCTGTTATCAGTCAAATTCAGTGGCTATAAAAGTAGAACTGGCTTAGGGTGGAATGGAGGGCAATTAGTAAGAAAAATTGTAGCTTTTTTAGTTAGCTGCTTTCTGCTCTACACACAAGATTTCTGTCTTCCAAAAGCTAGCAGCAGGAAGGTGTAATTGGAGTCACCTGCTTTACTACAGCCAAGCCACACCCCCAATTAACATCTCTCCCCTCTACTGATTTAGCAAAGTAAGTTGATACAGTACCCTTCCCCATACAGAAACACACACTGACTTTCTTTTTTTTTAACCCTAAATGAGATCCCCTCTACTTCTAATAAAGTATCTGTTTGCTTAATCCCAACAGGCACTGACTCCTGCTGAGACAGAAGCATTAAATTAGTAAGAAAAATTGTAGCTTTTTTAGTTAGCTGCTTTCTGCTCTACAAGCAAGATTTCTGTCTTCCAAAAGCTAGCAGCAGCTACCCTTCCCCACAGTTTTTGATGTCTTTGCTTTGATACCAAAACCTTCCATGCCTTTTCAAATTCAATGGACATGGATAGCGGCAGAGGGTACCCTTTAGTTTTCAAGTGCCTTTCTAAGATTTTGAAGGTAGACAGGTGGACGAGGGGTTCATATTCATTCCTGCTGTCACTCAGTAATGACATACTGTAGGTATCTACATAGGTCACAAAGTTTGATTTCTTTGAAATCTCTGTCATCCTTAAAACATGATTTTATTTAGGCTTGTAGCATGCTTTTGTCTGCCGCTGTTTTACAAGATGCATTAAGGTTTTTTGTATGGTTTATGCAGGAGTCCTTGTCCTCATCAGTTATACTGTAGTGTTGGATTACTCAGCTCATCTACTGGCTCACTGACCTGTGTGGCATTTTTGTGCTGATGCTGCTGGCACCAATTAGGCATAGTCAGTGATATTGGTACCAGCAGTACAAGTGTGAAAATGCACTGTGTTAAAGTGTTTATGCAAATTCAACAGTGTCAGCATGGAGATGTCCCCTGCAGTTCAGTCTGTTGGTTGCATTCTCAAGGGTCTGGCTGCAGGAGACTGTGGGAGTTTCAATTTGCCAAAATGGTGGGCAGAGGTATGCTAGATCATCCAGATAAATCTAACTGTTGCAAACTAGTAAGTCACTGGTGTTTGGTATTGTGCAAAGGCTGAAAACAGAAGACACAGACATGTGTTCTAGTTCATTCTTTCCCTGGGCTGTTACAGACAAGGCACACTGATGAGTCCTGTGTAGGATGAAACATGTGCCTATGTATTCTGTTTTCAGCCTTTGCACGGTGTGTGAGAAGTCATTTGGCACCCCCACACACTTTTGTTTAAAGCAGATCCCATCTAAATGTATTTATGGTGATCTGCATATACGTCCCATGATTCTTTGCATTATGGAGCTATGTTTAATTTTACATTTTATACAAACATGCCCCCTCCTCCAGTCCCACCTTGATAGCATGCATAACGGGTATTAAACTTAAAATAAACACTCCTCTCCAACATAAGGTGGAATGGGCCCCCGGATAGAGTAAACACAAATAACTGACCCGATGCATGAAGGTGAGCTGGATACATTTGGTTCACGTGTGCCCTGGTCTGTGTAGCTGCACACCTGCAGACAGGTGCAATGTGCACAATATGCACAGCCGCACATCTCCCCAGGGCACCAGTCCACAGTACCACTACACCGGTGCACAGCTGCACAGAGAACACAGTCAGGAATGTAATTGGATGCCTGTCCTGGGTCCTGAAGTGGATCCCCTGCTTCTCTTGAGCAGGGGATTCTGTGAATGCGTGGAACTACCCTTATTTTAAAGTATGGGCAAGTGCTCAAATCATTGCCCTTGGCCCTCCCTGTCGGCCCAGTGGGCTTGGGCAGCATGGTCAAGGGAGTCCCTGTCCCACCACATCCAGCAGGTGACATTAGGGAGCACAGAAAAGACATGGCAGGGTCCACACTGCTGTATCCTGTGCCCCTCCTCTTGCCAGCACTCCATGCCTTAGTGAACGGTGTGAAGTGTGGGCATGCCCCTAGACTGGCTGTGCATATAGCTGTGTGACCAGCCATGTGATCAAGCACAGACAGGATACACATCCATTTTGTGCAGCCTTGCAGGGATTTGCAGGTCCCCCAATGTGCTGCATTGACACTTAGTATTGCCTACACGCCACTGATCCATGGCATGTAGGCTATCCACACTTTAATGCATTGGCCCCATTGAGAATCAGGGTATAAGTGTGGGAAACTAATGGCTTACAGGTCATGTAAACAACAAGCAGAGGCACACACTGCCAGTCTTACAGACTCCACAAATACCACTACCACCCACAACATCAATAGTTATGAAACAATTTAATGCTCTTCTACACTGCACCTCCCTTTCTGCGACTGCTCCTGAATTAGCAGGTTTTCTCTCAGACACTCCCTTATCCAGGCTTCTAGAAATTATATGTTAGTCTCAGTGTCTGCCCCCCCCCCGTCCTTATGGCATATGAACTTTATACAGCCTTTAAGAACTCTCAAACAGGAAAAGCCCCTGGAAATGATAGCTTTACCTTTGATATCAACCAATGTATACCTTAACAAATTCTGTAATCCCACCTTTGCACTAAATGTTCAACAAGCTGCTGGAGAAGGGCTCCCTCACACCCACATTGACTGAGTCTGTTGTTACAGTCCTTCCCAAAAAGGGGACAGGATCCTCAGGACTGCACTAACTGCAGACCAATTACCGTCATCTCCACAGATAATAAAATCTGAGCCAAAGTCCCTGCTTTCCCCACGTTAATCAGGCCAGCTCAGGACAGGTTTAAGTAAGGCAAATCCCGGGCAGATAACATCAGAATCCTACACTTATTTACTTGTTTACTGTGTAGGTGGACTGATCCCAATGGATCATTTTCAGGCATGACCTGGGCCATGAAGATGGCACATATGAATACAGAAAAATACAAAATAGATACTTTAAGAATGGTGCAGGTGTCTACACAAACTGGAAATACACTGAAATGCTTTGAGTACAGTAGTATACCAAAAAGGTGCAAAATACATTGGAATGCAAGATACACAAATTGAATAAAATAGCATACAGTACAAGGAAAGCTGTGACATAAACTGAGTGCAATACAGTAAATAAGGAGCAAGTGCAGTATGAACAAAGGTACAGACAGAACAGTCTATGGCATATCCATATTGGAGGAAAGGACGGGAAGGCCCAGAAGTTGGGGAGAGGACTCTCATCCATAGCTTACCCAGCTGAGCAGGAACATTTGGCTTCTGCCATCAGCCAGGTTTTAAGGTGAGAGTCAAGTGATTGGAGGGAAGGAGGGAGGTAGGGACTTTGTTCCACAGTGTGAGAGCCATGAAGGACAGAGCTGTACTACTCAGAATGGCAGAAATCCTGGGAACTTCCAAAGGTGGGACTGAGGATTGCTGGAGGCACCTGGGAGTGAATGTGTTTGAGCAGGAATGAGTAAGGTGACAGGTTACTGCTTCTAATGGTGTTATCTATGATGCAGCCAAGGGCATAGTCATGTCATCCTTCTAGGGGGAGCCAGTCTAAGGACTGGTATAAGGTGCAGTGATGTGTGGAGTAGGGTAACATAAATGTGAATCCAGAAAAATTCCTGCACCATCCACCAACCTCTAATCCCAGCAGAACATATGACAAAACAGACTGTAATAGCACAGATTATTTTATTTCACATCAAATCCTAATTGAAAATCACAGTGCACTATGAAAAATCAAGTGTACTTTTTGGATTTAGATGTATTGAGGATGCCAGATGGAACTATCACTACAGATCTGTAAAAGAAGGCCATGGATCATAACAGCTTTCTTATGGCCACGCTGTCACCCCCGCCACACCATCAGCAACATCCCAAAGTCACAGTTTATGAGAATAAAAAGAAAATGCTCTATACCTGAGGTATATTCAAAGAAGCAATGAGCTGAACTCCATATTTTCTTGAGAGGAGTTATAATGCTAATATTGTATATTACAACAGCACAAAATCAAGTTGCAAATACGCCGTGAAGTGATTCATTGAGTTACAAAACAACAAGGGAATTAATGGATGAAAAGGTTCTTTTCATCACACAGTTTGGTGCTACCAGCCATGTAGTAAGAGAGTGTTTGAACAAATGCTGGCACATTTTAGAAGCCAAACTGGCTCTATCTGTTATTGCCTCTCAACCTCCTAAGGTAACCTATAGGAGAGGTACTAACATTAAGGATATGCTAGCACATAGTTTTTTTTACCTGTGGAGAAACCCAAGATCCATAATTGGCTACCATCACAACCCACTGGATGTTTTGTCTGTAGTGGATGTGTATATTGTCATCATATTTTTAAAACTAAGCAATTTAGCCTACAGGGTCAATACCACGCATGAAAGACAGCGCAGTATTAATTGCGCTGTACAGAGAGTGCATGTAAGAAGAGCGACAGAGGTAGAACAGCAGTAGGAAATACCACTACCCCTGTCATTATGTTTGTTTGTTTTATTTGTTTATACTGATAGGACCATGGGCCAAAAAAGATCCGTTTTCATGGGTGGTCAGTGTACAAATAACAATTACATACTATATAAATACATGCAACTTAAATAAAGACAGGTACAAATTGATATATTACAACATTGTCATTCAATAACATTTACACTTACATTCTGTAAAAAGGTACTCTTTCAACTTGTGCCTAAAAGAGCAAAGGGAAAGGTTTGTACAGTCAAAAACTGATTGTATCGTGTTAAGAAAAATGGGTAACATATAAGACATTGCCCTTTGTCCAAGAGAAGTATGTATTTTTAGAATGCAAAGAGAAAATGTAACTGTTGACCGAGTATTTGCCCGAGAGTTCTGCTTTTTAAAAATTAGAAAAAAACAATCAGGGACTCTATTAAGTATCACCTTTTTTGCCAAAATACCCAACTGAAGTTTATATCTACCGTCCAAAGGAAGCCAACCCACTTGCTCTAAGAGATTACAATGATGGACCCTTAATGGGGATTTCACTACAAATCTAGCAGCTGAATTAAGTAACACTTTTACCTTGGATAACAATCCCTCCCTTGCAGAATAGTAAAACAAACCCCCAAAATCAATTAATGGTAGTAAAAAACTTTGAGCCAACAAACAATGTGTAATATCAGTGAGTAAAGGAGATAACCTATATAAGGCCCCTAAACGCTGGTGAGTCACCTTTACCATATGAAGAATATGAGGTTCATAAGAAAGATTCTCATCCATCAGTAAACCCAGGTACTTAAATTGTTTAACTTGTTCAATCAAGGTACCAGAAACAGTGTATAGTGACAATGTAGAGTCCAATATCAATCTTTTTTTAGTACTTGCAAAAACCATGGATTTTTTTTTTATCATTTAAAACCAATCCATGGGCTCAGAACCAGTTCTGTATCTCAAATAAATCATCAGCTAAATCTTTCTGTATATTTTCAAAAAGAGAACCACTTGTGAGGACCACTGCATCGTCAGCATATAAAAAAATTTGGGATCTGGTACAAACAGAAGGTAAAGTATTAAGAAAAAGACTAAACAAAAGGGGACCCAGAATAGAACCTTGGGGAACATCAAGTGAAACCTTAGAAGAAGAAAGTTGACCACTAACCCTTGTGACCTGTGTGTGATCAGCCAGTAATTACCTAGCCAATCCCCAACATCCTTAGAAATTCCCAAACTAACTAAAGAAGACAGCAAAAGAGGATGATCAGCCAAATCAAATGCCTTGTTGAGGTCCACGAACACGGCCCCAGTAAAGTGGCCCTTATCAAGGGCCTCACGCACTGTGCTCGTGAACCCCACCAAGGCAGTCATGGTACTATGTCCTGGCCTAAAGCTATGCTGGCAGATGTTAAGACATTGAATTTAAACAAGTACTCCATGATTTGGTCAAAAATAGTCCTTTCCAATACTTTTGAGAGAGGAGCTAATAATGAAATGGGATGATAATTAGATTTATCAGAAACATCACCCACTTTAAATATAGGAACAATAGTAGAATCTTTCCAAGTCTTAGGAAAACTAGACCCACATAAAGATAAATTAAAAATAGCAGAAAGAGGAAAACAAAGAAGAACAGCAGTGGTCCTCACAAGTTGAAAATCTATACCATCCTTACCCACTGACGGACGAGGGTCCATTGATAGGAGATATTTCAAAACATCACCTGGTGACAAGGATTTAAAGTCGAACATTGGGATGTTCAAGGCCAAATCTTCTTGGGTACTTGCGACAATGAATTCCCAATTAGAAACTTAGAATAATCAGAAAAATAATCATTAAGTTCCTGGACAATTTCAGATGGATCAGTAATGATACCATTCTCAGATTGTAAACATTGAATAATGGAAGTGTGCTTATTCCTAGTAAGTTCATGAATTATCTTCCAGGTTTCAGAAACATTCCTTCCCTAAAAGTCCTTCTGCCTCTCAAGGAAATCATTTCTTTTTAGTCATCTAACCATGGCTTTACGTATATTTCTAGCCTGTTTATATGAAACTAGACTAGTTTGACTAGGGGGTCATTTTTGTGTGTTGGATGCCTGGATGAGCTGCTCCCGTGGTGGAGTGGCTAAAGCACCAGCACACAGAAAAAACAGAGACCTGGGATCATGGTTCGATTCTCACCAGGTCTCCGTGTGCTGATACTTTTTGCAGTACTTTGTTTTTTTGCAAAACAAACTTTTCCCACCTCCCAACTTACTCCCCATCCTCGAAGTCCACAACCCCCTGGAGTTTGCTATATTAATTCTGGAGGGTGTGTGAGGGGCTAAGTCCCCCACGTCAGGGGGTGCGGAGGTTGAAGCCCCCCACAACAAAAGACAGAAGCCCAATGTTTCAAAGGGTGTGCACTGTTTCTGTCCGGTCAGTGTTTTGCTCAACGAGATTCTGGCACACCACCTTTTACTTGTGGCATTTGTTGCTGCACTGTTTTGACATTCGGCAACATGACCCCGTGCAGCAGTTTACTGCAATGAATAACAACAAAGTGTTTAACTTCAGATAATTCATTAACTGCACTAGCAGTGCTGTTGTCTATCTTGCTACATGTTGCTGATCTGCATGTTATGTGGGTAAAACCAGGTGTTTATTCAAAAATCAAATTGGAGACTATTTAAGTTCAAGTCCGATTGGGTGACCCATATAATGTACTTTTAGTATACTTACAGGACAGAAAGGGGACACAGGTTTTCAAATTTCAAAGAGTTGAGAAAGTAACACTTGGACCGGGGGGTTATTTGATTTTGTAACATGTAAAAGAGAAGCTTTTTGATCTATGAACTGGGAGTCTGAGAGTTCCAGGCATAAATAATGACATATGAATCTCTCTGTTTTTGAGAGATGCCTAAGGTGTCCATTACACAATACTGTATGGATTCTTCTGCACGTTGTGGTACTACGTAATATATTGAACCACGGGAGATTATTATAAACTAATGGACAAAACCTTCCTCAAAACAACCCCCCCCCCAACATGGTCCTTCCCCTTCTCAGATTGGTGTGTAGGATTGGTATAACTATTACCTTACTGCTTAGCAGGACCCTTATAGATATGAATCTTTATATATGTTTTTTATACGTTTTGATTTATTTCAAATATTTATTTGTATACACTTTATATCAAATTTGATGGCAATATTTATAACGAGTGTTGGAGTATTATTCATTTGTATATGAAAGAAAAAAATGAAAGAAAAAAACAAAACAAAGATATCTAATATCTATAATCCCTGCCATAGTAAGTTATCTGCTTCTGATGTATTTAATGCTGCCACTCTACACTTGAAAATTTTTAAAAAAATGTAAAATTTAGGATCATGATTTGATTTTTTTTTTATTTTGCATTTTTTATACACTAGGTTTTTTCAAGTTAGGTGATCATGCGTTATGCTGTGAACAGTTTTATATTGTTGTATTGTCTATTTTGTATTATTTAATGTTACATTGAATTTGTTCTAAGTGTTTATTATTTTGGGTTTATTTATTTTATTTTTTGGCTGAGATGTGCTGGGAGGGTGTTAAGATGGTCAAGTATTATTCCCCCACTGCGCTCTGTGATCTACTCCCCTTTCACTGTCCCCCATTATCGGCCAAAGTTTATAGGAGATGTAGGGCGATGGGGGTAGTGAGGAGGCGAGTGAAGGGTATATGGACTGGGCACAGTGGGGAAATGGAGAAGGGTGGGCAAATAGAGGTAGTGGGGACTAGGACACACCCTGGGGCGAAATGGGGTCAGTAAAGGGGTACTCTCTTCCTGATTCCCATACCCAAGGGCTCCACAAATTGTGGGCAGGTCCTGGGATCCTCCCTGAAAACCCATCCAACCCGTGCGGTGTTATATAATGCCAGGTCAATTAGGAACAAGACCGCTATTATAGCTAATCTTGTTGCAACATCTGACCTGGCATGCATCACCGAGACCTGGCTGGATGAGAATGCAGGCCCTATTCTGGCATTTGTTGCTCCAGTTGGGTTCTTGGTGATACACCGCGCGAGGTTGGATTGTAGGGGCAGGGGTGTGGCCATCTTTTTTAAAATGGAGCTGGGTATTGTGGATGTGCCAGTGGGTTGCACTCGATTTTTTGAGTGTATCCTAGGACCAGGTGTAGGGTTCAGGATTCTCCTCATCAACCGGGGATGGTGGAGAATTCCTGCAGGAGTTTGCGGACTTCATTATCGACATGGCATTGGAGTCACCCAGATTGTTGATTCTGGGGGACTTCAATGCCTGGATCAATGATGAACTCTCGCAGTTTGAGAATAACCTCCTCCAACTTATGACTATGTTGGGTCTTACACAGGTGGTTACCTCTGCTACCCATATAGGGGGTCACTCATTAGATCTTGTGTTTCACCTGGGGATGGAGATCACGGGATTGGAGGTGGAACCAAACAGTTGGTCACATCATCACACCATAAGATTCAGCTTTGGGGCACCCCCAATTAGGCCTGCCCCTACGGAGATGGTTCAGTACAGCCCTTTGAGGGTGATTACCCCAGAGGGTCTATTGGCAGTGCTGAACCTATGGGGTCTATCAAGTGAGTGCATGAGTCCAGGGGATCTTATACTTGCATATAATAAGGTGCTGGGTGGTGCCCTGGACTTAATTGCTCCTGTTCATGTTCGTCCACTCACTTTTTGCCCAAGAGCCCCTTGGTTTGATGGGTTCTTGAAGGAGTTGAAGAGAGTGGGGAGAAGGCTGGAGAGGGCCTGGCGGAAATCCGGTCTTGATGTTGACAGACTTAGTTTGATGGACCACTGTGAGGTCTAGCAATCAGCAATCACCCGTAAGAAGGCTGAGTTCCTGTCCAGGAAGATTGCTGCTGCATGGAACAGAACAGCTCAACTCTTCTGGACTGTCAACAGACTGTGCAATCCAGTCTGACTGCAGTCTGGTAGAGATTTTTCACAAATAAAGTGTGATGAACTTGCTCGATTCTTCGCAGATAAGATTGCCAGCATTAGATCGGGTATTGGCCCAGCTCTCTCTTTAAGGGATTGCGGAAATCAGCATAAGGTGACAAGCGTCTGTGTTGCCTGGTTTGACTTTAGCAGGCCGGAGTTCATGGACATTGTGAGGATTGTCCAGACTGTACGACCAACCAGCTGTAGTTTGGATCTGGGCCCTACACTGCTATTAGTAGGTTGTGTAGATGTTATCTGCCCGATCCTTGCTAAAATTGTCTGGAAGTCCTTGGAGCAGGGGGTCTTTCCCGATCCCCTCAAGGTGGCGGTCATTCGACCACTCCTTAAAAAATCCTCCTTGGAGCCAGACTGCTTAGCTAACTATAGACCTGTCTCTAACCTGCTCTTTGTGGGTAAGGTTATTGAAAAGGTGGTTGCTCTGCAGCTGGACGACCATCTCTCAAATCACAATGTCTATGATGTTCTCCAATCTGGGTTTAGGAAAAGACATAGCACTGAGACCGCCCTGGCCTGCGTTTTAAATTATCTCCTAATTGCAAGAGATTGAAAGGCTCGTACTATTCTAGTCCTTCTTGATCTCTCTGCAGCATTTGATACTGTGGACCATGGTGTGCTTTTGGAGTGCCTGCGGCTTCTTTGTGGACTGTCTGGAAAAGTCTCACATTGGTTTCGATCTTTCCTTACAGGCAGGACACAGAGGGTTGCCACTGAAATTTATTCCTCTGACGCCTTCCCCCTGTCTTGTGGGGTACCACAGGGCTCCATTTTGGCCCCCATGTTGTTCGCAGTTTATATGCTGCCATTAGGAGAGATCATTAGGTGATACAGTTGGGTTTTCACTGCTATGCAGATGATACCGAACTGTATCTGTCATTTATTCCCGAACAGGAAGATGCAATCTCCATGCTTAACAGCTGTCTAGCTGAGATCAGAGATTGGATGAGCACTAGCTGGCTGAGGTTAAACCCGGATAAGACTGAGGTGTTGGTTGTGGACCCTGGTCACCTTGAGGCAGGTCCTAGGGCTGGGCATCCATCTGGCTTATGGCTTGATGGTGTCCAGCTCTTGACCTCAGACCGGGTGCGTAACTTGGGTGTTATTTTTGATGACAGTTTGACCCTGAAATCTCAGGTGTCTGCCATTGTCAAATCTTCCTTTTATCATCTTAGGAATATTGCCCGAGTGAAACACCTGGTTCCTGAGGCTGATCTTCTCATATTGGTCCACGCTTTCATCACCTCCCACCTTGAATACTGCAATATCCTTTACCTAGGGCTGCTGGGGCATGATATCCACCACTTGCAGCTAGTGCAGAACACGGCAGCCAGGCTTTTGACTAGTATGTCTAGGTCTAGTCATATTACACCTGTGCTGCGCAGACTGGACTGGCTACCGGTTCAGTGGTGGATCACCTTTAAGGTCGGGTTGCTGACCTAGAAAGCCCTACATGAACAGGGACCCCAGTACTTGCAAGATCTTCTTACTCCCTACTGCCCCTCCCACTCACTCTGCTCCACTGGCGAGGGATTGTTAGAGATTCCCAGGGTTTGGTTAAGGACATCTGGGGCATGTGCATTTTCTTATGCTGCCCCTTCCCTGTGGAATTCTCTACCTCGTCGGACAAGAGAATGTCTGACTGTCTCAAGTTCTTAATCTGAGCTCAAAACTTATTTGTTTTTTAAAGCTTATTCTGAATGATTTTAAATATGATTGTTTAATTTAACTATTTGTTTTAATATGTGTGTACAGCGCTTTGGTTATGAAAAGTGCTTTAAAAATAAAGTTTTACTTTACTTTACTTCTGTATACTCCTACTTTTTGCCTGTGCAAATGGGCATTTTGCTCATCAGGCTTACAAGAATAAAAAATTTATGAAATGAAATGATCACTTTTCTTTAGGTGTGTGTGTTTAAGACTATCACTTTGGCATGTATATTTATTTATTTCTTATTTTATATAAACTTATTCACCTGCTACTGTTGTTAATAAAGTGTTATATGTCCCTTTAAGGGCTGCACTTAAACAAGGGTAACACATCATCTAAGACACTCCCTGATGATGTGTCAAGCAAAACTAGTAGAGCCATTGTGAGACGTGCCTGCTGTCATCCTCGGCTTCGGGCTGTATGGTAGTTGTCATTCTCAGATAGCTCTGTCGGCGGGCGGCCGTGGCAGTATGTGGGTGGGTTGAGCTGCTTGCCGACAGTGGGACCATGCTGGGGTGGGGGGAGAGGGTGGGTTGGGGTGCTTGGGTGTGGGGTTATGTCCTTACTGTCTACCTGCCCACGGAGGGCAGCTTTCATAGGGGGGCTTGGGGTGGGGGAGGGGTATCTGTGTGCTGTGTACTAATACCGCCACTGGGAGTGGCATGTTATAGGGGCTTAGGTAGGGGACCTTCAGTATCTCTACCACCACCGTGGACAGTGGCATGAATGGGGGCTTGGGGTGGGGGGCTTCTGTGTCTCCTTTACCGCCACCAAGGTGTGGCATTCTACAGGGGCTTGGAGTGGGAAGGGGGGGTCTCAGTGTGCAGTGTACTACTACTGCTGCAGGGAGCAGCATGTTACGGGGGCCTGGGGTGGGGAGGGTGGTATCAGTGTGCTGTGTACTACTACCGCCACAGGGAGCGGCATGTTACAGGGGCTTGGGGGGGAACTGGACTGCCAGGGTGGGCAGGTTGCCATACAGCTGCCTGCAGTATGGCCAACCACTTAAGTCTAGTTTTTCTAGACTTATTTTTCTGTGGTGCATCCCCAGACTTCCCCCGGAGATGCACCACAGAAATGGGCATGCCATTTCACAGCCCCTCCAGATGTGCCACATATCATTACTGGCAGTATACAGCGCAGCTGCAATGTACTGGCACATTGGGGTTGCACCAGGGTATCAGTCCCCTGCCAGAATCGCCTTTGGATGCATGTTGGGGATGCCCCAGCGCATCTCAGATGCGTGGGTGCATCCCTTTTGTGAATCCTGCTCTCTCTGTTTTTGCACTTGTGGAGTCAAATCACCTTCTGGGTAGGATTTGAACATTTTCTCTGCCCTTGTTCATGAGGTGGGCTTATAAGGCATGTGGGGTTATAAGAAGGCTATGTTGAAAATCTGGGGTAAAAATATGAGAAAACAACAACGTTATTAGTCTACATTGCAGTTTTTCAATACACGCTTACAACTGTGATAATTTTCAATATTTTGACCCCGAGTTTTCTAAATAGCCATTTTTTCGCACCACCTCATGCATGTGACAGCTGTCATTTCTCAAATCCTATCCAAAATGTATTTGAACATTTGTGGTACAAAATGACATTTCAGCCATTCTTTTATAAATCACACCTGTCATGCTCAGAAGGGATAGTCATCAAAAGGGGGGAAGGATTATAAAGAGAGATTGGATAAATTGGGAATGTACTCACTTCACTACAGGAAATTAAGAGGTGATCTATACTACACATATAATGCATTCCAAAATGAACAACTTTGGCTAACATCGGGTCTTTGTAGTTCAGAAAACACAAGGCATATAAGGTCACATTCTCTAAGATTAAGAGGTGAAACAGTTAAGACAAAGAAGAGGAATGAGTGGTTTAGCCAGAGAGTTGTGGGACATTGGAATGCACTTCCTGAGATGGTGGTGACTTCCAGAACACTGACGCATTTTAACAAAGACTGGTCATATCCACCACAGCTGCATAATGAAGTTAGTGAATTTGTGTGAAATAGTTAAGGAGGTATGGAGAAACAACACAATGATTTGTAAGTAGTAAAATTTGTTTTAGTTTCTGTTCTAAGGAAGGCATACACATTATTAGGAAAATATATGGAGGTGTACATTGTAATGGAAGGAATAGGAAGCTTACAAAAGAACCCCAGAGCAAATGTTACTGATATATGTGTTATCCCAGATGATATTGGCCAGAAAGACACATTTTAAAGAAAACACAATTGCACATACCCCAATAGTGCAAAGCATCATTGGAAACATATGTAAATCCCCATGATGTTACAGAACGTGGCAGTACAAGAAAAAGTAATGGCTGGTATATATTCAGCGTTGGGATTATTTACACATTTGTTTTTTTTTTTTTTTTTTAAGAGAAACAGGGTTTTTGTCCATGAGGTGAAGTAAGTTATAGTTAAGCAATGTGTTGATGTCAGGAAGTCAGGTGTAATGATGATGGACTGTTAAAGAAAATGTGATATTAACTTTCAGAGGGGGGTACTTTTGATAAGGGCAAGGTAGTTATGTGTGTGATAATGGGAACATTAGGAAAGTATGAGGTCTACGCAGAAGTGGAGTACAAATATGCATGGTTTCATAGGTATGTGCTCAGAGTGCAGGCAAATGTGATATGCAGGTTTGTTTTAGAAATAGGTAAAAATAGCGATACATACAATTAATAGAAAGATAGATGATTACATAGACATATAGACAGAGAGCGAGAGACACGGACAGACAGACAGGCAGGCAGAATAGGAATGGCACTGAAGTACTGAAGTGACACCAACCCCACCACCACCCCGCAGACATGGACAGGCATTGGTGTGTGCTTTTGGGTCATTGGCCATAACACTCAAGCCATTTCACCTCACCTCACCCTACCCTGCAGACACAGACAAGAGTCGAGGTGTGCCTTGGAGTTTTCAAACTTTACACTCTCCCCATTCCATACAGAAATATGCTAAAATGGGTATAGTATAAGAGAATGGAGTTAACTTTGGGGCTGAAGAGTCAAAGACACACCTCGATACCTGTCACTGGCTGCAGGGTGGGGGTGGAAAGGAGTAAGCATTACTGTTGAAAATCCCAAGTCACACCCTGATGCCTGTCAGTCCCTACAGTGCAGGATGTTATGGTCAGAAACCCTAATGCCCTGGGTGTTTCTTGGTATTTTCACTCCAAGTTTTCAGCATGGGCCTTTTGTGACCCCACCGCATGAACAGTGACACAATCAGTTCATTAGCTGAAAGGAGATTTTGTACAGTGACTGTGCCATTTGGCATCACAGGTGCAAAAACACATTTTGAACAAGATGTAAAAAAATGACAGCTATACATTTCTTGCTTCAGTATCTGCTCAGCACATCTGTTGCATGACCTACTTATTGACATTTTATATCTGCTATGCAATGTACTGCTGCTATGGCTGTAGGGCTGAGAGGGACCAGGGGGTGGTGGTGGTGGATGTCAAGATGAACGACTCAGAGACTTGTAGTAGGGTATCGGCCAAGGCCATGATGCTGGGATGCATCGCTAGGGGGCTCACTCCAGAAGGTGGTAAGTGATACTCCCTCTGTATAACTGCTCGGTGAGGCCACACCTCTAGTACTGCATGCAGTTTTGGAGGCCACACTTAAAGAGGGACACCGAACTCCTGGAGAGGGTCCAGAGAAAGGCAACCAAAATTATCTGGGGCTTGGGGGAAAGAACCTAAGGAGAGAGGCACGAAGAGCTGAATATATACACATTGGAAGACAGAAAGGACAGGGGGACATGATAGAGGTCTTCAAGTACATGAAGGGGGTAAACAGGTGTGACGAAGTCACGGTGCTCCAAAGGAAGGGGGGGGCAACTAGAGTGCATGGGTGGAAGCTGGAGGGAGGATAGTCAGGGGAGAAAGGAGGAGGTGCTACTTCAGAGAGAGGGTGGTAGAATCATGGAATGTGCTGCCCAGAGGACTGGTGGAGGCAGAGACTGTGGAGGGGTTCAAGAGGGGTTGGGACAGTTACTGGGGAAGGGTTGTGGAAGCAAAGCCCAATGAAGTAGGAATACCCTGGACTGGGAAGAAAGAAGTTCGAGAGGGTGGGGGGGCAACAAGGTCAGCTCCCAAGGTGGGGACTGACCAAACGAGCAGACACGAAAGCCCACTAGGCCTATTCTGTTGCCATTTTTGTATGTTAGTATGCTTACTACACCAACATCATGAACCACAAAACAGATGACTGCCATAACTAGGGTGGCAGTATAGTACAGTGGTTTAAGGCTCTTAATTGCAAATCTGGAGATCTGGATTTGAATCCCACAGCTCCCACAAAAAAATGATAATTTTCTTACAGAGCAAATCAGCATGAACTGCTCATAGAATGCTGATACCTACATTTATAGCTTAACAAATACTTGAAATCTAACTGATTGGGGTTTCTGTGAGAAAACAGCTAGAGTTTTTAACAATTATAGCACTGATGATCTGGGCAGTTTCTGTGCTTTTATGCTTGTGTATAGTTTGATAAAATTAAAAGTTTTAAAATTGAAACACTCCTACTAGCTAGACCTGACACACATAGAAAACAAAAATAGTGAATTACAGCTACTTAGTAGCTGTCGTCTTACAGAAACCCCAGTTAGCTAGCTCTCCCCTGGACTGGGAAGGGAGAAGCCCGAGAGAGCGGGTGGACAGCAAGGTCAGCTCCCAGGGTGGGGACTGACCAAACAAGCAGACATAAAAGCTCGGTAGGCCTATTCTGCTGGCATTTTTGTATGTTAGTATGCTTACTACACCAACATCATGAACCATAAAACAGATGACTGCCATAACTAGGGAGGCAGTATAGCACAGTGGTTTAAGGCCCTTCACTGCAAATCTGGAGATCTACATTTGAATCCCACAGCCCATACAAAAAAAATGAAAATCTTGTCACAGAGGAAAATCAGCACTAACTGCTAATAGAATGCTGATACCTACATTCACAGTTTAGCAAATACTTGAAATCTAACTGATTGGGGTTTCTGTAAGAAAACAGCTAGAGTCTTTATTAATTATAGCATTGATGATCTGGGCAATTTCTGTGCTTTTATGGTTGTGTATAGTTTTAAGAAATAAAAACTTTTAAAATTAAAACATTCCTGCTAGCTAGACCTGATACACACAGAAAACAAAAACAGTGAATTAGAGCTATTTAGTAGCTGTTGTCTTAGAGAAACCCCAGTTAGCTAGCTCTCCGGTATCTGCTAAACTTAACTGTTGATGTGTCTGTGACCGGCAAAACTACACTTAAAATCTCACAAATAAATAAATAAAATATCAGAACAACATTTATTTTAGTAGTATCTTCTTTCTTTTCTGGTGCCCATGACACTATGTATATATATTTATATCTTTTAACTTCAAAGCACTAAATCTATTCAAATGCAAAAAACACATGACTTTATTCTCTTCACACATTACTGTTAAACTTTAAATCCCAGAATGGCCAAGAAACAATTTAGACTTCACTCTTGCATGCCACTGTCATGCCCACTTCTCATGCAAACAACATTAACAGAAACCCTTTCATTTCTATGCTATGCACTCTTATTTCAGAGAGACATAAATCTTATAGAACTAAAAAAAAACAAATTTATCAAGACTGGATTTCTGTAAGAAAATAGGTGCTAAATAGCTCTAATTCATTATTTGTGTTTTCGGTGTGTGTCAGGTCTAGCTAGCAGTAGTGTTTTCATTTTAAAATGTTATTTCATTAAACTACTCACAACAATAAAAGCACAGAAATTTTCCCAGATCATCGGTGCTGTAAATGATAAAGACTGTAGCTGTTTTCTTACAGAACACCTACTCAGCTTTCAAGTATTTGCTAAACTGTAAACATAGGTACCATCATTCTTCTAGAAGGAACTGGGAGTTAGGGCTGATTTTGCTCTGTGACATGCTTTTCATTTATTTATTTATTTATTGTTCATTTTTTGTTACAAATGTGGAGTATCTTTTTAATAAAGTATAAAATATGTATGTGTGAGTTATTTAGTTTGGAGAATATTTGTTTCATTATTTGAAAAAGTGTGATACACTAAATGTGTAGTGCAGTGAACCATTGTAATATGGAATCAAATGTGTAGCTGAAATAACTGTTACCATTTATGCTCACTGGACAAAAACAGTTGCTCAGCTCTGCTAAATCCTACTGCCACATTCAAAACACCATCCCCTACCTACTTGCCACCTATAAACTCAACTATATTAAAAAAATAATTCTAGGCACTTTTTTTTTTAACCAGGAACAACACACTAAGCTGAAAGCTTGTTTACAGGCACGACCTGGGAGCACAATGAAGTTAAGTGATTTGCTCAGGGTCAGACAGTATGCAACTGGTGGCTGTGGGATTCAAACCCAGGTCTCCAGGTTTGTAGCTCAGAGCCTTAAACCACTGTATTATACTGCCTCCTTAACCTACCTGCCTACTTAACCATTATTCATTCCCCAGTCCCATTTACAACATGGTTACACTTATATATAACACATACTTCTTAAACTTGAAAGAAAAAATACTCTTTATCAAAGTCTGTTTACCAAGTACTGTGCCCATGATTAAAATAATTTTAACCCCTCCCCCCACTAATGTGCCCTGACACGAAACTGCATGTTTAAATGTAAAGACAATTAAAAATGTTATTTCTAAATGCATTACTAACACCAATGCTTCATGATTAAAACAATTTCAACCCCCTCCCCCCAAAAATGTGTCCTGATAAACTGCATTCTGGGAAGATTGCCTGGGACAAGACACAATAAAAAAAACAACTGAAGAACAGATTTCATGGAGTAAATGTTGACATCCTGTTTCCAGTGTCCATGATTAAATAAAAAAAAATACAGTTAAGATTTTTTTAATGTCAGCTCTGACCAGAATAGCTTTTAAAATCACCAATTATTTTCTTGTTCAGTGTTTTCTAATACATCTCAAACTTAAAAGAAAAAACACTTTATCAACTGTCTGTGTTCACCAAGTACTGAACAGGCCTTGCATTAGAGTTAGAAATCAGGGGGTCAGTTTGACTCCCTTCTCCCAAAGTAGGGGGTCAGAAGCCAAAAGTTGGGGGTCACTGCACCAAATTTATATGTTCGTGGAAAAAAAACTGAAACATTTCTTCTTTTTTTTTTTTTTTTTTAAAGGCTAATATGTCAGCTAGGAGGCAGTATGGCGCAGTGGTTTAAGGCTCTGAGCTGCAAACCTGGAGACCTGAGTTTGAATCCCACAGCCCCCACTTGCATACTGTATGACCCTGAGCAAGTAACTTAACTTCTTTGTGCTCCCAGGTCGCCCCTGGAATCGAGCTTCGGCTTCGTGTGCCTCTCCTGGTTAAACAATTTTCCCCTTCTCCTTGCCAGAAGGTATAGTATGCACAAGTTACTGCCATGCCTTATCAGCACAGTAGTACTCTGCCCTGCATGACATGTAAAAGTGAAGCCCTCCCTGCCTTATTATTGCATGTCAAATAAAAAAAATAAATACCGGCAGATACATACAAGTAGTTAACGGCTATTAGAAATGCCTGCGGCTGCCACATCAATAGCAAAAGCAGAGGTGCAATCTCTGTTTGCCTTGGCCACCAGACTGCTCCATAGACTGAATCAGATTCAGTGAAAGGCAGTCTGTGGAACAGAAGTCACCAAATAAAACGCTGTTGTTTTCGGGTGCCAGGGAAAACTGAGAAAGTACCCCTCGCTTTCCCTAATTATGATGGGGCAGCCACAGGCATTTATCTAGCAATGGTAACTTTTTTTTTTTTTAATTCCTCATCCAGCCCATAGAAAATTCAGGAAGCCGGTCTCCAAGTCGAGCATCACTTCAGGGGAGGGCAGTACTACTCAGAGGCACTGAGTGAGTAGATTGACAAGAAAACGCTTGGCTTTACCCCCCCAACAGCAATTTTTGCAGTTTCTCTCTGAATTGATGTTGGCTTGAATGACTATCACCCAGTCTTCAGTATGTCACTATCCCGGATTCCTGACACATTCAGAGGACCCACACAAAGAAGGAACACATGTTCCTTTGCTCCGTCTGACACCTTTACATCGTAGGTGGAACCACCAAACCAGGCATGGTCTTCTGCTGCTGCTACTGTCAAGCCTGTCACCCTGGCTCCTCCTTACTCAGTTCTCCCAATTCGCCAACACAGACAGGGACTACCACTCCATAAGTTACTTGTCTTTGCCTTGCTGGTTCAACTCCCGCAGATCAGGTAAACAAACAGAAAAAGACTGCCGGCTCACATATTCCTTCCGCTGGAGTTACTGTCAAACCGCTGTCCACGCTGATAACTTAGCAACACCTACTCAGCTGGGTCTCCCGCCCCCTTACAGTCACATCACCAATCACAGCTCACCTCTGATATGTAAAGAAGAAAAAAAAATACAGGACCGATCTTCACCACCCCTCTCACTGTCCCACGGAGAAACAGTGCATTTAAAGTGACAGCAGCACCAATTAAGCAGAGAAGGGCTGCATCAAAGCAGATGCAGTGCTTTCAAAGTAGTGCATCAAAATTAGTTTTTTTGCCTGAGGGGGACGTCAGTAGTGTGTTAACGCAAGCCCTGACTGAGCCCATGATTAAAATAATTTGAAACCCCTCCCCCCAAAAATGTGCTCTGACATGAAACTGCATGTTTATCTGTAAAGACAATTAAAAAATGTATTTTGAAATGCATTACTAACACCAATGCTTTCAAAGTTTTGAAACTACTAAAAACAAATTATATATAAACTATACATATATAAAATGGTTAAGAAAAACATGTGCCTCTTACTGTAAATTAGAATGTGTGTCTAGGTCTCCTTCTGAAGCCCCAGGTGGCTCTGATAATCATTTGTTCCAAAGGATTTTTAAGTCAATTTGAAGGCATTCAATATCTTGTTTAAGAAAACCATGTGGCTCTTACTGTAAATTAGAATGCGTGTCTAGGTCTCCTTCTGAAGCTCCAGGTGGCTCTGATAATCATTTGTTCCAAATGATTTTTAAGTCAGTTTGAAGGCACTAAATATCTTCTGTTCTCCTAGTCCTTAATAAAGGCATTACGTATCTTCTGTTCTCCACTGCACAGACTTGTTCTTTTGGTTGATACAGGTCTCAAGCTAGTGTGTCTTTTTACAGCATGATAGAGCCATCTCATGCCCCTCCCACATGAATCAGAAAAAAGTTTGGGGTGGATATTTAGGAGCTTCTCGGGTGGAAGCAGGGGTGGATCTTACTCCCCAAAAAAACCCTAATGCTGCCTCCCACTACTCAGGTTTCAGTACTCGTATCACCCATTTAAGAAAGAAAATAGTACCCTGCAACCATTGATTAACATGAAAGCATATTTATTTGAGGGCGGAAAACATTGCTTGGAGGAGGGTAAGGTGGAAGAGACTATTTCCCCTTCAGTCAGTTCCACGGACAGAAAACATGACATCACTCCTTTTGTACATGCAAAATATCTGCAGGCTCCACCTACTGCGGCCGTAAAAAAACAACTGGATAATCACATGGGGAAAGAAAGACAATGTACTTCCATTGATATGTGGCGGGTCATCATGGCCTTTGGTCAACAGACCTGTATGAAACTATGAAAAGATTATGTGAAAATTTGGGCTAAGAATGTGAAAAACCAACTAAGTTATGAGGAAACAAATTGTTCCAACATTTACTTATAACTTTATTTTTTGCAGATTTTGGCCCCAATGTTCAACGTATCTCTTGTGTTACCCCACTGCCTGAACATGGCAGGTGTCGTTTTTCAAATCCCCTCCAAAACCTGTTTCCACAGTCACACAGCAAAATCACTTTTCAGATGGGATTTTAAAAATTGTACCTGTCTTGAACATAATATCAGGTTGTAAAATGACTGTTGAATATCTGGGGTCAAAATGTGGGAGCCCACTTAAACGTAGATGTTGTCTCTCAGCTGCCCTATCCTGGGTAATTACAGTCTGACAATGTGTCAAAGCAGGACACCACTGAAAATGAGACACTGCATCTCTGCATCACTGTATCATGAAGACAGGTAAACAGTGGGGTCCCACAGGGCTCAGTACTGGGGCCGGTGTTTTTCAATGTCTTCATTAATGACATTGGAGATGGCAATAAGGGCAAAATGTGCCTATTCATGGATGACACTAAGCTCTGTGGGAGAATGGACACAGCTGAAGGGATACAGGACCTACAGGAAGATCTGGAAAAGCTAGGGAGGTGATCCAGGATTTGGCAGCTTGGCATAAATGCCAAGAAATGAAAAGTTATGCATATAGGAGTCAAGAATCCTAGGACAGAGTACTACCTGGGTGGAGTCTGAGTATCTGGATCAGGGAGGAGAATGACCTGGGAGTTATGATCACTAGTGACCTGAAGCACTCCATGCAGTTCAAGAAAGCAGCAGCAAAGGCAAACAAGATGCTAGGATGCATATCTAGGGGGATCAGTAGTAGGAGAGAGGAGGTTATACTGCCCTTGTACATGTCACTGGTAAGGCTGCATCTAGAGTGTGGAGTTCAGTACTGGTGCCCACACCTCAAAAAGGACAGTAACCTGCTCAAGAAGGTCCAGAGGAGGGCTACAAAGATGATAGCTAGTCAACAGGGTAAGGCATATGAGGAGAGGTTGAGGGCACTGAACGTACTCCCTGGAAGACAGAAGAGAGAGAGAGAGAGAGAGGATATGATTGGGACCTTCAAGTACTTGAAAGGGATAAATAAGGCTAATAAGGAGAGTCTCTTTAAGCTGAGTGGTAACCATAACACAAGAGGGCACAGTCTTACGCTGGAGAGTGGGAGATTTAGGAGGGAGGTCAGGAAGCACTTCTTCACAGAGATGGTGGACACTTGCAATGCCCTGCTAGAAGAGGTAATCTCATTGAAGACAGCGGGCAGCATTAAGAGAGGCTGGGACAGGTATAGAGGGAGGGTAAGGGTCATGGGTAGGGAGGATGGGAGGAGTGGGGAGAGGGGGCAGGGACAGTAGCGCAAGCTGTGGACCCTGTAACACGAGCACACTTGATAGACCAAATGGCTTTCTTCTGCTGGCTTCTTTGTATGTTCATATGTTCATATGCTCTATCCTGGGTTAATGTTTACTAAAATGGTGTACAAGCAAGACCCAGTATAACAGCAATACCAGCAGCAAACATTCAACATTGACAAATGCTTGCTTAAGTACATAAGCAAAAGGAGGAAGTCCAAGGGTGGGATCCTAAGATTAAAAAGGGAACAGGGGCTGTACAGCAGTGGACTAAGAAAAGGCAAATAACCTGAACAAATACTTTGGTTCAGTGTACACAGAGGAAGGAGAAGGGGACAGGCCACAATAGAGTAACACAAGCATTGGGGGGAAGGAGGTGGACACTAGTCCATTTTCAGAGGAGAGTGTCCTGAAGGGACTTGTTAATCTGAAGGTGGACAAAGCAATGAGGCCAGATGGGGTGCATCTAAGGGTTCTGAGGGAGCTCAGGGATGTACTGGCTGCACCTCTGACAGTCCTTTTAAACAGCTCATTGGAAACAGGAGTTGTTCCGGAGGACAGGAGGAACGCATATGTAGTCTCACTTTACAAAAGTGATAGCAGGGAAGAGGCTAGAAATTATAGGTCAGTCAGCCTAACTTTGATGGTGAAAGAGTTAATGGAGTCAGTGCTGAAGGAAAGGATTGTGGAATATCTTGAATCAAATGGGTTACAAAACCCCAGGAAGCATGGATTCATGGGACGAGGTCACATCAAATGAATCTCATAAGCTGTGTTTACACGGCTGACAACGCTCCTTCTGTGGAGCATTGCAGCACTGCCCCAACCCAAGAAGATGCTCAGCGCCATTGCAAGACAAACTGGAGAGGGTCTGGGAGTCAAGGGGTGTTCAGCTAATAAAAGCCAAAAGATGCCTGCAGGGTTTGGCGCATGGGAGCGAGTGGTGCAGCCTGTCCACATGGCCACTTAAACCGTTCGCTCCAGAATACATTCCCAGAATTTCTGGGACTGCAGAAGCAGGACCAGCTTACAGAGATCTGTTAAATGTCCACACAGCAGCATTTGTACCCCAGCAACCAAAGCGCTCAGGTTGCTGTGGTGCCAATGCCGTCGTGTAAACAGGGCTATAGATTTCTGTGACTGTGTAACCAAGGAATTAGATCAGGGTGAAGCAGTGGATGTGGCCTACACAGGTTTCAATAAGGCTTTCAACACCATTCCACACAGGATGCTTGTAAGCAAGCTGGGTAGCTCAGGAGTGGGTCCAAAGGGCTTCTGTGCGTTAATATCACCGTACAGACAAAAATATCATGGGCAGCTCATCATATGTAATTAGGTCGCCCGGTGCAAAACATTGCTGGGCAAAAACAATGCAATGGTTTTTATTCCTTTGAAGCGGTCTCCCCACCTCAGAGTCCAATTGCGTTTGCGGATATTTTAACTTCAGTTTGCCGTCATTTATTCACTCTTAAAGAACTAGTTATTTTCAATACTTGAAAACTTAACTCTACCAACTGTGAAGTCCTGTCCCTTTTTATACTGTAACTTTGCAGTATCAGTATCCAAATATTTTAACTTCAGTCCACTGGCGTTTGTTATCTCTTAAAGAACTCTAGTTATTTTCAGTATATGAAAACATCCTACAAACTGTTATATCCTTTCTCTTTTACACTTTCACTTTGTGGTATTGGTGTCCTTCCATGCCCAAATTATGCTGAGGCTATGAAAATATATATGTGTGTGGCCAGGGTCCATGCAGCAGATGCGGGAGGGTGGCAGCCTGCAGTATTGGGGGGGTCCGAGAGATGGACAGCAGAGGGGAGGGCAGGGCAGTGATATGGGTAGTAAACCCTGTGAGGCACTGACAGCAGGGGGTGCTTGGGGGCAGGCAAGAGGGTAGCACAATGTGGCCCGCTGTGATGGGGGGTGGCTCAGAGGGAGTACCCCAGGAGACCAAAGACAGCCACGTCACACCACCCCCAACCCCGGTATCAGTTGCTGGCTTGCAGAACATGAGGCATTGGCAAAAACATGCACCCGAGGCTGCACAGGGGTGAACCACCGCGCTGAAGAACCGAGCTGCTAGTGGGTCCTGGAGGGTGACAGGGGGACATGCATGGAATCCCCCCTGTCCATCACACCCATTCAGAGAACACAGAGGAGGCGCACCAACGGGCTTGTACAGACTGCTCCCTGCCTACACAGCTCTGTCATACGATGCTTTTACATAGCTTTGTTATGGTCTGCGATGTAATGACCATGATGTTTAGTCCCGTGATGAATTTACCCATGATATAAACATATGGAACCATCGAAAAGGTGGTAAACTGGGTAAGAAATTGGTTAGGGTATTGGTAACACATATGCCATCGCCGCAGTGACATTTCAAAATCGAAGTACATTACTGCAGCAATCACTGTTGCCGCTGTAATGTACCCGTGGGACCCCCGACGCTGCTTTCTCAGAGTCTTGCACCCCCTCCCCGAATTAACACTGATTCGGAGTTGATTATATTTTTTATGGGGGGGTGCAGGGGGGCAGAGCTCCCCACATGGGGGTTTGGGAGGCAATGCCTCCGAAAAGAAACAAAATTTCCTGAAGATTAACATAAATCCCGCCTTGCTGTAAGGTCACACCACAGTAAAGTTGTCACTGCAGCGATGTAGATCCTTGACAACAGACGGTGATAATAAATGGAGTTCAGTCAGAGGAAGGGAGGGAGGGTGACCAGCAGGATACCTCAATGATCAGTGCTAGGACCAGTCCTCTTTAATGTCTTTATAAGTGACATTGCAGAGTAGCAAGAAGGAAAGGTGTGCCTCTGTGCCTCTTTCTGAAATAAGGTGGACACTCTGGGGGTGGGAAGGATGAGGAGAAACCTTAAAAAACTTGAGGAGTGGTCAAGGGTATGGCAGTTGGGTTTCAACACAAAAAAGTGCAAAGTAATATACTTGGGGCACAGAAACCCAGGCGCAGCAGACAAAATGGAAGGAGTGGTATTGATGACTACCAAGCAGAAAAGAGACCTGGGGGGTGATCATATCAGACGACCTAAAGGTGGCCAGACAGTGTGACAAGGCAGTTGGGAGGGATAAAGGGATACTGGAATGCATAGGGAGGGGTATCGCCAACAGAAAAAGGGAGGTGGTCTTGCCTCTGTATAGATTGCTAGTAAGATCCCACCTAGAGTACTGTGTCTAATTCGGAAACCACATCTCCAGAAGGACATAAACAGAGTAGGGATGGTCCAGAGGAGGGCAACTAAAATGGTGTAGGTTCTGCATCAGATGCCCTATGAGGAGAGACTTGAGGACATAAATATGTACACCCTGGAAGACAGCAGGGAGAGGGAGGATATGATAGAGACCTTTAAATACCGCATGGGGGTAAATAAGGTACAGAAGGGAAGTATTTATCAGAAAAAAGGTACTCAAGGACAAGAGAGCATGGTAAGAAGCTGGAGGGAGGTAGATTCAGGAGAAATGTGAGGAAATACTTCTTCACAGAAAAAGTGATGGATTCCGGGAAGTCTTCCAGCAGAGGTGGTGGGGACAAAAACAGTGGTGGGGTTCAAGAATGCGTGGAATAGGCATAAAGGAATCTTAGGAAAAGGGAAGGAGGGTTGGGTGAATGGGCCAGAGAGCACATGAGATCTGCAGTGATACTACAGGCAGAGAAAAAATGAGCAGATAGGTGGGTCAAGCAGTCCTTATCTGCCAGCAAATTCTCTGCGTCTATGTTTCTAACTTGGAATGGACAGTTGTAGATGGTCCAAGCTATCTCTTTCACTTGTTGGTAAAACAAAAGTTATCAAAATGGTATCATTACCATATATGATGTTCTGTATCAGTCACCTACCAGTGTTATTAGATAAACTGTTCAACTGCATTAATCAGATCACAGGACAATTTTTGTGGGAAGGAAAAAAAAACAGAACTTCTGTGGCAGTGGTTTGTAATTTCTGCAGAAGTTCTGTGGCACCAAAAAACTGCCATGTCACAGCGTCAGCTTGTCATTCTGACATCACATCCATGGCAATGGCTACGGCAATCAGGATGGGGGAAAGCACAGCAACACTAGTTAAAAAAACACAGGCTTTTTGAAATAATTAAATTTTTTAAAAAGCCAAAAAAAATCTATAACTTAAGGTCCTATCCTATTGCATAAATGAAATACACAGAGGGGACCTTATGCAATAAATAAGTCATCTATAGATTCATGCTGTTTACACCGCTCATTAGGTTCCCACTTTGTATCACTTATGTTTTTATATGCAATCTGTAACATAGTTTTTTGGGGTTTTTTTATTTCCCGTTTTGTAACCATGAAATTGTATCCTCATTCAAACAAGTCCCTTTGGAAGAGGAATAAACAGAATAGAGGAGATAATACAAGACCCATTTTTCATTCCAACACACTTCTCCTGAAACACTACATAATCCCATCAAGCCATGACATGCACATAAACCCCTTGTGAGAGAAGGCTTCCCAGACTGTCACAAGGTGTCATCTGTGTGACAGAACACTGTGCCATACCTTCCCAGACTCAGAGCAGTTGTGTGCTATAGGGCTGCCCTCCCCATCGTTGTGCTGCCCAGCCATCTCTCACAGCTCGTCCCTGAACCTGAGTTGCCAGCATGGGAACACAACATGTTACCCACTGGCCCTATGGCTGGCCCTGGTCACAACATTTATCCATAACTTTCAAGTAATTCTATCAACCCTTGATAACATGTAATCAATGACCCTAGCAAAAATCTGTATAGTGCAATTATTCATTTAGTAGATCTGTTCTTTCAAAAGATCTACATATTATTATATTACATCTTTACGGGCATAATTATTTTTATTAAACCAAGAGGTTATTCATTTTACCAGTTATTCATTTTAGACGACATCCCCATACCTTGAAGGCACAAATAAATCTGTACAAAGTAAGGTATGGAGTTTACAGGTCTATCAAATTGTCAAGTATTTGTTTAAGTTGGCCCTAGTGTAATAACTTAAGACTGAAGATTTTATTAGGCTGTAGTGCAGGTTAAGCAAATATCACAGTACCTGATGCACCGGGCCACTTATTTTGGGAGTGGAAGCTGTGGTAGATAAGTGACTATCCATTTCTGTGGCAGAATGCAGCCCTGTTATCAGTTACTGTATGACGTGATAGCACTGACAACATAACATGCTGAGCATAGAGGGGTTTTGGATATAAAAAGAGGGGAAGGGAACTAGGTGCCATGGATAAACTGGAAATATTAATAATAACCAAGAATAGTGAATTATGCAGCATAGCAAATATTCTACGGCAGGTTGCAAGTTCTGCGCATAGTTCTGCTGGCTGCAGGATTCTAGGGGCCTTGGTCATAACTCTCATTTTGTTCTAGATCAGTAGCCTTAGATCCCTGTTGACCTCTTTTCCCAAATTGTTGACAGAGCTACAGATCTCTGTGGCTGCTCGAAGTACCTTATTTAATGATTGCCACATACGCTCAACATTACCATCCTCACGCAACTGCTCCATTCTCTCGATCGCCAGCGTCCTCATCTTGGCAACGTCAAACTTTCGGAAGTTCCAAGTCCTTGTAACTGAGGCTTAACTAGCCCTTCTTTGTCAAAAATGTAAAAAAGAGGTGCTCAACCAGCAGTTTTTTAAAAGTGTGCCACGATCAAACAAGCCACATCCAAATTACAAAATCAGAACAGGCACCATTTAGTAACTGACTTACATTTTTCTATAAATACACGTAATCCCCTTACAAATGGGGGTTCCCAAAAAGTCTTCCTTGAGCTTGTCTAAATGCTCACTGCCAGGCTGGTGTCCTGTGTTTTAGCAGTTTAAATGTATTGCCAGAGAGTGCCTGTATAGCCTCTGTGTACTGTCTCTTTAAGAGCTACCTGGATTGCAGTTATAATTAATCTGGGAGGGGGCTCAGTGTTTCTATGCTCAAGCCCCGCCCGGGCTGCAAGATAATTGCTCCATTCTGCCATCGCTATTTGCGCAGAGGGAGCTCTGTTATAAGATGTGCTGATTTGCTGATTATCTATTAGAGTGATAATAATATCGCAGTTTGTTCTAACCTGTTTTCTTCGCAGCAAGGACTGTTCTGTTTATCTCCATCAACTTGGCCCGGGACTGTCAGAATGGGCCAATCAGTACTGTTGGGACTCTAAAATGGAGCCTGCCTACAGGGGCTTGGTGGGGTCAAAACTTGTAGGAATTGTAGTTTTTGCATTTTGGTGCCTAAAATAACCTGGAGGGGGAGCACTTGTTGTGACTGACAGACAGATCAGCCAACTGAACCTTTTGGATCTTGGGGAAATTCCCAAGCTGCTTGCATCTAGTTTCAGTTCTGAGTTGGGAAGTGAAGAGATAACAGCTTGAATAATTCAAGCAGCTGCCCCGGCGTAGATTCCCATGGGAGAACTGTGGAAAGGCCCGAGTTTTGGCCTGCATGCCTGCTGTCCCTGAGAGGGAACTTGTGCCTTTTTCAGACTGAATCTGAACTTGGAGACCGAAGTAAGCCACTGGACTGTGACCAGGCTCCTACCTGAAGACCGAAGATTTGCTGAATGCGATCGGGCTGTCTGGACTTCCAGCCACCTCTGAACTCCCAGATTGTGCAGAGACTCTGCAATTGTGACCAGACAGCCAGTTTGCCTGGTACAGTGGAAATTCCTTACATGTGAATGTGTTGTACTCTTATAGTGGGTCGAGATTTGGTTCCCCACTGTGGTTTGAATTTGTTCTGCTTGCTGGAAGCTGCATTAGAATTTTCTTACGTGTAAATGTGCTGTGTGCTGCTAGTGGGTCGCAATTTGGTTTCCCACTGTGGTTTGAACTGTATTCTGCTTACTGGAAGCTGCATCCAGCCCCACAGACTGAATCCAAAATCATCTCCATTGGGTCTAGGCCTTGCCGCACTGGCCCAGCCCAACTACCCACTGCACAAAGAAAGCCATTGACCAGAGACCTGCTTGGGGATCAGCCCCCTGCTCAACACTTGAACAGGAACGATGCCTCGTGATTCATGTGGGCCACGCTTCTCCGGGCACTCCAGCTCAACAATCTGCAGTCTTGATTTCGTCCTGCCTGTGTCCAGTACTGGGTATCATGAATAAACATCAAGGTAGCTCCCTGCAACAACAGTTAAATCTAAAGTGTTGTCATCTGATTGTCTTGTTGCCTTTTCTTTCACGAACTGAGGCCTCTGGCTCCAGATTACAAATAGTGTGTGTTGTGTATGTTGCTTTCTTCCACCACAGGGCCCCAACCAGCTGCAATGTTCCTGGCTAGCCTACCGTTTTCCTACCTTGGTACCCAGAGTGTGTGGCTGTGTGGGGACTTAAAGCACATGCATAACTGTTTGATTAATATAGCCTTTAAGCCAATCAACCTGATTACGCCCCTTCCTTGTTCAAGTCCCCTGAATAAATCAGATCTGAATTTTTCTGCATTTAACCTAACTGTGGTTCCAGTTTGTGCCAAGAGTACTGTACTGCTGCTATTTGCTGTGCATGACCTTGTTTTACAGGGGGTCCCCAGGGTCGAGTCAGAGGAACCAGCCCTGGTGGTAAGTGCAAACAGTGTGCGTGCTTGTATGGTGTACAAGGGGTACTGTGAAAGTGATTATCACATATTGCTTAGGCCACTGGACGGGAAAGAGGGGGGGGGTTACAGTATCCCGTAGGGCTGAGCCCAGGTTAGTTAGACCACTACCAACCCTGACTCCTGGGTGGAGGCACCTGTTTCAGAACTCAGGCCCCTTAACCTGCTACTAGCCAAGCAGGCAGGGGTAGTGGCCTGTGGGATAGCGCCACCTAGGCGTTACATACAAAAGGCTATAAATTGCCATAGAAAATGTATTTATTTAATCTTGCAAAATTGAAATTTTAAAACAGGAGAATGGTAAAAAAATGACTTGAACAGTTTCACATTAACAAGTGCTTTCTCAAGAGGACCATTCTTCTTGAGAAAGCACTTGTTAGTGCAAAACTGTTGAGGTCTTTTTTACCATTCTCCCATTTTAAACTTTCTATTGTGCAAGATTAAATAAATACTTTTTTTTATAGCAATGTATACCTTTTGTATTTATAGAAAAATCTAAGTCAGTTGCTAAGTGGTGCCTGTTCTGGTTTTATAATTTGCATGTAGCCCTTCTTTTTCATCAGAGAGGAGATTACCAGGTTGTGGTCACTGGCTCCAACCTGTTCCTTGATGTTCATACTGGAAATCCCCACTTTCTGAGAGTAAGTAAGGTGAAAGGTTCCCTCAAATCTAGTTCCCTGTTGGATGTGCTGTTTTAGGAATGGTATGCCCCCTGAGAGTGACACCAACACAGCGAGCTAAGTCGCTGTTGACAAAATTGACAGTTTGCTGACAGGTCACTGTGTTAGTGCGTCTGAGACAGAGGCACACTGTCTCCCAGACCTGCACCCCCTTCCCAAATCAACTCTGACTCAGAGTTGAGAATCTTTAGTATGGGGGGTGTGGGATGCAAAGCCCCCACCGTTAAAAAAACAGGACCAGGAGACATTCAGGATTTATGTCTACCGCAACATGCGGTAGACATAAACCCCATCGCTGTGATGCCAGTCGATGAAAGTGTTGTCAAACCGGCATCGTAGATCCTTTAGGAATCAGTCCTGGAAGGTGGTAAGGGAACCAGGCTCATCCCTGCCATTAGTTCTCTTGAGATATCTGTCTATGCCTGAGAGACTGAAGTCCCCTGCAGTTACTACTGCATTCAGTTTGGGTTCTCTCATAATTTCCAAGACCAGCTGGGTATCATAACCCCCAAGCCAACTTGGGACCTGTAGCACACCCCTATGGTTACTCATTTGTCCCCCCCTTTCCTTAGCTTGATCCAGATGGACTCTGCGGCATTGTATTTCAGTTTCTACTGAGACGTTATTGTATGTGCTGCATGTCTCAACTTCCTTATCGTCAGACTATTGTACCTTTTCATATAAATTCAGGGATATAGATTCCAGCCACATCAATTTCCAACACAATGGATTAGGATGTGCAATAAATTGACAGGACAAGGATGTGGAATACTACTCTAAAGTGCATGGGGTTTTACTACCCTGTATGCAAATGTAGGCTGTTTTTTATATACTGAATGAGCCTTTAAGAAAACAACAGCATATTGCACATATAGTAACATACCATATGGTGCGAATAAACACAGGGCACAGGCAAAAGTGTTATGGAAAATGTTTTAGGTATTATGTTCAGTGTGCAGTTTTGGGGCATGCTGTGGAAGGACAGGAAAGTGCACGGAAGGACCAAGAAGAAGATCCATGGCCCATGAGGCAAGGTGTATTATGAGAAATTGAAAAGCCTAAACATATACAGTGGTCTCTGGAGGACGGAAGGGAGAGGAAGGGAGAGGAAGGACAAGATAGAGACTTTCACCTTAATAAAAGGGTTCAGAATAGATACAGCAAGTTTGTTCAAACTGAGAAATAGTGTGGTTACCCAGAGGCAGGCTCTCAAATATGGGGGGGGTTCATAAAGGACATTCAGAAGTACTCCTTAGTGGAAAAAGTGGAGGATGGGAGAAACAAACTTCCTGGTGAAGTTGTGGAGGCAAAGACAATATCAGGGTTCAAGAGGAAGTGGGATGCATATAAAGGAGTAATACGATGGGAAGATGAAGGAAGAGAAGAAGAGACTGAGAGGAAGGACAGGGACTAGTGCATCTCCAAGTAGTAAAATCCTGGAAATGATTGGGTGGACTGTTCGGGTTTTATGTTCACCTCTTTTTATTTCAGAATTGAAGGATTGGAGGTATACAATAGTGCTCTAACATCCAGAGTAATACAGGTATTGTTACTGAGTGAAGTGGTACTTAACTTTTTTCCTTTTCTTTGAGATTTAGGAAAGATTTTAATAATATTTATTTTTTTCTGTCAGCATGACACTGTATAAGAACAATGTGCAATACTGATTAAAAACAGTACATAGCAAAGTTGGTTTCGTGCTACATTTTTCTCCCTCCATCTCTTTCTTCCTTCCTTTCCCTTTTTCCCAGCCCTATTTCCCCCTTGCACCCCTCCCCTACCCCCTTTTATTTTCCATGCCATTAGTAGAATAATGGGCGTTTTAATAAATTCAGTTGTACATGCTAACTGAATCAGCATAGATGTGTATGATTAAGTAAGACTGCATTTTTTTTATGATTATGATAAACAAGTCCTTTAAGATGAAATAGTTATAGGACCTTTTGTGTTATGTCACCTCACATTTGATCACACTCTAAATCTACCAGTCACTTTCACCTCACTGTGCATGACAACAACCGACTATGATTTTCACTACTGTGCATGTCAGGCACGCTTTATTTAAAAATGTTGTATCTCTGTATCTTTACTGGTCTGATGAAGGGGTTCACCCAAAATGTCACCACATTCACTGCAATGCTTGTTCCTCGTCAATAGTGGTTGAAGTTATGTCTTGCTGTTTTCGTTAGCACTTTTTAGCTGCAATAACTGCAAAATTGGCATCTACACTTCTGTTACCAACAATATCTGCATAGCACTTGGAAACAGTTGCTGGAAAAAAAGAGTTTCTATTACACAGATAAGTGGTTTATAATTTGAATCTTTGGTGTTTACTAAGAGATGGGGTCCCAAAAGCAACCAATTCCTGGTGTGACTTGTGATTTATGGCTGTTATAACATGCATATGGGGTTGAGCAATTGAGACCTTAGTCTGTAGTTCTGTACAAAATATCCCAATATTTCCAATTACTAACTCTGCCTTTAACAGCTTATCAGTGAAGGACAGTTTCTGGAATTTATAAAGTAAGACTTCAGTCCATGGCACTGCATAGAATACCCCAATACTTTCAATCCTGTACTCTGCCTTTAATAGCTTGTCAGTGAAGGGGAGTTCAAAGTTTCTCTTTTTGTGTCGTATACACAAGTCAAAGTATGAGACCAGCTATATAACCAAATAGCCCAGGAAACTGTGAACCTAAGCTAACAAGATTTGTTTTTGAAGCACTCATTTCAGTTGGGGCAGAAGCGAATTTCGCATGTTCTCTTTTTAAATTCCGAATTTGTAAGAACAGCCCTGGGATTGTTTTGCTTTCCTGGAGAAATTCGCATATAAATTTGACTACTAACACTGCACTTGGTGGTCTGGCCACTTGAGAACATATTTATCTCTTGCACTTACACTTTATCCTTAAATATCTACAAACATTTGATTCTGAAATGTGGGACTTTGTGTATGTTGGAATTATCAATGCCTTAAAAGTATTGAAGTTTTTTATTCCAAAACAAAGATAAAGGCAATTGAATGTTATTTTGTTGGACTAACTGAGGACACATAAAAAAAGAGATTTCTTTTTGAAATGAACATAGAATACAACTAAATCAATAAATTTTGGAATTTCATGAAACAACAAGTACTGGTTTGGTACTGGCATTTTGTTCAGCCTGTCAGAGTAGGGAGTAGCCTGTTTTTTTGTGAACAGTTCCCGCTTTAAATGCAAGCTGTGTACTAACCAGGATTGACCTGGGAGAACTTTGTGTTTTTGTACCTCTTTTCTATGTTTCTATGTTCCAGTTCAGCAGTTGCACAAAAACATCAATATACTATTTTTTCTTTTCATTTTATCTCTGAAATAACATATGAGGTTTTGAAGTTTTTGTAAGTCCCTGCTCTCTTATCACACCCACCGTTATAAAACTAAACATCTTGGTGTGGCACTAAGATGTTCAGCATTAGAAGTAAGAGCTAGCATCCTCCTCATATATCCTCAGTGTACAGCCTAGTATGTAGAGCCAAAACAGAACCTCATGGGAAAAGAACTTTAAGAACTGCTGGTGGCAGCCATATTCATACTACCAAGACAGGATGCAGGCCATGAGACAGTGTATTCACTCTTACTACTTGCCTGCAATCCACTGTAGAGTTACACATTGTAACCAGACTCTCTTTTCCCAGCTCAGGAGCAGTCAAATGGTTAATTTAGCCCCTGAGAGTTGTTTCCAGCTGGCCACAGCTAGGATTCAGGGTATCTGAGCATTTGGGTTCTCACACCTTCTGGCTCAGCCAGGGAGCTGAGACATACTGCAATTATACATGGCTCTCCCCTTCCCCTTTTCTATAAAAAGTAGGAATCAGGAGGGTGGTAGAGAGCCAGAGATGCTGGCCTAGGGTTTTGACAACGTTTTACCGAGAGAGGACTAGCAGAGAGAGAGAGAGAGAGAGAGAGAGAGAGAGGGGAAGAGAGGGGGAAGCCTTAAGGGGAACTATGTCTTTCCTTACCCATCCAGGGTTGGGAAGGGCCCTCCTCTACGCATAAGAAACCCCTGGAAAACAGTAACTTTGCCCCAATACAGTCATTTCATCCAACCAACACAAGAGGCACCTAGGAATAATGGTGGGCTTCCTCTCAAATGAGGTCACCAGGGGTCCATGTGGATCCGCTTCCAGTAAGAATGCAAGAGTGAGAACAAGATGAGAGCCCACCTCCATAAGAAGCTCTAGCAGTCACAAAATGGTACCACAGTAAGTAGGCTACTTCTGTAGATCACCTCTGTAAGTAACTGCACCTGTAACTCTTGTACCAGGGTGAGTGCCTGGCAAAAGTAGGCATCAGCTTAAAGTCCTTCTGAGGTTGGGCTGGGTGATGGAGGCCATTGGAAAAAAAGGTCACTAGGACCTAATAAGTATAACATAGGAAGGAGCATGCGACTGGACCTACTGCTGCAAATATTTAAGAGCCATATGCTAGTTCTAGAATTAAATGTAATGCCACCACCTGGCATCAATGCTATGGGCAGGTATACAGTATGTAGCTCCCTAGGGTAGCATCTCACTTTGCCTACGGAAAGTGCCACCATGCACTCACCTAGTGGGAAGCAGCACCCAAAAGACCCTGTAATGGGAGAGAGGCATAACTGTGACTATCTGTGATGCAGCAGTGTTTGTCCAATGCAGGGGCATAAACAGAACTGTGTGACACCCTACCAAATGAACTGAGGGGGAGTAGAAAGGTAAAGGGAGTAAGCCCTTAGTCCCTGTGTACCATATCTGGCAAATAAACACTGACCTGCTTGATCTCAGCTCCTGGCATGGACATTCAGTTATGTGAGTGGTCTCCTCTTAATGGTGCCCCTGTTGTTGTTCTTACCCCTAGTCCCCATTTTCCAGACCTATATAGGAGCAGAGAGAGGGATTACTTTCTAGTGTTAGGCTGGCCCTCTCTGGTCAAGATGTACCATCATATGCCTCTTAACACAGGGCGTGGGACAGTGCCCATACACATGGTTCTATTTTAGTGTGTTTCCTATTCAATGCATATGTGATGCCACTAGGGGAGATCATAGAGAGACATGGCATTGGTTGTCATTTTTATGCAGATGACACTCAGCTGCACCTCTCTTTCAGAGGATTCCCACACAGTAGCTTTGTCTCGGAGGTAAATGACTGCTTATCCAAGATTGGTTTATTGCTTTAAAAGAACTGACTCAGGCTGAACCCAGAGAAGATCAGGTTACTTCTGGTAACACAGAGAAAGACACTTAAGAGTCTTTCACATGTAATTCCTTTCCTGCTATTGATGAAGTAGAGCTGTGCTTGGCAAAAACAGTTTGCAGTCTTGGTGTGCTGAAGGTCCCCATGCCAATTTTTGAAAACACAGATCAGTCCTGCAATTCAGAGCAGTTAGTCCGTTTTGAAATCTAATCTATCACATTTTTCCAAGTGACAGTGATCTTGAATCGAGGATTCATGTCTTGCTCAGTGCGTGCATTTATTACTAGAATGTGTTTTATGCTGGCCTCCTGGGAAAATGTTTTGGTTGGCTGCAGCGAATGCAAAATGTGGCTGCCCAAATCCTCAGAAGTGTTAGCCTGAGTAAACTGATAATACCTGTCTAATGACAACTGCACTGCAGCCAATGAGACAATGGATTACGTTTTAGGTACTACTCCTGACTTTTGAGGCCCTAAGTGGCCTGAATCCCAACTGCTGTATCTGAGAGACTTGCTCAAGAAGACGTATCAGGTGACTCACTCACTCACTTCAGTCAGCTAGTGTCACCTCCTGTCTTTGTATAGTGGGTAATACAGCTTTTGCTGTTATAGCACCCACCTTTAGAAACAGACTCCTACCTTAAATTTGTCTTTCAACCTCTTTATCAGTTATTAGGAAGATGTTTATAAATTATTTCTAGATGCGTTTAACTTTTTTTTTTTTGCTAAATTTGATCTGCAAATAAGGCCATTTGGAATTATTTACTGCTGCTCTCGTCTGTTGTTGAAGTAGTGCTTTTGTTGGTTATTTTGTTTGGCATTGCAGCATTTGTTGCATATAAACATTTAAATATATGAATCTGTCAGCAGAAACAGGCCTCATGGTCTATCAAGTCTGCTTGAATGTGCAGGTAACACCCTTATATTGCAGCTGCCCCACCCTCCTCTTCCCTACTCTCCTCTATTCCCCCTCGCACCCTATCCCATTTCCTCTTAAAACTGCCCACCATCCTACAGGATACCACCTCCACAAGTACAGTGTTCCATTTCTCCACCACCCTCTTAGTGAAAAAATGCCTCCTCATCTCTCTCCTACATCTTCAACCCACCAACTTGAGACCATGACCTCTCGTGTCCCTTCCCCTCCTCAGCTTAAATATCCCTTCTGTGCCCATTTTGTTACTCCCCTTCAAGTATTTGAAGGTCTCAGTTACATCCCCTCAATCCCTCCTCTCCTCCAGGGTGTACATATTCAACTCAGTCAGCCTGTCTTTAAAGGTTTTGCCCTCCAGCCCCTGGATCATCTTAATTGCCTTGCACCCCCTCCAGCAATCTGTTATCCTTCTTCAGAAAGGGTGTTCTAGTGTGATTGTATAATGCCCCCTTAGAGGATGTCCTGATTGGGGTGTGGTGTAAAGTAAATAAAAGTTGTTGACAGATTATTGACGAGCCATTCATTACACAATTAGAAATAAAATGTTTTTAAAAAGTATCAAAAATTAAAAATCACATTTTATGACTCAAAAGATGTCAGAAACACATTACTTCTAAAAAGAAACTAGAGTACATGACAGAATAGTTTGTTGACTAGTTAATATTGTACTTTTGCTTTAACTTATCTCTGGTCTGACATATTTTCCAACCAGCTCAGAGTCCAAAGACTAAATTACTGTGCACATAAATTTATGACCTGTACCCTTGCTTTAATTGGAGGTTGGTGAGTGCTTGACTTTTTTCTGTTTTAATTAAACTAAATTACTGTATTTCTCTTTTCTTCTCCCAAGTATTGTGATGTGGAGACAGCTCCGTCTTCTGCAACCTGTGCTGTATCCTTCTAAGCTATGTAGTCCACGAATACTGTATTTGAAGCATGATTCTGGGTGAAGGAATGATTTGGGGTCATTCAGTGCACTTTACATGGTGTATAGTGAACAATGTATATTGCAAATCAAGACTGAATCAGCCTAACCAGCAAAAACAAAGCAGACTAGATGGACTCTGTTCTTTATTTGTCCTTTTTTAATGTTAAAATCTTTATTAAAAATGTTCAGCAAACACAAAAAAAAACCATAAATCACACTGTATAAGGGTGTACATTGCATAGATAGGATACATTCCATTATAGACCAAGAGACAAATGTAAATGTGAGAATGTCAAGAAGTACATCAGCCACTTTGAAAGGATCCTGCACCAAGGGCAAGAAAAGGACCATAAATGGTGCCACATATACTGTAGGTACTATGTTAAATGCCAGATAAGAGAAGTGTTCTAGGGGAGGCCAATTGGCTAATGGACTGGAGTCATTCATTGCACGTCGAGATTTCTATTAACCTACAACATCACATTAGGAGTCTTTCAGCTGCAACTGTGGCTGCTACTCCCAGTGGACTGCTGGGTAAGGTTTGAGAATCTGTGAGTGTGTCCCCCAATAACATGAAAGGTGCATCCAGAGGTATGGAGTCAGGTAAGACTTTCCTGCAGTAAGTAAGGACCTGGTCCCAAAAGGGTCAGATCAAGGGTCAGAACCAGATGATATGTGATAATGAACCAATACGAGAAGAGCACCTCCAGCAATCATCATCTGGGAACACACCCAGGCACTTTAGGGTTTGCGAGTTTTCGATACAAGTGATATAGGATGCTAAGCTGCATAAAAGCTGTGCCCTGATATCCCTACAAGCCACATGTGCCCAGAACCAGAAATTTTACTCCAGTCCTGCTCTGAGATCATGATATTCAACTCTGCTTCCAACTTGGCTCTGCTGGAAGTGGTGGAAGAGGGACCACTATTCCTCATGGATTTGTAGATGGCCTCAGCTCTCTCCTGGTGTATGGCAAGCCTATTGTGGATGACTCTTTCGGGGGACCTGGCTAGGCCTTTGGGGGATAGTTTTAGCAATGGGGTGACTGCAGACCTGATTCGCAAGAACCACCAGATGTCACTGCATGAGAAGCTTGAACTGGAGGGCTAATTCATCAAAGAAGGTGAAATGAAGCCCCTCCTGTTTCCAGGAGGGCCAGAAGATGGATTTCTTGGCAACAGTGATTGTAGGATTTTTCCAAAGAGGTGCATAAGCAATGGGAGGCTGTGAGATGTGCATGGTTCTCATAACTTTATGACAATAGTGAAAGCAGATACTGATGGTAGTGTGGTGTTGTACCCCCTTGGTTGTTTTTGAATAGAGGTTGAATAGTGGCAATTGGGCACCCACATAGTGACCTTCAATTGCGGTCCTTTGAGGGGGGGAGTTGCCATCCATGGTGTGGAACCATTTACGGGTTTGAGCCATGATAGAGGCCAAGTGGTAATATGCAAAGTCAGGGAGACCCCAACTCCCATCTGACAAGTGTTTCCTTAGATTTTTTTCTGCTAAATCTTGTGGGTCTGCCCTCTCATAGGAACATAGGAGGACACAAGTCAAGTAGCCATGGGCTATAGGGACTCGACTTCTGTTAAATATTATATGCCATCCTAGCATTCTATATGTCTATCTAGAGCTAATTTAAAGGTACTCAGTACGTTGCTTTTGACTATGTTTGCTGGCAAACTATTCCATGGGTTCACCACTCTCCGGTTAAACCATTTACCTCTTGTGCTCGTCTGATAATTTTGACCTTTTTTTGGAATCCATGAGGCCTAAGCTCCATCCCAACTATCTTACATTCTAGTCCAACACATTCCCATAGGTCTTCATTGTGTATAGCTTTATAGACTAAGAAAAGATCACCTTGTAATCTTCTACACTCAAGAGAGTACATGTTCAATTCCCTAAGTCTCTCTTCATATGTTTTATATGAGATATTAGTAATGTAACTTGTTGCTTTTCTTTGAATTCTTTCTAGGATACCAGTGGTATGAGAGGACCAGAACTGAACACAATACTCCAGGTGAGGTCACACAGTGCCCTATACAGAGGGACTGCCACCTGCCTATCCCTGCTCCTAATGTTTCTTAGTATGCTCTCCAACATACTATTACCCTTACAAGCCGATTCCATACATTGATTCTCAGGTGTTAATTTACTGTTTATAATTACTCCTAGATCTTTTTCGGAATCAGTCCCATGTAATTCTTTCCCATCCAATGTATATAATGTTCTCATATTTCTCTTCCCCAAATGTAGTACCTTGCACTTATCTAAACTAAATATCAATTTGTTCTCCTTTGCTAAAGTTTCTAGATTCGAAATCTCTTCCTGGAATTGCTTAGTTGATTGTTTATTATTTACTACTGCTCCTAACTTCACCTCATCTGCGAATTTACAAATCTAGGCATTGAGTTTAGGTTGCATAGAACTAGTTTAAACAATATTGGTCACCTCACTTGTCACATTTCGGCCATCAGCTAGGTGTCCTGTTATAGAAACTCTTTGATTTCTGTTATCCAACCAGGATGCAACCCGACTGGTAAGATTTGCACTAAATTTCAATTCAATCATTTTATCAATTTGTTGTGTGGTACTACATTAAAAACCTTAGAAAAGTCCAGAAATAGTACATCGACTGGTAAACCCTGATCTAGTGCTCTACCAACAGGTTCAACAAATGCAAACAGGTTAATCATACATGATCTGTTGGATGCAAACCCATGTTGACTTACATCAACTAGTCCCTCATCAGCAAAGTGCTTATCTATCTCATCCTTGATGAATTCTTCCATTATTTTACTGAGAACTGACGTTAAGCCAATCAGCCTATAATTCCTGCAATCTTGCTCTGAACCCTTTTTGTAGATGGGAATAACATTTGCTAGTTTCCACTCTGATAAAGCTCTACCTTCATTAATGGAGTCAGTAAATATAACTGCTAAAGGCCCTGCAATTTCATTTTCCAGTTCCTTTAAGAATCTAAGGTGCTTTCCATCTAGTCCCTGTGACTTGTCTGGGTTTAGCTTGTTTAATTTATTCCTTATATCATGTTCATATATAACTATTTCTCTATTTTCAAGATTGCCAATATCCAGACTAAATGTACCATTATTTCCAAAAATGTTTAGAAAGTGTGAGTTTAAAATATTGGACATAGATTTTCCATCGGACTACAGTATGTTATCACCAAATGTAATAGGTCCCATTCCTGATTGATTGCTTCTGTTCCCATTTATGTAGCCAAAGAAGGTTTTTTTATTGTCTTTGGAATTGTTAGCTAGCTTCAGTTCATAATCCCTTTTAGATTTCTTTATATAATGTTTACATTGCCTTGTCCTAGATTTGTAATTATTCCAAGTATTTGATGAGGGGGAGTTTTTAAACTTCTTGTAAGCCTTTTTTTGCCCTAATCATGGCGCCTATAGTTTTGTTGTACCATACAGGAACTTTACCCCTGCCATTGTACTTAGTTCTCTGAGGCACATAATGCTGGATACAGTGCTACAGTTTGGAATATAGCTTATCCCACTTTTGCTCCATGTCCTAACCTTTGCATTCTATTTTCCAGTCTCGTTTGCTCAGATACTTCTTGATTTCATTAATGTTTGCTTTGGCAAACTCCTTGATCTTTGTTATCCCTCTGGTGCCCTTGCTAAAACTCTTAATAGCAAATTGTACCATATTATGGTCACTAGTTGACAAGGGTTCTCTCACCTTATAGTCAATGATTTCTTCAGGTATGTTTCTAAGCACAAAGTCCAGAATGTTGCCCCCCCTCCTTGTGTTATGTTGCCCCATTTCATTCATATTTAGTGTAACTAGTGTATCTATATATTTTTTGTCTAACTGAGAAGTACCCATCAGGGTATTTCAGTCTGTTAGGTAAATTAAAATCCCCTAAAATAAAAGTTCTACTTCCAAGCTCAATCTTTTCAAAAACTTCTAAAAACTTTTCATTTTCAACACCGGTTAAATTAAATGCCTATAACAGAACCCATGAGGATTTTCTTTTGATTTTTTTGGTTCTAATTGCACCCATAATCGTTCTGCACTAAAAGTGTAATTTTTCACAGTGCCACAAGTATAAGCCTCATAAGTATCTTTAATGTAAAGAGCAACTCCATGACCTATTTTGTTTTTCTAGTTATAGAGAAACACCTTATATCCATCAGTCATATTGCTGACTGAGGTCTGTGTGGGAGGCTGTTTGTGTTTGTCTGTGTCTGTAACTAAGTTTTTTGGGATTTACAAGATCTTCTGCTTGGAGTAACTATCATTCTTGCTCATTATATCAGTGAAGGTCTTCTGGACTGGATTTTCTACAAAACATCACCACAAGGTATTTGCATTTTCAGTTTAAAATCAACTTTTTTGGAAGCTATCCCAAGCAAAATAGAAATCAAGCAACTAGGTCTGACAAACTCCAGTGACTCTGGGTCCTGCTCGAATCCACATCTTCATCTGGCTTGCTCCTAAGGGATCTATTTGTGGGCTTTTATACAACCTCTTTAAATAACAAAGGAAGCACAAGGACAAAATGAGTTCACATCCTGCACTTGTACTTGAGTAGATGTGCCCCAGGCTATCAATGTAATGGGGCTGGGGAGTGTATGCCTGCAAGGTCTTGCATAGCCAAAGCCTCTTGTCAATCCCTGCCTAGCTGTGACCCTGGGTGACCTCTGTCATGAGTTGAACCAATGTTGTACCAACAGTCACACCATGTCCAACAGCTGTCTGGGGGTTGCCCTCGTAACTTTTCTTGTCCTACTTTGCCTTGACAGAATTACACTATCCTTACAGAATGAGGATGGCGCAAATAAATCTAGGACCGAGCACTAGGATTTTACTTTCTCCAACCTTATTGTTTATGATGCAAGGACACTACAAACTAATCTTCTTCTCTACCAAAAGGGCTGTCCCTACCATTCTCTCTATATGTTTAGAAAATTACAGAACAAGTCTGCATTATCCCATCCTTTTCTAAACATGGGGCTGTGGTTCCTTGTCATCATTGCCATTCTGCTGTCTGGGGATATAGAGACAAATCCTGGGCCACTAGATGCTTACTTCTAAGCAGATGACATACATAGTATGTCCAAACATGGGCTGTTAACTGCACACTTGAATATAAGAAGTTTGATGTGTCACTTCATGGAACTGGAGTCATGGGTCAAACTGTACAATCCTGATATCCTCTGTCTCACTGAGACCTGGCTAAAACCATTGGTTACTGACTCCCTTTGCTCCCTGCCAAACTACTCTATTAAAATTGAACAAACGTGGTGGTGGAGTTGCTCTGTACTACAAAAATAATCTGACTGTCTCTCTTTTCACTATCCTGGATGCTCAATCGGTACGTGAATACTTGCATGCTACCCTTGCGTTGGGAGCCAAGAAACTGCTTGTTATCTGTGCATATAACCCCCCAGCGGGAGGGATTGCGGGTCTAGAGTACCTGTTGGAAAATACCTCTCAGAATTTTAATCATAATGAGGTTGTCATCTTAGGGGGACCTAAACTTAAATTGGCTTGGGGCAGCTCTCAGTTCTCCTCAATCTCTGACTTATAGCTATAACCTGCATCAGATGGTAACAGTGCCGACTAGAAGTCTGTCTTCATCACGACTAGGCACACTATTGGATTGGGTGCTGGTAAACTGGATCGAACATATCTCAGCCACTGGTACTCTTGCTGATGCCTTAACTGACCACTCTCCTACTTTCTGCATCCTGTCCTCGGGGGCACCTCCATCTCCTCCACCACGTCTCATCACTCTCACAAACTTTGCTCACCTAGACCAAAAGGTGTTTCTGTATGACATCTCCAGAATTGATTGGTCAGAGATCTATCTATCACACTGTTCTCAGGATGCTCTTAACCTCTTCATCACTAAATTCCTTACGGTTCAATGTAAACATGACCCAAAGATCACCCAGAGAGTGAGGGGTAAACAGACAAGATGGCTAAACAAAGACTTGCTCAAAAGTTTGTGCCTTAGAGATAAACTCTGGAAGCGCTACAAAACATCAGGCCAGCAAACAGATTTCAACGCTTACCGTATGCTACGGAATTCATGTAAAAGACAAGTCAGAGCTGCTAAGAAGCAAGTACTGTAAAGACCTACTGATTAACTCGACCAATGATCCTAGAAAATTCTGGTCACACATCAAATTCTTCCTGGGATCCTTACAGTCAACTACCCCTGGTGATATGCTGATAAATGATCTGCATTGCAATGACTCACAAACCATAGCTAATTCTTTCAACCTGCATTTCTCTGATCTCTCCCAATATACCCCTTCCTTCAATCCCACTGCAGTGTCCTCCCACTCCTCATCAGGAACCTGTCTGGATAAGCTGGAAGTGTTGTCTCCTGTGCCTCCTTATACTCCTCCATTCTATTTTAAGGCTGTGTCTAGAAAGGAAGTCCTGAAGCTCCTGAGGTCCATCTCTGATCATACCAGCTCTGACTCAGACTCCCTCGAACCCCACCTCTTGAAACTTGCAGCTCCACTTACTGCATTACCGCTGGCCAAAATTTATACATTATCACTTTCAGGTGGAATGGTCCCTGACATCTGGAAAGCTGCTCGGATCACACCTCCACTTAAAAAAGGGGATCCGAACGTTGCCATGAACTACAGACCAATTGCCATACTCTCGGTACTGAGCAAAATCCTGGAGAAAATTGCTACAACTCAGACAACTGACTATCTACTTAAGCACAGGCTTCTCTCGGATACCCAACATGGCTTCAGGAAAGAACATAGCACAATGGCTGCACTCCTTAAATTCACCACAGACACTCTTTCAAAAATGGATACTGGCAATCTGACTAGGGATGTCTTTTTTGACCTCACAAAGGCTTTTGACCTTGTTTGCTTCTCTCCTCACTTCGACACCTGCATTTCTCCTCCTCTGTTGTTGACTGGTACGAAAGCTACCTGACAAATAGAACTCAAGCGGTGAAATTTAATAATTCCTCTCTATCGAACAGTACCACCATTAACATTGGTGTACCTCAGGGCTCCATCCTAGGGCCCCTCCTATTCTCTCTTTATATAAATAACATTGGAGTTGCTCTAAAATCCTGCTCTGCTATTCTATATGCTAATGATCTTGTCATCTATACAAGTTCTACTAATATAGACACTATCAATACAACCCTTTCCTCTGACTTTAACAAAATCCAAAACTGGCTATACGACCACAAACTGGCTGTCAGCACTAGCAAAACTAAAGCCATGCTGCTTGGATTGGCCCCAAAGCTCTGGGCTTGCACAACAGCACTGACAGTGCAGGACTCAGAAGGTCAATTACTGGAATGTGTGACCTCTTTCAAGTACCTGGGCATCCTGCTAAATCAATCTCTTGATCTTAATCTTCATGTACAGTCTGATCGCAGAGCTGTCAACTTCAAACTGGGTGTTGCATATAAGACTAATTATATGCTCATGCCATCAGCTAAAATGGCCATTGCGAGGGGGATTCTGCTCCCCACCCTAACCTATGGGGCTCCCTTATTTGGGGCTGCTCATAAAACTGACCTTTTCAGATGGGATAGTACGTATAACAACATATGTCGCTATGCCTCTTCTGCTCCTCGGCTTAAACACCACTGTCAACTTTATAATGATCTTGGTTGGCTCTCTCCATTAGCTAGTAGGAAATACTACCTTGGCTCTCTTATTGATTCGATAATTCGAAATCAAACCCCTTGATGTCTTGAAGCTATGCTTGTTCCTCAGGATACACTCCATGGTCTACAATCAGCTGATAAATCCTTTCTGAATTTGCCGAGGTGCCGCACTAGGAAAGGAACTGTTGCATTTGAGCATGCGGCTCCACAGCTGTGGAATTCCCTGCTCCTCGACATTAGTCTTTCTAGCTCCCACACATGCTTTACGAGAAAATTGCGCTCAAATCTGCTGATTGCTGATACCTGTTCCTGCTTTCACCCTACCTAATGACTGATGTCTCTTGGCATACAATTGTATTTCCTCATCTCTATATAACCCTCTTACTGCCTCAGCCTGTCCTGGCTCCCTTTCCCTGCCTATATACAATCTTGCACTGCAGGCATCTCCCTTACACTCACATATACTCATATAATCTAATTTCATGGCTTGCTCCCCTTTTCCTCACTTACCGACCTTTTCCTTAATGACACCCCCTGCTCTCAATGGTTATTTCTTCCTGTTGTATTACCCGTTTTTGTGTACCTTGTTCTGTTTATATGATGTGTCACCTGATAATTTATTGTCCAAGGTCCTCTCTATTCATTGCATAGGTAGGCACCTATGAACTTATGAATGACCTACTCTGTATGTCTCTGATATATTTTATCCATTTTACCTCATTGTATGTAAAGCGCTTTACTTTGTATGTTCCGATATATTGTATCCACTTTAACTCATTGTATGTAAAGCACTTATAAATTGTTATCCTGTTAAATTTCTGCATGTCTGTACTCTCCCGGGTCATGCCTTAAAATAGTCATTTTATGGCTAGTGCACTTACCCGGTTAACACAAGCTAAATAAAAATAAATTAAATTATCCATCAGTCATATTGCACCACCCATCATCCCGTCACTATGTTTCTGTTATTGCACAGATATGGATGTTTTCGCTGTGTAGTAATATTTCTAACTCTTCAATTTTATTAGTCAAGCTTCTGGTGTTGATCAATATCACCTTCATATCAGTTTCTGTTGCATCATACCCTCCCCTCTTGCCACTCAGTTTAAATTCATTTTTGGGAGTGTACTACATATGAGCCTACATAACACAATGGTGCCAGATTTACATAAATGGAGGCCATCCTTTTCATTCAAACTTTCTTTCACCCACAAAGTTTTCCCATGAATTAATGAATGTCGTTCCCAAATTCCGGCATCTATTTTCCAGGCGAGTGTTTATCCTCTGTATATAGTTTTGTTCCATTCTGAGTGTTTATTTAAAACTGGTAATATCCCAGATAGTATGGCCTTTCCACCTTTCAGCTTAATTTTACTGCCAGTATCAACAGTGTTATCCATGATGTCTTTATCATGGTCCCTGCCGATATTATTTGTACCAGTACTGTGAGGTGGTGCTATTAGGTGACTTCAGTGTCAACTGGTTGGCCCCTGAAGCTGTTCCCTTTAGGAATGCTATCACATCCATTAATGTGACCCAACTGGTTGACTCCCCTACCAGGGTAAACTGTAGGACAGGCTCCAGTACTCTGCTGGACTGGATAATAACCAACCACCCAGAGAGAATCTTAAACACCACCGTCCTCCTTGACTCCCTCAGCAACCACTCCCCCATCCTCTGCAGATGGTCATGTAGGGCCCCTAAACTACCATCTAGATTGGTCACTCAATGGGTTCTGAAGAATGGGCATCCTGAACCCCTTAAGACCTACCTCAGGCACACTGATTGGTCACCTATCGACTCTGCCCATACTGTGGACCTGGCCTTTGAGTACTTTATCTCAAAATTCAATACAGCCTGTGACATATGAATATATATAAGAATGCATAAGATTAAGGGAGCAAACACTTGGATTACTCCATCCCTGCTAAGCCACATGGCATCCAGGGACAACCTGTGGCACCATGACCAAGCTACCGTCAAGCAGGAGGACTGATAACATTACAAAGCTGCCAGGAATGCCTGCACTCAGGAGATTCACTCTGCCAAGACCCACCATTTTAAGACAGAGCTCTCAAACTCATGGGGGGATTTCAGGAAGTTCTGGAATAACATGCAAGACCTTGTGGGCAAAAACAGTAAGTCATTCCAATCTATGCTCACTGTGAATGGGGAAATTATCCAGGATCCCAAGCAGATTGCTGATACTTTTAACTCAGCCTTCTCAGACCTCAGCAGTGTACTCCTGCCAGACATCTTTGATGCCCCTGGGCCTAATGCTATGGGTAACAGTCCTGGCACCACTCATGCACCCTCTTCTGCTTCAAGAGACTCACTAAGCCTGAGGTCAGAAAATACCTACATCAGGTACTTGGTAAGTGTAGATATAGCAGTGGCTCTCTCGATATAATACTTCTCAATCTCACCTTCGAAGAGATCCTTGCTCTACTAACTAAAATTACGAATCACTCCCTGTGCCTTGGTCAGTTCCCCAAGCAACAGAAGGCTGCTGTAGTCACCTCTGTCTTTAAAAGTGGAGATTGTGCCCTTCACACAAACTACCAGCCTATCTCTATCCTCCCCCCCCGAAGGCACTGGAACAAATTGTCTCAGATCAATTAACCAAGTATCTTACAAAGCGCCAGATCTGCTGCCCACACTTGCTGTGTGACTTATTGCTTTCATTGATCGAGGCTGCCGCATGTGTGGGGACTTAAGCACTGGGACCCCTCCTGTACCTGAATCTGGTTCAGGGTGTCCGGCACAGTGGGCTTCGGTGCAAGCTGCTGTTTGCCACAGCTTGCACAGATCTGAGCCTGCTCTGTGAATCAGACTCTATGACTTCAAATTGTATAGTATGTACAGTATGAACGCCGACTATGAGACTAAACAGGAGGACAATGCTATGAACAAATAAGCCCAAAGCACACATCTTTCAACCAGTGGTTGAAGCAGGAGATACAGTGGACCCAATTCCAAGATGTATGTCACAACTCGCTGGCACTTATAAGTTGTGACATATGCCATTGTGCTGGGAAACCTGCCCCAGATTCCATAATGGGCAGGGTCCCCGGCGACTATGTCCGGTGACTTGTGGCACCTCCAGCCTTGCGACACAGGAAGGGCACACCTGACGTGGGTGCCACAAGCTGCATCAATGCCCTCCCACAGGGTGCAAGCCTCACATGGCATGGCTCCCCCAAAGCCCCACTCCCCAACACCATGGCAATGTCCCACAGGGCTAGGGAGGGGTTGGGGTAGCCACTGGACTACCATGGGTAGAGTGGCAAGGCGGGGGATATGTACTGTCCTGCTGGGCAATGCTTGGGAATGGGGGCATGGAGGTGCCAGCTGCCCACAGAAGGCTGCCCTGCCAATGGGGGGGGACCTATGTGGGACCATGGGGGAGTCGGTTGTAAGGGCACCAGGCACGGAGGTGCAACCCTGGTGCACATAGGGTACGGTTAGACCAGCTAATAGCTCATCTAACCATACTTAGACCAATGTCTGCTGGGGTCTTTCTTGGAATAGTGATTTGCCATTCCATCAGCCACACTCCTGGAGTAAGGCCATAACTGCTGCCAGAAACCCCCTTGCACCATGTCGCACAGGGTTTCTGGTATAGCCCGCCTGTGGTGCAGGCAGCCTGTGCCATGTTGCAGGCCACCTTTCGGAATAGTGGGAGGCATAATGCATATTGCAAGTTGTGACTTGTTCCACTGGGTTTGGCACAAGTCACCTTGCGTCATGCGTAACCCATTCTGGAATCGGGCCCAGTATGCTGTTGCAACATGCATATGCTCATAACATAATCAAGCATTCAGCATCATGATGAGGTAGGTTGTGGGACACCTACTGTGCATACACAGGTATGTTGGTATCTATCAGGTTGCACTCAAGATTACAACACCTTTGTGAGACAGAGTGCATAACAATACATGGCCACTATTCAATGATAATACTGAGTTACTAGAGGGTAACATAAAGCAATGACGTAATCTTTTAAATAGGGTTACGAGAGCACACATGAGAAATAATAACGAACTACTGATCACATCATTGTGATACATGCATGGTAGGTTCATTAATCCAATCGATGCACGCTTGCAGATGACAGATGAACTCAGGCCACACAAATGAGCAGATGCAATGTGACTTGACAAAAAAATGATATTTAAATTCTGTACTGGCATGCATTCTAATCATAATTATATTGCAGCCCGGGAAAAAAAACAGAGTTGCAAAGTAGAAAACAGTTTAGTACGCACTGTACAAACAGGTGCAAAGAGTAATAACATACATCTGATTGCAGGAAAATAGGGCCACCCATAAATAAGGACAATCAGGTAACATCAGCTGTTTGGTTATGCAGTTTAGCACCCACTAACATGTACATTTGTCCAGGTGTCTAACAGACTGCACACAATCAATGAAATGCAAAACGCTGACAGTGTTTCACTGCATGGAGGAATGTATGCAGTAGGATTAGCACAACAATAAAAACAGGAGGGTTGACATACTGATAGAATGCAATGTATAAATAGAAAACATTATTGCCATTCATCAACTGGAACATCTATGCCAGCATTGTGGGACTCAGTATTGGATACACTGCTATTGCTGTCATGGGCAGCATTGGTCGCGGCTGCACCGGCTGTCACAAGCAGCTTATAGGAATACGGTTCAACTGCAGATCCAAAAATTATTTGATTAGACTCCTCATATTTGTCAGAGGATGACATGTTTTGCAACTTATAAAGGAGTATTGCCAATAACAAATATTGTGAGTTGAATTAGCACTGACTAGATACTAACACCTTGCAGAAAGAACACCTAAACTGTGCAGCTGTATTATTCAAAAGTTCAACTAATCAAAATTGACATCACTGTGCATTCTGCAGGCACAGCTGACCACATTGAAGGCTATGCATCAGTGCGTACAGCGCCGGATGTTTACATATGAAAATCTGATTGTAATTAGGAAATAGGATGAAAAAGCTTGTTACACATGTCACTGAATGCCATCCTGCACACACAGCTCAATGAATCAGTGGAATTAATGAAAAATAATAAAATGGCATTGCCAATGATCTTTAAATCATTTTAACTGTGAAATTATTTAAATGTTTTGGGTCCAGATTATAGCATGATAAAACTGTTACAATTCATGTTCAAAATCTGTGCTAAAACCCTGCTCAAAACAGGGCTTTAGCATGGTTTTAGACCAACATGCTTGCCTTAAACTGTGCAACCAGCAGTGTGGATACAAACTGTGCTGTAACATGGTTTGAGGCAACCACTGCTGCATGCAAACGTTTCTTTTTAGGCTGGAACTGTAGGGAAAAAAAACTTACATACACTGCTGAGCTTGCAATCAGGTCCCCAACTGAACAGTGTAATTTTCCCCCGAATTCATTGCTGCACCTGATTGTGAGTATGCTTGTAGCGCTTTGTGGTACTGTTACAACCATGCCCGGGAAGTCGTGCAGGCAAACATGATGTTGGAGTACAATCTGGACGCTCTAACACCCATGCTCAAACATGGAAATTGAAACATTTTTTAAAACTTTTTTAAATTGATGCCAATGTGAACAAGGCCTTTGAGGCAATGGACAAAAAGTTTAATCTAGTGTAGTGTATGACCTACTTAACGATCCAGTTCTAATGACACAGCTAGACATACTGTAGAATTCAAAACAGACATAAAAAGGACCCAAGGCTATTCACTGCAAATTAAAGTAGACAATTTCAGGACTGAGAGGAAGAAAGATTTCTTCTCCCAACAAGTTATTGGGATGTGGAATAACCTCCCATTGGGTTTAATAATCTTTAAAGACAAAATGCAATATAGTATATGAAAAAATAAGTTGGCGACATACTTGTGCGGCGTACGTTAGAATAGTATCACTGAAATACTGGGAGAGTACTTATGAGCCACTCAACCTTTCTCTGCTCTAAACCAACCTTAGTATAAGCCTTAATAAAAGATAATTGAAAGGTAGTTGCATCACAACTGGAGATTCATCTAATGCAATATGATATTTTTAAACCACTCCAATCTGTTTCCAGGTTTCGGCACAGTACATAGATTGCCTTGGTGAAAGTGCTGAACGATCCTTTCCTGGCCCAGGAACAAGAGGAACATGCGCCACAGCACAGTTATGGCACTTGTTAAAGTACAGAATGATCTTCTTGTAGCTATAGATAGAGGGGAATGTCCCATTCTTGTTCTTCTCAACCTAATGTCAGCTTTTGACACTCTAGAAAAGGGGGTTTTAGACTGATTGCTGTAGTCTCCCACTTCAAGCATATCTCTCCAGTCTTGTTGAACTGGTTTTGGCTGCCAGTGAGGTGGCCTCCTTCAAGATAGGTTGACATACAAGCCCCTACATGATTGGGTCCCAGGCTATCTGAAAGAGCTCCACTTTCTTTATACTTCTGACTTGCCCACTCTAGTTCTCAACAGTAGGTCTCCCAAGAGTCCCCAGGAACAGATTAAGACTGCACATGTTGTGGAACTTGTTGCTTTGAAGGCTCAGGGAGGCCCCCTCTGCTGAAGCATTCAAAAGAGGGCTGAAGCAACACCTTTTTACCATGGCCTTCTCTCACTAATGAGTGTAATGACACTGTACCTGATGTGCTATTTATTAATATTGTATTTATCTTTACTGTACATGACTGTCTTATTTATTATAATGGTATTTCTTTGCTGCTAGTTTTGGGATTATTGTAGGGTGCCCAGAAACTCTGGGATTGTACACTAAATAAATAAAATGAATAGTACTACAACATTCTTTTCTTATTTTCCTTAATCTCTCATCAGTATTTGACACCACTGACCACTGGGTTTTGATGGATTAACATCGGTACTATGGAAGGGGTCTATGTGATAACGGCGAACGCATAAAGGCGATCATTGTTATCACTCAGTCAGAGTGCCGAACATATTTTCAGCACTCTGACAACCCTAGGCGCACCAACACAATGGCATGCAGGACATAGCTTCTACTTTCTACTGTGGGGGGGGCTGTGCTTTTCCCTTCTCCTCGAGGGACTTCGGCCCAGCACCCCTGTAAGGATTCTCAACCCAGGTGGGTGCTGTCGGGGGTGAAAGTAGTAAAAATTAAAAGGTTTGGGCCGGGCGCAATAAAATTCACACCAGCGCCCATACTGAACCTGGTACCTCAGCCACCCCAGCCATTAGCCAATCCCCGACACCACGACGCAGCTCGACCGGCAACCACAGCACCACTCCCTACAGCCTCTCCACCCCCTCCCAGCCCATGCTCGCTGTGCTCACTCCCACCCCTGGTGCATACATATAGCGACATCCTGTCGCCTAGTTCGCCCAACCCCTCATCCGATCATACTACCTGTCGGTTGCTGTGAGTGGATTGTGTGGGGAAGGTGTCACCGGAATGGACGGCACCCTTCCTCATGCGCCCACTTCATGGGTTACCCTATGGAAGACTTGGTGCTGCAACAGTTTGAGTCCTCCCCCCCACCAACAGATATCAGTGTATTATCCTGAGGACTTTTTCCTCCAGGGCTTCTGCTCTTCCCTGCAGTGTGCCTCAAGGCTCAGTTCTGTTTCCTATGTTGTTTGCAGTGTAAATGCTACTGCTGGATGAGACTGTTAGATGGTATAACTTGTATTTTTGCTGCTATGCAGATGATACCCTGTTTTACAAAATGGGTCGGGAATTTGCTGCATCCTAATTGGCCAAGATGGTTCAGAACCCATTGCCTTACGTGGTGACAACCACTGGGTCGGGAACCCTTACAGGAAACATGATGCAGTGCACCCAGATATCCATGCCTCCCATAAATAAATAAAAAAAGTTCTGGTGGCCATGTTAGTAAGGTTCAAAACCTTAACAGTCATGCATTGCCATAACTTCCAAAATGACATTTTATTAAACTCCCCCACCCACATCCAACCGTAACCCACCTAACTGTGATATATTTGACTGTATGGAAGCAGAGTGTTGAATCTGTTCATGCAAATCTGCAACTATAGTTCCATAAGCAGTTGCCTATGTTGAATTTGCTGCTCTATAGAGGTAGCTATGTTTTTGTTTCCTTATATGCTGCTGAAATACAGTCAGATGTTGTTGCTCCAGCCTCTGGTATATGTCTGTGTTCTTGAGCAAGGATGCATGTTATACCCAGCAATATATTACAGCTGGTGAGAAGGATTTCAAGAACCTTATGGGGGGGGGGGTCTGCTACAACTGTAAGTACTCTAAATTGCAGAACTACCTGCAGCTGCATGCAATGGCAGGCTATGCTGGAAAACTTGAGGCCTTCAACAGTGCCATGGAAGACTGGTCCACATATATAGAGAGGCTGGAACACTATTTTGAAGTAAATGAGATTCCCCCAGAGAAACATGTAGCAGCATTACTGAACATAATGGGATGAAAAACATACTCCTTAGTATGCAGTTTGACCGCTCTAGAGAAGCTAGCAAGCAAAACTTTTAAAGAAATAGTGCAAATTGTTCAAGAGCATTTGGCACCCAGTCCTCTGATAATAGCAGAAAGGTTCAGGTTCCATAAGCGGAATGTGAATCTATTTCTTTCTTTGCTGCAGAATTAAAAAGATTATCAGAACACTGTGCTTTTAAGGATGGACTTAATGATGCCCTAAGAGACAGATTTGTATGTGGACTGCTTACCAAAAGCATACAGAAAAGGTTTTTAACTGAGGAAGATCTCACTTTCAAACACGCAGTAGAAATTGGCGTAGCAATGGAGATGACGGCAAGGGATGCAGTCGAATTGCAAACCAGAGCTAAAACAGAAGTAGGAATGCATAAAATATATACAGCACGAGGGAAGGAGCAGTCCACTCAGCAGACAGACAAATGTTATCAGTGTGGAAAGTGGTTCCACACTCCTTCTGAGTGATGGTACAAAGACGCATACTGCAGAAGCTGTAACAAGAAGGGACATATCCAAATGGTTTGCCATGCTGAGGGGAATAGAGAAAAGGCCAAATCAGGGCATAGAAAAAAGGAATACCAATGTATATTCTGTAGTAACACAGATTGTGAGAGTGGAGTGGCCAGCCTGGAAATATATAATATGAGCAACAATGACAGGCTGGCAATTTGGTTGAGACCCTGGGTGGTGGGAAAAATGCTCAAGAATGGAATTGGACACGGGGCCCGCAGAATCCATTATCTCACATTCAGAATATGAAAAACATTTTAAAAATATCAAACTGAGGGAGATACCAGTGCTGCTAAAAACGTATACTGGAGAAAAGATACTGCCCATAGGAGAGATGCAAGTGAATGTGGTGTACAACAATAAACAAAGTTTATTAGACTTATATGTTGTGGGAAAAGGTGGACTGGCCTTGTAGGGCCACGAATAGTTACATAAGATTCCTCTGGATTGGAAATCTATAAAGATACTGCAATCACTCCACCAGACCACACTAAAACAGTTGAGCAGTGGCTGGAAGCTACACTAAGTCAGATGTATGAGGTATTTAAGGAGGGCATAGGAACCCTAAAACACATGAAGACTAAAATAATTCTAGTTGAGAATGCACAACCCAAGTCCCACAAAGCCTAACCTGTCCCTTACAGTATTCACCCAAAGGTAGATGCTGAGTTGGAACATCTGGAGATAGAAGGCATGCTCTCAAAAGTGACCTGGAGTGAGTGGGGGACCCTGTTGTTCCAATTGTAATAAAATGGTGCAGTAAGGGTGTGTGGAGATTTTAAGTTTACCATAAATCCAGTACTGAAAGTTGAAAAGTACCCTCTGCCAAAGATTGAAGATATCTTTGCTACATTAGCAGGGGGAAATGATTCAGCAAGATTTGATCTGTCACAGGCCTACCTATAGATGGAAGTTGAGGAAGATTCTGAAGCATACCTCATAATCAATACAACAAAAGTCTTGTACCAGTACAACAGACTAGTGTTTGGTATTGCTTCAGCTCCTGCTATTGGGCAACTGGCAATGGACCAGGTTTTTCAAGGTATTCCATGAACACAGTGCTATTTGAATGACATAACTGTGACAGGAATAAGTGATGAAGAACACCTGAAAAAGGTATTAAAACATTTAGAGGAATACGAGTCAAGGAGATGCACCAACAGCCAGTTGGGGGGGTGGAGGGGGACAAAAACAACAACAGGAAAAAGCAAGAAAACATTGATTTATAAGCATTAAGATCTGTAACTGGGAAACGTTGTGATGGATTTGCTCATAATTACAACAGTGCCACATAGTGGCAGAAACATAGAGGGACTTTTTTTTTATTTATTTGTACTACCCTATTTTGATAGCTATATAATTTTCCCTTTTGTATCTGTTTTTCTTATTATTTTTCTGTGGGGACCCATTTTGTAAGTGCAATAAGACACACAGTGGTGGTTGTCATGGGTTAATGCACTTTCACTTGCTGAAGGCACTCGGCACAAGTGCCTTGTGCCTCATTATGTACATGGGTGTGCATTAACTCATGACAACCATCACCCCATCATGTCTTATTTAAACAATAATGACTGAACTGCCAGTCATTTCCTGGCAATTAACGACCGGCTGGGGTGAAGGGTGGCCCGAGGCACAGCTGAGGGCCAACCCCACCAGCTGGTCATTAATCAAAGGAAATGACTGGCTGTGATGTCATTATTGCAATTATAAGTATAATCGCAATAATGAAAATTTTTTTCCTTCATGTTTTTAGTGCCAAAACAGTTTTATTTTGGCACCGCTGTTGTCAGTGTACAGTATGTGAGCCAAGTTTTGCTGCTGTGCTGGTCATTTCTAAGAGATTTCAGACCAACACGACAGCCAATCAGTGAGCTAGTTCAGCTCATGAATAATTAATTAGACTTGCAATGCTTAATTCATCCCGCACAGCGAACTGAGACAATCCTACAGTTGTGATAAATCAGTCTTTATCAGACCTGAATCTGAATCCAGGAATGAGAGAATTGTTGTTTACTTAGCCAGGATCTCAGAAGTCAGTGACAAAGGTTAGTCTCACTGTAACATCACTGGGTGGTACTACCCTCCACACTGTGGACTCAGCTAAAATCTTAGACGGGTCATAATAGGCAAAAAGCTTGACTCTTGAACATCATGTGTCAAATGTCATATGACTTGATTTTTCTAGATTAGAAAATTTTTTTTTATTTATTGAAACTATCGGAATTACAAACCTTTGAGTCAGCGACTCGTTTACAAAGGCTCCACGTCAAAAGACAAGTGAATACAGTGCAAGTTTACATGATGATAACGATACAAAAACAACATTAAGCAGAGCAAAATACGGAGTAAGTACTACTATGGAAGCAAATTATACAAGGTTATGCAAACAGAATGCAAGTAGAACACAATAGATACCATAAAGTACTGGTTAGTAAGAACACAGAGAGGAGGAGGAGATCGGGTCAAAGATGGCACAGGTAAGGGGAGAGGCAGTCCAGGGGACCTTGTCAACACAGTAGGGAAGGAGGTAGCTAAATATCACTTGGATTAAGCCATTTTGTCTATATGATGACCTGCTGACTGTACAACTAAGGTTCATTCTAAGGGTTGAAGGAGCAGAGAAGGCAATTAGCCCATAATTAGTTCCACTGTTAGTAGTAGCATCTTGTTGTATTTATTACGTGATCTTGGAGTCTTTTTTCAATTTGTTTTCGATTTACTTAAGCAATAATGACCAAACAGCCGGTCTTTTCCTGATGATTAATGACTGGCTGGGGGGGAGGGAATCCTGAGGCACAGCTGAGGGCCAACCCCACCCAACCAGTTGTTAATCAAAGGAAATGACTGGCTGTGAGGTCATTATTGCGATTATGTCTAATTGCAATAATGAATTTTTTTTCTTCGGGTTTTTAGCACTGAAAACAGTTTTGTTCAGGCACCGCTGCTGTTAGTGTACAGCACATCAGCGAAGTGCTGCGGCCATGCCAGTCATTTCTAAGAGATTTCAGACCAGTGACGCAGCCAATCAGTGAGCTAGTTCAGCTCATTAATAATTAATTAGACTTGTAATTATTATATGCAAATGTAAAGAGTTCCAGATGTTCACCATTCTATTGGTGAAATAAAATTTCCTTTTCATGGTGAGAAAGTGTCTCCCTACTATTTGTAGCAGATGACCTCTTGTCTCAGTTGCAGTAGGTTTAAACATAAATATTAAGGCCACTCAGCAGCAATGGGTCATTTGATATTTTATACATTATCAATAAGTTTCCCCATAGTCTTCTCAATGCTAGTGACATTAATTTCAAAGAACATAATATTTGTTCATATGAAATACCCTGTAAGTTGTATATTAATTTGGTAGCCCTGCGTGGACCATCTCAAGTTGATTTTTTTGTCCCTCTTTATATGGCCACCAGAATGGGATTGCATAGTCTAAATGTGGACAAACATAAGCTCTATAAAGAGATAAAATTACATTGTTTTGTCGCAAAGCTATATTTCTTTTTATTGACCATAGAACTCGGTTTGCCCTAGCTATGACTTTATTAAGTTGTTTTTGTGTGTCAAAGTCAGATGTTACCAACACTCCTAGATCTCTCTCACATGTGCTTCTCAGTCAGTTCCACTGGATCCAATTTATATGAAAACATAGGATTACTGTTGCCCATGTGTATCACCTTGCACTTGTCACTATTAAATTGCATTTCCAAGCATTTGCCCCAGTCATTTCATAAGTTTTATAAGTTCATACACAACACAATGGCTTCTGCCAATGCAGTCTTGCCATTTAAGGCTCTGAACTGCGAACCTGGAGATCTGGGTTTGAATCCCACAGCCCCCACTTTTATTTTTTTTATTTTATTTTATTTTATTTGTGAAATCAGTTTACAACCTTTGAGCCAAAGACTCGTTTCCAAAGGTACCTCGTCACATTAAAGACATACATAGAGTTTTGGGTTACATAGCACAGGTTTGATAAAAATAGGCGTTCATCAGAGGTGCCACGTCACACTGAGGTCAGACAAAATACATTTAGGTTACAGGGTACAAGTAATTGAGAACAGGTGTTACACAAGTTGGTATCAAAAATTGAGCAATCTAATAGGCATACCATGAAACAGCTGGCACTGGCCAGGTTAGACATAGGTACGGTGTACCGGGAAGAGGTGGTGGGGAGGGCTAGGTGGAGAGCCGCCCGGTGGGCGTTGTCATGAGAAGTCGAGGTGGAGGCTGTCTTCAGAGACAGGAGCAGCTATGAGTGTTGAAGAGTTGGTTTCGAAGGGTGGTTTTGAACTTGGAGATGGTGGTGGCATTGGTGATGGGGGCAGGGAGAGAGTTAAACCAGGATGGGGCTCTGTAGCAGAAGGACCTCTGGCCACGGCTGGTTCTTGATCTGGGGACCATTAGAGTGGTCTTGTTGGATGACCGTGTTGCAATAGTGGGTGGGATCTGGTGGATGGATGCCGTCACCCCAGGAGGGGAGAGCCCGAGTAGGGTTTTTTGTGAGGAGGCAGGTTTGATATCGAGCCGTTCATCCAGGGTAAGGAGTTTAGCCTCGCATACAGCTGACAGGTGTGTGTGAGCCTGGGGCACCAGTAATCAATCTGCAGGCTTTATTCAGGGTTAAGTAGTGTTGCATGGTGCAGTCATGTCGGCAGCACCATAGACTGGTAGACCATAGTCTACAAGGGACAATACGGATGTTAGGGCATCAATTTGGTTGTGAAATGTGAGGGCTGAGTCGAAGGTAACCCCAAGGTATTTGTAGGAGCAGACTTGTTCCAGTGGCTGTTTGGTACTAGGAAGGATATAGAGTGGGTGGTTGCAAACTTTGTTTTGGGGGTGGGAAAAGAGCATAGCTTTGGTTTTTTTAAGATTGATGACGAGTCTGCGCTCCTTAAACCAGGCTTCGGCATTATTGAAAGACTGCTGTAGGGTGTCCTGAAGGGAGACGGGATTGCAGTGGGTGGCAAAAAGGACAGCATCATCTGCATACAGGAGAATTTTGCCAGGGCATGCACTGGGCAGGGTGTTCAGATAAGAGTGAGAAGAGAGGGGGGCCCAGGATGGAGCCTTGGGGGACCCCAGAGTGAATGGGACGGGTATCAGAGAGTATCCCATTGATTTTAACACACTGTGATCGAGCGGCTAGATAGCTCGTGCACCATGCTAGGGGGCCAGCCGAGAGACCAGTGTGGCAGAGAGCATTCAGCAGAAGAGGGTGGGAGACGGTGTCGAAAGCCTTTGAGAGGTCGATGAACACTGCACCAGCTAGGGAGCTGGTATCCAGGGAGGAGTGTAGGAAGTTGAAGAATTCAATTAGTGCAGTGCTGGTACTGTGACCAGCACGGAAGCCATGTTGCTCTGGGCATAAGATGTTATGCTTAGCCAGATATTCAGTGATTTGAATGGCCACCACTTTCTCCAGGGCTTTGGAGGGGGGATGGAGATTGGCAGTAGTTGTAGGTCGACGACCTGTCGCTTCTTATGAGTGGGCGGATTATGGCTGTTTTCCAAGCTGTGGGAAATTGTCCCAGGCAGAGCGATCGTTAATTAGGCTGGTGAGTGGGGCAAGGACTTCATCAGCACCAGCCTGGGGATACTGGGGTCAAGTGAGTCACTGCGGGACTGTTGCTATTCAAAGCTTTGATTAGGATAGGTCTGGCTTCCCGGCAGAAATCTTGCGCAGGTGGAAGCTGGGGTGCTGGAGGACAGGGGGAGGTTGGTTTGGGGGAGGGTCAAAGAAATTACTAGGGAGGACTGAGCTAAGGTCAGTGAAAGCGGTGTTGAGCCAGTTAGCTATGGTGGCAGGCTCGGTGGAGGTAGTGCCATTGCTAGTGAACTGAGATGGGGCAAGGGAGCATGATTTTCCATTTAGTTGTTTAATATTACCCCAGAAAGTCTGGGCCGAACCCCAGGAGGAGGAGGTAAGGGTGGCCTGGTAATGGTCGGCCTTGGTTTTCTGGATGGCCCAAGAGCACTTATTCCGGGCTGCATTGTAAGCCTGCCTATCAGACAGCCGACCCGTTTCAGTGGCAAGGTGCCAGAGGTTATCCCGATTTCTTAGTAATTGTAGAAGGGCAGGGCTAACCCAGGGTGCATTCTGCTTTTTGGATCGGATTTTGGTGAAGGGTGCAAAGAGATCACAGGCCATGTTGAAGGTGTGTGAGAAGAAGGCGAGGGCAGTGTCAATGTCGGTTGTGCGAAGAATGGGGGACCAGTTTATCTGGGTGAGGAATAGTTTAAGTTTTTGCAGCCCACCAGGGCGGAGGTGCCTGTGGAGGGTGGTCTGGGCTTTGGGTTTGGGATTGGGACTGCCCAATGAAATAGGATGGGGAGTGGTCACTTAGGGAATCTGGTAGGACCTGGATGTTTTGGATTTTTTGGGGTCGGTTGGTGATAATTACATCCAGAAGGGTGCTGGTTCCTCTCTTAGGGTTTATTCTAGTGGGCTAGGTGACGAGTTGCGTCAGGTCTTGGGCGGCAAATGAGTCTCTGATTGTGGAAGAGGAGGTGCTGAGCCAATTTACGTTAAGGTCCCCAACTAGGATTTGTTCCGCCTTATGGTGGAGGGAGGCCAGATAGTCAGTTAAAGATACCAGGGCCGGTGCTGGTTCTTTGGGGAACGTAGGCAGTGGTGAGATAGAGAGGGCTCCCCTAGAGGGGTCTGGGGTGAGTTTGAGGTAAGAGCCTGGGCCCCATTTACAAGGGCAGGGGTTGGGAGCGCGTGTCCAAATATTGTGTCCCTAGTGTAGATTGCACAGCCTCCCCCTCGTTTGCCTACTCGGTCCTCCCGGTGGTTGGGGCGGGCAGTGCCACACAACAGTCAGGCTGTAGTGCAGGACGCTTTACCTGTAACCATCCCATTATCCATCTTACCAGGGATAGCTCAATATCCTTGCATGTTTTTGGATGATTTCCCAGTGAGGGACAAGGTCAAATGCCTTGCTAAAGTCTAGAAACACAACATCACACAGGATATTGGTATCTAGGGAAGCACTTACATTTTCATAGAAGCAGAGTAAGTTGGTGGTACAGGATTTCCCTTTCTTGAAACAATGTTGAATATTGTCTAAGTTCTATACCTGGCTGTCAATAAAATATTTAATAATCCTTTCCAATATTTTCCTGGGACTGAAGTAAGGCTTATAATTTCCAACTAATCGTTTACTGCCCTTCTTATGAATTAGTGTTATATTTGTGGTTTTCCAGTCAGATGGTATGCCTCCTCCTGCAAGTAAGGAATCTTGAAAAATATTTCATAGTGGTTTGTTAATATAGCTGCATATGATTTTTAACATGCTGTCTGAGATGTTATTGGGCCCAGGGGATGATGGTGTTTTTATTTGTGATATTTTTTTCTAGAACTAAATTCCTGAATTATCAGGGGAATTATGAATTTGAACGTCACTGGAATGCATGGCTCTTTTATTTTGAGGGCATACACAGATCAGATCCAAAATAGTTATTAAAGAAATTAGCCATATCAGTAGGTTCTGTAATTACCCTATAATTTTCCTTGAGTGGCCCTACAGTGTTCTCTGTTTTTTTAGAGAGTTTATATAACCATAGATTGTTTCTCATTAAATTTGTTGGCATTTTTGGCAATATTGGACTCCATCCTCATCTTAACTTTCCTTATGGTTCTTTTATGTCTGTGTTTGATTTCCTTGAAACTTGCCAGATTCCTTTCTATGCTCTTCTTTTTGAAACTTATATAAGCCCTCTTTTATTTTATTAGTCGTTTGATAGTAGTAAACCATTTCGGTCTAATTCCTTTACTCTTGTATTTTTAATTTTGGGAATGAATGCATTACTGGTTGATATTATCATTTATTTTAGAATCTGCCATTTTACTCCACTGTTCCATTTGTGAAAAGAGTATCCTAGTCTATTCTGCTCAAGTGCTCATTTATCTCCTTGACCCTAGCTTTTCCATATTGATAAATTCAATTGTTCCATGTTCAAAAGGAATGCTCTGTTAGGATGTTAAAAAGTGTGGTGCCTTCATCACAATTTCCAGTGGGTACCACGATATTAACATTTTCAATGACGATGTCTTGATTACTTAAAACTAGATCTAGAATCATGCCACCCCTAGTTGGAGCAGTGACATATTGGGTTAATCTTAGTTGTTCTACTCGGTGGAGAAAGTTTCGACTTATAATAGTGCGAGCTTGGGAACTTTTCCAGTTTATGTCCCCCAAGTTGAAATCACCCATTGCAAGTGTGTTAGATAGTTTGCATGTGTTCTCTATTTCAGTTATCATGATGGTGGTGTCATCACCTGAGGAACTGGGGTCTGTAACACATGCCTATGATTAAATTTCTAGTGTTTTTGCCTGATATATTAGCACACACTGTTTTATGCTTGCAGTCAGAGTTTGTTATGATTTTGACAGTAATATCAGTGCAGACAATTCTTTTTTTAATATAGAGTGCCACTCATCCTCCCTGTCTCCCACTTCAAACCCTGTAGAACAGCAGAAAGCCAGAGATCTCCCTCCCCCAGCTTATATCCTCTGACCACCAAGTTTCAGAACTTGCTTCTAAATCAAGTTCCTCCTCAATTATTAATACTGTTAAATGGTCCATGTTGTTATTTAAGCTTCTGGCATTCATCAGTGCACATTCCCATTTGCTGATTTTTTCTTTTACCTCTTTACGGGAGGGGGGTAAGCTGTAGTGTTACTATGCACATTACCCCCATATTCCAGTTTAAATTAAGTTTATTTAGTGTACTTTTGATCTGTTCTACTAGAACAGTGGCCCCAGCCTTGTTAATTATGAAGGCCATTTTTTGCAAATAATTTTGCATGGTTAAGGTACAATCCCCATGTATCAACAAATTGGGAGTCCTAGCTTCCTGCACTAATTGGATAACCTAATATTAATCCTATTAATTACGTCATTTTTTTCCTTGCAGGGCTGCGGTTCTGGGAGAAGCCCTGATATGGCAACACCATAACCTTTATTTTTCAGGTCCATACTCCTGTTTATAATGTAAAACATGCTTTAGCAATATCCCAGCTGGACTATTGCAATGGTCTACTTCTCAGGCTTTCTGGAGGTTTACTGTGCTATTTCCAACATGTGCAGCACACTGCAGTCTGGCTGCTTATCTGGTACAGGCATTTTTGAACATATTATACTGTGTGCACTGCACTGGCTTTCTGTTAGATGGTGTACCACTTTTAAAATTTGCTTTATGGTATTTAAGGCCCTACATGGTTTGGGTACTAACTACATAAAAGACCTCCTGCAGCTACATACCATACTCTGGTCCATCCTCTCTGCTCTACATATGAGAATCTTTTGGTGTTTATGTGTGCTTGTTTGAAATCTTTGGGGGCTAAGACCTTTATTGTGAGCACCCCACACCCGTGGAACTCCCTACCATGTCAACTATGTCAGAGTTTCTCTGTGGAGGTTTCTAAAATCACTCTTAAGATTAATCTCATCTACCTTGCATTTGAGGGCTCACTTCAGAATATTAGTAATGGGAGGGAGTTAGGGACCCTATAGTGCTTGATATTATGATCTTTAATTTATAAATACTTTAAATGTATTCTATGTGCATCACTTCATGCCTTCAGGATAAAGTGCTATATAAAAATAGAATTTGCTTGCTTATTGACAACACTCACACACACACACACAAACAGCACAATCATGCTCATACTACCTTCCCCACAAACTCTCAGCTGCTTTCATATAATTCACAACATAGAGAAGAAATTACTCAAAAATAAAAAAAGGGACAAACAGAATAGTAAAACAACACAAGTGTTTGAATGGGGGTAGTCAGATACTGAAAATAAAAGTAAAACAGTACTGAAGATACCATACCACTACAGCTCCAGCCAATTATTACTGCACTAGCCAATTATGCAACAGCACCATCTAGTGATACTAGACTAAAGTGCACTAGGACTATTTTTATAAAGGTATCCAATTTGAAATTGTTGTAATATTTTTTTATCCATTACTATACAGTATTTTATTATGACATATTTTATAAGTACAATATGAACCTTCAGGATGGGCTTTAGGCTGTGATAAATGGCCTTCCAAGGACTGTAAGGTACTGGGCCTCTCCATGCCCCTGGACATGTGGTTATCTCAGTTTAAAGCCCACCCTGTTGTGTCTTATTGCTTGCATAACTTTAACATATTCCAAGCTTTCTGGAAGCTTATTTTGTGACCCATGTCTGACCTTATCGTAGTGTTTTCCACAGCAATAATTCCCAACTTACACAGATTTCCATACAGCTTCCGAAATGTATTTCATTTTTACCAACCAAACAATTGTCATGTGTCAGCCAGCTCCCCAACACACACACACACACACACACACACACATATGCACACTTGTAATTATTTGAACAGCAGTGATGTTAATAATACAGTCCTGTCTGCAAGCAGAATGAACACCTCTGTTTTGGGATGGTCCTACTGTACCTTGATTATCCTTATAAATGGAAGAGAAGGCTATTGTTGCTGTGTCTGGAACTGGCATTTTCACAATGGAAAGATTAATTCAGTAAAATAGTTACCACATAGCATCCACAGGATGAGGTGTTTACTGTTCTACTCTTCTTACATTTTAAACATTTATTTCAAACATAGACATAACGTGGGATATGTCCATCTTTTTCCCCTAAGTCAAAGAACATAGAAAACCCAATTTTCAAATTTACCAATTGTTCAATAACCCCCCCCCCCAACACACACAGGTTACATGTGGTGGCCTCACTGAATAAAAAGTTACCCTGCACGGCAGAAAAAATACCCAAAATAAGAAGGTTTGCCAAGCACAGTAAGTTCTTTCAAGAACCAGAAAGTATTTTGTATGCATGGCAATGAAATCTTAAAATTCTAAACAACTATCTGCCTCCAGAGTTTTTCACAAAATAACATACCATATAGTTATTTAGTTTTTGTTGACTAGGGAAGAAGCACCAATGGAAAAACAACCAAATTAAGCTGTTGGTGGTGTTTTTAGTGAATGGTAGAACTCTGTCCAGGATACTGGGGAAATTCTCCCACTTTTTTCCAGGAGCGCCATGGGATTTCAACAACCACCAGACTAGACAGAGGGGACCTCAGTTTAATGTCTCATCTGAAAGACGGTACCTCACAGTGCATCCTCCTCTTCATGCTGCACTACAGTGTCAGTGTGAGTATTAGGTTTTACCTCAAGTTCCTGATGTGGAGCTAGAACCCACAACCTTCTTATCTTCCAGCTTCAGAGGCAGCTGTGCAACCTGCTGCGACACTGACATAGACATAGTGTATAAGTCACAGGAGTCACTAAAATCCCATATAACTACAAGGGAGACACTATCAGATGTCACCATTGAACAACTACACAGGAGTCACTGCATACTGTACCATTCCACATGACTACCAGGAGTCAGTACTATATATAACACCCCAAATAGTAAGAGTCATTATATAAATGCCCAAGATTCACTATACAACATCCCACACAATTGCAGTCCTATATAGTAACTCACATACGGTAACTAAACAGGAGTCAACATATAACATCCCGCATTCAGTAACTATACAGGCATCAGTATATAACATCTCAGATAATCACAAAAGTCGCTATATAATAACCCACACATACACAGAAGTAAGTACATAGCATCCCACATAACTACACAGGAGTAAGTATATAACATCCCCCACCACCAAAGTCACTACATAATAACCCACATAACTACATAAGAGTTACTATATAATACAATAACTCTTCTACACAACAGCTGTTATATAATACAATAACTACGAACACGAGTCACTATATAACAATCAATCAATCAAAATCTTTATTTATCCAGGCGGGCACCATTGAGCAGGGCTCATTTGCAAGATGGACCTGGTCATACAAAAATCATAGTACAGTAACATGGTAAAACATAATGCAATATTACACAAAGAAGAAAAATATACATATGTACATCAACATTTGAGTGAGAGGGCCTTTACAACAGATAGACTCATAACTGGGTACAGCCGGAATGTTCACTAAAAAGGAGAGAGGAAGGCAAGAAGAGGGATACCAGCTTAGGATGAAATGACGGGGTTGGAATAGTTAACTGGCATACTTCAGGGAAGGGGGTGGAACTTGGCCATGGCTAAAGAGAGGCAGAGAAGCCAGTATTTTGGTATGGGGAGAGAGGCAGGGGCAGAAGCAGGGCGGAAGGTAGGATGGGTAGGAGGGAAACTGGAAAATAGGTGAGTTAGCGATGTGGGAAACATTTGCAGGATTCCTTCACGGAGCGGCCATAACATTACAGATAGGTAACTATACAGAAGCTGGTATATAACATCCCACATTATTACACTTGGGATGCTATATACAGTATTAGCCTCATAAGGACACAGGCGCATGTGAATGTAGACTACAGGACACTCACTACAAATTAAACAAACACATTTACTGTAGGACAACAAAAATGTTTTTCCCTTTCACCCAAGGGGTGGGTAGACTATGGATCAGCCTACCATCAAATGTAATAAACAGTACCAACAAGACCATTTTTAAACATAAATTGGGTAAATGAATCCTAAATGGGAAGCTACAATACTATTTCTACCACTGAGAAGTGGAGGGTAGTTTTGGTGGGTCACCGTCTGATGGCCTAGTACTACAGTTTGATCCCAGTAAACTCCAGTAAATAACATGCCACATGCAGTAACTTCACAGCAATCTTGCACAATAGTATACTGCGTACCAAATAAATTCATGAGTGGCAATATAATAAACTACATAGCTACACTGGAGTCAGTATATAATATTCCACATAACTAGAGTCCCTATACATTTAATCCACAAGTCTAACTACACAGGAGTCTAACACCCCACGGTACTAAACAGGAGTCGCTTACAGTATATACTCAATTGCAAATAAGTCCGTTACAAGAAACCTCATAGCTATACGAGTCACAACATCCCAGCCTCATATTAAGTGACCATATAATTAGCAGAACAATTACACAACAGTTGCACCCCCGCACAGCGGTCCCGGTTCAACCGAGTTACTGGAGTGCGTGCCCGAGGGTTCATGGTTTCTTGACCTAGCTGAGAACTAAAACAAGACTACATGCAATACCGTTCAGTGGGAGCCAATGGATTTTATTCTCGTATCCTACCAGTACTAACGCCCGGGATTACAAACTCCGTATACTGTTTCTAGTCATTTAACGTATTACTAAACTGTTACCTCTTCTTCCAGAATATTAGCCTTATTTGGAGCGTTTTCTTTCTCAGGTTTATTGCTGTTCATTTTGGGTGCCACTTTCCCACAGTTTTAGATGCAGTTTTCTTCAGGTTCTACAGCTCCAGCGGGCAGAATCAGGAAGTAAAAAAAGAAAGACCTCTCAGACCGACCCGGGCAATGAAGGATGAAATGTCCCACTCTTCACTGTCTTCAGTGCCGCAAGAATGTCTTCAATAAATCATGTTACAGGAAGACCGCGTTGTGGAATGAGTAGGAGCTGTCTCCTCCGTGACCGAGACTCTGTAGACACTACTTAGCCCTATGTGAAACGGCTGCTCCCCTTACCAAAGATGTTCTCATCGGGTCCAACAATGAGTGATGACATCAGAGCAGGAGGCCGGCCAGCCACAGCAGGGGAGGAGCAGTCACTTTTGGAAGTATCAGTACCTCCAGGGATGAATGGCTGAGACCTGAGAGAGGAGTACGTACAATGTTTGCGTGTGCGTAGGAGTCTTGCATTGTGTATATTAATTCTTCCGCAAGCTGCAGACAGCACATTTTAATACGTTTGAGCGAGCTGATTTTTACATCATTTGCAGCATCTATTCACTTAAATACTTTCAAGGTTTAATATGCCAAATATAACCGATCGTTATACTACTTAGATACGCTCCATCCTCAGGTTGCATGGATGTGTGTGTGTATATATATATATATATATATATATATATATATATATCTTGCTTGCTTACCTAAAGGAGTAAAACTCGTATTGCATTCGCATTGGTGCAGTCAGGTTTTTAACCACTGGAAACCGATAGAAATGTTTAGGGGGATGAGTCTCTTCTAGCTAGATTCCTATGGAACTGTCCTATATTAATCAAGTACTGCAAGTGCATCAAGGAGCAGGAACCTCATGTCTGCCATGCATGGGGCAAACCTAAGGCAGCTGGTGGTTGAGCCCACCAGGAAGGGGGTGTACTGGACTTACTGCTGACAAACGGGCACAGAATCATGGATGTTGAGGTGGGCAGTGCCCTTGGTACCAGTGACCACAGAACTGTGTGGTTTGGCGTCAACACGTTGGCAGAAGAAAACCATTCAAATATTAAGATCCTAGATTTCCGGAAGGCCAACTTCATGGAGATGGGAGAACAGCTCAAAATTGCTCTGGCAGCAGAAGATACAGGGGGAGGAGTAGAAGAACAGTGGCTTAGCCTCAAGAGATCCATAGCAGGAGTGACAAGTCAATGTGCCAGATTGCTTAGCAAAAGCAAAAGAATGAAGTGCCCAATGTGGTTCTCTAACGTCAGTAGCCGAGAAAGTGTGAGAAAAAAGTAAGGCATTCAGGAAATACAAAGAGACACAGAACGAAGAAGATAGACTGAAATATCTGGAGAAGCAGAGAGAAGCTGGGAAAGCTGTCAGAGGGGCTAAGGCAAGAATGGAGGAAGGAATAGCACATGCTATTAAGAAGGGGGACAAGACCTTCTTCCGTTATATTAGCGAGAGGAAGAAGACCAGAAATGGTATTGTTAGGCTAAAGAAGAGAGAGGGTGGGTGGGTGGAGGATGACCTTGAAAAAGCTGAGATTCTGAACAAATATTTTTGCTCAGTATTTACCAAGAAAGAGGCAGGGGAAGGACCAAGACTCATGATGATAGATGTACAGGGTGGAGAGAGGTGGACACCAGCCCATTTATGGTGGATAGAGTCTTGAAGGAACTAGGAAAATTAAAGACAGACAAGGCAATGGGGCCAGATGGGATTCACCCTAGAGTGTTGAAAGAACTCAGGGAAGCTTAGCAGGTCCGCTGACAACCCTCTTCAACCAATCACTGGAGACAGGGGAGGTACCTGGGGACTGGATGATGGCAGAGGTGATCCTCCTGCACAAGACTGGAAGTAGGGAGGAGGCAGGCAATTACAGACCTGTCAGCCTCACCTCAGTGGTGGGGAAGCTGATGGAGTCCCTGCTTGAGGAGAAAGTAGTGAAGTTCCTGGAGTCAAGCGGTGCAAAAAACACAAGGCAGCATGGATTCACTGAGGGTAGGTCCTGTCAGACTAATCTTATCGATTTCTTTGACTGGGTGACCAGGGTGGTGGATCAGGGAGAGGCGGTGGATGTGGCCTACCTGGATTTCAGTAAGGCCTTCGACACCGTTCCTCATAGAATGTTGCTTAACAAACTGGGGAATCTGGGTGTGGGCTCTAAAGTGGTAAATTGGGTTGGAAACTGGTTAAAAGGCAGGACCCAGAGGGTGGTAGTAAATGGCATAAAATCAGACGAGGGGGATGTGACCAGTGGGGTTCCACAGGAATCGGGGCAGGGTCTAGTTCTATTCAATGTCTTCATAAGCGACATTGCAGAGGGACTGGAGGGGAAAGTATTCCTGTTCATAGATGACACCAAGATATGTAACAGAGTTGACACACAGGAGGGGCTAGATAAAATGAGAAATGTTCTAAGACTATTTGAGGAATGGTCAAGGGTTTGGAAGTTGGGTTTCAATGCTAAGAAGTGCAAGATAATGTACCTGGGACACAGAAACCCAAGAGAGGAATACAAGATGGGGGGCAGGTTGTAGCCACCACAAGTCAGGAGAGAGACTTGGGGGTTATACCTGATGACCTGAAGTCAGCCAAACAATGTAAAAAAGCAGCAGGGAAGGCAAACAGAATGCTGGGGTGCATAGGAATGGACATAACCAGTAGGAGGAGTGAAGTGGTGATGCCACTGTATAGATCACTGGTGAGGCCTCATCTGGAATAATATGTCAAATTCTGAAGACTGCATCTCAGAAAGGACATAGACAGAATAGAAGCAGTCCCAAGAAGAGCAACAAAAATGGTACATGGACTGCACCACAAGTCTTATTAAGGAAGACTCGAGAACCTAAACATCTATTCACTGGAAGAGAGAAGGGAGAGAGGGGGTATGATAAAGACTTTCAAATACTTTAGAGGAATAAATAGGGTACAGGAGGGGAGCATTTTTCAGAGAAGAAAGTGCACAAGGACGAGGGAACATGACATGAGGCTGGAGGGAGGGAGGCTTAGGGGGAATGCTAGGAAATATTTTTTTGCAGACAGAGTGGTGGATCCATGTAACAGTCTACCAGCGGCGGTGGTGGTGGAAGCGAAAACAGTATGGGGATTCAAAAGCACATGGGATAAGCATAAAGGCATCCTGCAGTACAGCAGAGTAGGGCAAAGGTAGTCCAGAAATAGTAGGGATTGCCAAACTAAGTAAGGAAATGGGCAGACTAGGTAGACTGTATGGTCCTTAGCTGCCAACAGATTCTATGTTTCTATGTTTCTAAAAGACAAAGATGACACAGGTGGTGGAACTATCGTGCAGTGTTATACGTTTGTTTTGCAGTTAAACGTTTTATTAATATTTTTAAACAATTTTTTTTAAGAAGTGGTGAAAGTGAGTTCCTGAGGGTCCCCTCCCGATTTAACCCCTGTTTTAAATGGAGTTAAACCTAAAACTCCATGCCAGAAATAAGGACAAGAAAAATAGGACCCTTTTTGGAATAGATGAAAACTAGATGATTTGTAATAGGTCCAGAACTGAAACAGATCAATTCTAGTTTTTCTATTGTCACTACCCTACTTCCTGCTAGAATCCCGGGCTAGAACCCTCTGACTCACCAGAGTGGCACCTCCCGAACCTTCAGAATGCTCATGGACCCATCAGAATGGCACTGACCTGCCAGAATGCCTACTGGCCTGTCAGATTTGCCCCCAACCCACCAGAATTGCCTCCAACCTGCCAGAATGCCCCACCCTCCCACAGTGACACTTGCCAGAATGCCCACTGACCCAGCTGAATATGTCTTTTGTGAGCAGGACCTGTGGCGCCGTGGAGGTACTAAATGCGTGCCTGGCTGATATCCAAGACTGGATGTCCTCTAACTGGCTGAGGCTTAATATGACAAAACAGAGGTACTAGAGATAGAGCCTGGCCATCGGTGGGAGGTGGAGGCTGCTGGGGTGGCTGATGATGGGTTGGCAGCCTCCCCCAAAGTGAAAAACCTGAGCATTATCCCCAGCAACAGACTGACACTTGAGGACCAGGTGTCATTCTGTTGTACGGCGTAGGTTTTACTACTTTAGGAATATCACCTAGATGAAAGCCTTTATCCTGCCAGATGACCTGCTTTCATTGGTGCATGCATTTGTGACATCCAGAGTTGACTATTGTAATGCACTCTGTCTCAAGGTTAGTGGAGGGGTCCTGTGTCACCTGCAACTAGTGCAGAAAGCAGCAGCCAGGTTGCTGGCAGACGTCTTGAGGTCATGTTATGTGATCCTGGTCTTGCATGATCTGCCCTGGCTGCCAGTGAGGTGGAGAATCACCTTCAGGGTTGGTCTTCTCACCTACGCAGCCCAATGCAGTCTGGGTCATGGCTGTATGAGTGATTTCCTGACTCCCACCACTCCCAGCACTCACTCCACTCCTCCTCCTCCGAGGGCCGCCTAGCAATTCCCAGGGTCTGGCTAAAGACATCTGGTGATCGTGCATTTGCGGTGGCTGCGCTGGCCCTGTGGAATTCACTTCCAAGGTCTTTGACGGAGGCTCCCTCACTGGAGGCCTGTAAGTGAAGACTGAAAGCACATCTTTTTAGGGATACCTATGGGACTTAATATTGGTCTTTGTCTGGATCACCCAGCTGCTGTCCTATTTCTTCTGAATATGCTGCTCTTAATTTAGTTACTCGTGTCTTTTGGATGTGTATTTATTTTAGTATTGCCACTGTATGTACATTGTACAGCACCCTGAGCCTCAGCGACAGGGCACTTTATACATAAAATCTTACTTACTTACATACAACAGCCAGACAGACAGGTCTCCCTCACACCCTTACTCTAAATTATCCTGAGATAAACTACATTCAACAGACAGCATTCCCTCTCAGCTATCCTGACCCAGACTGTAACGTGGCTTCCTACAGCATATACAAGCATGACCCCACAGCCTACTGTCACTATATTATATTCTGTGGTTAAAGCAGTAGAGCAACAAAAATGTTTTTTCCAAAAGCTTGTTTCAACTACAATAAATAAAAAATATTAGCATACTTGTCACATCCACTTTTCTACATACCTCCTATGCTGTGCACTATGAGTTTTTCTTTTATTCTCTTAATCCTAATCCAAGTCTACAATGCCATTTCTAAAACAAATGTGGCAACCATATTATTTTTCTTTTTTTTTTTTAATTCAAAGTTCATTAGAAATTTTAAATTACAGAGAGAAGATCCATTTTATGCAAAAGATAAGTGGATTATACAATGTGAAGGCTTCAGATCTATCCTCCTCCCCTCCACAGACACCTCCCCCTCCCTCCCCAACCAGCCCACACAGAGCACACATCTATACAGAATCAAGTCGAGACTGAGGTGCTGTCAGTACCTGGACGGAGTGAATAAAGTGCTTGTAAGGGACCCCATGTCTTATTGAACTTCTTGAGTCTATTATGTAGGCTAGCTATGGTCTTTTCAGTTCTAAGGTTTGCTAGAAGCTCTTGGAGCCATTTGGTGTATGTAATTTCTGCACTATCTTTCCAATGCCTCAGTGTTAATTTTTTAACGGACATTGAAATTAAAGCTATATTGTATCTCCGGCTTAAAACTGGAATAGTGGAGAAGTCCCCTAATAGACACATTTCTGCTGTAAATATGTTGGTTAAGCCTAAAAGGGGGTCTGTTCTTTGTTTGATAAAAACCCAGAGTGAGGCTACCTTTGGGCATGTCCAGAAGATATGGAGTAGATTGCCATCATCCTGAAGGCATTGGGTGCAAGTCGGGGATGGAATCATTCCCAGTTTGACCATTTTTTGAGGGGGATAACAAAGATTATGTAAGATTTTGAATTGCATAAGTCAAAGCCTATCTTGTGTAATGAATTTATGACAATTTTGCCATAGGGTAGGTCAGTTAATGTCTTGGTCAGGGAAAAGAGAGGACCAGTAAGGCATCAGGCCAAAATTGTCTGGACAGATCCAGTCATATAAGATACTATATATTTTGGATACTGCTTGTGGGATGCTCATTAATGGGCTTAAGTCTCTTTGGAAAGACAGCTTCAGGGGTTGAGGTGGAGTGGCTCCAAAGACCTTTAATAGCAGATGGCGTAGTTGGAACACCTTAAAAATGCTGAATTTCAGGATGTTGGCTTTGTCCAAAATTTCTGGAGAGGAAAGCAAAAGCGTGTCTTCCTTGACAAAATATGTAAGGGGACAGTTTCTTAATTGGGGAATCCATCTCAACTGAAGAGGTTTACCTTCTATTTTGAGATTAGGGTTGCCTCAAAAAGTTTGAGATAGGTCCAAAATGTGATTGTATTTTAAAAAGGAGCAGAGTTGGGAATAGACCCTGATGGAAACTGCTATGGGAGAAAGTTTTAATGAAAGAGAGAGAGAACTGGTTTTTGTATACAGTAAAGCTGAGGGGGAGAGACCTTGTGCCTTTATTAGGGTTAATTCTATTTTAAGACAGGCCAGTAACAAAGGCAAGGGGGCCAAAGAGTTTTCTGCACATAACCATCTGAGATATGTAGAGGCATGGCTGGCCCAGTAGTACAATCCAATATGTGGTAGATGTAACCCCCCTTTAATTTTAGGGGCAGCTAGTTTGTGGTATGCCATTCGAGGTTTCTTACCAGACCAGATAAAATCAGTGATTAGGTTGTGAATCTTCTTAAACCACTCCAGGGGGAGACAGATATTCAGGTGATTAAGTGGATGAAAAAGACGAGGAAAAACATTCATCTTTATTAGGCTGATCTTCCCCCAAATGGAGATTGGCAGGAGAGACCATCTTTTGAGGTTCTGACTGATCGATGCCACTAGGGAGTCCAAATTTAGTTTCATGAGTTTGGGCTCCTAGTAAGTTCAGTCCCCAGATACCTCAGGGAATCTGATCTCCAGGCAAGCCCCAGGGCAGAGATGGTGTGCTTCAAAATCTTGTAATTAAGAGGAAACACTACTGTTTTCTCCACGTTTAATTTGTAATTGAACATATTGCTAAAATCTTTGATGATGTCCAACATTGGTGGGATAGAGCTAGCTGGGTGAGACAGCTGGAGAAGAAGGTTGTCTGCATAGGCCGATACTTTAACTATTTGGTCCTGAATAGGTATGGCTTGCACCTCTTGACAGTCTGTAAACCTACATATAAGGGGTTCTAAGTAGATATTAAAAAGAAGTGGGGACAGGGGACATCCTTGCCTTGTTCCGGCTTGCAGAAGAAAAGGCTCAGATGTAACCCCATTACTGGTGACCTGAGCAGTCAGGACTCTATACAGCAAGCTTATCCATTTTTGAAACACTGGGGGAAAACCAAATGCATTCAGGGTACGTATCAGATAGCACCAGTTGACTCGCAGTCAGAGGCCTTCTCGGCTTCCAGGGAGACCAGTGCTGCCGGGAAGTCAGCATCCCTGGATGCAGAGAAGTCATGAGATAGGGTACGTAAGTGATCTATTGAAGATCTACCCTTCATGAAACCTACCTGCTCTGGCCCTATAAGGTCTGGAAGAACTTTACTAATCCGATCAGCCAGAATTATTTTTTTTTACTTTCTCTTTATTCTCCCCCTCCTCGCAGCTCTCCCCTCTTCGGGAGACACCTATGGCCTTATCAGCTCTTGCTCATCAACCTGGTGGCCGGTGCAGTCCATCCCCCATGGAGCCATGGCTGTACCCCCCCAGGCAGGTATGGGGTGGGAGCCCTTGCACCCCAATGCTTCACTGTGTTTTGTCGGCACGCTGTCTCCAGGCAGGTAGGGGCATTGAAGGTTGGGGCCTGGTGCTCTGTCTACTGGGAGGCTGCAAGTTTTTTTCCTGATGTTCTCGATGTGCCAGGTCCCCAGACATCAAGGCACTGAAGCTCCGATGTCTGGCACGTCGCCCCCTCTGTTGGAGCACTGGGCTTGCTGTACCTCGGGTCTCCACCTGGGGCCAGACAAGAGCCAAGCTCTGGTACCCCCCCGAGAGGACCCAGCGGCCTTGGGATGCTCAAGTCCTCCTCCCGTCACCCTCCAGCTCCCGGCCTCGCTCCTGAACTCTGTCGCTGACGTCGCAAGCGGAAATCCAACCGCTGCGCCGGTGGGCCAGCGATCAGCCAGAATTTTAGTCAATATTTTGATATCTTGGTTAAGAAGTGATATTGGTCTGTAACTTGTTACCAGATTTGTGCATTTACCAGGTTTGGGCGGGAGTACAATTAGGGCTTCAAAAAAGGATTTATCTGACTCGAGTTCAGAGAGGATGTGTTGGTAAAGTGGAAGGAGTATCAAAATTAGTTGCTGTGCAAAAACTTTGTAAACGTTGGAGGAAAAGCCAACTAGCCCAGGTGTTTTATCTGCAGGGACATCTTTAATTACTCTAGCTAATTCCGCTGTGGAGAGTGGAGATATCAGGAATATCTTCTGTGACTGTAGGATGGAGGGCAGGTGGGATTTTGTTAAGTAGGAATCTATTTGAGATACTGAAGGGGGTTGTCCATGGGACCATACAATTTTTTGTAATAATCCCTGAACATTGTCACTGTGTCTTTTGGAGTGTTCCTTAAGGTATCCCCTTCTAGGGAGGGTTGGATGCAATTAACCTAGAATATGCCTGTTGTTTGAGTTTGAGGGCAAGCAAATGACCTGCCTTCTCCCCTTGATCCAAGTAGGAGGTTTTGGCTTTCAATATAGCAAGTTCTGCTTTTTCTCTCAACAAATCTAAATATGAGTCTTTTAATTTCACCAGGTCCTGTCTATACTGCTCAGTAGATTGAGGGGTGAGCTTACTCTCCTTTATCCTGGATTTGGGATAGAAGAGACCTAACCTATTCTTTGTGTTTTCTCTTTCAACTGGAAGACAATCCAATAAGCAGCCCTCTTAGATAAGCTTTCACTGCACACCACTCTAAGTCTGGTTTACCCATGGGGTTAGCGTTGAATGAGACAAATTGTGTGATTTGATCTGATATGTATTTGACAGTTCCTGAATCTTTTAAGAGTTGATTGTTGATCTTCCAGCACCCTCCTTTGTTGGGAAGGAATGCAAAAGAGATCAGGCAGGAGACTAGGGAGTGGTCTGATGGTGGGCTCGGGTGTATAGAAGAGTCCAGCACTCCTGGAATGAGCATTTGAGAAATAAGCAGGTAATCAATTCAAGAGGAGGATTTATGTGGTTGGGAGGTAAAAGTATATTCTCTTTCCAAGGAGTGAAGGACACGCCAGATATCACATAGACCTGATTGATCTAATAGCTCAGTGAGCACTCTCTGTGCTGGAGAAAGCCCCTTACGGGAACTTCCTGAGTGATCCATGTTCAGGTCAATAGCTAAGTTTAAGTCTCCCTCTATAATAATTGGGATAGATAAGAAGGGAGCCAGAGCATTAAGTAACTGCATAAAAAACCCAGGAGAGTCAATATTAGGGCCGCACATACTTCCTAGTATAATATCCGTTGGATGAAGTTTCCCTCTCACTAGCATGTACCTACCCTGGGGATCAGCAATGGTTTGAATAGGAGAAAATGGATCAGACCTGCTTATTAAAATCATGACCCCACGGCTCTGTGTATTACCCTCTGCAGAGACAAATTGCCCTACCTGTTGCCTTCTCATCTTGACAGCTTCCGAAATAAGCAAATGTGATTCTTGTATAAATTGTATATCAACCTTCAAAAGATTCAGGTGTTTTAAAATTTTATATTGTTTGGTCTTATTTCTAGCCCTTTTAACGTTCCATGTAAATAGCTTCAATGCCCTAGCCAGTTAAACATATTGTTCCAAGGATTGTTCCTCGATAGGGGGTTATGCTTAGAAAACTTTTGCACCTCCTTCTGAAATGTCTCTGTGTTGCCCCCCAACCCTCCTCCCTCCTCCCACAAACCTGAACCCATACTCCCACCTCTATTTAGCGGTAGACCCAATTCCTGCATAGCCCAGCCCACCCCCTACCCTTTTCACATCGTTTCACACATTGCATCACACCCTATCGCTTCTCTCTCTCCCTCCAGCCACCTGATTTAAACTCTCCCTACATAAAAATAAATGTTTTAAACCTTAGTCTACTTCAGATATCAGGAAGCAAACTTTTGTAAATACCAGTGATCTCCTATCTGCTGTCTCATACAGTAACTAATCTAACAGGAAGCAAATATACATTGGTATCAAGGTAGGATAACTAAGTAGAAATACATCTCTGACTTATGTATCTCCAGAGCCAAGGTTGGATTAACTGAAATCATCTTTGTGATCAGTAAAGGGCTAAGACCGCCTAAAAAAAAAAAAAAAAGACAAAAAGAAAAAGTGTCACTAAAAACATAGGCTCTGTAAGTTCCACTGGGCAACTCTGTGCCATATGTCAATAAATGCAGAAAATATAACATTGAGTCAGGACCAGTTAGACAAGTCTTAAAAATAAAACCTGATCCCATCTTCTAACAGAGTGTGAAGGAATTCTAACCGCAGCTGCACTCCTCTCACTGACAGTATTTTGGTTAATCTGAAAGTCATGGTAACTAGAGGCGATTGTAAACAGAGAGCCATACAAAACCACTCGTGGATCGTAAAGTCATTAGAAATAATACTGAAGTACAATCCTGTCCTTTTCAGATGGTTGGGAAGGCAGACAGTCACTAGTACCCAAATAAAAAGTAAATATCAAGTGATTTTCCTCTCGGTAAAGTCAATGAGAAATATCCAAAGAAAAAGTGCATGTTGAATTGCTTTCATTCCGCAGACAAATAAACTGTTCTCGATTGTAACAATAACTGTGTGTAGAGGAGAAGCATAATTGTAACTCTTTGGAAGTTAACTATATATTATCAACCCATCACAGTTTGGGGCTAGTAAACAGTCACAGAATAATCCTTATGACGCTTTGTTAAGAAGAAGGATAACTAGAGAGTAACTGAGGGTGTATTTGTAGCCTGTAATATAGCACATTCCTTCTTAGTCAAGAGCTTGCGACATACACTTTCTGCATTAGGAGCGCAGCACAGATTGGAGAGGTGCTACTGTGCTATATCCCCCTCTAATGGTTCTTAACATATGCTGCAGGAAAGGGAAAATTTGCAGAGGTTGCCCCTCGGTTATTCGCACTGCCATGCAGGTATGCAAGAAGGTTTGGGTCCCCGGTTGCACGGTGAAAAATAATCTTTCTCCAGCAGTAAAATTCCATGGAAACCACATCGTTAGTTAGGTTTTTACAGTCCATCCTGTTACACAGTTAGCAGTGGCACAGTTTGTTGAAGGAAGCTTTCCGCCCATAAGTTTGGTAAAGCCAGCACTTAATAGAGTCTCAGCGTTTCTTGCATTTCACAAAGCTTGAGCAAGAGAATCAATCACATTGTTTATTACACAAGTAGAAGCCCCATCTCCCTCTCATACCTTGCTCAGGGGTCCCTGAAATAGGTCAGGAAGGGCTGATTTGAGTCCCACTGCTGCTGCCTCCAGATCTTCTTAGGAGGTCCAGGCCCCAGCTACCAAGACTTGAAGTTTTGCAGGGTAAATCATCTTAAATTTTATTCCAGCTGCGATTAGTTTCGATACCAAAGGGTGAAAAGCTGTTCTCCTTCGCCGCACCATAGCTGAGAGGTCTTGTGCAATTCAGATCCTATTGTCTTCCCAGTGCACCTCCTGCAGTTCTCTTATTTTAGATAGGAAATGCTGTCTCTCAAGGAAATTTAAGAAGCAGAAGATCAGGGGACATGGTGGGGCCCCACTCGGTGGCTTTGGATGGAGGGCTTGGTGCGCTCTTTTGATTATATAATTAGGCCCGAATGGAGAAGGGCGATGATTTTTTCAACCATTTTTTGTATAAACAGCACGGTATCTTGGCCTTCCTCTCCCTCTGGGAGACCTATGAGGACCATGTTGTTTCGGCGACTGTGGCCCTCTAGGTCTTCCACTTTTAGCTCCAAGTGGGTCATTTTTTGTCAGCAAGCCACTAACTCTGGGTCCAGTTTCTTGATCCTCTTCTCAAGGAAGCAAATTCTGACGGAGTTGTCTGAGGCCCTCTGAGAGATGTCTTTCAGAGCTTGGGTAAGAGATCTGATCTCTGACGTTATGTTGTGTAGATCTTTCCGAAAGGGTTTAAATTCCTCCAAGAATTGTTGACGTGTAAGTGGTTTTTGATCAATAGTTGAGGGCCCAGTGCTAGATCCTGAGGCCGAGCCAGAGGTCCGTGGTTTCTTTGGGGCCTTTTCTGGTGTTACTGGTGGAGTGTGCCTGGGAGGCGCTTTTCTCATTTCAGCATCCGTGGACGTTTCTGGTTGTGTTAGTTGAAAACTGGGAGTTAGCTCGTAGCCCAGTATAAAAATCAGGTATTTCTCTGATGTTTTTTAGTTAAAGAGAGCAAAAATGAGGAGTCGGGTTGCTGGAGCGATGTGAGGGAGCTGCTAGCCAGAGCTCTGCATCACCAGAAGTCCCAAACATATTTTTTTCTGTAGAAAAAAAATTAATTAAAACATTTCTAAAATCGTCAGATTTTGGTGGGACAAAAATGTTACCACCAAATGAAACTGAAAGATGTCTTAAATCTAACAAAAGGGCAGGGTATATTATTTTGCCCAGTTTTGTTGCACTTCTGCTTTAAATTGGAAATGTTCTGCTTTAAATTGGAAATGTTTAGCTGGGGAAACTCTTACATCTAGATTTCTAGGTAGTGTAAGTACTATTATTTCTAGGTGGTGGAATGCTCCTATAGTAGTCGGTGGAGAAAGATAACTGAGGTGGCTGAACTGTCACACAGTGTTTTGGGCTGCATAGCAAGAGTTATGCTGACTGTTGTTGATGGAGAAGGAGCAAGAGAAAAGAGGCTCTGCAAGGGCATGACTGGATACTAAATGCATTACATAATTGCAGTAATATTTACTCTGTGCAGTGGCGTTGAAGCACATCATGCTAGAAGTCTAGGAAATAGGATTCTGGACCTCGAAGCCAACATGGCAGAGGCCAGCCTGGATACTGTGGCCATTGCTGAGTCATGGTGCACTGAAAACCATGACAGACGCGGCCATTCCAGGCTATGCTCTGTTTTGGAAGGACAGGGTGGGAAGGAAAGGGGGGGTACTTTATGTGAGGGAAAGCATAAAAGCGATGGAGATATAGGGAATACAGGGGTAAGCAGTGGTAATGTGGGTCAGCCTGGAGATGTAGAATGAAGCCACTGTTCACACTCAAGTGATCTACAGACCTCCAGCACAGGGGGATGAATTAGATAAGGTACTGATGGAAGCTTTGGCAAGATGGCAGAAAAGGGGGAGATGCTGCTGGCAGGGGAATTCAACCTGCTGGAAGTAGATTGGAGCCACCCAGCAGTGGCTTCAGCCAGAAGCAGGAACATCCTGGACTCTTTTCAAGGGGTGTTCCTAAAGCAGCTAGTCAGGGAACCCACTCAAGATGGGGCAATACTGGACCTGCTACTCACTAACAGGGACAGTGTTGCAGGTGTCAAAGTGGGAGGACACTTGCAGACCAGTGATCACCGTACAGTGTGGTTCAGGATAAGGAGAGCTGCAGAATTTAACCACATAAGGGTGAGGGTCCTGGACTTCATGAGGGTAGATTTTATTGAGATGGGTGACCTGGCAGGGGGATGGCCTGGGTGGGGTGCAAACAGTGGGCAAAGCTAAAAGGCAACATAGCAAAGGCAACAAACCTCTACATCAAACAAATGAACAAAAGTAAGAGGAAAAAGAGACTGCTGTGGTTCTCAAAAGAGGTGGCTGAAAAGGCAAAAACTAAAAGGGTAGCATTCAGAAGGTGTAAGAAGACACAGAGGGAGGAGAATAGGGATGGGTACTGAGGCAAATAGATGAAAGCAGGCAAAGCAGTAAGGAGGGCTAAGACATGAACTGAAGAGAGAATAGCCCAGAAGGTAACAAAAGAGGACAAGACATTTTTTAGGTATGTAAGTTAAAAGAGGAAAACCAGGGGTGGTATTGTAAGGTTATAAGGCAAGGGGGTACTATGCTGAGGGGGAACAAGAAAGGGCAGACATCCTGAACAAATATTTTTGTTCAGTGTTCACAGAGGAAGGAGAAGGAGAGGGGCCACAAAAAAGTAAAAGAACCTTTGGCGGGAGGGAGGTAAACACTAATCCTTTCTTAGAGGAAACAGCCCTGAAGGGACTCACTAATCTGAGGGTGGAAGAAGCAATTGCACCAGACGGAGTGCATTCAAGGGTTTTGAAGGAGCTCAGCGAGGTACTGGCTGCACCACTGACAGTCCTATTTAACAGCTAAGTGGAAACAGGAGTGGTTCCGCAGGACTTGAGTAGGGCAGATGTAGTCCCACTACACAAAAGTGATAGCAATAAGGAGGCTGGCAATTATAGGCCAGTCAGCCTGACATCAGTGGTGGGAAAGTTAATGGAATCACTGCTAAAGGAAAGCATTGGACTATCCTGAATCCAGTGGGTTACAAGATCCAAGGCAGCATGGGCTCATGGGGGAGGTCATGTCAAGTGAATCTGATAGATTTCCTTGACTGGGTGACCAAGGAACTAGATCAAGGTGGAGCAGTGGACACTGCCTACCTAGAGTTCAGTAAGGCTTTTTATACTGTTCCACATAGCAGACTAGTAAGCAAGATGGGTAGCTTAGGAGTGGATCCAAAAGTGGTAAACTGGATAAGAAATTGGTTAGGGGATAGATAACAGAGGGAGGTGGTAAATGGAGTTCACTCTGAAGAATAGAGGGTGACCAGCGGGGTGCTTTAGGGGTCAGTGCTGGGACCAGTCCTCTTTAATGTCTTTATAAGTGACATCGATGGAAGAGTTGCATGGGAAGGTCTCCTTCTTTGTGGATAGCATCAAAATCTGCAAAAGGGTGGACACTTAGAGGGGGGCAGAGAGGATGAGCAGAGAGCTGAGGAAACTGGAGGAGTGGTTATGGGTATGGCAGCTGGGGTTCAATGTAAAAAAAAGTGTGAAATAATGCACTTAGTGCAAGAAATCCAGGGATAGAGTCAAAATGGGTGGAGTGGTATTGATGACTACCAAGCAGGAAAGAGAGCTGGGGGTAACCATATCCGATGGCCAGGCAGTGCAACAAGGCAGTCAGGAGGGCTAGTGGTATGCTAGGGTGCGTAGGGAAGGGTTCACCAGCAGAAAGAGGGGGCTGGTGTTGCCTCTGTATAGATCTCTGGTAAGACCCCACCTAGAGTACTGTGTAAAGTTATGGACACATCTCCAGAAGGACATAGAGAGGAGGCAGTCCAGAACAGGGCACAAATATAGTGCAGGGTCTGCATCAAAAGTCCTATGAAGACAGACTGAATGACCATAATATGTATACCCTTGAAGGGAGGAGAGGGGATATGATAAGAGACCATTAAGTACCTCACGGGGATAAATAAATTACAGGAGAGAAGTATTCTTCAGAAAACAAAGTGCTCAAGAACAAGGGAACATGCTGTGAAGCTAGAGGGAGTAGATTCAGGAAAGATGTGAGGAAGTACTTCTTCACAGTAATAGTGGTGGATTCCTGGAACAGCCTTCCACCAGAGATGGTGGGGGCAAAAACCGTGGTGGGGTTCAAGAATGCATAGTATAGGCCCAAGGAAATCAGAGTGGGGGGGGGAGAGCTATAAATCAAGTACAGTCTGTGGTAATAAAGTAGGTAGGGAAAATGGGCAGACTGGGTGGGCCAAGCAGTCCTTATGTGCTGTCAGATTATCTGTTTCTATGTTTCTATTATTAATAAGCATGAAATCAGTCCACTCTCTCTGTCTTTGTGCCCCCCAACCCAAGTTTTGCTAGTGACCTCACAGATAGAGAACATCCTTTCCATTCAACAAGTGAGGGAACAAAATAAGTCTGTCTGCTCTGCTGCAGTCCTGTTTTAGCCCCAATCAATCATCCTGCTCTGCATTAAAGGGGCCTGACACCAAGTTAAACATTTCCTTCTCAGGACCCTGCAGCAGATGATCTCCTTTCTCCCTGCCAGGATTTGAAGTTTTCCTTTAACCCTTTTGCAATTACTCTGGCAGGGCATTGTCAATTCTCCATACCCCAAAAAAAAAAAACAGAGAGAGAGAGAGAGAACCCCACCACCACCACCACTAACACGAGCACCACCAGCAGGGATTTTTCCTGTCTGGACTAGCTTTGTGCCATGCGTGAAAGGTAAGTTACAAAAACATGCTGTTTGACTGTCTGTTCATTTCTAAGAAACACTATATAGGATAGAGTTTTTTTTCTGTCCCCTGAGGCTTTTGGGAATGGAATCTATATGTGTATCAGTCTGGCAACTTCCACCCCAAAGCTGTGTTATTTTTATGTGTAATTTAGGATTTCCCGAGCTTGGGGTCACGGTGAGTTTTTCCTCAGTGTTTTTTTTTTAATTTGTAGCTTTTGTGAAAATATATGGGTGGGGATCTTGGGTCACCAGGATGGACCACTGGTCGTTTTCTGCTTGCAACATTCTATGTTTCTATGTTGTGGTTGGTACCTAAATTGGTACTGTAAATGTGGGACAAGTGTTTCATAAATGGGGGTGTGGGCTCAGCCTGTCATATATTGGAAATGTGGGACAATGTTCCTTAAATTGGGGGGGAGGGCACTCATCCTGTTACCTAATGTAAATGTGGGATGAGTGCCCCTTAAATGGAGGGCACTTAGCTTGTCATGTACTGTAAGTGTGGGATAAGCATCCTTTAAATGGAGGCTCAGCTTGTCACTTACTGTAAATGTGGGACAGTGTCCTCTATAATGAGCAAGGGGTCTCAGCCTACAAGCTACAGTAAATGTGGAACAGTATGCCTTAAACTGGGGTGTGGGGGGCACTAAGCCTGTTGTAAATGTGGGATGAGTGTCTCTTAAATGGGGGGGGGCACCCAGCATATCACCTGATGTAAATGTTGGACAAGTGTCATTTAAATTGGGGGGTTCCACCTCTCACTTACTGTAAACATGGGACAATGCCCCTTATAATGGGCAAGGGGGCTCAGTCTGTCACCTACTGTAAATATGTAGTAGTAGTAAAGACCTTTATCATAGGACAGTATGGTTTACTGTAACCACAGTGGTAGAGGAAAATCATACAAGGATTAGGGTTCTGGATTTCAGGCTGGCCAACTTTAAAGAAATGGGGGACAGCTTAAAACTGCCCTAGCGGCAGAAGGTTCAGGGGGAGATGTGGAGGAACAGTGGTCTAGACTCAAAAGAGTCATAACAAAAGTAACAAGACACTGTGCTAGAATGCATAATAAGAGTAAAAGAAAGAAGTGGCCACTATGGTTCTCGAAGGTAGTGGCACTCATCCTGTTAGCTAATGTAAATATGGGATGAGTGCCCGCTTAAATGGGGGGCACTTAGCTTGTCATGTACTGTAAATATGGGATAAGCATCCTTTAAATGGGGTCTCAGCTTGTCACTTACTGTAAATGTGGGACAGTGTCCCCTATAATGAGCAAGGGGGCTCAGTCTATCACCTACAGCAAATGTGGAACAGTGTCCCTTAAACTGGGGGGAGGGCACTAAGTCTATTGCCTACTGTAAATGTGGGATGAGTGTCTCTTAAATGGGGGGGGCACCCAGCTTGTCACCTGTTGTAAATGTTGGACAAGTGTCCTTTAAATTGGGGGTTTCTGCCTCTCACTGTAAATGTAGGACAGTGTCCCTGTCCCTTATTATGGGCAAGGGGGCTCAGCCTCTCATCTACTGTAAATATGCAGTAGTAGTAAAGACCTTTATCACAGGACAGTATGGTTTACTGTAACCACAGTCGTAGAGGAAAGCCATACAAGGATTAGGGTTCTGGATTTCAGAAGGGCCAACTTTAAGAAAATGTGGTGACAGCTTAAAAGTGCCCTAGTAGCAGAAGGCATGGGAGAGATGTGGAGGAACAGTGGTCTAGACTCTAAGAGTCATAACAGAAGTAACAAGACACTGTGTTAGAATGCATAGTAAGAGTAAAAGATAGAAGCGGCCACTATGGTTCTCGAAGGTAGTGGCTGAGAAAGTAAGGGAAAAATGAAAGGCCTTTAGGAAATACAAGGAGTCTCAAAAGGATGAGGACAGGGAGAAGTATCTGGAGAAACTGAAAGAGTCTGGGAAAGCAGTCAGAAGGGCTAAGGCACAGAGAGAGGAAGGTATAGCACAGACTACTAAGAAAGGAGACAAGACTTTTTTCAGATACATTAGCGAGAGGAAAAAGATCAGAAATTGTATTGTTAGGCTAAAGAAGGAAGGGAGAGGGTGGGTGGAAGATTACCTATAAAAGGTTGAGATACTGAACAAATACTTTTGCTCAGTGTTCACCAGGGAAGGGGCAGGTGAGGGACCAGAACTCTTTAGTAGGGGTAGTCAGGGGAAGGAGGTTGATTCCAGCCCATTCACTGTGGAAAGAGTCCTAGCAGAACTCGGGAAAATAAAAATGGACAAAGCAATGAGGTCAGATGGGATTCACCCCAGAGTATTAAAGGAACTCAGGGACATACTGGCAGGTCCACTGACTGACCTTTTCAACTCATCTCTAGAGACAGGTGAGGTACCTGAAGACAGGAGGAGGGCAGAGGTGGTCTCTCTCCACAACAGTGGCAATAGGGAGGAGACAGGCAGCAATTACAGACCTGTCAGCCTGACCTCAGTAGAGGGGAAGCTAATGGAGTCCCTACTTAAGGAGAGGATTGTGAAGTTTCTGGAGACTATTGGGGCACAGGATCCAAGGCAGCATGGATTCTCACCTGGAAGGTCCTGTCAGACAAATCTAATTGATTTCGTTGACTGGGTGACCTGTGGTAGATCAGGGAGGGGTGGTGGATGTGGCCTGCCTGGATTTCAGCAAGGCCTTTGGCACTGGCCCACATAGGAGATTGTTAAATAAATTGAGAAACCTGGGAGTGGGCCCTGTGGTAGTAAAATGGGTTGAGAACTGGCTAAGAGACAGGTCTCAGAGACTGGTAGTCAATGGCATGAAATCTGAAGAGACGGAGGTGACCAGCGGGGTGCCACAGGGATCAGTGCTGGGACCAGTCCTGTTAAATGTCTTCACTGGTGACATTTTTTTTTAAACAGGAGAGACACACTAAGCTGAAAGCTTGTTTACAGGTGCGACCTAGGAGCACAAGCAAGCTAAGTGACTTGCTCAGGGTCACACAGTATGCAAGTGGGGGCTGTGGGATTCAAACCCAGGTCTCCAGGTTTGCAGCTCAGAGCCTTAAACCACTGTGCCATATTGCCTCCTTAACATTGCAGAGTGTCTGGAGGGAAAGGTATGCCTGTTCGCGATGATCCCAAGATCTGCAACAGAGTTGACACACCAGAAGGGATGGAAAGAATGAGGAAGGATCTAAGCTTATTGAAAGAATGGTCGGGTAAATGCCAGTTGAGTTTCAATGCTGAAAAGTACTAAATAATGCACCTGAGTCACAGGAATCCAAGAGAGGAGTACAGGATGGGGGGTGAGGTTCTGGCCACCACAAGGCAAGAGAGAGAGACCTGGGGATCACCATATCAGATGACCTAAAGGCGACCAAGCAGTGTGAAAAAGCAGTGGGGAAGTCAAAGAGAATGTTGGGATGTATAGGTTGGGGCATAACCATCAGAAAGAAAGAGGTGGTGATGCCGCTGTACAGATCACTGGTAAGGCCTTACCTGGAGTACTGCGACCAGTTTTGGAGACTGCATCTCAGGAAGGACATAGGCAGGATGGAGGCTGTCCAGAGAAGGGCCACGAAAATGGTACTTGGGCTGCACCAGAAGCCATATGAGGAAAGACTCAGGAACCTTAACATCTATTCATTGGAGGAGAGGAGAGAAAGGGGGGATATGATAGAGACATTCAAGTACCTTAGGGGTATAACAAGGTACAGGAGGGAAGCATCCGTCTTTTGGATGAGACGTTAAACCGAGGTCCCATCTGCCTGTTCTGGTGGTAGTTCAGTTGGATGTTAAAGATTCCATGGCACTTCTCATAAAGAGTAGGGGAATTTCCCCAGTGCCCTGGCCAAATTTCCCTCATTCACTAAAAATACCACCAACAGCTTAGTCTGGTTCAAGGTCAGTTGGCATTCATCTGTATTCCCCTTCCCCAGGTCGTGCCTGAAAATAGGCAGAATCTGCCTAGTGCACTTACCCAAACTAAATAAAATAAGTAAATATTTCAGAGGAAGCATTACAGAAGGACAAGGGGACATGATGTGGGGGTGGAGGGAGGAAGGCTCAGGGGATGTCAGGAAGTACTTTTTCACAGAAAGGGTGGTGGATCTGTGGAACAGCCTTCCAGTGGAGGTGTTGGGGGCTAAAACAATACAGGGGTTCAAGAGCGCATGGGATAGACATAAGGGTACCCTGGAGATGGGCAGAGAAGGCATGCCCCAGATCAAATAGGATCTGGGCTGTCAACACTGAGTAGGGAAATGGGCAGACTAGGTGGGTCATATGCCATCAGATTCTATGTTTTTTATGTTTCTATTTTTAAGGCTACATAGTGAGAGTATTGTGGACAGAGGAGGAGAGAAAATAGGGGGTCTGGAAGGGTATGGCCTGATACTAAACAGTGAGATGCAATATATCTCATTTTCACTGGGGTGTTGCTTTTACACATTTTTACACTGCATTTAGCCAGGATAACACAGCAGAGATGCTAGCTCTCATTTTCAGTCTGTCAGCTGGGTTATCCTGGGAAAATATATTGTAGACATGCATAACAGCAGGACCTCACTGAAAATGAGATATTGCATCTTAGCTGGCCTATCCTCAGTAAATACAATGCAAAAATGTGTAAACACAGGACTCCACTGAAACAATATATTACATCTCAGCTGGGCTATCCTGGGTAAATACATTGTAAAAATGGGTAAAATCAGGATCCACCAGGGCCTGATATACCCATTTTTACAATGTATTTACCCAGGATAGTCCAGCTGAGACATAATATACTGTTTTCAGTGAGCTCCTGCTTTTAAACATTTGTACAGTGTATTTACCCCATATAGGTCAGTTGAGATGCAATATCTCATTTCAGTGGAGTCCTGTTACCCATTTTTACAGTGTATTTGCCCAAGATAGCCCAGCTAAGATGCAATACCTTTTTTTCAGTAAGGTCCTGCAAGCAGACTGTCCAATATCACTGTAACAGTGTGCAATAGAAACTTTCCTCCTGAAACATCACTTCCTATATTTCAAGCTCACTGGATGTACCACCCAGTGACTGTCTAACTGACAGAGACAGGTAGTGCTGGCCAGTCAAATCTCAGTCTTTGAAAAAAATAATGAGATGAGGACTAGACTTGATTTTCAGTCTCACTCCTAAAAAAAAAAAGAGACTTGCAATATATTTCAGTGGGACAAGTACAATTGTTTTTACAAATATACTTTTATTCACAAACTAACATATTAAAAACGACAGCAGAGTAGGCCTCATGGTCTATCGAGTCTGCTCGGGCCTCAGCACCCTTATTGGGTTCCGTAGCCAACTTCCAGGCTCCTTTCATGCTCCCCCCCCCCAATCCTGGGACCCCAGGGCAAGCCATCCTCTGCATCACCCCTTGCCTATACCTGTCGCATCCTCTCTTGAACCCTTCCACCTTAGCTACCCGTACCAGCTCCCGGGGCAGCTCATTCCACCACTCTCTCGGTGAAGTACCTCCTCCTCCTCCTCCTCCTTTCCCCCCTAAGCCTCCCACCCTCAGTCTTCCAACTGTGCCCTCTGATGACTCCAACCTTCTTCAGCCAAAGGATCCCATCTTGGTTTACCTTATTTATTCCCTTGAGGTACTTGAAGACCTCAACCATATCCCCCTGTCCCTTCTCCCCTCTAGCGAGAACAGGTTGAGCTCCTCCAGTCGCTCCTCATATGTCATATCCCCCAGTCCCTGGATCATTTTGGTTGCCCTCCTCTGAACCCTCTCTAGGAGCTGGATGTCCCTCCTTAGGTGCGGCTATCAGAACTTCACACAGTACTCAAGGTGTGGCCTAACCAGGCCAGCGACAAAATCACCTCCCTGTTCCTCAAGGTAATCCCTCAGCCAATGCAGCCCAGCATCCTATTTGCCATGACCATGGCCCTCCTGCACTGCTCCGAGTTATTCATGTTGACATCCACCTTGGCTCCCAGGTCTTTTTCCCCTGCCGAAGCCTGCAACTCATCATCCCCCAGGGTGTATATGTATTCAGGGTTCCCTCACCCTAGCTGTAGCACCTTGCACTTGGAGGAGTGAAATTTCAATCTCCAGGTGCATGACCACCTTTCCAGGGTATCTAGATCCCCTTGCAGAGCCACCCTACCTTCCTCCCCCTCCACCACTGCCACCAGCTTAGAGTCATCCACAAAGAGACTCATTTTGCACCTGATGTCTTCCCTGATATTGGAGATGTAGGCATTAAACAGGAGTGGCCCCAGAACTGATCCCTGTGGGACCCCACTAATTACCTCCTTAGGAGACGAGACCTCCCCCCCCCACCACTACTCACTGGGTGCACTCAAAAAGCCAATTTCCAATCCACCTAACCATCAGTGGTCCTACCCCCATCCTCCTCAGCTTCTTCAGTAAACCCATGTGAGGGACCGAATCAATTGTCTTGCTGAGGTCCAGGAATAGTACATCCACCGGTCTCCCCTGATCAAGTGCTGATGTCACCCACTCGTAGAACTCCACAAGGTTAGTCTGACATGTCACAAACCCATTCTGCTGTTCATCCAGGTATCCCTTTTCTTCCAGGAAACCCCCCAGCCTCTCCCTAAGTATGCCCTCCATTAACTTTCCCACCACCAACGTCAGACTGATGGGGCTATAGTTCCCTGTGTCTTCCCGTGAACCCCCTTTATGGATGGGCACAACGTGTGCCTGCCTCCAATCCCTGGGCACCCACCCCATCTGCAGCGACATGTTAAAAAGATCTGCCAGTGGTGCAGCCAGAACATCAGCCAACTCCCACAGTACTCTGGGATGAATAGCATAAGGACCCAGAGATTTGCACTTTTTTAGGGACTTGAGGGCTTCCCACACCCGGCCGATAGGGATATCAGCATCCATCTATCCACCCCCTTCGGCAGATCCAGCCTGACACCTCCCCCAGAGACCTTCTCCCCCAGCAGCCTGTTCGCCGGCAGGTACCCTAACAATCAGGTCTGGAGCAGGTACCCTACCATTCAGGTCTGCTGCCCCATCTGTTCCCTGCAACCCCTTTTCCAGATGTTCTCTAGCATTCTCCTTAGTGAATACCGAGGCAAAGTACTCACTGAGTACTTCCGCCTGCACACCAGCCCCTTCCGCCCACCCCCCACATCCTCAACCTACTGAGCTGGCCCCTGACTTTCCTCCTCTCACCAATACAGTGTACCTAAAGAACCCTTTTTCCCCACCTCATATCCCCTGCACCAGCCTCTGCTCTTTTCTAGCCTTTGTCCTCTTCACTACTCTGGTGACCTGCTTGGCTGCAAAATGATAGTTCTCCCCATCCAACACCCCTCATTATCTTTTGTACCTACGTAGGCAGCCTTTCTCTCCTTCACTGCCTCCTGGACCTCCTTGGTCCGCCAGCATGGTTTTCGAGAATTGCCACCCTTGCACCTCACTCTCGCACAGGACTTGGTAGCCTCCTGTAGCCCCCGTTTGATGATCCCCCACCTGCCTTTTTCATCATTTCTACATTATTTATTGCTTTTTATACTACATTTGCCAACCCTAACACCCCACCTCTACCCTGCAGGCATTAATAGGAAAAAACATTATGGTTTGATCTCTCTCTCATGTGTCTTCATAAATCAGGCATGGCATGTGCCTTGTTGTCAGCCATAATGTTCACCCCCATTCCATCAGTAAATAAGCTGAGATGTGTACAGTATATGAGGATAGGGTGAGCATTAGAGTTGACAACCCCGAGCCACACACCATGCCTGATTTACGAAGACACAGGAGAGGACAAACTGTATTGTTTTTTCCTGTTGCTGCCTGCAGGATAGGGGTGAAGTGTTATGGTTTGCAACCCTAACACCACAGTTCCCTTGTTTTGTCAGTTTAACCCCAACTAGCACATTAACAAAGTGTTTTGCAATGAATTTCCTTACTTTTTGAGATAGTATAATTGTATCCTCATCTGTCTGTGGAAGCAGCATGTTATTCTTGTAGTACTCATTAAGACCTTTGTTTTGATATATACATTGTCCCTTTAAGTGCAAATATTGAGGAAGTTATGGCTTGTTGAATTTCCAATGTTATCTTAAGAGAAGTTTAATTTTTGTTGGTTGTTTTTTGTATTGCCCCTAAATGTTTTTTTTTTGGGGGTATGTGTTATTCTTGAAGTACTCATTAAGTCTTTTGTTTTGATATATAGATTCTCCATTAAGTCCAAGTACTGTATAAAGGGAATTATGGCTTGTTGAGCTTCCAGAGTTATCCTATGGGAATTTGTATTTGTTATTTATTTTTTTATATGGCCCCTAAATGTTTAAGGGGGGTATGTATTGTTCCTGTAGTACTCATTAAGATCTCTGTTTTGATATATACATTGTCCCTTTAAGTCCAAATATTGTGAGAGTTATGACTTGTTGAAATTCTATTTTATCCTATGAGAATTTGCATTTATTTTTTTTTTATATTACCCCTAAATGTTTAGGGGGATATGTGTTATTCTTGTAGTACTCATTAAGACCTTTGTTTTGATATATAGATTGTCCATTAAGTCCAAATATTGAGGGAGGTATGGCTAATTGAAGTTCCATTTTTAGCCTATGGGAATTTTCATTTGTTACTGATTTTTGTTTTTTTATATTGCCCCTAAATATTTAGCAGTATGTGTTATTCTTGTACTACTCATTAAGAACTTCATTTTGATATATACATTGTCCCTTTAAGTCCAAGTATTAAATGAGTCATGGCTTGTTGAAGTTCCAATGTTATCCTATAAGAATTTTCATTTTTATGTTTGCTTGCAGGCATATGCAAGAAACATAGTGCCATCATCCGAGTTTCTGGAGGTATGGCACCCCCCTCTTCCAATTCCCTTTGTGCGTTTGCAGGTACGGCCACAGTTGCCCAATGCATGCTGCAGCTGTCTATGACAGCACTCGAGAATGCAGTGGATTACAGTTGAAAGGAGAGCCGCTTCAGTGAGCACGATCAGATAAAGGAAGTGCTCACGGAAGTACTCCCCCTCCCCAAACAGTCTTCCAGGTGCCACGCTGGGGGCCCACCCCAACATGGCAACAATGTGTTTTGCCACTGGGGTGCCCAACCCCAGTCGGCTCTACAGTCCCCCTCAAGAGATTAAGGAGTGCCACGCTGGGAGCCCACCCCAGCATGGCAACAGTCGGAATGGCCGACAGGGGTGCCCAATCCCCGTCGGCTCCATTTCCCCCTCCAAAGCTTTCCAGCAGCCATACTGGGAGCCCACCCCAGCATGGCAAACATCCTGCATTGTGTAATTGCCATACTGGGAGCCCACCCCAGCATGGCAGACGTCCCGCGTCATAATTAAAAAAAAACCTGAAAACACAAAAGCGGTCCCTCGCTGTCTCCCTGCCCCCACCCGCGCCCACCCTCTGCACACCTGCCTCCCCACACCCCACCTCACCTCATACTTACCTCCGGAGCTCAGCACAACGATCTTCAGTGGACCAGGAATACGTCTGCACTCTTCAAAGCCGACCGCGAACTGAGGAAATGTCGGTAAGCTGTATAATGTAATGAATAGGGTTTTTTCAACTTTGCTGCATATCTCAGGCATTTTTTGGAATTTTGGCACCAAATTTTTCAACATGGGGTGTTTGGGAACCCTTCTCATGAATTCTGTCACTGTCATGGCGTAAATCGGGCCCGAAGGGTGATTTCGCGATCACTGCACAAAATCACCTTTCGGGACTGATTAATGAAATGACAGTACCAGTGTTCATAAGGTGGGCTCTCAAAAAGCCTATGTGGAAAATTTGTTGAAAAAATTCCTAAAAATGACTGTGTTACGAGTGAGCATTGGGCAGTTTCCATGCACCCTCGTAAGTTCATGAATTTGTAATATTTTCAGTCCAGATTTTCACCAGTGGCATTTTTCCACACTTCCTTATAAACAGTAAAACATAGAAACATAGAAACATAGAATGTGATGGCAGATAAGGACCACTTGGCCCACCCAGTCTGCCCATTTCCCTACCTAATGGATAAGCTGCAGATGCTAGTTAACCACAGTACAGCTGTCATTTTTCACAACATGGCCGAAACGTGTTTTCACACTTTCAGCACAGAAATGCATGGTCGTTGTTGGAAATCATTGTTCAGGACAGATAAAGAAAATCACAGTGACACTGTTCATGACCGGAGGTCCCAAAATGCCTGTGTTGACAATCTGCTGTAAACAATTCCCAAACTAATTACATTACGGGTGCACATTGCACAGTTTCTACGCACACTCGTGACTTCACCATTTTTTTTAAATATTTTCTCTGCAGATTTTCAACATTGCCATTTTTTACACCTCCCCATGAACAGTACAGCTGTCATTTTTCACATCCTGTTCAGAATATGTTTTTGCACCTGTGGTGACAAATGCGGTAGTCGCTGTGCAAAAGCAGCTTTCCGCTAACAAACTGATATTGCCACTGTTCATGAGGTGAGGGTCACAAAAAACCCATGTTGAAAATTTGGAGTGAAAATACCAATGAATGCCTGAGGTGTTAGGGCTTCCAACCATAACACCCCACCCTGTAGAGAATGACAGGCATCAGGGCTGTGACTTCCGATTGTCACCTGCAATGCTCATACATTCCACCCCCACCCACACCCTGCAGCCACTGGGAGGCATCGAGGTGTGCCTTGGACTCTTCGGCCCCAAAGTTCACCCCATTCTCCTGTACCGCACCCATCTCACAATATTCACTGATGGAATGGGGTGCGCATAAGGGCCAAAGAATCCAAGGCACAACGTGACACTTGTCTGTGTCTGCATGGTAGGGTGTGGTGAAATGGCGTGGCCGTTATGCCTGATTACCCAAAGGCACACCACAATGCCTGTCAGTCTCTGCAGGGTGCTGGTGGGGTTGGCCTCAGTTCAATACTTCACTGCCATTCCTATTATGCAGCTCTGTAACTCCTACACTACCAATGCCAATGCCAGCAAGCAAACATTTGGCATTGACAAATGCTTGTTTATTTTTTTTTTGCATTGCCCCTAAATGGAAACTACAGGCTGATCTCCCTCCTGTGCATCCTAGCCAGAATCCAGGAGCGGACTGTCTATGGCCAGATCCATGACTATATAGAGGCAAACCACCTGATGGGTAGCATTCAACATGGGTTTAGACAAAAGCATGGCACAGACACTGCCCTCATCAAATTCTCCATGGACAACCTCAAGGCCCTCAATAACGGCACCCCCACCGGGGCTGTATATATCGATCTGACTTAGGTCTTCGACCTGGTGGACCATGATCTGCTAGTGTCTAAACAGAAGTGCCTTGGTTTAGATCAACACTCCCTAGCCTGGTTTGCGAGTTACCTGTCCAACCGCACCCAACAGGTAAGGTGGAGAGGGTCCATATCGGAACAACTCCTTATCAAGGAGGGGGTGTCCCAGTGATCAATCTTGGGCCCCCTCCTGTTTTCACTATTTGTTAATGACCTCAGAGGAAACTGGGGGGGAAGTTCAGTAGTACAGTATGCAGGTGATATGGTGCTTTACAGAACCTCATCCAGCATAACTGACCTAGGTAGAAAGCTGCAAGAAGACTTTCTGTCTTTGGAGAGGTGGCTCCAGGCAAATAGGCTGCTCCTCAGTGCCACTAAAACAAAAGCCATTGTGTTTGGCCCAAGATCACTAGGCCCTGACCGAAGACCTCTACTACCCCATGTCTCCTCTTCAGGCTCAGTTATAGAAGTAATCTGCATCACCTTTGAAGATGGCGACCATGCTGGGTCAGCCAGCAAATTAGCACTCCAGTTTTGTTGCTTTGTTGCTTTGTAGCGCTCGCTTTTAACGTTTAACATTTTCATTCTAACATGTCAGTTTTCTTTTATATGTATTAGTCTCCGCTTTAATCCTGGTTCATCTGCTTGCTCGTTTTTGCTTGTCCGTTTTGCTCGTTGCAGCAAGGGCGTTGAAGATCGCAATGGGTTTTGCTCTCTGATCCGACCACTTACCTTTGTGTGGACTTTGTGGGTCACCCTGTGCTTCTACTTGTTTTCCCAACATTTGGATACTTGGCTGCTGCATTCGGCGCACTTGCTGGGATCGCTCACTCTGTCTGGTTGCTGGTGACTGTCTCAGCTGGTGATTCCTTGGTGGAGGATCTACGTTTTATGATTTAGGAGTATTACTGATTTTATTTTTTGAGTGGTTGTGAGAGAACCTCTTAGTTATTGTTTTTTATTTTGATTTTCATGTGTTTATTTTTGGATGTTTCATCATCTTCAACTAAGACAGTGAGAGAACTCTGATAACTCTGGGACAATTTTTGGATATTTAATTGCAGCGAGAAGGTGGTGGTGAGAGTCCTCTGTTCTCTGGTTGGAAGCTGCAACTAACAATATTGTCTGGTGGTAGTGAGAGTACCGCAGACACTGGATAGTGAGGGTGGGAGTGAGAACTCCATCCCATTGGGGTTTGCTGGTCTAATTTAGTTTTATAATAGTTGAATTATTATTTTTGTTTAGATATTTACTTTTTTAAATTAATTTGTGATTGATATAATGGAAAGTGTTAAACTCCTATTAGCAGGTGCTGGGGCCGAGTTCCTGTGGGCAGGCACTATTCCCCCTCTAGGCTGAGGGGCCTGTGCCCCTTCGATTGCCCTCCATTGCAACTCAAGGTTTATAGACATTGTCATGCCTTGGGAATTGCACGGAGGAGGCGGGGGGGTGGGGTACTTCGGCCGGGGGGGGGACGTAGTGAATGGATTGGGGTGGTGAAATCAAGGAGACACCCTGGGGCGAAATGGGTCCAGGATAGAGGTTTGTGATGCCTGGTTCCCATACCCAAGAGCTCCACTGATAGTGGGCATGTGGCCCGTCCCTCCAAGGCCTCTCATCCAACCCAGGCGGTGTTATGCAATGCCAGGTCTGTAAAGAACAAAACGGCAATTATTGCTGATCTTGTTGAGTTATCTGACCTGGCTTGCATCACCGAGACCTGGCTGGATGAAAATGCTGGCCCTATATTGGAATCAGCTATTCCAGCCGGGTACTCGGTGATACACCGCCCTAGGTTGGATCGAAGGGGTGGGTCGCTATTTGTTTTAAATCAGAATTGGGCCTTGTGGAAGTTCCAGTGGTGACCTCCAGATCCTCTGAATGTATCATGGGAACAGGTGTGAGCTGCAGAATTCTGCTCATTTACTGTCCACCCGGTGACGAGAATGAGTTTCTGCAGGAAGTTGCAGACTTCATTGTCGATTTGGTGTTGGAGCCTTCCAGGTGGCTGGTCCTTGGGGACTTCAATGCCTGGGTCAATGATGAACTCTCGCATTTTGGCCCAAACTTCCTCCAACTAATGACTTTGTTGGGCTTTACACAGGTTGTTACCGCTGCTACCCATATTCAGGGTCACTCTCTTGATCTGGTGTTCACCCTGGGGATGGAGATCACTGAGCTGGTGGTGGAACCAGTTGGGTGATCTGACCATCACTCCATAAGGTTCAATTTCGTGACCCCCCCATAAGACCAACCCCTTTGGAGATGGTCCGGTATCGCCCTTTGAGGGGGGTTATCCCAGAGGGTCTGATGGCAGTACTGGACCTATCGAGTTGGCCTGTGGAGTGCATGGAACCAGATGCCTTAGTGGTGCACTATAATAGTGTGGTACTGGGGGCTCTGGATTCCATTGCACCTGTCTGTGTTCACCCCCTCTCCCTTCGCCCTTGGTCCCCATGGTTTGATGGGAGTTTGAGGGAGTCGAGGAGAGTGGGACGAAGGTTGGAACACTGCTGGAGGAAATCTGGCATGGAGGTGGACAGACTTAGATTGATGGCCCATTATGTGGACTATCAATCAGAAATCTCCCGTAAGAAGGCAGATTTCCTGTCCAGGGAGATAGCTGCATCAAGAAATCGACCAGCTCAACTCTTTCGAACCGTGGACAGACTGTGCAATCCAGCCTGCCTGCGGGGTCGGAGAGCCTTTTCACAAATAGAGTGTGATGAGTTTGCTCGGTTTTTTGATGATAAGGTGTCCTTGATCAGGTCAGAGATCTGCAGTATGCATTCAAATGAGAATGGCGGTGATCAATACGAGGTCATAGGCCCTCGGTTTATCTGGACAGACTTTGACCAGCTAGCGATCACGGACATCATGAAGATTGTCCAGGGCTTGCGACCGACTTGCTGTAGTTTGGATCCTGGTCCCACGTACCTCCTTGTGGGGTGTATGGATGTGATTAGACCAGCCCTTGCTGAGATTGTCTGGTGCTCTTTGGAATAAGGGGTGTTTCCGGAGTCTCTGAAAGAGGCTATCGTAATGCCCCTTTTGAAGAAACCTTGCCTTGACCCTGACTGTCTTGCTAACTACAGATTGATCTCTAACCTACCCTTTTTGGGTAAGGTTATTGAGAAAGTAGTCGCGTTGCAGCTCAAGGATTTTCTTACAGCCCATGAAGTCTATGATCCTCTCCAGTCCGGTTTCACGAAGAGGTTTAGTACCGAGACGGCATTGGTTTGGGTATTGAATGATCTCCTAATAGCGAGGGATCGGAGAAGTCGTTCGATCTTGGTCCTCCTTGATCTCTCTGCAGGGTTCAACACTGTGGACCATGGAATGTTGCTAGATCACCTGCGGTTACTCTGCGGACTGTCAGATGGTTCTATTCTTTCCTTACGGGCAGAACTCAGAGGGTAGTTTCAGGAATTTTTTCCTCTGCTCCCTTTGTTCTGCCCTGTGGGGTGCCGCAGGGCTCTATGCTTTCCACCATGTTGTTCACAGTGTATATGCTGCCATTAGGGAGACATTATAAGACATTATGGGCTGAGTTTTCACTGCTATGCAGATGATACTCAGCTCTATATGTCCTTTTTACCTGAACAGAATGATGCACTATCAGTCTTTAACAGCTGTCTCTCTGAGATTCAGGACTGAATGAGTGCTAACTGGTTAAGACTGAACCCAGACAAGACTGAGGTGCTGGTAGTGGACCCAGGTCACCGAGTAGAGAAGTTGACTCCTGGGCTTTCCTCTGGCCTTGTGCTAGGGGGAAGCCAGTTGAGACCTTCTGAACAGGTGCAGAATCTGGGCGTAATTCTTGACAGTGAGCTGTCGCTGAAGGCACAGGTATCAGCCATTGTCAGGTCTTCCTTTTATCATCTGAGGAACATATCCAGGATAAAACACCTAGTTCTGCACAATGACCTCCCGGTACTGGTTTGCGCCTTTGTCTCTTTGCGTCTTGATTACTGTAATGCTTTATATCTAGGGTTGCCAAGGGTGGACCTCCGCCACCTGCAGCTGGTGCAGAATGCAGCAGCCAGGTTGTTGACTGGATTGGGAAGATCGTGCCACATCACTCCTGTGCTGCGCAAGCTGCACTGGCTGCTGGTGTGGTGGAGAATCACCTTCAAGGTCGCGTTGCTGACCTATAAGGCCCTACATGGTCAGGGGCCGGGCTATTTGCAAAATCTCCTTTGACCTTACTGCCCTCTCCGCTCACTCCACTCTGCTGACGAGGGATTTCTAGAGATTCCCAGTGTCCGTCTTCAGTCATCCGGGGTCAGAGCTTTTGCTTCTATGGCCCTGACCCTGTGGAATTCTCTACCTCATCGGATTCGAGAGTGCCTGTCCACAGAGTTCTTTAAGGCAAAACAGGGGCTTAGCAGGATGCCAGCACTGTATAACAAGATAGCCCACTTTGCCTCCAAGGCACACCCGAGACAGCACCACTGTGAGGTACTGTACTGCCTGAAATGGCCATCTCTTAGCCACTAGCTTCAGTACCCGCTACTGTCCCATGCATTCAAACTAATGCAAGACCCCACCATCAGAGAGTCTCGACGGCCTACTTATACCCAAGAGAACAGGTAGATTGTTCTGGACCTCTGGCAGGAACCTCCTGGATGAGCCTAGGATAAAGACAGTTGCTGGCAGAAAATCCTTTACTCAGCACCCATGCTTTGGAATAAGCTCCCCATTGCCCTGCAGGCTTCCAGCTCCATTGGATCCTTCTGAAAAGGGCTCTGAGAGCACCTGTTGAAAACCAGCAACTACACCTGCACCTAAACAGTGGCTAGTCTGAACAAGAACAAGGCTGACCCAAGTGTGACTTCCTAACTGCACAACATGCCTGGGCAAAACCCCACATGAGGGCCATCAAGGTTTTGTTGCTATCATTGTAGATAATCTGCCCTGTACTAAACTACCCACTGTTAGACATCTAGTCAGTATGTGCCCATGTTCTAAGCTGTCTAACAATGTACAGTATGTATGTATGATTCTTCTGCACTGTCAGTACCAGGGTTACCACCTTTTAAGAAGCTCAATGTGGGACATTTTTTACTGAAACATGATTTTTCGCAGGACAATATGTAACCTCGACCAATGCAACAGACTTGTTTTCTCGAAATAATCAGAATTAAGACTAAGTGTTGCAATCTTTTTAGTTGTTTCTAGTCTTTCTTATAATTTCAATGTGTTTTAATTATAGTATTGTAGTTTTTTGCAACATTTAGAGCAATGTCAGAAAATATTTTTTGTACTATAATGTCAGGACATGTAGTATTTTTCATGTTTTTTTGGCAGGACACAGCTGCCCAAATCAGGACTGTCCTACGAAATTCAGGACAGGTGGTAACCCTAGTCAGCACTGTATTCTCACCCTGCTTGTCACCATGTGTATCGTTCCTACTCTCAAATGATTGTACATGTAATTAACTCCAGGTTGCCCCTGGAAAAAGGATCATCGGGCTCCACTGGTCCTACCAAGTTAACAAAATTTAAATAAATAAATGGCTGGGGCGGTTGGAGATGTGTTATTCCTGTAGTACTCATTAAGATCTTTGTTTTGATATATAGATTGTCCCTTAAGTCAAAATATGGAGGGACCTATGGCTTGTTGAAGTTCCAGTTTTTTGTATTGCCCCTACATGTTTGGGGGAGGGGTATCTGTTATTCTTGTAGTACTCACTGAGACATTTGTTTTGATGTACATTGTCCCTTAAGTCCATATATTGAGGGTGTTATGGCTTGTTGAAGTTCTAATGTTATCCTATGGGAATTTTCTTTTTTTTTTATATTATCCGTAAATGTTTAGGGGGGGATATGTGTTATTCTTGCAGTACTCATTATGACCTTTGTTTTGATAGATTGTCCCTTAAGTCAAAATATTGAGGGAGGTATGGCTTATTAAAGTTCCAATGTTATTCTGGAAGAATTTTAATTTTTCTACTTTTTATAGTTTCTATGAGGGAACTAAATTGTTTTATGAGGATTGTGCATTATGCTTGTAGTAATTGTGACCTTTGTTTTGATATATAGATTGTCCCTTAAATCAAAATATTGAGGGAGTTATGGCTCGCTGAATTTCAAATGTGGGAAAAAAAATCTAAGTCGAAAATCTTTTTTCATAAGAGGGCATTCTTTTTCCATATAAACAAAAAAAAAAAACATATGAAAAAGGATGCTTTCATTCCAAAAAAGAATGGGAAAAATACGAAGTCCAAATTCTTTATTTGGTATGAAAGCAATCTTTTTTCATATGAATGAAAAAAGCATACTAAAAAGGATTCCTGCATCCAAAAACAAAATTTGGATTTCATTTTTTTTCTCCATTCTTTTTTCGCATTAAGGCATCCTTTTTGTGATGCTTTTTTCATTCATACGAGAAAAGAATGCCTTCATATGAAAAAAGGATCGGAAAAAACAAAGCCCAAATTATTTTTACATATGAAGCCATCATTTTTTGTGTAGCTTAATTCTTTTTTCACATGCCCATATGAAAAAAGAAAACCCACTCACAAAAAGGGATTTTTAAATGTTAAAAAAAATACATTTCTTGGTCATTTTTCCAGAAACTAAGTGCTGAATCCATCTAATGGGGTCCCGATGAGCAAAATAAATATGCAGGTGTGTGTGTGCAGGATGTCATTTTCATGGGTTTTGAAATAAAAAAAAAAACAGAAACAAGATTGAGGCCATATGAAAAAAAGATTTTCTTCTCACAAAAAGAACTACGCAGGCTGCACAAGAACTCAAAAGTCCAGTAACAGCCTGACAGCTCTTTAACTTACAACTTGGGGCTCCTTTTGACTGTGGACACTGCTGGCAATATCGCACAGCTGATGAGGGGACTCATCTGCGAGCCAGTGGCTGAGCAGGAAGAGCGAGGAGGTGGGTTCACTTGTACATTTAAAAACCAGCATTTCCCCACAGCATGAGTGTGAGTGGTGCAAGTGCCACTCAGAGAAAATAAAATAAAATTTAGTACAGCTGGTGCATGCACTGTTTTAAATGAATAAAAAGTAAGAGTTTTAACAACTGGTAATAGTAAAGTGCTCATAAATTACTTTGAATTGTGAAACTCGATGTAGCGATTGCTGCCTTGCAAGTCTTAGGCTTCACGCTAACAGCCTGCTAAGAGATTACTCAGAGCAGTGAGACTTTATAAATTTTTATTGCTTATAGTATTTAAATTTGTATGAATGTTGACTCCTCAAATTAATGTAAATATTTTGCATTATAAAACACATTTTTAGTAAATACAGGTCCTGTGAGTCTGACTAACCTAAAATTTGATTATTACTTAATTAGATATCTGATTTGTATAATTTTGGATGAATTAGATAAATTTACTATTTTTCAAGGATCTTATTTATGGTAAAAGTTGTGGCGGGCTACTTTATGGCAAAGTTTGTGATAATGAATTAGCTCACTCACTTGTGTTTATAGGGATTTCTCTCAGCTGCACACTTCCTAACAACTACAGATGGGGACATAGAAGTTATATGTGGTAGTTTCCACGACCTAGAAAAATTCACAAAATGCACAACAATTTGGCATGTACCTTTAGTGAACTATCAAAATCCCTGGTTGTGTTTCAAAATGCAAAATTTGCATTATTTGAATGGACTAACGTATAGAACAAAAACATTACGGGTTTACAAAAAATTAACAAACATCATAGTGATATAAGAGCACTACTTTCTTTGGTGTTACTATTACTTGGAAGAGATGTGGAAAGAAATTCTGGACATGTAACAAATAAGCAAAATTATATTTTTGATCTGCCAAGTATTAAAGGTCTTAGATTTGTCCATTTAAATATTAAGAGTGTGTTAGCTCATTTAGATGAATTAAAATTATGGGTTGAACGGGAATGTTTTGACATAGTGGCTGTAAGTGAGACATGGGGCCTGATTTTCAGACTCACTGCAGTCACTGCACCAGACATGTGGCTGAGAGTCCAACACAAGTGCTGCTGTCCAATTTTGAAATGATTTGCCCTTGCTGCATGTCCGGTGACATAGCACATTTATGCCAGCTCCCCCATGGTGTACTGTTGAGCCATTGTGAAGCCCAGGAATGGGGCTTGTGCCACCAAGCAGCTGTAAAGTGAGGATACTGTCACAACTTGCATCGCGGGTTATAAAATTCAGTACAAGCTGCAGCAAACTCTTGGCCACTTCTGCGGTGCACTTTGCAGGGCCCATTTGAAAACTGAGCCCATGGTTAAAACAAATGATGCTAAGGGAATGTGTTGGTCATGAGGGTTATTCCCTTTTTAGAAAAGACAGAGTCAAGGGTAAAGGGGCAGTTCTTATTTATGTAAAGGATAGCTTTATTGTTAAACAGATAGATGCAGGATTATATAATAATTCAGCTGACTATTTGACTGTACTGGAGGTGATCGGTTTGTTGGTGAACATCTCCAATCGTGTTGGACTGAGTTTCGGCCAGTTTTGGCTGATGAGGTTCTTTGGGTAGTCACCAGTATGTGTCCCACCACCTGTACCCTGGACCCGGGTCTGACATGGCTTGTCATCAGCTGCTTGGATTTCCTGGGACCAGTATTTGTTGAGATCATCAATGGGTCACTAAGTGAGGGAGTTCTTCCTGCGTCTCTGAAAGAGGCTGTAGTGAGACCCCTCCTTAAAGAAAACATCTGTTGACCCTGAAGGTCTTGAGAACTATAGGCCTATTTCTAATCTTCCCTTTGTGGGGAACCTTATTGAGAAAGTGGTGGTTGATCAACTGGGCGAGTGCCTGGAGACACTGTCCATCTATGAACCTCTCCAGTCGGGTTTTTGGCCTCGGCACAGCACTGAGACGGCTTTGGTCTGAGTGGCACATGATCTCTTCATGGCGAGGGACCGAGGGCACTATATCATTCTGGTGCTTTTGGACTTATGCTCAGTATTTGGCATGGTTGATCACGAGGTGCTGTTGGATCATCTGTAGGACTATATGGGTGCTACTGGTGCAGTTTTGTGCTGGTTTTGCTCATATTTAACTGGAAGATCGCAGTGCATAGTCCTAGGAAATTTTTCCTTAGGTTCTTTCGCGCTGCCTTGTAGTGTTCCACAGGGTTCCAGCTTGGTGCCCCTGTTGTTCTCTGTGTACATGCTACCACTGGGAGAGATCATTAGGTGGTACAATCTGGGATTTCACTGCTATACAGATGATACCCAGTTGTACCTGTCTTGTGCCCCTGATTATCTTTCCACCCCAGATATGCCGAGTCATTGCTTAGCCAAGATAAATGATTGGATGTCCACTAACTGGCTATGTCTCAACCCCGGCAAGACAGAGGTTATGGTGATTGAGACAGGTTGTGGGGGTATCTTCGCTGACGGGAGACTGCCCGCCCTTGCTGTTGATGGTCATCCCCTGTCAGTGATAAAGGTGGTCAAGGATCTTGGTGTTATTCTTGATGATTGGCTTGACCTTGAAAAACAGATCTCATTGGTTATTAGGGCCATTTTTTCCACCTCCAGAATACTGCCAGGATCCATCCATTCTTGACTCCCACTGACCTGGCCATGGTTATCCATGCCTTTGTTACTAGCCAAATTGATTACTGTAATGCTCTGTACCTGAGGTTGTCCGGAGGATTGATGTGTCACCTGCAGCTAGTGCAGAATGCTGCGGTCAGGATATTGACTGGCACCTCTATGACGGACCATGTCACTCCTGTGCTGCGCTCTCTGCACTGGCTGCCTGTGAGTGCACACATCACCGTCAAGATAGGTTTTCTAACATACAAGACCCTATGCAGTCTGGGACCTGACTACCTTAATGAGCTCCTAATTCCGTACTCTCCTGTCAGCTCCCAATGCTCCACAAAAGCTGGCTTACTAGCTGTACCACCATCCCATTTAAAAAGATTGGAAGATAGTGCCTTTGTGGTGGCTGCACCACTCCTGTGGAATTCTCTTCCATCATATATTGAGGCTGCCAGCTCGGTGGAGGCCTTTAAAACCTCTCTTAAAATCTATTTATTTGCTAAAGCTTTTAATCTGATTTGAACTAAATTAATCTGGAGTTGTTTTATTGTATTTTATTGTTACTTTGTTAAGTGCCCTGAGCCCTTGGATAGGACATTATATAAATAAATTTGCCGTGCCTTGTCTTGCCTATTAAAGTTACCATGGGTGGATCTAAGGGAACTGATGTTTACTATACATGCGTGTACTTGCCAACTAAGACAGCTAAGGTTGATGTTGTTTAGTTTAGTTTAGTTTATTGTTCTAGGAATTACTACCTTTGAGCCAGAGGCTCTTTTACAAAGGTTCCATGTCAATTAGGTACAGTACAAAAGGTTACATAGATAACACAACAATTTGTGTTGTGTCAAGAGCAAGAAAACATATACAAATACATATTAAATCACTTGTGCAAAAGGACATGAGATATCAATAATCACATTATTATTACAAGAAAGAGGTCATGCCAGATTAGGAGAAACAAATAGGGAAAAGTCCAGAACAGAAAGGTTAAGTGAAAGGTGTGGGGAGCAGACAATAGCAGGAGAAAAGGTTTCCCAAACATGTCTTTGTCAGATAACGGAACAGGGTGGGTAGTGAGAAAATAGGAGGTTTAATCAGAGCAGTCACAGGAGCTGGAGGTGGCAAGGTGAGAGAAAAGCCTTGATTTGAAAATACCTAGAGAGGTGGAGGCAGTAATATGAGTGCTGAGGGCATTTAGCCAGCTGAGGCACGATAGGCAAATGATCTTTGTCCCTGAGAAGTCCAGCATCGGGGGACTTGAGAGGCTGGTGTTCTGATCTTCTGGTAAAACGCAGCTGCTAGCCGGGCATAACAGGTCTTGGATACAGGGTGGAGTGAGGTCCAGAGTGGATTTTTTCGCCATCAGGCAGGTAAGGTACTTTATGCGGTTTGAGAGTTGCAACCAACCTGAGTCAGCATAGAGTTCACATGTGTGGGTACGTCGATGTGCACCAGTGAGCAGCCGACAGGCCTTATTTAGGGATGTTGTAATGCGACTAAGTGCTGTAGTAGTGGCAGATCCATATATAACTAAGCCATAGTCAACGACTGAGATGATAGAAGATTGGATGGCAATCCTCAGTGCAGAATGGGTAAGAAGCTGTCGGTTCCGATACAGAATCCCAATTCGCTGATTAATAGTTTTTGCTGTACTATCAAGGTGAGTTGCAAAGGTTAGGCCTTGATCAAAGTTGATTCCAAGATATTTGAAAATTGGCACTTGTTCAAGGGTATTTCCCAGGTATGTATTAATGGTGAGTGGGACTTGCCGTTTCTTGTTTTGTGGGTTAGAGAAGAGCATGGATTTAGTTTTTTTGTGGTTTAGAACCAGCTTATGTTCAAGGAACCACATCTCAACTTTGGAAAAAGCATGCTGAAGGTTGAAGCGTAAGAGGTTCGGATCTTTATGAGTGGCAAGAATCATGGCATCATCGGCATAGAGGATTAATTATTCAGGGCAGGATTTGGGGAGGGAGTTTAGGAAAAGGCTGAAAAGGAGGGGGCCCAGGATGGATCCCTGGGGAACTCCTGAGCGAACCAGTTTTGATTGAACCAGGTTCTAATATTGTTATATTAGATAAACTAATAACTTTGAGTAAGGGAAGTAAAGAACATATACTTATGGATGATTTTAACTTGGATTGATTAATCCTACATAATAATGGCAGGGTTAAAAACATTTTGATTGCGAATGGTTTTAATCAAGTTATATGAGACCAAACCAGGAACATTTACAGAACAGGGGGTGGTACTATTATAGATTGGGTACTGACAAATAGGATACAATTTTTAAATGATTCAGGTGTCTTAAATGATGCTATTTCAGACCATTGTCCAGTTTACATGACTAGAAAAAAACAAAAGAAAAACAAACAACATTTTTATTAGGGAGACCAGATCACTTAAAAACTTGACTGATGACAATTTTAGAATTGACGTGAATAATCTGGATTGGTTACTGTTCTATACAATAAAACAGGTAGAAAAAGCAGTTCAATATTTTAATGGACAGATAATGAACATAGTCAATCGTTATGCACCCCAAAAAAAAGAATTCTAACAAATGTCTGCCTGGATAAATGCTAAACTTCTATACATATTTAAGTTATGGAATTCATCGGGGAAACAGTTTTAAAAGACTGATTCACAGAGTGACTTAATTATCGTAGAACTCAAAACATTGTGAGGCTGAAATTAAAAATTGTAAGAGGATTTGACTGTTAAAAGACAAAACTGTTTGACCCTGGTCACCTGAGGAAAGGAACTGGGGTGGAGTGCTCAGTCAGGAGAAGAGCCAGGACAGAGAGAAGGGGGGATGTTTGAGGATAAAGACAAAGGGAAGGGGCAGAGCAAATGATGAGTAGGAAAAGGGGAAGGCACTAATGAAAAGGCAAGCATGACTGGTGGACAGAGAGAGAGAGAGAGGGACCAGCAAAGAGGGGTAAAAAGGGCTGTACAGAGAACAGAGCCTTCACTTCTTTGTTTTCCAATTTTCCCACCCACCCACATGATAGCCAGAATCAGAGGAGGAAGAATGGAGAGAAATTGATGCAAAAAAAAAAGGGGAGGGGGCAGCAGACAGAAAGAAAAGGGAAAGCTACAGTGAGGGACTGCCAAAGGTGGACAGCAGTGAGTGGCAGGAGAATGAAGACAAAAACGTGAGGGTGGGAGAGGGGTGGGGAAAAGCCTACCAGGTCAATACAGCATGGACAGAACTGCTCATGAAATGCCACACTGTCAAAACCGCAAATGGTACTACAGCAACGGGGTCCTATAAGCATATTGTAAGAACAGCTATCCCTATCGCTGTAGTCTCTCTTTGTGGAAGGTGAAGAATGCTGATGGCGTGGTACCTTGGCAGAGCCATTCCGTTGGTGAAGTGTCTAGAGCACCTGCCCCCAGAGGTGTCGGGGACCTGGGGCTGTGGTTCGAGTCTCTCCAGGCCCCAGTATGATGCTGCTGGTTTTATTTGACTTGAAACAAAAAATCTGCTTTCAGATTTTTTGTTTCTAATCCATGACCCCCGAGTAGGTTATATTTAGTCTGGGGGGTGTGGGTACAGGGGGCGGAGCCCCCTGCAAAAACCAAAAGTATTGCTCCAGTGTGCGCGGTGGTCCTTGTGGTCGGTGTCTTGTGCTGACACTGTTATGCTGCATGCTGATATGCATGCAGCATTCTTGGTATGTGCGGTTTTCCCCATGACATTATGACCCTGTGCCAGGGAAAAGAGGTCGGAGGCGGAGCTTGGCCTGTGTATACACCCAGGCTGGGGGACAGGCTCCCTTGGATGTACACCCAAGGGGCAACAGAAGTAGTGGTATGGGGGGGTACCTCCGTACCCAGAAAGGAGAGAGAGAGGTGATAAGGAACAGGAGGGCACCCAGATGTACATCTGTTTAGCAAAGCAAGCAAAGAATTTAAAAAGAGTCTGTGGACTTGACAAGATAATAAATGGGAGATTGTGACTCACGAATAAATGAAAGAAGAATGAAAATATTACAGTGACTGAAAAAAAAATGTAACGTGGAAGTATGCTGTTATGTTAAATAAAAGGTATGCCGACTGAGCACCCAAAGAAACATGGTGTGGAGTGTGTTATTGGGAAGGGGATCCAGGGACAAACAGCAGTATTAGAAAGAAAAGCAGATGAGTAACTTAACAAATCCAAGGAAATTTTGAAATTCCTTTAAAGAAATCTATCAACCCTTAGATAGTAGTAAAATTGACAGACTTAAAACTGGAAAACAACTAATAAGCAATGATTTGGAAATAGCGGATAGGTTTAATACATTTTTTATAGATATGACTATGTATATAAACAAATTAAATCAGGAACCCGTGGAAACAGATGTTGTGACCTCTAACAAATCTTGTCCACAGACTTTTAACTTGTTTAAGATAAGGGAAAGGGAGGTTTTTATAGTACTGACTAAACTTGGGGAAATCCAGGTGTAGATGATTTACCATCTTGACTGTTAAAACTAGCTGCAAACCAATTGTCTAAACCAGTAACTTATCTTTTCGGTTTATCTTTACATACAAACTATGCACCAGATCAGTGGGAAATGGTGATTGTAACACCTAGATATAAACACCTAGATAAACACCATAGATAAACAGCATTTCTTTCAAAGAAGTGATTTAGTAAGAGTAATTGCAAATACCTCAGTTACAAAGTTTCTATAAAAAACTTGTTTCTTCATTTCAGTTCAAATTGTGTGACACAAAGTTTTCTGGTCTAACAGATTTAACAGTAACCATTAGTCTGGTAACAATGGAGTGGACATTGATCTTCTGTAAATATCACTTTTGGGAAAACTTTTTTGACTGCTGGGCTCCTGTGCTGCAAGTTTTTGCAGCTATCTGCTTTGGCAGAAATTGAAGCTTCTCACATCATTGGGCCAGGTAGTCAATATCATCTGTGTCACCATGGAGATGTTAATACATAGCCGATTCACCTGTTGGCTATGTCATGTGTTGCCTAGAGCAGCCTCAGTACCTTCCTTAAATCTGGGAGGAAGAAGGTGAATCCACACTTCGCTTAATGGTGACAGTACCTCATGGAGGAGGCGAAAGTTCAGCAGCTAGAAAGTAAGTTTATATAAAAAGTTTCTAAGTTACAATGTTTTCTTCATAGTATAAGAGTCCTTGTATTAGAGGGTTTACACTATGGGGCTGATTCTAGAAAGGATATGCATGTCGTAAAGTGACTTGCGCCAGCAAGAATGGCACAAGTAGCACTTTGCGCCATGCGTTCCGACATTTAGGATTCTGCATAGCAGCCTGCAACATGTCACAGGCTGCTTGAGCCAAATTTGGGTTGCACCACCAGTTGCGCCAACTCCCCACGTGATGTGGCACAAGGGGATTTACACCAGCAGTTGTGCCCTATTCTGCAAGGGCAGCTGCCAAGACCCTGATGTCGATATTCTAAGAAACCTCCTGAAGGAAATCCATCAAAGTACACTTACACCAGCTATTAGCTGGTGTAAGTGTACCTTGCATCCACCGGGGGTTGCACCAATGTGCCAATCCACCCCCAGAACATGTAACCCCCATCCCCAAAAAATGAATAGAATTGGCCCTGCAGAGCAGGACCAGTGGCACTGAGGGTTGAGGCGTTGGATGCCACACCTCGCTGCATGCCCGCGACCCGGGTTCGGGAACGAGCCCCGGTCATCGGGGTTCGGTAGGGGAGGACTAGAATCGAGCATCTGATGACAGCTCTCCTAGTCCTGGGGAAAGGGGTGGGTACATGCCGTGCTCTGGCGGTCCCTGGGGATGCCCTGAGGAACTGCAAGCTGCGCGAATGTTAAGTAAGGGGGGAGCACGGCAGACGTCCACACGTCGTGCATGGACGTCATTGCACATCCGTGCTCCCATCGGGGAGAAAAAGGAAACAGCAGCATAGTCCATGGCAGCTTGATGGCCACATGCTTCACCGGCCGACAATGCCTGAAATGAGGCATGTGCCAGTACTGGATCCTTGCCGGGCATGGGGGCTTAGGGGGGCCCCTTTTGACGGACATAGCTGCATATGCCAGCTGGGCACATCGGCTTCGGGGTCGGCGGTGAAGGAGGAGCGGTGGCTAGATGTATAGCAGGACTGTGGCTGCAAAAAGGTGAGAAAAAGAGATGTGATAAAAAAAGAATTGGCCCCACAGGGCTATCGCCCCCCCAGTCCTGCACCCAGTATAAGTCCAGAAAGTGTCCCGCAGGGCTAGTGGACCCCCCAAGCCCCAATCCCTGAACCGCAAGTGTGAGCGATAATGCACAATATTAATAATAAAATAAAATAAAAAACCAAATGGCACTTTGAATGAAAGCTTACAGTACACACTGCAAGCCCTTTGGTCGACTGTGTTGACTAATGTTAATGTAGTGTTTACTGTAAGCTGTCATTCAGTGACAGCTCAATCGGCAGGCAGCCATGGAGGTGTGCGAGTGGGTTTTGCTGCCCGCCGACTACAGTGGCCATGCTGGTACATGGGAAGCAATGTGGGGTGTTGGGTGCCTCAGTGGGGGGTCCACTGGACTAGCAGAGCAATTAGGGGCTGTGTGTTTTATGCTACAAACGGGGCTGGTGGACCGCTAGACCACCAGGGTGTTTTGGTTTGAATTTACAATATGGACGGAGTTTGGGGAAGGTAGGAGGGTACCACTGGACTACCAGGGTGTTTTGGTTTGAATTCACAATACGGATGGGGTTTGGGGAAGGAAGGGAGGGGGTACCACTGGACTACTAAGGTTGAGGGAAAGGTTTTCTTTTATTACACGATCGGGGGGGGGGAGCCACTTGACTACCAGGGAGGTGGTGTGCTGTGTTTACTGTGGCACTTGCAGGGCACCCGGTGCAGTCTGACGGGTGCATCCCAGCCCCAGACATGCAAATGGCGCCATAATGACATGCAAATGGCCCCCTTTCTGCCCTGCATACATAATGGACCCATTTGCATGTCGTGGTCTGAATATCTGGAACTTGCACCTGGCACATCCCCATTCCACGTATTCAGACCACATGGGGAATGAGCTGGTTCATCTTTGGCAGCCCCCGTTTGCACTGCTCATAACTTTTGCTATATTCAGACAGTATGCACAATCGCACATCTCATTTGAATATAGTAATGTTGTGCTCCGACGCAACTTGACGAATCTTAGAGCAAATGCAGTACAATCTGTTCAAAAATGGAACACATAGCCCGCTCGCCGACACAGTGTAATATTTACTGTTGTGATGCGCGCAACCTGGGTTCATGCTGTCCACATCTGAGGGTGTCATTTGGAAGGGGGGATGGGGGGGGACTTGGTGGAAGGACTTAGCTGCCAATGCCAGGAGCTTACGGAACAAAATGGTGGACTTGGAGGCCATCATAGGCATTGAAGGGCTTGATATAGTAGCAATAAGCAAGACTTGATGAACAGAGCATCATACCTGGGAGATGACTATCCCGGGCTACAGACTGTTTAGAAGGGACAGGGAGGGCAGGGGGGGTAGTGGCTTTATACATCAGGGACGACACAAGAGTAACTGAGCGACAAGAGGAATTTGGAGAGACAGAGCAACTGTGGGTAACTCTAGACAGAAGGACTGGAGTATCCTTGCAGTTGGGGGTGGTATACAGACCACATATGCACAGGGGGGAGGAGGGGGACAGACAGCTGATTCAGACAGTCACGTGGATGGCCATCAAAGGAGAACTACTGCTAATAGGGAACCTCCAAGATTTAGACTGGGGAATCCTGAATGCAGTATCGACTAGGAGCAAGGAGATACTAGTGATGCTGCAGGAGGTATTCTTACAGTAGCTAGTCAGGGAGCCAATAAGGGGCAACAACCTGCTGGACACGGTCCTGAAAAATGGGGAGAGTGTGGAAGAGGTGCAGGTGGGAGAAGTTCTGGGCACCAATGATCACAGGACTGTAAGGTTCAGGGTCAGGGCAGGGAAGGAGACAAACTGAACCAGCACTACAGTCATGGACTTCAAGTGCTCAAACTTCGACAGGATGAAAAGGATAGCAAGGGAAGCAATGGAGGAAACAGAGACTATAGGGGCAGTGGAGGAGTTATGGGAATCTATTAAAGGAGGGATACTGAAAGTCACAGGAATGTGCATAAAAAATGTCAAGAGCAGAAAAAGGAGGAGACCACTTTGGTTTACAAGGGAGGTAGCAGGGAAGTCAGGGATAGGAGGAGGGCTTTCAGGAAATTTAAGAGGACACTCAGTGAGGAGGACAGGGAGGCTTATAGAGAGAACGATGCTACCCTCTTGGACTTTGTTGATTCCACGGAGGTACTTAAAAGTTTCTGTCATGTCCCCCCTCCTTTCCTCAAGGGTATACATATTAAGCTCCTTTAGCCTCTTCTCTTATGGCTTCTGTTGCAGACCCTGCACCATTTTAGTTGCCCTCCTCTGGACTGCCTCTATCCTGTCAATGTCCTTGTGGAGATGGGGTCTCCAGAACTGGATGCAGTACTCCAGATGGGGTCTCACTAACTGTCTGTACAGAGGGATGACAACTTCCTGTTTTCTGCTGGTGATGCCTCTCCCAATACACCCCAGTATCCCCCCAGCCCTCCCTACTGCCTATCCACGAGATGATTTTTACGCATCTTAATCATAACATAAGCAGAATGTAAATCCTATGGAGGAGACAAAAGGGAGGACCAAAAACATTATACACAAGGGCCATAACATATGCATTTATCTTTCCAGACTAGATCCAAACATCATTTAAATTGCCCTAGGTTATTCACATTTTGAATTTCTGGGTCTAGCTCATTCCACAGTTTTGACAAGTAGAATCTTCTTTGCATCCTGCTATAAATGTTAACCTCCAAAGGGATTTTTAAATGGTTCCACCATTGGAACACGCCCATCTGAGTGCACCGTCATTAGGGTGCCAGGGATTTATCACATCCGCATTTAATGCAGGGGGCTGTACCCCCACACCCCCATAACTAATTATTCTAACTCAGAGGCAGACCTCAGGGAAGGGGCAGCGATTTTTGGAAATTGGCGCCTATTGACGGGTGCAGTCGGACTGGCGCACAGCTGGCCGGAAAGGTTTTTAAACATCTGTGTTTTAGGTCCCTTAGGTTATGTTTGGTGGGAGCTAGTAAATGTTTAGTTACTTCCACATTAACTCCTCCATATTCTGCATATGCTTTATACCCAACATATTTTTTCCTTCATAGGTATACTGAATGAGAAAATAGTCCTGTTGGTGCTGTTTTAGTGTATGGACTGCTGTCTCAACCCCCCACCCCCACGGTGCTTGTTCTGTTATTGTGGGGAAGTGTTTTATTCACCCAGTCCCACTGCCTGCCCTGGGACTGGGTGAAGTTCTTTTCTATTTATCAATTTTTTTGCCAGCTTACAAAGAGAATTGGGAACCGCAGGGGAGTTCAGGAACCGCAATCCTATGTCTAGGTGTTTCGGCCATTACCTTGGAGGCGATGAGAGGTACTAGTCAAAATGTGCAGTTTTTGTACTGTGGTATTTTGAAACTGACTCTAATTTTATTGATTTGATTCTTTTTTTTTGTTTTATTTTCCCAAGGAGGCCATAAGCAATGCAGCCATTTCAGGAAGTGAGTGGTCTGTTCCGCGAGCAGGAGTGTGGCTCTTTGAAAGGGTTCATGCTAGATGTGAGGGAAAAGAAATGCCATGTTAGGTGACGGCTCTTTTTTTCTATTTGGGGAATACTGTGTGTGTATGGGGGGGGTTAGGAGGTTGTTTTCGGTATGTGTGGTTGTGACAGGTGGCGGCAAGCGAGTTGGGGACATTGAAGGTGGGTTCTGAACGGGAATCACTAAAGTGTGCTTCTGTGTGGACGTTAGTGTAGTGGGCTGCATAGAGTGATTTCCTTAAGGATTGATATGGTCATCTGTGCATTGCTGGGACTAGACCCGTGATGTTGTACTGGGATAACATCATGGGTCCTGTTACAGACTGACCAATGAGAGCCCGGATTCTTTCATGCCATTATATAATTGCTCTTGGCCAATAGAGCACTGTAGTGTGTGGGCAGTGGCTTTGATTGGATACGGAACAAGAAAGCCCCCAGGTAAGAAAGTCACTTCTGAGTGGTAGCAGCTACCAAGGTACCCTTATAGGTGTTGAGGGTTGAGAAACATGACAATCTGTTGCAGACTGAGTCCTGGGTGTGGACAGGCTGTGACAGTCCCTAACACCCCCTATCAAGGGAGCTACTAGAATGCAACTAGGGCTACAAAATATTGCCAGCACCTGTATGGGAGACCATCAGTCTCTAGTTACATGGGTATGATTAGGTTTGAAAACCTTGCTAATGCCTAACTAAGGAGCCCTTGATAGGTAGATGGTGTTATGTACTTGCTGAACCTTATCTGGAAGGTCTTAAACTTCCACTGAGTCAGTCCACGATCCTACACCTCTACTGAAAACCCTATCTGGGTGGCCTCTGGGACCCTGGTTATCACTATTTGGTCAATCAGAATTTTAATTACCCAAGCATGATTAGGACTGTTTGCCTGCCACAACCAACCTGAGGGGCCCATACGTAACCAACTAAGGTCAGCATGCACTTGCTAAACCCTATGTGGGTGGCTTTTTTTTTTTTTTGTCGGCTCCCAGATCGCCCTGCAGGGACTCAGCTCTCACCCCACCATGTCCCCATGCCCAGGCTTACCCCCTGGGTGGGCACCCCCCCCAAGGTCAACAGTAACTTGCCCTGGCTTACCCCCCAGGGTGGAGCTCCGGGAGAGGGGCCCCACCCAGCGGACATGGTAGACAGCGGAGACGGCAGAGCAGAGCTTCACACTGTGGGGCCAGCATTTTTGTATGCTGTATCGGGGGCAGGGGCATGCATTGATGGCCAGCATCCACCCCCCACCAATTGATATGGCGCTGGCACTGTGGTTCCACTAGGAGTCCATAGTGTGCCGGATACACAACTCTCCCCCCCACCCCTGGAGAAGGAGAGCAGTCCCTAGGATGCTCAGTTCTTCTCCTCCAGCCTAGCCCTCTGACGTCGTGAGTCTGTTCCTGAACCCAGGTCATCAGCGTCACAGACGGATGCCCAGACTCTGAGCCGGCGGGTCGGCTATCTGGGTGACTCTTAAATCCAAATTACCACTGGAAAATTGTGGCCTCAGGCAGAAACTTTGAAACAGGTTCTAGCTAGAGAACAAAATAAAACCTAAAATGGTCACTACATTGTCTTATATACTTCAACTCAACCCCCGCAACCTCTACCGCAGCTTCCGAAGCTACCCCAAAACTGTATGCAGCAAGATGTTTGCTTGAATTCTTCTGTTGTACTGTGCCATAGCCGCTGCCAATCTGGGCTTAAAACAGAGGAAATAGACCAAGATGGCAACTCTGGCATCACAGGCCAAGGTCATGCGCTTATGGAACTAATTACATTTCCCCTACACAAAACGTAATAGACTATCACAAAGAAATGCATTCACATACCAGTGGCACCAATACTCAGGATCAGTGAGTTTCGAAGGGGTGCTGTCTCCCTTCTCGGCCATGCCATAGTATACTAAAGGGAGCATGGTATACTATGCTAATGCTACTTGTAACTGGGGACAGATAATCAAACCCTGGCCTCAAAAATAATGTATTAAAAATAGTCCACAAAAACGCCTGAAGCCTGGCATCGAAAATGGATCAGTTTAAAATGTAGACAGAGCAAAGCAATTACAATATAGTAGGCCTGTCTGAGACATGGATCTCCCCAAAAATTCCAGATCGTGAAGTGTAACTAAATCAATACATCCACAATAGATACAACAGGTCCAAGAGGTGAGGAGGTGTTATGATCTATGTAAAAAGCAACCTAGGCCATGTTGAGATAACTTTATCTTATTGCTTATCTTGGGTGATTTCAATGCCTGGTCGGATGACAAAGGTTCGCAAAGATTTCCTCTAGAGTATGGAAGCTCTGGACCTAGCACAGGTCATTACCAACATGGCCCATCTATATGGCTACACCTTAGACCAGATATTCTCTCTGGGGCTCAAGGTAAATAGGCTTGAGACTGATCTGGTCATTTGGTCAGATCACTGTGTGATCAGGTTCTGTTTCAGGGCCCCTCCCTTGTAGTCCATTATATGTGGAGATGGCTCAGTCGACCTTTGAGAGGGATTGGACCTGAAGGACTAATGTCAATGCTGGACACCTGGGAAATATTGGTAGCATGCGCTGGAGGTGTGGAGGCCACAGTATCTGCCTATAATAGGGTTGTCACTGGGACCTTAGACCACCTAGCGCTGGTCTGTGTAGGTCCCCTGGTGCTAACGTGTCGGCTCACTGTGGTTTGATGGCAAGCTGAGAGTGCTAAAAGCTAGGGGAATGGAGCTTGGAGCATTGTTGGAGGAAGTCTAAGGCTTGGGAGGATAAACTAGTTCTGCTTTCTCATGGTGAAGAATATCAGAAAGCAATCACTCGGAAGAAGGTAGATTTTTTGTCGAGAAAGATTGCCGCTAGGAGGAACCGACTGGCTCAGCTGTTTCAGACTCTCAACAGGCTTCTTCACCTTGGCTGCCTGGAGCCCGTAAGAGCAGTTACACCCGTGAAATGCCAGGAGTTTTCTCAGTTCTTCTCAGACAGGGTGTCCTCCATCAGGGCCAGAATCTCTCCAATTGGGCCTTTAAGCCCAGCAGTGGACAACCTGTGGCCAGGAATGCATTTGGTGGACTTGGAGGGAATTTCAGTCAGTGACAGTGGTGGAAGAAATTCACTGGGTGGTCTTGGAACAGCAGCCAACATTTTGTAATCTGAACTAGGGCTCAGCGCAACTTCTAGTGAGTTATGCCAGACATCTGGGCCCAGTGTTCACCAAGATTGTTCGGTGTTCTTTGTCAGAGGGGTTGTTTCCAGTAGCGCTTAAATGTGCACTGGGGAAACTCCTTCTAAAAAAACATCTCTGGACCTGGATGTCTTGGTGAACTACCGTCCAGTCTCTAACCTTCCCTTTCTAGAGAAGATTATCGAGAAAGTTGTTGTGCTGCAGCTCGAGGAACACCTGAGGCCTGATTCACAAAAGCCCTTGGATCAACTCAAGGGACTTGCGTCACAGAGTGTGACACAAGGGGCGACTTGTGTCAAACTCCATGGCTAGTGCAAGTCACAAAGAGACATGCAGCACATCTTTGATGCAAGTCCCCTGCATTGGATGCAACACATTAGACCAGCTACCCCCGGTCAAACTATGCATTTCTAAGGGATGCATTTTACAGGGCTTGTGCCAAATGTTTGGTGCAAGCTGCCATAAACTGAGGGAAAATTCCACAACTGCACCAGCCCTTCCTGAATCAGGCCACATTGCACCAAAGGGCTTTGGCACAGCTGCAGCAAACATTATGGATGGCACAGGGCTTGGGGCAAGCCCTGCAACATCCTTTGTGAATCGGGCCCTTCATGTCCTTTGATATCTTAAAGCCTCTCCAGTCTGGTTTTAGAGTTAGGCATAGTATGGAGACAGCACTGGTCAGGATGCTTAATGACCTGCTCAGGGTGAGGGATAGAAGAAAATGATTGGTTCTTATCCTCCTGGATCTCTCTTCTGCATTTGATACTGTGGACCATGGCCTACTTCTGGACCGATTCAGGGAGAACACTGGACTCATCGATACCATTACTCGCTGGTTTGAGTCTTACCTTCAGGACAGAACCCAGAGAGTAGTGTTAGGAAAATTTTCCTCACACCCAATGGTTCTGTCCTGTGGCGTACCCCAAGGTTCAGTCCTGTCGTCAATGTTGCTCGCAGTCTATATACTTCCCCTGGGCATGGTCATTAGACGTTATGGGCTTGGGTTTCACTGCTGTGCGGATGACAACCAGCTCTATATGTATTTTGCTCCTAGGACACAGGGTGCTGTTGATGTGGTTAACAAGTGCTTGGCCGAGATCCAGAACTGGATGGCATCGGGCTGGCTGAGTCTCAACCCTGAGAAAACTGAGGTTTTAGTGACTGAGCCAGGCCATATGGGGGGTTGGCAGCTGGCACAGGAGAGACTGAGCTTCTGCTTGATGATTCTGCACTGTTAGCTGCCCCGAGGGTGAAGAATCTGGGAGTCATACCTGACGAAGGCCTGACAATGGAGGCCCAGGTGTCTGCTGTAGTTCAGAATGGCTTTTTCCATCTTCGAAATATCCAACAAATCAGATTCGTTATACCTCCCCAGGACCTAGCCACACTGATTCATGCATTTGTGACCTCCAGGTTAGACTGCTGTAATGCTCTGTACCTTTTGCTTAGTGGGGGTACGCTGTAATGCCTGCAGCTGCTGCAGAATGTAGCTGCACAGGTACTTACAGGCCTCCCTAGATCATGCTATATTTCTTCAGCACTGCAAGACCTTCACTGACTGCCAGTGAAGTGGTGGCATATCTCATTTAGGGTAGGTTTATTGACCTACAAAGCCCTACATGGACTGGGCCCAGTCTACCTGGCTGAACTCCTGCACCCACACATCCCTATCCACCCGCTCCGATTGGCTGGGGAGTGCCTCTTGGTGTTTCCTAGGGCTAGGCTGAAGACTTCAGGGGATTGGACCTTTGAGGTAGCGGGCCTGATCCTCTGGAATTCCTTGCCCAGAACCTTCAGGGAGGCCCCCTCAACTAAGTCTTTTAAGAGGGGGGCCTTAAAACCTACCTATTCCAATAAGCATTTGGAGATGTCCCATAACATCTTTTCTCAGCACATTGTAAAGTATTATTGAGTCTTATGTTGTTTTTGACAAAATCAAGGTAGTTATTTTATTTGGGTTTGAAATGGTTGTTTGTGGTTTTATATTGTTTTATTGTAATTGCGCCCTGAGCCTTCGGGGAAGGGCATCATGAATAAATGAAGACTACTACTACTACTACTACTACTACTACTACAGCCTTCTCTGGCTCACTGGAAGAAACTGAAAGTGTCCTGGTGCCACTTTTTGGGAAGAACACATCAATATGTGTAATATGCTGTCCACCTAAGATCAATGTGTGCCTTGTTGACAAAGTGTCCCACAAAATAATGGATCTAGTGAAGAGCAGGGACCTTGTCCTGGTGGGAGATTTCAATGCAGCATGGAGTGGACCCAAAGGGGACAAACTTGATTAAGCCTTTTTGCACACTTGGGCTAAAACAGGTCATCGGCACCCCAAACAGGAGAGGTACAACACAAAGTGCAGGCAATATTCTAGTCTTCATTTGACAAAAACACAGAAACAGCAGCTCAGAATGCAAACTGTGTGCACATACCCAGGGCTCAGTCTCAGAACACAGCACTCTAAGGAATAAATCATACGTGATGTTGAAACATTAGGGCATGGCCTCAGTGGTGCTGCATTGTGCGAGGTATGAGATGGGCCTGCTAGCAGTGTGTGAGTTTATCCACAGTTCAGGTCACTAAGCAAATGTTTAAAGTTTGAAATAAGATGACCTTTGTGGGAATTGAAGACTGCTTTGGATGGATCACAAAGCATCAGCCTCCTGTTTTGCAGCAAGCTGAATGGTGAACCTATGGGTTGTGGTATGCTTGAAAATGTTTCTTATTGCAGCACCCCCCCCAATGTCTAGGGGTATGATGGAATGTCCGTGGGGGAGGGGGGGCACAGCATTGGAGACTAACCCAGAATGACTGGGTTTACCTCAGTCACTAATCTTCTCCAGGGTGCCCAAACATCACAGGGAACTTCAGCTGAATCAGACCTTAGCACACGTTTTGGCAGCTCAGACTCCCTTTCTTCACTCCTGCACAAACTTTAGTGAGAACTGGAACAAGTCCCATATGTGACAAACTGCCAGAGCAAACTCCACTACTTTCCAGCCATGGATTGGGACTGACACTGTACGAGGATCATACCTCCACACACTGCACCTGCAATACACTTTCCATTGCAGACCACTCCAAGACTGCTTATGCATGACAGCCACTGAGCACCATGAATGCGGATGACATGATGGGCACATGGGACATACGTCAGAGACAACCACACATGGAGCCACTCGCAGAGACTTACGCCCAGGCTCCCAATGCTGCGTTCCCATTCCCACCCACTCCTCGCTCAGCTCTCTCCAGTGCCATCTTACAATCACTGGGGAGGGACAGGACAGGCTCTCACCACTGCCATGCCACCTCTTCTCTCTGTGTGGCATGGATGAGCATTCCACCAGAAAACTTCTTCAATCTGCCCATTCTCCATCCATGGAATGCTCCCATACTTGTTCCCCAATGCTTCCATTTTGCTGATAGCTGTGGGCCGGGGCAGCAACTGCCCACCTTGGCCCCTGAACCATGGCCCTCCCCTGGACTGAGCTCCTGACCACCTCTCTCTTTCATGCCAAAACCTCCCCCATTTATACCTCCCACCATAACCAGGCTGCCCACATGGCACAGGAGTTAACCTTTTCGAGACTTGTAAACTCCAAGGGGGTCTTACACTCTCCCCCCATACAAACACTCATGTCGTGGTGAGCGCTCACCCCAGTTACACAGAATGGACTCCCAAAGGGAGATATGTGCACTCTTTCCCCTCCTGGTGCCACCCGGCACCGCTGGCATCACCGCTGGAACTGTGAAAACCCCAAAGCCCAACATTACACTGCCCATACTAACTGATGCTATAGGAAACCTAAGTTACACAGGGAACCTGCCGAACCACCCACCATGCCCTTGGGCAGATTGCCTTAACTATGGAGGCAGCATCCCAACTCCAACTCTCTCACTGCTTAAACCCACACATCTACCCCTATGCTGTTGCCACCAGTTTAGCTAATTGATGTTTATGCCTACATCACATAGCCAGACAAGTCTTAATAAAGCACAATGAACACATCCTGCAGCTCCAATGGGGCACAGGTAATGTTTTTCAAAGAATACAGATATTTAAAAGAAGCCAACTGCAGGACTGATGGACACTCATTTACACACACACACACACACACACACACACACACGCATTCCTCCCCCACCACACGCACACACACATCATGTTTTCTATTTGAATGCAAACAAGACCATGGTGCTTAGTCTCTGATGGTAAAAGTCTGTGATTTTTCTCTTTTTTCATTTCAGAAGTACAGTCTCTTCTTGGCTGATCAATTAGCTTATAACTCCCACTTAAGTCCAGCTTTGAAGACCCAACCCTATAAATTAGTAAAAGGCAACAAGAACATTACAACAATAACTGAGAATAAAAGGATTGGTCTCTTCTGATTTTTTCAGTGGATAGCAGTCCTTATTTAATGTCCATACGGGAGGGGGCTTCCACAATTGCACAGTAACAGTCCTGCAGCCATGGTGGGTCTCATTGGGAGCTGGGCCAATGACTTGTGGCCTCCATGAGCATGATAAAACTTGGGGTCCAGCTTGGTCACTTCATCTCCAAAGAATCCTGGCTGATCACACAGTATTTTGTGCACTTCCCGTCGATGTCCTGGATGACGGCAAACATTTTGAACAAGGTAACTCTGGTGTAGGCATGCATATCATGCATGGCATGTGCATGACATTGGGCCTCTTGAAGCTGCAAAGCAGTACTGGAGGGGCTAATCCTTCACTTGGTGCACACTTTATTATCTAACATGACATTGAAAACTCAGTTGGTATGGTGTTCCTCAATAATGTCCCAAATACGCTCAGGGAGATAGAGAAAGCAATGTCTGGGATACTCCTTATGGATTTGATGTCTGATAAATCTCTCAGCTTGGGACCAGTCTGGGATGGCACGTACACTGGTCTGGGGAGCCTGTCCATCTGGTAGCCACACTCAGTTCAGTAGGTGAGAACTAAACCTTAGAGTCGGTGGGCCTAAGCTCATCCAGTTTCTTTCTTCGCTAGTGGCATACCTCTGGCAGGATGAAATCCTTATCAGGGAACCAAAACATAGGAGATGAATACAGCTTAGGTATGTATCTCTCTAAAATTTGGTTGTCAAATGTCAGCTTGTTGCTTAGGCTGGCCATAACAGCTTCCAGCTCCTTTTCTTCCTCCTATTGGTCCAATTCCGAGTTGCTCCCTCCTTCCTCCATCACCTCATCTATCTCGACGTTGGGCCGCTCCTTAACTTTAGGGGCGGATATTTTGGATTGCTCCTTTGGTACAGTACAAGGATCCATGGGCAGCAGCTTTTGTGATGACTTGTCCCCACAGCCACGACCTCTCCCTCTGCCAACAGGAGGTTTAGAACTCAGGACCGGAGAAGGGCTGGACAGATGGCTAGCTCCACACTCTGGTGGGATTACAGAACTGGGATCCAACTGCACATCTTCCCAGACCTCAGTGCTGCTGGTTTCAGAATTGTGTGGGGTGAGCAGTCCAGGCCAACCCTAGGAAGGTATATAGGGCAGCAGAGTTTCAGGAACCTTAGCAGCTCAGTAGGAGCACATTGGGCATAACGGCAGCTCCATAACTCCTTGGCCTTTATAGCTGCAGATGAAGCACTGATCTTTGGTGGTCAGCTTCTCTACTGTATCTCAGAACCACTGGATCACTGACCCAGAATGGCTGCATTTACCTGGTTCCCTGATCTTCTCCGGGGTACCCAAATGTTGCAAGGCATTGCGGCTTAAGAGGAGAAAAGGACTAGTCCCAATGCAGTTCAATAAATATGTCCATTGCCCACACAACAAGCAAAACTTCTTAACATGATTCAATTCAGTGAGGCAAAATCACAAATCCACTTCATGGAGCATATGGGTGAACAAAGGCAGCAATTAATTCCAAGGCACACAAGTACCTTAACACAGTGGCACTCTCGTGATCGTGAAGATCTGCCACTAGCTTTTCCTCTCGGAGCTGAATCAGGCCTCCAGCTTCCTGGTGGCAGCAACTTACTCAGAGGCTGAATCAGGCCTTAGCACACTTTTTGGGAACTCAGACTCCCTTTCTTCACTCCTGCGTGAACTTCAGTGAGAAATAGAACAAGTCTCATATGTGATAGGCTGCCAGAACGAACCCCACTACTTTCCAGCCATGGATTGGGACTGGCACTTTATGTGGCTCAAACCTCCTCACACTGCACCTGCAATACACCTTCCATGGCCAACCACTCCAAGACTGCCTAAACATCACGGCCACTGGGCGCCACAAAAGTGGACAACATGATGGGCACACTGGACACATGACAGGGACAGCCATTCATGGTGCCACTTGCAGAGACTTATGACCAGGCTCCCAGTACTATCTGCCTGTTCCCACCCACTCCTCGCTCACCTCTCTCTGGTGCTATCTTACAGTCACTGGGGAGGGAGGGAGGGGACAGGCACTCACCACTGCCCCGCCAACTCTTCTCTCTCTGCGGCATGGATGAGCATTCTACTGGTAAACTTCTTCCATCCAACCATCCTCCTTCCATGGAACACTCCCATACTTGTTCCCAGATGCTGCCATTCTGCTGATAGCTTTGGGATGGGGTGGCAACCAACCCACCCTGGCCCTGAGCCACAGTCCTCCCTTGGACCGGGTCCCAACCACCTCTCCCTCTCATACCAAAACCTCCCCCATTTATACCTCCACTGTAACCAGGCCACCTGCCTGCAAGTGATGCCCAGATGACACAGGAGTTAACCCTTTTAACACTTGTATGCCCCAAGGGGGGGCTTACATTACTAATAATAAAATGACTGCAGATTTTCTGAGAACTGTTTCTAATCAAGTTTGCATTTTTGCTGACCCTGTTTCCCTGCTGCCAAGAAGTTTGTGTGTTCTGTTACTAGACTTAATCTTTGTCTTTCCTGACATCAGGATTGTAGATTGCCAAGTCCTGCCCCCCAACTTGGGTGACCACTGCACGACAATATGTAGCATGAGATGGGTGGACAAAAAAGAGCCACAGACCCAAGTATCAGACTAGCAAATGCTTAAAATTCTTCAAAAATGACAATCATGCAAATTTTGCTGCAAGTGTAACAAGATGAAAATGGGACAGACTTGAGCTAATCCCCAACACTAACCTAGTAATAGAAGACTTCACAAAGTTGTTCCTTACTATCTGCAATCAACATGCCCCCACAAAACTACAAGAACAAGAAAGCACCATCTGCCCTGGATCACAGAGGTGACCAAAAAACTTATCAGAGTAAAGGACAGAGTATGGCACAAGGCAAAGAAATCATTAAAAACTGAGGACTGGAAATATATATATAAAAAAAAGAAACAAATGCAAAGACTAAATCCAGAAGCCAAAAGAAAATTCCTCCAAGATAAATCTGAATCTGTAACTAACCCAATGGACTACAAAAGACTAATAAAAAGTATTGAAGGGGTAATAAAAAAACCCATCAGCTCCAGCATCAGATTTTCCAATGACGAAGGTGGAGAACTACCCCCTATTGAACTCGCAAATACACTGAGCAAATACTTCTGCACTCTACTTAACATCCAATTACAAGATAATTTGGTTCCCATTCCTGCAAAAGGTCGAGGAGAGCAACCAGTCAGAACTAGTGTACACACATTCCACTTCAAGGTTATAAGGAAATCTGATGTTCTTAAAGTGTTATACAAACTTACTTCAAAAATATCTCTTGAGCTGGACCAGGTGGAGATAAAATTCTTGAAAGATGACTCTGTGGTTATCTTCCCAGTTCTAACAAAACTGTTTAGCAGAAGCCTTCTGGAAGACAGATTCTCGGGCCCCTGAAAGTGCGCTAAGGTGGTCCCAGTCTTCAAAGTGGGTGATGCTAGCAACCCATCTAACTATCAGACTCATGAACTACTAAACCACCACCAGTCGGGGTTCAGGTCCAAGAGGTCTATGGGCTCTGTTCTCATGAACTTTGTGGATCTGGTTACCAAGGGACTGGATCAAGGTGAGATTGTGGGAGCAGTGTTCATAGACCTCTCAAAGGCATTCAACCTAGTGGATCACGAGATCCTGCTAATAAAAATGGAATGGGTTGTTTTTTGTATGGAGGCAAGAAGCTAGTTCCAGTTTTACACAACAGGGCACAAGGGATTTGCAAAGACAAAACATTATAATCGGTCAGTGAACTACACAGAGGTGTTCCACAGGGTCATTCTTGGTACTCCCCCTACTGTTTCTACTATATGTAAATGACCTCCCCCTTCCCACATTAAGCACTCCCATGTAAAGTTTTATGCTGACGACACCATCTTGATATCAAAAGCGAAATCTAAAAATGAAATGGATTCAAACCTGAAATCAGACTTTGGCGAACTACAGAAGTGGCTTGCAGCCTCAAAAATGCTACTCAGCTCCAATAAGATGGAAGTGATGCTGTTTCAGAAGAAGCAAGAGAACTAGGGAATCAGCAACTGTAAATCAAGCAACTTGACAGGACCCACTTTGTGGCAACAACTTGCTACACTTTGACAAACAAATAAATAACATGGTTAAAAAAGTTAATGCAAGAAAACGGGTGCTCAGCCTCAAAGCCTTCTCAATTCCATTTCACACTCAGTTAGAGAAAACATTGCCACCCAGCTCATACTTCTAGTACTGGAATATGGCGACATGGTGTACCAATTCACCAGTTGGGTTTTACTGAGCAACCTGGACAGAGCACTCATTAACTGGCATGCTTTGTACTATTCTGCCTCTACAGTACTCATCACTGCAAAATGCACGGCAAGGTAAAATGGGATTCACTCAGGAGACAGAGAATGAATACAGCAGCAGCATTCCAAAAAAATCAGGGGCTCACTTCCTAGGAAAACAACGCAGGGCTATAATTTCCCAACATATATACATGACCTCAGAGAGGTACCAAAGAAGGTCTAGCCAGCCCAATTATTCAGAACTGCTATGGGAAAATGGAGTTATGCTACTATATAACAAAGGTAGGCAATACCATCAGATCTGAAACCAGGTTTACTAGTTTATCTTCCTTCAAAGCGCTCCTAAAACCTTCATTGAAGGAAAACTGCCAGTGCTACTCCTAATTTACCCCCAAAATATTATATACCTAGCATCCTCATCTGCCTCACCTCTCTTCTTCTCGTCTCTCCCCCATAAAATCTCCACTCCCCTCCCTCCCTTCCTTCCTTCCTTCCTTATTTCCTTCCCCCTTTGCTTATCCACCTTTCTGGATTGTATGTATTGTATTTATTATCTATCATATAGTGTGTATTACTGTAAGTCAGCTTCCTTGTTTCCATTTATTGTACTTTTATTTCCTTATATTGTTCCTGTTGAGTGTCAATTTATGTACCTTGTCCACCCAGGACCATCTTGCAAATGAGTTTATCTCAATGGTGTTTCTCCTGGTTAACTAAAGATTGAATGATTGATTGAATAGTACATCCCTAATGGCCTTTAAGCAAACCCTATACAAAGTCACCCCATGGTTGGTATCCCACTTAATGTGATATGTAACACGTGTAATCTGATGACAGTTCTAAGGAATTAGAGTATAACCCGCTCTACATGCAAGTAACATAGTGCATGCACAATATCATCATCTTTACCACTGTATATTCTGACTTCTACCCAAGTACAACTGCATTTGATACTGTATGAAATGTTCTTTATGCTTCCTTACAGGACAGCTTTGTAAATAGGGCTCATCTATCCTAAAGCTCTTGTCCTGTGTAAAAACAATGGCTTTTACTGCTACAATCTTCTTGGATGCTCCCAAATACAGATTATAGCTCTGATACTGTTGTTCCTTGGTTCCCAAGTCACCCATTTGTTTTCTGTCAATGCAGCTAGTACCCTGTCAACATTGGGTTGCCCCAAATGGTCAATTAAATTACGCATCTTCCAAATTACAGCAACTTCCTCACATATTACAACACTACAGGCTGTAGCCGACCAAGTCTTATGGCAATTTATAGGTACTCTGAGTGCAGGAACAGGCTGCAGCCCAAAGCAATATGCCAGATCCAGAACACAAGCTGAAAACCAGCAGAACAAATGTAACCAGTGTACAGGAGATCTGAGCCAGGCAGGTTGTATACTAACCTAAAGAAGGACCCAAGCTATTTATTTTATTTTATTCTTTTGGTAACTGGGTAAGGCCCACTAGACACAAGGCCTGTTTTCAGGGGCAACTGGGAGCACTGGGGAAGTTAAAGGACTTGCTCAGGGTCACACAATGTATAAGTGGAGGTTGTGGGAATCAAATTCAGGTCTGCTGGATGAACCAAGCTCATTCACAGCTCTTTACTCTAACCTCTAGGCTATAATTATTATTAAGGAGGCAGTATAGTGCACTGGTTTAAGGCTCTGAGCTGCAAATCTGGAGACTTGGGTTTGAATCCCACAGCCTCCACTTGCATATTGTGTGATCTTGAGCAAGTCACTTAACTTTCCTGTGCGCCTGGACCACACCTGTAAACAAGCTTTCAGCTTAGTGTGCCACCCCTGGTTAAACAATTGGGGGAAAACAAATAATGACAGCCCTCATATAGCTATACAGAGTCTCAGGAGAGATTTGTGCATTTATAAAAGAAGTATCACCATTTCCCTGATGAAGGGGTTTGCCACAAAACAATTAAGTTGTTAAGGAGGTGAAGAGTAAATAAATGACTTAACAGATTAAACAGGAGTAGAGCCTCTGTTTCTTACTTTCCTATGTGGATGCACCCAAATCATATGGCACTCTCACACCCATATCAAAGCATGATATCATTCTGTGTGGACCAAGTACAGTACTCTGCTTTCTGTCATAATTCAAAACCTGAGTCTTTACATCTCAGCTATGAGACACATCCTTGCTTTTGCCTCATTCTGTAATCACACATTGCACTTTACCATAACCTACATCACACAGTACCTAGCTGGACTGCAATTTCCATAATCCATCATCCTGCTACAGTACTTCTTGTTCCTATCCATTCCTTCGATCACAATATTCCTTCAAGTCTCTGGAAATTATTCACTACAAACTGGTCGCCAACCTTTTGTCTTTGAATGCTTCCATTTTATTGAATCCCTATGTGCCAGAGTATTTACACCTGATATGGACATAATCCTGCAAGCAGCAGTGACTCTAGCATTCCATGTTTTCCCTCTGACTATGTGGCCTTGTGAATTTTCATCTTCAAATTTCTCCTTTTGCCAGATTCTTACTTCACTAATAAAATCATTGTTCAAGGAGATCATTAATTTCTTCTCAGTTTAGCTCACTCCAAAAACTCTCTGGACTTCCACATTGATATTATAAAAAACATCAGAATCTGACTTGGCAATGAGGCCACCCCTTTCAACTCAAAATATAATAACATTTCATTAGTTTCTAAAGACCCTTCCCTTGAACTTGCATTTCAGTATTTACTCATACTATGCCTGTTCTCAGTTTGGCTCCATATTTGGCAATACCTATCATTCCATGGCCTCCCTGGCTGACCTTGCCCATTCCTCTAGCTGGCTGCCATTGCTGGGGTTGTGCTCTGCCTTTGTGTTTTTATGCCTTTCTGCCTGTTTTGAGCCATCAGTTTGCTGTGTCACCCTTTACTACTGTGTCCACCAACCTGCCCAGGTGGTGATAGGCCCTCTCTTCAGGTTCAGTACTCATTGTATGCTACTAATGCCAGGGTTTTACCCATGTTACCATACTACCTACTCAGTTCTTCATCTTCCTCATCATACTTCTCATACTAACTTCCAGGCTTTGCCTTCTTCCTCTTACTAATTATTCGGGCTTCACCATCCTTATCATTCTTATATTACCTACTGTACCTGGGCTTTGTCCTCCTCCTCATACTACTACCCAGACTTTGCCCTCCTCATCATACCAAAATAATTCACTCACAGTCCTAAAAGATCTGAACCTTGGCTGGCCCAGTGGCATGGTGGTAGCACTACTGCCCACCATGCCAGTGACCCAAGATCAGGAGCAATCTCGGGTCACTGGGGGTCAGTGGGGGGGAGGATTGAGTGTCCAGTGAACTGCTTTCCTCTGCTAAAGAGGGGAAGGTTGCCATTTTCACCAAACAGCTGCCACTAGGTGAAGGCCTGGTGGCTGTGTGGGTCTGAAGTGGTTAGAAGGGTGATTGCTGTGGAACTCCGCAGCATGCATATGCCTCCACACACATGTGCTGACATGCGTTCCCCAGCATGGGATTCAGGGAGAAAAATTGAGAAAAAATGGTGGTAAGCAAGTGTATAAGATGCAATGCATGCTGATCCCCCACCCATTCCACCTGCAGGAATCTTCCTGGCCAGAACTGGATTTGTATCTTGGATGGGGAGGAGGGCCTTCCCCTTCCTGACCCCATCATGGGAAGTAATCTGTGTGGGTGCCCAATGCTGTGCAGTTAAGCCTGCAGAGGTGCAGGGCAGTGGGAGTTGATAGGGACAGAGCTGAAAGAAGCCTGAGCTTGCCTTGTGCAGGAGGATAAAAGGTATATAGAAAAACAAGGTCTGAACTTTAACTGCTTCCACATCATCACCCTATAGACTTTGAGCTATACTGCTGGCTAATAGTCCTACTAAGAAATAGGGTACCCAGTTTTAAATCAAAGCTATATTGGGAAGCATTGATCCTAGCCTCTTTTTGACTTCCAAGGACATGGAGAATTTACTGCTTCATTATCTACATTTACCTCTGAAAATGATCTAACACCACCAAGCTTCAGAAAGACCTATGTTGATTCAATAGCTCCTATTCTCAGAAACTTCTAAAACAATTAGCTTAATCAAAGAGTGAACATCATTTACTTTCCTACTAACAACAGCTGGTATCCTATCCTCAGTGAGGTAGCAAGGCCTTCAACACAGCGCCACACAGGAAACTGATAAAGACATTGGGTAGCCTACGGGTGGGATCTAGACTGGCGAATTGGATTAGAAACCGGTTAATGGATATACACAGAAGGTAGTGGTTAATGGCACCCACTTTAATGATGGGGGAGTGACCAGTGGGGTACCACAGGGCTCAATAGTGGGATGAGTCCTCTTCAATGTCTTCATAAGTGACATTGCAGAAAGAACTGGAAGGGGACAGGATCAGTTGTGTTCCAGGACAGTAGCTGCTTCTTGTGGTTTTTACAGGATTTCTTGTGGATTTTACTTGGTAGAAGGTTATTTCTTTTCTTTCTTTCTTCTAAGGGGCTAGCAGGGTATTGTTTTGGGGGCTGTTGGAAGTTTGAAAACTGGTTTGGTGGCTATAAGTGGGCTCATTTGTGTGGATGTTTCACTGTGTAACAGGCTGCACTGGTGGAGGCCTATTTCTTCTGATTTAAAACCTATTTGGTGGGATTAGCTTGGGGCTGGTTCTTTGAATTGGAGACCCATATCTGTTAATTTCAAGCCTATTTTGATGTGTTGTTAGTGAAGCTGATTAAATTAGAGACCTGTTTCCTTTGGCAGCAAACATATTTTGGGGGTTTTGAGTTGAGTTTTGATTCCTTTTTGCTGACTCCACTAGCTGCAAAGGTTAGTGCATAGTGGAGGAAGGGGTGTTAATGGTCTGGCCAGGTCTCACTCAGCTAACTGACTAGAGGCAGAGCTGAATCAGGTTTGTGGTGTTAGTTGCTTTGTCTTCTCAGAAGGAACTGGAAGGGGACAGGATCAGTTGTGTTCCAGGACAGTAGCTGCTTCTTGTGGTTTTTACAGGATTTCTTGTGGATTTTACTTGGTAGAAGGTTATTTCTTTTCTTTCTTTCTTTCTTCTAAGGGGCTAGCAGGGTATTGTTTTGGGGGCTGTTGGAAGTTTGAAAACTAGTTTGGTGGCTGTAAGTGGGCTCATTTGTGTGGATGTTTCACTGTCTAACAGGCTGTGCTGGTGGAGGCCTATTTCTTCTGATTTAAAACCTATTTGGTGGGATTAGCTTGGGGCTGGTTCTTTGTCTGCCGGGCTTGGAGGGGCAGACACAGGGCTGATACACTCTCTCTCGAGAGTCAGGTGTAGGCCCAAGACCCACCCTCCCCCACCACTCCCTCCCCATAGCTCTGCTAATTTATAGGGGAACACCTGCCCAGCAATTGGAGGAAAAGGCTGCAGGTGCTGCTCATGTAGTTCTAGCCACTGGGGGTTGGATTTAAAGGCTGGGAGAGAGGAGCTTAGGGAGTTGTTCACTTCCCTTATAAGTTTACTGTGTTGTACTGCACCTAGTAACAGGTTTACCGGTTTACTGTGGGACTGTGTCTAGGATTAGTGGGTGACCTGATTAGGCAGTAGAGGAGTATCTTGGACTAGTGGGGAACCTGGTGGCTCACCCAAGGAAACCTACTTGGAGGGGGATGGGACCGCACGTCATTAGGGCCGGCATCTTTGGGAGGGTGGTGGGGTGCACAGGGTGTGGAGCAGCCATGATACTGGACTGGGCTTGGAAGTTCGGTGGTTGCCCAGTGTGCTACCAGCTGGCACAGCTTAGGGAGGAGGTTGCGGGGATTAGGAGACAGCTGGGGGAGGGGAGGTATGGTTGGGGAAGGGGCAGGGGATCTCCCACGGGGTTGCACCACACTAGGGCAGGGGCATAGGTAAGAGTGCAAGAATACTGGGGTCGCTAGGGACCCTGGCAGAGATGGCCCAAAAGGAGGACTCTACCAAGGAAGCAGGCAGGTAACTGGGGACCCTCACAAAAGGGGGCCAGAGGGACAACATTCTCAGGGAAGTAGACAGATGGCCGGGGCTGGACAGAAGGAAGCAAGGCGGGGAGGTGGATCAGACCTTATGCTCAGTAACCACTTCAATTCTCTTCTTCTGCTTGAGGATGAGGGGGGTGATGTAGCCACGACTGGGGTGGTTAGAGATGGAAAGGGAGTGGGGGGTAGGAGGTGGGGGCCGGATAGCAGGAGGAAAAGGGGGAGCCTGGAATGAAGGAAACTGGGGGGATCAGTGAATCAGAGCAGGAGGGGCAGGGGGAAGAGGGAGGAAAGTGCAAGGAGAAGGACCAGTTGGGAGGAAAGGGCAGGGAGAAGGACCAGAAGTACAAGGATACAGTAAAGGGAGCTGAGGGTTTAGGCCAGGGGAGCACGACAAGCAAGGAGGGACTAAACGGAGACAGGAAGGAAGGGAGGATGAGCCAGTCTAGTTTAGCGGATGGGGGAGAAGGACCAGTCGTGAGCAGTGAGGGGGGAGTTAGCGAAGTACAGAAGGATACTCGGGAGGAGGAGAGGCATAGGATCAGAGGGGAAGGGGTGGCCAGGTTAAATAAGGAGGGGGCGGCATGTGACACCCAGATAGGGGGAGGAACAAGGAGCCAGCTGGGTGGAGGGGCCAGTAGAAAGGATGAGGGACATGGAATGGGAGGAAATGGAGGAAAAGGAGTGGTCAGAGTGCTCCTGTTGGGGGATTCTCTGATCAGGGGTATCAAATGGGATAGGTATGGAGAAGCCTGGCCAGTTAGAACAAAATGCTTCCCTGGATTAATGGTGCACAGGGCCAAGCATGAGGTATATCAGCTGGCAAAGGATTGTGGGGGTTCCCCAGACATACTGGTCTACCTGGGTACAAATGGCATTGAGGGAAATAGCGAGCTAGAGATACAGGCAAGATTCAGGGAGCTTGCCAGGGTCTGTCATGACATAGGATGCACAGTTTCCTTCTCAGAAATCCTGCCAGTGCCAAGGGCTAGTAGGAAACACAAAAGGAAGATTAGGGAGATAAACCAGGGGCTCAGGGAGTGGTGTGAGGCCAGAGGGTATGGATTGATGGGGGATTGGGGGGAGACCTGGGAGGATAAGGAGCTGTATGCTAGAGATAGACTACATCTCAATTTGGAGGGGAAGGGAATCCTTAAGTTGAAAATACAGGGGTTCATCGGTGAAAAGTGGGGTTTAGACTTGTGAAGGGGGGAGGGATGGGAGAAAAGACTGTCGAGAGGGTGCCGATAAAGGAGGGACTCTGTCTCCACCCCCCTGGGGAGCTGGAGAAATGTGGGAAAAGGTCGACTGGTAAAGTGCAGACCAGGGGAAAACAGAATCCCCATGGGAACATGAGCAGGGGAAATGGAAGTATAGGGAAAGGGTGGAAGGTAGTCCTGCTAAATGCCAGGAGCTTGGGCAATAAAATGCCTGAGCTCCAGGCGATGCTAACTGAGGGAGCGGTGGATGTGGCAGTGGTCACTGAGACCTGGGCCACCGCAGGACATGACTGGGACCTGAACCTGGAGGGTTACACTATGTTCAGGAAGGACAGGGGAGGGAAGGGGAGGAGGGGTAGCAATGATAGTCAAAAACTGCATTGGCATGGGGGAGTAGAAGAGGCGGAGGGAACCGTGGAGGCGATTTGGGTCACCTTGATAACAAGGGGGAGCAAGAGAGTAAAAATAGTGGTGTATAGACCCCCTGCACTGGTGGAGGAGCTGGAGGAGAGTCTGGTGGCAGATGTTGGGAGACACTGCAGACTGGGCAGGGGAAGGATGGTGGTGTTGGGGGACTTACACATGCCAGGAACAGACTGGGAGACTATGACATCCTCGGTGGCCAGGGAACAGAGGTTGTTGGATGTCTTTCAAGACACGTTCCTAACTCAGCAGGTGGGGGAACCGACCAGGGAGGCGTGGGTACTGGATGTGGTCCTGGTAGACAGTGACCAGATTGGGGGCCTGGAGGTAAGGGACCCATTGGCGGGGAGTGACCATGCCACGGTCTGGTTCTGCCTGGACCTAGGAGGGGTAGAAGGCTGCACAAAGACAGAGGTAACTGAATTCAGAGGGGCGGATTTTAAGGAAATGGGAAGGATCCTTAAGGAGCATTTGGATGGGATTGGGTCAGACATGGACGTTGATAGTAGGTGGGAAATCATCAGGAGAGGGGTGCAGGATGCTACCAGCAGCTGTGCAAGAGTAAGATGAAAATGCGGTGAGGCCGAAAACCCTGCTGCTGGACCAGGGAGGTCCAGGAGGTGGTGCGAGGAAAGAAGGCAGCCTATAGGCAATTCAAGTGCTCAAGGAGTGAAAGGGATCGAGGGGAGTATGAGCTGATGGCTAGAAGGGCCACTAGGATGGTGAGGGCGGCTAAGGCAAGGAAGGAGCAGAACCTGGCCAGGAAATTAGGAGAGAAACAAGGGTTCTTTAGATACATTGGGGAAAAACGAAGGGTGAAGGGGCAGATTAGCAGGATTAAAACAGGGGAGAGATGGGCACAAGACCTGGGGAGCAGGCTGAGGTACTAAATGAGTACTTCACCTCAGTTTTCACCAAGGAAAATGGGGGTGCTGCATCATACATGGGAGGAGACAGTAATACTGAGGAAGGGGGAACCCTTACCGATCGGCGGGTCTGGGGAGAGAGGGAGGCATCACTGGCAGGAGGGAAAGGCTAAGCAAGAAGAAGAGGTAGCGGAAGTGGAAATCACAGCAGAGAGAGTTGGAGAAGCCCTCAGGTCCCTTAAGACGGAGAAAGCACCGGATAAATTACATCCCAGAGTGCTGAAGGAACTTGCGGATGTCCTGGTGAAACCCCTGGTGGAGCTTTTCAGCATCTCTCTGAGGACAGGGTGGGTGCCCCAGGACTGGAAGGTGGCACATATAGTGCCTATCCACAAGGGGGGATCAAAGGAGGTGGCAGGGAGCTACAGGCCTGTCAGCCTGACATCGGTGGTGGGCAAGGTGATGGAGAGCATTGTCAAGGAGAGGCTGGGGGGGGACCTGGAAAAGTCAGAGTGCCTGGACGATAGACAGCATGGATTCGTCCCGGAGAAATCATGTCAGATAAACCTTGTGGAGTTCTGTGACTGGGTGATTAGTGCCTTGGACCTGGGTAGACCAGTGGACGTCCTCTATGTAGACTTCAGCAAGGCATTTGATTCTGTTCCTCACGTGGGCCTGTTGGATAAGCTGGTAGAAATGGGGGTGGGGAACCAGATGATCAGATGGATAGACAATTGGCTCCAGGACCGGATCCAGAGGGTCGGAGTTGGTGGGATAGTCTCATCCCCAAGGAGGGTTATTAGTGGGGTCCCACAGGGATCAGTCCTTGGGCCCCTCCTGTTCAATGCCTACATTTCTGACATAAGGACAGGTATTAGGAGTGAGATGAGTCTCTTTGCGGATGACTCAAAACTGGGGGCGGTGGTGGATGGGTAGGAGGGGAGGGTGGCCCTACAGGGGGACCTGGAGGCTCTGGAAAGATGGTCTAGAAAGTGGAAGCTGAGGTTCAATGCAGGGAAATGCAAGGTAGTGCACCTGGGAGCCAGAAACCCGGGCCAAGTGTACACACCCTGGGGGGGCAAATGCTACAAGTCTCGATGGCTGAGAGGGACCTGGGGGTGGTGGTGGATGTCAAGATGAACAACTCGGAGACTTGTAGGAGGGCAGCAGCCAAGGCCAACAGGATGCTGGGATGCATCGCTAGGGGATTACCTCCAGAAGGAGGAAGTGATACTCCCTCTGTATATAACTGCTTGGTGAGGCCGCACCTCGAGTACTGCGTGCAGTTTGGAGGCCACACTTAAAGAGGGACATTAAACTCCTGGAGAGGGTCCAGAGGAGGGCAACCAAATGATTTGGGGCTTGGGGACAGGACCTATGAGGAGGCTCAAGAGCTAAATATGTACACATTGGAAGAGAGAAGGGACGGGGGGGACATGATAGAGGTCTTCAGGTACATGAAGGGGGTAAATAGGGGAGGAACAGTCAGGGTGCTTGAAGGAAGGAGGAGGGGGCCACTAGAGGGCATGGGTGGAAGCTGGAGGGAAGATTCAGGGAGAAAGGAGGAGGTGCTACTTCACTGAGAGGGTGGTGGAGCCATGGAATGTGCTGCCTAGGGAGCTGGTGGAGGCAGAGACGGTGGAGGGGTTCAAGAGGGGGTGAGACAGGTACAGGGGGAGGGTTCTGGAAGCAAAATCCAATGCAACGAGAATATCCGGAACTGGGAAGGGAGAAGCCAGAGAAGGCGAGGGGGGCAGCAAGGTCAGCTCCCAGCATGGGGGCTGACCAAACGAGCAGAAGCGAAAGACCGTTAGGCCTATTCTGCTGGCATTTTAGTATGTTAGTAACTGGAAGGGAAGGTATATCTTTTTGCAGATGACACCAAAATCTGCAGAAAGGTGGACACTCAGTGGGGGGGAGGAGAATGTTCAAGGATCTCAAGAAACTCAAGGAATGATCAAGAGCATGGCAGATGGGGTTCAGTGCCAAAAAGTGCAGAATTATGCAACAAAATCATATCCTAATTGTTCCTGTATGATGGGCAAACTGGGGCCACTCGTGAGGATCACTGGCATCATCAGCATAAAGATACATCTTAGTGTTACTGCAAGTAGAAAGTAATGTTCTCAAAAATAAGCTAAATAAAAGGGGATCCAAAATAGAACCCGGTGAGATACCCAGTGAAACAGGGGATGGAGGGGAAAGAAAACCTTTGATTTTAGTGGATTATGTTCATCATAAACATAGCTCTGACACCAGCTTACAACTTCCATGAATATGCCCAGTTTAAGGAGGGCCACCAATAACAGATTGTGATTTACAAGGTTGAAGGCCTTGGTGAGGTCCACAGAAACAGCTGCTGCAAAATTACCCTTATCTAGAGCCTCATGTACTGCATATGTGAACCCTACCAAGGCCATCGCCATGCTATGCCCTGGTCACAAACCATGCTGGACTGGTATCAGAATATCATATATGAAAAAATGCTCAGTCATCTGGTCAAAAACTAACCACTCTAATAACTTTAATAAAGGAGCCAACACGGAAATAGAATGACAATTTTGTACATTAGATACATCACCAGATTTGTAAAGGGGGACAACAATAGCACCTTTCCAAATTTCAGGGAATTCCACAGGGACCCTCACAAGCCTAAAATCCACCCCATCAGCACCTACTGAAGGTTGAGGGTGGAGTTTCATGAAACAGGGCCAAACCTCCCCAGGAATAAGTACTCTAAGATAGAAATTTAGATGAGTGGACACTAAAAGTGTGCTTCATTGTCTTTACTCCTTGAAAAGTTTAGGTCATCAGTAAGGATATAATCTGTAAGGTCAGAAAAAAAATGTATTAAATTCTATGGCTATAGTTAGACCGCATTAAGTATCCCAGACAGTATGTTTAACATCTGGGGAGCAGGATTGAATTTTTTCCCTAATAGTTCATTTATTAGATCCCAGGTGACTGTAACATTTCTCCATGCGAACTGCTTCTATTTATTTATTTTATTTATTTGAGTTTTGGTGACAGGGTAAGTCCACTGAGACAAATACAGTCCCTATTTCTGGGTCAACCCGAGTAACAAGAGTTACAGAGAGCATTAAACATTGTAACAAATAAGAGAGATACAAAAAAAAAAAAAACAGCGTGACCACATCTTATACAAAACCAGGTTGACAGAAAGTATACATAGAGGATAATGTATGGTCCTCTATCGGTAACCGGTCTGTTAACTGTCGAGAGGTTGCCAGGGTGACCGTGTAAACCTAGAAGCGGTAGCGAGAGGTTTCACGTCATGGCAACCTTGAAGACAGTTAACAATGACCGATTACCTGATAGAGGGACCATACATTATTTTTATAGTGTATGGTCCCACTTAAAAAGTAAAATGGCTTACTTTTGAAAAAGTCACCGCCATGCCCTTCAGTCCTTCCCTAACCTACCGCAGTTCATCCGCTGGTTCCCGCTTCAAAAAAGACGAGCATTACACGAGACGATCGTTGTTGTTAACCTATCAATGTGATATAGCATAGATAGGTTAACAACATTTCTACGTCACATCGATAGGTTAACAACCTTAGGAAATGATGATTTCCTAAGGTTAACAGCGTTCTACCATACATTATATACTTATTATGTACAATTGGCAAGGAATATACAGGTGGTCAGTACAACGTAACAAAAGTTAGTAGCATTTTGTATGGAATACATAGGACATTAAAGACATACAGACAGATAGGTACTGCAGCCTGAGACACTGGAGGCAGAGTAGTAGGACTTTAACCAAAGTAAGAGTATGCTGCAGAGGCAGTAAGGGAGGTGAGCAAGGAGAATTGGAACTTATGGAGAGAAGAGGAAGACAGGACAGCGGGAGGGAGGGAGTTCTAATCAGAATGACCAGTGTAGGAAAAGGACTTACAAGCAATAGCAAGATGCAAGCTAGGCTTGATAAGAAGGGGAAGTGATACTGAATGGAGAGAATGTAGGGTTTGTTTTAGATGGATTAGCCCAACTAAGGAAGGGGGGGGGTCGATATATTTGCCAGTTTAAACAAGAGGCTAATGGAGTAGGACCTCAATCTGGACAAATAAGGTAACCATCCCAAGGAGGAGAGGACATTGCAGTGATGTCGGCGGGAGTCGACCCCCAGAGCAAACCTACCGACCCTGTGGTAGGCCTGGGAGAGCATGGATAGGGTCGAAGAGTTTGCAGGGGCCAGCAAAGGAGCTCCATAAGTTAGAAGAGGTATAAGGGAAGAGGTTGCAATCTTGTGGCAGGAGGCCGAGGATAGGAATGAACAAATCCTATACAGGAGACCATGCCGCTGGTTGAGCGCTTTAGATACATTGGAGGCATGTAACTTAAGGGAGAGAGAAGGGTCCAGAGTGATGCCTAGGTATTTAAAGGAGTGGATGCACTCCAAGATATCACCACTAAGGGAGGTGATAGTGAGGGGTGGGTGGGGACGCTTGGCTGGTGAGAGATGGGAGAAGAGCATACACTTTGTTTTTTTCGAATTCAGGACAAGGTGCTTACCACAGAACCAACCCTCCAGGGAGGAGAAGTCAGAAGACAAGGCACAGTTAATCCAGCCAGCATCTGGGGAGGAGCAGTAGATGATTACATCATCTGCATGTAAGTGAACTGATGCCCATCCACAGGAGTTGGGTAGGTCATTGATAAATAATGAAAATAGTATAGGACTAAGGATGGAGCCTTGGGGGACTCCATGGATTATTTTAGGATTAGAGCCAGAGCCAGACCATTTGACACTTTGTGAGTGGTAGGAAAGGTAGTTTTCAATCCGGGTTAATGCACTGAAGTCGAAACCAAGAGCATGGAGCTGATGAAGTAGAAGTCATGATTCACCAGGTTAAACGCTTTAGTAAGGTCCACAAAGATGGCTCCAGTGGTGGACCCATGGTCCATAGCCTAGCAAATGTCAGAGGTAACTTTTATCAGTGCAGTAAGGGTACTATGATTCCTCCTAAATCCATGCTGAAAGGGGGATCACAGAGCATGAAATTCCAAGTAGTCCTGCAGGTTATTATATACAATTCGCTCTTGGATTTTTGCTAAGGAGCAGAGGATAGAGATGGGATGAAAATTTTCAGTGTTAGTGTTGGGTCCACACTTATGTACCAGGATAACGACAGCTACCTTCCACTTGTCAGGGATGACACCAGAGAGGAATGAGCAATTTATTAGATCACAGACTGGGCAGGCAAGGGCAGGGGCACCTAGTTTGAGAAATTTTGGTTCCAGCGAGTCATGACCAGGGGAGCTATCAATATAAAACTGCCGTTTCAATTTTCTAGTCAAGGACTTACATTTATTATGACCTTGCCTGTAAGACAAGAGAGTTGTGGTGTCCAAGGTCTTTCTATAAGCCTTCCATTTTTTGTCCCTGTCTCTCATGAACTGGAATAGCTCAGATGTGACCACTCTTGTTTATTCCCCTTAGTCTTTAACCTTTTCAAAGGAACAAATGTGTTGCAAATGGTGTTAAAACAAGAGCAAAATGCTTTTAGTGCAACATCCACATCTATTGAGTGGCACAAAAAGGATCGGTCAACAGAGGACAGGGCCTCGCAGAATTTTACAGTGCCCAATTTTTTTATGTTTCTGGTATCCATATGTACTGGTGGGGAAGATTTATTTTTGGCACTCCAGCAACAGTACTCTGGGCTGCTGTCACTGACACCATCAGGTAAAACACCTGATTGTATTATTTTTGTGGTGTCAGAGACCAGGATCCAGTCTATCATTGTTGAAGAGCTTGTCTTTTAGTGGACCCTTGTAGGACTATCCATTATCTGTGTGGGACTATGATTGATTAAGATATCTTTATACTTTGTCACATTTTTCTCAAACCAGCTTAAATTCAAATCCTCCAGGATAATTAATTAATGGTTCATGCAAATACTTGTTCTGTGGACTTGAATTACATTTAATCCTTTCTACTGATAACCAGGGGGAACATAAATAACTGCAAGTGATAGACATTTCTTTGGACAGAAATTAGAGTTAATGACAAAAATTTACAAGACAAAGAAGGGTTTTAAGCAATATCTGAATTTTGAGCTTCGTGTTCCCATTAAGCATGTGACTTTGGTATACAAATATACTTTTTATACATTGAAAGTAGCAAGTCCCTGTTAAAAACAATGAATTTTATTGCACCTGAGCCCTGCATCAACTCCCTGTCCTGCAGATGAAGTGGTTCTGCCTTGGACTATATCCTGTTTTTCTGTGCAGAGTAGCTGCCCTCTATATATGACAGCTTGTTGCCTGTTTCTCATGGACCTGAGGAAGACAACATATCTCCTATGCCAAGACAAAGGGTACCTCCACCCCCCCAAGCCAAAATGTCTTTTTAAAAATTGCAGAATGGCTTTATTTTGGGAGACAAACAGAAAAGGTCTAAATATTGTAAATGAACAATACCATTGTATAACCATTCTAACCTGTCAAATTTTATCACGGTGCAGGAGTAAATGTCATGAGAAGTATTGGGGGTCAAGGTGGGCAGGTAAGGGGGTCCAGATTTTAGAAAGAGTTCAGAGTACAGAATTTGGTAGGGTTACAAGGGAGCAAATTTCAGAGGGATGTTTGGTACACAAACTCTGGAAGAGTTTCAGAGGCACAAATTATAGGAGCGTTGTGGTGAACAAGCTATGGAAGAGGTGTAGGAGCACAGACTTTGGGAGTGGTGGGGACTAAATTCAGGTGGTCTTTGTGAACAGAACATTTAGGAGGGGGTGGGCACAAAACTCGGGATGTGTACAGGGACGCATATCTAAGGAGGACCATGTGAACAAAGACTTTTGAGACAGAAGTAGCATGCAAATATCAAAAGGATATTGTATGGCAATTTTGTGGGAGTGGAGTATACATTTCAAAAGGGAAGTACATTATTTTGGAAAGTTTTCAGTCAGGGGAGGTGCATAAATTTGGGAGGTTGGACCTATACGTTTCAAGAAGCATGGGTAACAACAGTCATGAGATTGAAGGGGAGGTATGTTGATATTCTTTTACTCTTAAGGGGATTTGTTAAAATGTTTTAAACAACATAGGGATATGAATAATGTAAGGAGATTAAGATTCAGACTGTGTTGCCAAGATATGATTTATGCATGACTCAAAGGTCACACAACCAATCAGAGCACAGTGTTTGATTTTTTCCTGGCCAGTTTTCTGATCAGCCTATTTCTATTATGTAAATGATATAACATATAACCATATGCTTTAAATTTACTTGGGCTTTCCGATTTTGAAGGATGAGTTAGGATTAAGCTGCAGCTAGCCACTGAGACATTCTCATGCAATGTGCTGGAATGCATCACACACCAAATAAATAATTTTTTCATAACTGTGGTTCTAGCCATAACAGTGAGAAAATGCTTTAGACAATTCTGAGAAAATAAAATGTGAATAAAACCAGTATGTACAAATAGAAACTGATTTAGAAATACAATGCACAACTATAAGCATTTTATTTAATGAAATAAGAAAACAGAACACTAGTTAAAACAGGAGAAGTTTGAGAGTATAGTAGTCATTTCCCTTTATTAACTGTAATTAAAATAGATCAGATGAAACAAGGTAAGTATTTAATGAAATGTGATCAGATGATCATGTGTCATTACAGCTTATAGTGCCCCGTTTTCAGAGTTGGCCAACTGCACGTGCAAACAAGTGCACTGCACAAAGAAATAGGGCCAGCTGACTCTGGTACCATATTCAAACTGATAGTGCAATCCGGACTGACCACGTTATCTATTTGAATATTGGACCCTGGTAGCACAGCCCATAGCAAGTGGTCGCCATGTCTGGTGCAGCGCTACTAGAGGGCAGGACTGAAGACCACCCATAGAGATAAAGCACGGTGCACACTGGTGAGTGCTGTGGCCACCATGGGCAATATTAAACCCAAACATGCAAATGAGTCCATTGGGCATGCATGGCACTAAGGGGACATTTGCATGCCCATTATTGGCTCATCTGTATGTGGGAGCAGGGCCAGGTGCCCCCAAGCCCTGATCCCTTCCCCAATATTGCAGTTATAATCATTGGTGGTCTAGTGGCCCCTTCCCAACCCTGATCCCTTCCCCGGTGGTGCAGTTACAATCATTAGTGGTCTAGTGGTCCCTCCCCAGCCCCAATCCCTTCCCCAGTATTGTATTTATAAACCCTGGTGGTCCAGTGATCCCTTCCCCATTTTCCAGTCACTGTCATTACCTAAAGAAATACATTCCCTGGTTGTCTAGTGGCCCCCCCACCCTGGCAGGCAGTGACCCTCCGCCCCACTCCCGCCCAATCGGACCTGTGCCAGTGACTGGCACAGCCCTCCTCACAATGCCATGGCCAGTTGCAGACTGAACTGTCAGTGAGCATGTACAGTATATAGTATGCGCTCATTGGTTGTGAGTGCGTACTATGTACTGTACACACTCATTGACAGTTCAGTCAGTGACTGACCTTGGCAGTGTGAGGAGGGCAGTGCCAGTCACTGGCATGGGTCAGGTTGGGGAGAGTGAGGTGGAGGGTCACTACCTGCCAGAGTGAGGGGGTTGGTGAGGCCACTAGACATCAGGGAATGTACTTCTTTAGGTCAGGATGGCAATTGGAGGAGGGGGAGGGACCGCTGGACTACCAGAGATTATAAATACAATACTGGAGAAGGGATCAGGGTTGGGGAGGGACCACTAGACCACAATGATTATAACTGCAATGCAGAGGAAGGGATCAGGGCTGCAGAAGGACCACTAGACCACCAATGATTCTAACTGCAATACAGAGGAAGGGACTGGGGCAATCTATGAACACTGAACCACAAGGGTACCCAGCCATTGACAGTGGGCAGATGTGTCAGCCTACTGCTAAGGGCTGGATTTCAGAAGCATTAAACCGTGGCACTGCTGGTGGCCATTTAACACTTCTGAATACTTTCAATATTGTGTTGCACTGCATATACATGAGGGAACCCTCATCTGCATAGGCAGAGCACAATATTGTGAGTGACAGTGCTGTCAGGGGTGCGTGGTGCATCTGTGCCCTTTGAATATGGGCACACCCCCGACAGCTAGTGCTATTCCAGGTTAGCACAGCACAAACCTGGTTTGTGCCATGATAACCTTTTGAAAATGAGGCCCATAATGCCTTATTGTAAAGGCTGGCTAAAGGTGTGCTACCTGAAAAAAACTCTTCTGTGCCAAAGTTTATTATAAGAATCAAACACAGCCACATGACAAAAATACACCATGCAGGCACCCCCAGACAGACAGAAGTAATCAAAATCACCAACAAATAGTGCCTACCCATAAAAGAAACATTACTAAAAGTAACAATAAAATCATTAACTGAACAAATCAGAACGCCCACCAAAATATGGAGCAATGAAAATCATTAACACTTTATATGGCATTTCTATTGGAATTGATGTACTGTAAGTGGCTGTGTCGCATGAAGACCTCTTATACAGCCAAGAGGTCTTCACACATAACAGCCTAGAATTACAGCAGCATTCCAATATGTTTTTTTCCCCTCTTTGGTAAGAAAAAGAAACAGAAAACAGTAAATCTAAATCACAGTTAAAAGATGCAAACACACAATGAGATGCACAACTTTCCTCCATAGTGAACAAAAAAAAGAATGACAGAACCCACCAATGACCCATCTTTCCTTATTTGTTTTAGCTGTTTAATCATTCTGACATCTTTTCCATGTCAATTAAAAACCCTCCAACTGCTCCTGCTATATGCCAGCTGCTCCAAGCTAATAAAAAAAGAAAACATAATGGCTGTGGGTAAGATACTGGGGTACGATTTAGCCCTAACACTATGCTACTTGCTCCCCATCCCCCTCAGCCGAATACAGACCGGTTGCTTATGGTGCCCTTTACTTGTTATAATGGCTACTTATCATAATGGTCAGTGACAGCGGCTCAACTTAAGCAGTGACAATAACCATTTGTGTCACCTGTCAGTGCTGTTATTTATTTATTGCTTTCTCACTGACTTTTGATGGCTGACTGTTTAAGCTCCTTGTTAGTTCCATTGGGGGGGGGGTGCAGCTACTCTACTGTCACAGTGCAGACCCTTGCAGACATGTGACTGGACCAGCACCTCTTTCTGAAAGAAAAGTGAACCCACTCCTACATCACTACATCAACTGGTAGTCAATTCATTTACTCAGACCCCTTCCCCCGCCCCCAAAAATAAAATGCTTAATAAAACACAACATTTCTGTACATTGTAAAGGTAATCTGCTCACTGTCAGTTGTCCCACTTACCTGAGAGCAACACAGGCAATAAAAAAAGAAACGTTAAAAAAAAAATGAATAAAGTGACTCTTTCCATAGCTCAGTTTTCTGTCGAGTGGCTATCTGAGCCAATCGTGAGTGTGTATCTGTGGAGGGAGAGATAGCGGAGATTATGGTAGCTGCTGATGTGTGTCACCATTCCCACCCTCAATAAATGTCAGCACACAGCACAGTATCTGTTTTGTTTTTTTTACCCATTTTCAACTAGTTACAACAGCAATAAAATAATGAGGGAAAAATTTGTGTTAGTGTATTTTCCTTTGTCTTCTGTGTTTGGACTTATTCTCAGTTAGTTGTTTTAGTTATTTTCCTGTGAGCATTTATTTCCAGATAGTGTTAATGCTACACACAGGAAAGAACAATGGAATGAATGATAAATGAGGCCTGAGGCTGTGCTTTAACTGTGTTGTTAGAAGGTGAGAGGGAAAATGAAAGAATGACAGAGAACACCCAACATAGGAATGCCACAGCAGACAACATTTTATTTAGATTCTTACTGCATCAAAATTTCACATTTCAAAAATAGGTAGTTAAAACTGTTATTTCTTCCCTATTCCTACTGAGGGGTGACCCAATTGGCAGATATCTTATTTGAAATGAATGTAGAAAGGAATGATCTGGGAGAGTTATCACAGGAGAACTTAGTTGAACTAGACCAGATCGAGGCAAGCATAAATGCTTCAACTACTGAGCCACAAAGAAATCGATTTCTAGACATAGGGGGCTGGATATTCAAAAGGGTTGCGCCATGCGCAATAGAGTTACGCCTGCGCAAGTCCGAAATTGCACCATTCTGCGATATTCAGCAGGAGGCAGTTGTGCCCCCCAAGTCATGCTGAGCAACTGGCTAATGCTAATGAAGGCATGCTCAACCTGAGGGGAGGAACCATGCATAATCTGGCGAGGCCCGACATTCAGCCGGTTAGCAGAGTGCCAGCAGTACGCAACCCCACCTGCACCTGCACAACTTTGAGACAAAAAAAAAAAGGATCAAGTCGAGGGCCACCCACAGGTGAGCTGCCGCATTGCAGGGCACAACACAGCAGCTGCCACCTGTGGGTGGCCCTTCCCCTGTGCCCCCTGCAGCCCGATTGCGGGCATATTAGTAACCCCCATAGCCCGATCGCGGGTATAATAGTAACCCCGTAGCCCGATCACAGGCAGAACACACTCCCTCCCACTGGCCCAATCGCAGGCATAACAGTATTAAACCCCACCCCACTGGCCCGATCGCGGGCAAACAGAACTGACTCCCCGACTGGCCCGATCGCGGGCAAAACAAAACTGACCCCCCACTGGCCTGATTCAGGACAAAACAGAACTGAACCCCCCACTGGCCCAATCTGAGGGCATAACAAATGACCCCACCCCTAAGCCCGATCGCGGGCAGAATGGAGTTCAACCCCCAAGACCAGCTTCCTGGTGGTCAGTGGACGCAGGCGGATCATGGGCACTGAGTCAACCCCCAAGGTCCAGTTTCCTGGTGATCTAGTGGCCCCACCCTACTGCAGGCCCACCACCCGCTCCCCCGTCAGCTGGCGGTGGCAACACCACCCGCCTGCCCGCCCATATACCCGCCATGCAGCTGCTCGGTAGGGACTGCATGCCCATTGGTTCAGAGCAAGAGCCAGTAACCATGTCTAACCTAAGGCAGTCCAGATATGTGAGCCAGATGAATTCATTCATATCTGGACTACCTTGTAATATAGACTACATGCCCATTGGCTCTTGCTCTGAACCAATGGGCATGCTGGCCACAACAGTCAATCGGCGAGGCTGCGTGGCAGGTGAGTGGGGTGCTGCCGCCCACTGGCTGGAGGGGGAGGGGGTGGTGAGTTCCGTGAGTGGGTGGGGTGAGGCCACTAGATCACCAGGAACTTGGACCTGGGGGTTGGACTCTAATGCCCATGATCGGGCTTCAGGTCCACTGGACCACCAGGGATATTGGTCTTTGGGGGTTGAACTCCATTCCCCGCCCACGATCGGGCCATAGGGTGGGGGTCATTTCGCTTATGCCCGCGATCGGCCAGTCGAGGGTAGATTTACCATGCCCGCAATCGGGCCGAGGGCATCAGTCCCGATGGCTGCTCGCCCGGCAGGGAGCCAGGTGCAAGTTGTCGGGGATCGGTGCACCTGCATGCTAATGGCATGCAAATGGGGCCGTAAGTAGATGCAAATGGCCCCCCTGTGCCTTGCATAACTTATGGCCCCATTTGCACATCACCTTTTGAATATCAGAAATTTGCGCATGGTGCAATGGAACTTGCGCCACCGCATCTTGAATGCTCCACTCTGACCAGTTGTGGTGGCGCAAGTTCCACTGCGCCATGCACAGTGGCTGTGGCTGGGGGGGGCGATATTCAAAGGAGTTGCTCATTAGCGCAACTCCATTGAATATCACCCAGGCCACACCCCTACGCAACTTTTTTGAGCAGCGCAGGGCTTGCGCCACAGAATGGCGCAGTTTGAATATCCAGCCCAGGGAGTCAAGACATTGCTGAGATGGAAGCGAAAACCACCAAGAAAAATATAGTTTATCAGAAAACATGGACAGTGAAGATCTTGGGCATGATTTTAAAATGGTAGCCACTGTTTGGAACTTGTTGCTGAAAGCCATTGTTTGCTGCAGACACGGGTGCTGTAACCACAGCATTGTAGTCTTTGAACTGGGAGTCCAGAATTATAGACATACAGCATAAGCTGCTGCTGATAACCACAATTTCCAAAGGGAAGCTCTTCATAATTGTGCTACAGAATACCCCACGATTTATATGACCCTGTGCAACCTGAAATGCAGACTGAAGGAGTGGCAACCTAGATGACAAGTGGTTTCAGCTGGGAGAGGAGTGAATCTCTGCATAGTAAAAGATTGAGGGCAAAAGAAAGACTAATGAATAACGAGAACCCTGACTCTGGTATAGGGGATATTGAAGCTGCATTTATAAAACCTGAAAGACCGTTGCTTAAGGAGACTGATTTGACTTATCACCACACTCAAACAGTATCTGGGAAAAGATCAAGCCCCTAGGGGATTGAGAATAAACTTGATAATTAAGAATGACACTGACAAATTTGCAAAAGTTACAGCGGAAATCAAATAAGCCAAATCGAGAGTGTTAAAATTTAAGGCAGAAAGGGAATTTACATATATGAATCTCAATTAAATAAAAAAAACAGCATCCTATGAGGAAGAGATAATTAACAGAAAACAAACTAAATCAGAACGAGACAAAGAGGATTTCAATAATGGAAGGATATTGGACTGGGGTAGCAAACAAAATCGGGGCAGAAGTAGATCTCGAGTATGACTTGAGAGTAAAAGTAAAAGTTAGAACTGACAGAAAAAACAACAGAGGACAGTAACCAGAAGCCATTTTTAGAGGAGCCAGAGACACAACCAGGCACTGGAGGAAAAAGACAAGGAGAGGCAAAAGAAGTGGGAAAAGGTGCAGCAAGATAGAAACAACCCAAGAGAACACTGAGGGACAAGAAAGTGCCAACGTACAGGTACTAAATGTATCACATAGAAAGTTTACTAGTGATCAAGCAAAAGTATTAGAAAAAGGCCCCTCATTCATACTGTACCTACCCCACAAATAAATCCTTTCCAAGTAAACTTTGACTTATTTAAATTCTTCAGAAAGGCTTGCCTTAAATATCTCTTTAATAGAAACGCCAGTGTAAGTGCAGGTGAAACTGAAAATATGGGGTGCATAGAGGAGCGTGTTGAGTCAGTGGAGTACACTGATGTATTATTAGCAGAAATAAATTCTTGTACAATCTTGGAGATAGGGGGACCGAACTTGGAAACCATGAATCAAGTATTCAATTTCGGTAATATAAGCAACTAAGATTTGGTGCTCCTTTTGAACAATAAAACACATGGAGTTGATGCATCCACTCAGTTTGAGTCTGGGTATTCTGGGACAAATACAGGCACCATTATGGAAGAAAGGAAAGAGGTAAATCAACATTTATTCCGAACATTTATAACCCTGCTATTACCATACTTGAGGAAATTGTCACTAAGCAAGTGCAGGATCTGTTAAATAAAAATGAAAAACCACTGAGTTATATAATTGAAGCTAGATGATGGCCACGCTGGGCTAGACATCATCAGCAGCAACATTTTAGTTTTAATTTGAGTATTTTTATTTGTTTTATTCATTTGCTCAGTGTTCGTTTGATTGTTTATTAATTTGAGTTTTAGTTAGTTTTAGTAGCAGTCAGTTAGGGCAAGTGAGTGAGCCAGCGAGTGTAGGAAGTGTTATCAGGATTAAGTATTGGAGGAACTTTCTTTAAAAAACGGAGTCACAAATTTGTTCCCAAATTTTTTATTTTTTTTTTGTCTCCAACATTTCAAACCAAACGCACTGGAGCATATACTCTTTTCATAAAGTGGGTTCTATCTCCAGTGTGTTCTCGAGTGTCCGAGTTTGTGGACTCCCTGACCTGGAGCTGTGTTGGTGTGGCTGGTTCAAGGAGAGAGAAGGTCCCGAATGTGTGTGGAAGTGTCCAAAGAGGAACCTCTGAAGTGGGAATATCATTCGAGGAGTTTGGAGGTCGGACTTTTGGCCAGAACATCAACATCCTTCTTTCGGTGATGGACTTTGTTGTGCTGGGTATCCTTGAGGTATGGGGACTCATTAAACTGTTGGGAGTTTTTGAGGTGTTATTGCGGGGGGGGGAGGGTCTGATTCGGCCTGCTCTAGGAGGTGACTGCAGGGGGCTGGGTCCATGCAGGAGATGCTGGTGTAGGGTCTGCTGAAGAGCAGACAGATTGCTTCTGGTTTCTAGGCTGTTCAGGGGATCGGGTGGTGGGCCGACCCTGGCTGGGAGTCATAGCAGCAGGCCGGGCTGATTGGGGTGACTGCCTCCTGGGGTGAGTGCTGGAGGGGCTTTCTCCCTGTTTTTCCCCATCTGATGCTCCTTCCTGCTACTTGGTTATGTCTGTGATGGCTATGGAGGCAGCTATCACTGGATAAGGGCCAAAATTGTGGCTGGTTGTGGTGAAGACCTGCATAAGGAAAGCCCCCCACAGAAGATCTATCAAGCCTGGGAATGGGGCCTACACGAAGGACTTGTGAACTTAAAACCAGTCAGAATTTTTATCTGGACCTTCTGTAGCACAAAATAGGCAGTGAAAGTGACTTTACGGTTCTGTTTTTTATTAATTCTGCTAATACTAATTCTGCTGGCTTTTTTACCAAGCCTAAAGTAAGAGTTTGGACATTGTTGCGCTTTACCAGTCTATTTCCCAAAGAGGTGGGAGCTCATTGGGTTTTCTATAAACTTAAACTGAAAGACTTAATGTGACTCCTCTCTCTAATCTGTGGATTTGCACTCTGCCATAAGACTTTATTTAATTCTCATATTATTGATCTGTTTTTGTTTGTGTTTTCTGCTTATTATTGTTGTGGGGATTTTTTGGAGAGTTGGGTTGAGGTTTATTATTTAATGCTTGATGTATTGGGGGGTTTGGTTTTGTGTGGTGTGTGATTGACAGTGATTGGGGTGTGAGTTTTTGTGGATTATTGGTTGATTGTTGTGTATTGTTGTTGATTGAGATGTGCCGGGGTGTTGTAAAGACGGTCAGGCACTATTCCCCCTTCAGATTCAGGGACCACCACCTTTTAAACTGTCCCCCTTTATCAGCAGAAGTACACAGGAGATGTCATGCTTTAGGGTTAGTCAGTAGAAGGAAGAAGGGGGAAGCTGGACCTGGTGAGGGAATGGAGGGCGGGTGGGCAGATTGGGATAGTGAGAATGAGGAGATGCCCTGGGGTGAAATGGGACCAGAACAGGGGTCATCCCTGTCTGGTTCCCATACCCATTGTCTCTGCTCCATGCAGGCAAGTAGTGTGGTCTTCCTTAGTTGCCCATCCCACTCAGATGGTGTTATGTAATGCCAGGTCTATTAAAAAAAACAAGATTGCTGTGACAGCGGATCACGTTGTCACATCAGACCTGACTTGTATCACCAAGACTGGATTGGGGATGCCCATCGCCCCCCTTACCCACCCACTCCCCCAAAGGCCCATGGGTCTTGGGGGATGGAGGGGGCAGTGGGACACCTAGAACTAAGATGGGGCACTGCCAGTCACATGCTATATACATGCAGAATTGTTTAGCCTCCCCTAGCCAGGGGACAGAAACCAGGTGAGGAGGAAGGAAGAATCGAGCAGGACAAGCCTGATACAAGAAAGCAGGAGGGAGGTACGAGGAAGGAGAAGAAGAATACACAAAGAAACAGGATGATTCTGGTCATGGGAGACTCTATGTTGTGAGAAGTGGAGGTACAGTCCATCAGTGTGAAGGGAGTAGAAACCACAGTGAAATGCATGCCAGGAGCATCTGCAAGGAGAATTAAGGACAGAGTAGGATGGCTGGTGAGAAGAGATCAGGATTTTGTGAGGATCATTGTCCACCTTGGGACTAATGACATAGCAAATAGGACTGGGGAAGAAGCCAAGGCAGACATGAAGACCCTAGAGGAAAGCCTAAAGGAGTACACAACACATCTGGCCTTCTCAGAGGTGTTGCCGGTTTGGAAGAAGGTGGAAGTGAGGACAAGATTAAGAACAAAGAGCTCAGGGAATTCAACCAGTGGCTCCTGGGTTGGTGTGCAGACAACAGGATGCACTACATTGGAGACTGGGGGACCTTCTGGGACAGGAAGCTGTTCAAGCATGATGGTTTGCATCTCACTGGAGAAGGAGTGAAGGTGCTAAGGCAGAAGTTGGAGGTCTTCTTGGAAGGTTTAAACTGGGAGGTCTCCAGCACAGTGAAGAAGACCTAAATGAAGATGTGAAGGCAAGGGGATCGGCAAATGGAAGGGAACCCCCAACATTGGACTAAAGGAAACGGGCATGGCCATGAGCAAGAAGTGACCATAGATAAAAAAGGAGGGACCTCATGTAAAGTACAGGAGAGGCAGACACAGAAAAGGGGAATGGTACTGGGGTTATAGCGGGGGGGCCATGATTGGAAGTCTATGTACACCAATGCCCGCTGCCTGGGTAACAAAATCACAGAACTTGTGGCATTAATGACCTCCAAGGACCTGGATATCATGACAGTCACACATACATGGTGCAATAGCAACCATGCCTGGGAGCTAGCCATTCCAGGTAACATGCTGCACAGACGAGACAGGGAAGGCAAGAAGGGGGAGCGGTGGCATTGTATGTCAGGGAAGGGATAAAAGTGACAGTTCTACAAGACAAGGGGGGAAAGCGGAGGCACTGTTGGTAACCCTGGAGGTGGGGAGGGGAACAGTACTTAGAATGGGAGTGATATACAGGTCCCCAGGGCAGGTGGAGGATGTAAGCAGAGAACTGCTGGAGACTATTAAGAACATTACAACAAAGGGTGAATTGCTGCTTATTAATGACTTCAACTTGCTGGATGTGGACTGGAGTATCCCAGCAGCAGCCTCAGCCAGGAGTAAGGGATTCCTGCAATCCCTGCAAGGGAAGGTTTCACACAGCTGGTGAGGGAGCCTACAAGGGAGAATGCAATTCTAGATCTTGTCCTAAGCAATGGGGACAGGATAAAGGAAGTCACAGTGGGGGAGAGCCTAGGGACTAGTGACCATCGAGCTGTGGGGTCCACCATAAGGACGTCACAGGAGGCTAGCCACACAAGGACTAGAATCCCAGATTTCAGAAGGACAGACTTCGGTAAGATGAAGGATGAAGTCAGGCAGGCTACACAGGGATATGATGACATAAGGGGAGTGGTGGAACAGTGAGATAAGATAAGGGAAGCCCTGCACCTAGTAGCAAACCACTGCACCAGGCCCTGCAGCAAGAGCAAAAGAAAGAGGAAACCACTGTAGTTCTCAAGGGGAGTAGCAGATCTAGCAAGAGGAAAAAAGATGGCATTTCTGAGGTACAAGGCAACACAAAGCAAGGAAGACAGGCAAGAATACTTGGAAAAATGAAGGGAAGCGAACAAGGCAGTAAGGGCAGCAAAGGGTGCGAAACCGAGGAAAAGCTAGCTAAATCGATAAATGAAGGAGGGAAGGCATTCTTTAGGTATATTAGCGACAGAAGGAAGAAGGGGGGGATTGTGAGACTTAGAAAAGAGGGATGCAGGGCAGTGGAAAAAGACATCTACAAGATGACTGTCCTCGACAAATACTTCTGCTCCGTATTCACAGAAGAAGAGAATGGGGACAGTCCCCCATTAATAGAGAAGGGCAAACAGGGAGAAAAGGTGGACATTAGACCTTTTTCAGAGGACAGAGTAAAAAGAGAACTAGAACAGTTTAGGGTGGATAAAGCTATGGGGCCCGATGGAATACACCTGAGGATCATAATGAAGTTCTGGGAGGAGATGGCGGCTAAACCTCTGGCTAAGCTGCTCAGTGGATCACTGGAAACAGGCATGGTTCCGGAGGAGTGGAGGAGGGCACAAGTGGTACCCCTGCACAAAAGTGGTAGCAAGGAGGAGGCAGGAAACTACCGCCAGGACAGTTTGACCTCGATAGTAGGTGAAATGATGGAAACCCTGCTTGAGGAAAGGCTGGTGGACTACCTAGAGACAAGGAGGCTGCTGGACCCAAGGCAACATGGATTCATGGCAGGGAGGTCATGCCAGACCAACTTGATTGATTTCTTCGAGCGGGTGACAAAGGAAATAGACCAGGGCAGAGTGGTGGATGTGGCCTATCTGGACTTCAGGAAGACCCTTGACACAGTTCCACACAGGAGACTAATCCACAAAATAGCAAATCTTAGGGTGAGGATAGAGGTGGTCATGTAGGTTAAAAACTGGTTGAGTTACAGAACACAAAGAGTGGTGGTAAAAAGGGTTAGTTCACAGGAGGGATGGACAACAAGTGGCATGCCCCAGGGATCAGTGCTGAAACCAGTGCTCTTCAATGTCTTCATAAGCGATATTGCAGAGGGTGTAAAAGGGAGGGTTAGCCTGTTCACAGATGATACAAAGTGGTGCAACAGGGTAGATACACAGGAAGCTATAGAAAAAATGAGAAGAGATCCAAAGAGGCTAGAAAACTGGTCCAAGAAATGGCAGTTGGGTTTCAATGCAAAAAAGTGCAAGATTATGCACCTAGGGAGAGGGAATCTTAGGGTTGAGTATGAACTAGACGGTGTGACACTTGAGGCCACCACAGAGGAAAGGGATCTAAGGGTAGTCATAGAAGTCAACCTCAGAGTGGCTAAACAGTGTGACAAAGCAGTCAGAAAGGCTAACAGAATACTAGGATGCAAGGGAAGGGTATAACAAGTAGAAGGTGGGAAGTGGTGGTATCATTGTACAACTCCCTAGTAAGGCCTCATCTGGAGTACTGTGTTCAGTTCTGGAGGCCCCATCTCCAAAAAGACATAGAAAGGATGGAGATGGTACAGAAGAGAGTGACAAAAATGGTGTCCGGGATACAGAATAAGTCATATGAGGAGAGACTCAGAGCTCTCAATATGTACTCCCTGGAGGAAAGGAGAGAGAGGGGGACATGATAGAGACCTTCAAGTGTCTAAAGGGGATCAACAGGGTACCAGAGGGGAGCATCTTTCACATGAAGGGAAATAGCAGAACAAGGGGGCACATCATGACTAAAAGGGGGAAAACTTAGGGGGAACTTGAGGAAATTATACTTCACTGACAGAGTGGTGGAGAGATGGAACAGTCTCTCCCTGGAAGTGGTGGGGGCAGCCATGGTTCAGGGATTTAACAATGCATGGGATAGGCACGTGGGAATTAACAAGCTAGGGCAAAAGGGAGGAGGAACTTGTAGCATCTAGGGTACCTTAAGCATTAGAAAGAGGAATAGGGCAAACTGAATGAGCCACAAGGCTTTTATTTGCTGATAGCATCTATGTATCTTTTTATCTATGAGACCTGGCTGGACGAAAATGCTGGTCCAGTATTGGCATCAGCAGTTCTGGCCAGGTACTCGGTGATACACTGCATGAGGGTGGATCATAGGGGCAGGGGTGCAGCCCTTTGTTTTAGATCTGAACTGGGCCTTGTGGATGTTCTAGTGGGGCTACCAGATCCTTTGAATGTATCATGGGCATGGGTGTAGGGTGCAGGATACTCCTCATCTACCGTCTACCCAGTGATGAGAAAGAGCTCCTGCAGGAAGTTGTAGACTTCCTCGTCAACATGATATTGGGATCCCCCAGATGGTTAATTCTGGGGGATTTCAATGCCTGGGTTGATGATGAAGTCTCACAATTTGATCAAGACTTCATCCAATTGATGACTTTGTTGGCCTCACACAGGTGATTACCTCTGTGACCCACATTTGTGGTCACTCATTGGACCTGGTGTTCCTCCTTGGGTTGGAGATCTCCGACTTGGTGATGGAACCAGTTAGGTGGTCTAACCATCACACCATAGGGTTCTGTTTTATGGCTCCCCGCAATAGGTCCACCCCTATGAAGATGGTCTGGTAACACCCATTAAGGTGTGTGTGACCCCAAATGGCCTAATGGCTGTGCTGGATCTATCAGGTATATCGAATGAATGCTTGGATCCAGTGGCTCTGGTACAACCCTATAACAAGGCAGTGACAGAGGTTCTGGATTCCATAGCTCCTGTCCATTTTCGCCCCCTCACTCTTTGCCCAGGGTCCCCATGGTTTGATGGGACCTTGAAAGAGCTGAGGAGAGTGGGTCAAAGGTTAAAGAGATGCTGGCAGAAAACAGGTCTGGAGGTTGACAGACTTAGATTGATGAACTATTATATGGTCTATCAATCGGCAATCACCCGTAAGAAGGCAGAATTCCTGTCCAGGGAGAGTGCTGCTGTGCAAAATCGAACAATTCAGCTTTTCTGGACTGTCGACAGATTGTGCAATCCAATCTGTCTCCAGTCCAGAAGAGCTTTTTCACAAGAGAAGTGTGATGAGTTTGCTCAATTTTTTGCAGATAAAGTTGCCACCATCAGATCTGGGATCTGTTCAGCTCCCTCTGTTGGATGTTGTGGAGGTTGGCAGGAGGTTGCAAGCACTCGGTTTTCCTGGTCTGACTTCAGCTGGCTGGAAATCACTGACATTGTGAGGATTATCCAGACTTTGTGGCCAACCTACTGTAGTTTGGATCAGGGTACGAACACGACTCCTTGTGAGTTGCGTTGACAAGATTGGCCCAGTCTTGGCTGAGGTACTCTGGAGGTCACTGGAAAGGGAGATCTTTCCTGACCCCCTAAAGGAGGCAGTTGTACGATCACTCCTTAAAAAGCCCCCCCTTGACCTGAACTACTTGACTAACTGCAGACCCATCTCTAACCTGCCCTTTGTGGGTAAGGTTATTGAGAAGGTGGTTGCACTGCAGCTGGACGATCATTTGTTCATCCACAATGTCTATGATCCTCTACAGTCCAGATTTAGGAAGAGGCATAGCACCGAGATGACTCTTGTTCAGGTGCTAAACGATCTCCTAATAGCGAGGGATCAGAGGGCTCATTCTATCTTGGTCCTCTTGATCTCTTTGCAGCATTTGACACTGTGGATCATGGTGTGTTATTGGAGCATCTGTGGTTCATCTGTGGATTGTCTGGGACAGTCCTCAGCTGGTTTCCATCATTCCTCAAGGGTAGGACCCAGAGAGTGGTGTCTGGAATTTTTTCCTCAGCTCCTCTCCCTCTATCCTGCGGGGTACCGCACTGGCTCCATCCTGTCACCCATGTTGTTCACAGTGTACATACTTCCATTGGGAGACATTATTAGGTGGCACGGTCTGAGTTTTCACTGCTATGCAGCTGATACTCAGCTTTACATGTCTTTTGTGACGAAACAAGGTGGAGTCCTCTCGGTCCTTAACAACTGCCTCTCCGAGATCCAGGATTGGATGAGTTCCATCTGGCTGCAGTTGAACCCAGCTAAAACTGAGGTGTTTGGTTGTGGACCCAAATCGTCAGGAGGTGGGTTTGCTGACTGGACAACCCTCCGGGTTTTGGCTCAGGGGTGTTCGGCTGACTACCCCTGATCAGGTGCGGAACCTGGGCATTATTTTTGATAGTGGTCTGACTCTTAAATCTCAGGTGTCAGCCATTGTCAAGACCTCATTTTACCATCTGAGGAATATCACCCAGGTACAGCACCTGGTTCCACCAGATGATCTTCCAACTTTGGTCCACACCTTCGTGACCTCCCGCCTTGACTACTGCAATGCCCTCTACCTAAGGCTACTGGGGGTTGATATCTACCACTTTCAGCTTGTGCAGAATGCAGCAGCCAGGCTATTGACTAGCTCTTCTAGGGCCAGTCGTATTATGCCTGTGCTCCGCTGACTGCACTGGCTGCCAGTGCAGTGGTAGATCACCTTCAAGGTCAGCTTACTGACCTAGAAAGTCTTACATGGGCAGGGAACCTCATTAACTGCAAGATCTCCTTCGCCCTTACTGACCCCCCCACTCACTCCCCTAAACTGACAAGGGATTGCTAGAGATTCCCAGGGTTTGATTAAAACCATCTGGGGCCCGTTATTTTGCTTTTGCAGGCCCTGCCCTATGGAATTCTCTACCTCATCAGGTGAGAGAGTGTCTGACCATCCAGAGTTTTAAGACAGCATTAATAACTTATTTATTTAGCCTGGCTTTTCCAGACTGCTCCTAGTTTTAGTTCCAGAAGATTGTTATATATTTTAATATGATAAAGATTTTAGGAATTTAATGATCTGGTATTTGATGTAGATTTTAATGATTGTTATGTTTGTTTGTTTGTTTATTGATTATGTACAAGCACCTTGGACTTGTTGGAAAGGTGCTTTTTATAAATAAATGTGATATGATATGATATTCACTAAAAATACCACCAACAGCTTAATCTGGTTTGAGGTCAGTTGACATTCATCTGTATCCCCCTCCCAGGGTTGTGCCTGAAAATAGGCAGAATTTGTCTAGTGCACTTACCGAGTCAACAAAAAATAAATAAATATGATATGATATGATATATAACATTCCACACACAGAGAATGGCACCATTAACTAATTAAGAACTTATGAGGATATTATTATAGAACCAGCAGATAATGGAAGGAATGTAGTGGTTTTGGACAAAGACCACTACATTCGGATTGTTATGTCACTGCATAGTGACACTGACAAGTATAATAAATTACTACCAGATTCAAAACAAGCTTATAGGAGACTGAGACAGAGAGAGAGAGAGAGAGAGTGAGAGAGAAAGCAGCCAAAGCTTCCTTAAATCAAGAAGGTTATTTTCTAGACTACACTGAATTGAATTATTACTTTTTGGACCTGCATAAGTAACTAGTATTAATTCGGTTTTTGGGGTTGACTTTTCTTAGTTTAACTTTCATTTGCCAGGGAGGAACTGTAGCTGGGAGATATTTGCAGTCATTTGTGACTAGACATGTTACTTAACCTCTGTGAAATAGGTGTCTGTTAAGGGGAGGAGCTGAAAGGGGCCTAGTTGAACTGTAGATTTAAAACAGGAGTTGTTCGTGGTCTCTGTCTGCTGAGACAGAGAGAGAGAGAAAGCAGCCAAAACTTCCTTAAATCAAGGAGGTTATTTTCTAGACTACACTGAATTTAATTATTACTTTTTAGGGTTGACTTTTCTTAGTTTAACTTTAATTTGCCAGGGAGGAACTGTAGCTGGGAGATATTTGCAGTCATTTGTGACTAGACCTGTTACTTAACCTCTGTGAAATGGGTGTCTGAAAAGAAGGAAGGCACTCCCTGGGGTGGAGGGTCAGACTTGTAGTTGATTGTTTCTGGAGGGCATAGGTTTACTCCCACCCACCTGCCCCTCACCCCACCCACCCCAAGTGCATAACTTCCTTTACAGCAGGGGTTCCGACATCACTTCTCCAAAACTGCTAACAACATACACCTGTTCATATCCCTAAAGGCACAGCACACTGAATAGGGGGTAGAGACACTCACAAGTTTGCACACACTAAAACAAGAACAAAAAGAAAAGAAAAGCATCTGTAACAGGAAGGGACACAGACATGTAGGGAGTGGTGCAATGCTCTGGTTGTGGAGCAGCAGTCTTCTGGGAGACATTCTGGAGACTGTGTTGCTGCCCTATTTGTAGGCACCTCTCTGGTCTGAGGGAGCAGGTTGTTTGTCTCCATGTTGACCTGGCAGGGATTTGGGAAACCTGTTCCCCCACCCAGGGACCACCCAGGCCACTACCTCAGAGGTTGCTGAGAAGGAGGAGTGGTTGAGCCATAGTGGGCTCAGGGAGGGTGGGGGAACAGAGGCACATCCCTCCAGTTGTACCTCTCCACAATTCATTTGCCACTCTGGCAGAACATGATTCCTCTATGGAGGCACCAGCAGTGGAGACCAAGGAGGATCCTGGGAACCTCAACAATGGATACCCACAGGAGGGTGGCATAGGACCCCACAGGGGAAAGAAACAACTCCTGGTGAGGGACTCAATTGTTAGGGGGTAGACCTGGGGGAGGGATCATGGAGTAGCTGCAAGGGGGAGTGAGCTGGATGTCACTATCCACCTAGGGACAAATGACCTGGCAGAGAATGGGATTAGAGCAGTGTAACAGGCATTTTTGGAGTTGGGGAAGGGCCTTAGACAAGTAGCACAAATGATAACTTTCTCAGAAGTGCTACCTGTCTATGGCATGGATGAGGCTAGGGTACTCTGCACCATGGGATTCAATAACTGGTTGAAAAACTGGTGCAGAGCTCAGGGATTTGGCTTCATTGGGGACTGGGGCTCCACTTGGAGGGATGCAGGCCTATACAGGTGCAATGGTCTTCATCTATCCAGGAGGGGAACCAGGATCCTAGGTAATAGGTTTAAATGCTTCATTGGCAAGCATTTAAACTAGCCAAGGGAAGGAGGCATTGAAAAGGAGAAGGGAAAGGGAAAACAAATCAGGCTAGTTAGTAAGATAAACACCAAGATAAAGCAGTCAATAGGGAGAAGGGTGGGGTAAATGGAGAAAAATACAAAGGCAGTAAGGACAGGGATGGGGCAAAAAGAAATAAAGCCATAAAAAAATGGAGGGTAATGAGTACCAATGCCCGTAGTCCAGGTAAAAAGCTCCCTGAAATGGTGGCCTTGATGGAAGAGGGATGCCTGGATATCGTGGCAGTCACAGAAACATGGTACACAGAGAACCATGACTGGGATGTTAACATACTAGGGTACACAATCTACAGGAGGGACAGGGAGGGAACTACAGGAGGAGGAGTAGCTCTTTATGTAAGGGAAGGGATCAAAGCAACAGAACTAAAAGGTAAACAGGGAGGAGAGGAGGCACTGTGGGTCACCCTGGAGACTGGAAATGGCACCACAATCCACACAGGGGTTGTATACACACCCCCATGTCAGGGGGAGGAACTGGACAAGAAAATGATAGAAGGCATCCTTGGGATGGCAGAGAAAGGGGAGATATTGCTGATGGGGGACCTGAATATGTCAGATGTTAACAGGAGTACCTTTGCTGCAGCCACATCCAAGAGCAGGGCCATTCTCGATGCCCTACAGTGGGCATGCCTGAGACAGCTAGCTTTGGAACCCACTCGGGAGGGAGCAATCTTAGACCTGGTACTCTCAAATGGGAACGGAGAGAGGATCTTTGATCTTGAAGTGGGTAGCATCTGGAAACAGGTGACCACCAAACAGTGTGGTTCACGATAAACTTAGCTGTGGAGTCAAGCTATACAAAAGTGAAGGTACTGGACTTCAGGAGGGCTGATTTTGTCAAAATGGAAGAGTGCCTCAGAAAAGCACTAGCAAACAGGCAAGAAGGTGGGGTGGAGCAACAAGGGGAAAACATCAAAACCACCATCACAGAGGCAACAAGCCTTTGTGTGAAGCAAATAAATCAAAACAAAAGAAAAAATCACTATGGTTCTCACAAGAAGTGGCAGGGAAGGGAAGGTAAGGGAGAAAAAGATAGCATTCAGGAAGTATAAGAAACATAGAAGAAGCAGGACAACTGTACCAGTTAAAGCAGAAGAAAGTGGGGAAGGCAGTCAGACTAGCAAAGGTCCAAACTGAGGAAAAGATAGCCAACTCGGTTAAGAAGAGGGATAAAACCTTTTATAGGTGCATTAGGGAGAAAAGAAAGACTAAGGCAGGGATACTGAGGCTGAATAAAGAGGAAGGTGGTTGGGCAGAGAGCGACAGTGAAAAAGCAGGGATACTGAATGAATACTTCTGCTCGGTATTCACAATGGAAAAGCAGGGGGAGATACCTAATCCAGTCAATAGAAGCACTCTGGATAGGGGGGTTGATATTAGTCCTGTCACAGAAGAAAGGGTTCTGAAAGAACTCTTAAAACTGAAGGTGGATAAAGCAATGGGGCCTGATGGGATTCACCCCAGAATTCTAAAAGAACTAAGGGAAGAACTAGTAACACCACTGACTATCCTTTTTAATAAATCATGGGAGGATGGTGAGGTACCTGAGGACTGGAGGAGGGTGGATGTGATTCCCCTTCACAAAAGTGGGAGCAAGACAGAGGCAGGAAACTACAGACCTCTCAGTTTGACCTCAGTGGTAGGGAAAATGATGGAATCACTTCTGAAGGAAAGAACTGTTGAGTACTTAGAGGTCAGTGGGGCACAGGACCCAAGGCAGCATGGATTCACAGCAGGAAGGTCATGTCAGACAAATCTAATTGATTTCTTTGACTGGATGACCAAAGTACTAGATCAGGGAGGAGCTGTGGACATGGCCTACCTAGACTTTAGCAAGGCATTTGACACAGTCCTGCACAAAAGATTAATAAACAAATTAGCCAGCCTGGGAGTGGGTCCCAGGGTGGTAGCCTGGGTAAAATACTGGCTGGACAACAGGACACAGCGGGTAATAGTAAATGGAGTCCACAGTGAAGAAAGGGGAGTTACTAGTGGGGTACTGCAGGGTTCAGTACTGGGGCCAGTCCTTTTTAATGTCTTTATAAGTGACATTGCAGAGGGACTGGAAGGGAAAGTATGTCTTTTTGCAGATGACACAAAGATCTGCAACAGGGTTGATATGCAAGGTAGAGTGGAAAGGATGAAAAGGGACTTGGCAAGATTGGAGGAATGGTCAAATGTATGGCAGCTTAGAGTCAATGCAAAGAAGTGCAAAGTAATGCACCTGGGAAACAAAAACCCAAGGGAAGAGTACACAATGGGCGGTGAGATACTGACAACAACAAAAATGGAAAGGGACCTGGGGGTAGTCATATCAGATGACCTAAAGGTGTGCCAGCAATGTGAGAAGGCAGTAAAGAAGGCTGGGGGAATACTGGGATGCATAGGGAGAGGCATCACCAGTAGAAAACAGGAAGTTGTTGGCCCTCTGTACAGACAGTTGGTAAGACAACATCTGGTGTACTGTGTACTGTTCTGGAGACCCCATCTCTGCAAAGACATAGACAGGGTGGAGGCTGTCCAGAGGAGGGCAACCAAAATGGCACAGGGTCTGCACCAGAAGACATATGAAGAAAGACTAAAGGACCTTAAGATGTATAGCCTTGAGGAAAGGAGGGAGAGGGGGGACATGATAGAAACTTTCAAATACCTCAGGGAAATCAATAAAGTCCAAGAGGGTAGCATCTTTCAGAAAAAGAGATGTGCAAGAGCAAGGGGGCACAATTTGAAAATAATGGGGGGATGGCTCAGAGGTAATGTGAGGAAGTATTTCTTCACAGTGAGGTTTGTAGATGCATGGAACAGCCTTCCTGAGGAGGTCGTAGAGTCAAAAACAGTGGGGGAATTCAAGAATGCATGGGACAGACATAAGGCAATTCTAGTGGTGGGTAGGAGGAAGTAGGCTGTTGGTTAACTAGGATCTGCAACTTATCCATTAGGTAGGGAAATGGGCAGACTAGGTGGGCCAAGCGGTCCTTATCTGCCATCAAATTCTGTTTCATGTAGCTACACAGCTACCTAGGAGCACTTAGAATTGCAAAATTAATGAAAAGAATTTGAATATATTTGGACAGAACATCCTATTACACCAAGTATGTATGTGTGTGTGTGTGTGTGTGTGTGTGTGTGTGTGTGTGTATATATATATATATATATATATATATGTGTGTGTATGTGTATATATATATATATATATATATATATATATATATATATATATATATATATATATAGTATGTGGGTAGACTCTATTACTGAAAAGCTTGGTAAGTTTATTGACATTTTCCAACAAAAATGCATTGAATTTAAAATCATAAATCAAAGACTCTGCAGACCTATTACATAGATTAAAAAACTGTGGTATGGGAAGAAAATTTTTTATGGGCAGGGACTGATGTTGAAGGCTTATATACATCAATTAAGCACCAGCAGGGGATTAGAGAATGCAAGTATTTTTTTTTAGAAAAGATGAAAATGATGATGTCATACTGAAAGATTTTATTCTGCCATCACTAGAATTTATCCTTACACACAATGCCTTTGTGTTCAATGGACAACACTATTTGCAACAATATGGCACTGTCATGAGGGCTTCCATTGCCCCCTCATACACCAATTTATTTCTAGGCATGTGAGAGGAGCTATGTATCCTTAACCCTGGCAAGAGTCCATTTTTTTTTTGTTGGAAAAAATGAAGACTTTGGCATCATTTTATTGATGATGTAATTTATATTTGACAAGGGGACATGGCTGAGGTACGGGCATTTATTGATTGGCTACATGAGAATTATTTAAATTTGAAATTTACACATGTAGCAAATGAAAAAAACTCTGGACTGTTTGTACATCACCATTTCCTATTCGGACACTGGCTCTAGGGAGGCGAAGACAAAATGCTTCAGGAAAAGTACAGCAAGTAAATCTGTGTTACATGTAGGGAGTTCACACCCTACAGCATTAAAAAATCTGAGTACCTTTTAGTCAATTGCTTAGGCTTAGAAGAAACTGTAACAGTATTGAGGACTACAGACTACAAGCACAGAAACTGGATGGCAGATTTGCAAATAGGGGATAAAATAGAGACCTTTTACAAAAATCAAAAATAAGAACACAGGGCTGTGAGAGGGATGAATTGCTGAGGGGCCAAAGAAGATTGGAAAAGTCTACCACTAACCCAGTTACTTTTGTAACTGAATACAATGATTTGGCAGATAAGATAAGGTCACATAATTAATCAGAATTGGCTCATTCTTATGGGGGACCAAGGAGGCAGTAAGGCAGTAGGACCTAAACCACACATTACAGTCAGCAGGGCACCAAACCTCAGGACAAATTAGTGCACAGCAGGATATATCAGAGCAAACCCAGGAGAGATTCAAATTGGCTTCCTAAAAATAAATGGGCAATTTTAAATGCTCTAGATGCAATGTCTATGTTCAGAACAAAGTAAGGAGTTCATTCATCCAAGGGTTACAGCTAAAAAAACACAAATCAGAGATTGTATAATATGTGATACCACTTTTGTGATGTACATTCTGTGGTGTCCATGTGGAATGATTTATGTTGGATGTACTGTAAGGAACCTGAAGATGAGGATTCAAGAACATGTGAGGGATTTAGAAAATGGAAGGGTAGACAAACCAGTGAGAGCACATTTTCATGAGGTACATGGGTCTAGTTCAAAAAGACTCAGGTTCATGGGTTTGGAACATATAACAGTACCAAAGCATGGGGGTGATAGGCAGAATCTGCTACTCATGAAGGAGAGCTACTGGATTTATACACTAGGTAGTGTCAAACCCAATGAATTGGATGAGCACTGGGATTTAAAGTCATTTCTTTTAAAAAACTATAGAAATTGATTCTCTTCTGTTTATCTTGCAGGTCCTCTAATTTCTGCCTTTACTTTGGAAACCTGGTCTATTGGATAGTGCCATGAGGATCCCCTTGTCGTAATGATAGCTGCAGTGTCAGTCTCACTGAGAGAGTGAGAGCAGCAGCACACCATACTGCGGAATGCAGTACAAGCAGTACAAGCAGGAGTCTGATGATACACACTTGTAATTCCTAATACAGATATGCCACCTTTGCCTGGCTAAGGAACAGTTCCAGACTCTTTCTGGACCAGTTTTTTAGCCGCTTGTATATGCCTGCATCAGGTTTGTTGTTTTGAGATAAGTGAAAGTGAACTTGGAGTCTGAATGGGGCAGAGTCTGTTCCTGGTCATCTAATCTCACTCAGCCCTGTGGAGGGTTCACAGCAAGGCCACTGCAGGAGAGCAAACATTTGCAGGAGAAAAAGCTAAGTTAGCCTCCCCCAGTTCAGTTCAGTTCTGGAAAATTTGAGAGGTCGCTATAACATAATTTTTATTCTGTGGAGCTTGAAAAAAACTGTATTAAATATTTTTTTTAGAAACTGCATGAAGAGGTTTCCCTTCTTTTTGTCTTATTTAGCTGATTTGTATTTTTTCATTTTTTGTATTCTATGAGGATAGTGGAAAGTGGAAAGTGTGCAGGCAGAGTTATACATTTATAAAGGAATCATAAAGTAAATTTGATTTTGCTTTTATTGCTATCTTATCTTTTTAAGTAGATACATTTATTTTTAACTGCTTTGAAATTCATGCCATGGAAGTCATATGACCAGAAACTGATAAGATACTTATAGACATGTGTGGTGTCTCAAGTTTAGATTCGCCATTTTACCATTACATCTCGGGACAAGTGGACGGACCGAAGGGTCTCCATGGATATCTGAAAGCTAACCTGAGCTTTTTGGGGGGAACTTATGCAGAGACAGCCAATCAAGAATAAGTCCTAGCTACTTAATTAAAACTCTTTTCTGAAAAAGGGAAAATATTGTTATAGTGGCACAAATTTTGTTGGTAGTTTTAAGATGGCTGACATTGGGTAAAGTAGATATAATTGTACCTTAATCCAAGTTCAGTCTGCAGCTAGAATAGATGCAGAGAAAGGTGGAATAGCGAGGGCTCCTAGATAAGGACATTGGTAGAATAGGAAAATTAGTGTTTGCCAAAAAAAAAATTACTAGAAAAAGTTACATCTCTGTATTGTTTACATTTCCCCTTCTAGTGGCCCATATTGCTGGGACAAGAACTAAAGAACAGCAGAGCAGTGTGGACCACAAGAATATTGAGAATATTGTGGATACTCCAATGGTCCTGAATGACTTGCTAGAAATGGTGGATTCTGGAAAGCAAAGTGAAGCAAAGTTTAGTCCAAAGTCTGACTAAAAAGATGGATTAAAAGAGCATTTGGAAAAAGAAAGAAAGATTGCAACTGGGAAGAAGAATAATTGGGAAAGCCCATGGCACACAAAGCACTTTTTGAACACAAGCTTTGCCTGTGCCAACAAACCTACAGACATTTAAGAGGACTTTGTGTTTTTCTTCTTTTTGTGTGATTATTTGTATAGCAACTTATACAGGCAGGTGAATCACAAGGTAGAATTAATTCCAAACAACACTTTTAAAGATCTAACTTATAAATAGGTAGTCTGCCTACTACTTTTGTGAGGAAATCACAACTTGGAATAAGGAAGAAGACATATTTTACCAACTAAGGCATGAGGAGGGGAAAAGTTATTTATTAAAAATATTGGCCCATTTTTAAACTGGGATATTGTGAGTTTTTTACTTATTATAAATGGCGTGGACTTATTTATTCTGACAGTATGGGACCAAGAAAAGTAACCATAAGAGTACAGCGAATCCAATCAAAAAAGTGAGTAAACCTCAGAAAAACAAAAAATTACTTGAAAAAAATAAACCAATCACCAATTGCTTTAGTTTGTCAGGATCTGAGCTGATTAAAGAACAAATATGTTCTGGTAAAGGTAATAGCAACTCTAATCAAACAGCTGTGTATTGTGAGATGGGGTGGAACTTTAGAAGGAAACCCTTTACTGGTACAAATAAGGAGGTTAGAGGGGTCATAAAGTAAAAAAGGGGTCAACAGGGAATGTACAAAAGTGGGAAAACTAAATAGAACATTTCTGTTTTGGGTCCCTACAGGAAGAGAGCAAACATATACAGAGGGAAATAGAAGAGAAAACATAAAGGGTCAGGGTGCGACCCCACAAGTAGTACTTACACCAGGAAAGGAGAAACCCCTGATTGATAGTAATGTAAGAATTGTTTAGGAAGTGATTCCAGAGAACTCTAAACAAGAGCAAATAAAAAAAAAAATCAAAATATACAAGTTCTTTCTATATGATTTTGAAAATCTCCCCATACATTCAACATTTTAGTATGGAGTCTCCATCTGCTGCACCACCAGATTTACCTCATCTGTGGCACTCCCATGAGGAGGCAAATGGAAATAAAACTAATAATGAAAGGAAATCTGGATTAGGATCAGGGACTAAAAATAACAATGAAAAGACACAATTGCCCACAGCAGTAGAATTGTTTGTTAACCACAATTTAATTGTAATGGGCATGGCAGAAATTAAGAGAGAGATTGGTAAAATAAATAAACTATTGAGCAGTTGGATAAGACAGATGAAGAATGACCAGCAGACCAAGCAAGGTAGGAAAGAACCAACAACAGAGACTCAAGAGGAAGCAGTTAAGTCACCAGGAGGGAAATGGAGAAAGAAAAGGGAAGAAATTCAAAAAATCACAAACAGGACAGGGGAACAAGAGCTAAGAGAACTAAAACAACTGAAAAGGAAAACAGAACTACCAGCAGAAAGAAATCAGAACGAGGCTGGTATGAATAAAGCAAGGATGGCTAATATGTGCCCAGACTGTAACCAGAAGTGGGGTGATGTAGAAAAGTCCCAGATATATATATGGAGGGGGTAGAAACAAGAACTATGATGCAAAATAAGGAAAACAGAGAAACAAAGATAAAAGGAGACTAGAAGAAACATCAAGGGGCAGATGCCAGGAGGCAAGAGTTATTAGAGACGAATGCAACTGAAATAGGACAAAAAACAGTTCAAAATGATAATAAGCAGGAAAAGAAAGAGATGCTTATAAAATGAGGAAAAATACTACCAACTTTATATCTTAAAGGTATCTCTAAGGTTAAAAATGAACCTTAATTTACATCGAAGCTGATGACATACAACTCATGTAAAGGAATTTTAGGAAATGTTGTAGGATGGTCTGATTTGGTTACTATTGTATAGATATCAAAATGGCAGTGGAAAAGGATTAGTATGTATTACATTGAAAGACCATGATATATATATTTTTTTATTTATTTAGTATTTGTTGACCGGGTAAGTGCACTAGACAAATCCTTCCTATTTTCAGGCACGACCCGGGGGAGGGGGATATAGATGAATGCCAACTGACCTTGAACCTGATTAAGCTGTTGGTGGTATTTTTAGTGAATGAGGGAAATTTGGTCAGGACACCGGGGAAATTCCCCTACTCTTTTCGATAAGTGCCATGGAATCTTTAACATCCACCTGAACTACCACAAATCCAGGCAGATGGTACCTCGGTTTAACATCTCATCCGAAAGACGGCACCTTAGAAGTGCAGCACCCCTCTCATGCTGTTCTACAGTGTCAGTACTGGGATATTAACCCAAATGCCAGATGTGGGAACTGAACCCACAGCCCTCTGATCTCCCAGCCTCAGAGGTGAGTGTGCTACCTACTGAGCCACTAGAGCAATCATACTAAAACATAAGGGTGGATTTAAAATAATGGGTATCAACATCAGTGCAATCAACTGTGGAAGCTAAGAGTAAGGAGATTGAAAGGCCACTACAAACTGGAAAATGAGTTAGGTCTGAGCAAAAAGATCAGATTACAATATAGAAACAGCAACGATTAACCGAATATCTGCAGCCAAGGGCAATAATACACTCTTCTGGTAGTGACTCAGATTAGGAAGTAGAAATCTTTGTAAGGGACATAAACATAGAGTACCAGAATAAACACAAGTGTGGTGTTAGAAACAAGTTCCATCTCAACCTTAGCTACATCATCTCCAATTGATAATGCACAGTATGAAAAATGAGAAATGAAGATTCTTCAATTCCAAATATTGAGCTAGAGGAAAGTCAAGATAACAGTATTCCTCTTATTGATATAGATACAGCAGCATGATTAGACAGGGATGACTCATTAGCACAGAATGAAAAGGAAAAAGGAAAAATAAAACTTTTAAGCTGGAATATTGCTGGCCTGGGAGGGAAACTAGAAGATGCAAAGTGGTTACTGTATATTAAAGAATATGAGGTCATTATGTTACAGGAAACATGGTTGGAGAAAGTGGAATTAAATATGGTGGAAGGTAATCACGTACATTATTCTCCAGTAAAAAAAAAAATGATGAAACATTGTCGTGCCAGTGGGGGAATAGTAACTCTTATTTCAACAGAAGCATCTGCAGATGCGCATAGGGTAGAGCTGGATAATCCATACTTAATGGGGAGCTTATTGGGGGATAAGGACAAGCTTATTATGATATGTATAAATGTGTACACTGTTGGCATATTAGAAAATCAGATATTTGAAAAAACTCTCCATAAGCATGGAAAGGCTAATGGATAGATTTGGTTCCAGTCCAATATGTATTATGGGTGATATCAATGGAAGAACAGCCAATTGTACAGAAGTTTACTCCAGTAAATGGGAGGTAGCAGACATATTGTCTATCCCAATTAGAGATTCAGAGGACAAGAAATTAAACTTAAGGGGGGAAAAACTGCTAAAATTTGCAACGGATAGTGGGATGAGAATTTTGAATGGAAGAACAAAGGGGAATTTTCAGGAAATTTATACATTCCTAACAAGACATGGAGGTTCAGTCATTGATATTGCCCTTATAGATGTATGGTCATTCAATATGATAAAATAATTTATGTTAAAAGAAGAATGGGAGCGTGACCACTTTCCCATTTCAGCGACTATGGTTCTTGAATGTGATAACATCATATGTATCCTAGGGAAAAACTAAACTATGCAAACGCACATATAATGATTTTAAACAAAAAGAGATAAGATGGGATCCATTCAACAATGCCAAAATTAATACATTAAGAAAAGATAATAGTACTATTAGGGAAAATGTTGAATGAATAACTAACTCGGTTAACAAAACTGGAAATAATGGGTGTATCCAGAATTTGGAACAAATTTATAAAATCATAGTAGAGTCTCTAGGCAAAGAGGAAACATAGGGTCAGATGGAAAGTAAAGGTTGGTATGATAAGGAATGTGAGAAAATAAGGAAACTGGTGAATAAAGCAGGGAAATGTAGTAAAGGACTTGTTAACTTGGATTTAAGAGAAGCATATATAAAGCTCAAGAAAGACTATAAAAGATTATTGTAAGAAAAGGCAGTATAGAAATAAACTATGGACACATTTGTAATGGGCAATAACAAATGGGGATTGCAAACAGATGTGGAGTTTAGTGTCATTTGGAATAAGCAATAGTGAAAAAAAATACTGAATGCACAATTATGTCAAAAAAGTGGTTTTAGTATTACAATAAGATGTATTGGGGAATGGCAATAAAAGACAAGACTCAGGAAGAGGGATGCATGGTAGAACCTTGGCCCATGGTAACAGAAGCAGAGATAATATGGACAATAAATAAACAAAAAAATAACAAATCACCAGGCGTCAACAGAATACCAGCGGATGTTTTTAAGGCCAACCCAGAACAGTGGTCAAACATATTGGCTCCCATATATACATATATTAATAACAATCTAATAATGCCTAATTGCTGAAAAGAAGGACTAATAATACCCTTATTCAAGAAAGGGGATAGAACAAATCCAGCTTGTTACAGACCTATTCCTTGTTGTGTACCTCAATGAAGATATGTACTAGAATTATTTTAGAAATATTAGAAACATGGGTAATGGAAAAATAAAATAATATCAGTATATCAAGCTGGTTTTAGAAAATCCTACAGCACAATAGACCACATATTCTCCCTGGATTTTCTGAGCCATATACACGTGGAATATGAAAAGGGAAAGCTGTACTTAGCATTTTTAGATATTAGCTCAGATTTTGATAATATAAGTAGAGAAACGCTATGGCAAGTTTTGAAAGATCTAGACATTGACCCAAAACTACTACTCATTTTAAATGTGTTACATTCAAATACTATGGCTAGGGTAAGGATAACAAGGCAGAAAGCAGTAACTGAAGCAATTCATATTCATAAAGGTGTGAAACAAGATTGTCTTTTGGTGCCAGCATTATTCACGCTTTACATTGAAACTTTGGTAAAAAAAAAACCTTCAAAATATAAATACACATAGTCCACAGATTAATAATCAAGAGATACACATTTTATTATATACAAATTATATTATTCTGTTATCAAGAATGCCAGTGGGCCTCAAGAGGGATTTAGCTCTCACAATTGGGCATTTGGTAACACTATAAATCTAGAAAAAAGTAAAATAATGGTTCTAGGAAATAGGAAAAGCACCAAAAAATATGGGTGATGAAAAATATAGAACTGCAAGAAGTAGAGGAATATATATACTTGGGTGTGACATTCAATAAAAGCAGAATATGAAAAAAACACCTGTTAAAAATAAAACAGGCTGGGATAAGATCAGCAAAAGCAGTTAATAGGTTTGCAAAACAATATGGTGGAAATTCCTTTGTTGCAATGTGGAGGGCATTTGAGGTTAAGGTCAATGGCCAGATTTTTTACAGCAGTGAAGTATGGGGGATATCTTCTAATCTGCAGATGGTAGAAATGGTGTAGAATTGTTTATTAGACTTACACTAGGGCTACCTAATGATACACCTACTGCAATCCTTAGGTTAGAATCTGGAATGAAAACAAACAACATGCAGTCGGTAGAGCAATAGGATACTGGGAAAAAATAACCAAATTGGAAGAGGGTAGGCTTCCAAAACAATGTTGGGAAGAAGTTAAAAGACTAGGATATATCAAAACATGGTTTAATGCACTTAATAAATTAAGACAAATAGGTTTGGAGTCAATTTGGGGGCAGGAGATCTCTGGAGATATGGGTCTATATATAGAAAGTGCAAAGCAGAGGCTTATAGATAATTACTTTCAGAAAGAATTGGGAAAAATAGAATATTTATCTGAAATGAGACTGTACAAGAAAGTAAAGTCATATGAGAAAATGGAATGTTACCTAGAGTTTGTTGAAAATAAAAGAGATAGAAATGCACTATGTCTCTTGAGATCGGGCATATTAAAGAAACAAAATTGGTGGAACACTTATTGGACTGAAACCAGACAGAATGATTTTTATAAATGTGGTATAAATGCAAAAAGAACAATGGTAAATCTGTTACTGGATTGTCCATTATTGCTGGAAGAGAGAAATAAATATATTTTACCATGTATTAAGATTGATCAGGATGAAATAGATTACAAAATTGAGGAATTACTATATTGTGAAAAAAGTAAATTATTTGGCTGTAGCTAAATTTGCACATAAAATGTTTACTATTCTGGACAAGTAAAGGGGGTATTTTAAAAAAAGTGTCTACTGTCAGTTTTTAAGTATTGTCCGTGTGATAAACTGTGTGTTTATACATGTTTCACAACAATAAAAGTCTGAATCTAGTCGTAATGCTGCCACTGTATTTTGGGTGATCACATGAAGTTTAAGGACCCTTTCTTTCTTTCTGCAGAGTTTCATACAATCTAGTCCACAAATATGGTGCTTCATAAATATGGTGCTTCACTTTATTGGTCATTTATACCATAAAATTATAATAAGCATACAGCTACTATATTTACAATTACCTAGCATGAATTTTGGTTAGGTTTTGTTGTTTGTCTTGGACTTTATGACAGATCTGAAACAAGAATATCAGTTCATCTTCTTTTAGTTATCGAGGATTGATTTTGTATAAAATATGAAAAAGTTAAAAATTAGTTTGATAATGTTTAATATAACCAATGAATAAGTTTTGATTTTCATTTATGTTATTTTGTTAGGACCTATATAAATTAATTTGCGTAAATTAAGATGGGAGGTCAAAGGTCATTGCTCACTAAAATTTCAAAAATTTGTGATGTCATGATGAACTGCCTATTTAAGCCCCAGGTATAATCTCAATGGACATGCCCCTAAGGAAGGCTGGGATAGCTGAAGCACTGGGGTAGACAGTCATAGCTTGGGCTGTTCAAATTTTGGAGCTTTTGTTTTGAATAAATATTTGAAATGTCATCCTGCAGTCATTGAAGTTATTTGATTGCACCCAGCTCAAGTATGCTACACTTTTTTGGACTTTGATTTTAAAGTGGCCCTGGATTTCCACAAGGAACTTGTGTTGGGGAGTCTGGCGCAAAGAGTGACTTGCGGCAATCCTTATGTGATTGTGATTTTGCAGGGCACCTGCAAGCAATCCCCAGTGCAAGTCCTTAGGGATTAATGCACAAGTTAGACCAGTTACGCTGGTCTAACTTTGTGCCTTTGGAGGTGCCAATTTATAGGGCATGCGCCAAAGCTTTGGCACAAGCTGTCATAAATTGTGAAACTGTCACAACTGCTTCAAACGTTATAAAATTGAGTGCAGTTGCAACACGTGTGTTCACCGCAGTTGTGCCAAACATCAGGCCTGATGCAGGGCTTGATGCAAGTCCTGAATCTCCCTTTTAAAATCTGGGCCCTTGAAGGAGTTCTGTAAGAAGAAACATTTAAATCCTGATTTTTGAGACACTTAAACAACAGATCTAGCCAACTTACTTGAAAGATTTTATCTGCCATTTAGACAGTCCAGTGGTAAACTTTACCAAAGAGGTGGCCTATATCAACATCTGTGGTTGCATAAATATCTGTTACAGCAGCCATGCAGTCTGAACTTTGACATTTCTAAGCATGTGACTTTCAGGCAAACAAATTGTAGCCTCAATTTACAAAGTAAGAACTCAGCAGCAAGCAGCCTGAACTGTGTCTCACATAAAACAGCCATCAGTAGGGGGGCGTGGCTTGGCTCCTACCGAGATGGCTGCCTGATGCGAGCACTCCTCAACTCGGGGACAATTCTGTGTGATAGCTCCGCATTTCAGCCCGAGTTATATTGTATAGTAGTATGGTAGGCAACGGGAGCTGTCTGGGCAGTCGGGTCTACTACGAAATTCCTTTACCACACGTCTGTTCGAAGCGATAAGCTCACAGGACACAATACAATGTTAAGACGGAGCAGCCCTGGGAAGGCTGCAGGTCCTAGTATGCAGCAAACCCAAGACATGTTCACCACACTATTGAAGCAAATGGCAGAGGTGACACTTGCATCGAACAATACTACGGCAGCAATTAATAGACTTGAAGCCCGGTTAGACAGAACTGAACAAAAGACAAAGAAGAATGCCACAGCCTTGGAGGATCTTTCCTCTACAGTCAGGGATCAGGAGAGGTCAATCCAGGCATTGCAGTCTAAAGTGGACAATATGGAGAACTGGAGCCGGCATAATAATTTGCATCTTTTAGGGTTCCCCGAAGGTGCAGAGCAGGGGAGTCCTATCGAATTTCTATATGACACCCTCCCAGACCACCTGAAGCATGATCTCCTTCCTGGTTTCACAATCGAACGAGCACATAGAACATTAGACCCCAAGCCGAAACCGGGTGACAGGCCCAGGCCGCTCATGCTGCGTATCCTAAACTTTGCTGATAAGGAATAGACTGTATCTCCAGCTCATGAGCTCGGAGCTCTCTTTTGGTGAGGGCACAAAATAATGGTGTTTCAGGGTTACTCTCGTGATCTGGTGGCTCACCGGAAAGAATACTGGGGAGCTCGGCGCATAATGCATGAAATGGGAATTAAATTTTCGCTCCACTACCCAGCGACCATGTGCCTGGAAGAGAATGGGTCATTCCTTTCGTTTGCCACCCCAAACAGTCTGATGGAGTATCTAGACAAGAAGGGGTCAGTGAATGTTAATGGGGACAAGGCCCAAATGGAGCCTGCTGTACCAGTGGAATTTCAAAAAAAGATCGTACCGCTAGATGGCGCTTTCACCCCAACATCACAGCCAAATAGTTTACAGTTTCAGGGCCAGAATCCACCTCTTCCTGCCAGATCATGGAAGCATCAACAAAATGAGAAGCACTATAAGAGAGTCCACCCTAAAGATTGAACAGGGACCTTCTCGGACTCGACTCCTAACCCAATGTTTACATCTGATGTCTGTGAATCTCAATTCCTCTCCCCTAACAAATTTGCACCACTCACTACTATCTTCCAGGATGAATTCCCTTCATACCCCGAGGAGGAGATGGTGCAGGAAGTTACTAAGGTTGAATCCCCTATCCGTGGAAGAGTTCCAGGCGTGCCCCTACCCGAGGATTCTCTTCAAGAACTGCAGTTAAATAGCTCAGCGGGTACAGGCTCAGGACTATGTGATCACCAGTCTCCATCTGACACTGAAATACTACTGATATTGGATGCACAGGATCACTGTTAAATAAGTGTCCTTGATTGTATTTTGGATTGATGGGCTGGTAAAGGGTTTGGGAGGGAGATGGATCATGTGTGGTCATCCCCCCCTCAAAGGATCGTCACCTACTGGGTTAATTAGCCCTTCCTTACTCTGCAAGGTGCTATTATGTGATTTATATAAGCACTGGGATAAGAAAGTACTCGCCTTGACCCTGTCCCTAACAGTAGTGTGTGTGTCAGGGTATTCTAGACTCTCCGAATAGCTGGGGAGGGGGGGGAACGTTGTGAGAATTTTTGTCTTTAAAATTACTCTCTCCTATCTAAGATAGGCCCTGGGGATTACGATTCAGCTCTGCTAAGGGAAGTCCCAAGTTGAATACCCTGGGGAGGGGGGTATAGCAGTATATGAATATAGTTTTTTTTTTTTTTAACTAGGGTTCTTTTTCTGCATAGTTAGCATTGTGATATACTGCAAGATGGTACGTTACACTCCCTCAGTATTGGTTATAAATATAGAAGGAACCGCGTACATAATAAGGGGTCCCCTTCCTCCTCGGAGATCGCAGAGGACTAAGGGATCACAAAGGCTATCTGGTTTGTAATTAGACTAGAATACTGCTAGGGGAACTGTGTGGGGCTATCAATACTATATCACTTATAGCTATTCATAAGGATCCCCCAGGGCAGGATCGCTCGTATGGGGCAGGGTAGTCCCCATTAGCTTACAAGCTTACCACCCTCTATTCAGGTGAAGCAATACGGCCTGTGAGGAGTATGACCCCTCAGCCTGGGATATCGCTATTCGCCACTGCGCAACGTAGTGCTCTGTTTGTAAATAGTTTATGTTTTTCCTTTTTTATGATCGTAGTGTTATTACTTGTTATTATTCAGACTATGCATTTATCTTTTCTGAATAGGTCAGATATGTCTGTCACTAGCAAATCCTGGCTTTTGCTTGAATGGTTGCAGTATGGATCAGTGGAAACGTTACGTTGGGTCTGTGTTCCCCTCCGGTTAGTCGACTTTACCCCTACTCCTATCCCCAAAAAATTTTATTATAATCTTCCCAATGGGTGATATCTCCTTTATAACTTGGAATGTAAGAGGGTTAAATTCCCCCTCCAAAAGGAAGCAGGTATTTATGCACCTTAAAAGGCTTAAAACCCAAGATGCCTTTTTGCAATAAACAAAACTCACTGAGAAAGATTGTAAATATCTAACCAGGGATTGGGTGGGCTTAGAACTGCATTCCTGTGCTGCCACAAAAAAAAGAGGCGTAGCAATTCTGCTCCACAAGTCACTTTCCTGGTCTGTGGTAAGGAGAAAGGTGGACCCTCAGGGGCAGTGGGTAATAGCCTTACTGGACACCCCCAATGGCCATCTCCTGATGGTAAATATATATTCCTCCGAATGTGGATGACCCTTCTTTCTTTTCGGATCTGAATTCCAAACTAGGCACATTGGTAGAGGAAGATACTCCTATTATTTTTTGGGGGGATTTTAATCTCACCTTAGTCCCTGCGCTAGACAGGAGTGATCAAGGTACGGAAATGCACACTCGAGGGGTTCAGGCTGCTCTGCACCTCGGTTCTGAGTACCAGCTAGTGGACATATGGCGCTTAGTGCATCCTTCAGTTCGGGACTACTCCTTTTACTTCGGGGTACATGGCACATATAGTAGACTGGACTTATGGCTTATTTCCCAAACCCTAACACACCAAGTCTAGGAATCTGCTATTCTCCCCATGGTAATTTCGGACCATGCGCCAGTACAACTGATTATATCTTGGGGCCCTCCGGCCCTAAGGTAATCTACCTGGAGACTGGATCCGCTTCTCCTCCGAGACCCCAATTTTGTAAAATGGGCTAAATCAGAAACCATAAATTGTCTCTGGGAGAACCCTATTGAAGATACCTCGGCCCAAAACACCTGGAAGGCTTATAAAGTGACTATGTGGGGAAGGATTATAGGGTATACCTCACACAGGAGGAAAACTAGGGAAGGGGAAATGACACAACTGGAAGGTGACCTGCTTATTGCTGAAAAGACTCTTAAGGCGCAATCTCATCCATCTTCTCAGTCACTGTGGGGTCGTTGGGTTCTTGCCATAAGGACCAGGTTAAACAAACTTATTTCCAGAAAGGCTGACTTAGCACTTATCAGGATAAAACACTCATATTGGGAGGGTGGGGAAAAAAGTGGGAAAATTCTGGTGTACCAATTCCAGAGACAACAGGGAATAGGTATATAGGGGGGATGAAAGATCCAGCCTCAGGGATAGTTAAAACAAATCCTCAGGAGGTGAACAACATGATGACTACATTTTATTCTCAGTTATACAAGTCAACCAAAGCAAATCCCTGTCTGGACATGACACCATTCTTACATAGTGTGAGACTTCCGAAGTTATCCCCAGCACAATGTGCCACTCTTGAGGAACCCCTGACACAAACAGAGGTCGAGACATCCCTGATGGCATTAAGGAAAGGAAAGGCCCCTGGAAGTGATGGGTTTCCTGTGGACTTTCTGCAACTAGTATACCCTCTGATATCCCCCATTGTGCCAGGTACTTAAGGAGACCGAGGAAAAGGCAATTGCCCCTTACCCTCAGGGAGGCTACTATCACAGTCCTTCCAAAAAAAGACAAACCTCCCGAGGAGGCGGCTAGCTACTGCCCCATATCCTTAATAAATTCAGACAGCAAGATTTATGCTACAGTGTTAGCTAATAGATTGGCCCCTATTTTACTTTCCCTGATACATCCATCACCTTCAGGTGGGCTTTGTAAAAGGCAGGTATAGTGCCGACCATATTAGAACACTGATTAATCTCATTCATATGGTGATTCAAGATTTATCAACGCCGGCAGCTGCCGTGGCCATCGACTTCGAAAAGGCGTGTGACTCCGTGGAATGGGACTATTTGCAGAAAGTTTTGCAACATCTGGGTTTTGGGCTGCACTTCAGAACTGCTGTTTCTTCCATTTATACATCTCCTCTTGCAAAAGTCCTTACCAATTCAGTTTTATCTGAACCATTTCATCTACACAGAGGCACAAGACAAGGATGCTCTCTCTCTCCTCTCCTCTCCTGTTTGTCCTTACAATCAAGCCCTTGGCAGCTGCAATTAGACAGAATCCTCGTAAAAAAGGTATTGGTTTGGGGCGGGCTCATGTTTCTACCCTACTATATGCTGATGATTTGTTGGTAACACTGGGGGATGTTAAAGAGTCCATACCCCAACTATTAGCTATCCTGGACCACTTCTCATCCATTTTGGGATTAAAGGTTAATCAATCCAAAATGGAAGCATTCCCTCTCAACTCACAGTGTCACTCCCAACTTTTGGCTCAGTATGGTTTAAAATGGTCACAGCATACGATCAAATATCTGGGTATCAAAGTTGGGGTCAACCTAGCAAAACGGTGGGATAACAACCTATGCCCCTTGCTGACTAAATGTAAGCTTGAGCTGGATCATATAAATAGGCTTCATCTGACTATGGCAGGCAAGATAGTGGCCTTCAAGATGACCCTTGCCCCTAAATTGTTTTACTTACTAGCGCATATTCCCTTATTTCTTCCAACTCATTGGATTTGGAAAATTGATGTGATGATTGGCTCCTTCTTATGGGTCTCAGACAGACCTTGTTTTAGCAGAAACCAGCTCCGGGCCCATTTTCAGCAGGGGGGGCTGGGGACTCCCCTGGATCGAAGGGTATAAATTGGCTTTTCACGGTGCACAAACATTAAAATGGTTCCACACTTACAATGCCAAATCCCCTCAGTGGCTAATGCTTGAGCAGACTCTCTCTAATAGCCCTACAGCAGTCTCCTTTCTCTGCTCATCCCCTCACCAGGAGTCTTTATCGCATCCCACTATTGGTTCCTCAATTAGATATTGGAGGCTTCTACACAACAAACTAAGACTCCTGGCCCTTCCCATTATGTATATGCCTCTATGGGGTAAACCCAACATAACCATCGGGGTCATCACGGTGGTATGGCCCTCGTGGCAGGAGAAAGGGATCAAATTCATCCAGGACATCTTGGAGCCTAACTCCCTGGTGGTTGATACATTCCAGAACCTGCAATCCAGATGGAATTTGGTCAAATCAGATTTTTGGAAATATCTGCAAATGCGTGGCAGTCTTAGATCCCTTCTACGGTAGGGCAAAGCTCTTTCAGACCTTAATCCTCATTTACAATGCTGGCTCCACTTACCTAACAAAGTCGCTGCCACTCTGTATGCTGCAGTGAGGGATATGTTACCGTCTTCTAACTCAACATCCAAGTCTAAATGGGAAGAGGCCCTTCATATACAAATCTCTGAGTCACAATGGAAACAGTGTTGGCAAGTCGGATATAAGATTCATAAAGATACCCAGAGTAGACTCATACATAATATAATACTGCACTCCTGGTATTGGACACCTGTAATACTAAAGAAAATGAAAATCCTTGTACATGATACTTGCTGGAGATGCCTCCAGCCTGGGGAAGGGGGGGATCTGTATCATATTCTCTGGCAATGCCCTCTGATATATGGTCTATGGGAGAAGGTGGTTCGTGAAGCTAGCCGGATACTCCACTGCCATATTCCAGCTAATCCAGCTGTTATGCTGCTGGGTCTGAGATCTGGTGCCCCCCTCCTCAATCATCAGGAATTGAGATGGCTAATGCTACTTAGTATGCAGGTGAAATGGGCGACCTTGCAAAACTGGCAAAGTTCTATCACGCCACCTGTTAATGACATTATATCATCACTTTCTTCCATATATGAACTTGACAGACGGTCACACATGCTTACTGGGAAGATGGGTTCCTTTTCTCTCTGTTGGGCCCCTTTCATGGCTTATCTGTCTCCCAAAGCTGGTATTGGCTGACCTGTGTCTACCTCTCTAACTACCACCACTCAATCTCTTAACTGAATGTTTATATATAGCACATATATGACCCTTCTGCTACAATGTTAATGTTATTAGTGACTGACCTCGTTAGGTTTCATCTGAAATGGTATTAGCTGTATATAGTTTACCCGCAAGTTGTATTGTTTTGCTCTGTGGGTATTAGTTGTTATCCAAAAGGATCTGTGGGTGTTTATTATGTGCATGTCATGTTATGAAATCCTTATAATTGTACCTGGGACCTTCCTTTCTAACATATACAGATTGCACTTTAGAGCTGCATTATTACAGTAGCAGGGCAACGTAGTAGTAGTAGCTACTTTATCTGTATTACTTTGTTTACTCTGTGGTGTCATTCCTCCAGATGCAGTGTGGGAAACGACCATGAGAAGGTGTAACTATCGTATTCATTGAAGCCTTGTCTTATATGTGGAGATACCTCCCTATGCTTGCATGTGGCAGGGATTATTAAGGTAGTTGCAATTAGTCATCTTTTCATTTATCATGATGTCTGTAGGTACAAGTGATATAAACCCTAAGGGGTCTTCCCCCCTCTTTTTTTTCTCCCTGTACTTGTTTACTATTTCTATGACAGTAATACGATGATACACTCTAGGAAGATGTTTAGATTCAATATATACATAAAGTAGACAAGTGTCTGGAGGGACACATTGCTTGCTCCTAGTATAATGTTGTTGCATGGTGGTCCCATAATTACCCTTGTGGCTATCTGTTATGTGTATCATACTGAATCTGCAATTTTGTATTATATCGGAAAACAATAAAACATTTAACTGAAAAAAAAAACAGCCATTGGTAAAGAGGACATAGAGAAGCTGTACTCCAGCAAGACACTTAGCTGCCTCACACCACTGAACTTGCTGTTCAAAGTCTGGTTCAAGATAATATTTTACTTTTGACGCTGTAGCAATGTAAACACAGCCAACTTAAACGTTTCTGCTTTGTCATCAAGATAGATTTGGCAGATCTGGATTATGTAACAGTGCTGGGAGGAGCAGTTGATAAAAACCATCAAGGAGGATTATCTGATGGTCCAAATATCAGCAACAAATGCATGTATATGGAGTCAGAGTTGCCAAACTGCCTTGTCCAAAGCTACAAGCTGTATATCATCACGGTACACCCAGGGCAATACAGGCTTTTTCAGAAACCTTGTCCTGCAGAAGCTGATGCTGAGATATGGTTTGGTAAAAATTCAGTAGGTGCCAGGTGCATCTTGTGTTTGATGCAGAAGATAACTGATGCTGCCAGATTATCTTGCAAGTATACTAATCATTGCATTTGGTCCACCTTCTGTCAAGTACTGAGCAATGCTGGCATCCGTGACAGGCACATCATTACTGTTTCAGGCCACAAGAACAACAGCAGCCTGAAGCACTATGCACAGCACACAGATGACCACCAAAAATGGACCCTGAACAGCATACTGCATGCCTGGAGTCATACCCATGGATCTAATGCAGGACCAAGTATCAGTTGTAATAAATCCATCATTCAAGAACAACCCATCTATGGTGCAGAAGATCAACTGACATAGCTGCAAGCAACTAACGGATTCTACACAATGAGTGCGAGCTTCACCAACTGTAACTTTAAGTTTGAAGCAACATCCACTTTTGCAAGCAGCTCAACAAATTCTGAGCAATAGTGAGTAAAACAGAACACAGTGTTCCACGTGAGCATAAACTCAAAACCCAACTCCCAACATCCGAGACACAGTGCGGGACAAAGAAAAGCCCCCTTCCCACAAATGTTTAAATTATTTAACTAATTATAATGCATTCCTATCTTAGTCAAATAGTTGCTGTTTTCCACCCTGTGCATGTGGTATCCTGTAAAAACAGCAAGCGCAAAAGGGCAATAGACAGAAACAGTGAGGACAAAACAGTGCTTGCCATTTTGGCATCTGATAGCATCTCTCCTGCTCGAGTTGCACCCCCTGGAGCTGGTTATCCATAGTGAAGGGAGTTTGGGGGGGCAAAGCCCCTCACAAAGGGGGAGTGCAGGGGGTGTAGCCCTTAATGAAAACTGCAGTTGCTGTTTCTGCCCTTGCTGTTTTGTCCTCACTGATTTTGAGTCGCTCTTGTGCTCGCTGTTATCACAGAGAACCGCACACGTGCAGCAGACAACAAATGGCTCCTGTATTTTTTATTTGAGAATGTGTATTGTCATAGCAACACGTAAGCTATCATTCCCATGGATCACATTAGTAAATAGAAACTGTAATTCATTTTCATTCTGTATTAACTATTTTATGTAGAAACGCTTACAAGGGCTGTCTGAATATCTGATAAATCCCCTGTAAAACTGTTTTATTTTATTTCCACTTGTGTTTGACAACCTGTGTCACTAACATTAGATTGACAACATCTCTAACCAATCTGCATCAAGATCTCAGCACACTGGGATAAGAGCGACAGCTATTCACCACACAGGTTCTGCATGACCATAGCAGTGAATGTTGGAAAAGGTTAACCTAATATGTCCCATTCGCCCCACCTTACATAGTTCCTTTTATATAGGCTCACTTTTATTATTTGTAACTACTTTTGTAATTATTACTGATTTAATGTTAGTACTGATGCCCTGGCTCCTCCGCTATCCTTGTTGAAACCATCATTGACTGCCAGCTTTTCATACTCCTCAATTGTATCCAGAAGTGAAGAAACCTTTGGGACCAAATAAAAACAGACTCATTGATTGCTGTTGGTGACCACAGTTTGTTCAGGCATATCTTCAAAGTTATATAAAATTCTATGTATTGCACAAAACTGGGGTGTGTGTGTGTGTGTGTGTGTGTGTAGACAAACGCATAATAAAGGGTGAATGGCATCTCCGAGATGTCCTCTGACTAATTGAGAGTGTCGTCTCGAGACATCTTTACATTCAAAACTGCTCATCTTCACTTCGCAGCTCTTAAACACAAAGATGTCTCGAGATGACACTCTTGATTAGGCAAGAGACATCTTGGAGACACCATTTACCTATAAACTGCAGTAAACAAACCAGACCCCCCACCACCACCACCACCCAGTCTAAAAAAAAAGCAAATTAGTAGTTAAACAAATCAGAATACCCAAATATATCAGTGGTGCTCTCCAGTTAAACACAGAAATAAGTACTAAGACAAAATGCTCACCAAATTCAAACTTAGCTAACCTTCACTAAAGCAGAAATTCCACACAAAAAAACAAGCCCATACTCAAACCCAGAACCAATACTTCAACATATATAGTACAACACTAGTGCTGTTTATACTGGTACTTATACTGGTGCTTATACTGGGTAAAGAACAGGAGAAGGCTGTCACACCCATCATACTGTTTCCCATGTTAGTGGGACCATTTGTGTTTGTTTTGTTTTAGCCAAACATCAATACCCTTTTTGAAATATAACAGAGTCTGGCTGTGTATCAGTTCCTTTGGCAGGATGTTCCATATTCTGCCTGTTCTGTTTAAGCTGTTAAAGCAGCAAAACTGACTAAATGCTTGATTGAAACAATATTTTTTATAGCTTCTTCTGTGCTTGAAAGAAACATCATACACAATGATCCCATCTTCCACAAAGCACAAGCACCTTGAACCAAGATTTCTTAAAAGAAACACAGCACACTAACTACAGCACTGGACCCCACAGCTGCAGCACACTCTTAACAGAGCTACAGACCTGGGCCAGCTCTTAAGAGGGACCCATTTGTTAAAAGGGTAATGAACTTGGAAGTACTGCACCCTGAAAACATTCTAATTCAATTCAGTTTTCATTTATGAAAAGCAGTAAACAGGATGATGTTACAGCATGTGAGCTGTCACCCTCATTTACAATGTCATCCGATGCATAGTATCTCACATTTAGTGTATATGATAAACATTCAATAGACAATAAGCATTCAAAAACATTAACATCTTAATTTTATCAACATGTTCATATCAACAAATTTATCATTATTATCATTATTTAACAAGTGAAAAAGACACTCCAACCATTTTATAAATGGAATAAGACATTCCAGAGTTTGAGTATTATCACAATATGGTTTATTCCCCCACCTGTCCCCTCTTTTGCACCTGCTCACATAGAGCAATGCCGCTTCAGGACTACTGGACTAACTAGTCCCTTGCACAAGCTTCTCTTGTTGGCAAACAGTGAAAAACGAGGAATATGTTTCAAATGCTCTGTCCCCTTTCACTGTGGTGATTGGCTTACTTGGTATTGAGTCCTGATGAAGCAGATAGGATTTGTCAGAACATTATTACTTGTTCTCTTACAAAAATGGAGTTTGAGGTAGATTTTTAATATTTAAAGGAGATAGGAAATTATTTTTACATAGTTAACAGCCCTTTTGTCTTCCTTCACATGACAGTTACGTATTCTGATATGATTTTACCAGTTTTGATAAATAAATGATTGAGCGGTAGGGTCCACTCAGATATATGTAGAGTTCCAGTCTCTTTACTAGCTACTGCTTTTTTTCATATTTCAAGGACATTCTAGGACATCAATAACACCATTCCATGCTATTCATCTGAATTATTTCCGAAGCATTCCATGGCATCTGTTGCACTGTTCCATGCTATTCATCTGAATTATTTCTGAAGCATTCCATGGCATGTTACATGATTCTGTGCTAGTCATCTGAAATTTTTCTGAAGCATTGCATGGCATCTGTTACACTGTACCATGCTATTCATCTGAAATATTTCTGAAGCATTCCAGGGAATCTGTTACACCATTCTGCGCTATGATTCTGAAATATTTCTGAAGCATTCCAGGGTATCTGTTACACTGTTCCACGCTATTCATCTGAAACATTTCTGAAGCATTCCACGGCATCTGTTGCACCGTTCCACGCTAGTCATCTGAATTATCTCTGAAGCATTCCATGGCATCTGTTGCACCGTCCCGTGCTAGTCATCTGAATTATTTCTGAAGCATTCCACGGCATCCAGTGCACTGTTCTGTGACAGTCATCTGAAATATTTCTGAAAGCATTCCATGGCATCCGGTGCACTGTTCTGTGATAGTCATCTGAAATATTTCCAAAGCATTCCATGGCATCTGTTACACCATTCCATGCTATGCTATTCATCTGAATTATTTCTGAAGCATTCCGTGGCATCTGTTACACTGTTCCATGCTATTCATCTGAATTAATTCAGAAGCATTCCATGGCATCTGTTACACTTTTCCATGCTATTCATCTGAACTATTTCTGAAGCATCCCATGGTATCTGTTACACCAGTCTATGCTATTCATCTAAAATATTTCTAAAATATTCCATGATGACTGTTATACCATTCCACGCTATTCATCTGAATGATTTCTCCATGCTATTCATCTGAATTATTTCTAAAATATTCCATAACATCTGCTATGCCATTCCAAGATATTCATCTGAATTATTTCTAAAATATTCCATGATAACTGTTTATTCCATGCTATTCATCTGAATTATTTCTAAAATATTCCATGACAAATGTTATACCATTCCATGCTAGTCATCTGAATTATTTCTAAAATATTCCATGACCACTGTTACACCATTCCAGGCTATTCATCTGAATTATTTCTAAAGTATTCCATGACTTCTGTTACACCATTCCATGTTATTCATCTGAATAATTTCTAAAAGATTTCATGATGACTGTTACACCATTCCATGCTATTCATCTGAATAATTTCTAAAATATTCCATGACGACTGTTACATCATTCCATGTTATTCATCTGAATTATTTCTAAAATGTTCCATGACAACTGTTACACAGTTCCATGCTATTCATCTAAATGGCCTGGAATGGTGTGTGATGTCATGGAATATTCAGGCAGTATGAAAAGCGAGAGAGCAGCAACTGGATCTTGTTTCTGGTGCAACCTGGGGGAAGGGTAAAATGGAACAAAACAGCAGCAGTTACAATGAAATGAAACATCAGCAGTTATAAAGTACAAGTACATTGTAGGCATAAAAAAATAAATAGAGAAATAAATACCCAGAGGTATAAAGGAGGATTACTATAATTAGTGTCAAAAAGAATTTTCAGAGGGTGCACAGAGATATAGTTTAGCATATTTAGGAGGTGGGTGACAGTGCTATACCAGCTTCACTGTCAAATGAACATGTAAAATGTGAAAGGTTAAAAATTGAATTGAATAACACTAAATAAGACTGACAGTAGGCAACAAAATGGGAAATGAAAAACAAAAAGGATGGAATAGAACTGGAAAGAGTAGAAGGAGGAAGGGTATGGGCTGGGGGAAATAAGGGAAAATGATACCAAGATGGACTGAAGGCAGTGGTACAGCAAACTGCTAAAAAAATAACAAAATAAATCAAACCAAAGACATATGAACATGAAGACTTGACATAGTTGCCAAATGGCGAGCAGTAGTCAAACATCTTGAATCATTTTACTAGATTTACTAGGTTGTTATTGGAAAAAAGCAGACCGAGGCCCATCTAGCTTTCCCCCACAATTGTGTGGGCAATTTTATGATATTGGATTGTTGTGTAATCAACAATCAGGACCCTTTTTTGAATGAATCAAAATTACCACTGTCGACCAGTTCCCGTGGTAATACATTCCAGAGTCTTGGTGCCCGCACTTGAAAAGAAATTTAGTCGGAGATTTGTCCTTGCTGTGGGCACTGTAAATTGCTTATTGTGGCATCTAGGAACAGTGCAGCTGGTAGTATAGGTGAGCCCACATTGATCCATAAGGTCTGGGGATTTCAATAATTTATATAAGAAAAGTAGATCCCCTCTATGTCTCCTGTTCTGTAGAGAATTTAAGCCTGTTACTTGTAGTCTAGACTGATAGCTATTAGCTGATAATCTGGGAACCCCCTTGGTTGCCCATCTCTGGACCCATAGGTGCCGGAACAGGGGGGCCACTAGGGCCATGGCCCTACCGCCTTCATAAGTGGCCCTATCACTTTTTGCTATCATGGTAATATATTTAATAGGGGAAAATTTACCCCTTATGTCCTTGGCCCTACCACTTTTCAAACCGTTCCGGCACCACTGTCTGGACCCTTTCCAGTCTATCGATATCTCCTTTGAGATATGGATTCCAGAAGGGCGACCCATAGTTGATTTGTAGGTAGCCTGGCAGCAGTAGTAATTCATTTAGTCCAAGAGGACCCCATAGTCTGAACAGCATAAATCCACAAATACTTGCATTGCACCAATTTCTTCTGTAGGCCTCCACCTCTGGAAATCACTGTAACTCTCTCAATCCCTATGAAACAAAGGTTGTCAGGTGACCCATTTCCTTTTTCTAAGAAGTGCCTTGCCATCACATTTGTTACCACATTATTTCTGATGGCATATTTGTGTTCTCCAACTCCTTCTTTCAGATGGAGTTTTGTTTGGTCAACATATCCTAGCCTCGGGCAAGTCAGCTTATAGGTCGCTGATGTGGTGGAACAGTTAATGAACAAATGTATTCAGTATTTATGTCCTGATCTAGGATGCTTGAACATTGGAGAGTCCACTGTATTGCTACAGTGGACACAATGGCCACCCCAGTAGTTTCCATTTGGCACAGCTGGTAGCCATGTAGTTCTTATAGATTGAGTCTGATGGAAGCTGTGAATGATGGTATACAGTATTTCATATTGTGGCCATGTCTGTAGGTCACTCTAGGATGCTTGAATTCAGTGGTGTCAAAGGCAGAGTCACTCCTAAGTACACTCCAATGTTTCTTGATAACGGTAGCAACCTGGTTTGCCTTGCTACAGCAGGTTGTGACAAATGTCACCAATTGTTCCAGTTCTGTATGGGTCTTGGGTGTGAGCAGGCTCTTTCTTTCTGAGTTGTTTGCTTGTCCAGTGCCATCTAGGATTGTCTGTGGACTATACCCTCTCTGTAGGAATCTTGCTGAAATTGTCTTCTCATGTTTCTTATATTTCACTTCTGTGCTGCAAATTATTTTAATCCACAGCATCTGTCTCACCAGTATATTATTGACAAGAGGGCATTGGCAGTTGCTGGTAAAATGCAGGCGAGTATTTCTCTCCATGGGCTTCTTATAAATGGTTGTTGCTAATGTTTGTCCATTCTTGTAGACCATAAGATCTAGGAAGTCCACAGAGTACAGATCACTGTTACATGTAAATTGCAGGTTGTCATCAGTGTTATTAATGTAACTAAATAACTCAGTGAGCTCTTCTTGGCAACCCTCCCACAGACATAAACAGTCATCTGTGTGTCATTTCCACATGAGGGTGCATTTTTTTGAATAGTTCATTACCACAAATGAACTGTATTTCCCACCTGCCCAAATGGAGGTAAGCTAGGCTGGGTGAAAAAGTGACGCCCACTGCTGTGCCTTTGCATTGGATGTAAAATTTTTCTTTGTATGTGAAGTAATTTGGCCTCAATACCCTTTCTGCCATACCCACAATAAACTTGGTGGTAGGTTCTGCTGGTTCCTCACATGTGTTCAAGACGTGTGTGATAGCTTGTATAACCCCTTGTGAGGTGTATATGAATAGAGGCTTTCTATGTCAGACGTGGTCAGTATTGTTTCCGGAGTGGCCACTATGTCCTGAATTACACAAATGGTGTCACTACTGTCAGAGAGATGAGAAGAAAGCTTATTCACCAATGGGTGTAAAAAAACAGTCCATAAACTCCCTTACAGAAATGTATGTGCATTGCGTACATACAGAGTGCATTGTCACATGCTTAATTGTGCAATGTTTGCAAGCAGTTAGCATACACAAAGTGAACCTAAGCAAACCAGATCTAAAAAACACATCAGGTTTGCATGCTGCAAGCTTGACATGTGCTGCAGGTAAGCTGGTACGAACTTCTTCTAATAATCACATCAGGTTCACATGCTGCACGCCTGACATGAGTGCAGCAGCTAAACTGGTGCGAACATCATTTAAAAATCACATCAGGTTCATGTGTTGCATGCTTTCCATGCATGCAGCAGCTAAGCTGGTGCAAATCTCATCTAAAAAACACACCGGTTTCTATTTTTCATGTTACTGCTAGCAATTAGAGACATTAAAATACCATTTCCACTGATTTCCCATTAAATGCAGGAAAACTCATTAATTCTGACCATTAAATTATTTTGCAAATTATTTAATGGCTTTTGATTTTTGTCATTAAATTGCCGTTAATTTGTATACTACTGTTTGCTTACTGCATTCAATGCCTATGATATAGTCAGCCACCACCCCACATTCCAGATGTGTAAAGAGGGGCCTTTGTGGTGTGAAGCCTGACCTTTTTGTTTTGGACTATGCATATCCCCTTATGGATATTTGGTACTATGTATGTATTTCTCCATGACTGTTATGGCTCACTTACTTTTCCTTTGTCATTCTGTATTGAACACATACACTGTGGCCTTGCTCAGCACTCTTTGTGCTGAGTAGGACCTCGGAAGCATGCACCGTACCTCACTTTTGTCACTGAAATTAGGTACATGGACAATCAAAATGAGGGACAATGAGGGACACTAACCCTCACAATGATCAGGACACATCCAGAAACATTGAGATACAGTACCTCACAACACAGTGGAAACCATTGCATTTACTTGTACAGATATTACCACCTAAGAATGAATTTCTACCATTAAGCAGGAATGCCATTTAGGTAGGGCAGAGGGGGGGGTAGTTGCCCCCCCCCCCACATTTTTGCCTAGGTTGTTCTTATGGTGTGGCAATAATGCCATTAAATTTGGATTTAATCTTTTGCACAGTAAGTGCCCCCTTTCTTGTGTGCACTCAAGCTGTGGGTGCACTCCTGACTCGACTGTGACTGTATTGTGTTGTCCACTCTCTCCACCTATTAGTGGTGGTGCCATCACACATGACGTGGAGGAGCTCTAACCAAGCAAGAGCACGCAAGTCATGCAACTGCAACACTGTCTTTCCAGCCACATAGTAGACAGGCTACACAGTACAACTTGGAGGAGTCAGTGAGCACTGAACTCTCAACAGTAGTGTTGTGACAGCATATTTTTGTTGGACTACTCTTAGTGAGTCTGTCTCCCTTGGTGGCTGATGGGACAAGGAGGGCGCTAGAAGCTAGCATGATGACTAGGCTACCTACCTACCTACACTGCTAGGCTCACCTCACAATAAAAACAGCGCAGCCCCCTGTGGCAGCAAGCTAGACCTAGCAGCAGTGGCAACAGTGGTGTGGGTGGACTTCACAGGCCTTGATCAGTGTGGTGTGGCAGCAGCCAAGCAAGATGCAAGCAACACAAGTTGGGTGGTTTAGATCAATGAGGTGACTTGGTTGCAGACCACGGTGGTGACCTGGGATGGTTGGTTCCAGCATCCAGCTTCTGGCAAAAGGATGGAGGAGGAGTGGACTGAAAACTGGGCTGGTGGTGCATTGGGCCAGACCACAGGTTCCAGCCAGATGGCTGGGTAAGTAAAAGTAAATAATTTTTTCATAAGGAAGGAGGAAAGACTGAAATATTGATGTGTTTTTCATGTTTTTGCATCTTTGGGCAGCTTCACGACCCATACGGGATGGGTATTGAATGAATTGGAGTCAGGGAGAGAGACCAGGGCAAAGTTATTTTTTGGTGGGGTCAGAACTTTAGTCAGGAAAACAATAACGGTTAGTAACTGGGTAGGTTTAAGCCCAAATCTGATGCACTGCTTGGGGGTATAGACAGATGAATCTTATACATTTGAACTTTTTCTGTTTTGCATACCACTTTTCAAGTTACAACAGATAAGTTTTACCTTTTAGAGATGTTCTAGATGTTCCAGAGCTTGCCTTCTAGGGGCTAACTGACACCTGGCCTCCACTGGTTCTTGACTCTACCCCTGTTTAAATCTGAAATGGCGCCCTGCCATAAGGTTTAAAATTGCAGGACATCCTCTGTGTGAGCAGCATGTTTTCCATGAGAGATGGATGAGGGACAGAACAGTTTTCAGTGGTAAAATGAGGGCTGTCCCTTACAATCAGGGACAGTTAAGCAGTATGGTATGTACAGACTATTGGAGCCCCACTATAATCAAGCTTATGCACCCCAGTGAAGCTGATCTCCTCACCCACACCCCCACGCTCAGGCATGTTATGATATAGGGCATGGGAGAGTGCAGGGACATGCCTCATTGAAATGTATGGGGGTTTAGTTTATCACTATTTTGCACATTATGATGGTGAGTTGGAGATTAATGACAACCACTGCTCAACTAACAAGGGTTTTGTTACTAGAACAGCGGCCTTCATTAATTTCCAACTGCCACCGTAATGTACTAAATAGTAATAAAACATAGCTCCATTCATTTCAAAGGGGCACGCCCTAGCACTCTGTCTATGTATCCGTGTAACTAAAAAGTATATCAGTGGCTATAAGCATGCCATACGCGTGCAGATGTGTGCAGATTTGTATTGAAGTACAAGCAAGCCATATGTATGCAGGCAGTATAGCGTAGTGGTTAAGGGCACTGAAATACAAATCTGGAGACCTAGAGACCTGAAGACCCGGGTTTGAATCTCACCACCCCCACTTGTATACTATGTGATCCTGGGCAAGTTGCCTAACTTGTGTGTGTAGTTATCAGTGACCATTTGCGTTTCGCATGCATACCACATGCATGCAGTCTGTTCCAAAAAGCATACTTGAAGCACGTATGTCTCTTGGGTAGTTTTATGTTTGCAGCATGAAAATTTTTCATATAATTATTTCTGTAAGGGCTGGAAGAATGGTTTCATGCTGGAACCAATCTAGGAATGACTGATCACACCAGTGGTATATCTGGGTCCTTGGGTAATTTTGGCAACAGCAAGGTATAGGGTCTAACCAGGCTGTCTACTTCCAAAAAGTCACACTATTGCTTTTTAAGCTCTCCAGCAAGTTGTCCTCATATAATAAAAAAATACAAGGCCTGATTTTTAATGTGATCTGTAGGGTCAGACTAGATTTGTTCATAATAGGTAGCATTAGAAAGCTGCTTATCCATCTTGGCTTCATACTTTTCTATGCTCTCCAGGACAGTTGCATTCCCCCTTGTAAACTGGCTTCATGACAAGTGAATGACCCTCCTGTAGCTGTTTTAGAGCTATGCACTCCTTAGATGTCAAATTATTAAAATGTCTGTTGTTCTTGTTCTCTTTAATCAGCTTGTCAATGTCTCTATATATGACGACAGCATAACTGTTAACTGTAAAGTTACACAGTGTCAGTGGAGTGAAGCAGATTGCTTCTTTAAATGCATAGTTTCAGCATGGGAATGTGGACATGACTGCTGAACTGTACCTATAGGGGATATATGATGGGCACTCATGAGATATGATATTTATCTTCATGAGCAGTCAGTGACCTCTTGACCTTCATGAATGGTGAAGCCACGAGTGAGGTTAAAAGAAGTCACTGACCATGAATGAAGATAAATATCACATCTCATGAGAACACATCACATGTGCAATTTACACACTATACATTAGCGTTTTAAGCTAGTGTCATTTTTTTAAAAAGTAAAAGTTTTCCATTTCCATAGTTTCTGGTAGCTCATGCTGACTGGAGTTTGTGGCTTCATTGATTGTGGGGCACAGATGGTAGAATGCAATGCTTGTTGTGACATACCCAACTAGCAAGATAAATTCTGTGACATACCTTACTGTGGAGATAAAAAATTAATTTAGCTAGTTGGCATTCTCTGATACAGATAGTATTTTTATTTGTCATAAAAAACTCTAATGTATATTGTATAAAGTACAGTATTTACTGATATCAAATTCACATTCGGGGTAAGAATCTGATTGATGTTTCTAGCCAGGTTGGCATGTTCTGGTCAATTAAAGAACAAAGATGGAGCTGTCTATAAAACATGTTAAATCCACCCAAAGCTGGAAAGGGTTAACCAGGGCAGCAGGTACAAAAAAGAATCTCTTTTGTAGGACCGCTACTTAATCTCTTCAGATGTCATTATTAGCCAGATTTACAACTGCCATTTGTTTGGCTGATTGGCCTGTGTCAGTGGCTCCGATGGCTGCCAATACCCTCTTCCTTGCCCTCTGCCTCGTCCTACTTCCATGCCCCCTCCTGGCCCTGTTTCTTCTCTCCTTTGTTGGTGCCCCATACTGTGTATTGTTGCTAATGTGTGTTGGGGGTGTTCCCCATTGCCTGAAAAAAAAAACCCTGCTGGGGTCTGGGGCCTGCCATATCTGGTTCACTCTCAGGGGAGGATTCCAAGTTTTGGACCCTGAATTTGTTGTTCTTTTATATCTACATGGCTTCCTGCATGTCTGAGACTGCTGCATGTAAACTTGGCCTTGTGCATAGTCCCTGATATCCTGCTTGTGCTTTGTGAATTTATAATGTTTTAGTTCCTCATGAAGCTTTGAGATGCTGCTAGAGATCACATGGCTAGTAATTGTGCTTCAAGCAAAGGTACATTTCTCTTGTTTTCACCGTCCATTTTTTCTATTTCAACTTGCACACTGGCATAATGCCTTCTGATTTTTTAAATAAGTGATAGGATCAAGTCATTGGGGGCCTTGTTTAATATTTGCTCCCCCCCATTAAGATTTTGTCATCAAGGCTGAAGGCTGGTGGCTGTTGGATCTTTCAGTCTTTGGGGGATCTGCTTATCCCTCCAATACCAGGACAATGAAAGTGCACGTAGGTGAAATCTGCTGGCTTTCTTTCTGAAACTTTCTAATACTGCCCCATCAAATTTAAGTGTATTAGTGCTATTACTGGCTAGTGGAGTGAACATTTTGGTACAGGCCACCTGGTCAAATACAACTGAGGCTCCTTCCTCATCCATAAATCAGAATAGGCCTGTATTTACTAAGTGTGGGGTCTTCCCCACCTGCCACCATACCAATAATAATTCACTAATTCTCTGCAAAAAATTAAACAAGTTTGAGAACTGGTCACAAACAGATTGGAGAGCTGCCCTCTAAAGCAATTCTCTGAATGACCACAAGGTCAAACACAAAGGAAGGTAAGTGAGGGGCTTCTGCCTCAATGGTAACTACTAGGGATGGGTGAACTGGCTTTGCTGCACTTCTGAACCCCCCCAGATTGGGCTCACTCAGCTCTGACCAGGAAAACCGAGTCTTTTGTGGCTTGTCCCGAATCGCTGAGTTGGCCCGGCTCGGAAGTGCGGTCAGGTGCGGGCATAACATTCTTACCACCAGTACTGCATAGAAAGGCAGGGCAGGGTGCAGAAATAAAAAATTAAAAAAATCCCCCCCCCAATCTCTGATGAATACTCCAGAGTCCCTAGACCATCACATAACCAATGAAGGCAAACACTCGTGATCCTGGGGCACTGAAAAGAGCCAACCAATGAAGGTCTCTCTTCTGTGACTGACTGATATTCTGGCTAATCCTGTGTGTCAGCCACCACAGGACATCCCTGCAAAACAGTATATCAAGTGCATTTGGGGCTTTGCATTCAGAGGAGACAGGTGTGTGTGTGTGTGTGTGTGTGTGTGTGTGTGTGTGTGTGTGTTTAAAGAGATTAACAACAAACAAAAAAAAAACAGCCAAAACAAAATGTTTTTCATTTTGTTAGAGGGAGAGAGGCAGAGTAGAGAGACTAGCGAATTCAATAGCAGACAACAGCAGAGTGCAGACATTGCAAAACAAAAAGCAACATTTTTCTTTTTCGTTAGAAAGAGAGATACCAATTAATTCAACCACAGAGTGCAGAATAGACAATAGCAAAGTGCAGACATTGCAGACGCCACAGTAAAAAATGGAAACAAAAATATATATATTTTTCATTAAAGAGAGAGAGAAAAACAAATTCAACAGCAGAGTGCATAAACAAAGAAAACAATATTAAGGGAGCAGAAGAGTCAGACAGGACAGGAGGACTTGACTGTAGGTCATGGTGCCTCAGTAATTTTGAGGGTAGGCTTAGTGCCATTCAGATTTTGAAGGGGGGGGGTCACCCATGTCTCAAACTCTGTGTTGCCCATCTCTGTGCCTGAACTACTACTAAGTCATAGTGCCATACAGATTGTAAAGGGGGGGGTCACATCTCAGACTCTGTGTTGCCCATCTCTGTGCCTTAGCTACTACTAGGTCTTAGTGCCATACAGATTATGAAAGGGGGGTGGTCACATCTGAAACTCTGTGTTGCCATCTCTGTGCCTGAACTACTACTACTAGGTCATATAATCCCTCACATATTTTGAGAGGGGGGGTGTCACATCTCAGACTCCGTGTTGCCCATCTCTGTGCCTGAACTACTACTTGGTCATAGAGCCATACAGATTGTGAAGTGGGGGAGGATCATGCCTTAGACTCTATCTTGCTCATCTCTGTGCCTGAACTACTACTAGGTCATACTGCTGTAGCATAGACTGTGTGCTGCCCATCTCTGTGCCTGAACTACTACTAGGTCATAGTGCAGTACAGATTGTGAAGAGAGGGTGTCACATCTCAGACTCTGTGCTGCCCATTTCTGTGACTGAACTACTACTAGGTCATAGTGCCATACAGATTGTGAAGGGAAGGGGTCATGTCTCAGACTCTGTGTTGCCCATCTCTGTGCCTGAACTACTACTAAGTCATACTGCTATAGTGTAGACAGTGTGTTGCCCATCTTTGTGCCTGAACTAATACTTGATCATAGTGCCATACAGATTATGAAGGGGTTGGGGTCGTCATGTTTCATACTCTGTATTGCCCATCTCTGCATCCAAACTAATACTGCTAAGTAAGCAATTAAGTTGGACCAAAAAAATGGATTTACAATCAGAGTCTGTTATGGGAATGGAACATGTGACCAACACCAGCAGTATGGATGAAATTGGTTACATAACACTGAAAATATTCCCCTGAAAACAAATTCAGAAAAAAAAGGGAAATTCACTACTGAAGATATTATTAATACCATTGATGAAAATGAAGCAACACAACCAGAAAAAGATGAAGCAACACAACCAGAAAAAGAAAAGAATGTTGGTGAATCCCCTGATCAAAGTAGTGCAGCACTGTCGGCATTGCCGCAAAATTCAGATAAAAGTTAAATACAAAAACAGATGCACAGAATACTTAGACCTAAAAAGTCAATGCTTAAGGAAAAGGCTCTTTCTAGTACCACTAGATGTGGTACTCCACGATATGCCAATCACGCTTATCGGGCTTCTTCATCAGAAAGCAGTGTCTCTGATGAAGAACAGACTGTAAATGTACAAGAACAAGATCATGATCAGGATGTATCTCAGTTACACTCTTCCAAAGGTGATAAATCAGAATGTGATACTAATGAGGTAGAGGATGCAACCTGGATTCCCCCACACCCCACAAAAAAACCCACATGCAGCAGCACCACCAGTGATCACAGCCAGTAGTGGAACAACAATCAATAGTCATGGTAGTTCTTCTGTGGACAGCCACAGTGTGCATGAATCAGGGTCAGAAACAACTGCCACCAAAATTTTTGCAGTTCCTGGCATGATGGCAAAGCATTTCACCTCAGTTGTGTGGAGCTACTTTCATATAAGTCCCAAACATGAATGTGTTGCTGTCAGCACCTTGTGTCATTGGGAAGTCAGCAGGGGGAAAGTGAGGCACCCGTTCAGAACAGCATCACTAAAAAGGCATTTGCAAAGAGCACATTCAACCATTCAGCTGGGCAGCAGTCCTGAGCAAGGGACAAATATCTGTGATGAAAATAATCCTACAGACAATAGTGATGGTGAAGAAACTGAGACACAGGGCAGAAAAATTGTCTCTATGATGCCAGTTCGACATCAATTTCATTGACCGGCATCTCAGCGATGGAATTTATGCTGATCGCAACCCGATGGACTCCCGGTCCATTTTTCTATTGGGGGGCCTTGCCCTCACACCCCTGTTCTAGTTATAATCAACTCCAAGTCAGAGTTGATTAGGGGAGGGGGTGCAGGATTGGAAGACAGTGTGCCCTTGTCTCTGGCATACCAATACAGCGACCTGTCAGCAAACTGTCTATTTTGTCGGTAGCAATGTAGGTCACTGTATTGGTGTCACTATCGGGGGGGTACACTGAAAAAATCATGTTTTACTTCACTGACAAAAGTATTTAGACAAGCTACAGCTTCACCACTGCAATCCATGTTTTTTCCCCCCTGTACAAACTAAACAGCAGACCATAATGTGATGCTTGAACAAAAAACTGACAACCGTAGATCACATCAAGTCATGTTAAAACTTAATCGGTTAATAGCTGAATTTATTGCCAGTGACCTGCAACCATTTTCTGTGGTGGAGAATGACAGTTTTAGAGCCCTTTTAAAATATTTTGCTCCCATTCCAACATATCAGGCCATAAATATTTTGTGACTGTGTCTGTTCCCAAAATGTATTAATGTATGCAAAGTAAAATAAAATTGGCTCTTCAAGACAATGAATGTGGTCCTGTGCACCTGACCACAGATGTGGATAAGTTCTCAAACCACTGATTATATGTGCATCACAGCACATTGGGTGTCACGATCACCTTCAAACACCACTACAAGCAGCAGTGTACAGGAAAGAAGACAGAATTGTAGCTCATTGCATTAGCATGTTTGGTAAGCATCACACTGCTGACAGTATTTTGAAAGAGCTGTGTGACAAAATTTCTGAGTGGTTAGAGCCCCTGGGACTCTACTGAATTTGTGGTTTCAGACAATGGCGCCAATATTGTTAGTGCATTGAAACATGGTGGTTTTACTCACATTCCATGCTCATTAAATCTGTTAGTATGAACTTGACTTTCCAGTGACAACAGGATAGTAACACTAGTGGGAGCTGCAAAGAAAATCTTCGGCCATTTGAGTCACTCTATAAAATCACATGGTATCTTGGCTGACCTCCAGGAAAATAAATTCTGGTCAGATCCATCGAGGCTGCATAATGAAATTAATGAAGTTGTGTGGAATTAAGGAGGTATGGAAAACTAGCAAGATTTGTTTTAGTTTCTGTTCTAAGGAAGGCATACACATTATTAGGAAAATATATGGAGGTGTACATTTTAATGGAAGGAATAGAAAGCTTACAAAAGAACTCCAGAGCAAATGCCACTGATACATGTGTTGTCCTGGATGATATTGGCTAGACAGCCAAATTTTAAAGAAAACACAATTGCACGTACCCCAATAATGCAAAGCATCAAGGGAAACAGATGCAGATCCCCATGATGATACAGAAGGTGGCAGTACATCAAAAAGTAATGGCTGGCATATATTCAGCCTTGGGATTATTTACACAGCTTTTTTTTTTTTTTTTTTAGAAATTGGGTTTTTGTCCATGAGATGATGTAAGTTATATTTAAGCAATGTGTTGATGTCAGGCAGTCAGGTGTAATGATGGACTGTATGTGATATTAACTTTCAAAGGGGGTAGCTTTTGATAAGGGCAAGGTAGTTAAGCTTGTGATAATGGGAATATTAGGAAAGTATGCAGTCTATGCAGAAGTGGAGTACAAATATGCACAGTTTCAAAAGTATTTGCTCATAGTGCAGGCAAATGTGATATGCAGGTTTGTTTTAGAAATAGGTAAAACTAGCGATACATGCAATTGATAGAAAGATAGATAATTACATAGACATATAGATAGCTAGAGAGAGAGAGAGAGAGACACAGACAGACAGGCAGAATAGGAGTGGCAGTGAAGTATTGAAGTGATGTAACCCCACCCCCACCCCCACCCTGCAGACATGGGTAGGCATTGGGGTGTGCCTTTGGGTCATTGCCCATAACGCTCATGCCATTTCACCTCACCCTACCCTGCAGACACAGATAAGAGTCGAGGTGTGCCTTGGGGTTTTCAAACTTTACACTCACTCCATTCCATAAGGAAATACACTGAAATGGGTACAGTATAAGAGAATGGTGTGAACTTTGGGACTGAAGAGTCAAAGGCACACCTCAATACCTGTCACTGGCTGCAGGGTGGGATGGGGTGGAATGGGATGAGCATTACTGTTAACAATCCCAAGTCACACCCCTGATGCCTGTCAGTCCCTACAGGGCAGGGTGTTATGGTCAGAAACCCTAATGCCCTGGGTGTTTCTTGGTATTTTCACTCCAAGTTTTCAGCATGGGCTTTATGTGACCCCACCACATGAACAGTGACACTATCAGTTCAGAAAGATGATTTTGTACAGCAACTGTGCCATTTGGCACCACAGGTGCAAAAACACATTTTGAATAGGATGTAAAAAATGACAGCTGTACATTTCTTGCTTCGGTAACTGCTCAGAACATCTGTTGCATGACTTACTTATTGACATTTTACATCTGCTATGCAATGTACTGCTGCTATAGCTGTATGGCTGAGAGGCACCTGGGGGTGGTGGTGGATGTCAAGATGAACAGCTCAGAGACTTGTAGGAGGGCAGCAGCCAAGGCCAACAGGATGCTGGGATGCATCGTGAGGGGGATCACCTCCAGAAGGAGGGAAGTGATACTCCCTCTGTACAACTGCTTGGTGAGGCTGCACCTCGAGTACTACGTGCAGTTTTGGAGGCCACACTTAAAGAGGGACATTGAACTCCTGGAGAGGGTCCAGAGGAGGACAACCAAAAATGACCTGGGGCTTGGGGCAAAGGACCTATGGGGAGAGGCTCAAAGAGCTAAATATGTACACATTGGAAGACAGAAGGGATGGGGGGACATAATAGAAGTCTTCAAGTATATGAAGGGGTAAATAGGGGAGGCACAGTCATGGTGCTCTGAAGGAAGGGGGGCAACTAGAGGGCATGGGTGGAAGCTGGAGGGGAGAGACTCGGGGAGAAAGGAGGAGGTGCTACTTCACCGAGATGGTGGTAGAACCATGGAATGCACTGCCTGGGGTGTTGGTGGAGGCAGAGACTGTGGAGGGGTTCAAGAGGGGGGTGGGACAGGTACAGGGGAAGGGCTGTGGAACAAAAGTCCAATGAAGTGGGAATACCCTGGACTGGGAAGGGAGAAGCCCAAGAGGGTGGGGGGGCAGCAAGGTCAGCTCCTAGGGAGGGGGCTGACCAAATGAGCAGAACAAAGGACCACTAGGCCTATTCTGCTGGCATTTTAGTATGTTAGTATGCTTTCTACATCAACATCATGAACCATAAAACAGATGACTGCCAAAACTAAGGAGGCAGTATAGCACAGTGGTTTAAGGCTCTGAGCTGCAAATCTGGTGATCTGGGTTTGAATCCCACTGCCCCCACTTACATACTGGGTGACCCTGAGCAAGTCACTTAACTTCCATGTGCTCCCAGGTTGCTCCTGTAAACAAGCTTTCAGCTTAGTGTGCTGCTCCTGGTTAAACAATTGAAAGAAAAATAAAACAATATATTATTCTTGCTTTATTTTGCTGCTACAAGCTTTGACTAATACATGCATCCTTACATGTACTTTTTATAGCTTATGTGTCTGTGACCTAGGCAGAACTACACTTAAAATCTCACACATAAATAAATAATCAGAATAGCATTTATTTTAGTAGTATCTCCTTCCTTTTCAGGTGCCCATGACACTATGTATATATATCTATAGCGTTTAACTTCAAAGCACTAAACCTATTCAAATGCAAAAAACACAAAACTTTATTCTCTTCACACATTACTGTTAAACATTAGATCCCAGAATGGCCAAGAAATGATTTAGACTTCATTCTTGCATGCCACTGTCATGCACACTTCTCATGCAAACAACAATCAATTACAGAAACTCTTTCATTGCTATGCTATGCACTCTTACATCAGAGAGACATAAATCTTACAAAGCTGCTAAAAAAAACAAATTTATCAAGACTGGATTTCTGAATTAAACCCTGTTGTTTACAGTACCAATGTAAATAATAGTTTACTGGCTACAAATGATGCTACAGACATGATATTAACAAACGTTCTGTTTTACATGGAAAATATCTATATAATGAACTTGTCATACAGGATTTGTGATCTGTCTGCATGTATCTGACCAAGGAAAAAGCACCTGCTTGATCCTTTTGTTGCTATTTTATTTTTATACCCAACTTGCCCATACTGTAAGAGCCAAATACTGACATGCTTAGAGTAAAAAAAAAATTGTGCTGTCTATGTGTATGTTTGTGGGGGGATATGCCTAGATGCAGTTTCAGGCACTCCTTAATTACTTCCCCAGGCAACTCTGATAGCCAGTTGTTCCAACATGATAGATCCACCTCATGCCCCTCTCACATGAACCAAAAATAAAGGTGGGGGTGGATCTTTAGGAGCTTCTCAGGTGGATGTGGGGGTGGATCTTACCCCCCCCCAAAAAAAACTAATGCTGCCTCCCATTACTCAGGTTCCAGTTCTTGTACCTCCCATTTAAGAAAGAAAATAGTGCCCTGCAACCGTTGACTAACATGAAAGCATATTTATTTGAGGTCTGAAAACATTTCTTGGAGGAGGGTAAGGCGGTGGAGACTATTTACACCTTCAGTCTGTTCCACGGACAGAAAACATGGCATCACTCCTTTTGTACATGCAAATCATCTACAGGCTCCGCCCACTACAGCCATAAAACAGTTTGCCAATACAGCAGCTAAAACAAAGATGTTCTGACAAGATGTAACTCAATGTTTTACATGTGTGCAAGATTTCTCACACAAAAGAAGGCAGACCATGAACATACCATAGAGCATAATGTAGCAAATGGTGTGCTGAATTCATTCCAGTGAGACCTCATGGAGCATCTTACACTGCTCCTGACTCCCTTTGAGGAAGCAGCTCAAGAAATTAACAAAGAGAATGCTACTCTAAACCAGGTTATTCCCATCACAAATTTATTGAACAAGGAACTCAGGAGGCTGTGAAGAGGTTTTGAACAAAAAGGAGACAAATCTGGTGCATCCCTTACAGACCGACTGATACAGCAAATCCAAAACTGCAGAAGACTTCAGAATATCACGACAGACAACAACGTTCTTCTTTCCGCTCTTCTTGACCCTCGGTGTAAGTTGCAACAGCTGCCTCCTTCAGATCTTGGTGACTCGTCTTGAATACAAAAACATGCTGTTTTCAGCCATTGCACAGTAAAAAGGAGGGACTGTATTTGACAATACAAGTGAATCACATGATACAGATGCTGCATCTGATGATGCAACATCTACTGGTGGTGACAGCAATAATTTCCACTTAGTGCCACCATGTACTCCTTCATTAACACTGGGTAGTCCTGCACAAAGTCCTCTTTCATGGCCCTTGAAAAAGGCATGTCATTCTGAAAAACACACAGATGACTCTCACACGTTTTGGTCAAGACTCATGGAAACTGATAATTTAGATGTGTCTGTCATGGAGCCACCTTCTTTGTCTTTGTCTGATATTGTGGATGCCTATTTACATGAACCACTCATTAATATTACTGATGACCCTTTTGAGTACTTCTGGAAAAGAAAAACATCTGGCCTGCACTATCTGCCTTTGCTATCAAGCTTCTTAGTTGCTCTCCCACTAGTGTTTACTGTGAGTGTATACAGTATTTAGCACAGCTGGAAATGTTGTCTCTGATGGCCACACAAGGCTTACTCCTGAAAATGAACAGCACCTTACCTTCCTAAAAGTCAGTCTCAACAGTTCAGTTAAGAATGGCAGGAACATAAAAGCAATGATGACAAACAGCTGCAACAGGTATCTCCTAATAGGGGTGCTTCCTTGGTGGTGATTGAAGATGATGGTGATGATGTTATTTAATTTAATGATTTATTTCTTTGTATTCAGAGGACAAAGGTCAGCAACCATAACAGAAAGATCAAGTAAAAATAAATCCTTCTTTTGAGGTCATGGTGCATATGACATCATATGTATTGCTGTATGTGTTTTTCATATTCAGTTTGGGAACCCAGGTGGAATACAATTTGTTTATTTGACACGTTTAAAATACAAACAGGGCACAGGCAATGAATTGCTGGACATCTGGGGTGGAAGGCAGGACCAAGAGGGCAACACAAACGAAACATACTTATGTGCACGCATGACCGCCGTGAGTGCCAGCCCCAGTGGTCCTCAGGTCCTCACCATGCAGATCCCCTCTGGCTTGATGATGGGGGAGCAGCAATGGGGCTGGAAACTGTCAGGTGGTGTTCATGGTGGGAGAAGGTGGCGGTCGGGGCCAAACAGCTCTCTAAAAAAAAATGACTGCAATTATTAGTTGTGGAAGCTTGTAGGATATAACCAAAAACTGCAATGCTGGGGAGGGGGAGAGGGGCAAGGTCACCAACATAAGTTACAAAACACAAGTGATAAAAAGTAATTGGCCAATCAGGCAGGAGTATGTGGGATGGTTTGGGGTCCCTGATGCTTTCTATAACTCAAAGTAGGACAAGTAAAATAATTGCAAACAAAAAAAAATTACATCTCAAGTCAAAAGGGCGGGAGGGATGGCTGGGGCCCCATAACATATCTTGCTCGTGCTGCCTGTCTCCCACTAAAAAGCATGCCAGACTCAGTGAAGGTCTGCACTCTGCTGATGTCTTCCTGTTGTTGAACTGGTTGCTCTCTCTGTCTCTGTCTCTCTCTCTCTTTATCTCTCTCTCTCTTTCTGACTAACATGGACATTAACCTGCTGGAGAAGGTACAGAGGAGGGCTACAAAGTTGATAGCCGGTCAGCAGGGCAAGGCATATGAAGACAGGTTGAGTGCGCTGAATATGTACTTCCTGGAAGACAGGAGAGAGAGAGGAGACATGATCGGGACATCCAAGTACTTGAAAGGGATAAATAAGGTTGATAAGGAGAGTCTCTTTAAGCTGAGTGGCAAACCATATCACAAGGGGGCACAGTCTTAAGCTGGAGGGTGGGAGATTTAGGAGGGAGGTCAGGAAGCACTTCTTCACAGAGAGGGTGGTGGACACTTGGAATGCGCTGCTGGAAGAGGTCATCTCGTTGAAGACAGTGGGCAGTTTTAAGAGGGGCTGGGATAGGAATGGGGGAAGGTAAGAATCATGGGTAGGGAGGATGGGAGGAGTGGGGAGGGAGGGCAGGGACATTAGCTCAAGCTGTGGACCCTACAATATGAGCAGATTTGATAGACCAAATGGCCTTCTTCTGCTGGCTTCTTCGTATGTTAGTATGTAACGTTTGACATACTGCTTCCTTTCACTGCAAAGCCCCAAATGACCTGCATACCCTAGACTGGATTCACAAACAATTTTGGGACTAAGTCCCACACAGCAATTCCAGTTGCAGACCAAAAGCTCCTCAGCTGCGGAGATCCCCATTCACATCCACAGCAGCTGCAGAAGATGTTATGGCTTGTCCCAGCAGCTGTAAGAGACCTCTCTCTCTCTCACTCTCTGTCTCTCTCTCTCTTTGTCTCTCTCTCTCTTTCTGACTAACGTGGACATTAACCTGCTGGAGAAGGTACAGAGGAGGGCTACAAAGTTGATAGCCAGTCAGCAGGGCAAGGCATATGAAGACAGGTTGAGGGCACTGAACATGTACTCCCTGGAAGACAGGAGAGAGAGAGAGAGAGAGACATGATTGGGACATCCAAGTACTTGAAAGGGATAAATAAGGTTGATAAGGAGAGTCTCTTTAAGCTGAGTGGCAAACCATATCACAAGGGGGCACAGTCTTAAGCTGGAGGGTGGGAGATTTAGGAGGGATGTCAGGAAGCACTTCTTCACAGAGAGGGTGGTGGACACTTGGAATGCGCTGCTGGAAGAGGTCATCTCGTTGAAGACAGTGGGCAGCTTTAAGAGGGGCTGGGATAGGAATAGGGGGAAGGTAAGAATCATGGGTAGGAAGGATGGGAGGAGTGGGGAGGGAAGGCAGGAACCTTAGCTCAAGCTGTGGACCCTACAATATGAGCAGATTTGATAGACTAAATGGCCTTCTTCTGCTGGCTTCTTCGTATGTTAGTATGTAACGTTTGACATACTGCCTCCTTTCACTGCAAAGCCCCAAATGACCTGCATACCCTAGACTGGATTCACAAACAATTTTGGGACTAAGTCCCACACAGCAATTCCAGTTGCAGACCAAAAGCTCCTCAGCTGTGGAGATCCCCATTCACATCCACAGCAGCTGCAGAAGATGTTATGGCTCGTCCCAGCAGCTGTAAGAGTTTTCTGGAGCTGTGGGGATTTCCACAGCCACACCACCCACAAGCTCTTGTAAATCACGGCTCCCCTTTTGAGAATACTGCAGCTGCAAGAGAAATTGCAGTTCCACAAGTGGCAACCCACTTGCGCTGAGTTTTTCTAGCAGCTGTGGGATTTTCAAGACCTTTGTGAACCCAGCCCACTGTTTCCTATGAATGTCATGTGGTGGCTCACACACAGGATTGGCAAGAACAGCAATTTCTTATTGTTGTTGGCTGCTTGCTGACCATGAAAAATAACGCAAAAATACAAACACAATTTTTTTTTTAAAGGATAAATTTTATTTTTATTTTTTTTAACAGATCGATCTAAAAGAATAATACTAATGCATTTCTCATGCTCAAATTGACCAAAATAGGTCTACAATTCATCAGAGTAAATCAGAACCTTTCAGAAAAAAATCATTGTCGGAATCAGAACTGGGTCACAGCTGACTCGTCCATCTCTAGTAACTGCTGATCTGGTGCTAACAAGCAGAAAAATGACTACAAAAACAAAACAGGGAACCACAGTCCCCAAAATCCTGTAGCACTTGACCATTTCAAAATACAAGCAGTTTGCAAAGAAAAATACAGCTTTCTTTGTTGGCAAGAGTGAGTACTTTTATTCAGGATGTGCATTCTATATTCTATATCAGGAAGAAACGAATGAGAATTACTTCCTTAACATCCCTATTTTTTTTATATTTGGAAGAAGGAGAAAAATGAAAAGAACCCTCCTGACATGATAATGAGCAATTAAGAAAACAAAAAAATTATAGTGATTATTAGAGGTGCTCGAACTGCACCAAAACTAGAAATTACAAAATTCCCTCTGCAATCCAATCTGAGGCTAGATTAGATTTTAGATCATGGCTAGCCATATCTATTCTATGAGTGCCCCCCCCCACTCCAACCCCACACTACATGCACACATCATTTAAAAAGGTCAGTGGTGTCTAGTGGCACTGCCTTCTTAACCCTATCCTATACTGTGCCAAGTAGATCCCTGGTAAGTAGTGGCACACCCATCCCTTTATGCATACTGTGCCCAGTAGATCCTTGGTATCTAGCAGCACACCCATCCCTTTCCCCATTCTATGCCCAGTAGATCCTTAGTATGTAGTGCAAAGCATAGTGTATTGATAGTGTATCAAAAGCAACAGTTCCGCAAAGTGCAACTGGCAGCAAAATGAGGGAGAGAAGGGAGACTGCGAGTACAGTGGGGTACTAGTCAAAAGGAATAGTGGACCAATAAACCAGGGTAGTAGGGGGAGGGAGTAGTGTTACAGGAGGAGTGGGATTAATCTAGGATCAGAGGCAATAGAATATTGATACATAGCCATTGTTGGTAGAAAAAGATCTACGGGCCCATCCAGTCTGTCCACCCTGTCTAACTGCTGTGCTCTAACCCTAGTGGCCGTGTCATCCTTTACTTATTGCCTCCTTTTGACTAAGCCCACATGCCTGTCCCATCCCTGCTTGAAATGGCTTACTGATCTGGCCCTTACCACTTCCTCTGGTAGCCTGTTCCACTTGTCGACCTCTCTTTCAATGAAAAAGTGTTCACACCACATATTTCTTGAATCTCCCCCCTGCTAGCTTAACTGAGTTTTCCCTCACCACTGTACCCTCACCACTGTATCTGAGCACGAGGAGAAGTTCCTTGGTGCACATCCTGTTTATTACATGCATGTACTTATACGTTTCTATCATGCCACCCCTTTCCCTTCTCTTGTAATGGGTGCACATGCCCAAGTCCTGCAGCGCCTCCTCCTACAATCTGCCCCCTAGTTCATGGACCATCTTGGTTGCCATGTACTTTTTTTGCTTCTACTTTGTCACTGACTTTCCTTAGGTGTGGACTCCAGTACCTTGTACAGTATTCCAGATGTGGTCTCACCAGTGACATGTTCAGTGGGAGGATTACCTCCCTACTTCTGCTATTTATCCGACTGCCTATGCATCGCAGAATCCTGTTTTCCCTTTCCCACTGAATTTTAGGCTTTCTGATACTATAACCCCTAGGTCCTTCTCTTCCTTGGTGCTTTCCAGCACCCTCATCCACCCCTCCCCATTTTGTGCTGCATCCCTGTGTTCCATTTCACCAATGTGCATCACCTTTTGTTTTGTTTGCATTTAAATCCAGGTGCCAGATATTTGACAAGTTTTCCAACCTGCCCAGATCCTCCCTGAGTTCCCTTATCCCTTTCCTCCATGTCAACCCTTGCACAGATCTTTGTTTTATCTGAAAAGAGACAGACCTTGCCCTTTATGCCTTCCTTTATGTTGCAAATGAACACATTGAAAAGAACTGGGAGGCAGTATAGCACAGCGGTTTTAGGCTCTGAGCTGCAAATCTGGAGACCTGGGTTTGAATCCCATGGCCCCCATTTGCATATACTGTGTGACCCTGAGCAAGTCACTTAACTTCCCTGTGCTCCCAGGTTGCACCTGTAAAAAAGCTTTCAGCTTAGTGTGTCTCACCTGGTTAAACAATTGGGAAAATAAAAAACTGGTTCACTGCCAATCTTTTTGGTACTCCACTAGTAACCTCCCTTACCTCGGAGAACTCCACATTTATTTATTTACTTACTTATTTTTTCTTTTATTTAAAACTGGTAACCAGGAAAGGTACACTGAGTCAAGGCTGGTTTCCAAGTGCAACCTGGGGGAAGGGGATGGGAATATTATTAAGCAAATACAATAGAACTGCTGCATACCACACAAATAAGGTGCAAAGAAATGTAATGCAACATGGCAAAAGTGCAAATTAATAAAAATGGATTTCTGGAACATGACCTGCCCTACATCGTAAGATAACATCAGTGCAATAAAATTAAGAGATAAAAAACTGACCCCATAGAGGGAGTCTGGACTGGGGAGGGGAGAGGAACAAAGTGCAGGTCAAGTAGGGAGCTGACAGGTGCAGGAGAGGGACAGCAGGAGTTTAAGCTGGTGCTTAAGAGAAGGTAGGGATGTGAGAGGTGGATAGAAGAAGGGGAGAGGTTCCACAGGTAGGGAAGGCAATAAGAGAAGGCTGACTGCCCAGGGGATATGCGAGGGTGGGGAAGGGAGAAGGTGCGGGGATACCTGGAGCGAAAGGAGTATGAGATAGATGGAATGGGAGAGATGAACATGGACAGGTATGAGGGCAGTGCCTCAAACCAGTATTTAGAGATGAAAGATGCACAGTGATGCAAGCAATAAGAGGGAAGAGAGAGGATGGAGATGGAAGAGTAGAGTGTACAGTGATGAGTGTGTGGGGGAGGGGGGGTGTTTGTAGCAAAATAACAGAGGGTATCCAGTCTGGCAAGGAAAGAGGAGGGAGTGGTACCATAAACCACATGTGCATAGTCAAAGAGTGGGAGTACCATTCTGGTAACCAACTCCTGGTGGACATGTGGGGTCAGAAACATAGAAACATAGAATTTGACGGCAGATAAAGACCACTTGGCCCACCTAGTCTGCCCATTTTTCTACCTGATGGATAAGCTGCAGATTCTAGTTAACCAACAGCCTACTTCCTCCTACCCACCACTAGGACTGCCTTATGTCTCTCCCATGCATTCTTGAATGCCCCCACTGTTCTTGACTCCACGACCTCCTCAGGAAGGCTGTTCCATGCATCAACAACCCTCTCCATGAAAAAATGCTTCCTCACATTACCTCTGAGCCATCCCCCCTCTATCTCCAAATTGTGCCCCCTTGTTCTTGCACATCTCTTATTCTGAAAGATACTACCCTCTTGGACTTTGTTGATTGCCTTGAGATACTTGAAAGTTTCTGTCATGTCCCCTGTCTCCCTTCTTTCCTCAAGGGTATACATATTAAGCTTCTTTAGTCTCTCTTCATATGTCTTCTGGTGCAGACCCTGCACCATTTTGGTTGCCCTCCTCTGGACAGCCTCCACTCTGTCAATGTCTTTGCGGAGTTGGGATCTCCAGAACTGCACACAGTACTCCAGATGGGGTCTCACCAACTGTCTGTACAGAGGGATAACAACTTCCTGTTTTCTACTGGTGATGCCTCTCCCTATGCATCCCAGTATCCTCCCAGCCCTCCTTACTGCCTTCTCACATTGCTTGCCCACCTTTAGGTCATCTGATATAATTACCCCCAGGTCCCTTTCCATTTTTGTTGTTGTCAGTACCTCACCCCCATGTGTATGCTTCCCCTGGGTTTTTGTTTCCCAGATGCATTATCTTGCACTTCTTTGCACTGAATCTAAGCTGCCATACATCTGACCATTCCTCTAACCTTGTCAAGTCCCTTCTCATCCTTTCCACTCCATCTTGTGTATCAACCCTGTGGGAGATCTTTGTGTCGTCTGCAAAGAGACATACTTTTCCTTCCAGTTCCTCTGCAATGTCACTTATAAAGACATTAAAAAGGATCGGTCCCAGTACTGAACCCCGCGGTACCCCACTAGTAACCCTCCTTTCTTTACTGTGGACTCCGTTTAGTACTACCCTTTGCGTGCTGTTGTCCAGCCAATTTTCTATCCAGGCTACCACCTTGGGACCCACTCCAAGGCTGGCTAACTTGTATATTAATCTTTTGTGTGGGACTGTATCAAATGCCTTGCTAAAATCTAGGTAGGCCATGTCCACAGCCCCACCCTGGTCTACTGCTTTGGTCATCCAGTCAAAGAAATCTATTAGATTCATCTGACACGACCTTCCCACTGTGAATCCATGCAGCCTTGGGTCCTGTGCCCCACTGGCCTGTAGGTACTCAACAGTTCTTTTCTTCAGAAGTGATTTCATCATTTTCCCTACCACTGAGGTCAAACTCACTGGTCTGTAGTTTCCTGCCTCTGCCCTGCTCCCACTTTTGTGAAGAGGAATCACATCTGCCCTCCTCCAGTCCTCAGGTACCACCCCATCTTCCCATAATTTGTTGAAGACAGTAGTCAGTGGTGTCACTAGTTCTACCCTTAGTTCGTTTAGAATTCTTGGGTGAATCCCATCAGGCCCCATTGCTTTGTCCGCCTTCAATTTTACTAGATCTTTCCGAACCCTTTCTTCTGTGAATGGACTGGTATCGATCCCCGTATCCAGAGTGTTTCTCTTGTTTGGTTTATATACCTCCCCCTCCTCTTCCTTTGTGAATACTAAGCAGAAATATTCATTCAGTATCACTGCTTTTTCACTGTCACCCTCTGCCCACATTCCCTTCCCTTTATTAAGCCTCAGTATCCCTCCCTTGGTCTTTCTTCACTCCCTAATGTACCTATAAAAGGTTTTATCCCCCTTCTTAACAGAGTTGACTATCCTTTCCTCAGTTTGGGCCTTTTCTATTCTGACTGCCTTCCCTGACTCTTTCTGCTTGAACTGATAAAGTTCTCTGTCCTGCTCCTTCTGTGATTCCTTATATTTCTTGAATGCTATCCTTTTCTCCTTAACCTTCCCTGACACCTCTTTTGAGAACCATAGCATTTATTTCCTTCGCTGTGTTTTGTTGATTTGCTTCACACAAAGGCTTGTTGCCTCTGTGATGGCTGTTTTGATTACTACCCATTGTTCCTCCACCCCTCCTTCTTTCCTGTTTGCTAGTGCTTTTCTAAGGCACTCTCTCATTTTCCCAAAGTCAGCCCTCCTAATGTCCAATACTCTTGCTTTTGTGTGGCTTGACTCTATGGCTGTGTTTATCATGAACCACACTGTTTGGTGGTTGTGTGCAATGTTGGGTAGTAATGCATTACTAGCAACTCGTTACTGTAATTAAATTACAAGCACTAGTAATGTGTCCTAGTTACAGACTACTTATATGAAACAATAATTCTCCCAAGTTACTGATTACTTTTTCGTATAAGTAACACGTTACTGTAATATGTTACCATATATTACTTTCAATCTTCCCTTTCCCACGCTCCAAGAACCTAAAAAAAGTGATCCAAATTTTTGAAACTGACTTCCTTGTGCATTGTGTTGTGGCTGTATGGGCTGCTGCTGGTAGGTGGATATGGCTACAAAGATGGGGTGATTCTCAGGCTCAGCCAGTGGTTGGGTGAGTGTTGCTGTCAGTCTGTTGCCACAGTGATGAGGCAGAGTGAGCAAGTCAGACTGCAGCCTTCCATGCGAGCTGTATTGGTGCCATTTGCCATTTTTTGAGCGAGCCGAGGTCGGAGCCTGGGACTGGGAGGAAGGAAGCAGAGCAAGAGAGATCATGGGGCACAGTGGGAGCGGAGCTTCAGCTTGCGCTGGTTTGGTGTTGGTCCTCCATCTTAGTCAGTAGGCCGTATAGTGGAGTCCTGCAGGTCTGCAACCATGGGTCAGGCATACAAATTAAAAAAGAAGATCCCACCCTCAGCTTCAGGCTCAAGCAACTGCTGGGGAGAGAAGCCCAGCTCAGTCTCTGCATACACGGCCGGCAGTCGGACAGTCCCGACAGGCGTGGCAAGGCAACAGACTGTGACTGGCAATAATCGGCATGGTGGGCCTGACTTCTGTGACTGGGGAGAGAGAGAGAGAGGAGAGGACCTGAGATGGGTCACCACCAGGCCCAGGCAGGAGGGACTTGGAGTCGACGATGACAGGAGGACACATCATCACAATAATAGCCTAGCAGGTGAGGTATTTAATTAAAAATTTGTACACTAACAGTCTAAGATTATTGATGTCATGAAATGAATCATATAAACCTGGTGGAGAGTCTTGTACCAAGTGTGGAAAGCATGTTTAAAGAATCCTTCTAAGATGCTTAAAAGCCACACTATTTAATAAAAGTATTCTTTTTTTTTTTTGGAGGCCTACTTTTGAATGCAACAAGACAAGTGATGTGGTGGTCAGTTAGAAACAGACAGAAGACTCTGGATCTATGTTTTTTTATATAATGCAGTAATTGTTGGACTACAGAGTGACACACGCTGCTGCAGTGGCCAGTAGAGAGCAGTCTCAGACTGCGGCATCAGGCAAAAAGAAAGAGCCGCACAGAGGTGTAGGTGCTCTAAGACCAAAACATTAGCAAGCAGCAGAAAAGGTCTTGGCACACCTAAATTGGACACAAAAAACTCTCCACACAAAGCAGGTAGAAAATAGTTTATCTTTACTGGTGGAGGGCAAAAAATATAGTGACGGCAGACATAAAATGCATATAATGCAGACACAGAAAAACTCCTCACGCACGTTTCACCTGATCACAGGCTTTATGTCTGCCGTCGCTGTATTTTTTGCACTCCACCAGTAAAGATAAACTATTTTCTACCTGCTTTGTGTGGAGAGTTTTTTTTGTCCAATGTAGGTGTGCCAAGACCTTTTCTGCTGCTTCAGACTGTGGCATGTTGTGATGGTCATTGGTTGATGATGGCAGTGGCAGGTTAGCAGCCGTGCTAGCCTCAGACATATTACTTGAATATGGGTGTGTCCATGTCCAGCTGTCCACCATGTGCAGTCAGTTCAGCTCCAGTTTTAGTTCTTCCAGTGTCTGGTGTGAGTTTTGTATTCTGAAGAGCAGGAAGCAGCAGAGTCAGGACTCCACACTTGCTTAGTGCTCTGCTGCATGGTGGGTCAGTTCGGTGCCTTTGCAGTTGGAGGAGGGGAGGGATGAATGGGGTGATGCTTGCAAGTCAGTGCTGCACATTCACCAGTGTCAGTATGTTCCCACAAGTTCACAACATGCTAGGGCATCTTTTATTGTTTTTTTTTTCCTTAAAATTGTAACTTGCAGTGGGTGTGTACCCTAGGCTGTGTTCCCCTGCCGGCTGCCCCTGATGAATCACCTTGCTATGCCCAAACATATGATATGTCTGAAATAAATGCCTGCTGTGAGTGCAAAGTGGTATATGGATGTCCAGACAGTTCAGCTCCACTCCAGTTACACAGTGTTGTACAGCCTGATCACCATGGCACATGGATTCTTCCTGTTGATTAATTGTTTCTGCAAAATGTGCACTACAGTGCTCACTGCCATGTACTGCCTTTGATTTGGATATAGCAGCTTTCAAGGAACTGAGGATGGAGGGGGGATTTCACCATCATTAGTTTTCCAGGCACTGTCTCTTTTGCTGTGCCAGCAATTTGGGCTGAGGACCCTAATGTGAGCATGGGTACTTATTGAGCAGCACAGCATCCCTCCCACTTGCGCTCTTACCCTCACTCGTCTCCTTGAACAGTACTAAATGAGCACAAAGAATCATGTGTGTCTTGGTTCCCTGAAGTTGAGTGGCACCCCTTCAACTCTCTTATCCCTAGTAAGCCCCATGCATCCAAATACCTTTAGTGCACACCTTGTCCTGTCTTGTCCCCATCTTGGTGGCAGCACAGCCCCCCAGTTATCCTCCGTCCTTGGCTAGTCTCATCAGTGTATTGCAAACAGTATAATTATTTGTGATGCTTGACTCATTTATTCAATGATTTAACAATTAACACTAACTGCCTCGCCTCATTGCCCTGTGCTGGCCACCGTGATGGAGGATGACTGGAGGGTGTGCATTATTGGTGTTGCGTACCTGCATGTAGGCTTGTCAGGGATAATGGAGGGGAGGAATGTCACGTACTGTTGCTAAATAAGACAAGGGACTCAAGACACACAGTATTCTTTTTCTTTTAGTACTGTTCAAGGGGCAGATGGTGATGGTGCCACAGGGTACCAAGAAATAAAAATATTTTTTTTTTTAACTTGACAAGCTTCAGCAGGGGTACATAATGCTACACTGGTGATATGGGTTTGAGAATGAGCTCAGTTCTTCTATGGCAGGACAGTTGGGGAGCATTATATCAATGGACAGATGTCTAGGGCTCCTTATGGGATGGAGAGATGAGAGAACCACCCACATCCTGCAGTAGTCGGAACTACTGCCACCTGTACATGTACGGCTGGAAGAGCACTTGGGAATGGTGATACAGGGAGGAATGCTGCACTGACGCACTGTGTTTCAAAAAAAGGACAGAGTAGGACATAGACAGGGTGGAGGCAGTCTAGATGAGGGCAACTAAAATGGTGTAACGTTTGGGGATGTGGAAGTTGATATGGTTTTGTTTTACCTGTTTCACCTTTACTTTCCAGTACTTTAATGCTTCTTTACTATTAATTTATTCTTAGGTGGATTGAATGTTCAGAGTGAAGTTACTGGGAGATAAAGACATGTAAGGTAAGCAAGTAAGTCATATAACCACCACCACTGATCTTCACTCTTGAGCTGAAGGTGGAGTCGTGCACTGTGTGACTGCCTTATTATGTAACCTTTAAGGATCCTCCGGTGGTGAATGCAACTTAGAGATAAATGCATCGCATGAGCATCTGATGATCCAATTAGCAGAGTTGTGTTTTTCAGAGATGCAGTCCAAAAATCCTGATTCTATTCCTAATCTTAAATCATACCATAGTGCTGCGTAATATATATATTCTATTGTCAGTCAGTCAGGTCATGGTCAGTATCACTCCTCCCTCCATACCCCTCCAGACTCACAGTCTGTATGGAATCCAGTGGAATCCATGGTGTGCAGTGGCCCCCGTGTCCACCAGTCCCATATACATTCCCACATTGTGTTGGACCAAGCAAGTGGCACGGCACTCTTCCCCCCCTACCGCTAACCACCATGTGAGCTGTCAGCTGAGCTGTGTGCATATGCAGCCGGACAACTGCTGATCCGCTAATAACAAGTCATTGTGGGGAGAGAGAGTGAGACACTATGGGCCATGACATGAGATTGGAAGGGGATGGGTAGATTCAAGAGGGAAGTGAATAGACATTTATTTATGGAGAGGGTGGTGGCAAAGTGTAACGCACTACCAGCTTAGGTGGTGGCATGTAACACAGTGGAATGCTTTAAGAAGAGGTGGGACAGGGCAAAGGGAGGGTAAATGAAGGTAAGGGGAGGGGGGTGGGGGCCAGGGCAGCTGCTGAATAGGGAGCTAGCTGCAATCTTGAGCAACCTAGACAGACCATGATGGCCTTTTGCTGATGTGGTTTGTTTGCTGTGCAGGTGGTGGGTCATGGCAGGGCCACAGCTAGGGCAGTGGGGTAGTGAGTTAAGCACTGTCTCAAATCTAGCAGAGCATTTTTGAGCCAAGTTAATTACAGTACATTTTTCCATTACAGAATTTGTCTGAACGTGGGCCCTTGTTCATCACTTGTGGATGATGGTCAACTGTGTGAACCGAACGTGAACAATGTCAATAGCTTCAGTGTCCCATGATTTGGTCCAGTCAGGAAAGGAGCTGTCACAGAGCCTAGCGAGGTACACTTTTGTTACTTTTAATTGTTGGGTACTGTGAATTCTTCTTTCAATGTCATCACAAAACATAGTAGGACAGGAAGGAGTGTTCAACCCTCTCTTCCAGTCCACTGCCAAAACACTTAGAAGTAGTACAGCACATAATCTGCCAGTGGAGGTGAGCATGTGCTGGTCTGGTGTAGTCTGATCATCCTTATTCTGTGAAGTTTGAAATTGCACCTTGCCTGTCTGTGTCATCTGCTGCCCTTAGGCACACGTGATCAGATCCATCACACAGGATAGGGGTGGTGGAACATCACGGAATGATGATTGTAGACAACACCAGAACATCATGGAAAGATGATTGTCAGACCAACACATGCTCATCTCCATTCACAGATTATCTGCTCCAGCCACTTCTAAATGTCTGCTACTTGGCTCACTAGCGACGTGCAGCAGCAAGGCAATGCACTCGCACACCACCGTGCACATTTCTCATCATGTAAATGCAAGTGCTGCAGTACTGGTAGTCAGTCAATACATGAAATGATATTGTTTGTTAAATAGTGATGAAAAGTCTGATACTGAGTAATTAGTGTATCACTGTGATGAGCTGACTATTATTCTTCCATACCATCCACTCCACCGCACACAACTGTTGTGTACAGTGGCATGGAGAATAATTAATGTCCATCACACTGATGCACTAATTACTCAGCATCAGACTTTTTTTTTATTCTTTCTGTTTCTCCGCCTCGGCTGAGCAGATCCCCACGATCTCCTGCTGCCATCGCCTGCACCACCGGACCTGGTTGTGTGTGTGAGCCACATGGACCCACATACACAGGGCTGGGCCAACATCACGCTGTACCCTGGTCAGGTGCCTCTCTTGGGTGCAGGGGCGCAGGGCGTGGCCATCAGCTGCAGAGGTCACCCCCCCTAGTTTTTTCCTCATGGGTCTGCAGCCAAGTAAGAAAGTCATGACACGTAAAACACTGTCAAACAGAACAGAGAAACTGTACCAAAACATGAAATCAAACTTGATTTCTGAATTCAGCAATGTATGTCACATCTGTACCACAGCTGACATTTGGACGCACATAATAGGAGCTATCTAGGTGTCACTGCACATTGGATAGATGTGAAAATATTGTGGAGAAAATCAGCAGCACTAGCATAGAAACATAAAAACATAGACTTTGACAGCAGATAAGGACCGCTAGGCCCATCTAGTCTGCCCATTTCCCTACCTACAGGATAAGCCACAGATCCTAGTTAACCAACAGCCTATTTCTTCCTACCCCCACAAGAATTGCCTAATGTCTGTCCCATGCATTCTTGAATTCTTCCACAGTTTTAGACCCCACAACCTCCTCAGGAAGGCTGTTCCATGCATCCACTACCCTCTCTGTGAAATAATACTTCCTCACATTGCCCCTGAACCACCCCCCCCATCTTTAAATTGAGTCCGCTTGTTCTTGCACGTCTCTTTTTCTGAAAGATGCTACCTTCTTGGACTTTGTTGATTCCACTGAGGTACTTAAAAGTTTCTATCATGTCCCCCCTCTCCCTTCTTTCCTCAAGGGTATACATATTAAGCTCCTTTAGTCTCTTCTCACACGGCTTCTCTTGCAGACCCTGCACCATTTTAGTTGCCCTCCTCTGGACTGCCTCTATCCTGTCTATGTCCTTGCGGAGATGGGTGTCCAGAACTGGACACAGTACTCCAGATGGGGTCTCACCAACTGTCTGTATAGAGGGATAACAACTTCCTGTTTTCTGCTGCTGATGCCTCTCCCTATGCATCCCAGTATACCCCCAGCCCTCCCTACTGCCTTCTTACATTGCTTGCTAACCTTAAGGTCATCTGATATGATTACCCCAGGTCCCTTTCCTTTTTTGTTGTTGTTACTACCTCCCCATTGTGTATTTTTCCCCTGGGTTCTTGTTTCCCAGGTGCATTATTTTGCACTTCTTTGCATTGAATCCTAGCTGCCATACTTCTGACCATTCCTCCAACCTTGCCAAGTCCCTTCTCATCCTTTCCATGCCTCCTTGTGTATCAACCCTGTTGCAGATTTTTGTGTCATCTGCAAAGAGGCATACTTTTTCTTCCAGTCCCTCTGCAATGTCACTTATGAAGACATTAAAAAGGACTGGACCCAATATGGAACCCTGCAGTACCCCACTAGTAACCCCTCTTTCTTCAGAGTGGACTCCATTTACAATTACCTTCTGTGTCCTGTTGTCCAGCCAATGTTTTACCCAGGCTACCACCCTGGGACCCACTCCCAGACTGGTTAATTTGACTATTATTCTTTTGTGTGGGACTGTGTCAAATGCCTTGCTAAAGTCTAGGTAGACCATTTCCACAGCCCCTCCCTGGTCTACTACTTTGGTCACCAAGTCAAAGAAATCTATTAGATTCATCTGACATGACCTTCCCGCTGTGAACCCATGCTGCCTTGGGTCCTGTGACCCACTGACCTCTAGGTACTCAACTATTCTTTCCTTCAGAAGTGACTCCATCACTTTCCCTACCACAGAGGTCAGACTGACAGGTCTGTAGTTTCCTGCCATGAGTCTTGGTCCAACTTTTGTGAAGGGAATCACATCCGCATTCCTCCAGTCCTTGGGTACCACACCATCCTCCCATGATTTATTAAAAGAGTTGCCAAGTGGTTTCACACTAGTTCCCCTAATTCTTTTAGGATTCTGGGGTGAATTCCATCAGGCCCCATTGCTTTGTCCACCTTCAGTTTTAGGAGTTCTTTCAGAACCCTTTCTTCTGTGAAAGGACTGGGATCGACCCCCATCAAGAGTGCTTCTGTTAATTGGATTAGGCACTTCCCACTCCTCTTTGTGAATACTGAGCAAAATATTCGTTCAGTATCCCTGCTTTTTCACTGTTCCCTCTGCCCACCCACCATTCATTCTATTCAGCCTCACTATCCCTCCCTTTGTCTTTCTACGCCACTGATGTACCTATAAAAGGTTTTATCCCCTTCTTAACTGAGTTGGCTATCTTTTCCTCAGTTTCGCCTTTGCTATTCTGACTTCCTCCTGCTTCCTTCTGCCTTAACTGGTACAGCTCTCTGTCCTGCTCTTTCTGTGTTTCCTTATACTTCGGAATGCTATCTTTTCTTCCTGACTTTCACAGCCACCTCTTTTGAGAACCATAGTGGCTTTTTTTTCATTTTGATTTGTTTATTTGCTTCACACAAAGGCTTGTTGCCTCTGTGATGGCAGTTTTGATGATTCCCCATTGTTGCTCCACACCTCCTTCTAGCCTGTTTGCTAGTGCTTTTCTGAGGCACTCTCCCATCTTGCCAAAGTCAGCCCTCCTGAAGTCCAGTACCCTCACTTTTGTATGGCTTGACTCTGTAGCTGAGTTTAACGTGAACCACACTGTTTGATGGTCACTTGTTCCCAGATGGCAACCCACTTCTAGATCTGAGATCCTCTCACTGCCCCCCGTTTGAGAGTATGAGGGTCAAGATTGCTCCCTCATGAGTGGGTTCGAAAGTAGCTGTCTGAGGCCTGCCACCTGTAGGGCATCAAGAATGGCCCTCGTTTGGATGTGGCTGCAGCAAATGTGCTCCAGCTAACATCTGGCATATTCAGGTCTCCCATCAACAGTATCTCCCTTTCTGCCATTCTAAGAATGCCTTCTATCATATCCTTGTCCATTCCCTCCCTGACATGGGGGTCTGTACACAACCCTGTGCAGATTGTGGTGCCTTTCCAGTCTCCAAGGTGACCCACAGTGCCTCCTCTCCTCCTGTTTACTCTTTTGTTCAGTTGCTTTTATCCCTTCCTTTACATAGAGAGCTACTCCTCCCCCTCTTCTCCCCTGCCTGTCTCTCCTGTAGGTTATGTACCCTGGTATGTTAGCATCCCAGTCATGGTTCTCTGTGTACCATGTTTCTGTGACTGCTACGATATCCAGGCATCCCTCTTCCATCAAGGCCACCAGCTCAGGGAGCTTGTTGCCCAGACTACAGGCATTGGTACTCATTACCCTCCATTTCCTGATGGCCTTACTCCTTTTTGCCCCATCCCTGTCCTTCTTGCCTTTGTCACTTTCTCCATTTACCCCTGCCCTTCTCCCTATCGACACCTCTATGTTGGTGTTTACCGCACTTACTACTGTGATTTTTTGGGAGGCTAGGATTTACCTGCTCCTTTCCAGTGCCTCACCCTTTGCTAGTTTAAATGCTTGCCAATTAAGCATTTAAACCTATCACCTAGGATCCTGGTTCCCCTCCTGGACAGATGCAACCCATCATTCCAGTATAGGCTTGCATCAGTCCAGGTGGACCCCCAGTCCCCAGTGAAGCCAAATCCCTGAGCTCCACACCAGTTTTTCAACCACTGATTGAATCCTATGGTGCAGAACACCCTAGCCTCTCCTATGTGATAGATGGGCAGCACCTCCAAGAAGGTTACCGTGCATGCTACTTGTCTAAGGCCCCTCCCCAATTCCACAAACTCTTCCTGCACTTCTCTAATCCCTTTCTTAGCCAGGTCATTGGTCCCTAGGTGGACAATAACATCCAGCTCCCTCCCCTGTGCAGCTGCTCCAGCAATCCTGAGGATTCGCTCCCTGTCCCTCCAAGCCATGGCGCTAGGCAGGCACCTTAACTCCCTCTCCCCTTCCTCCCCCAGTTCTACCTTCCTAACAATGGAGTCCACCAACAGGAGTTGTTTTCTTCCCGTGCAGGGTTCCCTGCCACCCTCCTGTGGGTCTCCTTTGTGGAGGTTCCCAGCATCCTCCTTGGTCTCCACTGCGGGTGCCTCCATAGAGGAACCACACTTTGCCAGAATGGCATAGGAATTGTGGAGAGGTACAGCTGGAGGGATGCACCTCTGTTCCACCACCCTCACCCTCCCTGAGCCCACTGTGGTCCAACCGCTCCTCTTTCTTGGCAACCTCTGAGGCAACGGCAGTGGCACTGGTGGTTCCTGGATGGAAGAGGAGGTCACACAAATCCTGGCCAACTCAGCCTGGAGATGAGCAACCTCCTCCGTCAGCCCAGAGAGGTGCCTACAGATGGGACAACACCGCATCCTCCAGAACGTCTCCCGGAAGACTGCTGCTCCACAGCCACTGCACTGCACCACTCCCATCATGTCTTATTTCTGGCCCCTTAACTGTTTGCAATCCTTACTCTTTCCTGTTTTTTCTCTCTCTCCTTACTTTCTGCCTGTGTGCCCTTTAAGCTCCTGATTGTCCTGTTCTGAGACAAGAATATCCTATATTTCTCAGTAGACCCCTTACTTGCTCAGAGGCAGACCTCCAGCAGCTAGAGGGGTCCGGAGAGCTACTCTTGCCCTTCTAGGATGGTGGGTCTTTGGTGGCTCTGTGATCACTCACTTCCTGCTCCCAAACAGGAAGTTCTTGTTGTCAGTCAAATTCTGTGCCTATAAAAGTAGAACTAGCTTTGGGTGGAAGGTGGAGGGGAGGGAAGGAGGGCAATATAGTCCCAGTAGAGAAGTCCAGTCACACAGCAGTCCTTTCTCCTGGTGTCTTCTGCCAAGCTACTAGCAAAATCTTTCTATCAGTCTTTAAATGTAGCTTCCTTCTAGCTAAGCCACTCCCCCTACTTACTAGATATTTCTACAAGTAATTTAAACCTCACAGCTATCAAGTCCTTTCAATCACCTGAGATTTACACCTAGATAACTGTTCAGATAACCATTCAGTTCAGTTAACTCAGACAAACACACACTTTTTTTTGTTTTGTTTGTTAGTTTTTTTTACCCTAAATTAAAATTCCAAGTTCAAGAGTTCTACTTCTTTAGTCCCAGTAGAGAAGTAGAGAAGTCCAGTCACACAGCAGTCCTTTCTCCTGGTGTCTTCTGCCAAGCTACTAGCAACATCTTTCTAAGGCAGTCTTTAAATGTAGGTTCCTTCTAGCTAAGCCACTCCCCCTACTTACTAGATCTTTCTATAAGTAATTTAAACCTCACAGCTATCAAGTCCTTTCAATCACCTGAGATTTACACCTAGATAACTGTTCAGATAACCATTCAGTTCAGTTAACTCAGACAAACACACACTTTTTTTTGTTTTGTTTGTTAGTTTTTTACCCTAAATTAAAGTTCCAAGTACAAGAGTTCTACTTCTTTAGTCCTAGCAGAGAAGTCCAGTCACACAGCAGTCCTTTCTCCTGGTGTCTTCTGCCAAGCTACTAGCAAAATCTTTCTAAGGCAGTCTTTAAATGTAGCTTCCTTCTAGCTAAGCCTCCCCCCTACTTACTAGATCTTTCTACAAGTAATTTAAACCTCACAGCTATCAAGTCCTTTCAATCACCTGAGATTTACACCTAGATAACTGTTCAGATAACTATTCAGTTCAGTTAACTCAGACAAACACACACTTTTTTTTGTTTTGTTTGTTAGTGTTTTTTACCCTAAATTAAAGTTCCAAGTACAAGAGTTCTACTTCTTTAGTCCCAGTAGAGAAGTAAAGAAGTCCAGTCACACAGCAGTCCTTTCTCCTGGTGTCTTCTGCCAAGCTAGCATGCATAAGAATAAAAGGCAGACACACTTATGATGCTATTGCAGACACACTTATGATGCTATTGCCTCAAAGCTGGAGCAGATACACTTGAGAAATCGCATTTAGAACAAGGTTGTTAAAACTGTCACGGTTAATGGATCAAACTTTGTGAAGGCTTTTCACATGTTTGGCTCTATCACGCCCACCATTGGCACTGTCATGGCTCACGATGAGGAAAATGATGATGATGATGACCATGAGCAGCAGCAGGCAGGGGGAAGCAGCAGTCATACTGCTGAAGAAGACAATGACACAGAAGAAGATGTTGTAAGCTTCATTGACGTATGCTGCATTTTAGATGATGTGGATGAAGACATGGAAGAGACATACAATCTTCCTTCTCATCTGCGCTGTGCGGCTCATACCCTGAACTTAATAGCAGTGAAGGATATACAATCTGCTACATCCAGTGCTGCCTACAAAAAGGTATTCCACAGCACAATGGCCAAATGCTCAGCTCTTTGGAACAAAGTACACTGAAGTTCTCAAGCCAGTGAAACTGTCTCTGACACAGTTGGTAGCAAACAAGTTGTTCCCAATGACACAAGGTGGAATTCGTACTGTAGAGCGGTTGACAAAATAAGGTCTATTGTCAAAAAAGATGAAGATTTGCATAACATATGCAATGCACTTGGTCTCACAAGATATAGAGCAAATGACATTGCTTTCTTAGTGGAGTACTGTAAAGTAATGCAGCCTTTAGCAAATTCGCTGGATATTTTGCAGGCAGAAACAAAATATTACATGGGCTATCTTCTTCCAACATTGGTTGCTTTGAAAAAAACTTGCTTGATATGAGACCAGTATTACGGTATGCATTGCCACGTCTGGATGCAATTTTGAAAGTGGTAGACACTCAGTTTAGTACCAGTTTTGAGCATAGAGAGTTGATTCTCGCTAGCGTCATGTTACCACAATTTCGTCTAAGATGGCTAGGGAATGATGGGGAAGACCGAGCTGTGAAAAACATGCTTGAAAATGAAGTGCTGTTGTTGTCACATCAGGAAGATACTGTTCGTGGCAGCCCATCACCTGAAGATAATCCTGAGGACAATGATGATGATTTCTTTAAATTTGATGAAACTACGCAACCTACCCGTGGTGTTGGAGTTATTAATGAACTGGAGCAGTACCTGAAAGATGGCAATAAAAATGCTGAAAGTTTGCAAAACTTCCCAACAGTCAAGAAAATATTCCTGCTCTACAATACAGCACTACCATCAAGTGCTCCTGTAGAAAGACTATTCAGTGTTGGTGGACAGGTCCTTACACCTAGACGAAACAGACTTGGTGATGAAAACTTTGAAATGCAGCTACTTTTATGCTGCAACAAAACTCACTGGGAATAAATAGATGTATTCTGGTCGTGGTCACGGACTGCTACTGAGAATCTCTAACAATGCTGCAACGTATGACACAATGTTGTTGTCGACTGTGTGTGCTACTGCTACGCTAGTGCTTGTTGTTTGTCACCTAATTAAAAAAATACTTATCCAAATCTGAGTATACAGAGAAGCAGTCCTTGGTTCCAAAATTATTAGTATTCTTTAAAAAAGTGAGGACTGTCTAGGTGTACTGGTGTTGATTGCTTAACAGTTACCACAGTGATGGGTTTGTGCCACCATCTAGGTGCCAATGCTTGCTTATTTGAACTGTCCCCTGCTGTCTATAGATTAGTCTGTCAAAGAGCATAATTAAGTTAAGTATCTCGACAGTCTACCTCTCTACTAAGTAGCTTAACAGGCAGGCGTGACCTGAGCAACACCGGTGGCCACTTTTTTGTTTGCGATCCCTCCACTTGTGTATATAGACAAGTCAATCAACGAGCATGATTAAGTTTAGTCTCTTCTCTTTTGATAACGGACTTCTTGTCCATCTTATAAACACACTGACAGACACCACCACCACCACCTCTGGGCACCACCACTGTATGTCATGTATCACAACTGTTCCCCAACATCTGTGGTAGACTATTCACTCATGAGCGTAATTAAGTTTAGTCTCTTGATGACAGTCTACTCGTCCAGTTCAAAAATACACACTGACAGACACCACCATGATCACACCACCTCTGGTCACAACAACTTTAACCCATTTATCTCAACTCTCCCCCGCTGCCTGCAGTAGGCTAATCATTAATGAACATGATTATGTTTAGTCTCTTCTTGATGATCGTGACGGTCTCCTTGCCTAGTTTAAAAAGACACTCTGACAGACACCACCACCTCTGTATGCCACAAGACATTTATCTCTGTCCCGCACTGTCTGCAGTAGACAAGTCAGTCAGTGAGCATGATAGTTAGGTCTGTTAACAGTCTACTGGTCTGCTGTAGGCAGCTTACCAGCAGGCACTACCTGTCTGCCATGCCACTGGCCTATTTGCCCTGTCCTCCGTCCCCTCCTCTGCTGCTGTCTAGACAAGTCAGTCAATGAGCCAGATACAGTTAGTCTGTAGATGTCAGTATGTAGTTAACAAGCAGTCAAGCACCTGAGCAACAGCCATTGGAATTTTTACAACAGTAATAGTAGTAGCAGTAGCACACACACACTTGATTACCCTATTACTATCTTCCCATAGACAATGAGTGTATTATTGTTTTCATATTATCAGTCTTGACTAGACTCTCAACAGTGATAGTAGCTTAACAGCATCAGGCATGGGCATCTCATGTTGTCTTGCAGTTGTGCTTATCTCACCCTAAACAACGAGCTTAATTATTGCAATACTCACATGTTCTGATTACAGACTACTGTAGCTCATGATGTTATTCATCTTTACATGATCTGATGTGAGGTGAACGTGCATTGTACTGATGCTTTTCACTTTTACCACAGCACAAGAGCACATTGTGGTTGTTGGTTGCTGCACTTTCAGGGGCCACTTGCTGGCTGGCTACCTTTACATTTTGAGTTAACCAAAATATAAAAAACAAAACCAATGGTGAGCAAGCAAAACAACAATCCATTGTCAATCCATTCCCATACTAACAGGTATTTTGTCAGCTGTAAGGACCTGTGGCTGTCCAGCATTTTTCATTGAAATGTTCTGCTGCTTCTTCTGTTGTAATATTCATCATTGTCCTCATGAGGTCTTCTGTCTGCAGACAGTCATAATAATGGTAATGCCATAATGCCATGGTCATCATCCTCATCCTTCATCATCTTGCTCCACGGAGTGCAGCCAATGACCAAAAAGGCACTCATTCATCACAAAATCATGCCAGAAAGTGGCTGTGATGAGCATGCACTAAGAAACCAGTAATGTGGTTGGGGCATGGGCCACACACGAAAAGGCACTCATTCATCACAAAATCATGCCAGAAAGCAACTGTGATGAGCATGCACTAAGAAACCAGTAATGTGGTTGGGGCATGGGTCACACATGAAAGGGCATGGTGGGCACCACAGTTGCCACATTACTCACACACTGCACACTGACACTGGCTAAACCTGCCACTGCCACCTTGTAATTACACACTACACACTGACACTGGCTAAACCTGCCACTGTCACCTCGTACTTACATGGGCGTGAAATATAAACTAGTCACTATACGTCTGCAGCCATGACAATCTGGCACAGTGGCACTGTTACCATCTCAGACACAGCCACATTCAGAACTTCAAAATATTATGAAGATTTAACAACAATTATGTGCCCCCAACTACCAGTCATAGTTGAGGCGAACTCAACAACTTCACCATGGGTGTGGGAAGTTGATGACTTAGCAGCTACTATGAAGGGACACTTGAAGGGAATGTACCAGTTTGATTAAATGAGCATGGACTGCATAGACAAACTTCCCTTCTCCCCTAGTACCCCACCCCCCCAAAAAAATGACACTTAAATATGGTACTATGCTTGTACAGTTTTACTAAGTGAAACATTTTGATTCCTAGTATTTTATTTTGTTTGATGTAACCCACCATGACAAACCAACCACTGGGGTACTACATAACATCATTCTATTTAGTTTTTTATTGAAACTCAACAAAAGAGACAGAGAGAGAGAGAGAGAGAGAAATAGATGGATAGAGAGGCTGAGAGAGAGAAACAGAGAGAGAGAGAGAGAGACAGAGACAGAGATTGAGAAAGAGAGAGACAGCGAGAGAGAGAGAGAGAGAGAGAGTAAGAGACACGGAGAGAGTAGGAGACGCAGAGAGATCAAGAGACAGAGAGAGATAGAGAAAGAGAGACAGAGAGAGAAACAGAGAGAGAGATGGAGGGAGAGAGAGAAACTGAGACAGAGACAGACAGACAGAGAAAGATTGAGAGACAGATGGTCAGAGAGAGGGAGAGGGACAGAGAGACAGAGAGACAGAGAGACTGAGAGACAGAGAGGGAGAGTAAGAGGAGAGAGCAAGAGAGAGAGAGAGAAAGAAAGAGCGAGAGAGAGATGGAGGAGGGAGGGGAGGGAGAGAAACAGAGAGACAGAGGGTCAGAGAAAGGGAGAGGGACAGAGAAAGAGAGAGGGACAGAGAGAGGAAAGGGAGGGACAGAGACAGTGGGAGAGAGAGAGAGAGATTGAAAGACATAGAGAGAGAGAGAAGGGGAGGGAGAGAGAGAGAGAGAGAGAAAGAAAGGGAGACTGAGGGAAATGGAGGGAGAGACAGAGAAAGACAAATCAGATGAGGTACCATATGTACTGTCATACTCTGTCAGTGACAGTTGTATCATAACATGTATTTTCGGCTTTCCACACATGACAATAGGGAATAGCAGCATCCATGTAATAAGAAAATTTGGCATAATATACTATATTGTACTAATGATACATAACATAATACGTAGTAGTATGGTTCTTCATATTTTTAAGAAATATAATGTATCATCCTGTCATGATGTGATGTGCTGCTTTATTATAATGTGACATTACATGTTTACATTATTTATGTGCAACAACTGTTTTCCTATTTTCCACTGAAAACATGACATAAAATAACATACAAACTGATTTCTTGTCGAAGACTCCATTTCTATTGTTTTTGATGATTTTTGGGTGTTCCAAGAACTCATAAATACAATCCATGAGTAAATGAACTTCATGCTTTAAAAGTAATATGAAGTAATATGAAATGTAATATGCATTACAGTTACAGTTACTGATTACTTTTTGTATCCGAGTAATCTGTAACTGATTACATTTTTGGGACAGTAACTAGTAACTGTAACTGATTACTTTTTAAAAGTAACTTACCCAACACTGGTCGTATGTTCCCAGATGGCTACCCACTTCTAAATCTGAGATTCTTTCTCTGTCCCCGTTTGACAGTACCAGGTCTAAGTTTTCTCCCTCCTGAGTGGGTTCCAATACTAGCTGTCTGAGGCATGCCTCATATAGAGCATCAAGAATGACCCTACTCTTGGATGTGCCTGCAGCAAAGGTGCTCCAGTTAACATCTGGCATATTCAGGTCCCCCATCAACAATATCTCCCCTTTTTCTACCATTCTAAGGATGCCTTCTATCATTTCCTTGTCCATTCCCTTCCCCTGAGATGGGGGTCTGTATACAATCCCCATGCGGATTATGGTGCCATTTCCTGTCTCCAGGGTGACCCAGAGTGCCTCATCTGCTCCCTGTTTACTCTTTAGTTCTGTTGCTTTGATCCTTCCCTACACAGAGAGTCACTCCTCCTCTTTACCCTCCCTGACCCTCCTGTAGATTGTGTATCCTGTATGTTGACATCCCAGTCATGGTTCTCTGGGTACCATGTTTCTGTGACTGCCACAATATCCAGGCATCCCCCTTCCATTAAGGCCACTAGTTCAGGTAGCTTGTTACACAGACTATGGGCATTAGTACTCATTACCCTGCATTTTTTATGCGCTTACTCCTTTTAGCCCCATCCCTGTCCTTACTGCCTTTGCCTTTTTTTGCATTTACCTCTGTCCTGCTCCCTAATGACTTCTGTACTTTGATGTTTACCTCACTAATTACCATTTTTTGTGGGGGAGGCTGGGATTTCCCTGCTCCTTTTCAGTGCCTCCCCACTTGGTAGTTTAAATGCTTGCCAATGAAGCATTTAAAGCTATCACCTAGGATCCTGTTCCCCCCCGGACAGATGCAGACCATCGTGCCAGTACAGGTCTTCATCCCTCCAGGTGGCTCCCCAGACCACAGTGAAGCCAAAACCCTGAGCTCCACACCAGTTTTTCAACCACTCATTGAATTCCATGGTGTGGAGTACCCTAGCATCACCCTTGCCATAGACAGGCAGCACCTCCAAGAAGGTTACCGTATGCGCCACTTGTCTAAGTCCCTCCCCAACTCTACAAACTCTTCTTGCACTGCTCTGATCCAATTCTGAGCCAGGTCATTTGTCCCTAGGTGGACAATGACATCCAACTCCCTCCCTCATGCAGCTGCTCCCACAATCCTGAGGATTCTCTTCCTGTCCCTCCAAGCTGTGGCACCAGGCAGGCACCTTACCTCCCTGTCCCCTTCCTCAGTGTCAGCGTGGCTCAGTTGATAGCATATCTGCCTCTGGACCAGAAGGTCGTGGGTTCTCGTCCCACACCGGGATTGGACTTGCACCTAAAAATCGCTGGCATCCGAGTGCAGTATTGGGGGGTGCTGTACTGCTGGGGTGTGCCGTCCTTCGGATGAGACGTTAAACCGACGTCCCTTCTGCCCATCCTGTGTTGTCCTGGTGGTGTCCAGGTGGAAGTAAAGAACCCAGGGCACTCTTCGCAAAGAGTAGGGAACATTCCCGGTGTCCTGGCCAACATTCCCCTTCCCATAAACCGGTTCATGCAATTATCCAGGCTGTGTGTGGGTGATGATGTGCGATATGTCCGCCACCACACATTCAGTCACTTCACTACCAGTCTAGCATTGCTTGTAAAGCGCTTTGGATGTATGAAAAGCGCTATATAAATGCTGATTCTTCTTCTTCTTCTTCTTCCCCCACTTCTTCTCCTCTAATGATGAGCCCCTGACCAGGAGTTGTTTACTTCCCCTGTGGGGTCTTCTGCCATCCTCCTGTGGGTCTCCTTTGTTGAGGTTCCCAGCATCCTCCTTGGTCTCCACTGCAGGTGCCTCCATAGAGGAACCACTATCCACCAGAACAGCATATGAATTGTGGAGAGGTACAGCTGGAGGGATGCACCACCCTCTCCCTCCCTGAGTCCACCTTGGTCCAGCTGCTCTTCTTTCTTGGCAACCTCTGAGGTAGGAGTGGTGGCCCTGGTGGTCCCTGGGAGTGAGGAGGTTTCACAAATCCTAGCCAGGTCAGCCTGGAGACGGGCAACCTCCTCCCTCAGACCAGAGAGGCGCCTCCAGAATGTCTCCCAGAACACTGCCACCCCACAACCATTGCACTGCACCACTCCCATCATGTCTTATTTTGTGCCCCTTCTCCTGTTGCTTTGTATGCTTACTCTCTCCTCTCTTTGCAACTCTCAACCTTCCTGTTCTGGGACAGCAACTTCCTGTATTCTTCAATAGTCTCCTTCTTCCTTGCTCAGAGTCAGACCTCCAGCAGCGGAGGGGGAGAAAGAGCTACTTTTTTTCTTCAGGGTTGACAAAACTAATGTTTCTCTATGATCCTTCCCTTCCTACTGCCAAACAGGAAGTTCCTGTTGTCAGTCAAATCCAGTGGCTATAAAAGTAGAACTGGCTTAGGGTGGGATGGAGGGCAATTAGTAAGAAAAACGGTATCTTTTTTAGTCAGATGCTTTCTGCTGGCTGGGTGGGATGGGCAGGCAGTCTTAAATATTGTACAGGGCATGTACTAATACCCTTTGCATCCTTCCCCTTAAATAGCTTTCCACCCAAGTCCCTTAGTTTCTTGACCAGTTTCCTATGGGAGACTGAATCAAAGGCCTTACTAAAATGTAAACATAATTCACTGACTACTTGTCCTAGTCTGCCACTCTGTTCACCCAGTCAAATATATTTGTTAGATTTATTTGGCAAGGTCTCCCTTTCTGAAGCCATGCTGCCCAAGATTCAGTAGTCATTTCCTTCTAGGAAGACCTCTAGTTCCTCCCTCAGTATAGACTCCATTACCTTTCCACTATAAACATCAAGCTAACTGGTCCATAGTTCCCTGGCTCATCTTTTCTTCCACTCCTGTGCAGAAGGACTATGTCTGCTGTACTCCAGTCCCTAAGGACCACTGTGTGGCCAGTGAGCAGTTGAATGTGACAGAAAGTGGAGTTACTATTACTTCTGCAGTTTCCTTGAGAATCCTAGGGTGCAAGTCATCGGCTCCCATAAATTTATCTACTTTCAACCTTTGAGCTTTTCCTTGACCCCTTCCTCCATTATACTGTCCATGCTATTTGAGCAACTGCACCATCTCTTTCAGACTTCACCCCACATTCTGGCAGTGGATCTTTCTTTTCCATAGGTTGCCTTAGATCCCATTTGAGCGGGGGGGGGTGCATTTCTTGGCCCTTTTTTCTTTATTGCTTACAGGGATGCAGACCTCCACAACTGTTTCAAGCATCTTCTTCACCAGCTCACATGTGCTCTGTATTACCAGCCTCATGCAGCTGCTGCAGACCCTTGGTCACCTGGTCCTTCCTCTGGCAAAGCCTGCCTTTCTGAAATTTGGAGCCCTGGTGGGTGATGCCTAACTAGTCAGTCCTGTCAGCAGGGAGAAGGTTGCCCAGTTGTGTTCACTGATTCACAATGGTTTCTTCATGATCACACTGGAGATGATCCCATTCCACTGATGAGAACAAGGGCAAGGATGGCTTTCGATTTAGTCCCTGGTTGGAAATGTTGTTCTAGGAAGCAGTCCTTGAAAGATGACAGGGACTCAGTTGCAGCCCGGCCATTAGCCTTCTCAAGATGACAGTCTTTCCCTGGGAGAGTGAAGTCCCTCAGAATCATCACTGCATCTGATTTGGCTGCTATCATAATTTCCTCAACCAGCTGGGCATCATGGTATCACACTCCCAAGGTGACTCTTTTGCCTTTGTTTTTTTTTCCTCTAACTTGACCAAGAGGGACTCTGTGGCACTCTCTCTCTCTCTCTCTCCTGATGTTTTTATTGTCCTCCAAGGTGCCTCCCTCTCTTTTGAAGAGAGTCACCCCACTCGCACTCCCTGTCAGGTGCATCTCTTCATAATAGCCTGCAGCCACTGGCCAGTCAGCAGAGTGGTAGTGCTATGAATCATGAGTTCAGAAATGAGCTTGGGTCATTGGGGCTGGCCAGAGGGTGGAGGAGGACTGAGCACCCAGAGGATGCTTGCCTCCTCCAGGGGAGGGAGGTTTCCATTCTTTGCCACAGTACTGCCACCTGGGTGACCACAGGTGGTAGTGCAGCTAAGAAGTGGATCCAGAGGGAGCGGATGTCACTGGCGTTGGCAGGCAGACGAGTGCATGGGCACGCGCAGGCTCACATTGATGTCCTCATATGCGATATCCCCTGGAAAGAAGAAACTATGGAAAATGGCCATGGCACCTCCACAATGACAGATCGCGGGAGCTCCCTGGGCCTTCATCACCCACTGACAATGCAGACCCTGCCTGACGAGACATAGAATATCGGGGAATGTCCCCACCTAAAGGGCATAGCCAGAAGTTCCATGGAGGTGGATCACCACAACTGGGGGGCCCGGGGGTTGCCAGCAGGCCTGAGGACCTAGGAGGGGCTGGAGAGATGGTGACATAAAATAAATTGGGGAAAAAAAGAATAGCCTGTAGCCTTCTATCCCAATGTCTCACTCATTTACTTCCCACAGCAGGTCTCTTGAATGCCATCAAGTCATGGCCTTCGAAGTTCATCAGACCCTTAAGCTCATCCATTTTGTTGAGTACATTCCTCATATTAGCCTGCATGTAAGTGAGAATAGTTGTCCCTTCCTTATTCCTCTAGTGGGTCTCTTCCCTTGTTGCTCCCCTGCTCTCTTGTCCTTGCACCATTGACCCCCTGCATCTGCCAGCTGCCCCTGGTGAACCCATGCATCAGTCAGACTCCCCAGAATTTCTAGTTTAAATTCCCCCTAAATACCTTGTCCATTTGTCCATTCTCCTGGCCAGTGCCCTACTCCCTCCTGGCACAGATGCAACCCATCCCAGGCAAACAGTCATTCCTTACCCTGGATAACCCTCCAGTTTTCCAGAAAAACAAAACCTTCTTCTTGCACCAGACTTTAAACAGGCATGTGCCTTCCTAATGGTCCACTGCCACTCCTTCCTAGCCCCTGGACAGAAAAGATCTAAGAAAAGATCACCCTGTATACCTTTCCCTTCAGGAACATCCCTAATCCTGTGAGTGACCTCTTTATGTTTCATGTTCTCAGAACTTGTGCACCCTACAGTATGCCATTCATGCCAATGTGAATGGTGATGGTTTGCTGCTCCCATGAGCTGCATTGCTTGGCCCTTGATAACACTCATTCTATCAGCACCCCAGGCAGGCCAACCACCTGGACCAAGATACCATCCTGGTCCAGCACTGCCCTTCTGCCTCACCTACTGCCTTAACAATGGAGTTACTATTTAGTCCTATTTTCTAGTTACTCCATCCTGCCTTTTCCTTAATCTTCCTTGGCAGGTCAGATATCCTGATGCATGGCCGGTCTATGTGATAATGGTGAATGCCTAAAGGCAATCACCGTTATAGCTCAGAGTGCCAAACACATGTTTGGCCCTCTGACAACCCCGGTGCACCAGAGCAACGGCACCAGGACAGATTTTTACCTCCCTAGTTAAGGATTCTCAACTCCAGGGGGATGCATGTCGGGGGTGAAAGCAGTAAAAAAAACAGGTTCGGGCCAGGTGCAATTAAAAATCGCACCAGCGCCTGGACCCGAACCCAGTACCTCAGCCACCCCAGCCACTGGCCAATCCCCAACACCACAACACAGCTCAACCAGCAACCACAGCATCACCCCCTGCAGCCTCTCCATCCTCTCCTAGCCCATGCTCACTCCCACCGCACACCGCACCCCGCACCCCAGGCGCGTATGTACAGCGACATTCTGTCACCTAGTTTGCCCACCCCCTCATCTGGTTGCCCTACCTTTCCATCACTGTGAGTGGACTGCACCAGGAAGGAGTCACTGTAATGGACGGCGCCCTTCCTCATGCACCCACTTCATGGGTTGCCATACATGGAATGACCTCAGTGGTGGAGCCAGGTTTGGGAGCATTTGGGAGCTGGAGGGGCCCATTCAGTCAGTTGTGGGCTCCACAATGGGCACTAAACAGTGAATAAAAATCATAGTGGGGCACCACTACTCACACTGGGGCAGTAATAAGGGGCAACCGCCCACCCAGCTCCACCACTGAATGTCCTCATCAGTCCCATTTGCCAGTTGTATGCCCTCAACATGGCCATCCAGATACTGATACCCATTTCTGGTGTCCATTGGTGATATGTCTTTTACCCCCTCCTTTTTCCACTCTGTCCATCCCCATCTATACCACTGTTGATCACAGTCTGTGCCACCTTTCTTCTTACCCCCCCGCTCAAGTTAATGCCCTTTACTTGCCTAGTGCCCATGCCCCTGGGCTCCTAGCCATCCTAGGCAGCTTCCTTCTCACCTTATGCCTACATGGTACCTTCATTTGCCCCTCAAGCCTGGCAGTGTACCTTATGAGAGCATTGACCAGGCATTAGTACTTGCAGATGTATCACCCCTGCCCTTCATAGGCAGGATGGTGTACCTTACACATCACTGGCAGTGTACTTTATGAGAGCATTGACCAGGCATTAGTACTTGCAGATGTATCACCCCTGTGCTTCATAGGCAGGATGGTGTACCTTACATAGCACTGGCAGTGTACTAGGTATGCATCCCTCTTGTGTCCTGGACCCTGGCCTCCCAAACGCCCCTCAGAGTTCCCCTCAGTTGCCTACCTTCCTTCCTTCCTGTGACACCACAGTACTGCCAGCTACCATTCTCGGCTGGCAACATGCCTCTCTAGAGCAGCAGCCTGCTCACAGTGGCTGCAGACATACCCCTTCTCTGCCCTCTACAGGCAGGATTGTATAAATCATGCAGCCCTGGCAGCACAGCAGTTCTGTTTCCATCGTTTATGATGTGGGTATTATTATTACTCACATATATTTAGCTGCTAACGTGCAGCTATGAAATATAATTGTTAGCAAATGTAAGTAAATATATCAATCAATGATAAAAAAATATATATATATACACTGGAATTCTAAACTTGCTACAGAGCCTAAATTCTTAACATTTTAAGTAACTGGTTGCTATGAAGTAAATGTCATCAAGTTCTAAACTGGTTGTCAGACAGCTTCCTGTGTTATGTATGCAAGCTTTTAAAATACAGGAACAGCTTTCAAAAGGTTTCCACATATATAAACCAGAAATCATTCAATGCTGAACACCTGGCCAAAGACAGGAGCTCCAAACAAATGGAAGCAGCTGAGATAAGTACAAGGCTACATTAAGCACCAGAACATGAACTCCAAAATGCCAAAAGATAGAAATGAAAAAAAATCTAAATTTGCAGTCCAGAGAGAGAGGTTCAGTAACAAAAAACATAAAAGAGCAAACCAGTCCAGCAGGGCAACTAAAGACAGGTAGAGCCACTGCTGACCTTTTGGCATATTCTCAAATGGAAAAAACACTGTTCAGGTGGATTCAGACAGACTGCAAGATTTTAGTCACCAGCTGCTCAGGAATCAGAAAAAGTAAACAGCAGCAAGCAGATTTATTTTCAACAATAAATCATCAAAAGTAAATGTCAGTGTATAAGAGGAAATAAAACATTCTTATACACAAGTTTTTATACAAAAAATAAAATGTTGCTATTACAAGGAAAATTATTAGAGGAGTGCATGTTGAGAGCAAATGAATGACGCAGCCATTCTGACAACTTATCAAGGACCCTGGTGTCCATTGACAGCTTCTCCTTCTCCAAATCCAGTGTGTCTAGTGGTAGTCGTTCCTTCACCTCATCACATGTCAAGAAGTGGAAAAGAGTGCCAAGTAACACAAGTAGGGTAGAAATTGGGAATGCTGGGAGTGGGGCAGTGCAGTCATTGGGTGCTGGCAGTCTTCAGAGAAACCCGGTGGAGACTGCAGTGCTACCCCATCTGCATGAACCTCTCTGGGATGAGGAAGGATGTCATTAGACTCCAGGCTACATTGTCTAGGATTTGGAGGATCTTCTCCATACCCAGGGGCCAAAGGTCTGACACCATTACCTCAGAAGATGTCAAGAGGCGTGGCTGGACTATGGTGGGCTCAGGAAGGGTGGGGGTGGTGAGGTGGAGGCACATTCCTCATCTGGTTCCACTACTGAATTCCTACACTACTGTTGTGGAGCAGGACTGCCATGAGGTGGCACACATGGTAGTGGGCAAGGAGGATGTCAGGACCATCCGTGGTGGAGAACCTAGGGTGGGTGGGAGAGAACCCCAGAGGAAGAGGAAGCAACTTCTGGTTGGTGACCCAATTGTCAGGGGAATATATTTGGGAATAGGGAGAGGGTAGAGAGAGAGAACAAGTGCCTATGTGGTGCCATAAGCCCAGATGGATAGGAAAAATATCCATGGGATTGCCAGGGTTGTAGGAAGGGAGGAGGAGCTGGATGTCTTTGTCCACCTGAGGACAAAAGACCTGGATGGTGATGGTGTTGGGATGGTGCAGGGGGAGTTTAGGAACTGGGGAGTGGTCTTAGGTGGTGTACTCAGTAACTTTCACTGAGGTGCTGCCTGTCTATGGCAGGGGGATGGGGAGGAGAGGGTTCTCTGCACCAGGACATACAATGTATGGCTGAAGAACTGGTGCAGAGCAGAGAGTCCAGCTACATTGAGGACTGGGGACCTACCTGGAAGGATAAGGACCTAGACAGGGGTGATGGCCCGCATACATCAGGGAGGGGAACAGCAGTTCTCAGTAGACCCTTTAAATGTTACTTTGATTAATATTTAAACTGGCCGGGGTGGGGGGGGGAAGGAATTGATGAGGTTAAAACTGCCCCCACAGGCTAAAGTAGATGGGAGCTACTGAGGGGATAGGAATCCCCAGGGTGCAAATTAATAAAGAAAAAAAGATAATAGAAATGGAGAGGAGGGGAACAAAGGAGGGGGCCAAAAGGAAAACAGGGAGAGGTAACAAGCAGAGTCCTAACAAAATCTGGAAGGCCCTATGTGTAAATGCTAGAAGTCTAGATAATATGACCTCAGATCTAAAGGCCACAATGGCAGTGGCTGACCTGGTATTGTGGTCATAACTGAGTCATGGTGCACTGAAAACTATGACTGGGACATGGCTATACCAGGCTATATTCTGTTCAGGAAAGACAGTGTGGGAAGTAAAGGGTATGTGTGTGTTTATTTATGTGAAGGAAAGCATAAAAGCGACGGAGATACAGGGAATTCGGGGGGGGGCAAAGGTATTGTGGGTCACATTGGAGTCGGGAGAGGGAGGAGCTAGATAAGGTACTGTTGGAAGCCATTAACAAAATAGCAGAAAAGGGGGAGGTGCTGCTGGTGGGGGACTTCAGTCTGTCAGATGTAGATTGGAGCCATCCAACTGTGGCTTTAGCTAGAAGCAGGGGCATTCTGGATTCCCTGTAGGGGGCATTCCTCAGGCAACTAGTCAGTTATCCCACTCATGATGGGGCAATACTGGACCTGGTTCTCACTAACAGGGACAGTGTTGCTGACGTCAAAGTGGGAGGCCACCTGGCAACCAGTGATCAGCATACTGTGTGGTTCAATATAAGGACACCAGCAGAATCGAACCATACACTGGCAAGGGTCCTGGACTTCAGAAGGGTAGATTCTATAAAGATGAGTGAATGCCTCAGGGATGACCTAGTGGGGGTGATGACATGGAGAGGGGGGGTCAGTGGGTCAAGCTAAAAGGGAGCATCATGAAGGCAACAAACCTCTGTGTCGAGCAAGTGAACAAAAGCAAAAGGAAAAAAGACCACTATGGTTCTCAAAAGAGGTGGTGGAAAAATTAAAGGCTAAAAGGATTGTATTCAGAAGGAACACAGTGACTCGGAAGGAGGAGAATGGGGAGGCATATCAGGAGAAACAGAGGGAATCAGGAAAAGCAGTAAGGAGTGCAAAAGTGCAAACTGAAGAGCGAATATCCCAGATGGTATCAAACGAGAACAAGACATTTTTTAGATATGTAAGAGAAAAGAGGAAGACAAAGGGAGAGATTGTAAGGCTAAAAAGGGAAGAGGGACTGTACAGAGGTGGACCAGGAAAAGGCAGGCATCTTAAAGAAATATGTCTACAAGAGTTGTGAAGGGGGGAGGTGGACATTAGTCCTTTTTCAGAGGAGAGAGAGTCCTGAAGACAATTTCTAATCTGAAAGTGGACAAAGTGATGAGGCCAGAGTGCATCCAAGGGTGCTAAGCAAGCTCAGGATAATACTGGCTGCACCTCTGATAGTCCTATTTAACAGATCACTGGAAACCAGAGTGGTTCCAGAGGACTGGAGGAGGGCAGATTATTTTATTTATTTGGTTTTTGTTGAAAGGGGAAGGAGGGCTAGACAGTTCTGCCCATTGTTAGCCTTGTCCTGGGGAGGGGTACAGATGAAAACAAACTGAAATTGAACCAGATTAAGCTGTTTGTGGTATTTTTAGTGATTGGTGGAAATTTGGCCAGGACACCAGCGAAATTCCCTTGCTCTTCCTGTAGGAGGCACTGGAGCACTGCAGGAGGAACACAGACTCTCAGAATTGATCTGACCATGGAAGGGGAAGGATCTGGTCATGGAGCTCTGGAGAATGAGCAGAATCTTGTTGAAGTTCAGAGTATGGATTCAAGACACCCTGTATTGAGCAGTATTTCTGATGACTTCAGAAACCAACCCCTTATGTCCATGGATACAGAGGATTTACAAGAAGAGTTGCATTTAAAGCAGGATTTGGAGGATAAAAAGAAACAATTAGCGGATATGCTGACAGAAGCAGAAAGAGACTTTCAGGTAAGAACTTCTAAACTAGAAGAAGAGAAAAGAAGAAAACTTTCTTTGGCCAGGCCATTATTAGATTCTAGTAAAAGATTAATGGTGTGGCTCAGTCCAGAGTCTTTGTCTGGAGTAGCAGAAATTGTCTCACAGAATAATGCTGGTACTCAACCCTCAGAGTCCAGCTTTCCCTTTTCGGTCTCAGATCTTATGCTGGGCTGTTTCACAAGCCGGCTGAGGCTGCTAAGCGGCGTTTTGTGGTTCACCTTAGATACAAGGGGCAGGCACCAATTTCACCAGACTTTGAGTGGGAAAACACCGAATCAAAGACTCACTGGGGTTCACACCTGCAGAGGTCTATACCTTTATACACACACCAGGGGATCACAGTTACGATGTGAGTTTTTGTACTATGTCTATTTTGGATAAATTTTGGCACCTTTATTATGAAGTTAAAGATTCTGGAGATTGGAAATAGTTTATTACCATTCTCATTACTAAACCAACTATCAAAACTGTTACTGTGTTATTTAGGTATGAGGGAGTAGACATCAATGATATTACTTTTTGGATGGAGAAGAGATGCACATTGTTTGGGTAGCCCAAACCTATCATGGACGACAATGGCTTCTGGAATGGGGGCTGGACTTTCCGAGTACAGTTAACACAAACTGATCAAGGGATACGACATCTTCCCAGTTCTTTTTTTCTGGGCAGGGACAGAGGCATTCTCTTTTATGCTGGGCAACTGAAGAGTTGCTATTGATGCGGTTCTCTGGCACATTTAAACACTAATTGTGACCAGGTCAGGTGTTTTCATTGTGGTGTTATAGGCCATACTGCAGCCCACTGTTTGGCTCCCTCGCTCTGCAACTTATACAGAGATGATGACCATGACTATTCTGCCTGTCCTTGGGCCTCCCACAACTCAGAGGATGCCTCTGACCATGACTGTTTGTTATTACAGGCAAGAAGGCCCTTTCAACAGTCCTCAGAACCAAGTACTAACCCTGACCCCATGTCTTCGCAGTGGGGAAGAGGCAGAGGTAGAGGTCGGGGTGTGAGAGACAGAGGAGTTTCTTTCAAACCTGACCCCAGAGTCCCTCTTGGAGGGTTACCTTTAGGAATGGTGGTTTCATCCCCACCCATTGTCTTACCAGGCCCAGACAGAGAGAGAGATCCAGGGACTGGCAGCCTTGCAGAGCTCTAATACTGATCCCCTTGTTTCTCACCATGATTGCCAACAGCACGCTACTGTTGTGATTCAGAATGTTTCTGGTGGTTCTGTCTCACTTTGAGAAGCACTTGTCTTGAATGGCATGGATGAGGAATCTCTGGATAATGGTGTCCCAGATTCAGGGATATGGATATACTGTAGTTACTTTTCCAGTGGGATCTTGCATAGCTGATCCACCCCTTTCCCCATTGCCCCTTTCAAACCGCTTTTCTGTTTTTTCATCATGGGGGGATAGACTGGATTTGGACCAACCCATGCAACCTGAGGATACCTCCACTGGCAGGATGGAGTCCGAGGAATTGGTTGTACAGTCCCCTATTGCTCTTTTGAGAAGGAGGACATGATCAAGTACTAGGCTCTTAAAACACCCTCCCTGAGCCTTCACATGTGAGGTTGGCGAGCTTCAAAGTATTAAATCTAACTTTAAACGCACTGCCACTTTTTCTGTTTTGTAACAATGGGGTTTTGATGTAATTTTTTTACAGGACACTAGGCTGCATTCTGTTTGTGAGATTCAACAGGCCACTAAGGAATGGGAGTGGGGGTCTTCTTATTGGTCCATTGGGCCTACCCTCTGTAGTGGAGTGGGAATTTGTTTTTCAACCCCCTCTGTTTCTGTTCTCTGTATGGTGCATATTGAGCCAGGAAGGGCTTTGTTGTTAGATTTTGTGGTAAATTCTACTCTTTGTTGTTTGCTTAACATTTATGGCCCACAGTCAAAAACTCTTCAAATATAATTATTGTCTCGACTACAACCTTACCTCCATACAAGTAGGCAGATTTTTTTTGGGGGGGGGATGACTTTAATATTAATTTTCAGACTCACAGTATAGCTGGTAAACAGTATTGTGACGAGACCTTCCTTAAGAAAGTTATGTCACAGGCAGGGTTAAAAGATGCCCACATTGGGGGCCCATGCAGCCTAAACCCTTGTTTTATAAAGGGAAATGTCTTCCCTTATTGATTTTATTTTGTTAAAGAAAATGTTGTCTGTTCATGAAGCATTCAATCTTCCCATAGAAACTTCAGACAATACTTTGGTGGGGGTGCACATTTTGTGGCCACCACCTTGAGAGGTGGGTCCAGGTTTCTGGTGTTTGGATGTTAGTTTATTGAATGAACCAAATATTATACAGGAATTAGGTATTATTGTAAGAGATAAGCGTACCATGATTATTTTATATGGTGAGGACTTGGAACAGTGGTGGGAAGATTTGAAAGACTGTTCGATTGCTTTTTTTCAACTGAGGGCAAAGGTCAAAGTTTCATCCTCCTATTCTAGATATCTTGTACTGAGAGATAAGCTTCAGAGTCTTCTTTCTCAACAGGTTTCGAAGGGCTTGGATTATAGCGCAGACATTAAATTGGTGAAGGCAGAAATGTCTTCTTTTCAGTATGATAGACTTCGCTCTTTGCTGAGGGAACAGTTCTTTGGAACACAGGGGAAAGCGGAGTGCACTAATCCCTTTCTAGATAGTCATGGCTGTAGGAAAAAGAAAGAACTGGCTGATTTGGTCTCCCCTCAAGGGGAGGTGATGAAAGATAATATGGGGATTATAACACTGTTGGAAAATTGTGTGTAAAATACTTTTAGTCATCCGGTCCCTGATTCTGAATTTATGTCCCAGTTATTACAGACTGCTCTTCTCCCAACCATTAATGTGGCCCAGGAGGCTGTTATGGTAGCCCCATTTACACATTTGGAAATGCAGACTATAGTTAAGGGCCTCCGTAATGATGTTTCTCCTGGGTCTGATGGTTTGCTTGGGGAGTTATATAAAGTTATTTGGGCACTTACGCCATTAGAAATAGTGGCCATATTTAATTATTTTCTGTCAGACTATTTCCTTCCTACACAGATGTATGAAGGACTGTTAATTTTTTATATAAATCAGGGTGTTGCACAGACATTCAAAATTAGCGTCCCATTACATTATTGAATATGGATTTCAAAATGTTGGCTAAATTATTGGGAAACAGACTTGCAGTAGTAATGGGTGATATTATAAGCCCAATTCAATTTTGTTCTAGTCCAGGCAGGAGAATCCCAGAAGCTCTTCTCTTATTACGAGAATTGACACAATGGAAGGGTGGAGGAGATTCTGAGCAGCAGGAGGCTAGGCATGTAGTGAGTCTGGATCAGGCAAAGGCATTTGATGGAGTATTACAATCCTTCCTCTGGAAATGTTTTGGGGCATATGGGATACCGGAACTTTTTATAAAATGGCTGCAACTTTGCTATGCTTTGGCATTTGTCTGACCCTTTGAGAATGGCTGGATGGGGTTGAAGTGTACAGTCGGTAAAGGAGTACAGCAAGGATGTCCTCTTAGCCCATTGCTTTATGTTTTCACTCTGGATCCTTTATTGAGAATCCTCCAGGCCTCCCCTCATTTGGTGGGTCTGGGAGAAAGCATAGGCCAGGCTCTTAAAATAGTGCCATAAGCCGATGATGTCTGTTTATTGGCTAAAGATGAGATATCAATCTGAGAGGCATGTGATCTTATTGAGGGTCTGGGTATAATTACTGGAGCTCATCTGAACACTGGAAAAACAAAATGTCTGCAGTTACAGGGTTCTCCTTTGACTTCAAACAGTGGCAGGCATATCGGTGGCAATGGCCCCCTGTAAAAGTTTGGGAGTCTTACTGGGTGGTCAAGACCCTGGAGGGTTTAACTGGGAAAATAGGTTGCAGCAGGGTTTAGAGAAGGTTCAGAAATGGAATGTGCAGAAGGCATCCAAAAATAAGAGGATATACTTAATCAAATCTTTTTTGAGTCTCATTTTTCTCTTCCTTACTGCAGTGTATCCAGTTCCTGCCCGGCTTGAGATGAAGTTAATGGGATTTTTCTTCTCTTGTTTTTGGGGGAGCTGGCTTAACCTCATAAAAAGGTCAATTTTATAATATGGATATTAAGTATGGGGGGGTGGGGTGGTTAATCCGGCTTCTTTTTTCTCTATTTTTTCATACAATAACTTGATTCCTTTGATGAAGGGTTGTACCCAGTTGTGGAATTTATGGGGTTTTCCAGTATTGACAGGAGTATTAGGAGAGTGGGAACAGGATCAATTTTTACATAAAAATAAATGAAATTCCCGATTACCCATTATGTGGACTGGGGTTATTGATAATGTTAAGAAATGGCATATTGGATATCAATCGACCCTGCATTTCTCTAGGAAATTATTATATTTAGATGTACTAGCCAAATGTTATATAGAACATCCCTTTTCTGGATTTTCTGAGACCTAGCAGAATTGTATTTCCACATATACTAGGGATCCTAGGATACCGGAAAGCATGTGGGATACAGTTTGGTTGGCTATTCACGGTAAGGTGAATTTAAAGAGTAATCACAAACATAAAACTTTGGAGGAGAGATATTGCCCAAAAGATTCTTGCTATCAAAAGATAGAAACTATGGATCATTTATACTTTTTATGTTCATTTGTTATAGCCTTCTGGGCTATTGTAAACTCCAGATGGAATGTTGGTCTTCTGATCCCTCCTGATCCTGTCTTATTATATTATGGTATTGCCCCTTCGTTGCCAGTAAACTTTCATGATAGTACTCTCCAGTTGATTTCTGTCCATTTTCTATATTGGCTATGGATTTGCCGGTGCCTGTTAGTACTTCAACAACAATTTATAACAGGGATAGAACTATATTATATTATCAGTACAGAGTTACGTCTCTTGAAAGTTTCTGACTCCAAGGTTTATGGGGAGGCTCTTTTTGAAGAGTATTGGAGGTATTTGGATCAGAATTAAGGTTTAAATTTTTTTTGACAAGACATTAACTGTGGGTATCATGATTTGTTGATGTAATTTTTTAGGTTTCTAAGGACGGTTCCCTATTTTTTTGGTAGGAAAGGGAAAGGAATGATTAGTGGTTTTAACTTTTTGTTTCAAGTATTATTTTTGTGGGTCTACATTCTTTTGATTTTCTGATCTGGTATGATGCAATATTGATATGTTCATATGGGGAAAAATACACTGAAATGAATAAAGATATTCCCATACTTGAGCTGTAGGGGTCTCTGCTGTACCCATGGCTAAGGTCCAGGGAACTGGGTGAATTGTTGGTGAAGGTCTAGTATGCTAAGTATGCTGTAATACTGTTCTACATTTTTTTACCTTTTATTTATTTTTTTCTTTTCCTTTTTTTTAGCTCTTGTATGAAATACTACTGGCTAGTTTAATATGTTAGTTTAAGTTTTTGATTAAAAATTCCCCTACTCATTTAGTGTGGGGGGGGATACGTTTATAATATTGTTTCTAAGGTTTGGAGTTTAAAGTATGAAGAAATACTTTTTGTGTTTTTTTTTTATTATTTATGATTTCGTATGAAGATATACTGGTTGGTGGTAAGTTCTTTTCAGTTTTGAATAACTTATTTCTGTTTTGAGTCTCAAGTATGAAGTAATACTTTTTTGTGTTAGTTTTTTTTTTCTTTTATAAGATTCTGTATGTAACAATACTGATTTGTTTGTATGTTCTTTTCAGTTCTGAATAAAAATTCCCCTGCTTTTTTCCAAAAATGTCATGGGATCATTAATGTCCATCTGAACAACCACCAGAACAGACATACAGGACTTCGGTTTAATGCTCATCCGAAAGACGGCACCTCAGGAGTACAGCATCCCCCTGATACTGTACTACAGTGTCAGTATTGGGTTTTACCACAAGTTCCAGGCATGGAGACAGAACTCACAACTTTCCAATCTTCTGGTATCAGAGGTGAGTGTGCAGCCTGCTAAGCCGCTGACGCTGCAGATGTCCCACTTCACAAAAGTGTTTGCAGGGAAGAGGCTTGCAAATATAGGCAAGTCAGCCTGACATCAGTGGTGGGAAATTTAATGGAAACACTGCTGAAAGAAAGGATTGTGGAATATATTGACTCCAATTGGTTATAAGACCCCAGGCAGCATGGATTCATGGGGGAGGTCCCATCAAACAAATCTGATAGATTTCTTTGACTGGGTGATGAAGGAATTGGATGAGAGAGGTGCGGTGGAGGTGACCTACCTGGATTTCAGTAAGGCTTTTGACACCGTTCCACATAGTAGACTAGTAAGCAAGGTGAGTAGCTTAGGGACACAAAAAAGGTAGTAAACTGGATAAGAAATTGGTTAGAGGATAGGCAACAGAGGGGGGTGATGGTAAACAAAGTTTCCTCAAAGGAAGGGGGGGTCACCAGCTAGGTACCTAAGGTATCAGTGCCGGGACAGGTCCTCTTTATTGTGTTTATAAGTGACATTACAGAGGAGCTGCAAGGGAAGGTCTGCTTCTTTGTGGATGAGAGCAAGATCTGCAACAAGGTGAACACATGGAGTGGAAAGGATAAACAGAGATGTGAGAAAACTCAAGGAGTGGTCAAGGGTATGGCAGCTGGGTTCAGTGTGAAAAAGTGACAAATAATGCACTTAGAGCACAGAAATTCAGGGGGGGAGTACAAAATGGGTGGAGTGGTATTAATGGCAAGCAAGCAGAACAGAGACCTATTGGTAATCAATATCAAATGACCTAAAGGTAGCCAGGCAGTGGGGAGGACTAGGGGATGCTGGGGTGTATAGGAAGGGGTATCACCAGCAGAAAGAAGGAGGTGGTGTTGCCCCTGTATAGATTGCTGGTAAGACCCCACCTTGATTAATGTGTCCAGTTCTGGGGACCACATTTCCAGAAGGACATAGACAGAGTAGGGACGGTCCAGAGGAGGACAACTAAAATGGTGCAGGGTCTGCATCAACAGCCCTATGAGGAGAGACTAAAGGACCTCAATATGTTCACCCTGGAAATGAGGAGGGGGAAGGGGATGTAATAGAGACCTTTAAATACCTCACAGGTGTAAATAAGGTACAGGAGGGAAGTATGTTTCAGAAAAAAAGGTGCTGAAGAACAAGGGGGCATGCTATGAAGCTGGAAGGGGGTAGATTCAGGAGAGATGTGAGGAAGTACTTCTTCACAGAAAGAGTGGTGGATGCCAGGATCAGCCTTCCAGCAGAGGTGGTGTGGGTAAAAAGAGTGGTGGGGTTCAAAAATGCATATGATAGACACCAGGGAATCAGTGGAAAGGAAGGGAAGGGGGACAGCTGTTCATGAAGTGGGCTCTGTGGTGATAATCTAGGTAGAGGAAAATAATAAGAAGACTGGGTGGGCCAAGCAGCTCTTATCTGCCACCAGAGTCTATATTTCTCAGTGTCACATAAACAGTTATATTGATATATACTGATATAGCTGTTTGCATGTTTTTCACTTAGGCATCACTCAAACTGCTATATCGATGTACTTTGGAACATATAACAGTTTACATTGCTTAAAGTTAGATGATGGTTGCCCAAAGAAGTGAACTAATCAACATATTTGTGCATGGTGAGAGAATGGGTGGGGTGGGAATCCAATGGACACCAAGGACACTTTTTGGCATGGAATGTGGAGAGGGTTGTCACTGGACACAAAGAACATTATTTGGCATGGTATCTGGTGGGGGGGGTGCCACTGCATGCCAGGGTTCTACTTGGCACAGGATGAGGAGAAAGGTGTGTCACTCAGCACCAGGTCCACTTCTTGGCATGTGATAGGGAGAGGGGAGTTGCCACTGGACACCAGGGACCTTGGACCGAATTGCCAACATTTTTAACACACTGACCTTGACTGAATTTCAGATCTGAAAATGCAAAATCTGATGATTCTGAAATCAAGAAAGATCATTAAGAACCATAAAATCTAGTTTTCTGGGATAATATGAAAACACCTTTAGTGATCATAACGATGGCTATGTCACCCCCTACACACACACACACATACACACAAACAAACACACACACACACACTATGAAATAGGGTTGTTGTGACACACTTCAACAATGCTTTTCATGACTGCAGTACTTCAGTGCTTAAATGTTAGCCAATTAAATGTGGGTCTCACTCCTCTTCCACTATGGCACCTTGCCTGGACCGTATGCAATAGCATGTGGTGTGCCAATATGATGCTGAATGGTCATATTGTAGGCTTATAACACTAGATCCACTGCAGTAGCTGGGCCTTTTGTCTACTTGTTCTCTGGAGTCATGTGAGGAAGTTGTCATCAGTAAAAAACACAAGTTCAAACAACATGAAGTCTTGCTGTATTCTGACTATTGCAGGTAGCCCCAGCACTTGAACTGCCCCGGAGAGTAGAAGGTTAATTTCTATGCAGAGCATAGAACGTTGAGCTCGAGATCAGTTCAAACCTCTATCTGCTGCACTTTGAAGCGCAACCATCAGATTCTTTACTCCACCTGACTGATCAGTCGAGCCGGAGATTTCTCCTTTGCTCGCGGTTCGAAAGTCGGTTAAAGTCCTCGGTTTTACCTATTATCTTTCGCAAGTTTCAGTTCAGATCTCTGTCTGTGGTACAGTAAGTACTAGGTAGTGAACTAGACATAGTAAACTTGTGGAAATTGTAAAAATTGATTTCTCAACCGGTTCAGCTGAACCAGACGTTTACTGAATTATATATTCTGTCTTTGTTTCTAAACTTAGAGTGTGGTTACCGGTCCTTATCGTTAAAAAAAATAAACGCATTTTGTTCTGTTTTTTTCCCAATACCCATGACACGGTTAGAAACCGATAAGGGTGTCTTACCTGGTTGTTTGCCATAAAAAGGGTAAGACTGTGGTTAGGATTGCTATGTCTGAGAAACCCAAAAGAAAAACCGGGCCCACTGGGTTTCAACACTGCAGTGTGTGTAGGGAGGTCTTTGCTAAGGCTGATCCCCACATCACCTGTGTTTATTGTCTGGGGTTTGACCACCTCGATTCAGACTGCCAAATCTGTAAAAATTTGTCTAAGTCTACCCTGGAAAAAAGATTAAGTAGGCTTAGGGATAAGGAGGCCGAGAAATCCGCTGACCCAGATGGCCAGCCTGGTTCGGTTCCGACTGAACCTGAGGGAGTGCCCTCTGACCAGGGTGATACTTCTTCAGGCAAGAGGAGAGCCGATCCTGAGGGATCGGTTCCTACAAAAAGAAAAAGAAAAGAAAAATCAGCCGGTTCGGATCCAGAGACCCATTTTCCAACTGCCGAAGAGATTGCCAAATGATACGGATTGTAGAATCACTTCGTCCTGTTCCGTCTGATCTGGCGCCTTCTGGCAGGCGCTCGGTTCGGTCGGTTCCTCCGGTTCGAGATTATGCCCCTGAAGATTTCTATGAACCGAATTTGGAGGGGGGATGAAGATTATGATGATGATGATGATGACGATGGTGTGGAAGGTCTGGTTGAGCCCACTGAACCGGACATCTCCCCAGACACGCCTTCTGGTGTTTCCCCTCCTAGGCTTTCTGAGTCCCCTTCCCACTACATGTTTTACAGGAAAGTGGCAGAAACCCTCCAACTCCCTGTGAAAGACGCTGTAGAGGAATAAGAGGAACCTGATTATATGGAGATGATGGATATCGCAGAGTCCATGAGACTGTCTATTCCCCTTCATAAGTCTTTTGGGAAACAGACAAAAAAGATTTAAAAAAACTCCAAATTCTGTACATTCTGTCGACAGAAGGATAGACAAAAGGCACACCTTATCAGGTTCAGGTACAGAGTACCTGTATCAACAATGCAGCCATGTTGGGGTTGTGCAGGCTGCAGCCTGTGATAAGGCTAATATACCCTTGACTTCACACCCCCCATATAAAGACTCTAGGAAGCTGGATGCCATGGCAAAGAAACAGTACATGGCATCCGTCTTGGGACTCAGACAGGCTAATTATATGGCCTATGCAGCCAGATACCTGAAGTCCAGGTGGGACACTGTACTGGCACTGGCTAAGCAGGCCTCCCCCCAGCTAGCCTCAGAGCTGGAGGGGGTTGCTGCTGATGGGATTGAGGCATTTAAGGTACGGTTCCATGCTGCTGTGGACTCCAATGTTGTGTTATCTAGAGTCATGGCTACATCTGTGGCTCTTCGGAGAATGGCTTGGCTCAGATGTACTAGCCTCTCACGGAATACCCAGGCTTAGGCCATGGATTTCCCTGTGGTGGGTAATTCTCTGTTTGGGGAGCAGACACAGAATTACATGAAAAAGATGGATGAGTATAGGACCACCTATAGGAGTGCACAGGCCAAGGAAAGGCAGGCAACTCCTCAAAGGCAGCAAGCTAGGGGCAGGGGCAGACCTTTTCATAGGCCTTTCTACCAAGCACAGGCCTCCTCTCCCTTTCCTCAGAGGTGGTTCTTCAGAGGGAAAGGCAGAAGGGGGATGAGCAGGGCTGCATCCATCCCTCAACCTAAGACTCCTGCCAAGCAGACACCCTGATGTGTCAGCCCGGGTCGACTCCCCCATTCCTGTAGGAGGCAGACTGGTTTACTTCGTCCAGGACTGGATGTCTGTTACCTCAAACAAGTGGGTCCTGGAGGTGGTAAGCCAGGAGCTGGTTCTCAGCTTCAAGAAATTTCCAAAGTTGAGGGCCAGATCTTGTCCACCTGCAAGCATCTCCAAAACCATTGCCTAGAAGCAGAGGTTGCATCTCTACTGGCTCTAAAGGCTGTAGAGAGAGTTCCTACATTGCACAGGGGCAAAGGTCTGTACTCCAGGTACTTCCTTACCCCAAAAAAGACAGGGGTTTGGTGATCCATCCTAGACTTAAGATACTTGAACAGACATCTTTTAAAACCAAAATTCAAAATGGTGACTCTGGGAATAATCCTTCCCTCTCTAAGTCCAGGGGACTGGCTAGCCTCCCTGGACTTAAAAGATGCCTACTTTCACATTCCCATCAGGTGCTCCCACAGAACATACCTCAGGTTCGAATTGCCTTCAGGCCATTATTCAGTTCAAAGCTATGCCCTTCAGCCTGACATCAGCTCCAAGGGTATTCACAAAGTGCCTAGCAGCAGCAGTGGCCTTTTTAAGAAGGAAAAATGTTTCCATATTTCCATACCTGGACAACTGGCTCACTATGGGGCAGTCCCCAGACCAAGTCAAGTCAGACCTTCAAGTGACTCAGCAAGTGATGACTTCCCCTAGGATTCCTTCTCAATCTTCCCAAGTCAATTCTCATGCCTGTACAGCTCCTCACCTTCATGGGGCAGAGTTGGATACAGTCAAAGCAAGAGCCTTTCTTCCCCTGGAAAGGGCGAGGGCTATTGTAGAGCTGGATTCTTCATTCCACCTTCTGGTTTCCCGGCCAGCAAGGCACTTCCTTCAGCTTCTGGGCCACATGGCAGCTTCTACAGCAGTGGTCCAAGGGGTCAGATTTCAGATGAGGGCCATTCAGTTTCACCTAAGGGCCTTTTGGTCTCAGAAGAAAGCTTCTCTAACCAAACTAGTTCCAGTGACTCAGACTCTGAGCCAGGCTCTCCAGTGGTGGCAGGATCAGGGCAACCTCAGGCAAGGAGTCCCATTCGTCACTCAGTCTCACTCTGTGATCCTAACCACAGATGCTTCTCTATTGGGGTGGGGAGCCTATCTGGGGGCTCTCACAGCCCAGGGACTGTGGTCCCCTCAGGAATCCCTTCTTCATATCAGTCTCTTGGAACTCAGAGAGGTCTTTCTGGCCCTGCAAGCTTTCTCTCAGTCAGTGCAGAACAAGGTGGTTCAGGTCAGGATAGACAACACCGCCACCACCATGTGGTACATCAACAAGCAGGGAAGCACTCAGTCCATGGCCTTGTGCACGGAAGCCATGAAATTGTGGTCCCTAGCTTATTCTCTGCAGACCTCTCTGATAGCAGTCCACCTTCCAGGGAAGGACAACGTGCTGGCAGATGCATTGAGCAGGATCTCCCAGGGCCATCACGAATGGTCTCTGGACCCTCTGGGTGTTGAAAGTGATTTTTTCAAGGTGGAGTACTCCACAGATAGATCTCTTTGCAGCCCCAGACAATCACCAACTTCCTCTGTTTTGTTGCAGACCCCCAGTCTTGGGCTCAGTCCCTCTGAATGCTCTGATTTTGAACTGGGAAGGGAAATTTCTATATGCCTTCCCTCTCTTTCCTCTACTGTTCAAGGTTCTGGTCAAGGCAAGGTCACAACCTTGCAAAGTGATTCTGATTGCTCCAGACTGGGCCAGGCAGCCTTGGTGCCCCTGTTGCTGTCCACAGCAGTCCATCTTCCCCTGTCTTTTCCCAGGAATTACAACCTGTTAATCTCCTCTCAGGGGAGGATTTGGTACCCCAATCTTCAGTCTCTCAATCTCAAGGCATGGCTCTTGAAGAGTTAGAGTATGCAGATTTGCATCTGTCCCAAGGGGTTCTGGATATTCTCAAAGCCTCTCAAAAGCCTGCCACCAGAAAAACGTATAACTCCAAATGGAAAAGATTCAGCATTTGGTGTTCCAAGAAGCATATATCCCCAGACACTGCTGAATTGTCTACAGTTCTGGATTATATGGTTCATCTCAATGGCCTAGGCCTCAGACCAGCTACTCTCAAAGTACATTTGTCAGGTGTTTCTGCTTTTCTGTCAGTGGGAAAGTCTTCCTCACTGTCATCTTGCCCTGTATTCTGTAAATTTTTCAAGGGATTGCTTCATACCAATCCCCCCTTTAGGGATCCTACCCTGCTTGGGATCTGCATTGCTCAGCTTATGCAACCCCCTTTTGAGCCTTTGTCTTCAGCAGAACTTAAGTACTTGACTTGGAAAACTGTGTTCCTGGTAGCTATTACCTCTGCCAGGCATATCAGTGAATTGCAAGCTCTGTTAGTGGAGCCTGAGTTTACCTCATTCCATAGAGATAAGGTGGTTCTTAGAACTAATAGGAGGTTTTTACCTAAAGTGGTTTCAGATTTTCATCTGAACCAATCTACGTCTCCCCCTGTGTTCTTCACTGATCATTCTTCTTCAGGAGAAATAAGTTTACACAGGTTGGATGTTAAAAGAGCCCTTAGTTACTACATTGAGCATACTAAGGCTCACAGATTTGACTCCCTCCAGTTGTTTCTCACTTATGGGGAAGTGAGGAAGGGCAAACCTGCCACTAAGAGAACTATTGCTAGGTGGATTGTCTCTTGTATTCAATTCTGCTATGAGAAGCTAGGCAAAATACCTCCCTCAGGCCTGACGGCTCATTCGTCTAGAGGTACAGCTGCTTCCCTGGCTGCGGCCAGGGATATTCCTTTGCTAGAGATATGCAAAGCAGCCACCTGGAAAGCAGTCCATACATTTACCAAGCATTACTCCCTGGACATCCAGGCTAGAAGTGATGCTTGGTTTGGTACAGCAGTACTGCAGAGCCTATTCTCAAGGTAGGTTCGATTCCCTCCTTCATGGAGGTACTACTTGGTAGTCTGCAATAGTCAGAATACAGCAAGACTTCATGTTGTTTGAAGAAAAAATTACTCACCTTAGTAATTATGTTTCTTCTAATGGAGTCTTGCTGTATTCTGACCTCCCTTCCTGCCTCCCTTCTCAGAACCTGTTTTTGGGAAGTGGACTGGCAGGTGCAGTGTTACACCGCAGGGGTGCATTTGGGTACTCCCTCCTTTTAGAGAGGGGGAGTGGGTTATATTATTAATTTAACAGACTTAAGTTGTTCACTACCTGGTTTTTGATTTTGGATTTCTTGACTTGAGTCTTTTGGGGATCCAAAATATTTGGTTGGCATTTGGCTAGTGAAAATTTTACAATTTCCATATAGTAGTTAGTTAGTATTAGCTCGTAAGCATCTGATGGTTGCACTTCAAAATGCAGCAGACAGAGGTCTGAACCGAGCTCGAGCTCAATGTTCTATGCTCTGCATAGAAATTAACCCTCTTCCCTCCGGGGCAGTTCAAGTGCTGGGGCTAACCGCAATAGTCAAAATACAGCAAGATTCCATTAGAAGAAACATGATTACTAAGGTGAGTAATTTTTTTTCTTCCCTTCCATACCATTAAGGCTGTAACTTTTGTCAGGCCCAAGCACTGCTTTTAAATGGTGGTATATGCCCCTTCTCTAGTTTGTCATTTTCTGCTCAGGTTAATCATGGGATGCTCCTTACTGGTTGCTGAAACCTGGCTTAGAACAGCACCCAGGTCTTGGTCAGATGCACTTGCCTGTATCAAGAACTTACAAGCATAACTGTAACTAACACTGGTGCCTATCACAGCCTCTTCCTTGGTTGGCAGAATGCTGCTTCACAACATTCTGTCCACGGATCCTTTTTAGACACTTTGGGCCAGATATTCAAACTGCGCCATTCTGTGGCGCAAGCCCTTGTGCTGCTCAAAAAAGTTGCACAGGGGTGTGGCCAGGGAGATATTCAACGGAGTTGCGCTATTGAGCAACTTCTTTGAATATCGTCCCCTGGCCACAGCCACTGTGCATGGCGCAGTGGAACTGCGCCACTGCAAGTGGTCAGAGTGGAGCATTCAGATGCGGTGGCGCAAGTTCCATTGCGCCATGTGTAAACCTGCGATATTCAAAAGGTGACATGCAAATGGGGCCATAATTTATGCAAGGTGCACGGGGGGCCATTTGCATCTAATTATGGCCCCATTTGCATGCCATTAGCATGCGGGTGCACTGATCTGACGACTTGTGCCTGGCATCCTGCCAGGCAGCAGTCATCAGGGAGTGACGCCCCTGCAGCCCGATCACGGGCATGATAGTATTCTCCCCGTAGCCAAATTGCGGGCAAAATATCATCCCCCTGCAGCCCGATCGTGGGCACAGCGAATGGCCTGATTGCAGGCATAAAGTCAAACCCCTCCCCCAAAGTCCAATATCCCTGGTGACCTAGTGGTCCCCACCCCACCCACCCATGGAGCCCCACCACCCCGCTCCCCGTCAGGCGGTGGTGGCAGCACCTCACCCACCTGCCACCCCTGCAGCTCGCCGACTGACAGCTCGGTAGGGCTGCACACCCGTGGTTCAAGCAAGAGCCAATGGGCGTGCAGTCGATAACATACAGAAGTCCAGATATGTGAATGAATTTCATTCACATATCTGACTGCCTTAGATAGTACGGCTGCACGCCCATTGGCTCTTGCTCTGAACCATCGGGGTGTGCAGCCCTACTGAGCTGTCAGTCAGCGGGCATGCGGCGCGGCAGGCGGCGCAGCACCCACTACCCTGATCGTGGGCATGGGGACACCGCTGAATGCGTGAGGGGCCATCCACAGGTGGCAGCTGCTGTGTTGCACCCTGCAATGCGGCAGCTCACCTGTGGGTGGCCCTCGACTTGATCCTTTTTTTTTTGGTGTAAAGTTGTGCATGCGCAGGTAGGGGGTTGCACCTGCATAACTCTGCACGGCCCGGCTGAATATTGGGCTATGCAGTTTATGCATGGTTCCTCCCCCTTCAGTTGAGCATGCCTTCATTAGCATTGTGCTGTTGCTCAGCATGATTTGGGGGGCATAACTGCCTCCTGCTGAATATCGCAGAATGGCGCATTTCAGACTTGCGCAGGTGCAACCCTTTTGCGCATGGCTCAACTCTTTTGAATATCTGGGCCTTTATTTTTAGTAAGACCCAACAGAGAGACTGCAGTAGGGCTTCAGGTAGCTACAAGCTTGTGGAAGTACCCTGCAGTCCCAGGAATACTTTCAACCCATTTTAGGTGGTTAGTGTGGGCCCTGTCTTGACAGCCTCCACCTCTGATGGTTCTGGCTGGATGTGCCCATTTCTTACTTTATGGTCTAGGTATGACATCTCTGCCATCCCAGATTAGCATTTCTCTGCCTTGACTATCAGCTTGCAATAAACAGTGTTCTCCCATCACTTGCATGTGATGACCCTTTCAGGTTGAGTCATAAAGGAGGGAATTGTGCACGTTCTGCACTTCAAAGTCACTCATCCCAAGGAGGATATGGTCTACCAGCTGCTGAGTGGTCATAGGTGAGGTATTCGTGCTCAGTGGCATCACTTTAAATATAAAGAGCTCAAATGGTGCAACAAACACAGACCTCTGTCTGACTTCCAGGGTCATGGATTTGCTAAATCCCTTAGTCAGATCAATTGTGATGAAGTACTGTACCTCTCCCCCACCAATATTTCAAAATCTTGTATGTCCCCTCCTCTGATATGTATTTGATTCCTGGGAGGCATTAAGCCTGCAGTAGTCCTGGCATAACCAAGTTGTGGCTCCATCCTCTTTAGGGCAAAGTACCACTGAAAAAGTCCAGTGCCTGTTGGACTTTTGTATTAACTGCAGGTCCAATGTCTACCTTAGCTCCTCCTACATAGTTTGTTTCATTCTCTCTGGGGCCTATGAGCTGGCTGTCTCCATAGATCCTGTCCCCACCCCATGCTGATCTGCCATAATGCCAAGGTGGTGTGCCCAGATAATGCTGTGAACAGTGTGCTGAGGTTTTCCAGCACCTGGGACATCTGGGGCACCTGCTCAAGTTTTGACTGGCCAGTGGGTAATCACATGTACAATGGTTTTCCTTTCATTTTCCTTCAGGAGATTTAACACTGAATCCTCCTTGTACTCCTTCACTGGGTCACTGGCAGTCAGGACCACTTATTCCATGTCATCATAGGATTTCTAAATCTTTTATTCCCTTTATCCACCCTATTATCCAGAGACAGGAGGTAAAAAGAGCATGAAGAAACAAAAGGAATGTAAAGTATTTCCTTAACATTGTTCATGTTACAGGTAATAAGAATAAGAAAAGAACTTACATTAATTATAATGATACATAAGTCACAGGCATTGTGGTACGTCAACATACTTACTGGTGTTTGAAGTCCTTGACAGTGCATCAGACTCAACCCACCAGTGGATATGTTCAAATAGCATAATATTACATTTTCTTCCATGTCTTATTCCTTTCACAGGGCAGTGCTGTCCGGACGTTAGGGCACATATTTGGGATCAAACCCACCACCATCAAATACTCACTGTGGGACCGTGAGCAAATCGCTGAATCCTCCCACTTCTTCAGTCCATCCAGCCATTGGTGCCGAAACAGATTGAAAAGTGGTAGGGCCAGGGATGTAAGGGGTAAATTCTACCCTATTATATACATTAACATGATTGCAAAAACTGATAGGGCCACTTATGAAAGTGGTAGGGCCTTCCCCCGTTCCGGCACCTATACATCCAGCTGTGGAAATGGTTAGGAGCAGGACCACAACTGTCATTTAAATTTCATCTCAGCTGGCTACCCTAGTAAAATACATTTTAAAAAAGGAACAATTGCAGTATAGCATTATCTTTTAGAACTACATAACTTTCTGAACCTCATAACTTAATTTTAAAAATGAAAAGGGAAAAAGGAAAGAAACTGGATTTGATATAATGCATTATTCCACAATAGCACACATTCCATCATGTTTTATTGCTTAAATAGATATGGCTAGTGAGAATGCCACCTGGCAAATTGTAGTCAGAATAACACTACTGGCTAGCTCAATGGTTCAATGCTGCTACTTGGGAAGCCCAGGTTTGTATGTGAACTTAGGCATTCCACCCTATGACCAACAGGGAACATGTCGATTCACTTGGCAACTGGGAGGGAGGGTACAGGCCACCTGAAATACAAACACACCCACTGGGCTCTGGACAAAGGGTGTTATGTGGGTTCTGTTTTCACTGATCTGTCAAAAGCTTTTAACATGATCAATCAGTCTTTGCTTCTAACTTGTCTATCTTCCTATGGTTTTTCTTCAAACGTCACCAACTGGTTCCCATCCTATTTGCATGGGAGATCTCAATCTCTCCCTTGGAATGGCTGCTTTTCCTCACCTCTTCAGATTTCCTCTGGTGTTCCTCGGGGTCTATACTTGATCCTATTATATTCAATCTTTTTGTAGACCCTCTACCTTCTACTGTGGATCACTGTTCAGTCAGACTTTATGCTGATGACTAGGTTCTTCTTTACACTCACAAATCCTTACCTTTTCTTTCTTTGACTCTGCAGGGTGACTTTGACAAAACTGAAATGGTTCTCTGATAATCTATTTCTCTTAAACAGCAAAAATACTCAAGCAATGCTGTTTGGGTCTCAGCATTCTCTGTTATCAACAAATGCCTCTTTTTCAATTATCACTCACTCAAATTTGTGAAGGAATGTAAATATCTCAGCCTTATTTTTGATTCCTCTTTGACCTTTAAAACACATATCAACAAAACAGTTTCAAAAGTTCGCCAGTGTCTGGAGCACTTAAAACATGCCAGGCATTGAATCTCTGTGCCAGAAGCTAGGGCTAACTCCAATCAGAGAAGTGGAGGGAAGGATTTAGTGCAACCCAAGATTCTTGAGTTTATGGATTACACATCCTGCACACCCCGTACTCTTCTGGAGTTGGATGACATGTGTCTTCCCTCTAAGACTGAACTTGTAACACCTAGAGTTAATAATTCTGTACAGTATCTGGGAGAGTAGCTTCTGAAGGTATATCATTGTTACTTCCAGATGTAGATTTGGAGCATGTCAATTCCTACGATGATCTGCAGTGTGAAGTATCTGCTTGTCCATGCAAATACAGTAATGTCAAATCAATGCAGGACATATCAGTATTATATCCAACTTCCTCTCTGAATAATACTGATGATGAGGTTAGAACGATTCTGTCAGACACTCAGCGGGCATCTGATATTGTTAGAACTTCTGATTCTAAGGCTCCTCAAAGTCCTAATAATATTGCGACTATTATGCACTAATGAAGTATTACCATCTCCGGCCTTAAAAATATGGTAGCTAGCCAGCTCAGTGGCATGGAGGGCTGAGACATTGTGCCTTACCTCCTGCCAAATCAGCGACCCATGTTCAGTGACAAGCATGGGTTGCTGGGGGTCGACATGGGGAGGGCTGGGTGAGGACTATGGGGCTGCCAGGCAGCTCTCCTCTCCCAGATTGGGGAGGTTAGCTCTCTTGGCCTTTGACCAATACCATGTGGAGGTGTTGTGGTGGTGGAGGCATCAGAGGGGGGCTAGGTGCTAGGCCAGGGTGGGAGGAGCAGAGTTGTCTCAGGTCAAAGTGTGCATGTGCACCTTCACACTCATGCCCAACCTTGTCTGGAACTCTGGGGAATAAAGGGAGAAAATAAGTGGAAAAATTAGGGGTGAGGCTGAATGAAGCCTCCCCCAGCTAGTGTCAATGGCCCGTGGGGTCAGAGGAAGATAGAGTCAGAGACTCAGATGGCCACAGTGCTGGAAGGGATGGGCTGATATAGCCACCCAGCCTGCCAGAGGAGCATAAAGGAAAATATAGGGGAGAAAAATCTGGTTGCTACTGGCTCTCTTTTTCAAGGTGAAGAATCCACAAAAACCAAAGTTCATGACAGCCTTTCCTCTTCCCCCGAAATATTTTTTAATTAATCATTAGAATATAGTTGGGAACCTTTTGGACCACATAAATCAACTCAGTATCTGGGAAAGACTAAGATTTCTCATGAGGATAATATCCCTTCATCATCCATTTTGAGACAGTTATTGGAAATTATAATAGACCCCTACCAAGCAAACATAGTCATTCTCGAGAATCTATGGGCTTTAAAAGAAGAATTGACTAGCCTTAGAATGGATGTTGTGCTTTATCAAGTTATGCTCTCTCGGTTAAAAGAGAAACTCATTTCAGATAAATAGTTTAGTAGGTCAGATATTCGATGGAATGAAATGGAACTTTTAACAAATTCCAAACCAGATGTATGTAAAGAAAATAAATGCATCCAAACTAATCTTCCTCCACAATTCTCTAAAGATAGTTCTTTTATATCTAGCCCTTGTTTGGATAACAAGAATAGGAAGAAGAAAACTAATATTAACATTAAAAATAAAACTAATCTTAAAAAGGCAAGGAACTCTAAAAATGGTAAAAAGGAGAAAAATTCCAGGGCTAGGGAGATACACAAGGATAAAGAAGGGGGAAAATTATCAGAAGTAAATTTGTACTCCCTTGAGGTTTTTGATACACAATATGAGAATTCAGTACTAGAGAGTGATTCTAACTTTCTGGTACATACTGACCAATCAGAAAATGTACCAGATACAGAGGACAATGTGCAGCATAATTATTCTTCTAGGAATAATTTACAAAGCAAAAATAATGTTAAGAATCACCCTGGGACTCCCTCCAGTAAAGTAAGGGAAGCGGATATTTTTGAGATATTAATAGAATTGTATGGGATTAAGAGACTTAGGTTAGAAAACTCAGAAAAGTTAAAAAAGTGGGTTTGCTATCTTTTCCATATTCCTTCATCGCATATGAATGAAATATTTGTCACTTGCCCTCCAAATCCTGATTACCCTGAATGTGTACTGGTATATTTGGATACTCAGGAAATAGCAGATCAGATTTAGGCTAAGGAAAACTTTTTAAGGTCATTGGATATATGTATGATTCACCCAAGAAGAGTTCCAAAATTTGTTGGAGGGAATCCCTCAAGAGAGTGTGGAACTAGTAAGGAGATGGGTAAAATTAGGCTGAATAGAATAATATCAGTAATAAATAAATACATTATATATCTGGCTAAACTTCTGAATGACAGAAGGCTTTTACTCTTTGACTGGATAATTTTTCCTGGAGTATTAGTTGGTAGAACAAAAAGGAGTCTAGCAATCTTTTTGGCACCTTCCCTTAATATAGACCTAGGGAAAGATGGAATAGATTGGATCACTGTTCACAACGGTATTTCTGACTCTCCTCAAATTGATATTACTTTTAGAGACCTACAACAGGCAGCCCAGGTTCTATCTGTTAGCCCATTTCTCAATAATCTTGGTGTACTTCTTGCTGATACAAAAATTTGGGGGAGGGGCCATAATTTGGCCAAGGGTCCTATTAAAATACCAGATTGTGATTCAAATACACTGAAAGCTGTAGATACTCATACACAACAAAACTTTGAAATATTAATTCATAATAGATTTCTCCCATTGCAAGACCTTTATGTAAACTGACTGAATCATCAGCTGTCTGAAACAGTTCAATGAAAAACGGATGATGGAATTATGTTTTTGAACATATTGTCTTGGAATGTAGAGGGACTAGCTTCTAAGAGAGCAGATCAGGAGGCATGCAATTTTTTTTTTTATTATTTTTATGACATACTCTTATTGCAAGAGACATGGTGGCACATTACATTGCCTAGATTTCTGGGTTTCATACCCTACAGATTCAACAGTAATTGATACAGAACAGGAGAGGATTTCTGGCAGACCTGTGATGTCACTGCAGCAGACCTTGAGCTGGGTAGGACCTCAGAGGATCTGGTCTACTGAGACTTCTAAAAGCACATAATATTTTACAAAAGGTATGCCATCGTTACCTCATTTATTTACCTAGAAGTCTAAGAAATATAGCACGATGTGTGGTACCACATAGTCCTCAGTCCTCTCTCTTTTTATCCTGCATGGGAATCAATGCTGAGTTTGAAGCCAGCATTGCAGTCCCAGCTTGACTTGGTGAAAGCCTGGCACTGGAGTAAAACACACTGCTGTGAATCTTATGAAGGAACCCAAAGAAACCCAGAAGACCACACCAAAATTGACGCCGCCAACATCGAAGATCACAAGGCTGCCAAAGCCATTGAAGGATGCTGAAACCGCTAGAGATACAGAGACGCTGAGGAGATCTGCTGAAACACCCAAGCTGGCAGCTGCCAGCAAGCACTTTTTCTTTTTTTCTGTCTGGTGCAGCTCTGCATTGTCCTGTATTGCCAGCTTGTATTGCTAGTCTAAATGAAGCAGCATTTGGCAGCTCAAAATAGCAAAAGACCCCTTAAGAAAGAAAGGAACTTCACTTCTGACAAATGAGGCTGTGGTAAAACTATTTTTATTTTCCTTTGGAACTCAGAACTTTTAAAACTTTTAAGACTCACTAAAATTGCCTTCACTATTTATTGACTTGCATCTGCACTTTGTCGCTTTACCTTGCCAAGCTGATTCTACATATTGTACTCCTCATTGCATTCATTCCATTTATCATGCTTATTGTGTTTGCTGTTCTTTTTTGAGAATGCTTACAGCTCCTGTATATTGTGTATACTGTGTTTGTAACCAGCAAACAATCTCAGTGGTTGATGTATTCAAATATTTAAAATACCAGATCTTTTTTAGGCAGTCCAGTATCCAGAACTTAACACAACACAGGCTGCAGTGGAAATAATAGGCCCATTTAGCCTTATTGCCCTATTGCCTTACTGCCGGCCCTATACTACACCTGTACTAGGCCCTTACTAACCCTTGTCTATGAAACACAGGGTCCTTACAACAAACCAACATACGCACATGCTTAAATGTGTGTACGTGGTTCATGATGAGGCAATCCATTGGGGCAAGTACATATTTGAGTTGTATCTTGAACAACCTCTATGGCCTTTTGTGGCCAGTATTCGGATATAATTCCCAAGCTTCAGACCCCAGAGTACCTAGAGCACTCAGCGCTTTCCCCTCATGGGATAATTTATGAAAAAACTTTAAAACTGTAAAACTGTACCTTGTATTTTTGTATATTTGTACTTTTGTATATTTACATATTTGAATACCCATTTTTTCAGAAATTAGATCAGGACAGATTTTAATTAATTTATTTATTTAAATAAGCACCTATCTGAGGCAAGCTACTGGACATTGGACCTTTGCAGGATTTTGGTATACTAATTGTATTTTTGCACTTTTGCATCTTTTTCCTTTAATAACATCTGGGAGAACTAATTTGCACTCTTTTGAAACAAATTTATTGGTATTTAAAACTCTTGTGCCATATTTATATTTCGTCCGCTATTATTTTCAGCTTGTTATTTAGCTATTACAATATTCAATTTCTGTCTTTGCACTTACCAAACCCAATACCAAGGAACTGCATTTTATATTTAACTTGGACTGTACTGGGGTTCTAGGACTTACAGTACCCTTGCGGTTATACAGTGGCCAATCGACGGCTACTTAGAATTTAGAACTGAGTAACTGTCTTGCATGTGGTGGACCTACGATTTTTTAGATAGCTGATTTATATTTTTTATTTGCTAACTTATTGTTTATTGTTTATAGTGTACATTGTGCATTGGTCTAACAAGTGTAATTTTTTCGTTACTTCATAGAAACATAGAAACATAGAATTTGACGGCAGATAAGGACCGCTTGGCCCACCCAGTCTGCCCATTTCCCTACCTACTGGATAAGCTGCAGATCCTAGTTAACCAGCAGCCTACTTCTTCCTATCCCCACCCCCTAGAATTGCCTTATGACTGTCCCATGCATGCTTGAATTCCACCACTGATTTTGACTCCACAACCTCCTCCAGAAGGCCGTTCCATGCATCCACAACCCTCTCTGTGAAAAAATACTTCCTTAAATTACCTCTGAGCTGCCCCCCTCTATCTTCAAATTGTGCCCTCTTGTTCTTGCACACCTCTGGACTTTGTTGATTCCCTTGAGGTACTTGAATGTTTCTATCATGTCCCCCCCTCTCCCTCCTTTCCTTGAGGCTATACATATTAAGCTCCTTTCCGCTCTCTTCATATGTCTTCCGGTGCAGACCCTGCACCATTTTAGTTGCTCTCCTCTGGACAGCTTCCATCCTGTCTATGTCTTTGCGGAGATTGGGTCTCCAGAACTGCACACAGTACTCCAGATGGGGTCTCACCAGCTGTCTGTACAGAGGGATAATAACTTCCTGTTTTCTACTGGTAATGCCTCTCCCAATGCATCCCAGTATCCCCCCAGCCCTCCTTGCTGCCCTCTCACATTGCTGCCCACCTTTAGGTCATCTGATATGACTACCCCAGGTCCCTTTCCATTTTTGTTGTTGTTAGTATCTCACCCCCCATTGTGTACTCTTTCCCTGGGTTTTGTTTCCCAGGTGCATTACCTTGCACTTCTTAGCATTGAATCTAGTTGCCATACATTTGACCATTCCTCTAACCTTGCCAAGTCCCTTCTCATCCTTTCCACCCCACCCTGTGCATCAACTCTGTTGCAGATCTTTGTGTCATCTGCAAATAGACATACTTTTCCTTCCAGTCCTTCTGCAATGTCGCTTATAAAGACATTGAAGAGGACCGGTCCTAATACTGAACCCTGCTGTACCCCACTAGTAACCCTCCTTTCTTCTGAGTGGACTCCATTTACTATTACTCTCTATGTCCTATTCTCCAGCCAATTCTTTACCCAGGCTGTCATCTTGGGACCCACTCCCAGGCTGGCTAAGATTGGTGTGTAATTTTGCTGTGGTTTGCAGCAACAAAATGAGAACTAGAAGCAATAATACCTCTCCTCATCAATTATTGCAAATTGCCCATAAAAGCAAGGGTGGAAGAAAAAAAGCAAAGGTTAAAACAGAGGGAAGCAGAATCAATAATTCCCCCTTCCCACCATCAGCCAAAGGTAAACTTAAACTTAAAAATAAGGGGACAAGGGATGATCCATTAGCTAAAGTTCAAGGTCAAACATTAATCATTAAGTACTTCGTGAACATAATTGATAATCTGGTGGAGCTCACTTCAACTCCAAAACTCTCTGCTCCAATTAATACCCCTACAAAGGATAAATCGGTTATATTTATGAATGCCGGCAGCAAAAAGAGAGGCAAGTCCCATGAAAAACCTTCCAATTCCATCATAATGGATGCAGAACAGTTAACTGATGGTGACATTATTGCTGAAGCTACTCTAACCTCTTCCCTAATTGAACATACTCCCAGTCTTTGCTTCAGCCCAGAAATGTCAATAATTCCAGAAACTGCGCCACAGAAAGTAACAACAGCCCAGTCTCCCCAGGCCACAATATGTGGGTCTATCTTATTTTGATGAGTCCAATATTGGGACAGAGGAACCTTTAGGATCTGAAATCAAGGAGTTAAGAATTGTTTTGGATAAAACAATAATAAGGACTGAAAGCAATTGCTGAGAAGGGAAAATGTCTAGGAGAATCAGCTGGGCAACAAATCTTGCAGTCACAGTTCATGGCCCAGGAACTGGTTAATGACTTGAAAAATCCCCACCTAGCTAGCATAATAATAATGGAACAACTAATTATGTTAAAAAATGAGCTTGAGTTATTTAGAGGAGAAGAAGCAATCAATGCAGTTAGACCTGAGGATATTTTGATGCTTCAAAAAAGACACGAAAATAAAGAAAGAGACTCCTCTCTCTCTATAGCTCACGATTTGATTGAGTTAGAAACTGCTGGGACTGCTGGGGAAATTGTCCCCTGTGTACTAGATGAACCTCTGAATAACTCCATGACACCTCTGTTAGTGGCAACATCACTTACTACACTTAAGAAAACAAAGAACAACAACGAAAAAAAAAGGAAAATTAATAAACAGTCAAATAAATCAAGAAAAATGTTACTAAGTGCCATAAAAAAATCACAAAATCAAAAAAATACAAAGAATAAAAGTACTGAGGTTTCTTTTGTCCCTAAGGCTTCAGTTACTATATCAGACAAGCCAGTTACCAATATGCTTGCTGACCCACCAAAGCAGATTCCTTATACCCAGATACCTAACAAAGACAGTAACATAAAATTAAAACAAAGACACCTTTTGTGTTTTAAATAGCCCTATTCTTGCTCTCTCAGACCTTCCGGCACCTTGCCTAACATTTTGGGTCTGCAACACACATTCTGTTTAAGCCATTTTGCATTTATTTTTAGCTCCATGAGCAGCCTCAGCCCCCGCCTCTCTTATTTAATTTCCCTCTATCCTTCTCTTTTCAGGTAGTTTGAAAGCCACAGCCGTGGTTCTGTGATGAACCCAACCTGCCGGACTACCATCCGCAGTCCAGGTCTGAAGCCACCAGCCCCTCACAGAAGCTCAGGTATGGACTCGCCCTCGGGGACTGATTACCTCTAGGAAAGGAGACCTAGCTGCCTGATTTTTCACCCCTCACCCATCCCACCCCCGATCCTGTTTAAATACACTTAAGCCCCCCCAACTTACTAGCTCACTCCTACAGGTTTCTGCCAGCCAGCTGCTCAAGCTTTGAGTGACAACGTCACTGTCTCTTGAGAAACACTTTCTCAATCTAGTGTAACTCCTCTTTCTAGCTCTCTCTAAAAGCCACCAGGTGCAGTGGTTAGCTATACAGCCTCTCTTTGGCACCAGTGTGTCAGGCTTGATGACTTGAATCAAGCTGCCATGTCCCCTATCAAAGGGTGCTAACTACTTCTGCTCCTTGCTACCTGGCTTGGTACAGCTGGCACCAGATGCCTAGCTGGGCTGCTGCTAACCCCCTCTGAACCACTGCTGGGTAGTGTATGGCTGTCAAATGCACCTCCAGAAACTGCCTCACTTGGCTGTGGGCAGCAACTCACTCAGCCTTACCCTACAAACACAGGTGGCCATATGCCCTCCCCTCACATAGGGGTAGTAATGGTTAGCTATACCCTAATAATTAAACCAGTGTCCAACCACCTGAATCATCTGAAGCCTTAGCGGCGGAAGGTACAAGCCAAATTTAGCATAAACCTTTCTTCCAGAAAGGTCATCTTTATGCTCCTGCTCCTCTCTGGCAACATTCATTGAAACCCAGGCCTACTCACTTCAACAGACCCTGGTGTTCATAAGGATAAAGGCCTAAAAATAGCCTCACTGAACATCTGCAGTTTAACCACAAAATTTGACCAACTACAGACGTGGATGGCCCTCCATACCCCTGACATCCTATGCCTAATGGAGACCTGGTTGACCGGTAGGATTAAAGATAGCGAAGTTGCCTAGAAGGCTTCCAAGCATACAGGATTGATAGAATAGGCAAGGGAGGTGGGGGATTCCTCATCTATGCCAGGGTTTCTCTGCAGTGCACTGTCCTCCCTGGAACCAGGGTGGCTGAGGACCATGAGATAATAGTGATACAGGCACAGGTCAGTTAGAACGGCAAAACTCTCATCCTCCCCACAATCTACCTACCCCCACAAGAAAGCCACAGCAGGATTTCCCACAATTATGGACGTTATCGGCACGCTTCCAAAGGGGATGCAGCTTGTCATTACTGGGGATTTTAACATAAACTGGGATGGAAACTGCTGGACTACATGAACTATGCACATAAGGCCCTGGATGAAAGCAAACTGGTGGGGTCTGTCTTTATTGACCTCACCAAAGCCTTTGATACAGTCAACCACCCCCTGCTACTAACCCAACTGCGAAACATGGGTGTGGCGCCTAATGCCCTTTGCTGGTTCCAAGACTACCTGATAAGGAGAAATCAATGTGTCAAAATTGGGCAAACAGTATCCAGCACAAGAGAAGTATCATTAGGGGTACCCCAGGGATCAATACTGGGGCCCCTACACTTCAACCTCTTCTTTAATGACCTTCCCACAGCCTGTGACACCAAACTCATACTATATGCAGATGATGCTGTGCTTCTGAGCAGCAGCACGTCTCAGGCTGCCCTACAATCTGAGCTGCAGAACTCCTTCTCCAAACTCGAGGACTGGTTCTGTAGTCATACGTTGCCACTAAACTACAAGAAGACCAAGGCCATGCTTATGTCCAGCCCCCACAACAAAAATAAGCACCACCCCCTCATCATCTCCAACTCATGCAGTGAGCCGCTGGAACAAGTTCACTTGTTCAGGTATCTGGGGGTCATAATAGATGATACTCTCATGTTTGCACCCCATATTGACTCTCTGGTCAAGACAGTCAATACAAAAATTGGTGTCCTGTACAGGCACAGGCAATACTTCTCTCCAGGGGCCCTCTACCTCTCAGTCCACAGTTCAATTATATCTACTATTGACTATGGACTAGTGGTCTTTGGGGCAGCAACAGATACAGCGCTCAAAAGGGTTCAGACTGTACTCAACAAAGCCTGCAGACTCACCCCGGATGCACTCACACCTGTACTCTGTACGAACATGCAAATTGGCTGTCATTAAGAGACAGGGTCAAATCCAGACTTGCATCCTAGGGAAGAAGGCTCTATTGGGTAAAAAAACACCTTGTGTAGGCAATTTGATCAAGGTGGCCAACTCATTACAGGTCACCAGAGGGAGGACTAGAGGGGCCTTGGCTATCCCAAATCGTCGCACCTCACTTGGGCAACATGCATTTGCCTACTGGGCACCCCTATGGATGAATGAACTCCCTAGGCACCTCTTGGCCAGTAATTGTCTGGCACAATTCAAAACTGACCTCAGACAGCACCTAATAACACTCTATAAGTGCACCTGCCCCCGAGTCCAGCCACATCTGCTCTCTCTAACCCCCCAGCAAGCACTAGGCAGGCCTCAGGTATCCCCTCCCTCTGTCCCTTCTCATGACTTGATCCAGCAATCAGTTTGCATCATGCTCCTTTGGCACCCGACACCCCCTCCCCCTTCCCCAATTCACAGTCCCGGGAGTTTCCCTAACAGTCACTACGAATGCAGGCTGCCTGACCATGCCCCCTCACACCCCACCATTTTACTCTAGCATGTCCTCTCTGCTGAGCCTCCCCTCACCCCACCATTTCTCCCTATACCTTATCACCCTTTTTCCCCACCTTCACCTCCAATGCAGTACATACCTCTCTCTCTCTCGTACCTCCCTTCTTCACCCCACTGCCAGCTATCCCCATCCCTCTGAATTACTGACAAGGCACTTCGTGGCTGCTTATCCTCCCCGACCCTCATAAAGTGTTTTTCTTGTTATTTAACTTGTACCTATGTTTTGAGTTATTCTGTAAATTTTGAATCCAAGCTGTAGCATTTCATTGTAATGTACCTTTGCTTTCTCCTATTGTACTCTGTTTTGCAATCTATGACGTGGAACCCTTGTAAAAAAGCTTGCACTCAAAGGTCTTTTCTGAATCACTAAGTAGATAAATAAATAAAAACTAAACCGGTAGAAAAACAAGCTTTAATCCTTTTGAGGGGAGTCGACTGGGATTGCAATGAGAACACTCCTGTCCTAATGAAGCTGGGTCAGCTTATTTGTAATGAGATTTTGGGACTGGAGCTACTTCCTGATGACGTTGTTGATGCTTTTAGGGTAACAGACCTAAACTCTGATGAGGTGATTCTCTTGATCTTTAAAAATGAGAGAGTAGCCCAATATGTCTGGAGGAACTCTGGTCATCTAGAAAATTATTTCCTATCTTCTGATCATCCTATAGCTACCTAAATATTAGTTCATCATGGTTTATTAACAAAAACAGATGTCATTTCTTCTTTGGTACATGCCTATTCTCTACATGATATAACTGATTCAAAGTATGGGCTGAATTTTGAGCCTGAGATTATACTTTTCATCTTTAGTGTGTCACACCTAAACAAAGAGTCACCTGTTAATCTTAAAACCATGATTGTTCGCTTCATCAGTAACTTTCTTTTTTTTTTTGTAGATTCCCTTTATCTCTCCCCTAGCTGGAACTCTCTCAGTCTTACCCACTGGCCTGACCGCTGTACCACCCGCTGTGCCTCCCGTCATCTTCAGGGATGTTATGACTCTCCAGGGATGTGGGCCCCTACAGACACGGAGAGATCGAAGGGGCAGTGATGGGAGACCAGTGGTGGGCGTGTGGCGGTGGCACTGGAGGAAGCCGTCACCTATCCAGCAGGAGAGGGCTTTTTTCCCCTCCTCATGTTATGCCCTCCTCCCCACTCTCATGCGTAGTGCACGTCCCCTGACTTCTCAGCACATGACCACCCTACCAGCATCGGGCCATGCTGTGTACATGCAGCCCAGTGTTCTTCAGTGCCCCTGATCTCCACCAGGAGCTGCTGGAGCACAGGATTCCCCAGTACCCTTCCCCCAGGATAGAAGAGCAGCCCAGCAGGCACTCAATCCAATCCCTCCCCTGCAGACCCCTGGCACCCGAGCTCACTCCTGAACATGGGTCACCAGCATGGTGCAAGGTGTGGCGTCCAGCGCCTCAACCCTCAGTGCCACTGGGCTGATATCAGTAACTTTCTTGATCTAGAATTTTATGAAGATGACATCGTTTCTGTACAGAGATCTTTCAGAAACTTGGATTGAGAACAGATTGATTTTGTTCTTACTAGTAGACAATTGGTAGATAATATCCTTGATGTGCGCGCCAAACTTGGCACTGTAGGTGTTCTTATTACTGATTTAAATGTGGACCTGGATAGGGGCTTACTAAGACAGAAAAACTCTGTTCCTAGTCAAGCTACAAAGACTGAAATAAATATATGATTTTGTGACCTCTAACAGGTACCAGGTCCTCTTCGGAGAAAGAAACTGACTGACTATTACTGACAAATGTATGGAGCAAACAATATCGATTGATGAGGAAAATTGTAGTAGATTAAATATTAGCACTAATCTTTTCTTTGAATCACATAAAGGAAATTATTCTTTTCTTTCATGGAATATTGCTGGCCTTAAAGATAAATTTGTGGATGCAGAGTGTACACAATTCCGATTGTACTCAATAAATAAATAAATAAATAAATAAAATATCCATCTTTAGCAGAGTGAATATCCTTTCATTCCAGGAAACATGGTATGGTGAGGAGCAGACTGAACATATTCTGCTTAATGGTTATATGTTAATCCAGACTCCTGCCATAAAACCCAATAGAACAGGTAGACTAGTAGGTGGATCAGTAACCTGTATCAGAGTTTCAGACAAGATAAGAATCATAAAAACTATAGTCAAGCAAAATTTTAAACTAAATGTGCTAACCATCTGTGAAGACACTTTTATCTTGGGCAATGTCTATAATCCCCCAATGAATTCGAAACAGTACAGTAAAACTTTCATTCAAAATTTAGTGGTGGAAATTAAGACCATAACTAAGGGTATTACATATAATGACTTGTTAATAATGGGGGATTTTTATATTTGATATGGTAAAACGTGCAAGAAAGATACAAATGAACAAATCGTACGGGTCTTAAATATTCCACAGAGGGTGACCATAGATAAAAAAAACACTGACAAACAGTTTGAAACCCTGTTGGAATTTCTACGTCTTATTGTTTTAAATGTGAGACTTCCCTCTGACTCAATGGGGAAGTCGACTCACATTAGCATAAGGGGCTCAACTATTATTGATTATTTATTTACTTCTATACATGCATTCCATAAATACATACTGTAGATCTTAACATGATAGAAAGAACTGAGAATGATCACCACCCATTGGTCACATGTAGGAAATTCAGTTATAATAATGTTTTCCTTCCAGATGAGCAAATGGAAATTATAAATGGCAGGATTAAATGGGCTCAACTAAATAATACACAGGCACACCTAATAAGTGAGAATTTTATAAATTGTGTTATGGATAGTGTACTTAAAGAATTGGATCCAGCCTTGATTTACTATTCTCTTATCACTCAGTATAATTGTTGTGAGAAACAATATAACAGAAAAAGAAAAACTAATAAAGGTAAAGCTAACACAAAAGTATATGACAACTGGTTTTACAAAGATTGCAGGAATGATAAGAGAAAGTTAGCTAGACTAGCCCGAACAGTTAAAAAAAAAATCCTACAAAATTAAATCTAAAGAAACTCAATAGGCATAGGAAACTATATAAAGAACATGTTAACAATCAATGGAGGTTACATCAGGAGGAACTTTGGAATTTAATGTTACATGCTACTGAGGAAAAAAATGACAAAAAGTACTTGTCATTAGTAGCTGTGGGTACAAATAATTATAAAAGTCAACACAACATTTATATAGCACCGGATATCTGGACTAAACACTATTCATCTGTATTTTATGATGATTCTATTATTGAACACACAGATATTCCAGAAATTAATGATTCTTTTACATGATTTACACACATTGAAGTTAAAATAGCTATAGAATGTTTTAAGAGCAATAAAGCTACAGGCCCTGATAAAATACCTATCGATTTGATACTCATTAATATTGACTGGTGGGTGGCAGTATAGTCTCTTTCTTTAACAAATCTGTAATGTATGCATATATTCCAGACTCATGGCTAGGTAGCCATATTTTCCCCATACATAAAAAAGGTTCACATAAACAGCCGACAAATTACAGACCTATTAGCTTATTGGATAAAATCTCTAAAATTTTCATGAAAGTTTTGCTGAATAGTTTAACAGATTGGTTAGAACATACAGAAATATTATCTGAACTACAGGCTGGGTTCAGAAAAGATTCTGGTACTGTGACCCAAATATTTTTACTAAATCATCTAATCTACAAATTCACTAACATAAAGAAGCAGTCTATTTTTATTGCATTTGTTGATTTCACATTCAACTTTCGATACCATTTTGCATCCATTATTGTGTGGATAAAATGTCCAATCTACATAGAAACATATAAATATAGACTTTGATGGCAGATAAGGACAGCTTGGCCCACCTAGTCTGCTCATTTCCCTACCTACTGGATAAGCTGCAGACCCCAGTTAACCAACAGCCTACTTCTCCCTACTGTCCACCAGAATTGCCTTCTGTCTGTGCCATGCATTTTTGAATTAACCCACTGTTTTTGCCCCATGACCTCCTCAGGAAGGCTGTTCCATGTGTCCACTATCCTCTCTGTGAAAAAATACTTCCTCACATTGCCCCTGAGCTGTCCCTCCTCTATCTTCAAATTGTATCCCCTTGTTCTCGCACATCTCTTTTTCTGAAAGATGCTACCCTCTAGGACTTTGTTGATTCCCTTGAGGTACTTGAAAGTATCTATCATGTCCCCCCTCTCTCCTTTCCTCAATGGTATACATATTAAGCTCCTTTGGTCTCTCTTCATATGGCTTCTGTTGCAGACCCTGCACCATTTCAGTTGCCCTCCTCTGGACTACCTCCATCTTGTCTATATGCTTGTGGAGATGGGGTCTCCAGAACTGCATGCAGTACTCCAGATGGGGTCTCACCAACTGTCTGTACAGAGGGATAACAACTTCCTGTTTTCTACTGGTGATGCCTCTCCCTATATATCCCAGTATCCCCCCAGCCATCCTTATTGCCTTCTTATATTGCTTGCTTACCTTAAGGTCATTTGCTATGACTACCCCCAAGTCCCTTTCCATTTTTGTTGTTATTAATACCTATTCCCCCATTGTGTACTTTTCCCCTGGATTTTTGTTTCCCAGGTGCGTTACTTTGCACTTCTTTGCATTGAATCTAAGCTGCTATACTTTTGACTATTACTCCAACCTTGTCAAGTCCCTTCTCATCCTTTGCGCCCCCCTGTGTATCAACTCTGTTGCAGATCTTAGTGTTGTTTGCAAAGAGGCATAGTTCTCCTTCCAGTCCTTCTACAATGTCACTTATAAAGACATTAAAAAGGACCAGACCCAGTACTGAACCCTGCAGTACCCCACTAGTAACCCCCCTTTCTTCAGAGTGGACTCTGTTTACTATTACCCTCTGTATCCTGTTGTCCAGCCAATTGTTTACCCAGGCTACCACCCTGGGACCCACTCCCAGGCTGGCTAATTTGTTTATTAATCTTTTGTGTGGTACTGTGTCAAATGCCTTGCTAAAGTCTAGGTAGGCCATGTCCACAGCCCCTCCCTGGTCTACTATTTTAATCACCCAGTCAAAGAAATCTATTAGATTTAGCTAACATGACCTACCTGCTATGACTCCATGCTGCCTTGGGTCCTGTGCCCCACTGGCCTCTAGGTACTCAACAATTCTTTCTTTCAGAAGTGATTCCATCATTTTCCCTACCACTGAGGTCAAGCTAACAGGTCTGTAGTTTCCTGCCTCTGCTTTGCTCCCACTTTTGTGAAGGTATTGATCAAGATATTATAACGCTCATCAAAAGACTATATACACATACTCAGGCTCAAATTGAATACACTAAATCCAGTTTATTAACAGATAAAATTAATACTAATATCGGAGTAAAACAGGGATGCATGCTTGCTCCAACCCTGTTTAATATTTGTGCTAATGATATAATTATCGCTCTAGATAATCCTTTGTTTCACTTGGCCAAAATGAAGAATAAATCTATCTCGGTTCTTGTTTACACAGACGATCTTGCAATAATATCCACTAGTAGATTGGGTCTTTGGAGATTATTAAATAAACTGGATGCACTAAGCAAAATTCATAACCTTAAGCCAAATCCAAATAAAAAAAAAATATGGTGTTCAGAGATAAAAAGAAGCATAGATCTCTCACACTGGTGGGAAATAAAATGGAATTTGTTAGAGAGTTTTCATATTTAGGTGTACTATTCTCTCAAATTATTAAAAAAGTAATTAATATATTATATGGTGGCAAAGCTGTGGCTTCCATGATCAAAGCCATTAATGCAAAAATGATCTCACAGGCAGCATATGTGGTAGAAGTTTAAGGGACTGAAAAGTTGGATAAAATAGACATAATTCTCAATCAAACATATAAACAGTTATTAAGAGTTCCTTCCAGCACATCTAACATGTTGGTTAGAACACAGATTGGACAGATTAGCTTTGGTTATTTAGCTCAAGAATGCTTAGTTACCTACTGGATAAAGTTACAGTCCAAAGAAAAGGAGACTCTACTAGCAAACAGCTTGAAGAAAAATATTATATCATCTGCACACACTCAGATTGGTTGGTTAAATAATGTGCATCACAGATCAAAAGGTATCACTGAGTATTACTTATACTAAATATGTCAAGAAAATAATTTACCATTGTGCTATGGAAACGGACCTTCAGAGCAACAAATAATTAAAAGTCTCCAAGTAGTTTGTGAAAAATACTGTTGAACATTCACTAAAATATGTTCTTGTAGCTGGTTAGATTCCCCAACATAGATACTTGCTTGCTCAATATAGGTTTGAAGTTTTTCAGAGCAATGTACTTGCTGCTAGATACAAGAAGTCATCTCATTAATTGATATTATGTTATTGTTCTTTAAAAGAAGTAGAGTACCTGGAACACATAATTTTGATATGTCCCTGGTATAGTAAATCTAGAGAAAAGTACTTAAATGAGATAATTGGATCGATATTTAAACCATCCAGATTTCTTTTGGATCTAATTTTCAATTCTGAAAATGTCAAAACTCTAAATAAACTCGCACTTTTCCTGACAGAAATAACTAAAATAAGAACCAGGTGCACAATACATTTTAATGGTGCAGAATGACTAGAATAATTGTGGACTATAAACTAAGTTATTATAACAGCTGTTGGTGGCACTCATATGCTCTTGTTGAAATGTCAGCTACTGTATGCACTAGCATAAAGAATGACACTAGTAACTTGGTTGCTACCATTAGCCGACAGTTGGGAAACCCATCATATGTACTTAGAAAAAGGTATCTGGTCTGTGCAATATGTTATACATGCCCATGTATGCTGTTAAAGTAAATATGTGCTGCTAATGTAAAGCTAGTCCTGTCTTTTTGTATTTTGTCTTTTATGATATCATATTTTTGTAATGCCAATTTTTTTTAAAGCTGATGAGTTAACTAAACTGAACTGAACCCTATTTGATTGCTGCTCTTAGACTTAATAAGACAGGCAGGTTGGTTAAATTTCTCAAGACTTCTTTAGATTTCACTGTTACTGAAATTACATATGATTTTACTTTTGCTTTAATACTTAAACTAGAGAATGTTAAGGTTAGGATCACGTTCATTAATGTATATATTCTGCAAAAGAATAGCAAAGGATACTCTTCGCTCATATGGCAACAATTAGAGGAACTGTTGGAAGATCTCACAATTAAATTCCATAGTTATTCGTTTATTATTTTGGGAGACTTTGATGCTAGAATTTTCAAATCAAATTGACTCTCATGAAATTGAAAAACATAACCTAAGATTAAGGATAGTTAGTCCCAGGTTAACTGTAGAAAGAAAGTCTGAGGATATTAAATACAATAGTCACAGTAAATTACTTCATGAGATTATGATGGGACTGTTTTCTCATAAATGGGCAAACACTTAATGCTTCTGAGGGTAAAGGTAGTAAAGGAGTACAATTTATTTATGAAGCACCCCATCCCAGAGGCTCTGTGCACTGTACAAGCAGGCAAAAATAAATCAATGATAAAACATATGTCCACATATGAAACAACACAAACAACAATACATAAATAAAATCATTAGTTCAAACAAACAGTTCAGAGGTCTACTAATTCTAGGCTTCATAGGCAGGTCACAAAGGCCTCTCTAAAAAGGTACATCTTCAGACCCTGCTTAAACACATCTGCCAGTGTGTCCTCCCTCAAGCAATTTGGAAGTGAGTTCCATAGTGCTGGGCCAGCTTAATTCTCAAAGGAATGGTCTCCAGAGGTCTTCACCCAGCCCTAGGAACCACCAGGAGACCCTCAGTGGAGCAGCAGAGTGTGCTCCCAGGGCAGGCAGGAGTTAGGACATCACTCACATAGCCAGGGCCCAATCTGTTCAGGGCCTTATAGATGAGCAAGCCCACCTTGAAGGTGATTCTTCACCTTACTGGCTGCCAGTGCAGGTCACATAGGAGTGGGGTCACATGACAAGACCTCAAAAGTCCTGTCAGCAACCTGGCTACTGTGTTATGCACCAGCTGTATATATATATATATATATATATATATATATATATGACATATAGGAGCATCAACTATTGATTAACTGTGGGTTAATCAAAATGTAATTGAAAATTTAATTGATCTTAAAATTATAGAACAACCAGAATCATCTCATTTTCCACTTTGTATTACCTTTCATTCAATGAACCTGGGCAAAAAATCAATACTATGCCTGTGCCAGAAAATACTGTATAAGTACTTAATACAAGGAGATTAAGATGACAATCTGATGCAGTGGAATTATATCCTAATGTTCTTTATGTTCATCAGTTTAGCAAACTGAGGCATAAGATAGTATTTGATCATACTGATATAGTCATAATTTTAACATAAATAAATAAAATCTTAGGTCCAATGTTCAAGGTAAATAAAAAATAAGTTAGTTAAGAAGACTTGGCTTAATGCAAAGGAGTTAAGAGTGATTTTAAAAAAATTGCTAGGCTTACAAAGAGGCATAAAACTAGAGAAAGACGAGGATCTTGAACAAGAAGAAAAAAGATTGTACAAAATTATTGGATGCAGCAAAACAAAAGCACCAAGTTAAGCCCTGGAACAGGCTTCAGAGACGTGTAATTGACAAAGACATCAAATAATTTTGAACATCGCTGAGCTTTGGATATGAACAGTTCTCTACTAAAACTGAAGCTTATATGACACCACAAGTTTGGGTAAACCATTTTGAAGCATTATATTTGTACACAGTTGATGAGCAGAGATCTTTAATATTATTGGACCTCCAACAAATAATACAGTTTTCCCTTGCTTCCAGACCAATGTTTTGTTTAATTGAGGGCATAAATTCAGCCTTTAACTCAACAAGTGCTGACAAAGCACCTGGGCCAGATCAGATCCTAGCTGATATATACAAATCCTTTCGCGACTGGTGTACTCCTATTTTTGCAGATATCTTCCATAAATTCTTACAAGGTGAAGAACTGCCAGAAAGCTGGAAAGTTAGTATAATTTTCCCAATTTATAAAAAGGGACAGTTGACTGATCCAGGAATGTACAGACCAATTAGTCTCCTGCATGCTTCACAGAAATTGTTTTGCAGAATTATACTTCAAAAATTACTGACTGGGTCTCTGAGAATAATCTTCTAGCAGAATCTCAACATGGATTTAGACATCGTTTAACTATTCAACATTGGTATGTTTTATCTCATCTCATTCATAAATATGTTGTTTTGTTGATCTTAAAGAGCTAGTGTACTGCCTAAAACTAATATTAGATTTTAAAAGCAGCCAACCATTACCTTTTATAGCTGAGGTACTTTCTCTTTTTCCTTTGTTTAATTGAAAGATTGTTTACCTGGTGTTAGTAGGTGTGACATGTGGAACAGCACTTTACTTGGCAGCTGACATATCTTGCTCTACTGCCCCCTCACTACATCATCAGCATTGTGACCTCACTGAATGTGGCATCACTGCTACTTTGGAACAGAAAATAAGTCACTACCAGATCATTCACTTGAAATGTCACTGTCAGTGAGATCATAATGCTGATGATGTAGTGTGGGGCAGTAGCATTAGATTTGTCAGAGCTGTTCCACACATGCAGCACAATATAATCACATAGAATACATTCTGATGAGCAAAAGGAAAAAGAAAAATACTTCAGAAATAAAAAGTTACTATTGACTACTACTTAAAATTTGTATTATTTTCCTGTCTGCCTGTTTTGGCTTCATGGCTCTTTAAAGTAGCTTTTGATAGTATTAGCCATAAAATACTCTGGCAAAAAACTATGAGATTTGGGTATAGATCCTTACCTCTTGGACATATTAATAAGATTACATCAGGATACTTGAGTGTAGGTCCAGTTTAGTCAATCTAGTGATCTAACCAAGAACATTAAAACAAATCTTGGTGTACACCAGGGATGCATGTTAACTCCCCTGTTGTTTAATTTATATAGCAATTCAACAATAACACACTCTCCAAAAGTATTTGATAAGATTGTCAGGTTGCTTGCATATGCATAAGAATATAAGAAATTGCCAGCAGGAGACCACCCAGTCTATCAAGTCTGCACGATTCTTGTGGGGGTGTTATTTACCCTTATGCTAGGGTCTCTATTCCCTCCTCTCCCCTTCACTTCCCTTTTTCTGTGACCCATGACTTTCCTCTGTGTTTGTCCATGGCTTTTTTGAATGATCCCACTGTCTTGGCTGCCACAACCCCTTCCAGCAGTTCATTCCAGGCTGACACCACACTTTCTGTGAAGAAGTGCTTCCTCGCATCCCTCCTATATCTCCCCCCCCCACCAGCTTTAGGCTGTATCCTCTGGTGGTGGTGTTTTCTCTCCTGTTGAATAGACCCTCACACTTTACTTTGCTTACTCTCTTCAGGTATTTGAAGGTCTCTATCATATCTCCCCTCTGTCTCCTCTCCTCTAATGAGTACATCTTCAAGTCTTCCAACCTCTCCTCGTACGGCCTGTCCTGCTGTCTTCTGATCATTTTAGTCACTCTCCTCTGCACCCCCTCTAGCAATCTGATGTCTTTTTAAGGTATGGGTGCCAATACTTCCCTCCATATTCCAAGTGAGGCCTCACCAGTGATCTGTGCAATGGCAGAATAACCTCGCTGTACCTGCTACTGAAACCTCTTGCCATACATCCCAGCATTCTGTTGACCTTCACCACTGCCTTTTTGCATTGTGTGGACTGCTTCATATCATTAATAATTGCCACCCCAGGTCTCTCACCTCCTCCATCTCAGCTACCAGTACTTTTCCTATGTAGTACTCTGCCCTGGGGTTCCTTGCTACTATGTGCATCACCTTGCACTTTTTGGTGTTAAACCCCAACTGCCAAATCCCAGACCATCTCTCCAGCTTGGCTTTGTCCTCCCTTGGGATGACATTGTACTGTTATTTACTTTCTTGTTGGGTTTACTGAGAAAATTGACACTTTTCACTAAACTGTGTACTGGAAACTTTTTGTACGTAAACAAGGATATGACCAAGCTTGTTGTCTTTGGTAACAGAACCAAGAAAAAAAAATTGTACATAGAAAACTCTCCCATTGAAACAAAATCTCATTATGATTACCAGGGGTAGGGTTTACAGACACTGTCTTGTGGATTAAGCACGCAGATTTGTTAGCAAATGGAATAAAGAATGCTTTCAATGCATTTAAGAAATTTAACTATAAACTGGGAAATGGATCATTAAATGGAATTCTCACAGTATTAAATATAAACATAAAGATGGGAATTCTATGTAAAACTGAGATTTGGGGTTCTGTGAACATTGCTTCCTTGCAGATCATTCTAAATAAAATATTGTGTTATATTCTTTCAGTTCCAAACTCTGTCCCTACGGAAGTACTGACAGCAAAGCTGGATCAACTTTTCTTGTCTTCACTGATAAGAGAGAGATGTCTAATAGTCACATTGGGCCTCTTTCTCTTATCTGAGGAGCATTTTGCCCAGACAATGTTTGGAAGAGCAAATTGGCTATGCACAATGGGGTTTTATTTTCCCTTCTATTAAGCTTATCAGAGAACAACTTCTACCCATGAGGTTATGTAATCTCCTATATGAAATTTATATCAGTCCTTGTTGGGAGATTACTAGAGAAGTTAAGGCCTAAAACAGGGACATTGCTGTTAATCAGGATTTGTCAAAAATGTCTGCTTTGAAACCTTATACTGTAAATAGTTTAAGTATTTTGTTTATCCTGAAATCAAAATGGGATGAGCAATACTGCACTTTATTGTGCCAATTAAACTGGTTGTCACTTTCCTCCAGGTACACTTTTCATTGGTTGTCCCTTATTTACAAACCTGTAAATAATCAGATCCCTACTTACTTAATTGAATGGCTAATTGTTCCTGTTCACAAATATACTGTAGCCTCAGAGATGTGCCTGTTATGGTTTTTCTTTGTCTAAGTTTGATACACATTTTGGCAAAGAATGTATCTTATATGGGGCTCCTTTCTCTTAGAATAATTTTTCTCTTTAGCTTAGAAACTTGCCGTTCCTCGGGATTTTTATGTTTCCTTGCATGTGCGCAAGAAACATCTTGGGGCAGAACAACATTTCAGAGGTGTGTCAGGGACAAGTCCAATGCAGAGCAATCTAGAGTGGGCTTGACCCTGACAGATGAATGACCACACAAGCAGAGAGTGAAAGTGATTGGAATTTCACAGCGGCGGGAAAGTGGCCGCACTTGAAAGAAATGAAGCTCTCCAATGAGACAGAGCACTTCATTACTTTCATTTGGATAGTGCCAACTGGCAAGCAGACAGCTCTCGACAGCCATCTTATCTTCCCATTTTTCCTCACTGACCATAAACATGAAAGAACAATATCCAATCCAAGTAAAAAACAAGAAAACATAAAAAGTTATACTGTATCTCACAGAGCCCACAGAAAAACAAAAGGGGGTACCAGGCTGCTAGCTCTCTTCCCCAGTACCACAATCACTGCTCGGCTGGACCAGTGGATGGCCTTCTTCACCTTGCCATAGGTGCCTTTGCCCAGCATCTGCAGGAATTCATAGAGGTGCTTCAAGTTGTGTTTGTGGAGGTTCTGCTTTTCTGCTTGCTTCTTCAGCAGTGGTCCTGGCTCCAGGGCTTTCCACAGCAGAGGTAGCCATGCTAGATGACTTGCAGGGAGCAGAATCCATCTCTGGTTCAAAGTATTGGGGGTGGGATTTGAACTCACAGACATGCACTACTTCGTTACTTTCTTCTTGTCCTTTTGTGTGTTACAGAAATCAGCTGGGCAGGGGTTTCAAGGCACATGCTGTGGTTGCTGCAGAAGAGACATGTGCCAATGACCTGTTATCTATCCTCCAGTGTGCTCCTCTTCAGCTCCAGTGACAGCAGCAGACGGTTCCAGTTCCCACGCGCTAGCGACCCCCCCCCTCCACAGTCCTGATTACACCTGTGTAGCTTCACTCACAGGAAAATGAACATAGTAATAACTGAGGCAGATTTCAGTCCACTCCTCTACCGAGTGGTAGATGAGTTTGTCCCTGCTTTCCTGCATCGCAGCCTGTGTCCAAAAGTTTAAAGTAGCCCCATATTAAGAAACTTGCTGTTTTATGTGTTGTACCCTGTTGCCATTGCTGATTTTAAGCACAAACATATGTTTTAATGTCTCTGAACTGCCGATGCAGTTTCTGCAGGAATTTCTAATTACCACAGTTAAGTATAATGAGATTCTACCAAGAAAGAAGCCATTGAAGCTGAATAGAAAATGTTGCTGATTCAAAAATGTAGGTGTGGAGAAAGATAAACATCTCTTTTGTCATATTTATCTTTCTATTTGGGATCTCAACATAGTTTCCTCCCAATGTGACAAATGAAGACAAGATTATCTTTTTTTCCAGACCCAGGAGGGATATCAGGTAACCATTTATTCCAGCCCAGTTCTAACTTTCTGTCAGCCATGAGAAGGCAGTGTATACAAATTACTTTTCTAACAGAAAGCCTGATTTAAGGTTAAAAATCTTAATAGCACCCTATTCACAGTATTTCTGCTGAGCTCATCAGTGTGTGCTATTTTTAGCCAGATCTGCATAAATATATATTCTGGGTATTTTTCCCCCTTACATGCAAAGCTCCCTGAGATCTGTCCTTTAAGCCACAGCTCTGGAGAGGGACTTACCTGCCAGCGTACTGCTGACAAGACTGGTGAGCTTTCAAGAAAGTTTTTCTACCATGGGTAGGGCTAATGGGAGAAGCAGGGGATTATTGGGAGAAGGGCTTCACCTGAACCTGTGATAACACAGTTACCACAATGGTACTTTACCACTACACCATACTAACTCAGCAGGGTTGTAGACAGCTTAAAGTAATCCGCTACTGCTCATACAGCATGTACTTAGGTATAAAATTCCTTTACCTAACCTTAACCTGAGATTTAATTAACACAATACACCCCTGCCACATACACCATGCAAGGAAACATTCGGCATTGACAAATGCTTGTTAAACATGGTGTGAAAAGATTACTGCTGCAGGAACAATACATTTGCAGTTGTTACTAGTTGATTTTGTGTATATTTGTCTTTGTTGTTTTGTTATACCTATGACTTGGGACTTTCTGTAAATTAGACTTGTTTCTCATAGAATTTATCTTGTACTTTATGCAACTTTAAAAAAAAAAAGCACCCGTTGCCACCTGACCATGGGCTGGCATTGGCAATGGCTGCTAAGACAGACGCTTGTCTGCCCTCTGACTTGAGGATAAGGTGCTGCTCTGATCATCAGGTTAAAAAGATGACAAAAGGCACTTGGCTCCCACATAAAAACAGCATTGCTGAACAGTGAAAAGTTAATTTCTTTGTCCCTTGAATTATAACACTGGAATGTTGCCCAACCTTTATCATAACTGTAGTCTGCTACAGCGATGGTATCCAGGTGAACAATAGCGAGCCTGTCTTTAACAGAGTTCAGATAGCAGCCTTCAGTGAAGCTAGCTTCCAGAAATTACAACACTGCAGTTTCCAGGTCAATGTTCGGTCAAGATTCTAAATGCTAATGGAGCAGGTGTGCCCCTGCCGCTCTCAGCCAGGGAAGACTCTAGCTCTAAGGAGAGAGAGTTAGTGCGTGTGTGTGTGTGTGTGTACTCATAAAAGTATATTTTTAATGGTCCAGAATAGGAGACAGAATGAGGATGATTCAATACAAAGGTATGATATGAGAAGGGAGCCTAGGCCCCCATGCCCCCCTCCCACCATTGATTTACCCCTGTTCTGAGGTGTGTGCCACTGTGCTGTACTACAGTGTCTGTGACCTAGTGATGATTTAAAGATGCACTCTCTCTGCACATAGTTTCCATGGACTTTTTTTGAGAAAACTAAAATAGTATGTGCTTTTTTTTTTTGTGGGATTAATATATAGGCACTTCTGTGTAAGCATAACAAATGAGATGAAGCTGAAGACAAGAATGCTGCATGTGCACAAGGAATCCAGAAACAGTACATATGTTAAAACAGGACATATGTTAAAACAGGACATGTGTTATGGGTTATGTCTTTAGAACTGCAAACATGAACTAACCTATGGGGCCTGATAATAGCAAGACATTTGCCACACCCCCTGTAGAATAATGGCAGTTCCTTGTTATCTAGGATGTCAGCATGTGACAAATTCAACTAAATATGTTTGACAGCCCTAATGTTTATCTTCCCAGAATTTCCTCCATTGCTTCCCTAATGATGTGACAAAAATGCTGAGTGACTGATCGGTTAACCATTCTGTATTTGCTTGTTTGCACATCCAGTTTAAATAATGATAACAGTTGCTTTTTGAAGTGCACTATGGGGTCTTTGTTTTGCAAGGAGTTTAAAGTAGCAGCAACATGTTTTTCCCCTAAATTGGCCATGGTGAAGTTTAGGGGTGCAATATGAGACGTTGACCTCTGCACTATACAAGATACTGTACATTTTAGCTGAGTGTAACAGGGCACCAAACATGTAGAAATGAATGTAGTTACTAATACATTTAGTTATTAATACATTTTACAAGGTTTACATTTCACAACTATCCCATTATTAAGGGTGCATTCAAAGTCAGCTTCTATTATTGAATTTATTTTATTAAAAGCCTTTGACACTATGGATCATAAAATCCTTGTAGTGAATTTTCATGTTTGATTCTTTCTCCCAGTGGTGGTTTCAAAGCTATTTAATGAGTACACAACAGTTTGTGGCCATCTACAAGTATGCTACTGGCTTGCTGCCACTGCATATATGAATTCTTCAGGGATCATTTCTGGGTCATTAGCTTTTTCCTATATTTATTAACAAGCTTGATTCTGTACTATAACATGCAAGACTGCAATTATATGCTAGTAATTTGTTATTGTATAATGTGTAAGAAGTGCTCCCAGATCTACGGGGATTCTCGTATAATGGGTTATGGGGAGGAAATCTCATATTTGCTTAAACTACGGGGAGAATTACTGACACTATGGGAAAATCAAAGCCCGAGATTAAAACCTTAGGTAAGATGGCCACTGAGATGCTCAGAGAGAACGAGAGCAATTTGATTGGTGCTCGCTCCTATCATGCTCCAATCACGCACTCCCCAGAATGCTCAGAAGGTAGTGATCACATGCTTAAAGTGCCCTGATAGGTAAATTTGAATTACATTTCTATCTGCTCTTGCCACAATGCTGCTGCCTGGTTATGTTTGCGGCCTTCACGTGGTCCATTTTGTTTTTTAGTCAAGATCCGATCACTATTTGGATTAAAATTCATGAAGCCTGGCCAGTCAGAGAACAAGAAGATTGCAGCTGAGGGAGCGAGAGTAGACCTGCTGTGTGGTTTTTTTTCAGCATGTCTCTGTTGGTGTGAGCGCTGGCCCAGACAGTCAGCAAGTTACAGTATCCTGGATCGGATGATCGTCGCCATCAGCCATGGTGGACTGGACCTGGGACCAGCACCAGTCTAAACCGTGTGTGTGTGTGTGTGTGTGTGTGTGTGTGTGTGTGTGTGTAGAGAAGCAGCAAGCACAGATAAGTGTGTGTGCCGGGATAAAAAACAAGAACACCAGGTAAGCCAGTGCCCTGCCAGCAACCGTCCCAAGCGGGGGCCTGACTCTGCACTACTTTGAACTAAAGTATTAACTAAGAAAAAGACTAACTGCTCATGTTGAGCAGGCCTGAAATTTTTAGAGAAGCTGATAAGAAGGCAAGTGGGGTGGAGAACGGGAGGGATAGGACAGCAAGCAGTCACATGCCAGGGAATCTATCAGGGCTTGAATCATAGTGCACCTGGTGCTCACAAACAAGGACCTTGTTGAGGAAGTAACTGCAGAAACTCCCCCTGGGACAAGCAATCACAGCTCAGTTAGGGTCCTCCTTAGATAAGGGAACCAGGACTCCAAAATATGAATTTTAGATTTTGGAACAGACTTCCTTAAAATGGGGGAAATTTTGAAGACCAAGCTGGGGGCGGGCATCTGAAGGTGTGGAGAAAAAAATGGTACATCATAAAAAAAGGGAATCCAGGTGGCCACCAAGGGATGTTTATAGGCAGTTAGAAAAAATAGGAAAAGAAAAAAAGCCTATTTGGTTCTCCTGGGAAGCAAGAGAGGCAGTAAGGGCAAAAAGGGGAGCCTTCAGAAAGTATAAAGGAAACCAGACAGCTAAATGTAGGGCAAACTACCTGGAAAGGTTGAGGGCAGCAAGTGTAGTGGTCAGAAAGGCCAAGGCAGAAACTAAGCTTAGGACTGCAGAGACAGGGAAGATGAACAGCAAAGCCTTTTACTGATATATGAGTGGCAAAAGAAAGAAAGCAGAGAGAATAGAAAGGCTTGTGAATGGAGAAGAGTGGATAGTGGAGGACAAGGGGAAATCAGATGTGCTAAGCAACTTCTTCTGCTCTGATTTTATGAAGGAGAAGGAGAAGGATGGTCTGCTCTGCCTGACTGTGATGTGGTAACTGCCCAGGAGATATGTCAAAATCTTCCTGTTAAATAGAGTGAGAGCTCTTCCTCTAAAATTTTCCCCTTGAATTGGGTCTCTAAACTGCAGTAGCTGAGCCATCACTAATTTTATCCCATGCCCGGAGGGAAGGCAACTGAGGAGCTGGATCCCCATGGGTCTTCTCCTCATTGTTTTTTTTCCTTCTCCTCCATGCAGAAGGTCATAAAGGTTAGGTAGTCTCCACAGGAGGTGGTCAATAATATAGTACTTTTATCTTAGTATAGCATTTACTCTAGTAGGTTTCCACTGTGAGTTGAAGTTGGATGTGGTTGGATGGCAGCCCTCTTTCCATCCTGCTGTTCCCTGTCTCCTTATGGAAGTCCTGCCTCTGTCTGCTGTCAGTTACCTATTACAGTCAGTCATTGCTCAGTTCAGTCTCTGTCTGTTATCATTCATCACTAGTTGCTGTCACTCTGTCCTCACTCAGGCTCTGTGTTCACCACCTATTGTGCAGTACTTTTCAGGCTCCTTTCTAATGTACCTTAACTTGCCTGAAGTGGGGGGCTCGTGCCGAACAACACAGGGCATCGTACCTTGGGGGAGAGGGGCAGTTGATCATGCAAATCACTGTACTCAGTGGATTTAACCCATGTTAAGGTTATGCCTTTTCAGTGTATAGGAAACTATAATTTTCAGTGTTTACCAAGCTTCCACCAGTAAGAAAAGTACAAACTTGGAAGACTCAAGCCCCTTGACACCCTGACTAGTCTATGCCACTTTCAGTAGGGAGCATGTCTCATTGTCGCAGCCAAGCCATTGTTGTTTATAAATTGTGCCATTTGTATGACACACCTATAATAATCCTTCAGACTGGTTGACTCGTGAGAGTTAGTTTGGTTGTTCATTGTGAAATTTGAACATTTTTTTTTTGCGATGAGACCGCTTGCTTTGCATCCCCCCTTGTGTTACTGAAGGGGTGGGTTGAGGATAAACAATGTCCAGAAATAAATGGTCAGACAGTATTGATTGTCATCTAGGCCTCTGTGTATGTTTCTTACACTGTATCATAATTTGTTTAGTAACTTCAAGTTATTTAGTAGAATATGTTATTCAGGGATGCTGAATCAACTTATATGTCAGAGAATTTTTACCAGTTACAGTCCTTCTTAATTACTTAAACAGTTGCTAAAGTGAGAGGGCATATTTATGTATATTTTCAGTCCTGATCTAAGACAATTACATTGTAATTATATTACCCTGCACCTGATGTTCAGAAACTTTAAATGTTGCCAGAATTCTGGTAAGAGAAAACTGAACATTCCTCTGCCTGTTCTGGTGGTTGTTCAGGTGGATGTTAAAGATCCCATGGCACTCCTCGAAATAAGTATGGGAATTTCCCCGGTGTCCTGGCCAAATTCCCCCCACTCACTAAAAATACCACCAACAGCTTAATTTGGTTACCATCTGTATCCCCCCACCCCCGGGGTTGCCCCTGAAAAAGGGACTTCTAGTCTCAGTGGACCTACCCAGTCAACAAAATTCAATAAATAAATATCTATAGGAGGCAGCTGTGTCATTTGTTGGTGTATTGCAAGTTTATTTGTTTTCAGTTTTGTTGTCTGGGAAATGAGGGCCATGCAGTGCTGTCCATACTGCCTTGTCTGGAGGGGGGGTTCACTTATCTTTCTGGCCCTCCAGCTCATAACTCTCTCAGACCACTGCTCTCGCCAACTTGCTCTCTCGTCTGCTGTGTTCCCCCACCATCTTCAAGTTTGTCTCAGTTCCCTGGGTTGGGGGACGGTAACCCAGAGAGACGGCAGGAGGCAGTGGCAGGGAACAAGCATTGGACGTGTGGTGGTGGCACTGGCAGGACCATCGCCTATCAGAGCTGAAGGGGTATTTCTCTCCTTCTCCTCCGGTAGGTGCCCAGAGCTCTCCCCCACGTGCATGGTGCATGTCTGACGCTGTGGCGCATGGCAACCTTGCTTGCATCAGCCACACTCCCTTACGTGCAGCTCAGACACTCTATGGTGCCCCCGGTCTCCACCAGGGGCCGTCAGAGTGCCGAGCAAGCCCATGCCCTTCCCCCCCGGAAGAGGAGAGCAGCCCTACAGGTGCTTGATCCATCTCCCTCCTTGCCGACCACCAACACCCGAGCTTGCTCCAGGACTCAGGTCGTTGGTGTGGCGCAAGGTGTGGTGTCCCATGCCTCAACTCTCAGTGCCACCGGGCTGGCTTGGGGGGATGTCAATAAAGAAAACGTACTGAAATTGAGCCACACTAAGCTGTTTGGTGCTGTTTTTTGTGACTGGAGAAAATGTTGCCTGTGGAAACCCCTTACTCTTTTCGAGGTTGTGCATTATAGAAAAGAGCTGCTTCGAGGGGTGTGTGTGTGGGGGAGCACCCAGGTTTGGTGGCACAGCTGGTTGTAACATAACGGAATAGGTGACCTGGTCTCAAATCCCAGCTAAGGCACTTCAATACTTTTTATTTTTAATATTGTTATGAAACAGGGCACCAGTGTGAAAGATGGCATTTGGTTTGGCATGAATCAATGGCATGCATGTGGACATAGAAACTGAGCTTGCTGCCAAGCCAGACTCCTTGGTACTTGACCGCAGGGACCACTTCTAAAGGGCTACCATCTAGAATGGTGAAAACAGGGGTGGGGGGGCGAGAGCCTTACCAGTTTCTGGCAGTTGTCAAAGTTCATGATCACTGTCTTATGGGCATTACTTTTCACAGCTTTAGCTACTTCATGTGTCAAACTGCTAATCAGTATTTTTGGCTTATTTAATACCCTGAACTGGCAGGCTAGTTACTGGCATCTGCATTAGGGTTTGTGCATGTCTGTCTCCAGAATGAGTGCAGATTGTGGTGAGCTGGTCAGGGCAGGATAAAGGATTGAGCATCCCGGGGAGTCAATGCCAACTCATGGTAAGTGCTTGGTGGCACCATCTTCTGAGGCTTCCATCTGTGGCACCATTCGGCATTCATGCAGCAGTAGCAGTATAAATTCAAATAAAAAAAAAATATTCACTTACCAATGGGTTTGGGTGCCTGTGTCCAGGCTGGTGGTGTGAATGTTGGCCATTGGTGCAGAAGTGTCCCATGCCATAATTAAATGTTAAATATCATGTCCCAATAATAGCATTACTGTATGTCAGAGTGTGTGCCGTAAGCACTGCAGCACTGTACTGAGCTGTGTCAATGGATGTCACTAAAAAATGTTTTCTGTAGTGTGTCTGTATATTTTAGTCCATTGTCATTTTGTCCGTCCTTTTCTTCTTCTTCGACTAATCCTGGTTGTTGGATACCATCCGGCAGTATATTGTAATCATCTACCTCCTGGGAATCCAGAGCTTGATCTGTAGCCTGGTGAGCATACAATAGTTTAATGCTTTACACATGTGTAAGAAAGAAGCACTCATTTTAAAACACACATCTGACACCTTTTTATGTTGTTTTTTTACAGAACCAGTAGCAGACGAAATGATCCCATTGGTTGACATGTCTTCCACAAGGGTCAGATCTAAATCTCCTTCATCACCTTACACCCCTGCAAAGAAAATGAGGTATCGACAGAGCTACAGAAAAGGCTGGGAACTTGAAGCAGAATTCAAAGGATGGCTACAGAGGAGAGACAAAGGGGATGAATATGCATTCTGCCTGTGAGTATTTATACACAATTCCAGGAGATATGTTGGTTGGGGGGGAGCTGCAAAAAGTGTAAGGTGGTGCACAGATTTGTATTGGAGTGCATGGACTGCCTTAAAATAGACAGCTAGTGAAAAACAGAAGTGCTAAACAGTGTAGTATGCGGTTAGAGGATTTTGGGTGGGTGGAGACGATTGTGTTTTGTTGTAATAAATTTACAAAACTAATCCTGTCTTTTTTTTTCTCTCCATAGTCCTTGCAACAAACACAACAAAGTAGCCACTAGAGGGAAGAACGATCTTCGTGATCATGGTTCAGGAGAGAAGCACGAGAAGCTGCTAACATCACTCTCATGAAATGCAATGGTCAGCAGGTTTTTTGCACGTTCACTGGATGCTGATGTGGCATCAGCAGAATTGCTGTGGGCAAGGGCTGTGGCAGAGCATCACTTGCCATTTGCACTGCAAATCACATGAGTGGGATGTTCCCAGTGATGTTCAAGGACTCAAAGATTGCAGAGAAGTTTGCCTTAAGAAGAGCAAAACAAAATCCCTATTGGTGAAAGTCACTGGTGAAGAGCTCATGCTATCTGTTGTTGAGCAAATGAGAAAAAAACATTTCAGTCTCCTCGTCAATGAAAGCAATGATCAAACTGTCACAAAGCAGCTGGCACTCCTTGCTTGCATCCTTAATGTCCAGGGGTGGGTGAGATCATTCTTTTACAGGCTGATAGAAGTCCAGGGTACCCCTTTTGCATCTGGAGTTACATTTGATGCAGGGACCTTATACAGCACCATTACTGAGGAAAAGATGAAATCCCTCTTAAACACATTGTAGGGTTTGGGTCTGATGGAGACAACGTGATGATAGGGGTAAGAAATAATGTTCTCTCCAGACTGAAAAAGGAGCTGCCATACATTTTCAACATTCATTGCATTTACCATGTTGCCCACCTCGTAGCAAATGATGCCTGCAAAGTGTTCCCTGACGAGGTACAGAGCCTACTTGAAGACATCTGGTACCATTTCAAGAAAAGTGTTAAATGAATGCAAACCATCCAGACCTTTCAGGACTTCACAAACACAAAACCACAAAAACTTCTGAAACCATGTCAGATGAGGTGGCTCAGTCTATGTCAAGTGGCTGGGAGAATTGTGGAACAGTTTCAGTCATTGATATCACAGTTCGAAAGTTCCAGAGAAAAAAGTGCCACAGGGTTGGGAATCCGGACTGCTTTACATTCCAGTTCAGTAAAGCTGTGCTTCATGTTCCTGGACCATGCATTGCCCATCATCCTAGAGTTCAATCTTCTTTTCCAGCAGGAAAAACAAACGTACACATTGTTCTCTGTGAGCTGGAAGTTCTTAACAAAAAACTGCTAACAAAATTCATAACCACTGCCACAATTTGAGAAGCTGCACATGTTCAGGACATTGCTGTCACGAACACAGGCTATCACCTGCCATTAGACCAAGTAGCTTTTGGAAAATTAGATTGCAAAGCACTTGTGCAGTAGCTGGAAGAGGAAGGAGAAGAAGCAGAAGTTCTGCAGTTTCTTACACTAGCAAAGGAAATCTGGATTGAGGCATGTCAGCAAGTGAAAAGGAGAATGCCATTTGCGGACTACAATGGTGGCATCTATAATCAATCAAATCAATCAATCAAATCTTTATTTATCCAGGTGAAAATCATTGAGCAAGCTCATTTACAAGATGAACCTGGTTAAGTCCAAATTATAGTACTGTACAAACAGATATATTTACAATGTAAATACAACATAATAGAAATGCAAGGCAATACACAAAGCACATGCATTACCAGTCAATACACAAATCACATGCATTACAAGTCAATATGCAAAGCACATGCATTACAAGTCAATATACAAAGCACATGCATTACAAGTCAATACACAAAGCAAATGTGTTACAAGTCAATAGACAAAGCAAATGCATTACAAGTCAATACACAAAGCAAATGCGTCATAAGTCAATAATAATAAACACATGTAATATGTCAATACACAAAGCAAATGCATTACAAGTCAATAGACAAAGCACATGCATTACAAGTCAATACACAAAGCACATGTATTACAAGTCAATACACAAATCACATGAGTTACAAGTCAATACACAAAGCAAATGCATTACAAGTCAATAGACAAAGCACATGCGTTACAAGTCAATACACAAAGCAAATGCATTACAAGTCAATACACAAAGCACATGCATTACAAGTCAATACACAAAGCAAATGCATTACAAGTCAATACACAAAGAACATGCATTACAAGTCAATACACAAAGCAAATGCATTACAAGTCAATACGCAAAGCACAAACATCTGGAGGCGCTGAACCCTGAGAAACAGCATGTTTCAAGTGCAGAATTCAAAGCTTTGGCAGACGGCTTCCCCAACATTGTCGGAACCAGTGATGATGTCAGGGAACAACTTGATGATGAAACACTAGAATACGAAATGATGGCCTTCCCAGAAGAAAAGACTACCCTGCCAATTGACGAGTACTGGCAGTACATCAGGAATTTGAAGAATCCCAGGAATCCAAGTGAGCCAAAGTTCCCCCTACTTAGTCTGCTTATATCTGCACCGCTAATCCTGCCCCACTGAAATGCCGACTTGGAGCGTTTATTTAGCAAAGTCAACCGTACCGAAACAAACTACAGAAGCTGCATGAAAGGAAATACTCTGAATGCAGTATTGCATGTTTCCTTTAATAAAATGGAAGATGACTGCTTTAAATTTAAACCAACTAAGACAATGCTAGAACACTGCAAAAGCAATGACAAATACTAAGGGTGCACACATATATACATAGTGGATGGAACCATCCTAAGTAACTTGCTAAGTAACTTTGCACATGACTCCTCAGATTTCAATTTTATGAATTTATATTTATTCGTGTGCATGCATGTTAATCTGTTTATTCCACTGTTTATTGACAATGTTTCTGAAGCCGTCCTTTTCCCATCAGTATTTCCCCACCATCATTTTTCTATTGTGTTATTACTCGCAGAGATCTTGGAGTTGTAGCATAATTATGTGGCATGGTTTTGGTGATTGTGCACTTGTAAAATAAATGAGAACACTTAAAACAGCTTTAACATGTGTTGTAGTGATTTTATTGACAACCATAATGAAGCAAATTGCGAACGTAAATTGGTTTGAACATACAGGAAAATCTACAGGAATTTCACTCAGTTTTACAGGGAAAATTAGGGTGCACTACAGGAAAATGCTTTGTCCAATCTGGGAGCACTGTGTAAGCTCAATTCTAATTTTTTTTTTTTTATTTAGTTGTTTAACCAGAAGTAGCACACTAAGCTGAAAGCTTTTTTACAGGAGCGACCTGGGAGCACAAGGAAGTTAAGGGACTTGCTCAGGGTCACACAGTGTGCAAGTGGAAGCTGTGGGATTCAAACTCAGGTCTGGTCTGCTGGATGTCACCAGATTTGCAGCTCAGAGCCTTAAACCACTGCACTTTGGGCCCACATTGATAGTTCAGTATTATCTTGCCTTGAACAACTTGATACTTCATGCAGGGTACGGCCAAGCTATGCGCCTTGGCTCAGATTCAGTAATTATAAAAGTCTAAACCCATTTGTCTATTACAAACAAACCCAGGCTAGTCAATTATCCTTGCATTGGGTATCCAAATACAATGGTGCCAGGTCTCACATATGGTCTACTGGCATTCCCTGGCACTAGCAAAGCCATCCCCTCAAAATGGGATGTAACTTATAACAATGGCTGTCATTTTGCTGTGGCAACCTCATTTCATGCACCACTGCCACCCTATATGCTGGCATAGGCTGGCTTTCCTCAGCAGGACAATGTTATTGCCTTCTGGGCTACTTCCTGACAGACTGCTGAGGTCTGGTTCCCCCTTCAGCTCTGGCCACCCTCCTGCAGCATCCCAGCTATACCTACCACCTGAGATTTGTTTACTGTTGTCTACTCTAGGAGTACAGATGTTTCATGGGGTTTAGGTAGCCTATCTTTTGCTGTATACACCCCTAAATACTGGCACTCCTTACCTCCAAATATGTGCTGCTGTCCCATGCACCCACCATTTTTTAGAGTTCTAATGGACTACCTCCCCCTCACAACACCTTGTCCCTGTCCCCAATCTGACTCCAATGGCTGTCACACCTCATTATCTCCATGTATGCCCCCCCATATTAGGGGACTTACCTGGAGTGTCTCCTTGGGCTCCGCTGATGCCCACTGCCTAGCAGACATCCAGTAGGGGATGAGGACTCCATGTCCCTTAAAGAGCTCCACCCAGTGTACAGTGTAAATAGCCTGGGCTTGGTCCGAGTATAACGAAGCTCGCAACCAGCCAGGCTTTGCCCTAACTGACTCCATTCTACCATCAATTTCAGAGCAGAGAGAGCAATTTCATACACTGTAAATATTTATTTCTAAATACTTACTGTTGATGAATAAGTAAGTGTTTGTGCTGCCAGTACTGAACTTTCTGATGGGAGCCACCATCTCTGGTCCTGGGCTCTGCAATTGGACCAATTAGAACCAAGGGGTCCTTTAGAGGTCCTAATTACAATGCCTTGTGGGTGAAACTGTGAACTTTCCTTGTTGGCACCTAAATTATCCAATAGGGGTGCTCAGATTGTGATTGACAGCAAAGTTAGCCAACAGGAATACAGGGATGCCGGTCTTCAAGCTGGAACTGTTGGAAACAAAAGTTCAGTTCAGCCAGGGCCCGAGAGAGAGAGAGAGAGAGAGAGAGGGAGCCTGTGTAATTGTGCTCCGCTTAAGCCACCGAGAATGAGCTCCGGTGAGGGCTGAAGAGAGGTGCAGGGAAAAGGTCCGTTTGTCTCCCTGCAGGAGCTGAAGGGACATAGTCTGCCTGAAAGCGAAGAGAAATAGACTGCAGCAGTTCAGTTGACATCTGCTTGAGCCATTGAGAAGAATAGTTGCAGTGTAGCTGCTGTCCACAGGGAGAGGCCTGTGTTTGCCTCCTGTGCTCCTAGATCAATTCCTAGAGGGGATCAACTGATTCCAGAACTGCTTAAGCAGAAAAGAGGCAGACTGTCTGGTTTCTGTAGTCCAGTGCTAGAATTTGGAAACTGGCCATAACCGTGAGAAGGAGAATTACCTTGCTCCTCATGCCACTTGCAGTGTGGCACGAACTGCTGAGAGGAAAATTGCTTTTGGGACTCTTGTGTAAAAAGGGGAGCCAGTTTGTGTGGAGATTGTCTCCTGCCAAACATCAAGTGGTGGAGACCAACGTAGGTCTCATCTGTTCTGGTAGCTCCAGTTACTCAGCTACCAGACAAACATATCAAGTATCTAATAATACATTTTCCAGCCTGGACCCATCCCATCCATGGCCCAGGGAGACTGTTCCTGTACCAAAACCATCATCCTGGTGAGAGACCAACTTTGGGTATTCAGCCCCTGCACAGCAACAGAATGCACGTTGCAGCCACCTACAGAGAAAGGCCATGAAGAGAAGGTGAGCCATGTTGGCCCAGGTCCCCACCAACATCCAGAAGTGTCTTTAATTTTGCCAGTTGAAGCATCATCCTATCTGGGTACTGTGAGTAGCTCCCTGCAACAAAACATCAATTGTGTAATCTGATTTGTTTTACCAGCTTAGAATGTTTAAACGTGACTGGGCCATCCGGCCAGGATTACAAAATGGTATATGGTTTTACACGTGTGTTGTTCATATTTAATCACCCTTTCTTCCATCAAGGACCGCAGCTACAGCTGCAATGCCAGACAACCCATGACACCATTCAGACATGCCTGTTTTCCACTCTGGGTACCCAGCAGTTTGCATAGACTGAGACATTCAGGGACTAATTCATTACCAGCAACTCAGATCTGTCTGTTTACAGCCTAACAATAATTAGCTTGACTTCTTGCCTCTCCCTTGTTCATGTCCCCTCAATAAACCTGATTTACTGTTTTACCCTTAACTTGGCTAGTGAGCATATCATTACTTGCTTTAAAGTTACTGAAACATTGGCAAAGTATATTGAAAGTACATGGTTGTGTTATTGAAACTGTCTTTTACAGGCGGTTGCAGGGTGAATGCCAGATGCCTAGACCCTGCTGGTAATGGATTGTACATGAGCATATCATTATGGCTGGCATTAGCCTGTATTCAGCATGTTAAGTGTTACAGTTGTAAAACTAAGTGAAAAAGGTTACTAGGTGGGATTGTGGATGGTTATAGCTTTCCAGAGGGCTGTACCAATCTTGTTAGTTACCCACATAAGAGTTACTCTGGGTGGAGGCACCATAATTGTATGTATGCTGTGGGTAAGGAGACCCTGGTAGCTGTTATTTTTTGAACCCAGGCCCCTCAACCTGTACCCAGGGCAGCAGGCAGGGGCAGTAGCCCTTGGTATAATGGTGCCAGGGTTACAAACATGGAGGTACCAGTGGGATTACTGCCCCCTAGTGGCCAAGATACCAAACTGCAGCTACTTTCCCTTTGAATACTGGTATTAAATGAAGGACGGGGCTGGACTTAGACTTGGGATCCCTGCCCATAAAATGGCCATTCATCACCTGTTAGGGTGCTGTGAAGTTGAGGAGGTTGAGTCCCACAAGGCATTGATGTTATTGGATATTCCTCTGGGTATTGACAAAGCTACAATAGAGGAGGTTGTGAGTAAAGTCAAATGTTTAGGTAAAGCTACTGTAAAAGAGTGAAATGCTGACTTATTTGCTGAAACAATAGTGGCCATTATTGAGTTTAGCATCCCTGTAGATCCCAAGCAGGTATCCCCTGTCATTATCCCTGAAGAGTCCCAGGTGGGTTGGAGAGTAATCACTATGCATAGTGGGGCATTCATACCTGTGGCATCACCCAAGCTAGAGGGTTTCAAAGATAAGCTGGGGAGGTTATTAGCAGCAGTGGGGCAGACATGGGAAAATTTAAAGAAGGCCTTGGAGACCCCAGGGGATGTCATGCCTACGAACCCCTCCCCTGCTAATTCACCAGCTCCCTCACTGGTATCTTTGCCTGTGCCCTCACCAGTGCCTATACACTCAGTGAACCTGTATTCATATCACAGATTGAGAGTGTTCTCTGGTACTGTTCCCACATCCCAGGGGGAAGATGACTTAGAGACTTTGATGGACTGTGCATCCCCCCGGTCCAAGAATGGCAATGTGCAGAAGCAGAGAATAGGAAAAGGCTTATGGAAAGTTTAAGGGGTCCTGCACTGGAAGCAATTAGATTTCTATGGTTCACTAATCCTGAAGCTTCAGCCAATGAATACTTGTCTGCATTAGAAGAGGTCTTAGGTAGCACTGAATCCGGAGAAGACCTAATGTAGAAGTTTAAGTTCACCAAACAGTGGAAAAATGAATGTTTGTCAGCTTATGTAACCCATTTGGAGAGGGCCTTGTAACAAGCCCATAGGAAAAATGGGGTATTGGTGAGTGACTTGAACAGGGTGTGGCTAGAACATATCCTTAAGTCTGTCTGATTTTCCAGTGTACCAATGCTGAAGTTGAAGTTTCAAGATCACAAAGATGATCCAGCTGTATACTGCTGACTAATGAAAGAAATCAGAGAAGCTGAGAACAAAGAATAATTTTGGGATCCTTATGCGGGTGCTGCCCATGTGGCTTCGGCCCCTGAAAAGCCTGTTGAAAAAGAACCTGCTCTTGAGGCTCAGCAAATTAAAGACTTATTAAAAGAGTTACAGGAAGTAAAGGCCAGTGCCCAGAGTGCTGTAGAATTGGTTAAAGGTCAAACTGTTCATCTTTCTGCTGCTGAAGTCGTCAGTGAAGCACTACCTTCTACCACCAGTGCAAGTGTTCAAGTCCCTGGTGGGGAGTCAAATGATGATATGCTGAAAGAAATGAGGGAGCTGAGAGCCTTGGTGCATGATCTTGCCCAGTTGTATCACCAGCCTTCATCCTGGAGAAGGCCCAGTGAAACTGAACCTGGACCCAGGCCTAAATATGAACAAACATGGTCCTTACCCTAGCCATAGTCAGACTGAAGAACCTGCTTGAACACATAATCCTAGGCCAAATGTACTCTGCTACCATTGTGGAGAAGATAGACACACTAAAAGAGTATGTCAGTCTCCTGAATGTTTATGGAAAGTAACAGCCAAGCTGCTTAGCTAAGTGAGACAAAGTGGTCTAAAGCCTCAGTCTAAACCTCCCTACAAGCCTTATGTTGGACGGTCTGCTGTTATGCACCCTGTAAACAATGCTCCTCTAGACTTGACGGAGATGGTGGGTCCGTCCATGGAGAATGCCGTACATATCGATGGCATCCCGGCCTGAGCCATGTTAGACAGCGGATCTCAGGTCACGATAATATTTAAAGATTGGCACGATCGGCACCTATCTGACCATCCTCTACAGCCTCTTGATGGACTGCATGTGTGGGGGCTAAGTGGCAAGTTGTATCCTTATCTTGGATTTCTTCGAGTGTGGCTGCCTTTCCCCTCATCTGTGGCAGGCGTAGAAGATTCTGTGGAGACCTTAGCTCTTGTATGTCTTCCCTCTGGTCTATATGATGGGATTCCAGTGTTAACAGATACCAATGCACATATGTTTGACTATCTTGCTCAAATGTGCCAAGAAAGACAAGTACAAAAGTCTGGAAGAGCTCTACATATCCATGCTATGGTTTAAATAGCATATGAGATGCAGATGCACCCAGAAGAGGATGACAGAGATAAGCCTGTGGGATTTGTCTGGAAAAAAGATTCATCAACTCTTGTTCTTCCTCAAATGTACAATGTAGTGTCAGTGGAGAAGAGAGACTGTGCAAAGATGTGACTAATCGACTACTGATGCTGGACACCCCCGAAGAAGGGAAACAGCCCGAAGGACTTCTGGTTGAGCCCAGTGTGTTGCCTGTCCATGCTCACGCCTATGCTTGGAGAGTGATGGTCCAAATTCAGAATGTTATGGATCAGGACATTAAAGTTTACCAAGGTTGAACCCTGGCAAAAGTGTACTGCACTGACACTGCCGTGTTGCTGTCCAAGTGCCAGAATGGAGCAGAGTGTGAAATATCACCAGACATGTTTGATTTCAGAGAGTCTCCCATTCCTGACAGCTGGAGGGAAAGAATCTGTCAAAAACTAGCTGGGCGAACCAAAGTGTTCACCCTCAAAGAATGGGATGTTGGTTGTGTTACCGGGGCTGACCATCATATTCACCTGCACGACGAGAGACCCTTCAGGGAAATGTCCCGATACCTAGCTCCTGCTGACATCGACTACGTAAGGCGCCATCTACAGGAAATGCTTGCGGCTCGTATCATACAGGACTCACACAGCCAATTCCGTCAGTTTAGTCCCTTTTGTCATGCAGGAAAATGTGACACTGCCCAGATGAACTGAATGCCACAGTTTCCTGCATGACAAATGGCACTAATTGCCATTAAAATTACATTGCTTTATTCAGTAGGTCTGCTGCAGCATACTGCAGAGAGCTTTAAAAGTGGGTTTCATTCTGGGGGAATGCCATTGTACAATACAGCCAATTCCCTGCCTAAGCTGATCTTCCCTGCATCTTCCAAAGTAATAGTTAAGCCCTCCACACAATACCTTAAGGACCACCCCTATAAAGTTCCCAGGGTTAGCCGAAAAGTTCAGGTCTATTGTTCACAGAGGTCCAAGCTTAAAGGTTTCAAGGGAAAAATGGAGTTCATATGAATAACTGTCTGAAAAGATATGGGGAAAGTGAATTTAGTAATGTTGAGCTAAAATGCAACTAATTAAACAATGCAATTGCATCAAGAAATATCATTTAAAGTATAGCATGCTATAATGTACATAGTCATAATATATTTGCACAAATATTGTATATAACAATGTGTGGTTGCAACTTGTATATACTAGAAAGTCTTAATAGTAATTGTTTTTGGGTTATAGACTTGACGTGTATACCAAGTTTCCTGTGCAGGGAAGAGTGTAGCCTCCCCCTCCAAATTAGGGGGCTTACCCCTACAACTACAAGCCATGCTGAAGCTAACCAGCATCGTATCAATTAACCCTACAAAACACTAGCTATTTCTAAATTAAAAGACATACTGTATGTAGTGCTACTAGGCCCCCTACGCCAAGTCAACTTCCTAGGTACCAGTTGGCCCTCTACTTATTAAGCTGAAATGTGTTGCGTAATTCAGGGCAAGGTTAAAGCTGGAATGTACTGCATATATAGCATAAGGACTTCTATTGAGTATACCTCTTGTATTATATATTTTTTCTTTGTTGTTCTACATTTTATATCTCCTGTCTATGTAATTGCGAACTGTGTGTGTATGTGCCTCAGGACCTCCTTGTGAATGAGCTGGCTCAACAGAGTCTTTCCTACAATAAACTTGAACTTCAAGTTGAACTTACCTGCAGTGTCTCCCTGGCTTCACTGATGCCCACTGCCTGGCAGACGTCCAGTAGGGGATGAGGAGTCCATGATTGATGGTGTGCTGCTGTTGCTTTGTGTGAGTGGGTCATGCTGTGCTGCCACACTGTCCCTTTAAGAGCTTCAGCCAGTGTACAGTGTAAGTAGCCTGGGCTGGGTCTGAGTATAAGGAAGCTCGTGACCAGCCAGACTTTGCCCTAACTAACTCCATTCTGCCGTCGATTTCAGAGCAGAGGGAGCCCTTTTGTGCACTATAAATATTTATTTCTAAATCCTTACTGTTAATGAATAAGTGTTTGTGCTACTAGAACTGAACTTTCCGATGGGAGCCACCATCTTTGGTCCTGGACTCCTGCAATTGGACCAGTTAGAACCAAGGGGTCTATTCAGGGTCTTAATTACAATGCCTTGTGGGTGAAACTATGAACTTTTCTTGTTGGCACCTAAACTGACCAATAGGGGGCAGTCAGACAGTGATTGACAGCAAAGGTAGCCAACTGGAATACAGGGATCCCTGTCTTCAAGCTGGAACTGTTGGAAACAGAAGTTCAGTTCAGCCAGGGCTCTTGAGAGAGAGGGAGCCTGTGTAGTGTTCAACTTGAGCAACCGAGAAGGAGCTCCAGTGAGGGCAGAGGAGAAGTGCAGGAAAAAGGCCTGCTTGCCTTCCTGCAGGAGCTGAAGGGACTTAGTCTGCCTCAAAAGTCAAAACGGAGAGAAAGAGACTTCTGCAGCAGTTCAGCTGGAATCTGCTCAAGCCACTGAGAAGAACGCTCGCAGTGTAGCTGCCGTCCACAGGGAGGGGTCTGTATTTGCCTCCTGTGGCCCTAGATCGATTCCTAGAGGGGATCGACTGATTTCAGGACTACCTACAGTAGAAAAGAAGCAGACTGTTTGGTTTCTGTAGTCCAGAGCTAGAATCTGGAAACTGTCCATTCCTGTGAGGAGAGTTTCCTTACTCCTTGTGGTATAAACTGCTGAGAGGAAAATTGCTTTTGGGACTCCCGTGTAAAAAGGGGAGCCAGTTTGTGTGGAGAACATCTCCTGCCAAATGTCAAGCGGGGGGAGACCAACGTGGGTTTCATCTGTTCTGACAGCTCCAGTTACTCAGCTGCCAGCCAAACATACCAAGTGTCTAATAAGGCATTTTCCAGCCTGGGCCTATGCCATCTGTGGCCCAGAGAGACAGTTCCTGTACCAGAACCATCATCCTGGTGAGAGACCAGCATTGGAGATTCAGCCCCTGCACAGCAACAGAAAGCAGGTTGCGGCCACCTACAGGGGAAAGGCCATGAAGAGAAGGTGAGTCATGTCAGCCCAGGTCCACACCAGCATCCTGAAGGGTCTTCAATTTTGCCAGCTGCAACATCATCTTATCTGGGTACAGTGAGTACAACCAGGGTAGCTCCCCTGCAACAAAACATCAATTGTGTAATGGTACCATCTGATTTGTTTTACCAGCTTAAAGCATTTAAATGTGACTGGGCCATCCGGCCAGGATTACAAATGGTATATGGTTCTACAAGTGTGTTGTTCATATTTAATCACCCTTTCTTCCATCAAGGGCCCCAACTACAGCTGTAAGGCCGGACAACCCACGGCACCGTTCAGGCATGCCTCTTTTTCACTCTGGGTACTCAGCAGTTGCATAGACTGAGAAATTCAGGGACTAACTGATTACCAGTAACTCAAATCTGTCTATTTACAGTCTAACAATAATTAGCTTGAATTCTCGCCCCTCCCGTGTTCATGCCTCCTCAATAAACCTGATTTACTGTTTTACCCTTAACTTGGCTAGTGAGCATATCATTACTTGCTTTAAAGTTACTGAAACATTGGCAAAGTATATTGAAAGTACATGGTTGTGTTATTGAAACTGTCTTTTACAGGGGGTTGCAGGGTGAATGCCAGATGCCTAGACCCTGCTGGTAAGTGGATTGTACATGAGCATATCATTAAGGCTGGCATTAGCCTGTATTCTAAGTGTTAAGAATTACTGTTGTAAAACTAAGCGTAAAAGGTCACTAGGTGTGATTGCGGATGGTTATGGCTTTCCAGAGGGCTGTACCAATCTTGTTAGTTACCTACATAAGAGTTACTCTGGGTGGAAGCACCATAATTGTATGTACACTGTGGGTAGGGAGACCCCGGTAGCTGTTAATTTCGAACCCAGGCCCCTCAACCTGTACCCAGGGCAGCATGCAGGGGCAGTAGCCCTTGGTATAATGGCACCAGGGTTGCATCCACTTATTGCTGTAAACTCATAGGGTGCAATTGATACTGTTGTTCTGCACTACACACCTTTTACAAATTTTCACTAACTTTGCTGCTCTTTATGTGAGCTTCTCTGTCTCTGCAGTGTTGAAAAATCTGAATTTATTGTTATCTAGTACTTCTGGTACTGCTTCCTGTATGTGGGTATTACACTGTAGGTTAATTTGTTTTTCCCAATTTTAAATTGACACTTTAATCAGTTTAGATTTCTAATTATGACCCTGCTGCTATTTGCTACTTGATGTTATTACTGTAATGTTTCTGTTACTGTCCCATGGCATGCCTGAAAATAGACATTTGTATGCCTAGTGTAATTGTGTTATAATCAAAAATATATTTACAGTGGGTATCTATTAGATTTTCATATAAAATGAGTGGTACATGATAAACATGTAATTAAGCAAAATAAATCATTGGATACGTTTCCTTTATCACCATAGAAAGTGTTTCATCAGAGTTTGTAGACAAATCTTTGTTAACTGCATGCTACTACCTGTGTTTGATTACAGAGTCATACTTTATGGCCAAGCAAATAAGCCTTTCTATAGGCTCAGAGTAGGATTCACAAAGTAGATGCACTGGGCATAAATGAGATGTGCCGGTGCAGCAGGGAAATGCACCATGGAGTGATTCAGAGAGAGCACAGATGCCCCTGTGCAACCGGCATGCGCTGCACCACTCAAGATGCACCGGAGACCAAGATTAATGATATGCAGTGCATCTGGAGGGGGCGTGCAACTGCATATACAGCACACAGCCATTCACAGAGTAAAATGAATGCACAAATATGGAGCATTCACAGCACAAGTACCAAATGCACCAATAGGAGATAAGTATAAAGAAGTAGACTTGAGTGCAAGCCCCAGCAGGCTGACCACAGGATAGCAGCAGCAAGTAGGAGTACAGCAGCAGCTGAACACAAACATGGATGGAGCACCTTTCCTGATGGTCGGAACGTTAGTGTGGATGAGGAGATGGATGAACCAGCAACATGGCAGCAGAAGGCACTGTAGGCAGCCAGCCCCACGACGGTATTGTGCCAGACTAATGTTTGAACAGCTGACAGACACTGAAACAGTCAGCCGATACCACCCGAACAGGGCAATTCTGAGGCTCTGCCATGACAAAATGCAGGCACCCACTGGAAGGGGTCATGCCATATCAGTGGAGACCAAGGTGACAATAGCAATGTTCCTGCTGACCAGGGGGACCTTCCAGAGGTCAGCTGGAAACACCACTGGCATATTCCAGCTGTCCACATCCCATCTCCTCACACAATTCCTCACCGCACTGCTCCCATGTGCTTTGGAATTCATCCACTTCCCAAGCACACAGGCAGAGTGGACAGAAGCCATGCAGCAGTTCCACAGAGTGGCATGCATGCCAGGTGTTATAGGGGCCATTGACTGCACCCACATGGCAATCTGTGCACCACTTGGTGAGGATGCCATGACATATGTAAACCACAAGGGCTACCACTCTGTCAACTGCCAGGTGCTGTTCAATGCCAATGGGTGCATCAGCAATGTCTGCACCACACACCCTGGGAGTACACACAATGCCTTCATATGGCACCAGTCCACCCTGTGCCATCTGTCCAAGACTGGGAACATACCAGCGGCCACCTAGTAGGTGGGTGGGGCATGCATATATGTCCAGGAACAGGGAACAATGGTGCAAGAAATTATGGGAGGGGGAGCAGGTGTGCATGGGCAATGGCAGGGACTGTGCAGGGGGAGCTGCACAGGTAGGACAATGGAGGTGGGCACACTGAGGGAACTGCGCACACAACAAGGGGGACAGTGCAGCAGAACAGTGCAGCATGGGAGGGGGGTGAAGCACAACAGCAGGCATGAGTGGCAGGGCAGAACACATCACATGCAGCCATGCATGGGTGACCACTGGGCAATGGAGGGCAGACAATGCCAAATGAAAGAGATGTGGGCAGCCATGGCTGCATGCACGGCAGGTACAGGACAGATGTGTGCAGCCAGGGCAGGCCATCGCAGGTGTGAGGGGGTTGAAGATGCACACAGCACAACAATAGCACCCCAGACATGCATGGTGCAATGCACAGGTGACCCACACAGGCAATGCACTGAGGCAGGCACATGCCACCCATGCCACCCATGCCACCCCAGGCACAGGTAGCATGGTGTGTGGGCCGCAATGGGTGCAGGCAACAGGTGCCATGTGAACTGTCACCCAGGCATTGGTGGGAGGCACCATGGCCACCATGGACACGTGGGCAGACACACCCATGCCTGGTAGTTGCTGGGTCAGCGCCACTGGCCACAGGGGTGGTGGCCACCACCCCTGGAGGGGTACTGCAGTGAGACCAGGAATGCCATGCTCACTGGTATGATGCTCCCATGATCCTAGTTGAATATGGGGTTGATGGGGATGGGGGATGTTTGGTGACAATGTCAGCAGCAATGGGTCCACCTGACACTGTGACCTGGGCATGAGGCACTCCTGGGGGGGGCGGCTGGAGGCCTGGCGGCCACGTGGTGCACTGTTTGCACACACCACCCCGGCAGCATGTGCAATCCACTCCAAAGCTGTGGTCATGCCCACCCGTAGTAGGCAAGCCTCTGCCAAAGTGTCCCACAGGGATGGCGCCAACGGGCAGGTGAGGTGTCAGCCTGCTGCAGTGCATCCATTGTAGGTGGACGCACTACATCAGGCCACTGAATGGGCAGGGATTGGGCTTGGGCAACCACTACACATTCAGAGATGGCTGCATCATGGTTCACCGCTGCCTGCTGTGGCACCACAGTGCCCTGCTGACCCATGCCAGTGGTCCCCGTCCCCACAGCAGCACCAGGCACAGAGCCCACAGCAACCACCACCGTGGGTGACTGTACAGGCCCTGTGTTGTGCCAGGGGATGCAGGACTGCCATCGCCGGATGGTTTCACCTGTGCATGCACCTGTGCATCAGTCGTTCCACTGTTAGCCATGTTCCCCCAAATTTGAGTGGCACCTGGATCAACATCATCATCGCTGTACACCCCCTGCATACCGGATGCCAGCACCAGCATGGTGTCCATGATATCCACCCTGACCCCTGGGTTGTCATCAGCCATACCCAGAAAGCTGACCAGCCATGAGCGGTCCTGGTCACCAGCCATGCCACCGGTCGCCTTGAGGGTTGGACAGCCCTGCTACCACTGGTACTACATCTGGGGCTGCTGTGGCATTGGAAGGGCCTGACACAGCATTGTCCTCAGCCCCAGCTGCAGCCCGGTGTGATGGCCTGGCAACATCCCCTGCAAGGCAATCCTGCAATGCGCCCACCACAGCAGCACCCATGACGTATGATGGAGCTGTAACAAAAAGAAGGGATACATGGTTACAGACATGTGTGACAGTTGTGTTCAGACAGGCATGTACAGGTGCTCATGCACGTGTGCCAGTGGTGCACCTGACATGCCATGCAGGTGACAGTCAACACCAGTTCCACTGATGCAGCCAGGCACTGGCTACAGCAGGACTGCACCAGTGCCGGTACATGCCCCCTTGGACATGTATGTGACCGGCACAACACCCTGGACACCATCCACAGGGATGAAATCACTGAGGTGCAGCGGACCCACACACCATGGGTGTCCACCCCCCAGCCTGCACATGGCCGGCCTGTCATGCGAATGCACAACACAGTACATGGATGAGGCTTACAGACCCGTGGTTGATGCACACAGGCACATGGTTGAATAGTGACCCACAGTAGGGCTGTCAGGGCACACACATACACACAGGATGAGGCACAGTTCCCGGGTCATGTATACTCACAGTGCTGCGATGGACTGCCACCTGTCTGGAATCTCCCTCTCAGAACACCCTGCACAGCTGCCCGGCCCATGCTGGCCACCAGCAGCTCCTCCGTGAGTGTGAGATACACACCTGTCTGTGGCCTACCATCTGTCCCACACAGGGAGGCTTCAATGTGTGCCACCTTCTCCTTGGCTCACCTCTTCTCATCATTCAGGTGCTTTCTGCACTCCTGGGGTATTCTGTTGAACTTCCCAACAGCATTGACATGCCTTGCCACAGCCTCCCAGCCCTCATTCCTCAGCTGGCGGCTGCCACCCCTGCCAGCAAAGATGTTCTTGTGGATGAGGTGGGCCTCAATCAGTGCCCTGTCCTCATCTGTGGTGAAATTGGGACATCTATGTCCCACAGCTGCGTCCGTTCCAGACATAATGGTTTCTGTGAGTGACAATACGCAGGCATTAGCACACAACAGGCAACTATGTATGTGTGAAGGCACAGAGTCTGGCTGCTGCAGGTTCACAGCACCCTGTCTGCATACTCTCACCCACCTGCAGTGCATTTCTGGAACAGGACATAGGACTGTCAGGGACAGCTGGCCAATGTCAAGCACAAATATATATCGCGCATCCACCTACAGCGCATTTCCCACACATGCACGTCGGACATTGGGCATTTCCTGAATACAGCACAAATGTCACGGTGCATTTCCATGTATGCACAATGCTAGATTAGTGGCATGACAGGTGTAGTGCAACTGGTCCGGTGTTCCTGACCACGCGATCCCCTGCGGGTGCGCATCCACATCCATATGCATGATTACCATTGTGCCACCTATCTCGTTGTGTGCGTGTATTGTGCTGCAGCATGACATCGCATCAATGCACACCTGTATTTCATGGCACAACACTGACAGTGTGTGCGCAGCGACAGTGCACTGTGTGTGGCATTGCTTTCCACTCACAATATGGCTAATCCGCGTGGGATGCGCATGTGCAACCTGATCGTGACCCATGACCCTGTGTTTCCACCCATGTGTGGCACTGTGCACATGCATGGTGACACGCTATTGGTGGCAATTGCACATTGAGATGCTGCAGTACTGCGTTGCACTGTGTGGTGCTCGACGGCCAATCATGCATGTGGCGTGAATGTGCCATTGCACACCAGCAGCCTGATCTGTACACACCTGACCAGGGGACACTGAGAGGAAACATGCCACGTGCGCAAGGAACAGGGCCCAGGGCCATGAACCTGGGGGAAGTTGAGCTCCTCAACCTTGTGGCACTGGTGCTGCAGGCGGAGAGACAGCTGTTTGGGTCAGATGACCTCATAGAGCCCCGCTCCACGATGTGAACCAGGATCTCTGAGCGGCTTGTGTGCCGGACAGGGGTTGCCCACACTGGTGAGCAGTGCAGGCACTGTTATGGTGATCTGCAGTGCAGGGACCTGGACAGGCTCAGGAGCCTCCAGGAACATGCAGATAGGGTAAGTCACAGTACACTACAGATTCACAGGCAGGCTGAGGTATGTGTCTGGAGGGGGGCTGACACACTGCACACCACCACACACACACACACACTCACACACATATGTGTGGACTGTGGAGCACCCTCAGCGTGTGGTGTGCTGGTATGACCACCAGGGGTAGCCGTGTGCAGCATGGTGCATGAGTGGGGGGTGCATGGCCACTGTGGCGTGCATGGTGTAGTATGGCTGTTGGCATGGCACACGTCCAGTTGCACACACACATGGTGGGCAAGGGCTGTGGTGCTGTGTGTTGCTGCATGCTGTCATGGGTGCCTTAATTTGGGCACTGTGGGGGTGGTACCATCACTGCATGCTGGCACTGGTGTGGTTGCTAGGGGCTGGGGGGGGAACTGACATGCCTCCCATCTCCTCACAGTGATCTATGCTTTTGTTCCTCTTGCAGGGCCGGAAGACAGGTAGAGGACCATGGCTGAGGTGGAGGTCAGGTGCGATAGGGCCGGTGTTGGAGCCCATGGACAGGGACGAGCTGGTGCAAGTGAGTGTCTGTTTTGTGCATCCTCTGTGTGTTTGGGGGAGTGGTACCTCTGCCAGCCATTGCCAGTCCCTTGTACATATCCGTGTGCTGCTGGTTGCACACACACATGGGATGTGGGTATTGCAGTGTGTGCTTGGGCCACAGTGCACCTGGCCCCTGTGTATCCCTCCACCTTGTGCACATCTGATGTGGACCGTGGGCATATTGTGGTGCTCCAGTGGTGTTTGGACAGGCCCTGCATACCTGTGCAGCCTGCTGGCACATACTGTGTGGGACATGGCTGCGTGCCCCTCTGTACTGACCTCTGCATGCACATGGGGGCCATGTGCTGTCTGAGTACCACTGCACAGTCACAGTGTGACACTGTGTGCCCCCCTGTTGCTGGTGTGTGGTGTGCCTGGTGGGCTGTTGGCCATTGTCATGATGGATGCCTCCCGCACACTCCCGCGGTGGGCAGGGAGGGCCAGTGTGGAACATGGCACTTAGTAGCTGTTGTCTGTGTCCCCCGCTGTAGGTCCACTGGGTGTACAGCCAGGTATGCACAGTCGATGGAGGCATCAGGGATGCAGCTCCAGAAGGCGATAAGGAGGACATTACACCCACTGTACAGGCACCAGAGACAGCTCCTGCAGGCACTGACCATGCTGGTCAAAGTGCTGAGTGCCAGGGGCCATAGGGGTGGCCACCGTGCTATGACCCAGCCTGCACATTAGGGACATGGACTTCTGTAAATAGCCCCTTGTTATTCTACCCCACAATCATTGCCCATCCACATTGACTGTTGCTGTTGCTGTCCACTGTTCCCCCACACACATACCACCACCCTCCTGTTTACCTTTGTTGTTGTTCCTGTACACACCCCACACCTCACCTTCCCTGTTCCTACAGCCTGTTGTTCTTGTAAATAGTTATTGGTGTTACATTGATTTTCACTAAACCTTCTTCTATTGCAAACTGTGGTCATTCACTGTACCTTGTGCATGTGCTCTGTTTTGCTTGCTGCTGTCCGCTGTCCCTTTGTTCCCATCCACACATGTGCACTTGCGGTACTGCGCACACACGCATCCTGTCCCCCTGTCATGGCAGCCTCACTGTGCACCCTCCTTGTTGCCTGTGGTGTGTGGGTGGGCATTGAGGCATGCTGCCTTTCTCAGTGCCCCTGTTTTGTGTGTGGTGCATGTGGGCTGCATCTGTTGCGTTGGTGCCCTGTTGTTGTGCCGCTCTACTTGTGGTCTACATTGCCTGTGGGCATGTTACACCTGTGCAGGGTGTGGCCTTCGGCCTGTCTGCAATTGTGCCCATGCACCTGTGTGGCATCTCCCCTGTCCACACCACTGGGTTCCTGTGCACCAGACTTTGTACGGCAACCTCTGCCATGCTGCATGGTGTCTCTCTGTAGCTGTTGCACACCTTAACAGGCACCCTTGGGCGTGGCATCTGTACTTGTTGGGCTCCTGTGTGGGGTGTGTCTGGTGCTTCCAGGTGTTTCTGTGTGTGCTTTGTCTGAGCACCTCTTCTGCTGTGGCCACTCTGGTGACCTTTGGCACTATGGTCCGTCTCTGCCGGTGTGTACCCCTGTATCCTTTGTGTCACTGCTGTTTCCCCCTGTTGGTCCTTTGTCCCTTGCTTACTTGCTCCATATTCACTGTTGTGATGCCCTGGGTGCTGTTGCGCATCCCTGTTGCACTGGGGCATCTCAGGTTGTGCTGTGCTACAACTGTGCAAGTCACAGTGGGGATGCGCACAGTGCATCTTGTGGCGCATCCTTCTGTGAATCACCCTGTCTTGGGAAGGTGCATCTCATTTGCGTCCAGTGCATCTGCTTTGTGAATCCTGCCCTCAGTGATTTGTACAATAACCTGACCTGCACTGTTTATTAGCAGTCGAGGGTGAGTACCCCTAGGAGATAAAAGACACATACTCCTACTGCAATTGGCTTTCATGTGTGCCCAATTAAAAGCCCCTATTTTTTGAACAGCCCTGCTACTTTAAAAGTCTCCAGACCTGGTTGATGGTGTGCAGCTAGCCTTGAGTTTAACACGCCTGCTACTAAAGGTAACTTTGGATGCCACGCATTTTCCTGCCTTGGTTGTTATGTGTTTTTTTTGTATTTATTTGTTTTACCAGGAAGAAGGCTGCATTGAGCAGAACTCATTTACAAGGAGGTTCTTAATAGGACAGGCAAAAACACAATAATACAAAGCAAATCACAGAGTACAGTGGGAAGAAAAGTAAAAAAGATATATACATTATATACAAAAATCAGAAAAAAACAAGAAATACATAGATGATATGCAAAGGAAACGAGTAGAATACATGATTTATCTTCACAATAGCAGTTTGACCTCGGGTAATTTCTTGAGTGGCGTAAGTGACGAGGGAGGTGTCCGAGGTCAAACTGCTGTTGTAAAGATAAATCATGTGTTCCATAGGTTTTCCATTGCGTATCCAATCTATGCAATAGGAAGGGAATTTCTGGGGATTTTTTAAATTATTTTTTTCAGAAGTTTTAGTTTTTTTTTGTATGAATTCAGTGGGATTGTTTTGTGTTCGTGCTGGAGAGAAGGGTGGTTTGTCTGGTTGCTGTGTGTGTTGCTGTGCAGCCAATGTTGCGACGTTCAGGGCAATGTTTTTATTGGTTAATTTTTTATAGATGGGAGGGCCAAAGAGTTTTGAAAAAATGGTGGCTCCATTTCTCACTTAGCGAGAGGTGGGGAGAGCCAGTGTTGCCTCTCTGTGTTTTTGGCTGCATTTTTCCCCCACAGTACAATATTTGTTTTATTTTGTCTGTATGCCTTTAGTGTCTAGTTGTGGTTTGCAGAGTGGCAGCTGATTCTCTTTGATGTAAAGCGGCAGCCAGGAAGAGTGAAGTTTGACAGAGTGAAGTAGTGATGCCAGTGTCATGTCGGTGTGTCTTTGGTGGGAGTATTTTTTGGCCTGATTTCTCCTGCCTTTAATTTCTATTTATTGTTTGCAGAACAGTATGAAATTAATCTTCAGAAGCCAGGCGATTCAATTTGATGGAAAGCAGCAGACAGGAAGACAGAAGAAGTAAGCCTGTGAGGGACTGAAGTCCTTCTGTCATGGAGCAGAGAACATTGTTTTTCATTTGAGGAAACTGGGTGACTGTGGGCTTCCTATGTTGCTAGTAGGTGAAGAATGATTTATTGAAACAGGACAGCATCATCTTAGGCATGGCTGGAGGAAGCGAGCGGCGTCGGACTGGAGTGGAGAGAGAGAAAGAGCAAGGGTGTGAAAGCATGGATAGCTGGGCTGTGCGGGAAAAGAGAGTGAGATAAACTGATGAGGTGGACGCCTAAAATAAATGTTAAATTAAATGTTTTTTTTAAAGTACTGAATAATAGTGCATGCTGTTTGTTAAGAAATGTCCAGTTTGTAGATGAGATTACCTGCTGTGAAAAGAGGAACGGGAGGTCTGCAGAGTGGGCTACTGAGAAAGGTGGAAGTGTAGTTCCGGCAGGAGAGGGTTTGACTGATGGCAGGGTGTTGGATAAATGGTGGTTGATTGACGTTAGGGTGTTGGATAAATATTAGAGCCATTGTTTATCCAACAGCAGTGAGAATAAATGAATTTATTCCACTGTTTATATGCCCACATTTATTGCATAAATGGAAGTAAGGCACAGCTACAGTGAATAAAACAGAAGTATATAATCTAAGAAAGAAGCTACAGTGATAGTGACATATAACAACTTTGACTGTAGAGTGAAGAATCTAGTGGCAAGTACATTCATCCAAGCAAAGATTATTCAATAACATTTCAAAGGCTTTGAGGCTGACCAGAGTGCTCAATTTAAGAAACATCTTATGTCCAAAGTAGGGATGGGCTACCGATGTGTACCCAGATCAGGTAGTGTGGGTATCATCTGTTTTTAGCTGGGTAGGGTAGTTCAGGTAAAGTACTACCCTACTGGTGTAAAAAAAAATACATCACAGGTCAGGTATTGTGGTTCGGGCAGTTAAGCCTGGGTTGGGTATTTACTTATGTTCCCCTGGAGGACTGGAGTTTTTCCCTGCCATCAGGATACTCACTTGTGACCATCCGGAGCCATCATGTGATGACACTCCTACAATGACAGTGCACGTCCCAGGGGCTATATGAAGAGAAATAAGTGCCACAGGCAGCATTTAGCACTTAGTGTGTAGTGCACTGCTAGCAATGAGATAGGAGTCAACTCAATTGATTCTCAACCATGAACTAGACTGAGAAAACAAACAAAAAAAATCAACGGGGGATTTTAAAAAAGAATATTTTTTTTTGTGTGTGTGTGCTTAGGTTTTGTCATGTAGTTTATGTCTCCCATGGCACAGCAATCCCTGACTTGGGCAGTTCAGTTCAGCAGCTTGCTGACTGTGGCAGAGCAGGCCTCAGTTGTCCAACTCCTGAAATTTTAGTTTAGTTTAGGACAGCTGTGAACCAAAAGGGAAAGACTGTTGGGGAAAGAAAAAGAAGTTTGCTGGCTGGGTATGGGATGGGTCACCCATTTTTGCATTTGATGCGCTTGCACACCAAACGTCTTGGGACAATAACGGGAAATGAGAGGTGTGTCACTGCCAAGCCAATTACAAATGAAACTGCAATGAGTTTGGCAGTGTACACTAATGGCCAGGCATTCAGGTCATGACAGCAGTTCAGCTTTGCTGAGGTGGAGCATTCGCTACTTAAAAGAAATGAACCGCTCCAGTGGGAGCGCTTCATTTCTTTCTGTAGCCCGGACTCCAGCCATGCACATTAGAGTGCACACTAATGCACATGGCCACAGTTATGGCCTGTCTTTGCTCCCTCTGTCCCCCACCCCAAAAGTTTAAATGTTAGCCACAGTGCGGCTTTCTCTCCCTGTGCTCGGTTCTCTGCACCCCCCGCCTCAACATTGGCTATGGTGCAGCTTCTGTTAAAGCTGACATCGTGGTGCCCAGTCCCTGTGTCAGCATGTATCCCCACCATTAATATGGCACACTGGGAGCCCACCCCAGTGTGCCAAAATGGGCTATTAAAAAAATAAACCAGTGAAAAAAGAAAACTGTCCCCCAATGTCTTTTCTTCGATGCAGGATCCTGTATCAAACTGGTTTGCTCCCCCAAAGTCTTTTTGCTGACATCAGGGTGCCCAATTCCCAAGTCAGCATGTATTCCCCACCCCACATTGTGGCACACTGGGATCCCACCCCAGTGTGCCCAGATAATTGTTTTTTATATTTATTTATCTTTCCGACACCAGAATGCCCACTCCCAGTGTTGGATGCCCCCCAACCCCCAAGCCCAGTACTTTCTTTAGCCAACAGGGGTGCCCATTCCCCTTGTCAGCAGCATGTATCCCCTCCCCCAACTCATGTGGCACACTGGAAGCCCACCCCAGTGTGCCCAAAAGTATTAATTTTTTTTATATCTGTTAATGAAGAAAACTGTCCCCCAATGTCTTTTTTTAACTTGCAAAAAAGAAAATGGTCCCTCATCGTCTCCCCAGTCCCCCTTCCCTATCCCCATCCCCACCCTACCACTGAGCACCCTCCTCCCTGCACCCCACCCTTACATAATACTTGCTTCTGGAAGTTAGCGCTGTCATCTTCTCCGGACCAGGACACGTCTGTACTCTTCAAAGCCCACCACCGGCAAACTGAAGAATCAAAGGTAAGTGCCGTATAATGGCAGTCAAGGGGGAGGTTTCAACTTATGTTAATATCTCAGCCATTTTTAGGAATTTAGGCCCAACATTTTCAACATGGGGTTCTTGGGACAGCACCTTGTGAACACTGTCACTGTCATTTCATTACTCTGTCCCAAAAGGTGATTTTTGCAGTCACTGCATGGAATCACCTTTTGGAACTGATTAACAAAACAACAGTGTCACTGTTCATGAGGTGGGGTCCCAAAACCTATGTTACAAATTTGGTGAAAAATTCCAAAATGACTGTTATGAGCGTATGCGTAGTTTATATACTGCATTTCATAATGTCACCAATTTCTACTATTTTTACTCAGATTTTCAACATTGTTATTTTTTTACACCTCCTTATGAACGGTATATCTGTCATTTTTCACATCCTGCCCGAAACATGTTTTTGCACCTGTGTCACAGAATGGCACGGTCGCTGTGCGAAATCAACTTTTGGAATGGATTAATGAAATCACAGTGTCACTGTTCATGAGGTGGGATCTCAAAAAGGTCTTGTTGAAAATTTGGTACAAAAATACCCCAAAACACCCGAGTTATGCGTGGTAATTGAAATTTCGCTATGCATGCGCATTACTTTGGCAAATTTTTATATTTTCACTCCAAATATTCAATATTGCCAGTTTTTTGCACCACCTCATGAACAGTGTAGCTGTCATCTTTCTCATCCTGCCTGAAATGTGTTTTCACACCTGTAGCACCAAATGACACAGTCGCTGCACGAAATAACCTTTCGGGACTGAGTAACGAAATGATAGTGCCACTGTTCATGAGGTGGAGTCTAAAAAGGCCCATGCTGAAAATTTGGAGTGAAAATACCAACAAACACCCGGGGCATTAGGGTTTACAACCTTAATGCTCCACCCTCCCATCCTGTAGAGATTGACAGGCGTCAGGTGTGTGACTTGGGGTTGTCGGCCTTAATGCTCATGCCATTCCACCCCACCTCCACCCTGCATCCAGTGACAGGCATTGAGGTGTGCCTTGGGGTCTGTGGCTCTAACATTCACCTCATTCTCCTATACTGCACCCATCTCAGTTTATTTCCTTATGGAATGGAGGTGAGCATAAGGGCCGAAGGCCCCAAGGCACACCGCGGCGCTTGTTGGCGTCTGCAGGGTGGGATGAGGTGAAATGGCATGAGTATTATGGCTGATGACCTGAAGACACACCCCCAATGCCTGTCAGTCTCTGAAGTTTAGAGGTTGACGTTAGGGTTGGAAACCCTAATGCCTCAATAAAGAAGTAAATCAAGGAGGGGAGGTGGACATCACCTACTTTGATTTCAGGAAAGCCTTCAACACTGACCAACATAGAAGCTGATTAACAAGATGGGTAGTCTGGCCACAGGGCACAAGCTGATAAACTGGGTTAGAAACTGGCCGATGGACAGCAGGCAAAGGGTGGTGATAATGGGACCCAATCCGGGAAAAGGGTGGTGACCAGTGGGGTATCTCAGGGATCAGTCCTGGGACAAATCCTGTTCAATGTCTTCATTACAGACATTGTGGAACGGCTAGAAGAAGGGGTCTGTCTGCCTGTTTGCAGATGACACCAACATCTGTAACAGAGTGAATACTCCAGAAGGGGTGGAGAAAATGAGCAGGGACATGGAGAGGCTTGAAAAATGGTCTGAGGAGTGGCAACTGAGGTTCAATGCAAAGAAGCCTAAATAATGCACCTTGGAAGAGGGAAACCTGGGGAGAGTTACAGGATGGGGGGGGGGTTGACAATCACTAAGGAAGAAAGGGACCTAGGAGTTATCAGTTCCGATTACCTAAAGGTGTCAAAACAGAGCACACATGTTGCAAGGAGGGCCAGTGGCATACTGGGGTGCACAGGCAGAGGTATCACTAGCAGAAGGCGTCAGAACATCAGTGACTCTTCAGATTGGGAAGTTCTAGGCACCCAGTATAACTATTTTTATAAGCATTACAGCATTTTATCTACTGGAGTATTTGGGGGCATCTATGCAGTTACAGTATTTCCCTGAGATAAGGCACCCATATATTGGGTGCACATGCTTTTTAATTTAAATTGGTGGATCTCTTTAAATGTAAAAGGCTCTCTGTTTCTCTAACTACTACAGACGCTCAGGCTGGCAATGTCAAATTAACAAAGGAAGTGGGGGCATATCACAGTGGCCATATAGGAGAATATCTTATATTGCCATAATACTAAAGGCTGTATTTTTGAAACAGGTGCAGACTTGTTCAGAGCAGCTGTGCTTATCATACCTGACTCAAGAGAGCCCCTCGTGAGCAGTTTTCTCTGTTTAGGTTAGTTAAAAACAGAGTGTTTCACATTTTGTTCTGGTCAGGGTAGGGTAATAGGATAGTAAAATGATTAGGGTAGTAACTACCTGACCCTAACCAACTACTTGTTTTTCATTAGGGTATTTTTAAGGTAGTTTAGAGGTATCTGTGGGTAGTATTTAGGGTAGGGTATTTTACTACCCACCCATACCTAGTCCAGAGGTACACATTTTTTAGGTGTCTGGTGTTAAAGAGCAGCTGACGCCTTTGGAAAAACTTTGGAAAACATAATATTTAGACACAATTCAGCTTGTATTTCATATACATGTATATATATTTTACAGATTTCTTCCCTCCATTGCTTATTACTGAAGAAATTGCCACAAAAAAGCAAGTTTTTATCCCTCAGAGTGTATCTGCCTCTGTAGCTTATTCCCTACTTGAAATTATAATGCTCTGTTGTGACATCATAGTCTGTTGCCATGGGAATAACTATGATGTCACAAGCAAAGTATTGTGACATCAGGTTGGGAAGCTACAGTAGGAGCTGATGAACCCTCAAGGAACAACTCTCTTGTTTTCATGCGTATGACCTCAATAAGAAATAATGGGGATAAGAAATACAGAACTAATGAGAAATATAAGCCGCTTTGTGTCTAAATATTATATTTTTCAAAGTTCTTCTTGGGGCATCGGTGGCTCTTTGAGCAGTGGCCAGTCAGTGTTGAACACCTTCCCATTAATACTGTACCCTAGCCACTGCCTGTTGTCTTTGCTAACTGAAGTTGCATCCCGGCTTGTCCAATATGCTTGCTTACCTCAGGATTGTTGCTGAAGCCTGTAAGTTATCATGATGGCAGCTCATTGTTTTTTTATGTTGTAACCTGCACTCTGTTAATTACATATTGTGTACTGTTATGATGTGATCTGCATAAAAATTTTGTAACTGCATATTTGTTTTCACTGTGGAAGCCAATTAAAAATAAGTATCTGTTACTAGCATATCCTGTAGGGTGAGGATGGTGAAGGCTATGCTGTAGCAGTCCTTCAGATAACTGGTGTATTAATAAGAGTGTTTCCCTTGGTATTTTCATTTCTAACACAGGAATATTTGCTTTTCCACTTTGATGTCCTTATCAGGCCAGCCTGCATGGAGAAGGCCCACCAGTGTAGGGAAAGTCTTATCATAAATTGCACTCTTTCAGCTACCAAAATAAAAGACCAACAGCTATATAAAGTATATAGGAACAAACACTTTGCCAAGTGATAAGACTTATTGTAACCCATTCTAACCAAGAGTGTCTCCATGTTTTTTTTTTCTCATTAGTGAGGGGGAAGGGCAGCTGCAATCTAAGGGTGCTAGCTGCGCACTCGAGCAGACTTGATAGACCATGAGGCCTTTTTCTGCTGGCAGTTTCATGTGTTTGTGTTTCTTTTTTTGGACTGAAAACAGAGAGTTACAAACATAAATACCATCAGAAACATTACATTACACATGAGCAGTACTACTCATTGTTTCTTGAAAAAGCAACTCATGGGTACTTTCATCTCTATCTAGATATGTAAGTGCTGTGAGATAAAATAAGACTTAGCAGACCGTTAATATAGCCTCTCTGTTAGCAATAACCGAAATGTGTTTTTTTTCCTTTAGAGAACTGTTTAGCCTAGTCTTGCAACTCTGATGGCTGCCTGCAGTGACCTTTATTATTCTGTTCCAAAACACTCTGGGTAAGAAAAATGTGTCAAGTCCTGTCTGGCTCCCACCCCCAACCCAACCCAGCTTGTACTTGTACACTGGTGCTATCCTGGATTCTGCTAAACATTTTTTTACTAATCTGCACTCCATGTTTACATGTTCTTTTTCTGTTCCCCTCAAACCTAACAAGGGAACCTCCCTGCATGTCCTTCATATTCCTATCTCACCTGTGGAGCTTCTGATGGATCAGTAATACATGCATGCTGTAGCCCTAACTTTTACCTCTAGTAGCCAAGCTGCTAACCTCCAGTTTGTCTTCACAAGTGCAATCTCAAAGGCTACTCCACATCTCCCAGGATATTCTTCACTCAGCTCGCTTGACATTCCAGAGGGAGGACAGGGCAAGGAGGAAGGGACCCAGATAGACATGGTAGGCATGGTTTGGAAAGGAGACTTCTTCTATTCCTGTCCTATCCCATTTTTTATGGTTCTTACACACCCCCATTTATTTATCCTGTGTGAAGGAGCATGGCAATTGCCTGATAGAGTTGCTGGAGGGCTCAGAAAGACACACCTCACCATTGCTCCCCTGCAGGTTTCACTCAGGATGTCAGACATCTTCACATCTGTCATTAGAAAGCCAGGCTTGGCTCTGTCATCCCACCCGGGGGACTGCATATTCTCATTCTGAAAACTCCACTTCCCTTAGTAACACAGGAAAGAGCCTTACTGAAACAACTCTCCATCCTCAAGATAGAAGGCATCTGAGGCAAATGCCTGTGCCCTACCTCACTTGTTAGCTTCAGGTATCCTGAGACTGAGACATGAACCCTGGTCATGGTTGGCAAGCGACAATGGTGGACCCAAGCAGCAGTATGGATCCAAATGGCAATGTGGATAGCAAGCAGCAATTCTGCCACTGTGCCGGCTGGCCTATCCTGGTCTAGTTGTGCATCACATTTCCTGATTTTGAAACCCCTAGTCATATCATCCCAGTCTCATTTTTTTTACAGTGAAAAACCTCCGGTGCCCCAGCCTCCCCTCATATATCTTGTCACCAAAAGTTGATATCAAAGTCCACACTCAGGACAAAAAAATTATCTGAGCATCACATTTAGTGTGGTGTCTGTTACAGCAGAAGCTTCACAACCCAAATTTACATTTGAGAAAAGGACATAGGAAAGAGCAAGCAGACAACAATGTGAGGCTTAGCACAGAATATACTGTAAAAATACAATTTATTCAGTGCAAATGATATAGCTTTATTTGGTGGAAAACTGTACAGGTACAACCCAGGAACACCTAAGAATCAAAATAATGCATTTTGTGTGATAATGCTTTCTCATGGGATACACCCTTCGTCATATAGAGGCATAGAAATAAGGAAATTATATCAGAAAAAGACTATCATTCATAATCTGCATGAAATAACCTATCTTACCCCTAGACTTTAATCTATACATGGTTTTTGTCTGCACGATCCACCCCCATTTTTACTGCCTTGCTGCTAGACCCCTGAGTAACTACTAAGCCCTTTACTATATCCCAACTGTGCTAGAAACCATTAATGGTTTTGTCATCCCACCCCTCCACCCCGACCCCAGCCTGCTGACTGCTCCCACTGAACCACTCTCTCTGTAAAATAAAACTTCCTGTGTCCCTCCTGAATCTTCCCACCTCATGTTCCTCCTGAATCCCCCACCTCATGTCCGTCCTGAATCCTCCCACCTCATGTCCCTCCTGAATCCCCCACCTCATGTCCCTCCTGAATCCCCCTACCTCATGTCCCTCCTTAATCCCCCACCTCATGTCCCTCCTGAATCCCCCTACCTCATGTCCCTCCTGAATCCCTCACCTCATGTCCCTCCTGAATCCCCCAACTCATGTCCCTCCTGAATCCCCCCACCTCATGTCTCTCATGAACCCCCCACCAGCTTCCATGTATGTCCCTATGTTCTAAATGCTCTATTCTTGTTGAAAAGTTTCTCACTGTTTACCTCTTTTATTCCATTTAGAAACTTGAAGGTCTCATCTCACCCTTCTCTTGTCTAGCTTCTAGCGAGTACATATTCAGTGCTCTAAGCCAATCCTTGTAGGATCTGCCCTGCTGGCCCTGAATCATTTTGATTACTCAGCGCTGCACTGCCTCCAGCCTGTCTTGGTCTTTCCTTAGGTGAGGACTCCAGATCAGGGCTCAGTAGTCCAGGTGTGGCTTAGCCAGTGATCTATACACAGTTAGTAACAACTCTTTCCTCCTGCAATCAAAACTCCTCCCAATACACCCAAACATCTTGGTTGCCTTCCTGTATGCCTTGTTACATTGTCTAGATTGTTTAAGGGAGTCACTTATAATTACTCCTAGGTCTCTTTCCTCAGAAGTAGTGATCAGCTTAACCCATTCTATCCAATACCCATCCAATATACAATATCCAGGGGTTCTTGTTCCCAGCGTGCAACACTTTGCACTTTTTGATATTGAATTTCAACTGCCAAACCTTGGACCTCTCCTCCAACCTTTGCACATTCCTCTGCAACTCCCTTATTATCATTCTCACTGTCTACCTTACCGAAGAGCTTAGTGTCATCTACAATTTATTTCTTTATTTATTTAAACATCAGTTTACAACCTTTGAGCCAGAGGCTCATTTACAAAGGTACCTCGTCACAGAGAGGACAAAACAGTACTAACAGGCTTTTACAAACTAACAGTGTACAAGATTTGGAAGAACATGAAGATATCAAAATGGTTACGATTTAGGTTACAAGTACAAGTAGGTTTAGGATAATCTGTGCATCAGGCAAAACAGGGGAGGTCTATACATCAATATGCCTAGCTGAGACAGACGGAGAGGCAAATAGAACTATATATAGAGGAGGTAATAGGTTGGGTGCAGCCACTCGGGGAGCTTTGTCAGCGTGATTGAGCAAGGGTAGACTTCGGAACAGTCACAGCAATGAGATGCATCTTGCCCTAAATTCCTTCTCCTATGTCACTGATGAGCATACTGAAAAGGACTTAACCCAGAAACGATCCCTGTAGCATCCCACTATTGACTTCACTCTCCCTGAATTTGATTGTGTTTACCTCTACTGTCTGTCTGCCTCCAACCAACTTCCAGCCCATCTATGACAGCTATTTATTTATTCAAACGTTTCACCAGGAAGGCATGCTGAGCATTAATTGTTCATTTCCAGATGCGTCCTGGGGGAAGGGGAACTGGTGATGCAAGTACTACAGAACAAGATACAAGTTTAAACACAGTGGTCTACAAGGACAATATACAAGATACATAGAATACAGTAAGTGCAGCACAATAAGTTAAAATACAATGGTTAAATTCAAATGAACAAATGAACAGATGTAACAAAAGCATTTACAAACAGGGAGGTGATCAATGATCATAATAACTGAGAACAACCTGGATCCCTTGAAAACCATTGTATACAGGAGAATACTGGGGAGTAGACCTAGAGAGCATTTTGGAAATAATCTCAAGTATTATGCTGGGCAGACCAACTGCAACAAGGCAAGGGGGGGGGGGGTCAATGATAGAGCAAAGGTTTTAGGTGGTTCAGAAACTTTGGAAAAGGGCCGGGACGTTTGGCATGAGCAGGAGTGGGAAGTGTATACACGCAGGAGGGAATAGAGAGCTTTGGGTGAAGGTGCATTACGTATATTTCTTCTTAAAAAACACAAGTTGGTGCTTAATCAAAAAAAAAGTATTATTCAGCAGGGATAAGAAAGTGTCTGGTAAGGTGGAATTAATTACAAAGACAGAAGATATCATTGCATTGCAGCAAGTTAGTTCCTATAGATATCACGGTATGAGGTTGGATAGTGGCATGTGGTTGGATGTCCACATAGCCAAACTGTTGGGCAACCTGGGCAGAATATTAGGGGTATTACACAGAGCAAATCATGCATGTCTAGAGAAGTTAGGCAACAGGTTGTTAACACAATAGCTCTCCCAGTACTTAATTATGGGGACATTCCTTACTCAGGAGTGTTGGGGAGGGAGCTGGCAACACTAGATGTATGTTACAATAGGCTTGCCTGCTTCATCCTCTAAACCCCTGTATGACCCACCATTTTCAATTATAAACTAACTTGGAATACAACTGGTTAAGTAACCACAGGAATCACCATATATGGACCCTAATGCATACCTGATTACAAGTAAGTATAAAACCTTGTCATCTGACAAAAAGCCTCTTTGAGATCAGCCATGGGCTTGGAAGTAGTTGTCCCTTTAAATAGTTTAGAAATAGGTAGATCTTCATTCTACCACTTAGGGCCTGTGTCCTGGAATGCAATTCCTTGCAATTTAAGATCCGCCACTTGTACAATTAGCATGTATAAAGTCCTCTGTCGAATCTTAAAACTAATGAAACCTTGCCATGCGATAAAAAAAAAGTCTGACTTATTCAACCATCATAAGTCAGGGTGGCTACGGGGGCTTTCTTTATTTCCCACTACTTAGTCCACTTATATTACAAACTGATATTGTAATGTATCGTATGTATTTTTTTTTGCCCATGTATGATAATTTGATTGTACATAATTAATAATTTGTGACTTTATTAGACTTTGTATCGTATGTAACGTAACTGATGTATTGTCACAGGGACCTCACTGAAAATTAGCCTTGGCTTAATTGAGTTTCTCTCAATTCATATCTTATTATGAATAACATTGTACCATACCAGTCTATACCATGTCCTTCAGGGCACCTATATCTTCTAGCTTGGAAAGCAACCTTCTGTGTGGCATGGAGTTGAATGCCTTCCTGTGGTTGAAGTAGAGCAAATCCACTGCATGACCCTTTACCACTGTCCTAGTTACCCAGTCAAAGAATACTACCAGTTTGGTCTGACAATACCTCCATGCCATGAAACCATGTCGTTTACTGTTCTGGAGCCCATTTTTCTCTAGGTAGTCCACTAAGTTCTGTTTGACTAGCATTTCCATCAGTTTACCACAATGGTAGCAAGACTGACAGGTCTGTAGTTGCCTGGTTGCTCCTCGTACCCACCCTTGTAGAACAGAACTACATCTACTACCGTTCAGTCTTTCAGAAGCATCCTTAACTAAATTGATCTATTGAATAGCCCTGCTTGGGGTTCAGCTAATTCCAATGCCAGGTCCCTGAGCACCCTTAGACGCATCACATCTGGTCCCAGGGCCTTATTTATCTTTAGGGCTGCAAATCCTTTTCTGACCATATCATTTTTAAATACCTTCTGCCTCATTTATGGGATCCCCTTTCAGCAGCCTTTATGCTCCTATCCAGCAAAGATTTGCTATCCTCCCTTCTGAATACTAAGCAAAAGTAGTCTTCCAGAACGGCTGCCTTCTGCTAGTCCTCTTCTATTACTCTGCCCCGCATGTCAGCCTAACAATTCCCCCTTCTGTCTTTCTTTTTTCCCTAAAATATTTGAAAACTGTGTTTCCCTGCTCTTGCCCCCTTCTCAATATGCAGCTCTGTGTCTGCTTTTGCATCCTGGACTGCCTTTTTGGCATCCTTAGTTGTGACTTAGTATTCCTCAATTCTTTATCCTCCTGTTTCTCCTTGTACCTGATGAAGGCCTTCTTTTTGGCCCTCACTGCCTCTCTGACCTTTTGAGAGAAGAAGATTGGTCTCTTGCACCAGTTTCTCTTGGTAACCATCCTCAAGCCTGACTTTGTTGCCTGAGAATTGCCCTTTTCACTTTCTCCCCATGTTTCCACTCCTCATCTGATTCTATCTACTCCAACTAACATATCCCAGACTAATTCCCTCATCTGGTTAATGTCTGCTCTTCCAGAATTCAGAACTTTAGCATTTCACATGGGCATATTGGTACCAACGGTCAACTCAAACCATATCGTGTTAAGGTCACTGGACCTCAGTGGTTCCCCAACCTGCACTCTGTCCACCATTTCTGAGTTGGTGAGAATCTCTTTGAGAATGGCAGCCTGCCTTGTTAGTCCATTGACCAGCTGTATCGGTAGTTAGTCCTGCAATGTATCTTGCAGGGCCTGACTTCTGGTGCTCTTAGCTACTGGAATGTCCCAATCAGTGGCTGGGTGGGTGAGATCTCCCACTACCACACCTCACTTTTTATGATTCCCCTCTCTTTTCTGCCCCTAGTTCCCTATTACCCACATCCTCCTCTCCAAGTTATTGCTAGATCACATCCCCATGTACAGTTGCTTACCTGATGCTGCCATTAATGCAACCCAAAAACAATCCAATGACCCCATTCCCTCCCCTGATGGACCCATCCTCCACTGCCTCAATGCTTTCCCAGACATAGAGGGCTACCACTCTTTCTTTATCTTTCTCCCTATCCTGCCTGTATACATGATGAAGCCAGGGGCTGCAAGGTCCTAGTCATTATTCCCTGTGGCCCAAGTTACCATAATGGCTACGAGTCCAACCATGCATGTACCACCATCACCTGTAACTCACTAATGTTGCTTCCCAGGCTCCTGGCATTTAGGCAGATTGCTTTCCATCTTGTGCCTAAACCCCTCATGTTTTTTACACATCCTCTCTCTTCATCCTCCTCTAACCTCCTTATTTTCCTGTTTTTTTGCAAGCAGAGTGAGACCCATAATAAGGCCAAAGTAGCTGGACTGCTCTGTGTTCGTGTTCCTCTTGTCATTTTGGTTATGGGAGCACCTGATGATACCAGGACAACTTTTGTTGTTGTTGAACTTCATATTTTTGACTTGCTACCCAGGCTGTAAGCAGTCAAGCTGCTATTTGTCTTAGCTGTCCAGAAGGGCGTATTCTTATGTTCCTGCCAGGCTGTAACACATAAAACATTTTCACTAAATGAAGTGACACAACAAGCCACAGCAGTTGCAGTAGAATGTTCAATCTGACAAGCACTAGCTTGGCCACTAGACACGGCAAGAATAGAATGGATTTGTTAACTCCAACTTTTGATACAATCGAAGGGAAGGTTAGCATTGTTAGAAACCAGTCTGCCAACCTGGAAAAGCTGATTACTAAAGAGATAAGCTTGTATTACAGTATTAATTCCCTTAAAATGTATTTGGAAAAAGGGTGGGTGCCCCGTGAATTAAAAGTAGAAAAACAGCCAGCCTGCGGTTTGGAAAACCTATGCCATAGAGAACTATGAGAGGAAAACATGAGATTAAGCTCTGAAAACTTTGTGGAAATATTAATTAAAGAAGATGAGCATAATCATGCCATTGTATTGCAGGAAATAGCAGTAATTCACAGTGAGCTGACCGCACCCCCTAAATTGGAATTAATGCAAAAGTTAAAACACTAACAGAAAAAGCAATCAAAATTGAAGAGAAAATCAAAGATAGAAAAAAGGAAAAAATACTTAGAGATAAGACAGATTACATCAGTGAAAAAAAAATGTACAGTTGGGACAGGTGCCAGGGATCTAATGGGAGAGGCAGGTCTCAACACAAAAGCAGCTTGAGACCCAGATGTAGAGGTCAATCCAACTATACCAAAAAAAATACACATAACCAAAACAATTTCTCACTTTCACCTAGCAGCCATAGAGCTGTGTGTTTGTGAAGAGCAAGACCCACAAATGACCTCAATGAATTCACCAGAAGAGCAACAAATAATCATAAACAAAAGCCAGAAATAAAAAGGAAGTCATGCTGCAGGGGCAGTGGCAAGCTCAACAAGGCAATGTCCAGTGACACAGAATCAAACACGCCACCAATCTCAGTAGCTTACCTTTCAAAAGGAACTTTATCCCCTGTACAGCTAAAAGTACTGTTCCATGGCTTATTATTATGTGTTCCAACAACTTCAGTGAATGAATTCAAACTTCACTGTGATATCTTTAAAATATTCAGGAAAATTAACTTACATAAGTATTTCAATATCACTGATACTACGAGAATAGGATTTGAATGAATTACCAATGATCAGGTGGCACAACACCTACAGGATGAAACAGCAGTAGCAGAAACAGATGCCTAAGAGCTGCAAGAAGCCAGAGTGAATGACCATAACTAGATATATACCATATCAAATGAGGAATTCAGTGCAATGTTGGCTATAGCAGAAAATGAACTGATAAGTAAAAATCCCATAATGCACCCTACTATCAGCAAATAATCAAAATGTATTCCATCTAATCTGAGCAGCGCTGCTGCAGAAGTCTCAAAAAAACAGTATTAAAGGGGACAGCAGAGCTATTGGACAAAACCAAAAATAACCTTCATTATGCAAATTTAACTGTGGAGGAAAAGCAAGTACTTGAAGATATAGAAAAAAATGACAGACACCATAATCAAGACCTCAGACAAAGGGGTCAATGTGGTGATATTGCACCACATTACTACAAAGCAGAAGTGGAAAGAGAACAAACAGGTATCTTCAGTTACAGGAAATGAAATGACAATCCGACAGCCATCTTTAAAAGAAAACTCAACCAGGTTTTGGAGCCATCGGCAAAAAAGGAGTGAATCTTAGAAAATGAATTGTTAGCCCTGAGTTCTTGACAACCCTATCAGACTGGAGTTATATCATGTGCCAAAGTTACACAAGGACTACCAACATCCACCAGGTAGAGCAATAGTAGCCAGCAATGGGTCTTTGATGGAAAAACTATCGGGTTTCATTGAGTGCTTCTTACCGCAGTTTGGAATACAATTATAATCTTTCCTAAGGGATACAAAATCTGTATTATGGAATGGCAAGGAAAAATGTAAGAAGCTGATTGGCTGCTGACCCATTGAGACTATGATGTTATTATACAATAACATCGCTGTAACATTGGATTTGTTGGATTAGCATGATTGTTTACATCTTCTCTTAAGAAACAAAAATATTTTCCAACACTAACAAAAACGTTCTTTAAAATTAATCTTTTATTCTGTATATAACAACAAGCCATTGTATAATTGCAATAAGACACTCTGGGGTGTGTGTTATTCTGTAATAACATCACTCCTGGAGTGGTGGAAGCACTTGGCTTTGCCTCGTGCTTCAACCCACCCCAGGAGTGATGTTATTACACGATAACACACATCCTGTCATGCCTTATTGCTTAATTACGCATTTGTAGGGCCTAAGATGAGGGCCAAAATACACTTGGTTGACCATTCATGTCACAGCATTATGTACTGCAGTTAACTACAAACAGGGCCTCCATGCAGTAAAAGTCATACCTGAACTGTATTATCTTGATTTTTTTCCACAGAATTCATAGTTACAGCCATCAAACTAATATTAACTAGTAACTTCTTTTTGTTTGATGGTACTTATTACTTGCACACAAGAGGAACTGCCATGGGTAACATCAATGTCCCCCTCCTACAATAACGTATTCATGGGTTAGTGGAAGACAGGGGCCATCTACAATCACATGGCAAACCCATTTCATGATAGCGTAATACAGTGGTCCCGTTTTATTGATGATGTGCTTTTCATTTGGAGTAGCATGGATGATAAACTGCAGGATTTCTAAAATACATCAATAATAATCATTTGCGACTGATCTTTTCTTCCCTTCTCCCAGTCTCCTCTCATTTATTTTATTTTTTGCTTCCCCTTCTACTGTCTACTCATATTCATTCTTTTCCTTTTGTCCTTATTTCCACTTCCTGCCTCCTTTCCTTCCTCCTCCCCCACACACACACACTTTCCCTTCCCTCCCATCCTCAGTTTAGTCCCTTGCTACTAAAGCAAATTTTTAACTGTTCTAGAAACCTTTACATCATTCTAATTCTGTTGTTTGCCAGTATGGCCTCAGATACATAAGTTAGTGGTTAAAAAAATGTATACCAACTGGCTGTGTGATCATTCCTTTCTTTCTATTTACAGATTATTAAGGGAACAAGGCTAATACCCACTGATATAAACATTTAATATTATGCTCCACAACCTGAAGCACCACATACTGGAATATTTATTGTGAAACTGTAACAAGTCTCATCTGATGTGGACTAGAACGGATTATTCAGTTTTGCATGAACTTTTTCTGATTTAGAATTTTTAGACAAATTTTGTATAAGAGCAATTATAGTTTTTTAGAGTTGTATGATGTTTTTAGTAGTTGCATTACCACCTTTGCACTTCTGCACAATTGCACTGCTGAGGTTTCACAGTAGTGTCTCCAACTCTATCAGCAAACTTTCAGTATTCACTTGTGAGGCCATTTAGGAAGGTGTGTACATTTTAGCAGCCGCCACTGAACAAAATATAAATGCAGCAGCCATGAAAATGTAATTATAGAAACTAAAACGTAGACACATTTTAAAATGCTGTGTAGTGGAGGTTTTTAATGGAATCTCTTACACTGCCGTACTCCAGTAACTATACTTGCAGCAGTTCACTGATAGCGCTTAATCCCAGTCCCATTTGCAGTACTCTGCAATACCTAACCCCGTTTTTGTTTTTGAATTTCCTCAGCCACGGAATACCTCAATACTAAGCAGCAATGTAATAAGGGGAGTTTAACTTTACCACTCGGCCATGTGACTGTCATTTGCTGTTTTTTTCCCCAGTTGAATTGACAGTGCTCCTTTGCACCGAACACTAAGTACACAACATGCAAATGTGAAACTAGTTAAAACTACATAGTAGTTACATGTAACTGCACAGTAGTTACATTGCAATTACAATATAGTTATACAGTAGTTACAGTGTAATTCATGACACAAAGTAAAGTGTTACCAACAGAAGAAAAGTATAAACATTTTCCATGGGGTCTCTGGGTCTGGTAAGTACTGGGAGAGGTGGGGAGGGGGTGGACAGGATTGAGAACCTGCCTGCATTAGCCAAAAGAAAAAAATGCTTTATGGAAAAAAATGGAGGTGCAGAAAAACATTACATTTTCAGGTATAAAAAAGTGGGACCCTATTTCACTACAATTTAATTACACATACATTACACAAATCAAACATGTAATGGGTGGGCTGGAAATAAACCATTTTCTTAACTCACTCATGACTTCAGCACTTGTGAGTTATGGTTCCCCCCTCCCTCATGATTGGAAATAAATAGTTTATTTCCAACTCACCCATTGCATACCCCTTATTTACAGATACAAACAGTATATTAACCTTTTTTTTAATTTTAAACTTCTGTATTTTTTAACCCATTTGATAAAAGCAGCAAGACTAGGCACTTCAGGGTGACAGAGTGAGTATAAGTGTAATGACTGCACTTTCAGGGGACAAAAGTGCACTCTGAGTTGGCCTTCAGCCCTGCACCTTATTCCCCCTCCCCCCCCCCGGGGCATACATGCGCTGTTCACACATGCTTCTGTGACTTACTGCTTACATGACACACACCCTTTTTTTTATTTGTGTTTTTAGGGGGGGCAGGAGTCTGCCCCCCCCAATTCCTTGTTTTCATTTCATCCTCCTCCCTTCCCAATGCCCTTGGACTCACCTCTGTAATAGTTTATGTGTGTATTTCTTTATTGGTCCCATCCAGATCTCCAGTTTAGAATACTACCCAAAAATTTAAAATAAGAACTATATGAGCACAGTGGCGGACACAAGCTAAGCAAAACAATACTTCAAGATTTTTTTTAATCTTACCTTTAGCCTTGGCCCAGTGCACTCCTCTGTCCTGCCACAAATAATCTCCAGATTTCCAGGTCCAGGCAGCAGCAGCATGTTTCCAGACTTCTTGGTTAGGGCAGTCACTATGTTAAAGTAAGTAGTCCTGGAGGACCACTGGCCCCTGTCGCTGTCTCAGTGTCCCTTCACTTCACTAACCCGTCCTTATCATAATCATCACTAAACTGACCAAGCAATGGCCAGTGCTGGAAATGGTCAAAATTCACTTGGGAAACCCACCATCTTTCATGTAGGATCAAACACACACCCAAGAAGGTTCTGGGGCACATTTCCTCATTATATTTTGCATTTTACACGTTATTTATTTAGTCTTCTGGTGAGTAAATGTTATGCAGAGCAGTCCTTCTCCACTGTATTCCTCAGGCTCTTAATTTTACTCCTGGAACCGAGTTCCCTTGCCCCCCATTTCCACCACTGCTCCATACTGTCTATAATATGACACATGATTGGTTACAGAACACTAATCAGAACTGCAACCTTTTTTTCTAGATATATAAAACCCCTACCCCCCCCACCCCAGAAACAACTATTGCTCTATGCGTACATCTAGTACAGCTTTTTTCACTCATAGCCAGCTGGTATCAGCAGCACTGACTCATCACCCTCTCCCCTTCAGTGCAGACCCCAGACTGGACTTGTCTTTTAATTTACAGTGACACAAGTCCCTTCTGAGCCCTCATCCCTGCACCAAAACCCTGACCCAGCAAACCGACCACCTGAATTTTAGTAATAACCCCTCGGCCACAACCCTTACCAACCCAGCAGTAGCTGCAGCCTCTGTTGATTATGTGGGCACAGGTTGGGTATTAGAGCTGGCAGCCAGCCACCTATAGAAAGCATCACATGCATATTACTGCTCACTGTAGAGGTATTTTTGCTGCACTACCAGTACCCAGACAACAAAGGGTACTTGGTGACAGCTGCTAATTACATGTAACCAGCCTCAGTGGGGTGACTGACGTGCTGCTGCAAGTAATCGCCATGGGCAGCATAATGCAAGAGTGTTGGCCGAAGTGCTGGCAAAATGCATGAAATGTTCTAGTGCTGCCAGCTGACCTGCTTGCATTAGGTTGCCAATAGAACATAGAAACATAGACTTTGACAGCAGATAAGGACCACTTGGCCCACTTAGTCTGCCCATTTCTCTACTTGCAGGATAAGCTGCAGATCCTAGTTAACCAACAGCCTATTTCTTCCTACCCCTCACAAAAATTGCCTTATGTCTGTCCCATGTAGTCTTGAATTCTCCCACAGTTTTAGACCCCACAACCTCCTCAGGAAGGCAGTTCCATGTGTCCACCACCCTTTCTGTGAAAAAAAACTTCCTCACATTGCCCCAGAACCTCCCCCCATCTTCAAATTGTGTCCTCTTGTTCTTGCACATCTCTTTTTCTGAAAGATACTACCCTCTTGAACTTTGTTGATTCCACTGAGGTACTTAAAAGTTTCTATCATGTCCCTCCTCTACCTCCTTTCCTCGAGGGTATACATATTAAGCTCCTTTAGCCTCTCCTCGTATGGCTTCTGTTGCAGACCCTGCACCATTTTAGTTGCCCTCTTCTGGACTGCCTCTATCCTGTCTATGTCCCTGCGGAGATGGGGTCTCTAGAACTGGATGCAGTACTCCAGATGGGGTCTCACCAACTGTCTGTACAGAGGGATAACAACTTCTTGTTTTCTGCTGGCGATGCCTCTCCCTATACATACCAGTATCCCCCCAGCCCTCCCTACTACCTTCTCACATTGCTTGCTAACCTTAAGGTCATCTGATATGATTACCCCCAGGTCCCTTTCCATTTCTGTTGTTGTTACTACCTCCCCCCCATTGTGTAATCTTCCACTGGGTTTTTGTTTCCCAGGTGCATTATTTTGCACTTCTTTGCACTGAATCCAAGCTGCCATACTTCTGACAATTCCTCCAACCTTGCCAAATCCCTTCTCATCCTTTCCACGCCTCCTTGTGTATCAACCCTGTTGCAGATCTTTGTGTCATCTGCAAAGAGGCATACTTTTCCTTCCAGTCCCTCTGCAATGTCACTTATAAAGACATTAAAAAGTACTGGACCCAGTACTGAACCCTGAGGTACCCCACTAGTAACCTCTCTTTCTTCAGAGTGGACTCCATTTACAATTACCTTCTGTGTTCTGTTGTCCAGCCAGTGTTTTACCCAGGCTACCGCCCTGGGACCCACTCCCAGGCTGGTTAATTTGACTATTAATCTTTTGTGTGGGACTGTGTCAAATGCCTTGCTAAAGTCTAGGTAGGCCATGTCCACAGCCCCTCCCTGGTCTACTACTTTGGTCACCCAGTCAAAGAAATCAATTAGATTCATCTGACATGATCTTTCCACTGTGAACCCATGCTGCCTTGGGTCCTGTACCCCACTGGCCTCTAGGTACTCAACAGTTCTTTCCTTCAGAAGTGATTCCATCAGTTTCCCTACCACAGAGGTCAAACTGACAGGTCTGTAGTTTCCTGCCTCTGACTTGGTCCCACTTTTGTGAAGGGGAATCACATCCACCTTCCTCCAGTCCTCAGGTAGAACACCATCCTCCCATGATTTGTTAAAAAGGGTAGTCAGTGGTTTCACTAGTTCTCCCCTTAATTCTTTTAGAACTCTGGGATGAATTCCGTCAGGTCCCATTGCTTTATCCACCTTCAGTTTTAGGAGTTCTTTCAGAACCCTTTCTTCTGTGAAAGGACTGGGATCGAACCCCCATCAAGAGTGCTTCTGTTACTTGGATTAGGCACCTCCCCCTCCTCCTCTTTTGTGAATGGATCAGTAACAGAACAGTGATTGCATGCCTTCCCATCAGGATACCATTAGTTAGTATATCATAATTGCCCCATTGACTGGTGCCTGTGCCACACCAGAGACAAGCATGCTTCTGTCTACCTACAGATTTCAGTACAATCAATTCCCAGTGAAAACATCAACAATAATAAAAGTATTTACTTTTTTATGCAGATGCCAAAGCAGTGGGAAGCAGAAGTATGGGGGCCAACAACACAGATGCAAGCAACACATGGTGGTAGGGTCAAGTGCACTGATTCCTCGTCAGTGAGGTTCAGTTAATCCTAAATCTAAGCAGCAGCAAGCTAAGCAAAGCACTCAACTCTGGTAGGCAGGCAGCAACACTGCACAGTACACCAGATCTGGGACTCTGGGAAGGAGTCTTGAGGAGGGACACCAGGCTGGGCAGTAGAAGAACAGAGAACCAAGCCAACAAAGAACAAAGTAAGTTTGTCTGTGTTACACAGACTGAGACTGTTAGAGACTGTTAGTCACTGACTGAACAAGCAGCAACAAGCAGCAGATTTAAAGCCAAGCAGCCACAATTCAGCTGTTTATTAGGTTGTGAGGCTCAGCTTGCCTTGAGTTGCAGTGACAGGGTCCAGTGTCCGGGTGGAAGTAGTCAAGGGCAGGGGCTCAGGAGGACCTACCTTTGGGGGGTTTTCATCGTCAGCAGCACAACACTTGCAGGTAGGCCCAGGATGCAGTTTCAGTGGTTGATGGTCCACAATTCAAACCGAGAAGGCAAGGGAGGCTGGACCTGGGAGCAGGCAGCATGGTGATGGCCTAATTTATTTATCCGAGGTCAGAAAAGGATGTGAGGTGATTGAGTATTGAGACTGCATGTTTAGCAGGCTGAGTGACTGACCCTGAGAGGACACTGCAGGAAAGGGAGACAGGAGTCAGGGACTCATCAGCCAGCCAGGAGTACGAGTGGGTATGGGTAATACAGGACTCAGCCAGCTGCCTCAGCGGACAAGCAGTAGTGTTGGTCGGGTCTGACTCACTATGGGATCATTCATCCTCCTCAGTTGCATGGAGCCACCAGGTTAGTGGGTGAGAGAGCTGAGTTATTTGTTTCTATTCATTGAGCGTCACTTGGTCACCCTGGTTGTTGTGGAGCAGACTGGGCTGGCCCCCCACTGCTCTTTACACACAGCAGCACTGCTCAGTGGGTGCCCTGCTCTCCCGTCTTCCTGAACTGGATAATCTTGTTGCTGTTGATGCTGAATGGGATGGGACAGGGGGATGGGACCTGGTCTGTACTGTGGGAGGGGATGGGTTGAGCAGTTGAAATGGTGCAAATTGGGTTGTCCCCCTGCTGGCACTTTAGAGAGTGCAGCACTGCCTGAAGGATACCCCACCAACATGTATGTAACCCCTAGGTGGCGCTATCCCAAGGGCTACTACCCCTGCCTGCTTGGCTAATAGCAGGTTAAGGGGCCTGAGTTCTGAAATGGGTGCCTCCACCTGGAGGTCAGGGTTGGTAGTGGTCAAGCTAACCTGGGCATAGCTCTCCAGGACACTGTAACCCCCCCTCTTTCCCCTCTAGTGGCCTGAACACTGCACAATAATCACTTTCACAATACCCCTGGTACATCACACAAGTACCCACACTGTTTGCACTTACCACCAGGGCTGGTTCCTCTGGCTCGACCCTGGGGACCCCCTGTAAAACAAGGTTATGCACAACAAATAACAACAGTACAGTACTTTGAGCACAAACTGGAACCACAGTCAGATCACATGCAGAAAAAGTTAGATCTGATTTATTCAGGGGACTTGAACAAGGGAGGGGCAAAATCAGGTTAACTAGCTTAAAGGTTACATCAATCTAGCAGTTATGCATGCGCTTTGAGTCCCCCCACACATAGTCCATCTCTGGGTAAAGGACATTAGGAGGGAGGTGGAGGAAATGCTGGAGTTGGGGATAATCCAGAAATCTCACAGTCCCTGGGCCTCAACTGTAGTCCTCATCCCCTAAGCCAGATAGGTCTACCCACTTTTTGTGTGGACTATCATGGACTCAGTTCAGTCACAAAGTCCAATGCCCACCCAATGCCCCAGACAGATGAGTTGTTGGTCAAGTTGGGAGGGGCAACCTACCTAACAACCATTGACCTGACAAAGGGGTACAGGCAGGTGGAGTTGACTGCCAGAGCTAGGGAACCATCAGCATTCATCACCCCAATAGATCTCTTTGAATTTATGGTGATGCCTTTTAGGATGAAGAACACCCCTGCCTCATTCCAAAGGTTGGTCACTCAGGTGTTACAGGGTACTGAAAAGTATGCAGTGGCTTATCTGGATGATATTGCCATCTTCAGTATCAGCTGGAAGGAACAGCTGTCCCATCTGAAGGAAGTATTGGGCAGGCCTCACTTTAAAGGCTTAAAAGTGCCAGGTGGCCATGGCTGAGGTGTTATATTTGGGACATGTAGTGGGGAAGGGACAGCTACATCCACACCAGGCCAAAATAGAGGCCATTGAGGCATGGCCCAGGCCGGAAACCCAGAAACAGGTCAGGAGCTTTCTGTGGACTGTAGGGTACTACAGAAAATTTGTACCAAATTACAGCACCATGACAGTTCCCATGTCTAGCTTGTTAAAGAAAAGGCAACCCCAGAAAGTAAAATGGGACCCAGCATGTAACAGAGCTTTCACCCAGCTAAAAGCCACACTGTGCAGTGCCCCTGTGCTAGCCAGCCCAGACTACACTAGACCATTTGTTGTTCAGACGATGGCTCAGGTGTGGGGGATTGGTGCTGTCCTCAGCCAGACATTCCAACAGGGGAAGGATCACCCAACTGTGTACCTAAGTCAGAAGCTACTTCCCCAGTAGCATGCATACTCTACTGTGGAGAAAGAATGCCCTGCCCTGGTGTCATTTAAGAAGCTAAAGCCTACCTCTATGAGAGGTCCCACAAGGTACAGTTAGACCACAATCCTCCAGCGTGGCTAAACCAAATGGAAAAAACGAATGGGAGACTTCTTCGGGTGAAGCATTGCACTACAGGACTACCACATGGATGTATTTCACCTGCTTTGATTTTTAACTTTCATGATATCTTTCTTCACTCTTTGAGCCTACTTTCTCTGCTGTCTTGAGCTTATCAGATGCCACTATGACCCAGAAGAATAAATCCACTTTTTTGTTATTGCATTATCATCATAAGCACTCATCTGTTGTGTTATCATAAGCAGAGGAAGGATATGTGAACAGGCAAGCAGCAGTAGCTGATAAAGTATAACAGACATTTATCATAGGCCTGGATAACTATTATTTATACTTTATCACCCTTTACATCCCAGCTATTGCTTCTTGTTTGCATGTAACATATCATCTGCTTATGATATCACTAAATCTGTTGCCTCAGACTGTTACAGAAAAGAAATACACTGTTGTGATGCTGAGTGATGGTGTCTCATATTATGTTTTCACAAAGTTAAGAATGATTTTTTAATATGATGTGATGGCCGGTCATCTTCAGTGAATACAAATATCAAAAGATATATAGTCAGCTTTCAAGTTAGTCTGAGTCATTGAACATAGACAGGCATCTGCAACTTTAGTTTGCTGGCCCTGCAATACAACAATTCAAGCAATAAAACAGTTTTAAAAGTGATTTAATCTGCATTTATTATTTTTGTAGCTTAACGTTTATTGAAGTTCAGAGTCATTATGCTCCAAGTACAGTCACACTGAGATTATTAACATTTTGACTCATGTAAGTATATAAACGGTTCAGAGATAACCATTGGTGTCACTCTCTTAACATTGCCCCTGATGTGTCAGAAGTGCTAAGTGTATACTGTATTGCAGTTTATGCATCTCAGATATCTGCACTTGCCCAGTTTATAAAATCAGGGAGAAATACTCTTGCATCAATCAATTGTGCAAGTGTACTGAGAACAATAAATATCAAATACTGTAGAAAAAAGCCACAACTGTGTGTCCTGGTATTATTTCAGTTTTTGTGGCTTGTACAGATCTGCATGATGATAAATAAGCCACAGGTTGAGGGGATATGTGTCTCCTGTAGAATCATGGGGCTAGCAGCTCATGTGCTCTCTGATTCCACCCTAACCCCTTCCAGAGAGTGCAGATAATCAGATAACTTTCTCCATTTCTCTAAAAATTTCTTTTGTCATAGTTTCAGTTTTGTTGTGATTCTTTCCATTTGAAAAATTATTCCCATGCATTCTCTCCATTCCACAGTCATGGGAACATTTTAGGATAGCCAGTGTGAAATGATTGCCTTCACTGCAGCCATACACATGGCATAAAAGGCTTCTTCTGTCCCCTGGCAGCCAGCCCTCGGGGGGGAGGGGGGTGTTGATTCAAACACACAAATCTTGAAATCTTTTTGAGTGTCTGGTCTTATCTACATATTCTTTGCTACACTCACTCAGAAATGTATTTTTCTGATGAATGTGGCTTTAAACAGATAAAATGAGGTATGTATAAGGCTTCATTATTTGATGACTTCCAAAATTACGGGACTGGGAATATTCTGACTTCCAAAAATTTAGGCCTGGAATTATTTTGACTTCCAGAATTTGTCTTTGGGAAGTACTTTGACTCCACAAAAAATGAAATAACTTCCAAATTTAGACCCATGGAAGTATTTGACCTCTACAAAAAAAATATAATAACAGAACCCCTGCTAACAATTAAAAACTTCCTCCTTTGGCTCCCTTGGGTTTCTTTGCATGGGCACTTATGACTATATGGACATACGAAAATGACAGCAGAAACAGGCCATTTTGGTCTATCTTGTCTGCTCAAATGTGCACTTCCCAGACATAGTTTGTCCACTTACCTGGTTCCATGAAATCGCTGGAGCTGTCTAACATTTTCAGTTGCAGAAATGTAATCTCCTAGCATCAGAAGCACATCTGACACCTTCCATTCTTCCTCCTCAATTGCAAGACCTCATGATGACCTGACTCATTACAACAGTCTTGCCTACAAATCTGTGTAGAACTCCTTAGCTCATTCAAACATTTGATCCTTTACTACAGCTTGGACATCCTTCTCAGCCTTCTGCTCACAAACTGGTGGATCACCAGTGTCAACCACATTCAAGCAATTCGTCACCTATGACGCTTTCTGTAAGGACACCAAAAATCTCTCCAACACTTTGATCCAGCGACATCTGCCCAGTATACAATTTTATCTCCAGATCAGGTTCCCCGGGTTCACTTCCATCATGTCTATATCAGTCATTAAACAATACCTGTTCAGTCTAAAAGGAATAGCTCCAAAACCACAAGCTGATAGGCCTCCCATCCATACTACTACCTGCAATCAACTCATCAGCCTGCTGTACTCTGAAATATTCACTCTAGTGACTGATCTGCAACTTGAGGCCATCATTGTTCTAGCTTTCTTCAGACGTCTTCATCCTGGAGAATTGTATCATCCTATGCAAGCTTTACTCTAGCCAAACACCTCCATGGCTGCGATCTGCAAAAGGTATGTCAAAATGCATTTACCCTCACCTATAGGCTGCAAGAAGCTGTTTAAATCCAGTAACTTCAAGCTCACAACACACCAAGTCCAATAGCCATTTTCAATCAGATCCCCTTAACAAAAGATCCTGAGAATGCTCTCATGCCTCTATTTTCAACTAAGACTAACTCCATAATGACTCCATAGCTATCTCTCCTCTCTGATTCCTATTGGCACACATTGAATTAAACCCACTTCACTGTCACTCATTTCTAAGAGAAGCAGAAATTTTAGTCTTGCAACAGAAAATTCCTCAGCATATAAACAGACTCCTGGGAAGATGAGCATAGAAGTGCTAGCAAATCTACATCCATAAACCTCATCAGGAGATTTGGTAAGCCCAAAATCTGCTCTCATCTGTTTAAATGCCTTGAGGGAAGGTAACCGATAGTCTTAGTTCCCAAGAGGTTTCCTACATGAGTAGGAAGAGGTGGACTTGTATTATCTAAGTTCGTTAGGGCCTCTGACTTTTCATAAAGTGTAAAGTCTAACTCATTCAGGCATCACTGCTGAGGATGGAAAACTCTATAGATAGGAAGAGCTCCAGCCACAAAAATCTCACTTAATTCACAAGCACAATGTGCACTCAGTCTTAATCAGTATAATGTCAATCCCCTGTGAATTTATGAGGCAAAACCTGCAGTTTGAAATGGGAGCACAGTCAAGCTTTGATCACTCCCCTTGCATAATCACAGCATGCCCAACCATCTGGGCTTTAGCTTTTTGCTCCACAACTCCACCTCATTCTTCTCCAGCACTCTTCTGTCTGCTATGCATTTCTTAGTTTTTCAGCAGCCTAAGGTCTAGATACTTCAGGCACCTCTGCTGTGGATGGAGAACTCTAGAGATTAGGAAGACTGGAAAGTCACATAATGCAGCCCACTTGAGATGATGTCTTCAGATCAGCTCCCCTGAAACTTGGCAATAAAGGCTTTAACAAATAAAAAAATCAACAAAACTTCTTAATAGTGACATGAGAGATTTCTAGTTGTTGTGCAGTGATTTTCTAATTAAAACAGCAATGTTGAGGGATTGAGAACCTGCCATGATGGATCCCTGCTCCCATCATGGCCACAGCTGCCCAAGTGCAAACCACCACTGGATTCACCACTAAAGCAGAGGGGTGAATGAAAGGCAAGACTGCTTTTTTACTAAGTTAGCATCTATTAAAGTCACCCTCCTTGAAGTATTGGAGGATCTGAAACTTTTTAAACTGGATCTGGAGCACTTCACCCAGCAGCTGGGAGACACTGAAGTGAAGGTGTTCCCTCAAGGATGCACAGCACAGAGATGAAAAACAAATCCAAGAGCTCAAACGGAAGATCAGCAAACTTGAGGACTGGATTGAGGACCAGGAGGGAAGGATTTGAAGGAACAACTGTGGTGAGATAAGGCCATATCTTATTGTTTTGGGTTATGTTTTACATAATTTTATATATATAATGCATCAGAGATGCCCATGGTGGCCAGTGTAAGTGCAAGGGATCATGGGTACAAGTACATGGGCCCTGTAGAATGATGGTGTAATTCTTGTTACTGAACAGGAATCTGTCAAATACTAGCCAGGGGCTAGAGTTAATTAAATTATTTAAAAGGAGATGAAAGAATAATTAAGCAGAGCTGGTAAGCAGGCAGGTCCATTTGTGTCTGAATAGACCACAGCATCCACAGGATTCTGAATTTCTGGCCTCCCATTGTCTCTGCAAGGCTGCACTGACTTAATCTTGTTACCAGCTGAATGGGCTACCATTTAAGTAAATGACCATACTGAGTACTGATTGCAGCTTAATTACAGCAATCTCCCAGAAGGGAGGCTGGATGTTCCTCCAAAATTCTGGTTTAAACTGGTTGACCACTGAGTTATTTTTTTTTCTCTTATATTCAGAACTGCATATCTGTGTTTTGTAATAAAATACTAAAATCTGATTGGTTGTGTAGCCATAGAAACAGAATGCCAGCCAATCACAAGGAAAGTCACTGGATGTGCCCTTTTGAAACCCCTTAAAACAAGAATGCAGAGGGGTATCTGAACCTTTTTAGCCTTTTGCCTTTTAGCATTTGGGACCTTGCCTGTCTGCTTGGAGAGCAGAGACAATTTGTCCTGGACCACTAGAACTAAGACTTCAACTGTTACGTCTAAGGATACTTTGCACTTCAAAATTCAGCAACTAAGGACTGAAGGTAAAATTTTATTCTCAGAGTTGTAAAGTGTAGGTTTTTATGTATAGTTTCCATTTTATTGTCAATATCCTGTAACCAATGTCTAAAATTATTTATCTTTGTGTTATTTACTGTTTTTATTAATTTAATTAGTAAAGCTTTTGACTTATTTTAAAATAATTCTGCCTATATGATTTGTGTGTGTGTTGCCTTGTGAAGAGTTGTTTAGATGATACTACACCTGTGTGACTGTTTTAAGGCCAACCACTTCCAAAGTGAAGTACCACTAGGGACTTCGTGATGAAAGGAGGGGAGGAAATATGAATGGTCTTAGGAGGAGTCTGTGGGGGTTTGAACTGAGCTCTGCATTTCTGGGGAAAGACACATAATAGGGTGTATAAGGCCCCCCAAAAACCTATGCATGCCTGTGGCTTTCTGCTTTGTGGGGCAGTGGCCAAGAGGGTTCTACCCCAGGAACACAGACTTTAGACTGTATTTGTATCCCCTTGCATGAAGAGAGGATGTCCTGGGATTCTCTGGTGCATGTTCAGTTGTGAAACAGTGAATGTGCTAGAAGGATGGAGAAAGGGTATCCTTGACCCCCCCATCACCAAAGGGATTTGCTGTGATGCAGAGAGAAATTCCACCCCACAGGGGTGGGCTGGTGACAGATTTGGTGAGCAGCAATGTGATTGGCAAACTGTTTGTACAACCACACACAAAGAGGGCAGAAATTTGAAAAAGGCCGTAATTGGTTACAAGATATAATTCCCCAGCCTATTTTTTGTTTGTTTTTTTGCTGCAAGTAAAAGACAGATTAGTGGTAGTGTAGGGAAGAAAGATGACTTCCAAGTGCAGTGACTACGGTGTAGTAGAGCTGAAGCAGCTGTGCCAGAAGAGAAGAGTCCAGTATGAGGGGCACAGAAAGAAGCAGCTCATGGAAGTCATCAAGACAGCCGATGAACAGGCGGCAGCCTAGTGCACTGAGTCATAGCCGGTGACTGAGAAGGACCAGACCTTGGGTGTAGGGGTGCCAAGGGATGTCACAGTGTCCAGTCCTAGGGAGGAGGACAGTGAGACCAGAGGGAACCCAGAGCCACAGCGCAGGGGGAAGGTCACCACAGAGTTGGAGCTGGAAGGGATCAGGCTACAATTTGAGCTGAGGAAACTGGAGTTTGAGCTGAGAAAGTTTGAAGCCCAGCAGCAGAGGGAATTCTGGCAGAGAAAGTTTGAACTGGAGTTGCAGGAACAACAGCACCAGAGAGAGGCCGATGAAAAAGAAATGCAGCTTCAGAGAGAGGCTGAGGAAAAGCAGTGCCAGAAATAGGCAGAGGAACAGCAGTGCCAGAGGGAGTTCGAACAGGAGAGGCTAAATCTCCAACGACAGTGCCAGAGGAAGTAAGTGGCAGGGGTGGACCTGAAACTCCAGGACTGGGGTATAAATTGAATTCCAAATTAATAGCTGAATTTAAAGAGGGGGAAGATATGGATGCATTTTAGAATTCATTTGATAAGGTCTGCATCAAGGCAAAGGTACTCAGGGAGTCCTGGAGCTTCCAGCTATCCCTGCTGCTTACTGGTAAAGGGCATGAGGTGCTAGATCAACTGGACAATGATGATAGCCAAGAATATGAGAAACTTAAAGCTGCTTTACTTAAAAAGTATGAACTTACACCTGAGGCCTACAGGGTTAAATTCAGTAAACTCCAAAAAAGTCCTGACATGAGCTTTGAAGAACTAGCCACAAAGCAACTATAGTTTTTAAAGCGTTGGTGGGAGGTGGTGGAAGCAAACTCTGCAGGGAAAATAGAGGAGGTTATACTTTTAGAACAGTTCTTTTGGGCTTCCCAGTGGAGCTGAAAACCTGGCTGGAGGACTGGGATACAAAAACAGCACAGCAAGCTGCTGAGCTCTTGGATCGCTATGCCAAGAGCCAGCCTGCTCTGAAAGGAAGTGGGGGAGCAGGTGCTGCAGGACAGAAAGGGAAAAGCATGCATTCAGGGCAGCTGAAGCCCTCACTGCCTCTGCAGAAAGGGGGACACCCCAAGTTACCAAGAAGGAATGTCTTGGGGGAAAAAAAAGTGATGCATGCTGGTTTTGTAAGCAGCCAGGACATCTTACTAGGCTGTGTGTTAAAAAGGCACAGACTATGCAAAGTGTCCCTCAAAAGGAGATGGGAGCACTGTATATCCCAGACAGTATGCCTGCGAACATGAGTGAGTACATACACCTGGTTACTGTAAATGAGGTGCAGACCCATGGGTTAAGGGACACAGGGGCATCTCTTAGTCTGACAAAAGGGATTTTAGTAGAGCCTGAACAGCTTATACCTAAACAATGTGTCACTGTGAGGGGATTTACAAGGGAGAAGAAAGTCCTGCCACTAGCTAGTGCTCTCCTGGATTGGGGTGAGACAGGAGAAAGGGTACAAAAAGTGGTAGTGGCAGACAACCTTGCTCTAGATGTGACAATAGGAAATAATCTGCAGCAGGGGGTGGTGTGTGCAGTTACCCACAATCAGATGGCTAAGGCCCTTTGTAATTCCCTGAACCCCAAAGAAGCCCCTGTGGAAGAAAATAGGAGGCTGGTTCCCCAGCTTGTGTCTCCTGACATGGAGAATAATGAAAGGGAGGTAGGGCTTCCCCAAGTAGCCATTCACCAAACAGCTGCAGAAGGTTACTCTGAGGAGGGAAGGATAACCAATGCTCAGAAGGTTAGGGATGAGAGTGACTCTGAATGCCCCGACATTGGAGCAATGGACCCCAGTTTAGAAACTGAGGGGATATGTCCCATGCTGTGGGAAAATGTGAAGATTTTGCAGCTGCTCAGAGGACTGACCCTAGTTTGAAGAAACTGAGGGCTTATGCAGAATCTGACGGGACACAGGAAGGTGACCTGAGACATAGGGTATTTTGGGACAACAGACTGTTGTATACACAGGACGTGAGGATAGAGGGGGGGTGATATGCAGGCAGCTTTGTTTCTCAGGGGTACTGTGAGAGATTCCTCAAGGCCACCCATGATATCCCCATGTCCAGACATCTGGGCATCACTCACACCACGCAGTGATTGGCCCAAAATTTCTATTGTCCCAACTTCACCAAGCAGGGGAAGTAATATTGCAGGTCTTGTCACCGGCGCCAACAAATAGGGAAGGCAAGTAATAAAACAAAAGCGGCCCTAAAAGGGAAAGAATCGATATTGCAGAACCCTTGAATACCCCAAGTTCCTCTGGAAAGAGGTTTATCCTGACGGTGGTCAGTTACGCTGCCCAATACCCAGAGGTGGTCACCCTCTCCTCACTTAGGGCAGGCAAAGTGGCAGACAATTTGCTAGGGATTTTCTCCCATGTCGGTTTTCTGCAGGAGGTTATCTCTGATCAAGGGGGTACCTTCATGTAGGACCTGATGAAGTCTTTGTGGGAGAAGTGTGGGGTGGTGCAGAGACACACAACACCTTCTTACCCACAAGCCAATTGTCTTGTGAAAAGATATGATACCCTAAAAATTATGCTCCAAGCATTTGCAGAACAGCATGGAAGGGACTGGGAGAAATACCTTCCCCACCTGTTGTTTGCATACAGGGAGGTGCCCAAGAGTTGACAGGGTTCTCCCCCTTCAAACTCTTATATGGATGTAGGTTGCATGGGCCCCTAGACTTGATCCATGAAGACTAGGAAGGCAAGCACTCCACCCAGGGGACTCCCATAGTGGAGTAAGTCCTTAAGTTCAAGGAGAAGCTGAAGGAGCTTATGAGGATGGCCCAAAGCAACCTATCAGTTGCCCAGCAGAAGCAAAAAGTCTGGTACATTTGCAGAGCCAGAGCTCACTCGTGCAGTACAGGTTGGGAAATAAGGGTCTTCATTCCTATCCGAAAGGACAACCCAAAGGTCGAGTGGGCAGGACCATACAAGGTAGTCCAACAGGTAAATGACCTGAATTATATTGTGGAACTGCCTGACAGGAGACATACCCATTGAATGTACCATGTCAATGTGATGAAGCCATATGTAAATAGGGCTGACATGGTGTTTGCTGTTTGTAGTCCTGGGAAAGGGACGGACAAAGAAGACCCCCTCCTGGACTTGCTAGAGGAAAGCCAGTGGGAGTCATCAGTGGAGACAATCAAACTGTGACCCCAGTTGACCCTGGAACAGACTCAGCAAGTGTGGGAGGTTTTTGGAGGACTTTGCCTCTTTTATTTATGTGGCCCAGATGGACCCCCTTAGCAACCCATGTTGTAGACACAAGGACATAAGCGCCCATATGATGAACAGCTTACTGAGTGTCTGAGGCCATCCTAAAGGACATTAGGAGGAGGTGGAGGAAATGCTGGAGTTAGGGGTAATTCAGAAATCCCACAGTCCCTGGGCCTCACCCATAGTCCTCGTCCCCAAGCCAGATGGGTATACCTGCTTTTGTGTGGACTATCGTGGACTCAGCACAGTCACAAAGTCTGATGCCCTCCCAATGCCCCAGACAGATGAGTCATTGGACAAGTTGGGTGGGGCAACCTACCTAACTTGACCTGACAAAGGGGTAGTGGCAGATGGAGTTGACTGCCAGAGCTAGGGAACCATCAGCCTTCATCACCCCAATAGGTCTCTTTGAATTTAAGGCAATGCCTTTTGGGATGAAGAATGCCCCTGCCGCATTCTAAAGGTTGGTCACCCAGGTGTTACAGGGGTACTGAAGAATACACAGTGGCTTATCTGGATGACATTGCTGTCTTTAGTATCAGCTGGAAGGAACACCCAGGTCGGAGACCCAAAAGCAGGTCAGGAACTTCCTGGGGACTGCAGGGTACTACAGAAAATTTGTACCAAATTACAGCACCGTGGCAACTTCCCTGTCTTGCTTGTTAAAGAAAAGGCAACACCAGAAAGTAAAATGGGACCCAGCATGTAACAGAGCTTTCACCCAGCTAAAAGCCGCATTGTGCATTGCCCCTGTGCTGGCCAGCCCAGACTACACTAGACCATTTGTTGTTCAGATGGATGCCTCAGATGTAGGGATTGGTGCCGTCCTCAGCCAGACATCTCAACAGGGGGAAGGATCTCCCAATTGTGTACCTAAGTAGGAAGCTACTTGCCCAGGAGCATGTGTACTCCACTGCAGAGAAAAAATGTCTTGCTCTGGTATAGTCACTTAAGAAGCTAGAGCCCGACCTCTATGGGAGGCCCTACGAGGTACAGACAGACCACAGTCCTCTGGTGTGGCTAAACCAAATGGGAAAAATGAATGAAAGAATTCTTGGGTGGAGCATTGTACTACAGTCCTACGATATGGACATTAAACATAGGTCAGGGTCTGCTAATGCCAATGCAGATGGCCTATCCCACCAGTGGGAGTAAGGGACAGAACTGGTGGAAGCTCTTACTAAAAAGGGGCATGTTCCCCCAGGTTCTGTTAAGGAGGGAGGAGTGTGGTGAGATAAGGCCATATCTTATTATTTTGGTCATGTTTTATATACTTTTATGTACATAATGCTTCAGAGATGCTCATGGTAGCCAGTGTAAGTGCAAAGGATCATGGGTACAAGTACATGTGCCCTGCAGAATGATGTTGTAATTCTTGTTACTGAGCAGGAATCTGTCAGCTACTAGGCAGGGGCTAGAGTTAATTAAATTATTTAAAAGGAGATGAAATAATAATTAAGCATAGCTGGTAAGCAGGCAGGTCCATTTATGTCTGAATAGACCACAGCATCCACAGAAGTCTGAATGTCTGGCCTCCCATTGTCTCTGTAAGGCTGCACTGACTTAATCTTGTTACCAGCTGAATGGGTTGCCATTTAAGTAAATGACCGTACTGAGTGCTGATTGCTGCTTACCTACAGCAATCTCCCAGGAGGGAGGCTGGATGTTCCCCCAAAATTCCCCCTGGTTTAAACTGGTTGATCACTGAGTTCTTTTTTTTTCTCTTATATTCAGAACTGCATATATGTGTTTTGTAATAAAATACTAAAATCTGATTTGCTGCATAGCCGTAGAAACAGAATGCTAGCCAATTGCAGAGCAAGCCGTTGTCCACTGGACTTGCCCTTTTGAAGCCCCTTTAAACAAGAATGCAGGGGGCCGCCCAGTGGCACTGAGTGTTGAGGCACTGGATGCCACATCTCACGCTATGCTGGCAACCCAGGTTTGGGAATAACCTCGGGTCACTAGGGTGCCGGCATGGGAGGGAGGGTGAGAGCAGGATTGAGCATTGGCTCTCCTCTCTCAAGAGGGGGGGTCACCCATCCATAGTCCTGCCACACCCGGATGGAGGGTTGGTGGCTGATGCAGATGGTAAAGGGAGCGACTGGTAGGGTGGGGCATCCCACAAGGTGTGGCATGTGCGTGTCTCCACACACGTTCATTGTGTTGGGACGTGCAGGTCAGAACCAGGACAAAAAAAATGAATAAAGTACCTAAGGAAAAAAATAAAATAAAACAAGAATGCAGAGGGGTATCTGAGTCTTTTTAGCCTTTTGTCTTTTAGCATTTGGGAACCTGCCTGTCTGCTTGGAGAGCAGAGACAATTTCTCCTGGACCACCAGAACTAAGACTTCAACTGCTACTTCTAAGGACACTTTGCACTTCAAAATTCAGCAACTAAGGACTCAAGGTAAAATTTTAATCTCAGAGTTGTAAAGTGTAGGTTTTTATGTATATTTTCCATTTTATTTTCAATATCCTGTAACCAACGTCTAAAATTATTTGTCTTTATGTTATTTACTGATTTTATTACTTTAATTAGTAAAGCCTTTAATTTTGCCTATGTGGTTTGTGTGTGTGCTGCCTTGGTAAAAGTTGTTCAAACTATACCAAGCCTGTGTGACTGTTTTAAGGCCAAACACTACCAAAGCGAAATTCCACTAGGGACTTCATGACAAAGGAAGGGGAGGAAATATGAAGGGTCTCAGGAGGAGCCTGTGTGGGGTTTGAACCGAGCTCTGCATATCTGGGGAAAGGCACATAATGGAGTGTATAGGGCCCCATGAAGCCTATACATACCTGTGGCTTTCTGGTTCATGATGCAGTGGCTGAGAGTGCTCTACCCCAGGAATACAGACTTGACACTGTTTTTGTATCCCCTTGCATGAAGAGAGGGTGCCCTGGGTTTTTCTGATGCACATTAAGTTGTGAAACAGCGAGCATGTTAGAAGGTTGGAGAAAGGGTATCCCTGACACCCCCCCATCACCATAGGGATTTGCTATGATGCAGAGAGAAATACCGCCCCATGGGAGTGGGCTGGTGATAACAATCTTGTCACTGTGGGGATATTCAGGCAAGAAGGAAAGCAGAGCACAGGCCATGTACAAGAAAACACATTCCAGACTATTGACCGTCTGATTCAATAGCCACATTTATTAAAGTTAAAACACAGCCGACACCAAAAAGTAGCCAAACATTTTCAAACCTCACTGGACTCTTTTTCAAGGCATAACACATATGGGCAAATAAACCCCTTAAACGGGGATCCATTTAAAGTGACAGTGCAAAACATCTCCAAAAAGATAGCTTATTCATACATGACTTATAAAAGCACACACATAATAAATACATAAATGATCTAATACTTATAAATATTGAAAATTCATGCATAAAAAAAACACCACACATGATGTATAAGATCCTGAACTATGAGTATAGATTGTAGTAAAGGACAGGTGCAAGACTGTGGTAGGGAAAACAAGGGGGGAGGAGGAAGAATAAAGGAAAGAAATCGGGGGAAGGGAAAAGAAAAAAAGGAATTGAAAGGGGGAAGGCAGAAGGGAAGAAAAGGGGGGAAGGGAAAAACACACAGGGGAAAGAACTCTGATATATACTATGTACAGAACCATAAATTATCCAAAGCAGCTCACAATGCATATATATTTTCCATATAATATGACATTTATCCTAAAAAAGTATTACTGAAATCACCACTACAATGAACATTACTATTTCTTAAGTAAAGGCTGAAGTTGAAATTTGTCATTTAGAGTCCATCCATTTTTACCAATAGCTCTAAGTGTATATTGCCAAAAGTTTTCTTTCTGTAGTAATGCATTGTCTCTATCCCCACCTTGTACCATGACATATATTCTGTCAATACCGTGAAACTTAAACACGTGGTCTACCTTTTATAGCAATCTATGCTCATAGTTTAGGATCTTATACATCATGTGGTATTGTTTTATGCATGTATTTTCAATATTTGCAAGTGTTAAATCATTTATGCATTTATTATGTGTATGCTTTTATAAGTCACACATGAGTAAGTTATCTTTTTGAAGATGTTTTGCACTGTCATTTTAAATGGATCCCCATTTAAGGGGTTTGTTTGCTTATGCATGTTATTCCTTGAGAAAGAGTCCAGTAGGGCTCGAAAACGTTTGGCTACTTTTTGGTGTGGCTCCGTTTTAATTTTAATAAATGCGGCTATTGAATCAGACGTTCAACAGTCTGAAATTTGTTTTCTTGTGCATGGCCTGAGTTTCGCTTTCCTTCTTGCCTGAATACGTCCATGTTTGCAGCTTGGCCATTGCCCAGTTGCCATTCTTTTTGCCTGTTGTTTCATTGTGGGGATCCCTGAGAGTGGAGGGCAGGGACATGCTGGAGTTCATACAGAATCTACTGGTGGAGATAACAGGTCCCCCCCCCCCATGCCACAAGGTTCTCAATTGAGTGGGCTTACTGCTTGTGAAGCCAACCCCTCCCCACCACCACCAGCACCAACAAACTCAAAACAATAATAATGAAGGGCTTAACATTTCCAAGACAAATCTTCATACAGGCTAAAACCAGGAAGAAAATGAACTTGTCATGCAATGACCACAAGTTTTATATATTTGGAGATGTAACACCACCTGTAAGGGACAAGCAAATAACCTACAAGAAGGTTAAAAAGGTAAAGCTCTACACGCAGCACAGATAAAATTCAGTATGCTGCACCCAGCTAGGCTCATTGTTCAAAAGAAAAAGGGGTCTGTGGAATTTCGAAATACTGAAGCTGAAAAACTGGAGTTACTAAGTCTGATCCAGGGCTTCAACATCCTTTCCCCTCATACAACAGACAAACCTCATAATACCAGCAGCTAATGGTGTAAAGAAAATGGCAAACGTCTATGCCATTATGGAATTGTATATAGTATTTTCTCTTGTTCTAGCACTCTAAGACATGCCTGGACTGTTACATTGAGAGGGGGGCTTTCACATTTTGTTCAGCTTTCGGTGGGGACCAGGAAGCACTAAGATGGTGCCAGGCATGGAGAGTTCTCACCACCACAGAGGACTGAATGGTGAAGCACCTTTCTTCTTCTTCTTGGCTTTCTCACCTTGATGCTTCTATAGGTGTGCACAGCTGCTCTGCACAGGTATGCCAGGCACCACAAACAGTCAATGAGGCAAAACTCCTTCTCGACGATCTCCCCCTTTTAAGAAGGACATCAGAGCAAGGCAACCAAACAGAAGCGATGATGAGGATGCAAGCCAGTCAAAGTTCAGCCCCAAAATAGAGAAGAGAGTAAACAACTATGGCATCAGACACAAAAGTGACCCTTAAGGGTGCAAGAGGCTGGGGCCTTGAATCTCTAATCTTTTCTCCAACCAAGTGGCAGTCTATTCCAAGTCGACTGGTACATCAGAAAAAGGTCAGTACTGTTTTATGATAGCCAGGGGACGGTTGCAGAGCATAAATTAGTTTTGGAAACTTGATTAGCAGTATTTTCACAGGTCAGACAAATAATGAGGAACAGGTGGAGCAGACAAACAAAAAGCATAGTTTATCAATGTTGCAAGAAGCCAGGTCATTCATAAGTACCACGAATAATCTACCCTATTGCAGCCCAGGGCTATAAATTTGTATCCTGTGATATTAAGGGAGCACAAACTAAAGAGAAGTACCATATGATTCTTAGACACCTGAAATCTCTGGCAGCAAAGATAGTAGTGATGCAAGAGACCCATACTAAGGAGGGTAATAACAACCTGTGGTGCACAGAATGGTTGGATCAGGTATTTACTGCATGTAATAGTAATACCAAAGGTAGTTCAAGGAGGTTCAATACATTCTTTACCTCCTGTGCCTCCTCCATCCTAACATACTAAGATGCCAGCAGAGTAGACCTAAAGGTCTATCGAGTCTGCTTGAAGATCAGCACCTGGTCAGGACACCATTGCTGCCCTCCCTGCCTCCGTCATAAATCCCCCTGACCCCATCCCCCACCAGAGTTACACCTCCAGATCTGGCATTTCTCAGTTTTACCTTCCCCTTTTACTTGTACCAACCCCTCTTAAATCTCTCCACTTTATCAGCAATCACCAGTTCCAGAGGCAATGCATTCCATGGGTCCACCACCCTCTCTGTAAAGTAGTGTGTCTCCTAGTTTCCCCCGGGACTCCTGCCAACCAGTCTCATGGAATGCCCCTGGAGGTTCCCTCCTCCCTCAGCTGGAACACCCTATTTAGGCTGACCCTGCTCACTCCCTTTAGATATTTAAAGACATCGATCATGTCCCCTCTGTCTCTCCTCTCCTCTAGTGAGTATAAGTTCAGCTCCTCAAGTCTCCCCTCATAGCATCTTTTCCTCATACCCTGTATCATTATGGTTGCCCTCCTCTGGACCCTCTTCAGAAGTGCAATGTATTTTTAAGTGCAGGCACCACAACTGCATGCAGTACTCTAGGCGTGGTCTAACCAGACAGTTATACAAAGGGAGAAGCACCTCCTGTCTCCTTGAGGTCATCCCCCTGGCAATGCACCCAAGCATTTTATTTGCTTTAGCCTATACTGCTCAGAGTTATTCATTTTGGCATCCACGACCACCCCAAGACCCCCCCCCAAAACCTGCAGTTTCACCCCACCCAAAAAGTACTCATGATTAGGGTTCCTAATCCTCTCCTCTGTACCTTCCACAAACACACACACCCTCCCTACCCCCTGCCCCCCTGTCCTCCCCTTCTGTTTCTCCCCAATATCCCTCTCCACTGCATTCACGGCACTCCTTGTTCTAAACCCATCTAAAGGCAAGAGTCCTGATGGCCTTGATGCTAAATTGCTTTATCTGTCTGCCCCTACCATTGTTTACCCTATTGCTGCATTGCTAAATCTCTCTCTTTTAAACTAGCCTCTGTACCAGTTGCCTGGAAGCATGCCACAGTCATCCCTCTACATAAAGGTGGTGACCCCACCTCTCCAGGCAACTATCAACCCATCTCCCTCCTTCCTATCCTTGCCAAACTACAAGAACATTTGGTACTTGCCCAACTCACTCCTCATCTCAACTCCTCCACCTTTTTCACCCCTTTCCAGTCTGGATTCTGAAAATAAAAACACTCCACCTCCACTTCTCTACTCTGGTTCACTGACGCCATCTTCTCTGGTATGGATCAGGGGCTTATCACATTCACTATTTTTGTCAACCTGGCCAAAGCATTCAACACTGTCTCCCATTACCTCCTACTGGACAAACTCTCATCCACTGGGATGTCCACTACTGCTGTCAACTGGTTCAAATCCTACCTAATAGGCAGATCACAATCAGCGAGAATCGGGGACTCTTTTTCCTCTCCCCTACCCATCCACACTGTGGTCCCACAAGGCTCTGTCTTTGGCCCTATTCTCTTCTCTATTTTTCTTAACAATCTCCCCTTGATCTGTATATCTGCATCTATTCACATGTTTGTGGATGACACCGTCCTGTATGTATCTGGTTCCTCCACTCCCATGGTGGCGTCCACCTCACAGCAGGACTTCAATAATGTCCAGCTGTGACTATGAACTAACCAGCTGTTTTTAAATGCCAAGAAGACCATCTCCATGACCCTTGGCACTAGGCAGAGACTCTCTAGTCTCCCCTCCACCCCCTTCTTCCTCATTCTTGATGGGTCTATGTTGGAAGACACTACCTCCTTTAGGTACCTTGGGGTCACGCTTGATAAACACCTTGACTTCTCTGGTCACGTGGGTGCTAGTCACAAGAAATTGTTACCTAACCTTGGTGCCTTGTACCAGAATTGTGAATGCATTCCCTTGCAGGCCCATAGAGAAATTCTACTGAAAATGATCCTTCCAACTTTTGACTACAGTGACATAGTCTACAATGCTGCTCTGAAAAAGACCCTATCCAAACTGGGCACCCTCTTCCACTCCTTCTGACACTTTGTTGTTAACTGCCCACCCCGCACCCACCACTGCACCTTATATCAATCCCTTGACCTCCCCCCTCCCTCACTGTCCGTCACTTGCTTCACTACACTAACTTCACTGGCAAGTTCTGGTTCGGTGTACCACCTTCCTACCTCTTGTCCCTACTTTCTCCCCACCCCATCGCCTCCTGCTTCCTCAGGAGTAGCAATGCACATACTCTCACTGTTCCCTACAGGTCCACATCTGCTGGCCAAGCATCCTTCTCCTATCGGTTTCCCAAACTCTGGAACTCGCTTTCTGCAAATATTCTAAATGCTCCCTCATCCAACTCCCTTTCCTCCCTCATGCGCTCCTTCACTTACCCTACAAGCAACTGCCCCTAACTCACCAGGCTCCAAGTTGCCCTAGCTGCCCATTCTTACTCCACCACCCCAGACTGCAAGACTTACATAGTCCTGTTCAGCACTTATCGTTACGACTGTGTGTTGTGATTTTGTTGTCCATATTGTCATTGCAATCCCTGCATCACTGCTAAATGTTCTCATGTTATCTCCTCGGTATCCAGTATTATTGTACATTATTCCAAGTCTCCAATGTTATGTTTGTTATGCCCTTATTGCTCTTTGTTACACCCTTGTTTTGTTACATCATCCTCTACACCCTTGTTTTGTTACACCTTCCTTGTACCCTTCCCCCAGGACACACCTGAAAACAAGCAAATTGCTCAGTATGTCTTCCTGATGAAACTTGTAAATAAATAGATAAAAAGGTGTGGTTACTATATGAATGGCCAACTCAGTTCACTTCAAATTATCCTCAGAGGTCAGGGGACCTAGAGGGATGGCATATTATCCCACATGGCCTGCTTGGACTGCCAGCTGTTAGCTTGGCCTTCATATATGGCCAAATAAGGATGACCCAGCTTTTTTACAGGTCTGCTTACAATTTTAGCCAGCCAAGGATGCTCATCAGTTGTTATCAGAGGGGACTAGACTCTTACCTAGGATACGGAACAGGATAGGGCTCCTTCACATAGGAGAGGTCTTTCACCAGCTCAAAGAGCCCTCAAAAATTTAAAGCACAAACTGAGGGTCATACATCACTAGGGGATGTTGTACCCTAACCAAAGAAATTTTACATTCCACTCCCAGGTTCATGATTCAGATTCAGGGATAGATTTTTCTTTGTCTCTCAGAATTTGTCGGAAGGAATTCTGGGCTGTGAAATTGAAACAAAAGCAGTCTCAGCCCTGTCTACACATGTCAGTCAGGAAAGAGGTTGTAGAAGGTTGACAATCATGTACTGAAGCACTTGGCCTGCCTGAAAATTGTTAACAAACATACAGAGTCCTTCTTCCAGCTCAGTCAGGGCACAGTAACCAGTTTTAGCAATGTATGGGGTGCTTATAAATGCACAATCAGAAGAGAATTCATAAGATTGGCTTCAGCCTGAAAATGTAAATGAATGCAAGAATATGTGGAGTTGGAAAATATTAGGTAAAAGCACAAAAGAATGAAGGCCTCCTCCCCAGATACCCAATGGCAGGAGTTAACAGTAACCAGGGAGCAATATACTGAGCAACTTAGGGAGGGGGGCTGAGCAAGCCATTTATTGTAACTTCAGGTTAATTGAAAGAATGATACAATACAGTACGCTGCTATCTATCAACACAATGCACCACAATACATCTTGAGACATTACAGTAAGTCTTTTAATAAAAAAAACTGCACCATAACCAATCACATCTTTCCAGAGAGAGGAATCTCTGTGCTACCCTCTCTCCTTTTAGCATCTATTGTATAGCATTATACAAACTGAGACAACAGCTTTAAAACCTGTTTTGTGCAATCTTTTATACAAATTTATATACAGTCATAACATCTGTATTACATTTCCAGGTAACGTATCTAGTTTGACTGATTTTGGTGCCCTAGACTGGTGTGGTATATTTATGCCATTGGTCCCAATTTTCAAGAAAGATTTCTTTAGTCAGTCTGAGGTCTGCTGTAATTCTTTCCAAACCCACAGTTGTCTGTACCCTGCCTTTCCATTCCTCAGCTGTGGGTATGGTGGGTGACAGCCAGTGACAAGTTATGCCTTTTAGGGCAGTTGAGCACATGAAATAAAAGACTTCTTTTTGCTGTTGCCTTCACAGTGTGGGGGGGAGGGAGGACAGCATTGCTACTTCAAATGTGAGTGCTTGAAACTAAGGCCACATCATGGATAACTCTGCCTGTATCTGTCACCAATAGGGCTGAATTAAGGGGCAGCTCCAGAATGTGTGATAGTGTGTGCCAACCATATTGCAGCTCCTCCAGCACAAATTTGAGTTTTCTTATTTAAAATGCGTGGTTACCGGAGGTGTATGAAAGTACCAGAGCAGGAGCTTCTATTGAAATTCTCTCCAGTCTGGAGATGCAGTAACCTTCCACCCTTTATTTAGAATGAACTCCCAGGACTTGCATAGGATAGGGGCTCCAATTGTTGTGTCCCTTTTCAATTTCACCTTATTGTATGGAATAACCCACTGACTCCAGTATCCTTCTCAGAGTTGCTGCCTGTCAATGGCATGAGTGAGGCGAGGGTACTTTGCACCATGCAGTTTAATGAATGGCTGAAAAAATGGTGTGGAGCACAGGGGTTTGGATTGATTGGGGACTGGGGTTCCACCTGGAGGGACACCAGCCTATACTGGCAGGATGGTCTGCATCTGTCCAGGAAGGGAACAAGTCTTTTGAGCAATCAGTTTAAATAATTCATTGGCAAGTTTTTAAACTAGTCAAGGGGGGAGGCACTGATAAGCAGCAGGAAAATCCCAGCCTCTCCCTACAAAACAGGGTACTAAATGAGAAAAAGACCGAGGTAGAAAGGTCAGTGGGGGGATGCTGCAACAGAAGGTAAAGCCATCAAAAAATGGAGAGCAATGAGTACCAATGCCCGTAGTCTGAGTAACAAGCTTCCTGAATTAGTGGCCTTGATGGAGGAGGAAGATCTGGATATCGTGGCAGTCACAGAAACATGGTACACACAAAACCATGACTGGGACGTAAACATACCAGGATACACTATCTACAGGAGGGACAGGGAGGGTAAAAGAAGAGGAGGAGTAGCTCTTTACATAAGGGAAGGAATCAAAACAACAGAACAAAAGGGAAAACAAAGAGGAGAAGAAGCACTGTGGGTACATTTGGAGACCGGCAATGGCACCACAATCCGCACAGGGGTTGTATGCAGACCCCCTTCTCAGGGGGAGGAAATGGACAAGGAAATGAGAGAAAGTATACTTAGAATGGTAGAAAAAGGGGATATATTGCTGATGGGTGATCTGAATATGCCAGATGTTAACTGGAGTGCAGTTGCAGCAGCCACTTCGAAGAGTGGGGTTATTCTAGATGCCCTACAGCCTTAGACAACTAGTATTCTAGCCCACTCGAGAGGTAGCAATCTTAGACCTGGTTCTCTCACATGGAGATGAAGAGAGGATCACAGATGTAGAAGTGGGTAGCCATCTGGGAATTAGCGACCATCGACAGCCAGTATGGTTCACAATAAACACAGCAATAGAGAGTCAAGCCATACAAAGGCAAAAGTACTGGACTTTAGGAGGGCTGACTTTGCCAAAATGGGTGAGTGCCTAAGGAATGCATTAGCAAATGGGCAGGAAGGAGGGGTGGAAGAACAATGGGGAATAAAAAAAACTGCCATCACAGAGGTAACAAGCCTTTGTGTGAAGCAAATAAACAAAGCGAAATGATATAAGAAACCATTATGGTTCTCAAAGGAAGTGGCAGTGAAGGTTCAAGTGAAAAAGAAAGCATTCAGGAAGAACAAGGAATCACAGAAGGAGCAGGACAGAGAACTGTATCAGTTAAAGCAAAAGGAAGCTGGGAAGGCAGTCAGAACAGCAATGGCCCAAACCGAGGAAAAGATAGCCAACTCAGTTAAGAAGGGGGATAAAACCTTTTATAGGTACATCAGGGAGCAAAAGGAAGACCAAAGGAGGGGATAGTGAGGCTTAATAAAGGGAGAGGGTGGGCAGAGGGTGACTGTGAAAAGGAAGGATACTAAACAAATATTTTGCTCAGTATTTACAAAGGAAGAGGTGGAGGTACCTAAAACAAACAGTAGAAACACTCTGGATACAGAAGTTGATACCAGCCCATTTACAGAAGAAAGGGTTCTGAAAGAACTCTTAAAACTGAAGGTGGACAAAGCAATGGGGCCTGATGGGATTCATCCCAGAATTTTAAAAGAACATCACGTAGAACTGGTGACACCACTGACTACCTCTTTAACAAATCATGGGAGATGGGGTGGTACCTGAGGACTAGAGGAGGGCAGATGTGATCTCTTCACAAAAGTGGGAGCAAGGCAGAAGCAGGAAACTACAGACCTGTTAGTTTAACCTCAGTGGTAGGGAAAATGATGGAATCACTTCTGAAGGAAAGAATTGTCGAGTATCTAGAGGCCAGAGGGGCACAGGACCCAAGGCAGCATGGATTCACAGTGGGAAGGTCATGCCAGACAAATCTGATAGATTTCTTTGACTGGGTGACCAAAGTAGTAGATCAGGGAGGGGCTCTGGACATGGCCTACTTAGACTTTAGCAATGCATTTGACACAGTCCCACACAAAAGATTAATATACAAGTTAGCCAGCCTGGGAGTGGGTCCCAAGATGACAGCCTGGGTAAAGAATTGGCTGGAGAATAGGACACAGAGAGTAACAGTAAATAGAGTTCACTCTGAAGAAAGGGGGGTTACTAGTGGGGTACCGCAGGGTTCAGTATTAGGAACGGTCCTCTTCAATGTCTTTATAAGCGACATTGCAGAGGGATTGGAAAGAAAAGTATGTCTCTTTGCAGATGACACAAAGACCTGCAACAGAGTTGATGCACAAGGTGGGGTGGAAAGGATAAGAAGGGACTTGGCAAGGTTAGAGGAATGGTCAAATGTATGGCAGCTTAGATTCAATGCTAAGAAGTGCAAGGTAATGCACCTGGGAAACAAAAACCCAGGGGAAGAGTACACAATGGGGGATGAGATACTAACAACAACAAAAGGAAAGGGACCTGGGGTAGTCATATCAGATGACCTAAATGTGGGCAAGCAATGAGAGGGCAGCAAGGAGGGCTGAGGGATACTGGATGCATAGGAGAGGCATCACCAGTAGAAAACAGGAAGTTATTATCCCTCTGTACAGACAGCTGGTGAGACCCCATCTGGAGTACTGCATGCAGTTTGGAGACCAATCTCTGCAAAGACATAGACTGGATGGAAGCTGTCCAGAGGAGGGCAACTAAAATGGTGCAGGGTCTGCACGGAAGACATATGAAGAGAGACTTAAGGAGCTTAATATGTATAGCCTCGAGGAAAGGAGGAGAGGGGGACATGATAGAAACTTTCAAGTACCTCAAGGAATCAACAAAGTCCAAGAGGGTAGCATCTTTCAAAAAAGAGGTGTGCAAGAACAAGGGGCACAATTTGAAGATGGGGGCGGCTCAGAGGTAATTTAAAGTATTTTTCACAGAGAGGTTGTGGATGCATGGAGCGGCCTTCCGGAGGAGGTTGTGGAGTCAAAAACAGTGGTGGAATTCAAGCATGCATGGGACAGTCATAAGGCAATTCTAGGAGGTGAGGGTAGGAAGAAGTAGGCTGCTGGTTAACTAGGATCTGCAGCTTATCCATTAGGTAGGGAAATGGGCAGACTTGGTGGGCCAAGCGATCCTTATCTGTCGTCAAATTCTATGTTTCTATGTTTCTATGCTTTATAAAAGTCTGAGATGTATTTACCAGTGCCTACTTATTTAGTAGACCAGTACAAATCATTTTCTAATTTGGTGAGGTCTCTGGGGATAATTTGTTTCTGAGTCCCCTCCATGATATAGTATCAGATCTGTTGGAACGTGAAATGGTCCCCAAGGGGCAATCCATATTTCTGTTGGAGAGTGGCGAAAGATGAACAGACCCCCCCCTTCCAAAAACTGGCTAAAAGCAGATAGGCCTGCCTGATCCCAACAGTGAAACCCAGAGTCTGTACCCCCTTGTGGGAAGTCTGGATTTCCAATAATCACTAAAAGAGAGTTGGCCATTTCTCGAGTGTTGGTTAATTGTCTCAGCTGAATCCACACCTTAATGGAAGTTTTGGTACATGGATTCTGCACCTTATCTCTTATACTAGAGAACCATTTTATTGAAGGGGCAGGATCGACTGAGCAAGGGCGTGAGGTCCTGTTTTCCAGTGGGTACCAACCAGGTGTTGTTCTTTCTTTTGTCATTGTCACAATTTGAGCAGCCTGTGCTGCCAAATAATACCACTCAAAGTTAGGCAAGCTAATCCTCCCAGTTCCTTGGGAGTGTCAGTATGTTTTGGTCCACTCTAATATGCTTTCCTGGCTAGAAAATTTTAAGGGTTACTGTCTTTAGCTTCCCCCAAAAAGCTTTTGGGATCCAAACTGGTATAGCTTGAATATAACACAATAGGTGGGGAAGTATGTTTATTTTAAGTACAACTACCCTGCCAGAAAAGAAGAATGGTAACAAAGGGCATGCATTTAAATCTTCTATCTCTTGTACTAGCCTGAGATGATTGGGTTGGAAAAGCTTGGATGTCTGGGGAGTCACTTGGATCCCTAAGTAGCTAATTGTATTGTGTGTTGCCCATTTGAAGGGAAAGGAACATAGGGAGAGTTTGGGGGAGATTCCAGGCTGGAGCCCACCCCCCAGAACTTGAATGCAGCCCTTACCCCATGTTGTCTGAATTGTTTAAATATTTAGTTTTTTAAACGCTGACTGCATTCATCGGTTCATATGGGGTAAGACCAGCACATGCACAACTGCTGATTTTGTTTCCCCCTGTGTTAATGTGAATGGTGAAGCGGGGGGCCCCGGGCAGGCAGCAGAGGAGCGTCAGCAATGGGAGACCATGTACACGTCTGCAACAACATTACAAGGAGAGCATGCAGGATCATGTGGTGCTGCATTAGAGGGTCAGCTGACCCAGACAAGAGTAGAGGTAAGGGCCGGGGACCGTCCGTTGCAACCTCAGCCCCATCACATCCAATTCTAGTAACTGACAAAAGTGACAGCCTAAGAGACAGAAGGGGGCAGGCATCAGATTGTAACTGGACATCAATAGTAATTGTCCTTTACATACTGAATCACCCCCTACTTGTCTCTCTTGAACATTGAAGTCACACTGTCTGAGCTCAGTGCACCACATAAAATGTATTGCCTGCTGCTTGATTTGGTGTGCATATATGTGAATAGTCAGAGGCTAAGACTGAGAGAGAGTAGTGGAAGAACTCAAGTCAAATTTAACATGAGGCCCCAAGATGCCTGTAGGCGGCAGCAGAAAAGATACCTCCAGACGTCCTGCACTTTGTGCCACTAAGGACTTTTGACGCCTGAAGACGTTGCTGCTTAAAACTTAAATATTTCACAAACTAAAGTGAGTAGAATTGAATGCATAGCACCGTTGGAATGGTAATGTTCTGCTGAACAACTTTGCCACTGATACTTTCTGTCTGTTTTGCATACTTTAGAAGATATGCACATTTTTGTATGGTATGGTGTTAATGGCTAACATTTGTATCTCAAGCTTCACTTAGCTACCTTAATAAAACAGAAATGAAATACATGCATCATATTAGAAAAACTGCATTTTAGTACATAATTAGTTTTGTACCTCCATTTAATGTATGGATACTTAATTTGGTGTTAATATGTTAAATATTTTCCCACAAAACATTGTTTCCATTGCCTTTTTTATTGAAATAAAACATGTTTTGCTATTTCAACCAATACAGAAAAAAATAGGAACTACTTATAATTAATTGCATAGTACCATTGGAAAGGTAAGTTTGCGCTGAACAACTTTGCTGCTCGTACTTTGTGTGTAGCACTTACGGTTCATGAGTTATTCACATTTGTTTGTGGCATGCTGATTATGACTTGATTTTGCTCAGAAAGCTCCAGGTTGCACTGTTAGAAGTATACAGGCCACAAGTGATGAAACTCTCAAGGAGCTCATCATGAAGCCTCAGCAAGTTAAGAGCTGATCTGCCCACAATTTATTTATTTATTTTTTATTTGTTTTTTGTTTACTGGGTAGGTGCGCTAGCCAGAAAGACTATTTTCAGGCACAACCCAGGAGAGTACAGACACAGTTATACAATGCTACAAGGAGAATTTACATGAGTACTGACTATTACGTGAATAGATAATCACATAACAATAGAAATGTTGACTACACGTTTCAAAGAAGGCATATAGCACAGACAAAAATGAACAACAGTAATGTTACAAAAGGCAATAAATCAGGCAATAATAGGGCAACAACAGACAATTTTAAGAGATAATGTAAGTGCTAGTAGTGTGGATATCAATTGGCAGAGAGAGATGAGGCGGGACTAGAGAGAGAAGTAAGAGGAGTGGGGGAGGTGGTGGCACAGGCAGTATGGACTGTGATTGAAAGGGGTTTGTGAGGAAGGGAGAGATTAAGAATGTACTGGAAGAGGGAAGGGGAGAGATAGAGGATGAAGAAGTAACAGGTAGGAGAGGAGACTGAGAGGAAGTGCTACAAGAGGGGTGGACCCCCAAACCCTGACAACAGGGAGGGGGGAGGAGATTTGGTGTAGGCACTATGGCGGTTTGAAAAAGGTGCCGATGTGGGATAAGATGAGATGATGTCTTAGTTCTCTTTTAAAGGAGTAATGGGAAGTCGATTGATGAAGTGTTAGAGGGAGTGAGTTCCCGAAATGGGGCGCATGGTGGGCATAGGCACTACTGCCTTTTTTTGTCCAGTGTCTAGGGATAAGGACAGGGGCATTTTCTGCAGAGCGCTGTGCATAATAGTTTTCTGATAGGGAAAGAGACTGGCCAGATGTATGGGAGTTTGAGACCTGATAATGTTATCAGTGATGGATCCAAGTGCAAAAGACCTTAATTCTTTAGGTGGGAGCCAGCCAAGATCCGAGTAAAGAAGGCAGGGATGTTTCAACCTGGGGGGAGCAGGAGGCAAAACGACTGATGTTATTATAGGTTATATCCCACTTACGAAGACATGAGTAACTAGTCGATGCATAAATAGGGGCTCCATATGTGAGAGAGGGGAGTAGGATGCCATGGGCAATTGCGAGTCTAGCAGAGGGAGTGAGAGCATAACTGGTCTGGTAGGCAGTCCTTAGCTTAGAGTTTACCTGCTTAATGGTAGATAGAATATGAGGGTCAAAACTCAGGCATGGGTCTAGGGTGACACCTAGATATTTAAATGATGTAACCACGCCAACCGATGTGCCATCAAGGGAGGAGACAGTTAGTGGAGTTTGTACATGGTTTAGCTTGACCCTAGATCCGAATAGTATGGCTTGGGTCTTTGTTTTATTTGGAACAAGTTTATGCTCATTAAGCCACAGTTGGATAAGTTGATAGTCACAGGAGAGATTAGCATTTATTTCATCAATGCTGTCTGAGACTGAGTATAGAACGATGTCATCTGCATAAAGTAAGGAGGAAGTCCTGTGGAGATTTGCAGTAATGCTATTGATAAAGATGAAGAATAGCAGAGGACCTAGGATGGATCCTTGAGGTACTCCAATGCTTACGGAGACCTTGTCTGAGAGGGTAGAGTTGAATTTCACGTGTTGAGACCTATCAGACAAGTAACTGTCAAACCATTTTACGACATTTGGTGAGAAGCCTATAGAGTTCAAGGTGGAGGATAGGGTGGGATGGTCAACTAGATCGAAGGCTTTGGTCATATCGATGAAAACAGCACCCATGAGCTTTCCAGAATCCATAGCCACTAGGGTGTCAGATGAGAATTTTATGAGGGCAGTTGTTGTACTATGCCCCTTGCGGAATCCATGTTGAATATCAGTGAGAAGGTTATGCTGCTGGAGAAAGGAAGTGGTTTGGGTAGCCACAAACTTCTCAAGAATTTTACTGAGAACCGAGAGGATAGCAATGGGTCTGTAATTAGATGTATCAAGCAGATCTCCCTTTTTGTGTACCGGGGTGACATACGCCGTTTTCCAGATCTTTGGGACAGTGCTGCTACACAGCGAGAGGGTAAAGATCTGAGCTAGGGGAGCAGCTATGTAGGAGGCTGCCAATCTTAGCAGTCTAGGTTCCAGGTTATCAGACCCAACTGATGTATGCTCAGAGATATTCCTTAGAAGTCTGAGAACGTCACTCTTTTGTATAGCCTTAAAATGGAGAGTAGGTCCTAAGACCTTTGCAGGGGAGATTGGGGCAGGAGATGTGGACAGGGAGACAGTGTAAGAGGTGAGGTCAGCAAATTGCCCGTTGAAAAAGTTCACTATGGTGTAGGGATTATTGCAGTGGATGCCATCCAGAGACATATTATTTGGGGAGGAGGGCTGGCTAGATCCAAAGAAGAATTTGGTATGTGACCAGAATTTTTTAGGGTCACCCTGGGAGGCAGCAAGAAGGTCTCTACAGTATGAACTTTTAGCCTGTTTGATTTCTTTTTTACATGCATTTGTCATGGCTCTATAGGTATTAAGGTCAGCTGGAGAACCAGATTTCTTATAGAGATGCCATGTCTTATCCCTTTGCCTTAGTTGAGATAATAATTCGGACTTTAACCACCGGGACCGTTTATTTCTGACCCGCCTGGTCAGAAGTTGACAATGGGATTCTTGTAATGCAAGGAATTTTGACAAGAAGATGCTTAGAGCAGTATGAACATCAGTAGCATTATAGAGAGGGCACCAGTCAATATAGGCCAAGTCTCACAGAAGAGCATCTGCATTAAGGTTAGTAAAATTGTGGAAAGTGATGAGGCGAGGCTTCATCGGTTCCAACCTGCCTTTACCCCAGACACAATAAATAGGGGAGTGGTCAGAGATGGCATTAGCTAGGACACCTGCATCTAATATGTTTCCAGGATGGTTAGACATGATCCAATCCAGCAAGCTGCTTGAGTTGGAATGGGGCACTATTAGAGTGGGTTCAGTTATAAGCTGAGTAGGTTAAAACTCTGTAGTTTAGTCAGGGGTAATATTTTTGTTTTCCCCAACCAGTTGATATTAATGTCCCCTAATATAAGAACTTCATTATTACCGTAGTGGGTGGCTGGATTTTCAAGCAGCTCTTCCAAGCCCTTCATGCCATGGGAAGGGGGATTATGGGCGCAGATGATATTTAATTTCTTCGAGCCGAGTGGGAGGCGGACATGGATTGCCTCACAGCAATTTAGGGGTGTGGAGCTAATTACCGAGAGCTGGAGGCATGATTTGAAATAAATGGCTGTACCTCCCCCTCTTTTGGGGGCCGGTCTATCATTCCTTAATAAATTATAGGATGGCAGGGGATAACGTGAGTCAGGAATGGAGGGCTTCAGCCAGGTTTCAGTTAGGCACAGTATGTCTGGTTTGTAGAGCTCGACCCAGGGCTCAAGTTCCAAGAAGTTCTGTCCCAGACTCCTTTTGTTATGGTGGACTATCAGTAGGCTCTTTGTAGAGGACATGGGAACATTATTTGGGAGCAGGGGCCCTGGGTTGAGCTGTACATTTCCTGAGAGCAGAATAGCTAGTAGTAAGAGGTACCATAATTTATAACGTGGGTGTAGAGACAGGATGAGAGTACGCAGGGAGCTGTGTTTGAGGGCATAAACAGCCAGATAGATCCAGGCTTTTTTAGGGAGCAGGGGGGTAGGATCACACCGGGTATCCAGTGCCACCAGCATATTGGAGAAAGTAAAATCATTGTCTTGGGTAGATGGGAGAGCAGAATCTGTATTGGGTGCTCCCATAGTAGAAAAGTATAATAGAGGCAAGGAGAGTAGGAGAAACAAGAGCAGCCTCTATGTAAACATTTTAACTTTTCACTTTTAAGTAATGGATGAGAGAGGACATAGGAATAGTAGGGGTAGGCAGCAAACATGGGAGGAATAGCACAAGCAGAGACAGATCGGTGGTAAAATAGAAGAGTTATCAGCAGGACCAGCAAAGAACAGAATGAGGTTGGGGGGCTGTGAGAGACAGGAACCGAATAGATTTGGAAAACTACAAACTTATGGATAATGCAAGGGGTTATAATTGGGAGAAAATCAGTACCTAGTTGAGAGGAATAGGGTAGTTACTGGACACTATAGGCTACAGTAGACACCACGTGGCAGGAGGGGGAGACTACAAGCGAAGTGCAATATTGTTATTTCGGGGGGCAGAGACAGCTAGTGTATTTAAAAGGTGGCCTGGGAGGGGGTGATGGGGGCGGGAGAAAAACTGCCTACACTGACAAGTCAGACCCCTGAAATGCACGCCTAATAGTGGTTGGCTAGCGGTCTAAAAACAGCCAAACAGATGCACCAATCAGGAGCCTAGCTGTAGCCACTCAGCCAATCAGGAGGTAATGGGAAAAAGGTGCTCCAATCAGAACGCCATCGTAGACTAGCCGAGACTGGGTAGCAATACCTTTAGCTAAGCTGAAGTTGAGGACCAAGAGGGCAGCAGGAATCCTGATGGTTAAGCGGCAATGGCAGCAGCGGCCAGGGATACAGCTGGAGTCACCGCCGGCTCCACGGGCACTGCTCGGGCAAGCAATCAGGTTCTTTAGCCAAGCCAAAGCTGAGGACCAGGAGGGCAGCAGGAATCCTTACAGTTAAGTGGCGATGGTGGCAGTAGCCAGGGATACAGCCGGAGGCACCGCCGGCTCCACGGGCACCGCTCAAGCAAGCAATCAGGTTCTTTAGCCAAGCTGAAGTTGAGGACCAGGAGGGCGGCAGGAATCCTGATGGTTAACCGGCGATGGCGGCAGTGGCTAGTATATATCGAGGCGCTTGCCGCTCCACGGGCGCTGCTCGGGCAAGAATTGGGTTCTTATTGCCAAAGTTGAGGACCAGGAGGGCAGCAATTTAAGTCTGCTAGCTGATAAATTAGTGTAGGCTCAAAAACAAACAAGTAGGAGAGGGAGAGGACAAGTAGTTGAGGGGAGAGAGAGGTTTTTAACTGTATGGGAATTCCCCAAGTAATTCTCACGTGATAAGGGAAGTAATTTTACATCTGTAATGTTAAGTGAGTTATATCGCTTATTAGGAATTCATGCAGTTAGAACCTCTCTGTACCACCCCCAAACAGATGATCTGGTGGAGAGATTCAACCAGACAATGAAGAAAATGTTACAGAAGTATGTCAGTGAGGAAGGCAAGAACTGGGACACATTTCTACCCTACTTGCTCTTTTCCTATAGAGAAATCCCTCAGGCATCTACAGAATTTTTCCCCCTTTTCCCTACTCTATGGATGTAATCTCAGAGGACCCTTAGACATTGTCAAAGAACAGTGGGAAGAGAATAAGAACGTGGGGCATAGTGGGGTATTAGAATACATGACTGCTCTTAGGAAAAGATTGTTTAAATATATAGGATTGGCACGTGCAGTGCACAGAGTAATGGAGAGAGAGGAAATCCCTATCTGGTGCTGCTCTGTAAAGGGAACCTTTTGGACATCACCCCTTTCACTTTTACCACTGCCTCAGGGCTACTGTAAAGTGAGTCTAGTATGCATCTGTGGAATTTTGTGCCAAATTCCATTGCTTGCAGGGTATGTTGCAAGAAGACCCAGTCCACTTGGTCAAATGCTTTTTCTACATCCACAGAGATGGCAATCTGGAACTGTAGAACCCCCTGTTGGAAAGACAGGATGTTAAGAAACTGCTGGATATTGTCATGTAGGTTCTGGCCCTTAAGGAATACCATTTGATCTGGATGGTAGCGCCCCCCTACCACCACCACCACCATGTACTTTCGCACTATGTTTGCCAATATTGCGGTGAACATTTTTAGATCTACCAATAATAATGACATGAGCTGTTAAGACTTGCATTTGGAAAAGTCTTTCTGTGGTTTGAGCAGTATAGAAATATGAGCTCGTTGCCATGTTATCAGACAAGACTCCCCTGTCATCACCCCTCTGTAGAGCATAAGTAATTCTGGAGATAACTTATCTTTCAGTTTTTATAGAACTCAGCAGTATAGCCATCTATTCCAAGGGATTTGCCAGTTTTTAAATTACTGATTACCTCATCTAGTTCATCACCTGCAACTGGGGCATCCAGGGCCTCCTTCTCTTCCTCCTCGGTTAGGGAGAGAATGTTCAGTTTGCTGAGGTAGGCCTGTATTTTTTGTACGTGAGGCTGCAGCTGTGTACATTCCATGGAGTACAGGGACTGATAATATTCAGCAAATAATCTCAGGGTGAGATGCTACCCTGGACCCCCTCCCCTTTCATGGACCTGGAGAGCTGGTCTTATAGAAACATAGAAACATAGAATTTGATGGCAGATAAGGACTGCTTGGCCCACCCAGTCTGCCCATTTCCCTACCTAATGGATAAGCTGCAGATCCTAGTTAACCAGCAGCCTACTTCTTCCTGCCCCCACCCCCTAGAATTGCCTTATGACTGTCCCATGCATGCTTGAATTCCACCACTGTTTTTGACTCACAACCTCCTCCGGAAGGCCGTTCCATGCATCCACGACCCTCTCTGTGAAAAATACTTCCTTAATTACCTCTGAGCCGCCCCATCTTCAAATTGGCCTCTGTGTTCTTGCACACCTCTTTTTTGAAAGATGCTACCTCTTGGACTTTGTTGATTCCCTTGAGGTACTTTGAAAGTTTCTATCGTGTCCCCTCTCCCTCCTTTCCTCGAGGCTATACATATTAAGCTCCTTAAGTCTCTCTTCATATGTCTTCTGGTGCAGACCCTGCACCATTTTAGTTGCCCTCCTCTGGACAGCTTCCATCCTGTCTATGTCTTTGCGGAGATTGGGTCTCCAGAACTACACGCAGTACTCCAGATGGGGTCTCACCAGCTGTCTGTACAGAGGAATACCTGTTTTCAGATTGATCAGGCCAACAGGCACCCAGCTTTGTTACCAGACTCGTAACATTTTTACTGGGCATATCTAAGTTGACCTTCAATTTTATTTTCAGTAAATTGTTGACATTTTCACCTATATTCTTTAATGTTTGAGATTAGTCTACAGTGTATTGGTTAAGGGCACTGAGCTGCAAACCTGGAGACCTGGGTTTAAAGCCTACCAGCCACCCACTTTCATAGTGCGTGACCCTGAGCAAGTTATTTAACTTCCTTTTGCTCCCAGGTCGCACCTGGAAACAAAGCTTCAGCTTAGTGTGCCTTTCCTGGTTAAACAAGTTCCCCTTTCCCTTAGTGTATTATCTAACATGAAAAATAAAATACATTTTGTGCTGCTGACATTTTCATCTGCATTCTTCAGTGTTTGAGATTAGTGTATCATATAGTGTGACTTTGTGCTGGGCTTCTATGTCTAATAATTTGTGCTGTAGGGTCAGCTGATTAGCTATGACCTCTTTTTTTCTTATGCGATGCACATTTAATTATTTCTACTGCTAGGCTGCTTTTAAGGCTTCTTATCTTACTCCTACTTAACTACCCCCTCTGTATTTTGTGATAAGTAAGTTGTAATTGCCTCTTTCCCCATCTGCAGTAATTCCGGGTTGTTTAACAGAGGGTTATTTAGGTGCCACATTGATTGTTTAGGCGGCGTGAGTATGTTTAAGCCTAAAGTCATAGGCGCATGATCTGATAACATCCTTGCTCTTATTTTTGATTCCTGTGTTGTGTCCAGGCACTCGGAGGACAGGAACAGCATATCTATCCTGTAGTATGAGTTTTGGGCTGCTGAACGGAATGTGAAGTCCAGTTCTCTGGGATATAGGAGTCACCAAGTGTCCTCCATTTCCAATTCCCTTGTAAGTTTCTTTAGAGTGCCACTGCTAACATCCTTCCCTCCTTTGGTGACTTTCTGTCCTTCCCCTTCCCCATCACTGTGTTAAAGTCCCACCCAAGGACAAACAGCTGTTGAGGTGTTGGTGGTAACCTTAACAAAACTTTTTTTTCCAAAAGCTACCCTTCTCTTTTTCCTCATTTGGGGCGTATATATTTACAATTGCTATTGGGGTGTCTGAATGTTCCTACCATGTAAATATACCATCCCTCTACATCTTCCTCCACCATGAATACTTTAAGAAGTATGTCCCTTTTTATTAATACTGCCAACTCCCCCCCCCCCCATGATGAGTATCTTGTAAAATATGGGTGCATAGCATTCCCCACTCAAGCTACCACAAATTATTTTGGTGCATGGAATCAGTCTGAGCAGCTCAAGCCTGGAAGTCCATCTCTTTAACATTAAACGTTTTCACCCAGGTCCCCCACTCCCTGTAGCTCATCTAGGCTTTGGAAGGGCTGAGGCCTTTTGGAGGCCATTATATCTGTATTTTTGTTTTCCTGGCCAGGAATAAGAGAAGGAGCCCACACCAAGTCATCTGGACACCACAAACCCTCATCTTGACTGGAGCCCCTGCACTTGCAAAAACCCCAGAAGTCATGCCCCCTTACGGTGAGGAATCATTTGACTACAGAGTCCAAGTTGCCTATTTTGATCTCAGACCACCTTGTGACCTCGTTGCCCATGTTTGTTTGTTTTTTTACTTTATTTTCTGCTATCATTCTTGTCCACAGACACTATCAGATCTATAGCTCTTTCTCCCTTCCCTTACCTCAATGATTACCTTGTGCCTATCCCAGGCATTTTTGAACCCCACCACTGTTTTTGTCCCTACCACTTCTGCTGGATGGCTGTTCCAGGAATCCACCACTCTTTCAGTGAAGAAGTACTTCCTCACACCTCTCCTGAATCTACCGCCCTTCAGCTTCATAGCATGTCCTCTTGTTCTAGACCAACTTTTTTCTGAAAAATTCTCTGTTCCTGTACCTTATTCATCCCCATGAGGTATTTGAAGGTTTTTATCATATCCTCCCTCTCCTTCCTCTGCTCCAGAGTGTACATATTGCGGTCTTTTTGTCTCTCTTCACAGAGCTTTTGATGTGAACCCTGTACCATTTTAGTTGCTCTCCTCTGGACCACCTCCACTCTGTCTATGTCCTTCCAGAGATGTGATCTCCAGAACTGGACACAGCACTCAAGGTGGGGTCTTACTAGTGATTTATACAGGGGCAACACTACCTCCCTCTTTCTGCGGGTGATACCCCTTTCTATGCACCCCAGCATCCCACTAGCAGCCTCCTGACTGCCCTGTCACACTGCCTGACCACCTTTAGGTCATCTGATATGATCACCCCAGATCTCTTTCCTGCTTTGTTATTATCAATACCACTCCACCCATTTTGTGCTCTGCCCCAGGATTTCTGTGCCCCAAGTGCACTATTTTGCATTTTGTTTTGCATTAAAACCCAGTTGCCAAACTCTTGACCAGTCCTCTAGTTTTTTTTGGTCTCTGTTCATTCTTTCAACCCCAACCCACCCCTCGAGTGTCCACCCTGTTGCAGATCTTGGTGTTATCTGCAAAGAGGCAGACCTTCCCTTCCAGCTCCTCTGCAATGTCACTTACAAAGGCATCAAAGAGGACCAGTCCTAGTACTGAACCCTGCGGTACCCTGCTGGTCACCCTTCCTTCCTAGGAGCGAACTCCGTTTACTACTACCTTCAACCTCCTATCCCCTAACCACATTTCTTACCCAGCTTACCACATTTCCCACTCCTAAGCTACTCAACTTGCTTACTAGTCTCCTATATGGAATGGTGTCAAAAGCCATACTGAAATCTAGGTAGGCCACATCCACTTCTCCTCCCTGATTTAATTCCCTGGTCACCCAATTAAAGAAGTCTTTCAGACTTGTGTGGCATGACATCCCTCCTGTGAATCCATGTTACCTTGGATCTTGCAATCCACTGGATTCAAGATATTCCACTATTCTTTCCTTTATCAGAGTGTTTCCAAGAATTTTCCCACCAGCAATGTCAGGTGGATGAGCCTATAGTTGCCAGCTTCTTCCCTCCTACTTCTTTTGTAAAATGAGACTACATCTGCCCTCCTCCAGTCCTCCAGGAACTCTCCAGTCTGCAGTGATCTGTTAAACAGGACTGTCAGAGGTGCAGCCAGTACCTCTCTGATCTCCATCAACACCGTTTGATGCACCCCGTCTGGCCCCATAGCTTTGTCCACTTTCAACTTAGCAGGTGTCTTCAGGACTCATTCCTCAGAAAAGGAACCAGTGTCTGCTTCCTGCCCATCACAGCTCCCATTATTTTTATTTTTTTGCAGTTCTTTCCCTTCTACTGTGAACACTGAGCAGAAGTATTTGTTTAACATGTCTACCTTTTCACCCTCTGTACAGTTTCCCCTCCTCACCTCCCTTTTTAACCATACAGTCTCACCCTTTGTCTTCCTTTTCTCACTTAAATATACCTAAAAATGTTTTGCCCCCTTTACTTGGGCTATTCTTTCTTCAGTTTGTACCTTTGCACTCCGTACCACTTTCCCAGATCCCCCTCTATTTCCTTTGATACTCCCCCAATCCTCTTTCTGTATCTCCTTGTACCATCTGGAAACAACTCTTTCTGTCAGCCAAGGCTGCTTCCACCTGTCATATATACCATATGATACCTTTGCCAGGTGCCTCCTCTGCTCACTGTAACTGCTGCTGTTCCCCCTCATACCCCATGGCACCCCCATTGCCCCTGCTGGCCCCATTCCCCACCTTCCAGCCAGAGTTTATTTATTTATTTGAAAAGTTTCATCAGGAAAGGCATACTGAGCTAAAACAGCTCATTTCCAGATGCGTCCTGGGAGGAAGGGAAATGGGTAAGTACAAATGATGTGTACATAACAAAGATACAATAAAATGAAACTTGATACAGTGATTTAAAACAACAATGAACAGCTATGTACAGCTGGAATGATGTGTTCAAGACCAACATATATGAAATAAATACTGATATTCCAAAAACTAGGCATGGGAGGCAAGTCTATTAGAGCAGAGGCAGAGGCAGAAAATAGAAAGAAAAGGAGAGTAGAGAGCTAGTGTGACAGGAGAAAGGAGGAGGAGGGGGAGGAGGAGGAGGCAAACCTTCATCCCTCTGGGATGCAAACCCCACAAGGGCCAGACACAGCAGGATGCACACCCAGACTGTGTACTGGTTTCCAGGCCTACAAGCAGGGAAATAGGGTAGTAAGGGAGAGGCAAACCTTTCTGCCTCTGGGATGCAAACTTCACAAAAGCCAGACATGGCTGGATGCACACCCAGTCCATGTTCTGGTTTGCCAGAGTTAAGGAGGGAGTAGATGGAAGGAAGGGGTGAGACGATAGAGGAGAGGTATGAGGGGAGATAGCCAAGCCAGAACTTCCTGACAAAGGAGTAACAGTGGGCGAGGCATCTGGCACCAAGGGGAGGATGGAGAGATGGGGGGGGGTGGCAACAGGTGGTTTTAAGGGAACCCTGGCGGGCAGCCTAAGATAAATCAGCCTCAGCCTGAACCTAAACCCAAGGTAAGAATCAATGCTTCCAAAAAATCTACAGAAGTCAGGGATGTTACTGTATATATAGTTGTTACAGTATATACCAGAAACCATGCAGAAGCAAATGGTTTAATACCTTTTATTGGACCAACAGAGCTGTTACAAAAAGAAAACAATGTCTAAGCTTTCAGACCAACCAAGTCCTTCCTCAGAGACTTATGACAGTTGTTCAGAGACGCATTCTATTAACACACACATCATACATTTAAAAAAACAGCAACATTCTCATTGGTTTAAAGTATCTATTTCAAAAAATCACAAATTTAAATGGAATGAATAGCATCCCATTAGCTAGCTACTACTAAGAATCTTTTCAAGGTCAAATGACTTACACATTAGATAAGCTGAACACTCAAGCAGATAAAACCCCCAACTGAAATTATTAATGAATGAGTGTGTTATGAGAATACATTTAAAATTAAAAGCAAGACCTTTTGATTTGATTTCATAAATGTCCAAGTTAAAACTTGATAGTATTGTATGATTAAAAAAACTGTAAAACAGAAATGTATGTATGGAAATAGGAGGGGAATAAGAAAAATGTACCTTGTATGAACTGTTTAAAACATTCATACAGAATTAAACTTATCTGGAGATATTTTCTAAACTATACTATCAAGCAGTTAACACACTCTATAAACATTAAAACCTACAGTGCTGTAACAATATTTTTTACACAATAATATCAATTGTCAGTATTATTGCCAAATAAAAAGAAAATAAATCTCTCAAAGACCACCTAGAATATGAGTTCATGCATCTTAAAATGTTCAATGTCTAATAATGAGTCAGTATATAATCAATTAAATATATGAACAGAAACAGTATAAGAATCTGTATAAAACCCCAATGGAATTAAACTCCTCCCCCACCCCCCAGAAAAGATAAATAGAAAAGAAGTGCATATTCACTATGTATGTGAGCCAAGAGTCCTATCACACTGCAGCATAATTATATGTACCTGAATATAAGCCTACCTAAATATGCAAGCATAACTCCAACCCCTCCCACACATAGCCCCTCCCCACAAAACATCCTCCAACCCCCAAAAATGCAAAATTAACACACACACTAAACCCCCCAATACACACTCACCCAAGACAACCCAACCTGCACATTTGCTTCTGGATCTGTTCTTACAAGGACCAATACTGCAACTAATCTATTATTGTATGCCAGAAACCATGGCATTAATCATATGATTATCTTTTGCAGTGCATCCCTTTCATGGAGTAGGATGCCACCAGAAATCCTTGAAGGGGTCACAACCTTGTAATACATGTTTTGCTTTGTTTTTCCCACTGAAGTGTTTGTCCACCTGAGTCCAAGGACATTGGCAGGCATACGCAGTGTATACAAATGCATACACAATTTTTGGCTGGGGGTATCATTTTGTCAATTTCCCACTCACCAAGCCTGCTTCCTTTGTTTACTGATGCCCGGTACAACTAAGAGGGACAAAACAGAAATGGAGTATTTCCAGCCTTCGCCGGGGGTTGCTGATCATGCTGCTGTGGGGGGTGTGACTTGGCTGAGCCATGCGGCATGCAACTTCTTCTAGCCAATTGGTTGTGATGTCATTTACAATGCTGCAGCCTACAATTGGTTGAGGTGGGTGGAGGCGGATCCACGGGCTCTTTAAACTTAAGATAAAGGGGCACTTTTTTTCCTGTAGTTGTTTTTACAGGAGGACAAGCAACTCACTGGATGATCCCATGGTGGTTATTCAGCAGCATCAGTAGTGGTAGCAGCAGGCAGCAGCATTTGGAGGACCCGGATGATTGATCGATTCAGAAGTGAGCATCGGCAGGCAGTGCAGCAGTGACTGGAATAGCATACAACACAGCTCACTCGTGCTGGTAGGGTGCAGTGCATGTCAGAAGAAAAAACTTCCAAAATGTAACCAACAAACGCCAGCACACCTCTGCTGGATTCAAAAAGGCTTTATAAATTATTTTAAATAATTAATAAAGCCTTTTTGAATCCAGTAAAAGTGTGCTGGCATTTGTTGGCTACAGTGCAGCAGTGAGCAGAGCAGAGCAGACATAGAAGAATTTGTGGCAATTAGCGGACCCTCAAGTCACTTGGTAGGCACCCAGATCAGAAAGCAGAAACTGACCATGGAAGAGCATTCAAGGCTCCCCATCGTGGGTGCAGGTCATGAAGGTATGACACCCTCCCCCAATCTAAAGGACCCCCACAGCATTTCCCCAGCATTCAAGGCTCCCCATCGTGGGTGCAGGTCATGAGGGTACACACCTTCCCCCAAGCTAAAGGACCCCCACAGCATTTCCCCAGCATTCAAGGCTCCCCGTCATGGGTGCAGGTCATGAGGGTATGACACCCCCCTCCGAGCTAAAGGACCCCTGCAGCATTTCCCCAGCATTCAAGGCTCCCCATCTTGGGTGTAGGTCGTGAGGGTACAATACCCTCCCCCGAGCTAAAGAACCCCTACAGCATTTCCCCAGCGTTCAAGTCTCCCCATCGTGGGTGCAGGTCATGAGGGTACAACACCCTCCCCCGAGCTAAAGGACCCCCACAGCATTTCCCCAGGTAAACGTGCGCTTCTCCAAACAGCCTTCCATGCGAGCAGCACCACTGAAACACAGACCTGAAGTTTTCTGCAAACTCGGGAGTAGGAGCCAAGGACTATTTCTACCTCTTAAATCTCAAGCTTTCTCAAGTTGTCTTAAAGGTTTTATTGACCCCACACATGTGGATATAGTTTTTATTTCTGAGTAATTCTCAGCATCTCTGTGCTCAATTTGAGCGGGATCCAGTGTGTGCCTTAAGAGCTGTTGTTTGGCGCCATTTTCCCAGTTTGAATAAAGTGGCTCTCACCCTGCACTGCCTATCTTTTGTATCTCTGTAAAAATCACTGTTTTCTGTTCGCAAACAAGGCCAGGTTTCTGCTACTGCATACTGCTGTGTAAACTCATTGTACTTGTAACATCAAAACTTGCCTTTTAAAGCATAATCTGAGGAACTAAACAAGACCTGAGCCAGACTCTGCCTTGGTTTTTACCATAAATTGCCCTCTTAACATTGCAGCATGGCAGTATTTATGCAAGCTGTTTAAAACTGATTTATTTTGTAAAATCCTCGGAGTCCCAGTGGCCAAATCCCTACTTGATTCCACTGAGTGCACAAAGGGCCGTTTTTCGCACCATTCTTAGTTTAAAACAAATAATTTTGCTCTCACCCCTCGCTGCCTACAAATCGGTATCTCTGTAATTGCAAAAATCACTGTTTATGCTGCAGACAAGCCCTGGACCTGTTATTGCTTGCTGTTGCTTTATTTAAAGTATTTTTACATGACGTTAGCCACTTAAGTGTAGCCAAGGTGTGTAACACTTTAGCTAGACCTGGAATCTGCCTCGGTTTGTTACTCTTCAATAGCCCTCCTAGAAATAAGTTAAAGCCTCTTGTTTTTCTCACAGTAGCTTGCTGAAATCTCAGCATTCCAAACTCCACAGAAAGAAATTCACAGTGTAATTCGGTCTCAAACCCCCTGCCCCCTTCCCCTACCTGCGACTGTGCAATTTCACCTTTTTAACTCCATTCCTCTGTTTCTTTCCCAGCATTCAAGGCTCCTCATCATGGGTGCAAGTCGTGAGGGTATGACACCCTTCCCCAAGCTAAAGAACCCCTGCAGCATTTCCCCAGGTAAACGTGCACTTCTCTAAACAGCCTTCCACGTGAGCAGAACCGCTGAAACACATACCTGAAGTTTTCTACAAACTCTGGAGTAGGAGCCCCACTGACGCTACGTGTCAGCTACCCCACTGCACCCATCACCACCCTTGATCGACTTGGTGCTTTATAGTGGGACCCAGGTGACTTGATAAACCAATCAGGCAACATTACCATTTGCAGGCTATCAGCACCTGCCACTAGTGGGTGCTATTTTCTGCCCAAATCATCCTTTCTCACAGCCTGGTGTGTGAAAATGTAGAATACCCACAATCAACACTTATTCCTACTAGCCTTATATATCTTCACTCCTCTCAGCTACAATAAGCATATTGCCACTCTGTAATCATAGCACATACAACTATATGTCCTGTGCTAAATTGTCTTCAAACATATTGCAAAGCAACATTCGTAGTTTCTTTCTCTCTCTCTCTCTCACAGAATGATGACATTGCTTATTCTCCTCTCCATAACTCTCCCTCTCAGTGTACCGCTCCTCTACCCCTTCCCTGCTAAACCCCACACTACCCTGTCTGCCACAAAAACACCCCCCTGCTGTCCCCCCGTGATTACTCCTCCTTCAGTAGCCATGTCCTACCCACCCTACCTCCTACTTGCTCCTAGCCATCTGCTCCCAGCAGCAGCGGTTGCCCCCTTTCTTTATAGCCAAGAAATACTGCATTTCACCTACTCTCATATTGTGAACAACAAGCTACCTCTACATGCAAGCTCGACACTGCGTAATCATAAGTTGACCCTCAAAAGTGCCCTATCCAGGATCTCCAGTATCCTACTGCTACTTATGGGCAATATCCACTCCAATCCCGGCCCCGAAACCCCCACCCCTTGCCTGTCAATGCAATCCAAAGGTCTACGACTGGCCGCCATTAATATATGTAGCCTCCAAAACAATCTCGCCTCACTCCAAGCATGGGTCTGCCTCCACAACCCTGATGTACTAGCTGTATCTGAGACATGGCTATCTCTAAGCACCCCAGACTCAGCTGTTTATATCCCGGGCTATACATTCTTAAGATTGGACTGGCTAGATAGGCGAGGTGGTGGGTGCACGCTGTACCTTCAGGATCACCTACAAGGTATCAAAATTGCTACATTGAACCCCATGGCAGGTGCCCAGTCCCTCACCCTTAAGATAGCAGTTGGCAAATCAGGTAACTCTCTCTACCTAATGTCAGTCTACATACCCCCTCGCAACCAAAAGAAGGCTTTCTCCTCCATCCTTAACATCATTGCCCAACTATCAGAAAACTCAGAAATCATTGCCCTAGGAGACTTCAACACAAACTAGCTTGCCCCTCACACATCCTCCCTCAAGGATGCAGCCACAGCCCTAAATCTCTCACAAATGGTCCTAAGCCCTACTAGATTAGACCAACACAGGGGCACTAGTTCCCTCATTGATCTCATTTTCAAGAACCACCCTGAGTGCTTGCAGGATGTTCAGGTCCTCCCAGACTCACTCAGCAATCACTCCCATGTTACCTGCCACTGGTCAAATAGCTGGAACCCCCCCCCCCCCCCGAGGATCTCCTTGTATCACCAGCTAAAAAAAGGGTCCCTGGCACATCTCCGTAACCACCTTCTCAACCTTGGCTGGTCCCCACTAGATCACCAGGTGTCAGTGGATGCCGCCCTGTCCTTCTTCATTAACTCCTTCCAAGCCACCTGTGACATCTTTGCCCCCGTTGTTAAGTGAATTGAAAAAACTAAATCCTCCCCTTGGGTAAATCGGTCCTTGCTGGACCAAATGAAGGTCTGCAATAACCTATGGCACCATGCCCTTGAGTCTGGTCGCCTTTTGGATCGCCAACTGTACCATGCCACCTGAAACTCATGCACCTGGGCTATCTGCAAGGCAAAGGCAGCCTTCTATCAGTCCAACCTTTACTGCCACCTGGGGAGATGGGAAGAGATTCTGGGCAAACATGAAGGAACTAAGTGGCAAGTCTCCCTCCCCTTCCCTCCCTCTTCTATGACTGTCATTGATGGTGTTTCCACCCAAGACCCTAGTAAGATAGCTAATGCTTTCAATGCATCTTTCTCTGACATCAGCTCTATCGTCCCTCCCAACTTCTTTACTGCATACACTGGACAGTTTCTGCTACCCTCAGCGCCCCACCCTTTTACTTTAAAATGATATCCCCTAGTGTCGCTCGCCCAAATCTCGCCAAGTTCCTTGGTAAGACAAGACAGAGGTGACTCTCTTGATGCAAAGCTGCTCTCCTTAACCCTTGTTGCAGTCCTAACACCACTAACAAAAATACTAAACATGTCCCTATGCCGTGGGCAGTTCCCTACCCTATGGAAAAGGGCAGTTATCACCCCAGTTCATAAAAATGGTGACCGTACCTCCTATAGTAATTATAGGCCCATCTCTATACTCCCTCCCCTCTCAAAAGCACTGGAAAAAATAGCTGCAGATAAACTTACTGACTATTTAGACTCACACTATCTACTGTGCCAGCAGCAGCAGCATGGTTTCAGAAAAGGGCACAACACAACTACTGCCCTGCTTGAGTTTACCTCCTTTATCCATGAAGCCCTTTACCAGGGAGCCCTGGTTGAATCTGTCTACATAGACCTTTCCAAGGCTTTTGATACTGTTAACCACAATATGCTGATAAACTCCCTCCTCTCTGTTGGTGTTTCCCAAGAGACTGCTAATTGGTTCTCCAACTATCTCCATGGCCATACCCAGCAAGTTAAAATAAATAGAACCCTCTCTACTAGCCTTCCAGTCTAAGCTGGTGTCCCTCAAGGGTCCATCCTTGGCCCGCTCCTCTTCTCCCTATACTTAAACTCCCTCCCTTTGGCCTCCACTGAACGTGTGCTCCTTTTTGCAGATGACACTGTGATCTTTAGCCGGCACCCTGGCCCTACTCAGCTCCAACAAGCCTTGCAGGGCTCCTTCACTGAAATAAAATCATGGTTCACCTCCCACAAACTTGTCCTCAACTGCAAAATAACAAAGGTCATGCTATTCGCCCACCCTCAACATAAGCACAACATGACCAAACTATCTATACTAAATTTCCAGGGTACCATGCTGGAAGCAGTTACCAGTTTTAAATATCTAGGGGTTACCCTTGACTCGGCCCTTACATTCTGGGCGCATACAGCATCGACTTGCTCATCTATAAACATTAGAATTGGTCTCCTGTATAAATATAGGCCCTATCTCCCCTCCTGACATCCTCCGTTTAGCCATCTCTAGCTCCATCCTTTCCCTGGTAGACTATGGCATAGTCATATATGGCGCCTCCTCCAGCACTGCCCTGTCCAGTATTAAGTGCTCCCTTTACAAAGCATGCTGGCTAGCCACAGGCTGTGATCACCTCACACAAACCTGTAAACTCTACCAATGGTCATCATGGCTAAACTTTCAGGGCACCTACTTTATCAGACCTGCTTATTGGCCAAAAAAATGCAACTAGGATTAGCTCCCCCCCACCCCGGCTGTCTCTTGCTCCTACAAACATGCTCGCCTATGCGGGCCACAAGACACTCTAACTCTACTACCTTTCGCATCCCTTTTGCAAGGACTACTGCCTGCCAAAGGTCCTTTTGCTACAGGGCACCACTCTGGATGAACTCCCTCCCTGACACTACCCTCTCTATTCCCGGGTTGGGGCCTATCAAACCTGCGCTGCATAACCATATTATATCCAACTGCTACTGTGATTGCACATAACTCCCCTACTTGGGCTAAGTATCTGTTGCTAATGTTAACTCTGATTCTAATTATATGACTCATAATTTACGCACCTGTGGTGTAGTTTCTGTTTATGTATTATCCCATTCTGTCTCTGTTCTTAGTCTCTGTACCTTATATAACTCTGTATTTTTCCTCATTCAATGTATGACGCAGAGCCTTTGCAAATGAGTCCCTGACTCAAAGGGTTGTAATTCCTAAACTTAAATAAATAAATAAAGAGTAAACTGTTCCTGAACTGAAAAAGCTGCATTCTGTGTGTGTTGATTGTACAGGGCACTGGGCAGGCTACACTGCAGATTGAGAGGCCGGGTACTGATCGGACCCCTCGTCCCCATGTGAGCATTTTTTTTTCGAATTGCAATCACAGCACATTCATTCCTGTCCCAGATTCAAGTTTCAAAGTTTGGTTGTGTTTGAGTCCTGTCGAGAGTCACTGTAGGTAAGCCACCGCCCTTCCTAACAAATGGATATTGACTTGGGACCACTCACCTCCCAAGGGACATACATGATTTTAATTTTGAATAAAACATCTCCAGTAGTCTCAACTGCACTAATGGTGAAAATTTGGGAGGGGGGTGCTCAGACTGTGTACCAGCAGTGAATTTGTTTTGAAACCTGTCTTGGTTCCGGGAGTAAAATATGGATATATTTTACATTTCTACTGCTGTGTAGCACGAGTCTGACTCCTTTTGATGGCACAGGTCCACTGTGGCACACAGCACACCAAGAACTGCCCATAGTGTGGCTCGCACCTCTCGAGCAAAAAATAAAGCAACAAAGCAAACAGCAAAACTCCACACACACCCTCCCCAATGAAAAACACGGGACAACACAATGGAGTACCAAAAATATTGTATATACTCATGAGTCACATACAGAGATAAAAGTGCCAATTTATGTGATTAAGTAAAATATTTTTTGATACACTCTTGTTTCTGTCATTTGTTGTTCTGTGCAACAGTGCTTATAGGATATTGAACACATGGTTACAGTGTGTCTTTATTTTGTTAGCCATGGGAAAGTTTTAATTGACAGCTAGCCTTCTGGTACTGTAGCTAGTATTTCTGCATCCTATTGTTTCTAAACTTTTTAAATTTTAACTTCTAAAGTTTCTAACTAAACTTGTGCTCAGAAGTTCACCAGAACTACAATAAATTGTAAGCACCTAATGTTCGTACCACTTCAGGGAAAATGTACACCTCCCACTCTCATTAATCTAGAATATAATCATTGGACCGAGACTCTCTTGCAAACTACAGGCCTATCTCTAACCTTCCCTTTGTGGGGAAGGTGATTGAGAAAGTAATGGCTGCTCATCTGGAGAACCATGTGACCATCCATAGCATCTATGAAGCTCTCCAATCCAGTTTCTGAAAGAGGCATAGTACCAAGAATGCGTTGGTTCGGGTGCTCAATGATCTTCTGATGGCAAGAGACCAGAGAAAATGGTCCATTTTGGTACTTTTAGATCTGTCATCAGCTTTTGACACCGTTGACCATGGGGTTCTGCTTGAGCACCTTAGATTTATCTGTGAGCTCTCTGGTTTGGTCCACAGATAGTTTATATCTTTTCTCACTGGAAGAATTCAGAGGGTGGTGTCTGGGTTTTTTCCTCTGATCCTATCTCTCTGTCTTGTGGGGTTCCTCAGGGCTCAGTGCTGTACCCCATGTTGTTTGTGGTGTATATGCTTCCCCTCGGAGACACTGTAAGACAGTATGGGCTGAGGTTTCATTGTTATGCCGATGATACCTAGCTCTACTTGTCTTTCGTGCCTGACCAGAAAGGAGCACTCTTGGTATTTAATGACTGCCTCATTGAAATCCAGGATTGGATGAGGTCCACGTGGCTGAAGTTGAACCCTGGGAAGATGGAGGTGATGGTTGTGGATCCAGGTCTCCGGATAGGGGGGTTGGGGGCAGATCGACCCTTAGGTTTATTCCTTGGGGACTCCAAGCTCCCTCCCTTCCTTTGAACAGGTGCAAGACCTAGCGGTGATACTTGACGCAGGGTTGACACTTCAAGCACAGGTGTCGGCTGTCATTAAGTCATCTTTTTACCATCTGAGAAACATCGCTAGGATCAAGAACCTTGTTCCATTCGGTGACCTCCTACACTGATCCATGCCTTTGAGACCTCGCGTTTCGATTAGTGCAACTCGCTTTACTTTGGGCTACCGGGGGTTGATATCCACCACTTGCAGCTGGTGCAGAATTCTGCAGCCCGGTTGTTGATGGGGATTCCTAGATCTTCCCATATCACACCTGTGCTGCGGGAACTGCACTGGCTGCCGGTTCAGTGGCGGATCACCTTCAAAGTCGGTTTACTGACATATAAAGCCCTACACGGACTGGGCCCTGACTACCTGAAAGAACTTCTGGTTCCTTATTGCCCTGAACGACCTCTCCTCTCGTCTGACGAGGGGTTGCTGGAGGTTCTGAGGGTGTCTTTAAAATCTGCTGGGGCCCGGGCTTTTATGTTCATGGCCCCTACCCTCTGGAATTCTCTATCCCATCAGATTAGAGAGTGCGTGACCGTGGGGAGATTCAAACAGGCCTTAAAAACTTTTCTTTGGAAAAAGGCATACAGTGATGAATATTGCAGATTTTGATTGTTCTGTGTATTTTAATGGGATTATAAGATTGTTTTATCTGTTTTAACTGTTTTAATTGTACTGCGCCTTGGCATTTGAAAGGCGCATTAAAAATAAAATATATTATTACAGTAATATTAATTCTAAATGGCTATTAGGTCATTTCTACACATGATCTTCATTGACTGAAGAGCTGTCTCCAGTGAAGGAAAAATACACTTAAAAATTGAAAATAATCAGATAGAGGCCCCATTCATCATTTTGTCACTGAAATATAACTTCAGGTTTTCATTTCAAAGCAGTTCTGCTAAATCTAATACACCCCCATAAGAAAGAGTGTTTTCAATTCTTAGACTTTGTTTAAAACATGTGAAAATCAGTCTCATTTAGACTTACACCCATCTCTGTATGAAGTACTTTTTTATACTGAACAGAAGCCAGGCAAAGGGAAAATTATTGACTTGGGGACCTGATTTCAGTTCCCAGTTAGGTCAGAAATATGTGTGTATTTTCAGAGATTCCTGGGTATTTTCCTGGAGTTAGTTAGGGTGTGTGCTCATTTTTGGTAGTTGCTCTTCTTCCCATAGGCAATTCTGTCACCAACCAGAGAAGATTAAAAAAAAAGTCCAAAACTGAAGTTACATTCTTTCCGAATTATTTTTCTATATTTTTTAAAATGTCTGTGCTGTTAGCAGAATATACTAAAAACTATGAATTACAAAATCTTACTGGCCCCATGGCTGGCCCCCTCAAACACCAAAGTGCAAAGGTCAACTCCCAATTTGTTTCATTTGGTGTAAGATGGACCCATATCTATGCTCTGTTACAAAATACCGTTATCTGTTTTTATAACACTGTTGGCTTCAACATGGCTGAGTTTGTAAGGTTCAACTTATCATTCCATCTTGACCAGCATATTAGTAGACCTGGCTCTGCTCTGCTGGCACCTGCCATTTTGTTGTAGTAACCTTAACCAAACACTGGTACTCTGGCACATGCAGATGCTATTATAGTGTATAGCAGAGTGTTATAGTATATAGTATATAGTATAGTCTCAGGTCCATCTTGTAAATGAGCTATGCTCAATGATGTTCGCCTGAATAAATAAAGATTTTGATTGATTGATTGAGTATATGGTTAGGGAATGTTGTGGATAGAAAACGATGGTTTTCCAAATCCTGTTGTAGGACAGTTCAAAGGTCAAAAAAGTTGTTGTACTATCGTTCTGACGTCACATCGATAGTACAACAACTTTTAAGACATGTCCTACAATTTGATTGGTGCAATCTACGCTGTCACGGAAAAAATTTAAAAAACATGGCGACACGACTTAGCGAGTGCTGAGCTGCACACTGCTGTGGTTCAGACATGGTCAGGAACCCTCGCATTTATAAAAATAAAGTAAACCTTTTTTTTTGTCATAAAAAAAAAATGAAGAGAGCAGCCACAGGTGTTCACAACCGCCACACAACAGTTCTTCTCCCTGACACGGTCAGAGTCTCTGCAAGTCGTACTGAGAGGGATAGATTGGAGAGGCTGGAGTGGGGGTGAGCATGAGCGAGAGCGTCAGCAGAAAAATGCTGAAGGTAAAAAAAAAAAAGAATGGGTTTTCTCTATCTTTGAATGGGCAACCATATACTATATACAGTAAAATAGTAGATGGGTGACCATCCACAACGAAGGCAATGTTTCCATCTTGGCAGTTGATGACATCATACAGACCTCTCGAGCGAAGCTCGAGAGGTCTGTATGATGTCATCAACTCCCTTGATGGAAACACAGCCTTGTTGTGGATGGTCACCCATCCACTATTCTATATATAGTGTATAGTGGAGTGGTGTACTGTATATAATTCCATCCCTTTCAAAATGCTGCTGTATCACAGTTCAAAGGTCGTGGAATGTGATTCTACCCTACTGTGGTAGAACAGCATTCTAGAACATCTAGAGACTGTATGATTCAGTTTCAGTTTGAAAGCAAAAGAACTCACCAAACAGATATTTACACAGTACTATACACTATATAAAAAATACAGTATGAGCAACTTTATGCACAACCAGTGTTTTTTGCCACCTCAGGGTTCTGATTCCCATGAACCTCTCGAGCTTCATTCTCGAGGTCGGAAGGACTCAGAACCCCTCTGCAGCGGAACACACTGGTTGTGCACAGTTGCCCATCCAGCATTCTATGTTTTCTTCAGATCCTGCCAGAATACTGTGTGGAGGAAGTCATTAACATTTGCTCCTTTTCTGTTTGTCCCATGAACATTTAAACCATAAGTACTCAGCTTGTACCTGCAGCATGTACAGATTTACCTTACAGTGTTTGATTATGCTTCTTTGACATACTGTATTGCTGCATATGCCTTCTATTTTTGTAATGCTGGTAATATAGTACCATTTATTGTTTCTCCTCTTGAAACAAGTCATACAAATGAAAGCATAGTTTACCAAAGCTGCAAGAGAACATATAGGCATTCTTTATAAGGCTGCCCCCATTCTGTTTTTCTGAATTTTGCAAAGTGCCACAGAGTAGTTTGTTATGGGCTAAACAGCCTTTTCTTGTTATAAGTGCTTTAGCACCACAGGAAACCGTAAGCAGGCTTCCAGTTACAATGGACAGCCCAGGGGTAGGGATGATTGATACTGTCCCCAAACATCCCTCAGCACTTCAGCACCAACATCAAACAGACCACCTAAATCATTATATATATTTTCAGGGATAAATGCAATCAGCACCCCCCCAAGCGCGTCTTCTAACTCCTTGGTCTTTCCGACTCCTGTCCACTCACTGAAAGTCAGACTCATAGAAACATAAAAACATATGTTTAGAGTATATACTAGAAACTAAATTATGTTTGTGTTGGTGGGGCATAGACATGGGGGGGTGGTTAGCGGTGTGGCAGCTCTGAGTACAAATTTGAAATCCCTGGCTATACCCCTGCCTGAGTCAGACCCAGGGTGGCTATTCAGCTCTATACCTCAGGGCACTCCTGACCATCCCGTACCTCTCTCTATGCCGGGGCGCTAGTTTCCCCATGGACTTCCCCCCACACAGTGGCACCAAGGGGGTAGATCATGTGACCTCTTCACTGCGAGATGGTAGACTTCTCAGAGACATGGGACTTCAGTCTGTGTGCTTCAGAAAGCTGAATCTTTTTAAGAGTTTATTTTTTGATCAGTCGTTACCTTAAGATTCAGAGATAATTTGAGACTGCATTATTTTGTTTTTGTCCCTGTACTGAACTCCGTTGCAGGGAGTAGCAGGAGAGAGGGAAGACTGTGTGTGTGTGTGTGTGCATGTGTGTGAGTGTGTGTGTCAGTAGACACCCCTCCCCCACTGCATTGAGCCACACTGCTCTCTAAGTGTGTGATTTTTAGAGGGTTTAAAGATATTGATTTTTTGGCAGAAAAGAGGATTCTTTCTGCTCAGTAAAGTCAGGCTTTAGTTTTCTGTCTAGTGTGACAGAATTATATAGTATATTATATATACTATAATTTGGGGAAACTGTTTCTGGGCTCAGTAACAGTCATTCAGAGAGGGCTGTTTGCTAAGCGTCACCGCTCAGTTCCCTCCCCCCCAGTGTTTAAAGTTCCAGTCCACACAAAATATATTAGTGTGAGTGAGTGTGACTGCCTGTGATGTGACTGAAAGTTAATGTGAATCTGATTTTGTTTTGAAAAAGAAAGGAGTCTGGCACTTGGGGCCTGATTCTCAAAGCCCTGCATCTGGCGCAAGGTGCTTGCACCAAACAGATATGGTGCAAGGTGCACCTTGCATCCAGGGCTGCCTCCACACAATTCACAAAGGTTGCCTGCATCAACCGCAGACTGCCTGCCCCAAACTGGGCTTGTGCCAGCCCTGTGCCCTGCACTGCCCTGCAACATGGCACTAGGTGGACTGCACTGACGCAAGCTGCAGCTCGCTATTCACAGACAGCACCCAGTGGGAGAAACTCTAAGTCCCCTTAGATCAGCCAGGGCTGGTGTAAGGAGACTTAGACATCGCTCCCCTGGGTGAGCTGTCCTATGGGTAGCATGGCGTGACCCACCTCCCCAACCCCACCATGCCCCAAAAGTGCCACATAGTGGACCCCCCATCCAGGTTGTGCCCCCATAGGGCATCCAGGGCAGGAGCACCCACCCAATCCTCATTGTGCCCCTCAGCATGTTGGTAGTGCCCCCCTCCAGATCCCGGTATCCCAGTTAGTACCAGGACAAATGCCACCAACCCTCCCACTGGTGCCCTTTCCCCCCACCCATGCAGGTAGTGTCCCCCATCCCCAGACAGAGTAGGGAACTGGCACAGTCCTCTGCACACCTCCGCTGCTGGTCCCTAATTGGATGGACTATGCAGCCAACAATCCAAGGGGCTTGCAACGAACCCTCCCATGTGCCATGCGGTTGCCGCATGGCTGGGGTTGCCACAAGCATTGGGTCTTAGGTGCCAGGACCCCACCTGTACCAGAATCTGGTGCAGGGTCCCTGGCGCATGGGGCTTTGGTGCAAGTTGCTGTTTGCTGCAGCTTGCGCCAATCGCAGCCCCATTCGAGAATCGTGTCCCTAGTCTCCCCCACTCCACTGCATGTGTCTGCAAGTGCATTCAGAGTCACACATCTGTCTGCTCTCTACAGTGTGTGATTTTTTTTTTTTTTTTTTTTTTGGTTTAAAGATATTAATTTTTTGGGCAGAAAAGAGGATTCTTTCTGCTCAGTAAAGTCAGGCTTTAGTTTTCTGTCTAGTGTGACAGAATTATATAGTATGTTATATATACAATAATGGCTGGGGAGGTGGTTATAATGAGAATGTTAGACACCCCCAAGGTGTGGGATGCCACATAAACCCCAAAGGGGTGTCTATCATTCGAGTTTTACAGACCTCCCCAGCTTATATTTTACATAATTGCTGGGGAATGCTTTTTCCGCCTCAGCACTTATATAAAATAAAGACATCCCCATGGCACCATGCAGTTTGGCTTTCATGCGGTCTGCAACTCGTGTAAAAAATATTGTCATCGTAAAAGCTCTTATAATTTTGGCAATTTGGAAAGCGTTTTTTTAGTTATTCCATTTATATTTTCAATTAACTTACCGCCGATTCCAACTGGCGGCGAACTACAACGTGATGTCTTGTAAGGAGGGGCAGAACCCCACTTTTTGTGCATGCTCAGACCCGTTATAACCCATGCTTTATAACGGGAAATTATAACCCACTTTCCCTATGAGAAAAAGCGTTGCCCACTTATTATATATACTATAATTTAAGTGAACTGTTTCTCAGCTCATTAACAGTCATTCAGAGAGGGCTGTTTGCTAAGCATCGCTGCTTAGTTGCACCCCCCTCCCGAGCGTTTAAAGTTCCAATCCACACAAAATCTAATAGTGTGAGTGAGTGAGTGTGACTTCCTGTGATGTAAACAAAAGTTAATGTGAAACTGATTTTCTTTTGAAAAAGAAAAGAGTATGACTCCTAGTCTCCCCCACCCCACTGCATGCACCTGCAAGTGCATTCAGAGTCACACATCTGTCCATCAGTATCTTCACGGGTTTTTCTTTAAATTGATACAGTTTTTCAGTGTGTCAGGTGTGGCACAGTGAATTGTTTCTGTGTTGGGCCTCTTGGGTACGGTTCTGTTGTGGGCTCATTTGCACAGGAAAAACAGGAAGATATACAGACATGTGGGGAGTAGTGCAATGTACTGGCTGTGGGGCAGCAGTCTTCTGGGAGTCTTTCTGGAGGCTCAGATGCTGCCCTATTTACAGGCAACTCTCTGTGCTGAGGGAGGAGATTGCCCATCTTCAGGCCACACTGGACAGTAGTAAGGGAACTTCTCCCACCCAGGGAGCACTAGGGCCACCACCACTGCCTCAGAGAGTGCCAAGAAAGTGCTGCAGTTGGACCACAGTGGGCTCAGAGAGGGTGAGGGTAGTGGAACAGAGGCACACCCAGTCAGCTGTACCACTCCACAATCCATACACCATTCTGGAGGAGCTTAGTTCCCCTGTGGATGCACCTGCAGAGGAGACAAAGGAGGTTGTGGACAGCTATCACAAGGAAGACCCACAGGAAGGAGGCAGAGGACACCACAGGGAAAGGAAGCAGCTCCTGGTGGGAGACTCACTTATTAGGGGAATAGAACTGGGGAGAGCAGGGAAAACTGAAGTAAGGTGCCTGCCTGGCACCATGGCTTGGAAGGACAGGAAGCACATCCTCGGGATCACGAGAACAGCTGCACAGGAGACTGAGCTGGACGTCATTGTCCACCTAGGGATGAATGACTTGGCTCAACATGAGATTAGAGCAGTGCAAAAGGACTTTGTGGAGTCGGGGAGGGGCCTAAGACAAGTAGCACACACAGTATCCTTCTCAGAGGTGCTGCCTGTCTATGGCATGGGTGAGGGGAGGGTACTTCGCACCATGCGATTCAATGAATGGTTGGAAAAATGGTGTGGGGCACAGGGGGTTGGCTTCATTGGGGACTGGGGTTCCACCTGGAGGGATACCAGCCTATACTGGCAGGATGGTCTGCATCTGTCCAGGAACGGAACAAATCTTCTTGGCAATCAGTTTAAATGCTTCATTGGCAAGCTTTTAAACTAGTCAAGGGGGGAGGCACTGATAAGCAGCAGGAATTCCCAGCCTTCCCCTACAAAACAGGGTACAAAATGAGGAAAAGACTAAGGTCAAAAGGTCAGTGGGGGATGTTGCTACAAGAGGTAAAGCCATCAAAAAATGGAGAGCAATGAGTACCAATGCCCGTAGTCTGGGTAACAAGCTTCCTGAATTAGTGGCCTTGATGGAGGAGGAACATCTGGATATCATGGCAGTCACAGAAACATGGTACACACAGAACCATGACTGGGACGTAAACATACCAGGATACACTATCTAGAGGAGGGGCAGGGAGGGTAAAAGAGGAGGAGGAGTAGCTCTCTACATAAGGGAAGGAATCAAAACAACAGAACAAAAGGGTAAACAGGGAGGAGAGGAAGCACTGTGGGTCAATTTGGAGACAGGCAATGGCACCACAATCTACACCAGGTTTGTATACAGACCCCCCCCCCCGGGGGAGGAAATGGACTTGGAAATGACAGAAAGTATACTTAGAATGGTTGAAAAAGGGGAGATACTGCTGATGGGGGATCTGAATATGCCAGATGTTAACTGGAGTGCAGTTGCAGCAGCAACTTCTAAGAGTAGGGTTATTCTAGATGCCCTACAGGGGGCATGCCTTAGACAACTAGCATTGGAACTCACTCGAGAGGGAGCAATCTTAGACCTGGTACTCTCAAATGGAGATGGAGAGAGGATCACAGATGTAGAAGTGGGTAGCCATCTGGGAACTAGTGACCATCGAACAGTATGGTTCACGATAAACACAGCAGTAGAGTCAAGCCATACAAAGGCAAATGTACTGGACTTTAGGAGGGCTGACTTTGCCAAAAAGGATGAGTGCCTAAGGAATGCACTAGCAAATGGGCAGGAAGGAAGGGTGGAAGAACGATGGGGAATAATCATAATTGCCATCACAGAGGCAACAAGCCTTTGTGTGAAGCAACTAAACAAAACAAAACGATGTAAGAAACCACTATGGTTCTCAAAGGAGGTGGCAGGGAAGGTTTGTGAGAAAAAGAAAGCACTCAGGAAGTACAAAGAATCACAGAAGGAGCAGGACAGAGAATTGTATCAGTTAAAGCAAAAGGAAGCTGGGAAGGCAGTCAGAACAGCAAAGGCCCAACCAAGGAAAAGATAGCCAACTCAGTTAAGAAGGGGGATAAAACCTTTTATAGGTACATCAGGGAGCAAAGAAAGACCAAGGGAGGGATAGTGAGGATTAATGGGGGGCAGAGGTGACTGTGAAAAGGCAGAGATACTAAACAAATATTTTTGCTCAGTATTCACAAATGAAGAGGGAGGTACCTAAACCAAACAATAGAAACACTCTGGATACAGGAGTTGATACCAGCCCATTTACAGAAGAAAGGGTTTTGAAAGAACTCTTAAAACTGAAGGTGGACAAAGGAATGGGGCCTGATGGGATTCATCCCAGAATTCTAAAAGAACTAAGGGTAGAACTAGTGACTCCACTGACTACCCTCTTTAACAAATCATGGGAGGATGGGGTGGTACCTGAGGACTGGAGGAGGGTAGATGTGATTCCGCTTCACAAAAGTGGGAGCAGGGCAGAAGCAGGAAACTACAGACCAGTTAGTTTAACCTCAGTGATAGGGAAAATGATGGAATAACTTCTGAAGGAAAGAATTGTGAAGTACCTAGAGGCCAGAGGGGCATAGAACCCAAGGCAGCATGGATTCACAGCAGGAAGGTCATGTCAGAAGAATCTAATAGATTTCTTTGACTGGGTGACCAAAGTAGTAGATCAGGGAGGGGCTGTGGACATGGCCTACCTAGATTTTAGTGAGGCATTTGATACAGTCCCACATAAAATATTAATATACAAGTTAGCCAGCCTGGGAGTGGGTCCCAAGATGGTAGCCTGGGTAAAGGATTGGCTGGAGAACAGGACACAGAGGGTAATAGTAAACGGAGTCAACTCTGAAGAAAGGGGGGTTACTAGTGGGGTACCGCAAGGTTCAGTACTAGGACCGGTCCTCATCAATATCTTTATAAGTGACATTGCAGAGGGTCTGGAAGGAAAAGTATGTCTCTTTGCAGATGACACAAAGATCTGCAACAGAGCTGATACACAAGGTGGGGTGGAAAGGATGAGAAGAGACTTGGCCAGGTTGGAGGAATGGTCAAATGTATGGCAGCTTAGATTCAGTGCTCAGAAGTGCAAGATAATGCACCTTGGAAACAAAAACCCAAGGGAAGAGTACACAATGGGGGGTGAGATACTAACAACAACAAAAATGGAAAGGGACCTGGGGGTAGTCAACGAAGTTGTTGTCCCTCTGTACAGACAGCTGGTGAGACCCCATCTGGAGTACTATGTGCAGTTCTGGAGACCCAATCTCCGCAAAGACATAAACAGGATGGAGGCAGTCCAGAGGAAGGCAACTAAAATGGTGCAAGGTCTGCACCGGAAGACATACAGTATGAAGAGAGACTTAAGGAGCTTAATATGTATAGCCTCGAGGAAAGGAGAAGAGGGGGGACATGATGGAAACTTTCAAGTACCTCAGGGGAATCAACAAAGTCCAAGAGGGTAGCATCTTTCGGAAAAAGAGGTGTGCAAGAACAAGGGGGCACAATTTGAAGATAGAGGGGGGACGGCTCAGAGGTAATGTAAGGAAGTGTTTTTTCACAGAGAGGGTTGTGGATGCATGGAACAGCCTTCTGGAGGAGGTTGTGGAGTCAAAAACAGAGATGGAATTCAAGAATGCATGGGACAGTCATAAGGCAATTCTAGGGGGTGGGGTTAGGAAGAAATAGGCTGTTGGTTAACTAGGATCTGCAGCTTATCCATTAGGTAGGGAAATGGGCAGACTGGGTGGGCTAAGCGGTCCTTATCTGCCATCAAATTTTATGTTTCTATGTATCTATGCAAGCTGCATATTCCACATTTACACAAATCACATACTGTGCTAATACTGTATAGATAAATAAAAATATTTGCCTGTGTTAATTATTATAGCAGTTCTTCTGATTGTCACAAAAACCAGTATCAGTATCATTTATCATGTCAGGTGACAAGCAAACCCGTAAAAGGACTTGGTCTAGCCCCAGCAAGTCCACAGCTCCACCTGTACCAAGCAGCAGTGATGCAGAATGTAGTTTACATTCATCTGGACGTATTCGGCAGACCCAAATAATTTTTTCACCTAGCAAAGCGCTGGGCTCAAATATTACGTAGAGTGGTGAAAGCAGCCCTAGTAGTACTAATATAATTGATAGCACTGCCTCCACCATCAGTAGCAGCCACCCATTTGCTGCCCCAACTGTCTATGGTAATAGTAGGAGGGCATCACAGCTTAGTAGAGTTCCAAGTGAGGAAGCATCACCCGCAGCCACTGTCTTGAGTCACCCTGTGGCTTCTTCTACCATTGATGTTACATCCCTTGCCACCACTAGTTACTCCTAGTCCCTACAACCACCAATAGCACAAGTACATTAGCCAGTGCCACCAGTTCCATCAGTACCACTTTTGCTGGCCCAGTGACTGTAACCCTCACTACAGCCACCACCACCACTGCTTCAATAAGTGCCTCCAGTGACAATGTAGAACCCGCGGCTGCTAGTACTGTAACCACTACCAGTGTAGTCACTGTAATTGTGTCTCTTGACATGATCCTGGATACTGCACCACCACATATTTCCACAATGCCTGTGACAGCAAGTACCCCTACCCCATGATGCAATCCAAACACATCACTCATGCTGCTCAGGTGGTTGATGTATTACATGAGGAGGATGCAGAGTTTGCAGACCAGTTTTCTGACTCAGAATATATTCCAGACCCTAATGAGCTACTGTCATCATCAGCATCTGGCAACGACACTGACACCCACATGAGTGGCTTTGGGGGTGAGTCAGAATATGTATCATATCTGATTAGTAAAATACTAAGAGCTGCAGACAAACTGAAGAAAGGTGCTGACACTACTGGGCATGGGTGGTGGGGCAAGCAAGCCATTAAACCTCCACCTGTTAAAAAAACAAAGCAGCCCACATTAAGCATTAGCAGGGTTGTGTCAGCTCCATCCACACAAGATTGGGAACCTTGTAATCAAGAAAATCAGACAGCTGTTGTGGAGCAAGATCAAGGTGCTGGTGCAGCACCCAGTTCAGCTGGTGGGAAAGATGGGAAAAAAGGAATAGCCATGGCCGCCCTATCAGAGCGACAAGTGCTGGTTCAAGTAAAGTTGTAAGAAGTGCTGTGTGGCTTCATTTTAGCACATGCAAAAATCATTCCACTAAAGTAGTGTGTGGGCTGTGTCACAACATAATTAGCAGGGGGGAAATGTATCTAACCTAACTACCACAGCAGTGAGCAGTCATTTGAAGATGAAACATGTCCATGCACTGCAGGGATCCAGTGTGTTGCCCTGCATTACGCCGACAAATCCCTCTTCTGGTACTGGTGGGGGTCCAGATGTTGATGATTTCCAGTCACCAAACGGTGGTGATGGTCATCACGTCAGTGATTCTGACACAGTTTCTTCTTGCCCATCCACACCAGTGACAGTTCGTCACAAAACAGTCTTAGCACAAAGTGTGGCTCCCTCTTTGTCTCCTGTTGATTCACCTGCTTCATGGTCCACAACTTCTCCCATTGAAAGATATCAGACCCCATTACAGTCCCTGTCACAGCGTGTGGTAATAAACTTCAAACAAGGCAAATTTACAGGTTTAACACACACCTTGGTGTGATATTTATTTTTCAAAATTTCGAAAAATAATAAATGAAAAAAAAATTGCAAAGAAAATCACTACTTAACATTAGTAGTTTCTCATACAGTACAGTCCTGGATCTTAGAGTTCCTAAGACCCTTAGCTGCATTCAACAGCTTGTCTACAGTAGCAGTAGAACAGCTCCTCCTCTTTCAGGGCTGAGCCCCACTGGGCTGAACTGAAGTAAACTCTGTGAAGAGGTATTTATATATTTTGGTGGGGGTCACCTGACTAAACCCTTTTTATTTACAAGTCTAGACATATTGTTTCATGTTTGAACGTGTTGTTTCAAAACCAAGGTGGGAGGGGTTATTTCAGGGGACTTTCTGGTTCAGTTAAAGGTACAGTGTCTATATCACAGATACTGACTTTCTGTATCTCTGATCCACAGTGACTAAGCTCTTTTATACATAGAACCTTATACAGTACCAAGTTTATAATGTGAATTTATGAAAATACCTTTAGGATCTCTTACAACTGCACTAATCATGACATTATTATTGTTTTATATGACTTCTGACTCCTTTTTCTTTAAAATTGCTTTATGAACTGTATTCGTTCCTATTTAAAATAGCCTTCATGTTTTTTGTACACAAAATGCATGTATGCACTTTACACAACACCTCTCCGGGGGTTTGGTAATACTCCAGGGACTGGGTGGATGGAAATGGAAAAACAATGAAAAGAGAGAATTAGTAGGAAGTTTAATAGGGATAGTAAAGTGCTACGCTAGGTGGCTGACCTAGGGTAGGGGGGAAAAAGAATAAAAGCAAAGAGAAACGTGTTAACTGTTGCTCAACAGAAGTTTTGGTAGCTAGGAAGTAAGGAGATAGAAAAGTGGCCCATCAGTCACAGCCAAGGGTGTAGCCTAACTCCGCCACAGTCCCAGACTTCTTTGGCACCCATTATGCAGTCCTTTCACAAAAGGACTAAATATCACTCCTCACATCTATCTGCACAACAGATCACCCAGTTAATTGGGGAAATTATGGCACTTGATCTGCAGCTATTTTCAATGGTTAAAAACATTGGTTTCAGGCTGCTGATGCAACATTTGCACCCACAGTATCAGATACCATCATGTACGACTTTCTGTCGTACTGTTTTGCCGAACATATATGAGGATGAGCGAAAGGCAGACTTTCAGCAACTATCGCATGCACTCGATGTTTTCCATTACACAATAGACATATGGAGTAGCACAAACTCCAACCATGTATATATGTCACTGACTGCACATTGGTGTGCAGCAAACACAACTGGTGCAGGCAGTGATGGTGCAGGTCTACATACTTCCTGTCTTTCCACTGGTGCAGCCTCCACAACCTCTCATAGCATGTCCACACTTCTCAATGTGTCCATTATGCCTGTGGATCACGGTCCACCAACATTTTGTCATTCTTACAAGACATGTTGCATATGTGGACTGAAGACACATTGCTACTGTTGGTTTCATTGTGACTGACAATGCAGCAAATATGATAAAGGCATGGTGTGGCGAATACTTTGAAGGCATCCGTTGTTTTGCACACAGTTTGAATCTGGTGGTGACAAAGTCCATCTGCAAGACACCAGAGGTGGATCAAACTGTTAAGACAGCAAGAAGAATTTGTGCTCATTTCCATCACTCGGTTGAGGCCACAAACCAACTGCAGCAGGTACAAGAGCGCATTCAGATTGTACAGTACAGGCTGATACAGGATGTCTCAACACACTGGAATTTGACATTCTATGTGTTTCAAAGGCTACTGGAGCAGAAGTAGGCTCTACATGAAATGAGAATGGAGACATACATTGGGGGAGTTCTCAGTCACCAGGACTGGGTTGTTATTGAAGGAGCAGAAAAGGTACTTGGACCTTTTGAGAGAAGCACACGTGACAGGAGTGCAGAATCTGCAATACTTAGTCAGGTCATCTCTGCAGTCCAAATACTGAAGAAGTCACTGCAGATATTTTCCACCCATTCTGATCTTGCACCTGCAGTGAGGGACCTTGTATATAATCTAACAATTGAAGTAGGAAACAGGTTCACAGACATTTGTGGCAGTAAGCAATATGTTTTTGCAACAATGCTGGACCCAAGGTTTAAGTGTGAGATACTGCATCTTGAAATGCCTGCACACTGTGTAAATGACTTTCGCCAGCAGCTGTGCTCAGAGCTCACCTTTGCAATGTGTGCTAAAGATGTGATGCATACTGAAGTATCTCCAGAAGAGCAACAACAGCAGGTGGAAGATGCCCCTAACGAAATGGAGGAAGCAGGCTGCTGGGCACAGCTTAGTTCGTCCCTCCAGATGGAGCAAAGAAAGAGAAATGAGCAGCACCCACTCTCGGTAAGCAATGTTCTGAATTGCTTCTTCATGGAATCTCTTGAACCTATCTCTGTTGATCCACTAGAGTACTGGAGCAAAAAGTTGAGATCATCCCCTCACTTAGCACAGCTGGCCATCAAATGCCTGAGCTGCCCCCCAACAAGTGTGCCATCAGAGAGAGAGATTGTTTAGCACAGCAGGGTGTGTCATGGAACCTCACAGATCCTCATTAGAACCTGAACATGTTGAGCAATTTCTGTTCATCAAGCTGAATTTACCACATCTTGATAACAAATACAAGTTTTGAATTTCACAGCACTCACGAATAACACCACTGTTTTTTTGCCACATGTCACCTGTACATGTGATGCTGGCCTGGCCCAACTTTTGGACTCTGTGCACCAACACACCATCTAGTATTATTTTAATTGCACTCAATACTACTGCTCTTTTTCCACCAACCCCCGACTGGTGATGCTGTCTCTTTGTGCCGAATCATGCTGAGCACTCAGAGGCCAGCACCTCACGTTTCACGGATACCATCTCTGGTATACAAATTAATTTTATTTTTAAAAAGGCACAACACCTGATGCATTTCAGATCCTAAAATATCCTTTTGCAAAGGCAATTACAGCAAGACTGAACACTATTATATATACATGAGTGCTGTGACATCACAGTGACATCATTAATACAAACTTTAAATTCATAGGATGTAAAACAACACATGATGTGCCTATATGAAATATCCATTACCTACCCTTAGGTGCTACATACTGTTAAAGAGACAATTCCAAGGGTACCACAACACTGTGTTACTAAAGTGCATAACCACTTTAAGTGCACATATTCAAAACACGTACCATAGCATAAACACAACAGCATAGACAAAACTCTCCCATATCATCATGTAACGAAAAGAAGTGGAAGGGAAAGAAGGGGAATAAAAGAGGTAAGAAGGAAAAAAAGACAAAAGTCAAAAATGGTGAAAATAAAGGGGGAAGGGTAGAGGGGAATTTAAGATCTTCAGTCACATGATCACTAAGTAACGTAGCAGCAGCAACCTATCATACGAACATACGAAATTTGCCAGCAGAGAAAGGCCTAAAGGTCTATCAAGTCTGCTCGAATGTGCAGCTAGCACCCCTTATTCTGCAGCTGCCCCTTCCTTCCACCCTTTAACCCCCCCCCTTGTCCTGTCCCATCCCTTTTGTAGCAGTCCACTGTTCTACTGGATACCACTTCTGCAGGTAATGCATTCCACCCAGCCACCACCCTCTCTGTAAAAAAGTGTCTCCTCATCTCCCTCTGAACCTTCCTCCCTCCAGTCTCATATCATGGCCCCTGGTGGCCCTCCCCTCCCTTACTTTGAACTGCCCCTCTGTACCTGTCTTGTTTATTCCTTTCATGTATTTAAAGGTGTCAGTCATGTCACCCCGTTCCTCCTCTCCTCTAGTGAGTACATGTTCAACTCCTTCAACCTCCTCTTGTATGATAAGTCCCCCAGCCCCTTGATCATCTTTGTCGCCCTGCACTGCACCCCCTCAAGTAACTTAATGTCCCTCTTCAGATACGGGTGCCAGTACTGCACACAGTACTCCAGGTGTGGTCTAACTAATGACCTATACAGTGGCAGAATCACCTCCTCCCTCCTCGAGGATATACCCCTTGCAATACAACCCAGCATTTTGTTGGCCTTTGCAGCTGCCTTCCTACATTGTGCCGAGTTGTTCATTGACCCTGTAATGAGCACACCCAGATCCTTCTCCTCCTCTGTCTGGGCTAGCTACACTCCCCCAGCTGGTAACTCCTCCTTGGGTTCTTCATCCCAAAATGCAGCACCTTGTACTTTTTGGCATTAAACCCCAGTTGCCAGGAGTCTGACCAGATTTCAAGCTCTGCCAGATCATCCTGCAACCCCTGCCAACCCCCTAGGTCATCCACCACTGCGCCTACCTTGGTAGCATCAGCAAACAGACTGTTCTTACTCTTGATGTCCAATGATATGTCTGCAATGAATATCCCAAACAAAACTGGTCCCAACACCGAGCCCTGTGGAATACCGCTCGTCACTGCCCTTGGGTGTGAGAGCTCCCCAACCACCACCACCCTCTGTTGCCTTCCCTGAAGCCAGTTTCCTACCCATCTCACCAGCTTTGCACCCACCCCTGTGCCTACTAACTTCCTTCCCAGCCTTCCATGCGGCACAGAGTCGAATGCCTTACTGAAGTCCAGATACAGGACATCCACTGCATGGCCCCTTTCCAGTTGCCTAGTTACCCAGTCGAGAACTCCACCAGGTTGGTTTGGCAGGATCTGCCCGAATGAAGCCATGCTGTCTGCTGTCCTGTAGTCCTTTGGCCTCTAGGAGGGCCATCAGCCTCTCCTTCAGGATAGTGTCCATTAGCTTACCCACGATGGATGTGAGACTCACTGGTCTGTAGTTTCCCGGTTCATCCTTGGGGCCACTCTTGTGGAGGAGCACCACATGAGCCATCCTCCAGTCCTGAGGTACACACCCCGAATGTAGTGAGGTATTAAATAAGTCTGCCAAAGGTCCTGCAAGGACCTCTGCCAGCTCCTTCAGTACCCTGGGGTGGATGCCATCTGGGCCTGGCGCCTTGTCCACCCTCAGTGCCTTCAAACCCTCTTGAACTCTACCCTCCATGATTTCCCCATCTGTCACCCCTTCCCCCCTGTTTCTGCCATTTCTCCCTTAGGTGTCACCCCTTCTCTTTCAGTAAATACTGAGCAGAAGTACTCATTTAGTGTACTTCTGCCTTATCGCACCCTGCTTCCACCCAACCCCTTCCTTCTAATCCTTACTGTGTGGTCCTTACAGCTCCTTTTCTCCCTGATGTACTTAAAGAAGTCCTTCTCCCCCTTCTTAATGCCTTGTTCCAGCCTGCTTTGGCTCTCCTTACTGCCCTTGTCACCTCCTTCGATTCTGTCAAGTACTCCCCCCTTCCTGTTTTCTTGTACTTCCTAAAGGCAGCTATTTTCTTCCTTACCTTTTTCATGACCTCCTTGCTCAACCAGCTCGGTTTCTTAGCCCTAACCTTCTTGCTCTGGGCTTTGCAGCAGGTTTAGTTGCCTCCACTATCCCCCAGCTTTGTAGGCTCCACACTCTGGTTGGTGTCCATACTAGATTGAATTCTGGCCAGGTACCCTTTTACACTTCTCTCATCCTCCCAAAGTCGGCCCTCCTGAAGTCCAGCACTCTTGTGCCAGATTCCACTCCTTCCTTGCCCATATCCAATGTGAGCCATACTGAGTGGTGGTCACTCCCCGGCAGCGGTTCCTCCACTGTAAATTGTCTCACAAAGTCCCCATATGCCAGCACAAGGTCAAGGGTATTCCCTAACCTGGTTGGTTCACTGACCATTTACAGCAGGAAGCTGTCCTGGAAAGCATCCAGCAGTACCCGCTCCTTTCTGTTCCTGGTTGTTGGGGTACTCCAGTCCACTCCTGGCATGTTGAAGTCCCCCACAATCACCACACTACCCTTCTCACAGGTCCTGCTGATCTGTCCCGCTAGTTCCCTGTCTAACTCCTCTGTCTGAGGTGATGGTCTGTACACCACTCCCATTCTAAGAATCTTATTCTTGGAATCCTGGATTTGCATCCAAAGTGACTCCATACTACCCTCCTCCCCTTCCTCCCTTACACACTTCAGTGCTTCCTTCACATATAGTGCCACCCCCCCTCCTTTCCAAATCACCCTATCCCTACGAAATAACCTGTACCCTGGTACAGACAGGTCCCAGTCATTGTATTGGGTGGCCCATGTTTCTGTGATGGTTGCAATGTCCACCTCTCCCTCTGCCATGAGAACCTGTAACTCTGCAGTTTTCCTCCCAAAGCTCCTAGCATTAAGGGTAACCACCTTCCACCCTTCCCCCGGCCCCCATCCTGCCCCCCTTTCCTAGCATCACCAATAGTACTTGCCATCTATCAATGTGTAACACTTCATTTCCGTTTTCTGTTACTCAAATATGGTCCGAGATGCAGAACATAATTTAAGCCTGGAAACTTATTAACTCCTAATGTTACAATCCTAAAGTTTTCTTTATTCAGCAGCACTATATCATTATTGTTACCCCTTTTGTAAGATAAAACACCTTCTCGATGCACTGAAATATGAAACAATGCTGTAAACTATCAGAGGATTGTAGCACTATGTGTTTTGCCATACCATATGTTATGTCTCCTCTTTGCATGGCTCTGACATATTCTCCTATTCTAGTGTTTTTTTTTTAGGAACCAGGTTGTTTTACCCCCGTAGAAGGCCTGGCATGAGCATGTTGCCAGGAAAATAACCCCTGAGGTGTCAGAGTTAAGCAACTGTCTTACTGCATATTCCCTTTGAACATTACAGCTGGTGAATTTTTTACTAACTGCAACATTTTTGCAGTGGACACATATTTTGCACTGTACACAGCCATTCATTTCCTGATTTAACCAAATTTTTTTAACTTTGGGTTCAGTGTAATGGCTGTGTACTAGAATGTCCTTCAGTGTTGAAGCTCTTCTGCAGGACATTCTAGATAGCTGTTGTGTCAATTCTTTTAACAACTGTACTAGGAGAAGATGTTAGAGCCATACAAAGCGTAGTCAAAACATATGCCACAGTAAAACACATAGTACAATCCTCTGATGCTCTACAGCGACTGGGGTGCCGGCACGGGGGGGGGACAGAGTAGGATTGAGCAGCTGATTTCCTTTCCCTGGTGTTGGGGGCGCCCACCCTTATTCCTGCTATTGCCGGGTGGAGGCCCGGCAATGAGCATAGGTGGAACTGGGCAACTGGCAGGGTGTGGGCATCAGGCAAGGTGTGCATGCACATGCCTCCACATGCACATGTCACAGTGGGGGCGTGTGGGTGTGGGGCAGGAAAAAAACTGAAAAAACAATAAATACAATAGAAAAAAAAGAAAAGTCTGACCACTGATTTTGCATCATCTGATGGCCACATGGGAAGGGAGACTGCCTGGATGTGTGCAGGCCATTTTGAAGCACTTTATTTCATTATGTGTCCCTAATAGGTAGCATTCAATCAAAAGGCATCTTTGTGCCCACATATCATGGGCAGAATGGGCGTCACGCTAGAGTGCTGTCTTCACAGCCATCCCACTCAGCTCTGAAGGTAAGATGTGAACTTGTATGTTAGTCTGATGAAGTTATAGGTTCTCCTATGGGCATAATTATGTTTTATTACTTGTTATTTTTTTTAAAGTACAACATTTTTTAAGGATGTGTCCTGTGTGTTTCATGTAGCACCCAATCCCAACTAAGAGGTGTGTGGCCATGTATACAGTAGATTGTCAATTAAATACCAGTACTGACTGAGTTAGGCCTGTTGAAGTTATACTGTTCTCCTATGGGCATAATTATGTTGTATTAGTCGGGTTTTTTTAAAGGCCACAATTATTTAAGGGTGTGGCATATTTTATTCTTGTAGTATTGTTTTTTTTACCTAAGTACAATAAATGACAGAGTTAAGTCTTCCTATTGTTTTAGTTTTATCCTATGGGGAAACTGAATGGAATGCCGATGATTAACTATTTTCCTCTGCATCCTCCTCCTGAAGCAGCAGTGGGACAAGGTAGCCTCTGACACCAGTGTACAAGCCAAAGTGCCATGATCTCTGCATCCTCCTCCACAACAGAACTGTACCCAACAAGGCAGCCTGTGGCACCAGTGTACAAGCCAAAGTGCCATGTCATCTGCATCCTCCTCCTGAAGCAGCAGTGGGACAAGGTAGTCGCTGGTACTGTTATGGTAAGTCCAGCTTACCACCAGATTCTTGTATGTTGAATTGGCTATCCAAAGATGATACCACAAGCAGTATGTAATAAAAAGCAGTTTTATTACACATACTCACATCAGACATGTGACAAAGCAATCACAAGGGAGCCGATTTCCTGCCATTCCTCGAGTATGGTCTCTTTCTCTCTGAGGAGCTGGTTTGCAAGCAATTATATATGACTGATAACAGTGCAGCTACAGATATGACAAACATACAGCATTGGATAAGGCATGTAAATAAGGTGGCTCCCTTGGACAATTACATAGGAAATAAAGTTGCAAAGTAAGTAAGAATCTCGGAACAAAGAAAATGCATTGTCAGCTGTGTGTTATGAACAAAGAGAATGCAGCATAAGCAGAAATACACATGGCATGATACAGTACTTTGGTATAAGACACAAAATACACATGATTATATGACTATATCAGAACATAAAAGGAACACACATAACCTAGGTAACCTACGTAAACACATTATAATAAAAGATATGCGTATCAGGTGTAATAAAACATAAAACATGTATAAAACCATAAAATGATGTAAACATAATACACAGCAGCAAATATCAGTGGCAGGAATAGTTCTAGTACCCATGCTTGTATAATGTATACCTATTTCTATATGTTAGTGGAATACAGCAATATCGCAGTGAAAATAAACAAGATTACTTATGGTATGAGCACATGGGTCAGTAGATGGTGTGAAATCCAGGCATAGCAGCACCAGTGTACAAGCCAAAGTACCGTGACCTCTGCATCCTCCTCCTCAAGCAACTGTGTGACAAGGTAGCCTCTGGCAGTAGTGTACAAGCAAAAGTGCCATGACATCTGCATCCTCTTCCTGAAACATCAGCAGCACAAGACAACCTGTGGCACCAGTGTACAAGCCAAAGTGCCATGACATCTGCATCCTCCTCATGAAGCACCAGCAGGACAAGGTAGCCTCTGGCACCAGTGTACAAGACATAGTGCCGTGATCTCTACATCCTCCTCTTGAAGCAACAGTGGGACAAGGTAGCCTCTGGCACCAGTGTACAAGCCAAAGTGCCATCACTTCTGCATCCTCCTCTTGAAGCAGCAGTGCCAAAAGACAGCCTATGGCACCAGTGTAGAAACCAAAGTGCCATGACATCTCATCTTCCTCTTCCTCTTCCTGAAGCCATTTTAAGGACTTCTATAGCAATTCTCTAATAAGGCAACTTCTCTGACTGAATACCGAAGAATGAATAATGAATATCTGGGACCCAAATACTGAACATTTGGCTGAATATTCGAAAAAAGGTATTCGCACAGCCCTAATCCACACCCCTCTGTTTAGATTGCTTCATCTTATTCTGAAGGCAATGTTCGACTATACTCAATTATTAACAATCATAACTCCTTCATTTCCTGTATATTTAAAAGGCTTGCTGAGATTTGATGGGTGGGAACAACCAGCCACACCATGCCCCCTTCCTGGGTTATATAAAACAGCTTCTTCCAGCCTAATTCAGCTCTCTTTTTCTTTTCTGTCGCGAGAGGCTCTGCTTCCCTCCCTTTCTCTCTCCTCTGGTTGCTGCTTTCCGCTCGGTTGTTTTGGGCCTTTCTGTTTGGTCTGTGCTTTTGCAACTCTCTGCTTAGTATGTTTTTGCCTTTTCTGGCTGTGGTTTGTGCTCCCTGCCTTTTCACTGGCAACCATTCCAACTGCTCTTATCTCCTCATTTTACTCTAGCACTTACCTGTGGATGTTTTCAGTGTGCTGACTGGATTCAGTGTCCTGCTTCTGTCATGTTCCTGTATTCCTTTTGTTTTCTCAGTCTGCTTTACCTGCATTCTTTACCAGTACAAGCAACCTTTTCACAGCAGGCCCTCTGCTTGTATTGCATTCCATCTAGCAGATGCAACCACTTAACCCAGCCAATTCACACTGCCTCTCACTCAATCAGTCTGCTTTAGTATTTTCACTACAGTCATGGTTGTACTACAAGTCCTGCAACTCCTGCTTATGGCTGGGTGCTCACAGTGATAATGGCCTTTGATATGCGTTCCTACTTTCAGTCACTGGTACCGGAATGGCCTGAAAAGTGGCAGGGCCAAGGATGTAAGGGGTACATTCTCCCCTAGTTATAAATTAACATGATTGCAAAAACTGATTGGGCCACATATGAAAGTGGTAGGGCCATGTCCACAGTGGCCCCTCTGTTCCTCACCTATGCTTTCAGTACCTTGTCAGTCAGTTCATTTACTATCATACCTGTTGTTCTTCAGCAGTCCTCATTCAGTCTGCTCCAATTTACCTTATGTTCCCTCTGCATTATCATGCAGTCAGTCCACTCTGCATCATGCCATCAGGCTCTATGAACACAATGAATGAATGAATGAATGAATGAATGAATACTTTATTTCTAAAAAGCGCCTTTCCAAAACCAAGGCGCTTTTACAACAAATCAATACATAAAACTTAAATTCCTAAAAACAATCCATAAATATATTTTAAAAATCCAGATATGCTAGGTTAAACAAATACGTCTTCAAAGCTGATTTAAAGCTTTGGACAGTCAGGCATTCTCTCACCGAATGAGTTAGAGAATTCCACAGGGTTGGAGCCATAAAACTAAATGATCTTGCCCCCGATGTCTTTAAGCGAACCCTGGGAATCTCTAGCAATCCCTCGTCGGTGGATCGGAGCCAACGGGAAGGACAGTAAGGGCGAGGAAGATCTTGCAGGTAACTAGGTCCCTGATCATGTAGGGCCTTGTAGGTCAGCAAACGGACCTTGAAGGTGATTCGCCATTGAATTGGTAGCCAGTGCAGTCCACGGAGGACAGGTGTTATGTGACTGTCCCTTGACGTACCAGTCAAAAGCCTGGTTGCCGCATTCTGCACCAGCTGCAAACGGCGAATATCCACCCCCGGTAGCCCTAGGTACAGGGCATTGCAGTAGTCCAAGCGGGAGGTAATGAAGGTGTGGACCAATGTTGGGAGGTCATCAATGGGAACCAGATGCTTCACTCGGGCTATATTCCTCAGATAGTAGAATGAGGTCTTGACAACAGCTGACACCTGCTGTTTGAGGGTCAGACAATCATCAAATATAACGCCTAAGTTCCGCACCCGGTCTGAGGTCGTCAGCTGGGTCCCCCCAAGCCAAAGACCTGAGAGTGACCCAGTCAACGAACCTACCCCTCAATGGCCTAGGTCCACAACCAACACCTCAGTTTTTTCAGGGTTTAACTGCAACCAGCTCACAGTCATCCAGTCCTGAATTTAAGTAAGACAGTTATTAAAGACTGAGACAGCATCACCCTGCCCAGGCACAAAGGACATGTGCAGCTGAGTATCATCTGCATAGCAGTGAAAACTCAAGCCGTACCGCCTAATGATCACTCCCAATGGCAGCATATATACCACAAATAACATGGGTGCTAAAATAGAGCCCTACGGCACCCCAGAGGATAGGGGGAGTGATGTCGAGGAACAAATCCCAGATACCACCCTCTGAGTCCTACCCTCAAGGAATGATCGAAACCAACTGAGGACTAAACCAGATAGACCACAGATAACCCGCAGGCACTCCAAAAGAACCCCATGATCAACGGTATCAAAAGCCACAGAGAGAGATCAAGAAGGACCAAGATGGAATGAGTCTTTTGATCTCTCGCTATTAGGAGGTCATTTAGTACTCTAACAAGGGCTGTCTCGGTACTATGTCTTTTCCTAAATCCTGACTGGAGAGAATCATAGACATTGTGGCTGGTCAAATGATTGTCCAGCTGCGACGCAACCATCTTCTCAATAACCTTGCCTACAAAAGGCAGGTTAGAGACAGACCTGTAGTTGGCCAGACATTCCGGGTCTAAGGAGGGTTTTTTTAGAAGGGGCCTAATCACGGCTTCCTACAAGGGGTCAGGAAAGATACCCTTCTCCAATGACAACCAGATTATCTCAGCAAGGATCGGGCCGATTTTATCCACACATCCTACTAAGAGGTGGGTTGGGCCCGGATCCAAACTACAGTTGGTCGGTCGCAGTGATTGGACGATCATCACTATGTCACTGATTGTGGGTTGGTCAAAGTCAGACCACACAAACTGGGTGTCCGACATCTCCTGCCAACCACTACAACTCCCATTTGAGAGAGTTAGAAGGAGATCAGACCTGATTGTGGCAACCTTATCTGCAAAGAATCAAGCAAACTCCTCACAGCATTCCTGTGAAAATGCTCTCTTGGGCTGAAGACAGAGTGGATTGCACAGTCTGTCCATAGTCCAAAAGAGCTGGGCTGGTCGATTCTGTGCAGCAGCAATTTTCCTGGACAGGAATTCTGCCTTCTTACAGGTAATTGCTGATTGATAGACATGACAGTAGTCCATCAAATTAAGCCTGTCACACTCCAGACCTGATTTCCGCCAACATCTCTCAAGCCTTCTTCCCACTCTCCTCAACTCCCTCAAAGTCTCATCGAACCAAGGAGACTCTGGGCGAAAGGTGAGGGGTTGAACACGTTCAGGAGCAATGGAATCTAGGGCCCCTACTACCGCCTTATTATAGGCAAGAACCAGGTCCCCAGGATCCAGTCACTCACTAGGCAAACTCGATAGGTTCAGTACCGCCATCAGATCTTCTGGGGTAACACCCCTCAAAGGGCGGTACCGGACCATCTCCGTAGAGACCGACCTCCTGGGGGAAGGGTCAGGAAACTGAACCCAATGGTGTGATGGTCAGACCATCCAACTAGCTCCACCACCAAATTGGATATCTCCATGCCCAGGAGAAAAACCAAATCTAATGAATGACCATCTATATGGGTAGAGGAGGAAATAACCTGTGTGAAGCCCAGCAAATTCATTAGCTGGAGGAAGGCAGAACCAAACTGAGAGAGTTCATCATCGACCCAGGCATTGAAATCCCCCAGGATCAGCCATCTGGAGGATCCCAATGTCATGTCAATGATGTAGTCTGCGACTTCCCGCAGGAAAACATTCCCATTACCTGGTGGACGGTAAATGAGAAGAATCCTGTACCCTACACCCTCACCCAGGATACATTCAAAAGATTTGGTAATTCCCAATGCTACCTCCATCAGACTCAGTTCCATTCTAAAATAGATTGCCACCCCCCCACACCTCTACGATCCAATCTCAGACGGTGTTATCACCGAGTACCCGACTGGTATAGCTGAAGCCAAAACAGGGACAACATTTTCATCCAGCCAGGCCTCGGTCATGCATGCCAGGTCCGATTTTATTTATTTATTTATTTAGCTTTTGTTGACCGGGTAAGTGCACTAGACAAATCCTGCCTATTTTCAGGCACGACCCGGGGGAGGGGGATGCAGATGAATGCCAACTGACTTTGAAACCAGATTAAGCTGTTGGTGGTATTTATAGTGAATGAGGGAAATTTGGCCAGGACACCGGGGAAATTCCCCTACTCTTTTTCGATAAGTGCCATGGGATCTTTAACATCCACCTGAACTACCACCAATCCAGGCAGACGGGACCTCGATTTAACGTCTCATCCGATGATCTGATAAGATCAGCTATTATAGCAGTCTTAATTTTAATGGACCTGGCATTACATAACACCGTCCAAGTTGGATGAGTTGCCAGTGAAGACCGAGCTAAGAGCCCTTGGGTATGGGAATCAGGCAAGGTAAACCTCTTTCCTGAACCCATTTCGCCCCAGGGCGTCTTCTTGTCCTCACTGTCCCAATCCGTCCACTCTTTTCCACTTCCCCTCCAGGTCAGGCCCCCACCTTCCTCTTCCTCACAATCCCTAGAGCCCTACAACATCTATATACCTCCGGGGATCATGGGGGGCAATTAAAAGGGCGGAGGTCCCTAAGCCATGATGGGGAACATTCCTACTAGCCATTATTTATTGATTGATTTATTTAAAAATTGGTAACCAGGAAAGGCACACTGAATCAAGGCTTATTTCTAGGTGTGACTTTTGTGTGTGGGGGGGACAATCATCAAGTACAATAGACATTAATGTATCACATACAAATAAGGTGCAAAAAATTGTAGAGCAGCATGGCAAAAGTGCAAAGTGACTGAAATAAAATACACTCTACATCCTGAAATCGGTGAAGCTATTGGATGAACATAACAGTGCAAAGAAATTAGTATTAGAACTGACCACTGAGAGGTGGGATGAAACTCAGGAGGGGGGGAACACAGGGCAGATCAGGTGGGGAGCAGACAGGAGCAGGAGGGGGAATCCTATTCCCATTTCCTGCTCACTCACTCCCCTTGAAGTTCACATCTTGAGGTTGAGTCCCTCGCTGGGTGGGAGTCTTTCTCAGGCAGCTTGCCTCCTGTGATGCCTCCTCACAGTCACACATGGTAGTGAGAAGGTCCAGTGCTCAGAAGGAAGCTTAAGTTGTCCAGACCAAGAGATGGTGGCACCTCATGGTGTAGTATAAGACTTCAGCTGCCAGACGGTGGGACCGTAAGTCCACATGGGTACCTTTAGCTGTGCAGACTATGTCGGCAGCACCTCCAAAAGCTTTTCTCCCTGTGTCTGCCTGAGATCCACATAGCCTTGTACTGCATTCCCTTTCTTTAGTTTTCAGTCAAGGTTACAGCTCCTCATGGTTCTGAGGCTGGGTGCTAACCTTTCAGCAGTCTCTCTCTCTTCTCAGTCCATGTTTTGATGGGCCTCCTTCCCTCGGTACCTCCTTTGGCTTCGAGATCCACTTGTGCCACTTCCATAATGTTATCCCATTAGAGGGATACTGTAGATCAAGAGTTATCCTTCCAAAAGGTTTCACCAAATTAGAATTCTGAATTAGCGTAGTGAGCCTAATAACAGGCCATGCCAGAAGGGATGAAAACCGAGGCCATGGATCCCCATAGAGTTCCTCCACTGTTTTTTTTCTCTCTCCTGAGTGCAGCCCCAGCTTCACAGTTCTTTTGGGCTCCTTCCTAAGGTACCTTTAGCCAAAAGAATCTCATTCCTGTGGCATCTTTGGGGTGGAACCCTCCCAAGAGGGCTCCTTTGCTTTCCCAGTACCCTGACAGTCTGATTGTTCCTCAGGGGACAGAGAGTGGGAATGGCCAAAGTAACAACAAATGACAGTCAACATCCTACCAAACAACTAGCCTTCGGCTACCAACCAGTTTCACAAGCATTACTCCACATAGTGGTTGCATATACACATTAAACCTACTGTTAGCTGCCTTTGACAATGTTTTTTTGTTAGTCCTTTTTCTGCCCATGTTCTGGCATGGCTCGCCTTCTCATCAGACCCCCCAGCCCCATCACCATGGCTTCCACCAGGACTTATACGGTCTTCTTTCATGGCTTACCCCCTGTGGCAGGGGTGGTGGAGAGCACACTCTACCTGCTGGTCAAGGATACAGTGGCCATGCCAAAGTCACTGGGTGCAGGGTCTGTGAGGGGCAGTGGTCATCCATGCCAGCCAGGACTGTTTTCCCCCTTTCTATGCCTCCCTCCTCCCTCTTGTGTCTCAGAGGAGTAGCATGCAGTGATGTCAATGGCGGTGTCAAGCATGCTTCTGTGCATGACACCCTGGATGTCTGCCCCTCCTCTGCTCTCCTGGTATACTGGCCCCTAGCCTCCACTAGGGGGCAGTGCTACCCCAGGCACTGCACTACTCCCTTCCTGGAGGAGAAGAGCAGTTCTCAGGATGCTCAATCCTCCTCCCCCGGCCGACCTTCTGATTTACTCCTGAATCCAAGTCATTGGCACAGCAAGTGATAGTGCTACTACTCCACTGGCAGGCAGGCCAGCTGCCTTCTACTGTTAGAGTTTCTGGATAGAAACTTGTCCACAGGGATAAATGCTGTACACAGAGCTGGGAACTGCAGCCTGGAAGAAGACACAATAAATCACAATAATCAAAATAAACAATTATACAAAGAAATTCCAACAACTATTCTTTTAAATGGGGGTTATTTCAATCCTACCAATAAGCCCTGGGCATTTGTTAGCATCCAATACAGAAATCCAACAGGATTCCTTCCTAGGGATATCCAAATCAAAGTTTCCTCCTCTGCTGTATTTGTTCACCTTCTCAACTCCAACACATTTGACCAAGAGATTACCTGCGTCAGCACCATATTCTTTTTTGTGGAGTGCTAGCATATTCTTTATTCTCTTGGGATAGAGCTTGGACTTGCTCCATCACCCTGATTTCAAATTTCTATATAGGTTTTCCCATGTACTGTATAATACCCCACAGAACAAGTGGCCATGTGCTATATCATTCCCAAGTAGCACAGTTAATGAAACTTCTAAGTTTGTTCCATCCTGACATCTTTTAGGAACAAAAAGAAATCTGCTGTACAAACTCTCTGACAGTGTTTACAGTGTGTAAAGTGCCTACAACTATCTGGCAGTAGTGGCAACCAATTTCTGAGCTGATTTGTACAGGGCACAGCAGAGAAGGCTTTGCGAAAAAAGATGTCTTTAATATTTTTCTGATTTCTATATACCATATGGGTGGGCAACTTAATAACAGCTCTCAGACTGTTGTCAGTGTGTGGAACATCCCAGTTTTTTATCAGGATCCTCTCCACTTCATCTTACAAGGGGCTGCACACGTGAACACAATTAATAGCCATAGCATCCTAGGAGTACGAATTTTGTGATTGCAATATGGGAACAAGGGAGGATCTTATTCGTGTTTTATTATGGCAATGTCTTTGGTACACTAGAATTCAACAGTACTGGCTAGTGCCATATATTAACTGGCCTGGAATAACAAATAGTGAACTTACACTCATTGTCATGAACACAAGTGATGAAATCACTGTCAAGAGAATTGTAAATTATCTCAAATATGCTTTCAAAATTAGGAAGAAGAAAAAAACAGAGAGATGATGTTAATATAACGAATTAGAATTTCCCAAATTGGAATTGACCCCCTTTATTCAAGTTGCCAGTATAATCAGTCATGCTAGGAGATATTGGATGATTTAGCTGTTCAGATTGCACAATATGTCCTTTATATATCCCCTTTGTAAAAGTGAAATGAGCGCTTTTTGGATATTATACATTAAATTTATTAATTATGTTGCTTCATTGTAGACTAATGTGAAACTGCTGGCACATCTGCACTTCTGTGTATGAATATATAGTGAGAAATATGTTGAATATTTTCATTATAATATTTATATATTTAATATCTAAGCACTGCGAGTGTTGAATTTAAGGAGATTTTATGGTAAGATATATGTAATTTATATTGTATGCTTATTTTGTCTTTTTTGCAATGGCCGTGTATGGCTAAACAATAAGTGTATTTTACTTACATAGCATGCCTGCATCTCCTACCCACTTCTGTAAACTCCAGCTCAGGTGGGGACATCCCCTGTACCTCCCCCATGGCTTCCAAAAAACATCAGTATTGCTGTAGCCAGCCTGGAGGAACCTACTATTTAAATCCACATTCCCTGTCACCAAATCAATCTCAAGACTGAAATTTCAATGCCAGCCTGCCAGCACAGTGGTAGTGCCCCCAGCCCTTATGGTATAGTCAGAGGACCGGGGTAGCTTGGTCTGAAGGATGGTGCCATGGCTGCCACCCCATTCAGCTGGTGGGAAGATCATGTAATGGCTAAGGAAGGGTCCCTGCCTGTGTATCCAGCAGCACCCACCACCACTCCACACAGCGAAGCGGACATAAATCATGGCATGTAGTCATGCCCCACCCCCAGCCACCCACCTCGGCAGCAGCAGGACAGGGATGTGGGTGCAGAAGAGGTGTGGGTCAATGCCACAGAAGCAGCCCAGTTAAAACTGTGTAGGTACACAACACGCATTGGAAAACCAGCTAACAACCACATAGTAATGCAGTTACATTGTAGTTCTACAGTAGTTACAGTGTAGTCAGTGACACTTAAACTAAAGTGTTACCGATGTATGTGTTATCCTTCAGAAATCATGCTCTCACAAACTTACTGCAGTAAAGTGTAGTGGTTAACAGCACTGCACTGCAAGCTTGGAGAACTGGGTTTGAATCCCAGAGCCGCCACTAATATACTATGTGGCCAAAAAAGAAATAAAAATAAACATACAATCTAATATTGGTAATTGATATACAATAAAAATCAATAATTCACATTATTAGTCATTGGCTTGTTACACTGCTGTAGATACTAAGGAATGTGCTGCTTCTGTGGTATTGTTTCCACAGCTGATGCCTAACTAACATGTACTTGTAAAGTAAGTGCACAGAAACTGACACTTAAAGTTTAAGAAGAACGATGTATCAGTCATGTAGTTACTAAAGAATGTGCTACTTCTGTGGCATTGTTTCTGCAGTTAATGCCTAACTAGCACATATTTGCAAAGTAAGTACACAGACACTGACAATTAAAATAAAGTGTAAGGGCACAGTGGTTAGACTTCTGCTTGTGGCACCAGCGACCCAGGTTCAGGAATTGACCCGGGTCGCTGGAGGGCTGGCCGGGGGAGAAGGATGAAGTGTACCACCGACTGCTCTCTTTCTCTGGGTGGAGGATGGTGAGACCATCCGGTGCTTGATGGACCACTGGCGGAGGCCGGGGGCATCGCAGCTACCAGCACTAGACAGAACTCAGGAGGTGGGGCAGACACAGGATGTCATTGCACATCCTCACCCCCCAGGGAAAAAAGGAGAAGAAAAATCCTGCCTCTACCGCTTTGATGATGCCCACCCCGGCTGCATGCCTCCCAAGCTGACTCCCACCCTATCCCATGGATCACAGCACCCTTCAGTAAGGGGCTCAGGGTGCTGCAAGCCCATCCTGGGGGGCAAGCCAGGGGGTGTTGGGAGGGCAGCTAATGTGGGTTGCCACAGCCGAGGTCCATGGCCAGGCAGATGGTCGCAGCAGCAGGAAGGCAGCAAAAATACATCATTAAAAAATAAATAAATAAAATAAATAAAGTGTAAGAAGACGAGTGTAACCACTATACACTTAAATTGATCAAATGTCAGTGCTATAGTTCTGATGTATGTGCTCCTTCAGAAATCATTCCCACATGAGCTTGCTGCTTAATAAACATGCAGCCTAATATTGTTAATTGCTATGCAACTACACTGTTTACTTATACAATAACAATCATTTACATAATTACTTATTGGCTTGTAACAGTGCTGTAGGTACTAAGAGATGTGCTGCTTCTGTGGCAATGACCCATACCTCTTCTATACCCACACCTCTTTCCTACTGCTGCCCAGGTGTGTGGGTGGGGGTGGGGCATGGCTTCATGCCATGCTTTATGCACAATCTGCTATGTGAAGTGATGGTGGGTGGTGCCAGATACACAGGCTGGGACCCTTCCTTAGCCTTTACATGCCCTTCCCACTGGCTGAATGGGGTGGCAGTCATGGCAGCATCCTTCACACCAAACTACCCCAGCTCTATGATTATACCGTGAGGGCTGGGGGCATGGCAGTGAACATGGGCAGCATGGGCAGACCAGTAGGTCCCCTTACTGGAAAATAGCACTACTGGGAGGACCAGCCATATCCCACAATCCCCCACTCCACACAGAGTGCAGGATCCAGTCTGCTGGTGGGCACTCCATCTGATTGGATGATTGCTGTTGATCGCCAGGCCTGGGTATGCACATTTGACATGTTCCCTGCTGCCTATGTGAACAGGGTCCAATATTAGATTGCATGTTTAGTAAGCAGTAAGTTCATGAGGGACTGATTTCTGAATGAGAACTGATATCACAGCTATAGTACTGACATTTGGTAAATGTAAGTGTGCACACTTGCAAATACATGTTACCAAGGCAATAACTGTGAAAACAATACCATTATTTCTTAGCCACAATATTGTTACTATGGCAGTTAGTAATTATGCAAATAAAATATGTTTGTGTACAGTTATACTGTATATCAATTCACAACATTAGACTGCATGTTTATTAAACTGCAAGTTCATGAAAAACAGGAATACAGATGGGGAACATCATCTAAAAAGTTGCATCTCAGTGCATTTAAGTGTAGCAGACTGAAGTTACATTGTAATCATATTTTAGTTACCACTCTGATTACACTTTTAAGTTTTTCTGTGTGATTACCTTTTAAATAAATGTCAGATAGACATAGATTGTTGAAACAGTGCACAGGACCTTCATTAATATGTGCTTACACTTGTAAGAACAAATTTAATGATGCAGAAATTAGTAACATAGCAATTACACAATAGATTTGCTGTTACAGTTTGCAATAGCTATTACATGTGTAGTTGCCCTTGTAAAAACAAATTACATAATGCCAGAAGAGATACAGTGGTAATTGCACAACAGATTTTGTGTTACACTTTGCAACAGCTATTACATGTGTAGTTACACAGGTCAGAATGAATTGATTTGTGCCAAAAGGGAGACAGTAGTAGCACATGTAACTATTACTTCATGCAAACTATGTAAGTACACAACACGCAAATGTGAAACTAGTTAACAACTACATAGTAGTTACATGCAACTGCACAATAGTTACAGTGCAGTTACAGTGTAGTTATACAGCAGTTACAGTGTAGTTAATGACACTTACAATAAAGTGTTATCCTTCTGTTTATGCATTTGAATTCTGGAGTAATGACTATTGTGTAACGTTTGCAATATTTTATCATTTTGTAATTTATTTACCCAGGATTGCCCAGCTGGCATGCAGTATCTCTTTCTCTGGGATACTACCATTACACAAGTTTTACAGCAGTGGGGACTAAAGTACTGGGAGGTTACTGAAAGGTGACTTGCTCCAGATTACAGAGTCAACAAGTGGGCTATGGTGGGATTTGAACCTGGGTCTCCTGGTCCCCAAGCCTATCCTCAAACCCCTACACTATACTACTTCCTAATGATATTATTTCAAAAGAATGATGCATTCTTCTTAGTATTTAGCGTTGGAAGGTTGCACTTGATTGCATACATACAGTCTGCTTCCATGACTGGAAGAGAATGTGGGCCACACTTTCTACTGTTCATCTGTGTGCAGCAATGATTTATGAATGGGCATCTGCACAGCAAAGTTGTAGTGGCTGTTTTGGAAAGTGAGATAAGATCTGATTTATACTGTATGTATGTAGGATCAGCTGGTGCTGCTAGGTAATTTTTATATTTGCTTGTACAGATGCACAAAGTGAACATATTGTGGCTACTCACAAGGGAAAGGGCTGTGCCCCAGTATAGGAGGGCTATTTTAATATTGTACTATGAATGCGTGGTTTGGGGCACAGTCTGATGTTAGAGGTTTGAGCCTTGAAGGGCACATAAATGCAGCCTGGGGACATTATTTTGGCTGCACCTTGGAGGGCTGTAAGAACTAGTCAAGGAATACTTTACTGCCTTACTTCATTGCTGCTAACCCCAGAGTAAGGGCTGGGGCAGTGTGGCGCTGTGGTAGCCAATGCAGTTGAGCCTGCAGGAAGTGTGCAAGGGACAGGCCAATGAGGAACAGGTTGATGATGATGATGTTCAGCTTGGCTGATGGGCAGAAACTTTGTGTAGTGGAAAGAATGCAGCCACACCTATCACTGTGCACCTGCATTGTTTTATTTACAAGATAGTGCCCAGCAGCCAGCTGAGTGACATAATCATCGGTGTACTCCTTCTACTCCCCCACTTGAATGTCTGGTGGTCTTCTGTGCCCTTCACACACACCCTGCAACTCTGGGGTGCCCACCCCCAGTGCTGTCAAACAACATACAACACTGAGGTACCCCATCCCCAGTGTCACTCCCCCTGAATGTCCAGTGGTCATCTGTTTCCCCATCCACACCCTGCAACACCAGGGTGCCCACCCCCATGCCGCCAAATGGGTCACAGTTGATAAATGACACCTGTCATGTTCGTATGCCGGGGTAATAGAACCTACTATTTTGAAAATTCAGGGTCACAGTCTAAGAAAACACCAATGTTATGTGTAAACCTCTTCATTTCCCGATCATGACAATTTCACTATTATAACTTGTGTTATTAATATATGATTACTGACTACCATTTTTTTCCATAGAGAAAGCTGGTTATAATTTGCCGTTATAACCAGCTAGTCATAACAGCAAACACATGCCAGCTTTCTCTATCAGAAGTGTGAGACACAAACACCTGTAAAAGAATGTGCATTAGTCACTTACTCATGCTCTGTCAGTCGCATCTCTCCTGTCAGCTCTGTCCCTCTTCCTGGTGGTTCAACTCAAAAGTGAAACAGACGGTTCCTACCAAAAGAAAACAGAACCAGAATTAGAGGGGAAAAAGAACCCCCACAGCCTGCCACATCCGAAATCCACAACATGATCGAGCAGCCCTTCTTGAACAAACTGCAAGCCATCTTTGAAGGCACTGCACATACAACGAGGCAGGCAGTCTCCATAAAAATCTATAACTGTCCAGCCATGAAGAAGCGAAAAAGACCCCTAGTACTCGATGATTCAAACGAAGATGACTAAAGGTAAGAAAAAAAACTGCAGACAATTTTAACATGATCCCTAACCCACACTAACCTAATCTCCTTCTCTCCTCAGGCAATGTGATATCAATGGCGAACTACCTGGCAACACCATAGAAACCGAAGCACTCCCTAGGAACACCAGAGCAACCGGAATCCTCCAGACTGAATCAAAAACCAGACTTTACAGTTAAAACCTGTTAAAAGTATTACTAAAAAAGTTACAAATGTTGTTAGTTAAACATTCATTTCATGTTTAATGTTTCAGCAAAAACTTTCAGAACTGAAAAAAAACAGCAATTGACACAACATGACTGCATAAATGACTGTACATTTCAATATATTTAAGCTTTAATTAAGACATCAACTGGAAGTGTTTCTTTAGAAAATAATTTTACTGTTTCAAATACAAAGTATTAAAACCACTGTGCTGTCTCTTTACTACAATAAAAAGCTTAATGAATTACCACACTACAGTTCTCTTAATCAGATGTTTTACAATCCTGGGGGCAAAAATGGAAATCAATAATTACAAAAAATAAAGAATGGGTAGGTGGTTATTCACACACCCCTGGTGTGTGTAAAATTTTCATTATAATCACCTAACCATACATTATTCTCTATGTTAATTGTAGTTACTATGTAATCCACAGCCAACAATATCACAGCAAATACAAGCAAGCAAACATTCGGTACTGACCAATGCTTGTTTTTATATTGTCTACATGGATTACACTACATAATTGATGCAAAGCAGGCAGCTAGCATTTAGCAGAATGAGACAGTAACTATTATAATCCAACAGACACCCGGCACATAACCATTACAACAACAGGAACTAAAAACACAGTGCTGGTAGCAGCCCACCATCCAGATTCAGCTAAAAAGCTATCTTGGTGCCATATAGCACAGTTTATATAAAAATATACTCATTTAGATGGAAATGAAACATTATTTGTGTGACAGTACATTTCCAACTCTTTAGCAATGTTAGTGGCCGCACTCCAGCCTGGCTGCTGAGCACAGTGCATTGTCAAGACAAGTTTATAAACAAATAGAAACACATCAACTCCAATGCACACAACAACATGGGTTTCAGGAGATGTGTAGCACCACCACTGAGCTACTTGAGTACACTGGTTTTACACATAATGCTCTGGACCGGAGACATCTAGTGGGGGCAATTTATACTGACCTCACTAAAGCGTTTGATACTGTAAACCATACCCCCCTTCTTGAATCACTCCTCACCCTGGGTCTCTCAGCTGAGGTGACAGGCTGGTTTCAAAGCTATCTTGGAGGCAGAATCTAGTAAGTCAAAATAATGTGATGTGCTATCCGACTGCCACCAAATGCATTCAGGGCTACTGCAAGGCTCGATCCTAGGTCCCCTACTCTTTAGTCTATTCCTTAACACCTTTCCCCAGGCTTATACAGTACTTCCACTTTATTACTCTATGCTGATGATGCTGTCATCTTCTCTAGTTATCCCACCCCCATCCCCCTTAAATATCAACTGCAGTTTAATTTTTCAGCTGTCAAAGACTGGTTCTCCAATCACAAGCTTCTCCTGAATTACAAAAAAATGAAATCCATGCTCTTTTCCAGCCCACACAATAGGCACAAACTACACCAGTTGACTATTCTTAACAGCCTGAACTCTCCCCTTGAACAGGTCCAGCAGTTCAAATACCTTGGAGTAACTCTAGACTCCTCCCTGTCATTTACCTCCCATGTGGACCATGTTGCTAAGGCAGTGAACTCCAGGTTAGGGCTGTTATACAGGCATAGGCACTGTCTCACTCCAGATGCACTCTGCCTTGCTATCACTAGTTCAATACTTTCTATAATTGACTATGGTCTTGCAATATATGGTGCAGCTTCAAATAACATGCTAAAAGGAATTAATATAGCCCTTAACAAGACTTGTAGGGTAGCTATGGGGGCCCATAGACTCATTCATACCTGTGAGTCGTACACCCGGTCCAACTGACTCAGTCTTAAAGGCAGGATAAGATACTGTATCAGACCTGTCTGTTTGCCAAAAAGATTTGCCTTGGCCTAACCCTTCCTGTCTTCCACAAACTTTTTAACCTAGTAACTAACTCCCACCACACCCATAGAATGTCTAACCAGACTTTCAAAGTCCTTCCTGTCGAACCTCCATGGCTCAGTGCTCATTTTACATTAGGGCACCTAGCTGGCGAAATGACCACCCTTTGTTAATCCGAGACCAATCAAAAATCGGCCCCTTTAAGCACAGACTCCACCAGCACTTCATTGCTCAGTGCTGTTGTGACTGTCTTCTGTAAGCTGCTCTCTCCCTATTGAGACCATGCCCTCCCACTGTTACCTTATGTATACACCCACCCCCACCCATTGCTGGTATGCATTTTTCCCTCTACTCACAACATATCTGCACTTACATACCTCTGTTCCATTCTGTTACCATTCTTACCCCTCTAATTCCCTTCCTCCCTCCCTCCTGTTTCTCCTCAACCCCCATCCATCACTTCAGTTTGCCACTGCTTTTTTCATACCTCCTTTCTCCTCCTTGCCCTTCGTGTCCCTGCTGTGCCTCACCTACCCCTCATCACCTTCTCCCCCCTTTATTCACCCTCACTCCCCTATCCTTGACAATGCCATTCACTGGCTGCTGACACTCACCAAGTATGCACTTTAGTCTGTTTCTCAGCCATTATTAAGGTCTTTGCACCCCCTCTTTTGTAATAACTAATTTGGTGTATTAACTGTTTTTGTATTTGATCTGCTGTTGAACCTTTGTAATATGTTAACTGTTTTGCCTTTGATCTGATGTGGAACCTTTGTAAAAGAGTCTCTGGCTCAAAGGTATTGTAATCCGAGGATGAAATAAATAAACAAATAAATAAATCAATAAATATTTCAGTTGAATAGTACATTCTGAAGTACTTTAAAGAAAAAAAGGATGATGGCCCCGCCGTAAAGATTAGTGCACCAGCAAATAGGATTTGTGGGTGCACTACTCCGGAATTGCACTGGTGCTTTTGGCTGGCACTATTCCAAAGCCCCAGGAGTGCCAAAGCACTATAATACTGCTGTGCTTATGCAAATGAGAAGATCCCCCATGCATGCTGGCACAGAGGTATGTTCAGATTTGCAGTGGTGGTAAACAGCCCACAAAGTGACGCTATTTACTGCTGCTGAAAACTGCCTTTTAACTGTGTGCCACCACACTCCTGTAGGCAGAGCAGCTGTATTACAGCTGCCCACCCCCTCCTCTCATTCCATATTCCATTTAGGTATCCCTGGTGTCTAGTGACACCTCCCACCCCTGAACAGCCATTTCATATACTGTCTCATTATCCCTGGTATCCAGTGGCCACCCCCCAACACCCATTCTTGTCTATATTATCAATCCCAACTGTCCAGTGGTTCCCCATGCACCCTCAACTGCCTGTTGCCAGAAGTAAAAGTATTCAGTGGTGGTCCAGTGTCCCCCCACCTGTTCCACCCACTCACAAACCAACACCCCACATACATCCTTCTTACTTGTGTGTCTTGTGGTGATCTGCAATGCCTGGTACAGCAACCAGTACAGCCCTTCTCTCAACTCCTCAGTCAGCCACTCTGTGAACTGTCAGTGGGCACACGTACAAGCATGCACACTGACAGCTCATACAGTAGACGGCCGAGGAGGTGAGAGAAGGACTGTATCAGGCAACCCAATTTGCTGCAGAACACCAAGGTAAGGGGAAGGTGCAAGCTGGTGGTCTGTGAGTAAGCAGAACAGAACACTAGATACTTTCACTTTCGGAAATCAGCGATTTGGGGGAAGGAGGGAACAACTGGACAGTAGAAATAGATAAGATAGAAAGCAATGGGTGTTGGAGTGTTGGAGGGGTGTCACTGGACACCATGGATAATGAGACACTATACAGAATTGGTGTTCAGGGGTGGTGGGTACCACTGAACACCAGGGATAATGAGACAGTATACGGAATGGGTGTTTAGGGGGTGGAGTTGCCACTGGAAACCAGGGTTAATGAAACAGTATATGGAATGGGTGTTCAGGGGTGGAGGGTACCACTGGACACCAGGGATAATGAGACAGTATACAGAAAGGGTGATTGGGGAGTGGTGGGTACCACTAGACACCAGGGAATTCAACTGCAGGATGGGCGCTAATGGGCAACTGTGCTTGTGCTCCTTTTTCAGTATCGAGCTGTAGTCTCTTTGTAGTCTCAAACATTTTGTTGTGGCTGCTGGCTGCCTGTTTTCTCTGCTACTATTAAATATCCATCCCTTCTGCATCCACCATGATCATGGTGGGACAAACTGGATCACTCACCAGGTTGCCAAATGCAACCTGGCGGAGACTGTTGGCCACTGCATTTTACTTTAAAATTGCCACCTCACTGCATTCTCTACATTTGGTAGGCTGGGCATGGATAGAAAGTTTTTATTGCTCAAACAGCTGGCCACAGCCAGGCAATCAGACAACACAATTCTGCTTTCCAGTGCATATGCCTGATTGAGTCTTATACATGCTGACATGATCAGGATTGTGCACAGGATCGAGCACCTTGTGAAAACCGCCAGTCTATCATTGAGCCCCATCGGTGTAATCCCTGCCTGAAAGTTTGTGCGAGCCTGAGAAGGCAAGCAGACAGCAGAGGCAGGGAGAAGCACAATCATTGTTTTTAATACTTTCTGCGTGCCAATGCCTGCTCTGCTTAATTGAAGTTAAAAATGTTCTTTTGAAGACTATAGAGGAGTGGGCACTGGCATTAGGGAGAGCAAGAGGGGAGAACAGGACAGACTGAGCAAAGGTAGCCAGTAGGTGCAGAGCAATAAATGTGTCTATGCTTCTGGATGCACTGCTTTATCACAGTAAAATAAAATTGACTATTGGGAGAAAGAGGAAGACTTTGATCAACAAGGGAACAGAGGGTGACTCAGTCTCCTTGAGTAGAACAGCAGGGTGCAGTGCAATATATTTATTTAGCAACAGCTTCCCTGTGGAGGATGCAGTTTTGGTGCTTTAATTATTTTATTTCTAAATCTTGATTTCAAAATGTACTGGCCATTGAATTTGGCCATTACATTTTGAAGTCTTGTGGCCAAACTGGCCACTAGCTCAGAAAGTGATTTGTCCTACCCTGAACATGATTCATACTCTGGATGGCTGGACGGACTGGTCAGCTCAAACAAACTAAAACATTTTGTTTTATTTATTATGATTCTCAGCAAGTTGTGCCACTTGAACTTCTTTGGCAGGGCATGTACGGACAATAACTATAACACCGCACAACACATGATGCATGTATTTAGAAAATGGGCTTTTTATTTCCTGATCACTCACTGGCTGGTACCCCTGCCAGGAGGGTAAATCACCTTTCAATAGATGACCAGGAAATAAACAGTGCCAAGCTGCCATGCCTCAGTATCAAACTGGTATCCCTGTGGCAGTTCAAATTTCAGAATTCAATGGCCACCATTTACTTTCCGTTCTCTAAGCGAAGGGAAAATACCAAGTCAACCCCACCACACACACTGACGTGCAAGAAAACCCTGCTTACAAGTCCAGTACCATTTTGTTTCTTTGAAAAACCTAACCCCATCCCCAAACTCCAGCCTGGTTTGTGAAAAAAGAATTACAGTCCATTTAAAAAAAACACCAAGTTAAAAGCGGCGGACAGACAACGGACTGGCAACAAGGGTACGGGAGTGAGAGAAGATTCAAAGCTGAATGTGTCTCTGCTCCCCAACAGACAAATCAAAGGCCCATTTTCTAATGGACAGTAGTACCTGTTTGATATATTTCCACCTGAATGGTTCTTATCTGCTGGCAATTCCGTTTTATTTTGTGAATCCTCCAGTTTGGTACTTGTGCACAACCCTCTGGCTCACTCACTGTTCCTCACAGCACTTCTAGTCATGCATAGTCCACCACAGTCAGGATGAATCTCTTTCCTGAGGAGCTGGGGGTATTTAAAGGCCTCATAATATCCATTCCCACCCTCTGGAATGGCTCCTTCGCTGTGGGCAATGGAATCAGGGCGGCTTGGGTTTTCTTGCCCACCTTCCCTATTTCTTGGCACTGGGACAAGACCTACAATACTCCTTCACCTGCTGGGTGAAGTTGGGCCAATAGAAATTCTGGGCCAACCGCTGCATAGTGCGTGTGATTCCCAGATGACTAGACAAGGGAATATCATGTACAATCTTGATCAACTGCTCATGATACCTCTGGGGAATGACAAGCTGCCTGCCTAGCACCCCTCCCTCTGTCTGCACAGCCTGAGTATACATCAGTCCATTTTCCCAATAAACCTTATGTCTGCCATCACCTCCCTGTGCTCCATCAGAGTCTGCCCAAGCTCTCAACTTCTCTAGATTAGAATTACTTCTCGGAGCAGCTGTGAAACTCCTCACACATTCCCAAGGCATGGGACAGGTCCCCTTCTGTCTCTAAACTAGGGTCCCTAGCACTAGCGTCAGGGGACTCAGGATCACTGTCATCCCTAACCCTCTGACAATGGGTCACACCTCCCTCTTTGGAGTAACCCTCTGTAGCTGTGTGGTTAACTGCTACTGGGGAAATTTCTACCCCCTTTTCATTAATCTCCATATCAGGAGACACATGCTGGGGAACCAGCCTCCCAGTGGTTTTCACAATGGCTTCTGTGGGTTCCATGGAACTGCAATTTTCCCATGCCACTTGGCTACAGGTAACTGTACGCACCATCCCCTGTTTGAGATTGCTGCCAAGGATGACATCCACTGCTAACGTTTTGGCTACAGCCACTGTTGCACAGTTCCCCCTGTTTCACCCCAGTCTAGAAGAACACTAGCGAGGGGCAATGTTTTCTCCTCACCAGTAAAGTCCTGTACAGTGATGTATTTATTGGGTATAAGCTGACCAGGCTCTACTAGATCCCCTTTTACCAATGTCAGGGATGCCCCTGTGTCCCTTAACCCTTGCGTCTGTACACCATTCACCATGACTGGTGCATGTGTTCCTCTTGTTCACAGGCATACAGAAAAAGAGATGTGTAAGAACAAGGGGGCACAATTTAAATATAGAGGGTGAACGGCTCAGAGGTAATGTGAGGAAATTTTTTTTCAAGGAGAGAGTGGTGGATGCATGGAACCGCCCTTGGGAGGTTGTTGGGTCTAAAACAGTGGGGGAATTCAAACATGCATGGGACAGACATAAGGCAATTATAGTGGGGGGTTGCAGGAAGTAGGCTGTTGGTTAATCTGCAGCTTATCCAATAGGAAGGGAAATGGGCAGACTGGGTGGGCCAAGTGGTCCTTATCTGCCGTCAAAGTCTATGTTTCTATGTTTCAAGTTTTAGAAACTAATGACAACCTGTTGCACTGACAACGGGTTCTGCCACTAGTATGTACAGTACTATTATGTGTCCCACTTTCCAGCTAAGGAGTACCAAACTGAATCCTATAAAACATGTTAACTTTCCCCTCTTAATTTGTGTTGCCGTGTCCCTTACACATTGTTTAACACATGATAAATGATTAACCATTTTGATTATTAATTCATGAATAATATTACAACCGTGTCTGACTATATAGAGAATAATGCCTGTGCAGGTGTGTGTTATGAGGATTTTTCACACGCCCAAGGGGAGTGATAATCCATAAACCCCAAGAGTGAACCTTGAGGGGGTTTATGAGATTATTAAACACTGAGGGTGTGTGTGAAAAATACTCATAAAACAAACTTTGCACTGGCAATAATTTTGATAATAACTGGTGCAAGGTTTCAACACAGAGAAATACTAAGCTGTATTTGTGCAAGCAAACGTGTCCCTGAGCAGCCGCCACACTAGAACAAATACAGTGAAGTGAGAGCGTAAGGAGGAAAATGCCATAATAACCTACTATCAAGTTATTACAGAATTCAGTGGGTTTTTACAGGAATGCATATCCAGCCATTGTAGGGGGTCACCACTTATCATATTGTGATAATGCAAATACTGATGATAATTCAAATAATGACAATTATGACAGTTATGAAATTAATCACAGACAATAATTATTTCAAGAACATCCTCATCAACAAATTCACTGTTTTTAGTCAGTGTCAGTCAGAGCTCAGTCACCGGCTGGCCATGGAGGTGAGCAGTGGGCAGAGCCAGTCGCCGGCTCCAGTGGGATGGGTGCTGCAGGGTGGGGGGGTCCACTAGACCACCAGGACTATTTCAACGGGTAGTATAGGTGATCAGGGCAGGGGGCACTAGACTACCATAAGGGGGAGTCATATTGTTTATTAATTAATACTGGCAGCATCGGGGTGAGGGGGTATTTTATTATTACAATAATGGAACAGCTTCGAGGATTAGGTGGGGGAACTTTTTATTATTGGATTACACTTCAGCATTGGGGAAGGGGCATCTTATTATTTACATGACGGGGCTTTGAGGATCGGGTGGGGGAACATTTTATTAATTACTAACACGGCAGCATTAGGGATTGTGGATGGAGGACCCTGTTTGTTGCAATGGGCCTATGGCAGACCCTTCCCATGTGCCAGGTGTTTGCCACATAGGAGGGGTTGCTGCAAATGTGGGGACTTAGGCACCGGCACCCCTCCTGTACCATAATCTGGTGCAGGGTCCCTGGTGCACCAGGATTCAGCACAAGCTGCTGTTTGCCGCAGCTTGCGCCGATCCAAGCCCAGTGTGAGAATCAGGCCACTTGACTTTAGAAGGTCTGACTTAAATTGGACAAGGGAACTGGTCAGGAACAAGTTAGTAGGGGTGGAGGAGAGATGGGGGTAATAAAGGGGGCCATCCTTGAGGCATCCAAAGTATGCATAAGAACAATAACAAAAACAGGTTTAAGAGACCACTATGGTTCTCAGCAAGGGTCAGGGAAGGGGGTAAGGACCAAAAAGGCCTTCTATAAATACAAGGAAAAGCAGGGAGAGGTAGAATGGGAGGATTATCTACAGAAGCATAAGGAGGCAAAGAGGACTGTTAGGAAGGCCAAAGCAGACACAGAGCTATGTATCGTGGGTGGGGGGTCAGAAGCAGAGAAAAAACAGTTTTACAGATATATTAGTGGAAAAAAGGTGGAGGAATCGTTAGGCTAGTTGAGAGAGGTAGGGTGTTACAGGAGGATGGGCAAAAGTCTGCCATCCTAAATTACTACTTTTGCTAAGTTTTCACTAAGGAGGACAGCGGGTCCATGCCAGAGAGTGGCCTCAAAGCAGCCAATAAGGGAATCCCAGAAATGAGACAGCTATTGTTTACTAGTGAAAGAGTATTGAAATGGCTGGCTGCCCTTAAGCTAGATAAGGCCAGGGCCAGCATAGTGGCACTGAGGTTTGAGGCACTGGATGCCACACCTCACACCACGCTGGTGACCTGGGGTCAGGAGCAACTTCGGGTTGCCTGGTGACAGCAGGGCAGGGAGAGGGTTGAGCATCCAATGGACTGCTCTTCTCTCCCAGGGTGGGAGGGTTTGTCATCACACTCCATGGCTTCCCCCTGGTGGAGGCCAGATGGCAGTGTTAGAGTTAGGGAGGCACAAGAATGTGGGTACGTGGTGTGTGTGTGTGTGTGTGTCACATGTACACTCACGCCAAAGGGGTGGAGGAGGGACAAGAAAAGTAAATGAGGCTGGCAGGCTCCATGACAGCCCCTGCATGACCCCGACTTTGGCAACCCCCCGGGTTTTTGGATTATGCTCCGGCGGAGGGGGAAGCTGGCCCTCCTGCCTCTGGTCAAACCATGGGAGGGGTAGAATCTGTGGGGGGCTCACCAGGGTGAGCTGGTTGGAGAAGCAGGGTGCCAGAATAACACAAGTTCTCTGAGAGGGGGATGGAGCTTGCCAGCCAGCCCCACGTGAAGAAAAAGCTATATAACAATTTTGTAAAAAGATAGAGAAAAGATAGAGAAGGGCCCAGGACCAGGTGGGTTGCATCCTAGGATACTCACGGGATTAGCAGCAGAGCTGAATGAACCACTGGTATGTCTGTTCAACAGCTCACTTAGGTCTGGGAAAAGCTCCAAGGGACTGGAAGGTGGCAGGCATTGTACCGCTTCATAAGGGGAAGGGGATAAGGAGCAACCAGGGAACAACAGGCCTGTCAGTCTAAGCTCCATTGTAGGGAAGTTGATGGAGTCACTGATCAAAGATGACCTCATACACTACCTGGAGAGCAACAGGCTCCAGAATAGTAAACAGCATGGTTTTGTGGCAGGAAGATCTTGTCAGACTAACCTGATAATTTTCTTTGACTGGGTGACAAAGGAATTGGACAAGGGCCATTCTGTGTATCTGCTCTGCTTTGACTTTAGCAAGGTTTTTGACTCGGTACCTCACAAACAATTGCTCAAGAAGATGGAAGACCTGGATGCAGATAAACCCATAGTGAACTGGGTGAGTAATTGGATAGAGGGGAGGCAGCAGAGGGTGGTGGTCAATGGGGTTAAATCAGAGGAGAAGGAAGTCGTGAGTGGGGTTCCACAGGGATTGGTCCTGGGTTCGGTCCTCTTCAACATCTTCATTAGTGACACTGGAGAATGAATCCGGGGCAGGTTGTGTTTCTTCACAGATGACACAAAACTATGTGGGAGGGTGGTTAGAGATGAGGGAATAAGGGAAATGCAGAGAGACCTACAAAAGCTAGAGGGGTGGTCAGACATCTGGCATATAAAATTCAATGCTAGAAAGTGCAAGGTAATGCACCTAGGGAAAAAGAACCCCAAGACAGACTACAGGATGGGGGGAAAGGGACTTAGAACTACCGCTGAGGAACAGGAGCTGGGAGTTATCATTGGCTACTCACTTAAGTAATCGGGTCAGCGTAACAAGGCCTATAACAAGGCTAATGGGATGCTAGGATGTATCAGGAGGGGTATTGATAGCAGAACAAAAGGTAATACTTCCCCTCTACAGATCCCTGGTGAGGCCTCACCTAGAGTACTGCACCCAGTTCTGGAGTTCTCACCTCAGGAAGGATAAGGAGAGGCTGGAGACAGTGCAGTGCAGAGTAACAAATATTATTCAGGACCAGCAGCGCAGATCCCATGAGGAGCAACTCAAGGCACTAAATAAGTACTCACTGGAGACCAGAAGTGAGATGGGAGATAAGAGAGAGAGACCTTCAAGTTCCTTAAAGGAATTAACAGAGTGAACTGCGTGGAACTATTTAGCCTGGATACTAATTCGCTGTCACGTGGACACAAATGGCAATTAACAGGAGGTAGGTTCAGGAGAGATGTGAAGAAGTACTACTTTATAGAAAGGGTGGTGTAACCTTGGAACAATCTGTTGGCTGAGGTGGTAGGTGTGAAAACAATCAGGGAATTCAAGCAGGGCTGGAACATAATGAAGGGAATAGTGGTTACCGGGGGTGATAGGACCAAGGAGAAGAATAGATAGAGGATGGGGAGAGTTAGTATCCTGGTGGAACAGTAAGCTCCAGGGATTATATGGAATTTGGGCAGACTGGATGGACATCTGGTCTTTTTCTGACATCATTGTCTATGTTTCTATGTACATTTATACTATTTCCATCACTGATTCCAGCATTATTTGATGTGGGTGTGGCACTGGCACTATTGTTGCTAGTACCAGAATCGCTAAATAAGAACAAGACTTTTTCAGTCTTTTCCAACTTCTATTTGTTTTGATTTTTTTTGCCACCTTCTTCTGTTCTTTTTCCAATAATTCACAGATTTATCAACTTCAAAATCTGAGAATTCAGGAGCCATGTTTAGTTTCATTAGTAGCTTAGGCTATCTTCAGAGAGAGAACAACAAAATGTTGTCGTCATTCTTTTCTGTACACTGAAACCACTCTCACACTCTACATATGTCACTGTAATGCATAAGGCAGTATTATGTAATTTTGAATATGCTGGCATGTATAACAGTACTTAAAAATTGCTCACCTCATAAAGCTTTCCAAGCAAAGCTTCCTATAGCATCCCATCTTTCTTCATTTCCTTTGCTTTTACCCAGTCCGACTTGATATGATTTTTATCTAGCAAAGGCTTATGTTCACTAATATTTGTATAATTCTACTCCTAATCACTGTTGTATTGAGAGTTTGAGTCAAACTTTTCACCAACAAATTCCAGACTATTCTAAATGGGAACTGTATTAGAGTCTACTTCAGATGGTATATCAGTTATACTGCAAATGGCATCCAAAAGAGCTTCTGTTTTAAAATGTGCACACAACATAAGGAACACGGTATGGGTGACCTTACACAACATGCCTGTGTTTCTATCAAGGAGTAGAAATAACAGCATGTCGACCTTGAGAGCAAAGCTCAAGAGGTCTGTGCTATTATCTTATACAAAGGCATGATAGAAGCTATGTAGGCATTAGCCCAAGTGTTCCTTTCTAGTTGTAGTATACCAAGGCTCCCCCATTTGTTGTATACCTATCCAGTTATGTTTTTGATTCTTTTTTGTTTTTACTTATTACAATTTCTGCTGGTATCGAGTTCCAAGGGTTAACCACTCTTTGTGTGAAGAAATGTCCCCTCTTTGTAGATTTGAACTTTTACCCCAGTATTTGTAGTGGATGATCACTCGTTGATATATTTAACTGTTTACATTCTATAATTCTTTTGGTAAGTGTGGATCTTGCATTACATCACATAGCATTATTATATCGCCATTAAGTCTGTGTTGTTCTTGAGTCCTTACGTTGAGGTGTGATAGTCTTTCTGGGTATGGTAGGTGTTTGATGTTATAATTGTGTCTTGTTGCCTTTTTCTAAACCTTTTCTAATGCATTCATTTGTTTTCCTTTGTATGAACATCAGACCAGGGTTGAGGACTCTAAATGAGGCTTCACCTAGGCTCTGTGTAGTGGAACATTCTTTTTTACATTTTTTTAATTTAATGTTTCTCTTAATTGCCCGCAAGACTTTCTTTGCCTTTGCTATGGCTTCATTACTTTGTTTTTTTTTTATATTAAAATGCATTTGATATAGTTATTCCTAGATCTATTTCATTGGTAGTTTTTTGGAACAGTATACCAGATAGATTATATTGCTTTTGGACATTTTTACTGCCTAGATGCATTACCTTACATTTGTCTACATTGCACTTCATGCGCCATTTTGTTGCCCGATTTGTGACTTTGTTTAGATCATCTTCTATTATTGCCCATTGACTTTCTGTTAGTGCTGGACCACCTAATTTAATATCATTGGTGTATGTTACTGAACATACATCTAAATTGTTTGTTAAATCTTGTTGTTATATGCACTTTTTGGTATTGCTGAATACTGTACACTGTTTTGTAATTTGTCTGTTCTGTAAAGCTGTTCTGTAATTCTCCCGGGTCATGTTTGAAAATAGTCACACTTGTGGCTAATGCACCCATCTGGTAAACAAAAACTAAGTAAATAAAATCTTCTCTGAAAATGTGAAATATGAAGGGCCCTAAGATGGATCCCTAAGGTACTCTGCTCGTTACATTTTTGTATGTTGACAAGTGACCGTTATTAATACCTTGTTGGGTTCAGTCATTTATCCAGTTTTGAATCCATATAATGTATTTTTAAACTGATATCTATAGACATCATTTTCTGGATTATGACCCCATGAGAGACTAAGTAAAATGCTTTGCCCAGATCGAGATACAGTGTATGATGTTGCATGATATTTTACTGTCTAATTTTTTGTTTACGCTTTTGTAAATTGTAACATATCTTTTATGCAGGATCTCACAGATGTAAAATCATGTTCTTCATTATCCAAATTTGGTATCTGGCTATTTATTACATATTTAATGAGCCCTTCTAACATTTTTCTTGGAATGGATGTAAGACTTATAGATCTGTAGTTACATGGATTATGTTTGTTGCCCTTTTTATGAACTGGTATGATATTAACTTTCCTCCAGTCACTTTGGTATTTGTCCTATATTTAATGATTGTTCAGAAATATGTTTTAGAGGTTGTACTATGTTGTCACACATTACTTTTAACATTCTACTGATTATATAGCATGGTCCAGAAGAAGAGTTTGGTTTTAATTTTTTTATTTTGTATTTCATTTGTTCCATTGTAATTATATAATGATCATTTCATTATTTTGTTTTAACTTTTCATTGTTTTGTTTATCCATATACTGTACAATGAGCTGAAGTATGTGTTTAATAATACTTCTGCTATTTCTTGTGCTTGTCAGTTATTATGTTGCCATCAGATATTGGACCTATAGTTTCTCTTGTGTTTTTAATGAATTTACACAGATATACAGATACTTACAGAAGTTGACGATAGATAAGGACCATGTGGCCCACCTAGTCCCTACCTAATTTATACATGTGTTTTCTCAACCCATGATAGAAACACAGAACGAGTTGTATAGGGTCACCCATGGTTCATTTCTTATAGTACATGGTTTTGAAAGAGCAATTTTGTAACACTTGTTTTTATGGTTTGTTTTTTAAATACCACAGTTGCCATGACTTTTACTTTCATTTTTCGTTTGTGAGCGTAGCGCTGTAGTGTGGTGGGAGTCAGTGTGAGCAGGGACACAACTAAAACTTATTTGGAACCTGCACAACAGTTAGAATGTGCAGAACTACTTGGTATGTGCACAGAAGAATTTCTGAAGGGGACAATTTTCATACACAAGAGGCACTAACCATGTACTACCATATATACACTTAATGCGGGTCATTAGAGTATCTATATACTCATCTCTAAGTTTAGAATGCATATGGCCCCTTATCACCTTGCATACCCTACGGGCTTATTTGCATGGTGCTGACTGAATGTCATGTCAGGCTAACAGGTCTGGAGTGCAGTTCTGTGCACTTTGGTATGGGCTGCATACAGCCCAGATCCATGTCGGGGCAGCACTACTCAAGTTTGCCCTGCCCTGACATGGCCCTGTGTATCACTGGATACCACCAGTGCACTATCTGACTGAATATAGCATCCTCAAGTCATGGGAAAATGCAATACAGACCTTTCCACTCAGCTTTTGCCCATATCCCAGTATCAAGCCCCATGTCTAGTTCTTCTTCTGATGTATGTTGGCAAGTTTAAGCATTTATTTAAAATAAAATAGTTTTTGCATGATTAGGCAGTTTATCTTTAGTTGTGCTTTCAAGCAGTGTGTGAGTCATGGCATATTTCTTCCTTTGGTTATATGGTTGCCTGTGTGCTCCACAGCAGTTCTCTGTGAGTTGCCTTGGTATACTCAACAGATATACTCCAATGTTTGCTTGTAAAGCATGTGAATTAATTGGTATAAGTCTGAACTGTGAGAGGACTTTTGGAGGCATGCCCCTTCATCACCTACCACAGCATCAGAATACTAAATGTCCTCCCCATTCTGCCCACTCTCTGCCTTTCTTCTTTTCGCATTGACGCCCTTACCCAATCACAAGGTACACAAGTTACAATCTAAGAAAACAATAATATGTGTGACCCTCTTCACTTCCCAGTCATAACAATTTCACTATTATAACTTGTGTTATTAATTTGTTAATCTTAACTGCTGCACTATCTATGCTTAACAACTACACTGCAAATACAAGCAGGCGAACATTTGATGTTGGCCATGGCTTGTTAATTTTATTTTTTACACTACCTGTTAAATTACAACACAGCACTGAGTGCCTGCCAAGTGAATCTGGTCTCCTTGTCTCCTATTTCATTGTTGATTTTTCTTGCTGAATATCAGTTTGGAGAATTCTGAGTTAGCATCATTGAAACAGAGGGCTTGAATGTAAATTTTAATTCAAAAGTTCACTGTTCAGATTCAGACAAACATTTAACTTGATTAAACTGCCCTGGCTAGATTACAAACACAATAACTGCATTGTAACATCGATTGAAACACACAATTTGTTTTTTAAATTTCATGTTTGTATTCTCTCCCAATCTCTAACTTTCCACACATAATGCCCTCATGATCTGACTGTAAGCAAAAATGACTGATGTGTTCTGACAGTAACTGTACTGTATCCCCAGCCCCTACCCTGCCCTACCCACAGTACCACATGTATGCCTATGCCAAAAAGGAAAAAAACTCTCTAGAGCCTCAGTACACTATGACCAGATGAATACAAGTGTGAGACTGTGAATGTAATGATGAGGGCACATTTCTTTTCTCATCATTGTAGATGTTACAGGACTGTACACTTCCTTCCTCCCTCCCTCCCATCCCACTCCTCATCCCTCCAGCATCAGCAAATCTCCACTCACTTCACACTGACATTAAAAAAGCTGGGTTGTACTGCGACATGATAGCACTATCTCAGGATACCGTCCCCTTTCACAATACTGTCACTTGCACTGCTGCTATAGAACCCTTCCAGTTTTTCCTCCTTGTACTAGTCTCTCAGCTGGGTTGAGCCAGTGGTTGAATCTGTGGTACCTAGTCCACAGCAAGAGCTGGATTTGCATGTGCTGCTGCTGCTGGGCCTATTCCGTACTGCTAGCAGCAGTTCCAACTACTGGGCTGCAGCTGAGGCTGCTGCCCTGAGATATTCATAGGAAAACTTGTAGTCATGTTTCATGTTTCTGCTCCTCTGAACTTCCCAGACCAACCAACTTCTCAAAATTGCCGGAGGTTGGAAATTTGAGGGGGATGTTACATATAGTTCTAGAACTTGTAGGAAGACCACAGATCAGGATGACAGAATTAAAGAAATGATATATATGCTAATCAAAATAATACACAGCTTTAAAAATAAGTTTTTTTAACAAAAACAACCAAACCAGATGGTTCCCCCCCCCACCAGCGTATGAGGGCTAATTACCTACCTAACCCCAGGTCTACTTCTGTTCACAGGAGACTGGCTGACAGCTTGTATCTTCATTTCTTCAGACCCTCCTGCTTAATTTCTTCAAACCCGTATGCCCCATATTGTACACTAACTTCAGATGCATATTAAAGGAGGGTGACTGCTGTCAAGATAATATCAACTTGGTCTATCCACCAATGGGGACATCCTGGAGTCAGATAAAATTCTGGTACTTAAGAGATTCCTCCCTATCTAAAATTTGTGGTGCTTGCAATGAAAAGGTTTAATTAGAGTACTGTTGTATATTGTGTTTATTACATTTTGAATCTACTGTCTTTGACACTCAAATGTTGATTTTTTTTACCTTTAAATGTGTTGTTTGTATGAACAATGTAATAGTGTGTATGCTTGAAGGACCCCATCGTAAATGAGTTTCAGCTCAACTGGGATATCATTTTCTTGATGTCAAGAATAAACAATAAAAAAAATGGCACTCTGGAACTTGTGAATGCTGCTGTATTGACAATCCCTGGCCTTGTGGGACAGTGAATCAGAATGTTGAAAACTGCTCTGTCTTCATCCGTCCCTCATAGAAAAGGTGCTGTCCACACAGAGAAGGTGCTGTAAATTTAGACTTTAAACCAGAAATTCTTAATATTCTAACTTGTTAAATCAAAAATAAATGTTGTACAAGTAAAGGCAATTGTTTCCCCAGAGTTGTGAGCTTGTATCTCAGTATTTAAAGATGTGCCTCTCATTTTGAGGGCCAGTGTCCCACATTGTCCCTCATTTTGAATGTCTGTGTCCCTCATTTCAGTGGTTGAGAGGTATAGTTTGACATTCCATGCTATACGGTTAAAGCAGTATAGAAATGAAACACAAATAAATCATCACTGTACTCAGGAACTGATTGAAAAATGAACCAGATAAATCTATTGGTAGTTTACTGAATGGTGGAAATTTGACCAGGACGCCAGCAAAATGTTCCTACTACTAGTCTATTCAAAAAGTACCATGGAATCTTTTAACATCTGACAGAACTACTACCAAACAAGCAGATAGGACCTCTATTTAATATCTCATCCAAAAGACAGAAGGAGACAACAGCAAAATAATACATCTCTACACATGTAGCCAAGAGGGTGTTACAATAGGAGGATGTCATCATATCCTTCATACCTTGGAAATATAGATAAGCTCAAGCTGTCGCACTGCTGGACCATCACCCGACCTGAGCTGGACTTACTTTTATATATAGTATATCCTTTACAATTTGGGGACTATGGGGTAGGTAAGTAATGGCTAGAGGGTGTGTTGGGTGGAAGGTTATTCACTAAGCTTGGGGGTTTGTGCTAGAGTGGAGGGACGTGGGAGGATCATGATTGCAGGGACTTTTTTTTCATTATAAGGAAGACCAAAAGTTTTTTTTCCAACAAGAAAAATCGTGGTCTCACAGGGGGCTTAATGGAAGAGGGAGGTTGAGGATTACAGGGTGATATGGGTGGAGGGTTATCTAACTGCAGAGTAGTGGTAGTGGTGGTTACATTTTGGATTAGAATAGTCTGAAATCTGGCTGTTGGATGAGATTTTGAGCTATCTGAGCAACCCTGCTTACTCAGTTAGTGTTATATACCGTCTAACCTACACTTATGCCAAACTGCTATTTGCTTCAACAAGCCCTGGCAGAGCCACTACGGTTGTAAATGCATTAACTAGATAAGGATACATAGATACATAAACACAGTCAGCAAATAAAGGCCTATGGCCCACCCAGTCTACCCATTTAAGCTTGTAAGTTCAATTTATGTTTTTCTAGAAGTCTGTTGCCCCTTACCTCTGACCTCCAGAATTCCCTTATGTCTATCCCATGCATTCTTAAATCCTGTGATTGTTTCAGCCCCTACCACTTCCTCTGGCAGGTTGTTCCACTTGTCCACCACCCATTCTGTGAAGAAATTCTTCCTCATGTTTCCTCTGAATCGCCCTCCCTCCAACTTCATCCCATGCCCTCTAGTCCTGTAACATTTTTTTCACTGGAAAATAGTGTATTCCTGCACCTTGTTCCTCCCTGTAAGGTACTTGTATGTCTCTATCATATCCCCTCTCTTCCTCCTCTCCCCCAGGGAGTACATATTCAAGTCCTTCAGCCTGTCATCATAGGACTTGTGATGCAATCCCTGTACCATTTTTGTTGCCCTCCTCTGAACCTGGGCAGAGTAGGTGGGCCAAGAGGTCCTTATCTGCTGTCAAAGTCTATGTTTCTATGTAACCTTCTCTACCCTGTCTATGTCCTTAGGTATGTAAGGTCTCCAGAACTGTACACTGTACTCCAGGTGAGCCCTCACTAGTGTCTTGTATAGTGGAATTATGATCTCCCTTTTCCTGCTGGTGATGCCCCTGCCTATGCATCCCAACATCCTAATTGCTTTACCTGCTGCCTTATTGCACTGTTTCCCTACCTTGAGGTCATCAGAAATGATAACTCCAAGGTCCCTTTTCTGCTTGGTGCATGCTGTATCCTCACTGTCCAACTGATATGTTGTTGCAGGGTTTTTGTGCCCCGTATGCATTATCTTGTACTTCTTTGCATTGAATTTCAACTGCCAAACCCTTGACCATTCTTCAAGCTTCTGCAGGTCCCTCCTCATTCTGTCTACACCGTCTGGTGTGTCCACTCTGTTACAGAGCTTCATGCTATCAGCAGTGAACAGGGAAATTCTGCCTTTGTGGTCCTATACAATGTCACTGATGAAGACGTTGAATAGGACCGGTCTTAGCACTGATCCCTGTGGTACCCCACTGGTCACTCTTCCATCTGTGGAGTGACAGTCATTTACCACCACCCTCTGTGTCCTGCCACCCAGCCAATTACCTACCCACCACACTACTGTCCTACTCACTCCCATATTCCCCAGTTTGTTTAATAGTCTTATATGTGGCACAGTGTCAAAGGCCTTGCTGAAGTCCAGCTAGGCCACATCCACTGCCCTCCCCTGATCCACCTTCCTTGTCACCCAGTCAAAAAATTCAATGAATTTGGTCTGGCATGACCTCCCCCAAGTGAAACCATGCTGCCTTGGGTCCTGTAGTCCATTGGCATGTTCCACCAATCTCTCCTTCAGTAGTGCTTCCATGATCTTCCCCACTACTGAGGTGAGGCTGACTGGTCTGTAGTTCCCCGCTTTCTCTTTGTTCCCGCTTTTGTATAAGGGGACTATACCTGCTGTCCTCCAGTCTGTGGGTACCTCCCCTGTTTCTAGTGATCGGCTAAACAGGATTGCCAGAGGTTCAGCCACCACCTGTCTTAGTTCCTTTAGGATCCTGGGGTGCAACCCATCTGGCCCCATTGCTTTATTGACTCTTATTCCTTCTAGTTCCTTAAGGACCCTTTCCTGTGTAAAGGGAATTGTGTTCATTTCTGCACCATTCCCACCCTTTGTACTCCCTTCAGGCCCATTACCCTCCTCTTCCTCAGTGAAGACTGAGCAGAATGTCAGCTTTACTGTTGTCATCTTCCATGCAGCCCCGTCCTCCCCCTTCAGTCACACTATCCCTCCCTTTGCCCTTCTTTTTTCACTTATGTACCTGTAAAAGGTTTTATCCCCCTACCCACTGATTTTGCAATGCGCTCTTCTGTCTGAGCTTTGGCTTCCCTTACTGAGCTCCCTGCTTCCCTTTGCTTCTTCTGGTACTTCTCCCTATCCCCTTCTGCCTGTGTCTTTTTGTATTGCCTGAATGCAATCTTTGTGGCTTTCATTTTCTCCGCTACCTCCTTGGAAAACCATAATGGTCTCCTCTTCCTTTTCCTCTCGCTAACCTGCTTAATGCATAACTCTGTTGCTCTTGTATTCCCGGTTTTAAATATTGCCCACTGTTCCTCAATCCCTGATTCCCTCCCCATTCCCATTAATGCCTCTTTCAAGCATCTCCCCATTTTCCCAAAGTCTGCACCCCTAAAATCCAGGATATGTGTTTTTGTGCAGTTTGGTTCTGCTCCTTCTGTGATTTCAAACCACAGTGATCCGGTCACTGTTCCCCAGGTGCTCCCCCACTGTTACCCCTTCACACTGTCCCCGTTTGTTAGCACAAGGTCCAGTACTGTCTTCTGCCAAGTTGGTTCCATGACCAGGTGCTTGAGGAAGGCAACCTGAAGGGAGTCCAGGATAAATCTGCTCCTGGTTAATGCTGCTGTTGGGAGGCTCCAGTCCAGTCTGGAATAATGAAGTCTCCAACCAGCACCACCTCACCCTTGTCTGCCATCCTTTGGATGGCTAGCATCAGCTCCCTATCTATTTCTTCCTCCTGGCCTGGTGGTCTGTAGACCACCCGTGTGCGGATAGTTGACCTCATTTTCCTTTCCAGCTTAACCCACAGTATCTCTCCCCCAATTTGTTCCTCCTGGATCTCAGTGGCCTTTATGCCATCTTTTACATAAAGTGCCACTCCTCCTTCCTTCCTGCCTGCCTGCCCTGTCTCTTCTGAATATGTTGTGGATGGGTATGGCCATCTCCCAGTCGTGGTTATCATTACACCAGGTCTCTGTGATGGCCACAGGAGAGTCTGGACAGGAGAATGATGGTGGAAGCCTTGTTCATAGATTTGTCCAAGGTGTTTGACACCTTGAACCACCACGTTCTCCTGTCCAGGCTCCGGGATATTGGATTATTGGGACCAGCTCTTAGTTGGTTTCTTATCTTACTAATAGAAAACAATATGTTAAAATTGGATCTTATAAATCCAGTATTATCAAAATTCATTCCAGTGTGCCCCAGGGTACTATCCTGGAGCCACTGTTATTCAATATATACATTAAGAATTTGAAATTTGAGGATGATGACGTTAGTTGTCATCTTTATGTGGGTGACACCGTCATCTATGTTGAAGGGGATTCCGTTGTTATGATTAATGTGAGATTGCAATGGGCTTTTGACCAAGTGCAAACATTTTTTGATGCCCATCTCTTGGTTCTTAACAGTACTAAAACTCAATCAATTCTTTTTGGGGATAAATCAGATGAGAATCAACAAGGTCTGGTCCTGACCACCTTGGAAGGGATAAAAATCCAGTAGGTTCTCCAGTATAAATACTTGGGGATGTGGCTGGACCATACCATTAAATGGAATGAGCACTTTGATAAAATGTTGAATAATTTAGGTAGAAGACTGGGGCTTTTATATAGACTAAGAAGCAACATGACTCTACACATCAGGTTCAAACAGTAAATTCTATGATCATCCCCATCATGGATTATGGGGACTTGCTCTATTCAGGGGCATCCAGTACCCAGTTGGAGAGGGTTGATCTGATGGTTAATAAATTTGCTCATTTCATACTAGACGTCCTGCGAAATACCCATCGGTACATTTTGTACCATTCACTTAATTGGCAGACACCCTCAGAACGTAGAAAGTCCCACCTGATACAATTTATGTATAAGGTGTGGAAAGAAGACTTTCATAAATACATCTTGTTCCAACTGAGAGTTATTAAAAGTAATCTGAGATCAGTAAAGGCGTTGACTTTATAGTGCCTAGGTCCAACTTAGGGATTGGTAGATCCACAGTCACCTGTAGAGGGGTAGTATTATGGAATTCGATACCCGTTATATTTAGACAACTTAATTTCTCAGTTAGATTAAAAGAAATCCAGAGTTGGCTGAAAGATGTGACCCAGACATCATCTACTTGTTGCAGGGAAGCTGTTACATAAATTATGCACTGATGTATCCTATTCAGAGGACTGTGTGGGCTCTTAATCCTGTTTTTTTGTGTGTAAGATTATATAACTTCTTAAGTATAACTTTTGTATATTTTGTGAAATAAAGGATATTTTTTATAATGTAACATCTTGTATTGTCTGATTGTTTGTATCTATGTGCAATAGGACCTCATTGAAAATGAGCCATGCTCAATGGAGTTATCCTAATTCATTAATTGAATACACATTATTTACTACTTACTACAATGTCCAGGTCTGACTGCACAATGGCAGCCTCCAGCTCCTCCAACTTATTGCTAAGGCTCCTAACATTGGCACACTTGGCTTTCCATGATGTGAAAACCCTGGACTGTTTAGCTGTTCTACTCCAGCCCCCTCCCTGGTTGTCCTTTATCCCTGGTTCTCCCTGATGTCTGCCCTTCTGTTGAATTTTTCTCCCTTTCTGCTTATCCACCCCTTGGGTACTTATATCCATCTTTTGCACACTGTTTTGTAGAGATATATCCATTCCTCCAGTTCACTGGTTCTACTGCTAGCTGTGTGGGGGGTGCAATTAGGTACCCTTCTTGCTGGCCTGTCACCCCCCTTGGCTAGTTTAAATGCTTGTCCATGTAGCATTTAAACTTATCATTGAGTGCTTGGATTCCTTCCAGGACAGATCCAGGCTGTCAGGCTTGAACAAGCCCCAATCCCTCCAAGGGGTCCCCAGTAACCAATAAATCCAAACCCTTCCTCACAGCACCAGTTCTTCAACCATGAGTTAATGTTCCTGGTGCATGCATCCCTACATTCTCCCATGCCTCTCACAGGTAGTACTTCCAAGAAGATGACAGAAGTAGCTACTTGCTTGAGACCCCTCCCCAATTTCCTAAACTCTTCCTGAACTTCCTTAGGCTCCCCATTTGCCAGGTCATTAGTACCTAGGTGGATAATGACATCCAGCTCACCTTCCCATCTTGCCTTCACGGTGATTCTCAGGATCTTCCTCCCATCCCTCCATGCTGACCTGGTAGGCATCTCATTTCCCTATCCTCCCCCCCTCCTGTGTTCCTAGCTGGATCCTTCTTACGACAGAGTCCCCCACCAGAATTCACTTCCTCCTCCTCTGGGGTCCACTGCTCTCCCCACTGAGGTCACCTCCTTGGTTGACCTCCACATCCTTCCCTTCCACTTCTCTGGATACCTCTGTTTGGTTGTCCCCATTTGCCAGTGCAGCATATGAGTTCTGGAGTGGAATAGGATTTTTGATGTGCATCTGCCTGACCACACTAACCCTTCCTGAGCCCACCGTTATCCAAGTGCTCCTCATTCTTGGCATTCTTTGAGGCAGCAGCATTGAACTGGGTGGTCTCTGGATAGGGGCAAAGGTACTCCTGACCCAGATTACTTCTGCTCTGAGTCTAGCTACCTCATACCACAGTCCATAGAGATGCCTGCAGATACAGCAGCACCTCAGCATTCAGAAGGTCTGCTTGAATATGGCTGCCCTGAGTCCACTGCATTGCACCACTGCCCACATTATACTGCACTTATACTGCTATTCCAGTACTTGTCTGTTACTGAAGCTGTCCTTGTAGTTCCCTCTTCATTAATTTACTGTCATGAAAATCCTGCCACCGATCCTCAGATACTATTTTTTAAAGAAGGAAAACAAACAAAAAAAAGAGACAAAACACTTGTTGTGCCAGGAGGGGGCTTCCTCACCCTTATGCCTCTCCTACTCCAAAACCCCTGCTATTCCCTGTGCTTGGCTCCTGTCAATCAGATTTAACAGGGCATATAATTAAGAGTGGGTGGAAGGAGAATGAGGGAGAGTGAAAATTTGCAACAAGTAAAGACAGCAAAGGAAAACAGCACCACTACAAGCACACCAAACTAGGTTTTAAATTTTCACAGCCTAAAGACAATTCTAAGTAAAGACAGCAAAGAAATAACAGGACCACTAAAAGCTAACAAATCTAGGTTTAAAACAAAAAAAACAGCATTGAGCAGTTACTGCACTGCACTGAAATGAATCTGCATCCTTCCCCTTCTGGTCTCTTCTGAGAAACCAAAAATCAACTTGCTACCTCAAATCTGACTTAGTCCCTCCTCCAGTTATCACATAGCTGAGGTCAGAGGTCATATAATTAGCACCCCTCCTCCAAACTACAGGGCAAGACAGACAAGGCAACATTTGCAATAAGTAAAGACAGCAAAGGAAAATAGCAACACTACAAGCACACCAAACTAGGTTTTAAATTTTCACAGCCTAAAGACAATTCTAAGTAAAGACAGCAAAGAAATAACAGGACCACTAAAAGCTAACAAATCTAGGTTTAAAACAAAAAAAGAAACAGCATTGAGCAGTTACTGCACTGCACTGAAATGAATCTGCATCCTTCCCCTTCTGGTCTCTTCTGAGAAACCAAAAATAAACTTGCTACCTCAAATCTGACTTAGCCTTACCTCAAGTTATCACATAGCTAAGGCCAGAGGTCAGACTATTAGCACCTCTCCCGCAAACTACAGGGCAAGACAGACAAGACAACATTTTCAGCAAGTAAAGACAGCAAAGGAAAACCACACCACTACAAGCACATCAAGCTAGGGTTTACATTTTTAACAGCCCAAAAACAATTCTAAGTAAAGACAGCAAAGAAATAACAGTATCACTAAAAGCCCACAAATCTAGGTTTAAAACGAAAACAGCAATGAGCAGTTACTACACTGCACTGAAATGAATCTGGATCCTTCCCCTTCTAGCCTCTTCTGAGAAACCAAAATGGGCTTCATGGGCTTAAACATAAACATGAATTGCCATTGCATACACTAACTGAATCAAAGTATGGTACATTGAGAAAGGGCAAATATAAAAATAATGCCACCGTCTATATTACAGTTACCTATATGTTTCACATTTTGTTCTATGCACTGTTATAGCAATAAACTCAACAGAAGTGGGCCATCATATACATGAAGGTACTGTATCTTAATTGCAAACACTGCTGAGACAACTATATGTTGTGACAAGGTGGAAGATAAACACAATGTTGAGGCATGTTTAGGAAGACATTTGATGTGTTTAATTGATTGTTTTAGAGATTGCTATACAGTACACACACACACATAATTAGTATAATATAAAAATGCATATATCCAAAAGTCAATGTAAATCTTACACACATCATTACGAGTTGTTCTCTTGAAGGAAGATCTTACTGTACAAGGCCTAAAAATGAGTGTTAGGTAAAAGTAAACTAAGAAAGGTGTGTTATTGAGGGTATTGCATAGTTTATCTTTTATTGATGCTCCACCCCAGGCACACTTAATATGAAAATCAACAACCCCTTGATATGAAGCAACAGGAATTAGTTAGTACAAGGACAGAAAGAAGTAGGAGACTGAGTAAGTGGGTAGACAAGCATGAATATGGTAAGTCAAATAACATTTCAAAATGTCTCGCTATTATAATTCATTTTTTACAAATGCATCTGCACAGTTGACCATTTTTGTAAAAAAATAATAACTATGGGAGTTATTCCACATATTTCCACAGGTGCCATGCATGCAGGTGGAGGGATTTGAGGCCCAGATGCACCAGTCTGTCCTGCTTCTAAGTCAGAAGATCATGGCAAAGAGGCAGAGGTACTGGGGTTCCATTGATAGCTGTTGAAGCAGAGGGAACCAAATCAGAGGAGGCCAAAGAGAGGCTATTAGAATCATGTGAGCCCCTGCACCTGTAGCTTCAGGAGAACCCTCTGAAGTACCAGGAAGGGAGGAAAGGCATACAAGAACCTCCCTGTCCAGCAAAGAGACAGCGTGTCTCACCAGAAAACATCACATCTGGGAACAAGCAAGCAAATATTGAGTAGTTTTATGTTGGATAGGGAGACAAAGTGGTTTATCTCCAGCCAATCCCACAGGTCAAATAAGCTTTTGATCACCTCTTGATTTAGATCCCACTCATGAGCCCTGACAGTGGTGTGGCTGAGACTGTCTGCCAGGATGTTGCTGATGCCTGGCACATGGACAGCAGTCAGGCAGAGGTCATGCTGGACTGCCCAGTACCACACTCACATTGCCTCCCAGCATAGAGGGTATGAGAGAGAGTGCTGACCACATACATATTGTTGGTCTGAACCAGGAGTGTTCCTGGACATATAAAGGCTGGAAGGCCTGGAGGACATACATCACTGCCCTCATTTCTAACACATTGATGTGTAGAGACGCTTCCAGCTGAGACCATGTTCCCTGGTTCTGATGGTCTCCCAGGTGGGCTCCAAAGTCTTGACATGAAGCATCCATTGTAAGGGTCATGGTAGGAGCAGGGGGTTGAAAGGGGAACTCCTGTGGAGAGATTGGACAACTCCTGCCACCAAAGAAGATCCTTCTTTATGTACCCAGACACTAGGACCCTGTGGTCCACGTCATCCAGCCGCTGATCCCATTGGACACAAACAGCCCATTGGGTCACCCTCATCCATTGGGTTACCCTCATATGCAGTCTGGATAGAGGAACTGTAGGGATTGCAGCTGCTATCAGCCCAAGAAGACAGATGGTCAACTGGGCTGTGGTCCAGTGTGAGTTGGCCACTAATCTGGCTTGCTCCTGCAGGGTCTCTGCTCTGTGCGATGGGAGGAAGGTCCTGCCCTGTATTGTTTCCAGCACCACCCCAAATGAACTGTAGGTGCTGGGAGGGGAGAGGTGGGATTTGGGATAGTTGACTGTTATTCCAAGTCTGGAAAAGAGGTCCAGGGTGAAGGAGAGGGACTCCCTCAGACTGCTCTGTGATGGGGCTGACAGAAGCCAATTATCCAGATACAGGCACTATTAGATCTCTCTGTGGCACTGCTAAGCACTTGGTAAAAACCCAAAATGTCGAGGATAGGCCAGAAGGGAGAGCCTTGAACTAGTAATGTTCCCTCTGGAAGGCAAACCGAAGAAAGCGGCGGAGGACCTGAAAGACAGCGATGTGCAGGTAAGCATTCTGCATTTCCAGTGCACAAAGCTAATAGCCCTTGTGGAGCAGGGGTAGAAGTCCCTGGATGGTGAGCATGCGGAATCTCTTGTACTCGATGTACAGGTTGAGCATGCTGAGGTCCAAGATAGCTTTTAGGTCACCCGTCTTTTTGGGCACTAGGAAGAAATGGAAGTAGTACCCTCTTCCTATCTGTGCTGGAGCCACAGGCTCTATGGCTGACTTTTGCAGAAGAGTCTGGATCTCATCACCTATCAGAGACAGGTGCCTTGGAGGATAATGGGAGAGACCTGGGGGGTTGTCTGGAGGCCTGTCTAGGATCTCTATGGTGTAACCTCTTGCTATTAACTGAAGAACCCAAGAGTCCATGGTCATGTTCTGTGACCCTGGAAGGTGGAGGGCAAATCTCCCCCCCAACTGGTTCTCCTACAGGATCTGGAGGAGGTGGGGGTTCCCCACAAGTCAGAAGGCTGAAGGGAGGGAGCCAGCAGCTCCTCTGGGGGGCTTCTTGGACTTGGCAGGGGGAGTAGGGGTTCCTGATGCTGGATACCATAATTTGGCCTGGCATTTGGCAGAGACCTCTTTAGTCTGGTGTCTCTGTTGCCGATGAAAAGGCTGTTTGCCTTCGTAACCCCTTTGGTACATGAAGCAGATGTCACAGATGGATTTACCATGGTCCTGCAATTCAGTGATAATATCCTTGGCATCACCTCTGAATAACATGGATCCCCTGAAAGGGGCATCCAGGATGGAGGTCTGGATGTCTTGTGCCAAGCCAGCAATCCTGAGCCACGAATGTCACCTAATGCAGACAGCAGTGGCTGTGGTGTGAGCAACTGAGCCTACTGTGTCATAAATGGCCTGGAGGGCATGACAACAGGAGATTTTAGCCACTCTTACTGTCTTGGCAATCTCAGCCTTAAGCTCCTGGTCCTGGATAGCTTCCAGCTTGGACTCAAGTGAGGCCAGGGAAGATTTCTGGTAGGAAACCATATGAGCCACATATTTAAGGGACCTGAGGATGCAAGTGGATGAGGAATGGATCTTGCGACCGAAATTGTCCAGCTGCTTAGACTCCTTATCAGGAGAAGACATGCTCAAATGTTTAGGATTAGAAGACTGGTCATGGCTAGTTGTGATAACAACCGAGTCTGCATTAGGATGGCCAGTAAGGTGTGTGACACCATCTAGGGGGGTGGTACATCCTGTCTGCCTTTTCTGAGACAGTCAGAATGGAGGAAGGCTGTTGCCAGATAGTGGATGTCAGGCCTTCATGAGGCCCAGTCCAAGGCAGTATGGGCATAGGAGCTGTGTCAGTCATGTCTAGATGCTCTGCAAGCCTTTTCTGCTTTGGATCCTGTCCTGCATAGCCCAGCCACAGGCATTTTGTATAGTTATGAGGAGTTCTTGAAAGGAAGGGTCCTCCAGAGGGGACTTCGGGGACTCCTTAGGCTGAGGCTCTATAGGTGTATGCATACCACAGCTGGAGGATGAGTTGGAGTCAGGGTCCAAAGAGTGTCTTCTGGGGGGTCTGAACCCTTTTTGGAGGAGTGTCCTGGGTTTTATCCCTGACCTAGTGTCTAGAGGAGCCTTCTCTTGAAAGGTGGGAATCCACAGGAGAAGCTGACCTAGGGGTCAGAAAGGAGGCAGGAGTAGAGGCCACCACTGGTTTCTGACAGTCAAGCTCTGAGGCTAGTTGAGTCCTGGTCTCCTGAATCAGGGTCTGAAACACTGCCTGGATATCAGCCTGAGGCTACTGTGGAGGCAGAGGCTGAGGCTGAGGAGGAGGAGAAGCTGGTGGAGGAAGAAGCTGCCATAATGGATAGCCCAGCACCTGATATTGAGGGTATCCATGAGCCTGATAGGAGTAGGGAAAGCTGGAAGGAGCATGCCCTTGATTAGACATAGCCCATTGTCTGGTACCCTGGTACATAATGGGGTTGATGACCAGGTATTGGATACTCTGGTGAAGGGTACATTGGTTATTGTGGGGGCAGATAGCCTGGAACATTGCCCATAGGTCCAGCCAGAGACAGAGCTGAAGGCCCGGCAGGAGATAGGGCCGAAGGCCCAGCAGGAGGTCCAGAAGGACCAGCCATTGGCCCTGTAGGGACATTCAAAGGGGATGGCACTGGATCAGGCACAGGAATGTCTGGCACTGGAAGATTTGGCACCTGGGGGCCTGATGGAAGGCCATCCAGTATTTGAGGAATGGCTGGAGTGCCAGACATACCCTGACCCAGTGAAGGGTCACCTGGTGAAGGGTCACTTGGTGTTGGGGTGTGAGTAGAACCCAATGGAAGACCCACCATTGTCTTGGGAGCTGGAGTCCAAGATGGTGGAACCTGGTTGTTCACGGAGGCTTGGGTTGAGGAGGTCCTGACAGATGGTCCCCAGAGGGATAAAAAATAGGCCCAGTGGGTGAACCAGGAAGAGATTGACCCAATGAAGGAGGGGGAACCTCCAGATTAGTGCCCACCTCCAGCTCTTGATCTTCAGGCAAGCCTGAAGGATCTGGTTCAGTCAGTGGGAGTGAGGAACCCTCTAAAGAATGTTGCATGTCCAGCATCTGGCTCAACTCAACATTGAGGGTTGTGACCCTGATGGGAGAGCCTCAGCTGTGCAGTCCCCAGAGGAATCAGGGAGCTTCTTATCAGCCGCAGCCATGCAGACGTCAGAAGAGCTAATGTCCAACTTATTGGCCTGGGCCATGAAGACAACAGCGGAGCTGGAGTCCAGCTTACTGGCTGTGACAGTGAGCTCCTCAGTGGGGCCAGGGAGTGACTTATCAGCCTGGCTGCTGGCAACAGACCTTGAAGAACATATGGGCCTAAGGAACACAATAGGGGCTCCATCATCCAAGAAAAGCACTGACTGCACCATGGGTAAAGCAGAAAGAGAGGCCATGGTCTGATCTGCTGGAGTGGTAGAAGACCTGGCAGTAGGGGTACTTACCAAAGTGGAGGCCCCTCCAGTGTCAGTGGTGCCCGATGGTCACTGCCAAGTGGATGGAGACCTATCCCGGTCTCGGTGCCTCTCCTTGTCCTTTTTCTTCTTTTTGGGTTCTGGCATTGGAGAAGATTTTTTCTGCAGATTCTCCAGCTCCTTTTCCATAAAAGCTAGGCACTTCTCCAGCAAGTGGGCTTTGAGCTTTTTCCTGGTGCCTAATCTGTGTGGCCTGGTTGAAGGATTGGCAGGGCACACAGTCCTTGACCCGGTGTTTGGGACCTAGGCAGATCACACAGCAGAAATGCTCATCCGCATGCAGAACCTGGGTGCCACAGCACTTCTTTTCAACGCATCACCCAAATGTTCATGTTCCTGAATTGTAACTCCAGCTATATCCCATGATGTAAATTTGCTTCCCCTTTCTTCTGTATGTCCTTCAAGATCTTTGTATTAGACCTGTTTATGTTAGACCTGTTTATACTGCATTTTACTATGTAATTGTTTGACCTGGTGTTCTGTTCTCTTTTTGTGCTTAACTAGACATTTGTGTAAAAGGGCATTTTTGCTCACATACCTTTCAGTATAAAATAAAGATTGATTGAGTGATTGATTGATTGATTGATTAAAAACTGGACTGACAGACCTGAACCACAGTAGTTCTGTAAAAATCCAAACCGTCCATACTGGGTGCAACTTGTACAAATACTGCTGGTCCTGTCAGTCTGACTGCACTGTTCAGTCTGACTTTTACATATCTGTTCCACTCCTGGAAGTCTGTTTTTCAACCCTTCCATGTCATGGTTGAAAATGGAACCATCAGGACCAGACCAGATAGATAAAAGTCAGATCAGATCATCTGGAGTGAGTGGATCAGCAATATTTGCACAAATTGTGTCCAGTCCAGATTTTACAGCTCTAGTCTGGGTCTGGTGATCTGGGTTTTAGCATATCCCACTGCATATGGCTTAGTGACATACTGTACAGATGGATGCAGAGTCTAAGCCATTGAAGGCTGAAGTTTCAGAAAACTATTATGCTCATTCAATTCCTGATGATCCCCCACCCCCAAGTCACACTTAGTCCTCTACCAAAGTCATGCTTAAATAGTGGTGCCTCTACATCCACACCATTAAGCTTTTAATGCCATCTTGCCTCTTCAGCTGCCATGAGCGCACCCATCCATGAAGTCCCATTCTGCTTGTGGCAGCTCCCCCAACCAGGTAATTTTCCAGGGAGCAGCTCTTTATACCACATCAACTAAATTACTGCTAAACTCCTTATTTTTTATAATCTTGTTGAGAAATTTTTGTTTTACTATATCCATGGTCAGGAAAAATTAATTTGTAAAATAAGCCAAAGCTCCCATTTATCAGTTCATTTAATCACAATACAGCATATAATGAACTGATCAGATTCTATGTGTAACCTAAGTCAACAAAAATTAGACACACACATGCCTACCTATTTGCAAGTGAAGCAAATGTGGTTACTATCATTCAGTTGTAAACACCTATAGTCATAAATTGCAGGTTAGGAACATTCAGTAGAATATAAACAGTAGTGAGTTAACTTTCTGTGGGTTCAGTTAACTTCTCAAGCCAGAGGAAAAAATAGTGCTCTACAGCTTCCTATACACACAGGCAGCGTAGTAATGAGGCTTCAGCGGTGGAACCTATTTTTAACACTCTTGTCATGTTGTTTGGTAGCAAAAATTACATCAGCCCTTTTCTGAATGCAAAATGTCTGCTGGGCTACACCCACAGCCATAAAAAGGGATACCGCAGTCACCTCCTTAAGTCCTCTGTATGCTCCTGTGTCTAGGTCACCTTTATAAAGTGATTGTTTTGCATGAGTACTGCCTTAGTCAATTTTGTTTGCCCTTTGATATCAAAGCTTGCCTTGCAGTGGCTCGATAGTCTATTTATATTGCCTGTTTTCTACAATAAGCAGTTGGCCTGCACCTCCAGTGCCTTGTAACATTTGTTATTTCTGCTTATCTATGTACTTTATATGCTATGTAGTCTGTTATATATGCTGTTGTTAATGCCATTTACCTTGCTATACTGTATCTGTTGTTTACTGACCTTGATCCCTTGAAACCTTCCAAGTCATGCCTGAAAATAGGCATTTAATTGTCTAGTGCATTTATCTGGTTAACAAAAACTAAATCAATAAATATACTGTAGTATCCCTAATCATTACATGAGGACTAAGACATGAGAGAAGGTAATTTATATCCCATTGACATCTTGAGTAGTTGGTAGTTTGGGCTGGGGACTTCAACCACCACAAGGGTTGTTGGGGTATAAGCTACCCTCTCGAGTGTCTTATTCCACTCATAGAATGTTTCCAAGTGATTTAAGGTTTTGTGTCAGTCAGGTACTGTGCATGTGCTGTTAATAGAACTGTCAGTTTACCTTCAAAATGAACAAACATTAGTAATAAGCAGGAAAATTATTACTGCCATACAGATAATGGACTGCAGCATGACAGACAGTATTACTACCTGGGGTAACAGCAGCAGATTCAGCTAGGCCATGTCAAACAAATTTGATTGACTTCTTTGACTGAGTGAGAAAGGCTATAGATAAAGGTGAGGCTGCAGACATATTTTAGGTGGACTTTAGCAAAGTCTTCAATGCTGTTCCAAACAATTAATTAATCAAGAAGCTTGGGGACCTTGGAGTAAATGAAAAAATGGGTTGTTAACTGGCTGGGAGAGAGGACACAGAGAGTGGTGATCAACAGGGAATCCCTGGGTATAAGGGAGGTCACCAGTGGCATCCAACAGGGGATCAGTGCTTGGTCTGATACTTTTTTATATGTTCAATCATGGTACTGAAGCTGACATCAAGGGCAAAATCTGCTCTTTTGCAGATGACACCAAGCTTTGTGGCAGAGTTGTCAGTGAGGAAGGAATATGGGACATGAGGGAGGACCTGGGATACTAGAAAGGTGGTCCAATGATTAGCAATTGGGCTTCAGTGCCAAAAAGTTCAAGAGGTGATGATTTCAAAAAAACCTAAAGACATCACTTCCCAGGTGCTAAAGTCACTCGGCGCAAGCGCCTCGTGCCTCATTACGCACCTGGGGCGTGCTCTTATCAAGCCATAAACCACACCTCGTCATGTCTTATTCCTTACTTGATGACCTAACATGTTCTTGAATGCGTTGTTTAAGTGGGCAAACTGTTTTTCCAATATACACCAAGTTACATGGACACCAAAGGGCATAGATAACATGATGTAGCACATGTTATTAATTGTTTAATATCTATAGTTAGATTCTCAATTTTTGGGTGATGAAATGTCTTCCCAGGATTTGCAAATTTGCATACATTACATCTTTTACAATTAAAGAAGCCAATTGGTCTTTGTGGTAACCACATTTTTAATTTGTATAAGGTTTTTTGTACTTTTGGTATTTGATATGAATGTGATAAATGTTATATTTTTTTAACACTTTAAAAGGATACAATGAGGATGCATGGAGTGTTTTCACATTGAATATTTATGATAAAACCTTAAAAAAGCATTTTTGGAAAAAATAAACTATATTTTACCTGCTGGTAAAAAAACAGTGACATCATAGATGTTAATGAATTATTCATGATGTATGTTTAAATGCACATGTGTTCCTGACTAGCAGTACCCCCTCTGACGACTCGTGGGAGTTGAGGCACTAGGGGCATTGGACGTATTAGCTTTTTCTGTTTGTAACATTGCAGCATGGAGAAAAGCAGTAAATCACTGCATTTATAGCAACTTTGCGAGAGTGAAATTCTTGATAAGACATTTTTTTTATGCTAGCGTTAGCTTTCTTGTGTGTGCACTACCATCTCTGGGCTTTATGCAGCTGTACGCTGCAGGGAATGGTGCAATTCAATGGCAATATTTCCCTTTTGTCATGCAGCATTCTGGGGAATCATTCACTGCAAAGCATTGCATTGCATCCTGGCTGACTGCTGTACATGAGAGATATTAATCAGGGGACTCAAGTGAGCTATTGAAGACCAGTAGTAATATGATTACCGGGGTGACAGTAGCTGGTGGAGGATACATTCAGGAAGGATGCTAGGAAGTACTTTTTTGTTTTTAAGGAAAGGGTGATGGGTGGAGGGATGGAACAAGATTTCAGAGTTGTTTTTCATTTCAAACACAGTGGGGAGTTTTAAGAGAAGGTGGGACAGCCGTAAGGGACTGTTCAGGGGACAGGGGTGGGGTGAATGGACATGAACCTCTAATGATATGTGCCATCACACAGAGCAGACTAGATAAACCATATGGCTTTTCTGCCGTCACGTCTGTTTTCCCTGATGTAAGGCTGCATTATTAGTCTGTATTCCACATTAATCCATCTTCTCTTGAAAAGATGAATGTTATTGAACTTGAACTTCTGCTTTGGAAACTTACCCTACCTGAACCTGAATTTGAAACTTTAAACTTTCTGACTGCAGTCCAACACTCAGGGACCTGAGCTATTTGGTCACTAAATCCAATCCGACCAGCAGCAGAGAAATAAACACTGTTGGTGTAACATTTCAGTGAGCCCAGATCTATAGCAACAATAACATTTTCATTCTCACTGCACAGTTGTCTGCAGCCCACATTACAGTGCTTATTCATTGAGATCCACACTTGCTCTTATGGTAGAATTATCTTTCTGTCTGTATATATAATAATATGTTATTATTGCACAAATCTTCAACAAGCAACTGTTAGAGCTTCTATGTTACACCAAAAAGTAAGGGAATGTGATATTAGGGAATAAATACACCCGAGTCTTGGTGATTGTGTGCTGTAGTGTTTCTAGGGTTTAAATCATTGCATTAAAGAGCAGCTAACTAACACCTGTGAAAAAGGTTGAAAAATCAAAATATTTAGACACAACTGAACCTTTATTTCAATTTTGTTCTGCAGTTCTATATACCTTTCTCTCCATTATTCAGTAATGACTGGAAATGTTCAAATGATTGGACTGGAAGTTTCATTTTCTTCAGTTTATTCACAGCTGTCTTTTAATAAGATCTCCTGACAATGGGCCCTATGCACTATGCCAACATGCCACGTAAACTGGGCACGTTGGCATCACTACATCCAAATGTGACAGAGTGGTGTCCACATGGCATTCATCAAGGGGCACACACCTTTTATGTGCCCAAATCCCTGGCTGTGCAGACAGCAACATGCAGGGGGCAGGTGGGGTCCTGCCAGGGGTGTGCCATCACTATTCAACATGCACAAAGCCACAATGTGCTGCATGCAGGGGAGCACAGTAGGGTGCAGGTTACACCAGGGTAGACCCTACTGTAACCCACTGTGTGCCCCCATGGACATCACCTACTGTGTATGGCAGGACACAGAATCGACACCCCCCTGTGCTGCCTGAGCCCACTGGGCAGAACAGGAGGGCTGGGGCTGCCAATCGGGCAGCTGCCCATGTGCCCCGTAGTGACATGCCCCCCCAATCCAGGTCATCCCTATCCATGCGGTAGCAGGGAACCACTGCCCCCACCCAACACCACATTGCCCTATCCTGGAATGCCAGAGGCAGACTCCCACCCCCAACCCATCACAGCCCGACCATGTTGTTGCTCAGGACAGCCCCCAAACATACACAGGTGCCCCACAGCATGAAACCAAGACCCCCCCACCCAGTACCCTGTCAAAACTGTGCAGTCTGGTAGCCAGTGGTCCCCTCATCCACCCACGGCACCAACCCCCCCATGGCAACATGCCAGCCTAGTGGTGCCACAGGAGTGGATGGCCAGTGGTACAGCCCTCACCACACCACCTTGGATACAGGCCACCTAACTACTGCACAATTTCAGCCGGGGACTGGGTGGGGGTCTTGTTTGCACTCTGCTGGGCATCTGTGTGTGTGGGGGGGGACTCCAACTGCCAGCTGGCCACGGGGGCATGGGCATGTGGGTCCAAGTGCCTGCAGTAGGCATTCACTACCCCGGACCCACACTTTGCTGCATGAGGGATCCACTTTGGGACCTTGGATAGGCATCCCATTGGATGCCCGCCCGGGACAATGACTCTGCCACCCGGCCACCCTGCGGAGTATTGCACGCCGGGGGAAGCAGTGTCACAGACAGGTGGTGGCCAGTGGTGAATTCCAGCTGTGCACACCTGTCCACAGATGCAGCCCTAGACGGGCAGGATATGCGCCTTCAGCACGTAATTCCTGCCCAGTAGTGCATAGGGCCCTATATTAGCAACATATTGATACCTACAGACATCAGAACAGGTCTGAGTTCTTCTGTTGGAATTGAGTTGGTACACTATTCTACCTACAGCTCTTGTGGCAGACTGGCTTTTATAAATTCCAGCCCAACCTGGTGAAAAATGCTTCCTGTACATGTTCTTCCCATTTCTGGTCCTCACCCCCATTTTTCTGTTGTGGCTGATTGAATTGTTTACCAAACTACACTTCCATAATCTTACTGTGCCTCTTTAGGTTCATTTACAGTGGTGTCCACCAGGATCAAGCACAGTAGTAATAGTGTTACAGATTTCTGCATGACAAAAGGGATTTACTGCCATCAAACTGCTCTGCAGAATTCTTTGCTTTATCCTGATGCAGGCCACTGTAGCTTGCACATACCTTCTTTCACAGATGAGTGATGTATTCTGTTTTATATTGTACTCAATATGGTAAAACTGATAGTTTATTATTGTAACATTTTAACATATGGTAATTCTAACATGCTGTTGTACCATTGTCACTTTATGCAGAACACCACTGGAAAAGAGTATGTGCTCAATGTTTTTTCTGCATCTGATGGCACAATGAAGTGCAGTGCACACCAAAAGTATAGTGAAAACTTCACTTTATTAGAAAAATTTCCAGCAGCATACATACCTCAGAGCTATGAGGATGCTCTGCCTCTTTATCACAGTAAATATTGCTATATACTTTTGGTATGCATTGCACTTCCTTGTACCCTCCAGTCTACCTCCCACCCATTTTGTGCATTGCTGTACACTCCCCTGTGCAGCACATGAGTTTTGTCTTGGCTTTCCGTTTTTTTGTATATCTTCTGTTTAAAATAAAAACTTACTTACTCAGTGGAGCATTCTGATAGACTGATAGCATTCTAAAGGGCCAGGTTAACATCTGGAAACCCCATGTACAACAGAACAAACAGAATTTGTCAGCCCAGGCAATGATGAGTCCAAGTAATAATGGGTGAGGCAGCTTGTGGCCAGGTAATACAACAAATAATCTTCTTCGAGGTACAGCTCTTGCAGCAGGTTACACCATTAGGACTGAAGCCGTCCGGCGTCAGGACCCCACGGAAAATTTTCTAGCTAGCAGTCTTCAGTGGGGACCGCCTCCAACGTCGGTCCCACCCCCGACGTCAGGCGTAGTACATAAGGAGGTGGTCCCGCCATAATCCCCAGTTCTTTCCCACCGTTGACTTGCATGTCTCGACCTCTTCGGTTAGTACTAGCGCACGACATCCAGGAAATCCTTTCTGATTCAGACATTTTGGAAGAAATTCTTCTTCAAGACTACCTTTCTTTGTCTGATGTCCTCCCCAGCTTCAGTGGAGGGCCATCCTTCCAAGTGTGCTTGTGGGAAGCAGATCCCGTTTAAAGACCCCCATTCAGCCTGCGTTCAGTGCCTGGGCCCGGACAATGACACCTAGGCTTGCTCCTTCTGCCAGGGCTTTAATAGCCGGACCAGAATCCGCCGACAGAAGGCTCTCCAGGCTTTCCTCCTAGAAAAGAAGCTAAAGGCCATGGAACCTTCCTCCAGGGGGGAACCTTCGGGAAAGTCCCACAGGCACCATGAGAAACATCGGGAGAAGGTGAGACCTAGATCCCCCTCTAGGGCCTTGGATTCCCGCAGCTCCGGCTCCAGGTTGGACCGCTCTTCGTCGAGGGCCCACTCTCAGCCTCCCCCAGTAGTGGTCAAATCTGCCAGTGACTCTTCAACTCTGCAGCCTGCCAAGACCTCCAGGCCTTCTTCTTCTTCAGCTAAGGCCTCTTCCAGATCAGGGGAGCATCACAAGTCTTCGTCCCGGCACTCGACCTCCGACGTCCGGTCCATCTCCTTGCCTCCGCCTCCCCAACGTAAGACCAAGGAGCTGACCTCCCTTAAGCAGATGTCGGACCCGACGTCAGCCCACCCAACATCGGCCAAGGTCTACAAGCACTCCTGTGAGCTGGCAGCAGTTCATCACCCATCACTGGTCAGGCATTCTTCCCCCAGGGAGCTGGCCAGGGGACCGGCGCCTGCTGCCGCAGACAGAAGAGCCACACCGCCACCTACCGACATCGGTCAGGGCGCTATTGGAGGAGGAGTCTACTCAGCCCGAGGACCAGGCGGGCGACTCTGGACCGTCAAGCTCCCACGGGAACCCTCCCCAGAACCGGAGACCCCCGGGGAGCCGACGCCCGGCCCCAATGACAGACCACCGGCACCCAACTTGGCAGAGGTGAAGGAGCTCTTCACTTTCTGGTGGGACACCATCAAAAAGGATGTGGTCACCACGCACCCTCCTCCCGCATCCGCGGCACCACTGACACCTGCACCCCCTCCTTCGCCCAAAGGGGCAGCAGGTCGAGCACCTTCCCCTCAGGAGCCGGTGACACCTCCTAGGGGCAGATCTACAGAGAAGAGAAGGTCTCCATCTAGATCTTCTTCAGGGTCTCCCAGCCCCAAGAGACCCAGAAGACGTCAGTATTTGCCGTCAACGGAGGACTCCTGATCTGTCATCTCGGAATGCTCCAGGTCTCCTTCACCAATTAGCATCCCTTCTCCGGACCCATGTGACCTCCCAGGTCTCCTCCGGATGACCCCTCATTCTCTGAGATAATGAGACACATCCAAGAGAACATGGGATGGGATGCGGAAGAACTAGACCCCGAAAGACTACGCCTCGCCCATTACCTTCGGCAAAAGGATCCTAAGCCTGTGGTAGTACCACCCTTGGTGGACACCTTTGTGAAAGTCACCAAGGCAGCGTGGAGGTGTCCACATTCCATTCTGGCTGTGCCGAAGAAGGCTGACCACCTGTACAAGGACCCTAGGGAGGACCAGTACCTGGCTAATCATCCTCTGGCTGACTCCCTGGTCATCACAGCCTCTCATGACCAGTCTCAAAAACCGCAACATCTGAGCACGCAGCCACCGGATCCAGAGTCCAAGCAACTGGACATGCTGGATAGGTGCACTTACGCGGCCGCGACTTGTGCCATCAGATCCCTGAATTACCTGACTCACACGGTTCAGTTTCAGAATGCGCTGTGGGAACAGGGGCAGGATCTGGTAGAGAAATTGCCAGATGATGGCCCAAAGGAGGAACTTCTTCAGTTCCTCCGCATGGGTTCAGACGTGGGGACCCACGTACTCCGAGCCGCATATGACTCCACGGACTCTTCGGCCAGAGTGGCAGCCTCAGGCGAATGTCTCCAGAGACACTCATGGCTCTGTGTCTCCGGGTTTACCCCAGACATCCAGAAGAACATCATGGACACCCCTTATCATGGCAAAGTTCTGTTTGGTGAAGCCTCGGAGAAGGTCATCACCAAATTACAGGAAGCCAGGAAGGCCGTTAGATCTGTCCAGGCCATGTACAGATCTAGACTCAGTTCCTTTCGTAGGAACCAGAGTCGTTTTCACAGCTGGACTCAGAGGCAACAACCCCGTTCCAGCCTGTATCAGAGGGGCTGCTTTTCCCGGAAAGCTCAGGTCAAAATGTCCTCAGGTAGGGCCCAACGTGCTTCCAAGTCAGCCCAACCTGCAGGACCCTCTGCTGCCACAGCATGACTCCATCCCGGCCCATGCCCCTCCTCTGGATCAACGGGAAACAAAGGTCGGGGGTCGCATCGCAGACCATCTGCCAGGGTGGTGCTCGATCACCACCAACAGGTGAGTGCTACAGCTGGTCGAAAAAGACCACTTTATTGAATTCTTAGACAAGCCTCCCACGAGGCCTCCTCTGCTCTCCCGTTACTCGGGTCAGCATGCCCTGCTCATCAAGCAGGAAGTGCTCGCACTTCTGCAGAAAGAAGCGGTGGAGCATGTTCCAGGGAACCAGATAGGAGCAGGCTACTATTCTCACTTCTTTCTGGTTCCAAAGAAGACAGGGGAACTCCGTCCAATCTTGGATCTCAGCGACCTCAATATATCAGTCACCTACAAGCGCTTCTGTATGGTGACCCTACCAGGACTAATCCCCATGCTGAAGAAGGACGCTTTCTTGGAGTCCCTGGGTATGCAGGATGCCTACCTGCATATCCCCATTGCTCAGGCGCACAGGAGGTTCCTGCTCTTCGAGTTTCTCGGTCACCACTACCAGTTCCGAGCACTTCCTTTCGGGCTGTCATCAGCACCAAGGGCATTCACCAAGTGCATGGCAGTCATGGCAGCGTCTCTGAGGAGACAGGGTCACTACATGTTCCCGTACCTGGACGACTGGCTTCTCATGGTCTCCTCCAAGGAGGCATTGATGCTGGCCATTCAGCACACCCAGGCTCTTTTCCAGTCTCTGGGCATCTTAATCAACTATGAGGAGTCTCTCCTGGTACTGTCCCAGAAGCTGCAGCTCATAGGTGCAGTTCTGGACACAGTCAAAGTTAAAGCCTTCCTTCCCGAAGACAGAGCGGATCGCATACGATCCCTCATAAAGGACATGTCAGCGAAGAAAACTGTCCCAGCTAGGCTGGTCCTTCGCCTGCTCGGACACATGGCTGCAGCCATTCCAATGGTCCCGATGGCAAGACTCCACATGTGGGTAACCTGGTGGATGTTAAGGGTGCAGTGGGACCAAAGGCAAGACCATCTGCAGCAGCCAGTCAGAATCATGCAGACTGTGATTCGGGACTGGCAGTCTCAGTGGTGGGTTCCCTTCACAGCGCCGTCCCCGGTGTTGACACTCTCTACTGACACCTCAGGGTTGGGGTGGGGAGCGCACCTGAACGGGGTGAGGTCTGAGGGAACATGGACTACCCAGGAATCTCATCTCCATATCAACATATTGGAGATGAGGGCAGTCCTTTATGCCCTGCAGGCCTTCCAGTCAGAGATTCCTCCCAGTACTGTCCTGTTACAGACAGACAATACCGCGGTGATGTGTTACTTCAACAAACAAGGAGGCACACACTCCTACCCCCTTTGCAGGGAGGCAATGAGGGTGTGGGAATGGGTAATACGACACGGCGCAAACCTCATTGCAGTTCACATTCCCTAGGTGGACAACACATTCGCAGACGGCCTGAGTTGTTCCCAGGCCAGAGTCCATGAGTGGGAACTCCTACAGGAAGTGGCAGAGGATCTGTTCCACAGATGGGGTACTCCAGAATTGGATCTATTTGCCTCCCCATCCAACGCAAAACTGCCCAATTTTTGCTCGCTGGATCCAGGGCCTGGTGTTTTCTGGCAAGATGCGTTGTCCCTCTTCTGGGCGGGCAGATTCCTCTATGCCTTCCCTCCTTTTCCATTGATCCAGAGAGTCCTTCTCAAGCTTCTCAGGGAGCACTCAACGCTTATTTTGATAGCGCCTTTTTGGCCCAGACAAATTTGGTTCCCGCTGCTGAATCAGTTGTCCCAGGAACCTCCGCTGGCTTTACCAATCAGCTCCCACCTGTTGTCTCAGGAGGAGGGTTCACTAGTCCACCCAGACTTACGTTCATTGAACCTGCATGCTTGGCTCCTAGAGACATAGCCATGTTGCGACACGGGGTCTTGCAAGAGGTGGCGGACATGCTTTCTGCTGCTAGAAAACCAGCAAGACATGCAACATACGCCATGAAATGGTGCAGATTTTGCCTGTGGTCTCAGACTTGTGGTTTCTCACCCTTAGTCTGCCCCAAGAAGCTGATTCTGGAGTACCTGCTTTCTCTATTTCAATCCAGGTTAGCTTACTCCGCGATTAAAGTGCACCTTTGTGCAATCTCAGCTTATCATGCCCCCATAGGCCAACGCATGGTGGCCCAGTTGGACACTACCTGTGCCTTTTTAAGAGGGGTCCTCCATCTTAGGCCACCCATCAAGGATCCTGTCCCTCCTTGGGATTTACCCTTTGTCTTGGAGCAGCTTATGCTGCCACCCTTTGAGCCTGCCGCAGATTGTGAGCTATGGTTTCTGTCATGGAAAACGTTGTTTTTGGTTGCAGTTACTTCGGTGAGAAGAATCTCTGAATTACATGCTCTTATGTGCAAGGAGCCTTATTCAATTTTTCATATGGACAGGGTGTCCCTGAGGACGAATCCTAAGTTCCTGCCTAAGGTGGTCTCAGCCCTTACTCTCATCCAGGACATCGATTTACCAGTATACTTCCCTAAGTACGCCAATCGAGGAGAAGCACTGCTTCACACCCTGGATGTGCACAGGTGTCTCAGATACTATTTGACCAGAACCCAGCAGCACCGGAAAGTGGAGCAGCTGTTTATTTCATTCACTGAGAGGATGAAAGGGGCCCCGGTTTCAAAACAGACCCTTTCAGCTGGCTCATCCAGTGCATTTCCTTTTGCTATGACAAGCGTCAGAAATCCTTACCTGGAGTGGTCAAGGGCCATTCGACAAGAGGAGTGGCTACCTCCTTTGCAGCACTGAAGAACGTTTCTACGTTGGCCATATGTGCTGCAGCCACCTGGAGTTCGGTGCACACTTTTATCAGGCATTATAGCCAGGATATGGCCTCAAGGCGAAGAGCGGGTTTCGGCCTTGCTGTTCTTCAGGGCCTCCTTTCCTAGGCTCAGGAAGGGTCCAGTTCTCTGTATTGCCTCCTCCTGATGGCTTTTCTAGGTGCCATTGCGTGGGAATCAGTCCTAATGGTGTAACCTGCTGCAAGACCTGTACCTCAAAGAAGACAGTACAGTTATGTAAGAACTTACCGTAACAGTAGATCTTCGAGAACAGCTCTTGCAGCAGGTACTTTCCCGGCCACCATTCCCCCTTGGAGGGAGTAGGTTCCAGCCTAACATTATCCTTAGGATCAGAAAGGTCTGTCCTGAATCTTGGCCATCTGATGGTGGGTCCTCGGTCTCCTCTTCTGATGTCATCCAGCGGAAGTCTCGGCGGGAGAACCTGGGATTCTGGCCAGGGACCGACTCATACATTACTCGCCTGGCGTGCGGGTGGGACCAGCGTGAGAAGGTGGTCCCTGTTGAAGACTGCTAGCTAGAAAATTTTCTGTGGGGTCCTGATGCCGGCCGGCTTCAGTCCTAATGGTGTAACCTGCTGCAAGAGCTGTTCTCGAAGATCTACTGTTACGGTTAGTTCTTATGTAACTGTACTTTATTCTGGATCACATCCATTTTGATAAGTTTCACTTGATGGTGTTATGGTAAGTTAGGGCACCACAGTTCAAGCTTGAATGTAAGATGCCCTGTGTCAGTGCTAAGCAAACTTTCTTAAGAAAGTAGTCTCCACACAACTCATGGAGTACATACACTGGTATTACCTTCTGTAAATATCCTAGCATGAGGTTGGAAAGGGGCACAGTATGACACCTGTCTATGCTGTACTCACAAATGCTGTCAGCACCTCCATGGATAAGAGTCACCTGCCTGGGGCACTGTTTTACAAACCTAGCCAAGGGGTTTGGCCATGCTGACAATGCTGTTTTGCTCAAAACTTGTGAATCTTAGAGTCTCCCCTATTGCCTTAAACTAGTTTGTTAACTATCTGGGTGGCAGTAAACAACTTGTTAAAACTGGTCACACAATCTCAAATACTGGTACTGTTGTTCTCAGATTGGAGTTCCTCAAGGCTCTATCCTTGTCCCCCACTTTTTGCTCTCTCTCTCTTTTTGTAAATAACCTTTCCCTCAAGAGTTCTACTGTAAGTCAATAATGTACGTGGAGGACCTAATCCTCTAGAGTCACTCAAAAAGCATTGCTGACTACACCATCAGCTAAATGGTGATTTCAGAAACATGCATCCCTGGCTGCTCCAAAACAGAGCGGTCCTTAATTGTAAGAAAACACAGGCCATGACATTTCAGTCCGAAACAAAACTCTGATCTGGTTCTAATAGCCTAAAAGTCTTCTGTTTGGACTATTATGCCTTAGAGGTTCACAGAAAATGTAAGTACCTGATGAGCACCTGTAATCCCACCCTTGATTTCTCCCTCTGTGTTACTGATGTTTGTGAATCTGTAAACTCTAAATTGTGCCTGGTTTATAGGGCTACATTTAATCTGGCCCCTAAATCCTGTCTGATGATAGCACCAGGTGTCCTACTGCTCAGCCCGACTATGGTGTCCCAGCCTACCATAACACCACCAAGTGCAAGTTATCAAACTGGGATGTGGTCTATAATAATGCTCATCACTTTGTCTAGGCCACACACAACCTCACCCATCACTGCTTACTGTATACTGACCTGAACTGGCTATTCCCTTATGTCAGGTGCTCTTTCACTATTAGCTGTTTCACTGACAAAATCATAAAATCTCACTCTCCCATCTCCTTGTCCGACCTGCTTCTAAATCTGACCTGCTGCTATTCTCTGATACTTTATGACCGAGCATTGCTACTTGGAAACCACCTGTTGCCAACAAATGCCTGTAGCTACTCTTAGTTATAGGAATCTTCTCTTACTGTTGCAATCTCTTGTAGGTATCCCAAGCTAGTATGCAACATGGTGTACTGACCCTCTTGGGATGTTACATGAACTTTCCTATTGTGACTAGAAATAAGCATTTATTTGTATAGTGCATTTACCTGGTTAACCAAAAATTAACTAACTAAATAAATAGAGCCTATCTTATGACCCCGCTCCCTGTTTAGGGTATTTATATGGATGCATGATCTTTTTTTTTATTTAATTTAGATTTTTATGCATTTTTCTGTGTTTTCTCACATAACACCCTCGGCCCCCACACACAGCTGTATGTGTGTGGAGGTGCACACCGAAGCCAGCTAAGCCCTTCCTCCCACTCCACTCGTTACCCCACCCACCTACATTGCCCCACCAGACCTCCACCTGGTGGGGACAGAACTACGGGAGGGGCATCAACCCACCCCCACCACCTCCAGGAGAGGAGAGCAGCCTGGCAGCTCACTCAATCTTGCTCCTCCCACCCCTCCATGCTGGCACCCCACTGACCTGAGATTGTTCCCGAACCTTGATCGCCAGCGCAACATGAGGTATGGCATCCAGCTCCTCAACCCTCAGCGCCACCAGGCCAATCTTTTTATCTCAGAGCTGATCTACTCCAGCTTCTTGCTCCCCACCTGCAATCACAAACACTCCCCTTCTTTTGAAATCACAGTCAATTCTGCAGCCACATGTTGTGATGCCACAAGCATGAGATTATGATTTCAACTGGAGAATAAGTAGCTTGAGAGGACGAACTCTTAGAGACAAACCCTGTTTTAATGCTGATGTGCTAAACAATAGGAAGAAAAAAACACTATAACAAAGATGTGAAATGTGATTTGATCTGGGTCTATAGCTAGATATTATATTTCAATAAGTTCTTCCAGAGGTATCAGCTGCTCTGTAAGCAGTGGATGTAACATTCATTTTGCACTCTATCTTGAAGCATGCAATGTGGGACAATATCCATGCCTGTATGAACAGAGCCAAAAGTAGGTTTACAACAAACTGCATAATACAAAAGTAGTGCTGTGCAGAATTGTCAAATTGTGATAGAAGGGAATTCTGTGAAATTTTTGAATATTCCACCAAATTCTGCCAAATTAAGCCAGTACCGGAATTCCAAAATTTTGAGAGCAGAATGTTGTTTGTTGATTCCTTTTTGGCACTCTGCCCAAAGTTTCTGCAGTTTACATAATCCATGGAAAGTGATTCAGCAGTTTACATAATCCATGGAAAGTGATTCAGCAGTTTACACAGAAAGGCTTTTTAGAATTCTGTAGAATTCAAAAAGAAGTTTTGAAAACCATTTTGTGAGCAGAATTACTATTCTGCACAAATTTGCCACTGGAATTACAGATTCCACACAGCTCTTGGTTTAGCCTCTAAAAATAACATAGCGTACAAACAGTATTTGAACTCTAACATTAACTTTACTGACTTTGTCAGTGTTAGATAATAACTTTGACTGTCATGTAATGTATTTTTTGTCAATTCATTTTCATTTTGTTTAGCTGTTAATAAAAGAAGTGTACTTATTAGAATGACAAAGCCAGCCTTCTCCGAGATCATCATGGGGATACAGGAAAAGCAAAACATGACAAGACTAGTGGTCTGTTAAGTCCATCTCCTGCCATCATAGCAGTTGCATCACGTAGTTTATGAAAACAAAAATAGTTTGCAACTGACTGTGTTCATTTATTTTATGAACCTCTTAGAAGAAGAACAACCAGTGGTGGAAACTTCTGCGACTCCAAGGCACAAAATGTCTGCCCCTTCCTCCCTGTGGATTGAATGACCCTTAGACCCTGAGGGTGGGGTGGGAGGTAAAACATTGTTAAACTTAGTATCTGATAACTAATGACATATTATGCAGTAAGACAGATATGACTACAGGCCGCAAGTGTGATCTAAAGTCCATGGCACAGCTGAGTGTTTTCAACTACCTGGGAAGTGCAGTAACATCTGTTTTAAACACACACTAGAATGGGTCACATTGCTCCTACCAAATGGCTCATTAAGGCAGAAACTGTCTAAATGATAAACTGTATTAGTTTAAAACACTGATAATTTGATTGACACAGAGTGGAGATGATCCAGGTGAGGGCAATTAAAATGGTACAGGGTCTGCATCAACAGCCCTATGAGAACAGACAAAAGACCCTCAATATGTATACCCTAGAATGGGGGGCAGGATTATGATAGAGACCTTTAAATACCTCATGGGGATAAATAAGGTACAGGAGGGGAGTATTTCTCAGAAAAGAAGATGCTCAAGAACAAGGAGGTATGCTATGAAACTGGAGGGGGTAGTGAGATTCAGGAAAGATGTGAGGAAGGGAGGGATAGTGAAGATTAATAAAGGAGAGGGGAGGTGGGCAGAGGGAGACAGTGAAAAGGCAGAGATACTGAATGAATACTTTTGCTCAGTATTCACAAAAGAAAATGAGGAGGAGATACCTAAACCAGACAATAGAAGCACTCTGGGTAGGGGGTTGACACCAGTCCATTCACAGAAGGAAAAGTCCTGAAAGAACTCCTAAAACTCAAGGTGGACAAAGCAATGGGGCCTGACGAGATTCACCCCAGAATCCTAAAAGAACTAAGGGAGGACCTAGTGACACCACTGACCACGCTTTTTAACAAATCATGGCAGGATGGGGCGATACCTGAGGACTGGAGGACAGCAGATGTGATTCCCCTTCACAAAAGTGGGAGCAAGGCAGAAGCAGGAAACTACAGACCTGTAAGTTTGACCTCAGTGGTAGGGAAAATGATGGAATCACTTCTGAAAGAAAGAATTGTTGAGTACCTAGAGGCCAGCTGGGCACAGGACCCAAAGCAGCATGGATTCACAGCAGGAAGGTCATGTCAGATGAATCTAATTGATTTCTTTGACTGGGTGACCAAAGTAATAGACCAGGGAGGGCTGTGGATGGCCTACCTAGACTTGTAAGGTATTTGACACAGTCCCGCACAAGATTAATATCAAGTTGCCAGCCTGGGAGTGGGTCCCAGGGTGGTAATCTAGGTAGCAAACTGGCTGCACAACAGGACACAGAAGGTAATAGTAAATGGAACACATTCCGAAGAAAGGGGTTACTAGTGGAGTAGCTCAGGGCTCAGTACTGGGTCCAGTCCTCTTTAACATCTTTATAGGTGACATTGCAGAGGGTCTGAAGGAAAGGTGTGCCTCTTTGCAGATGACACAAAGATCTGTAACAGAGTTGATACACAAGAGGAGTAGAAAAGATGAGAAGGGACTTGGCAAGGTTGGAGGAATGGTCAGACATATAGCAACTTAGATTCAATGCAAAGAAGTGAAAAGTAATGCACCTGGGAAACAAAAACCCAGGAGAAGAGTACACAATAGCAGGAGAGGTACTAACAACAACAAAAATGGAAAGGGACCTGGGGGTAGTCATATCAGATGACCTAAAGGTGGGTAAGCATTGTGAAAAGTTGGTAAGAAGAGCCAGGGGGATACTGGGATGCATAGGAAGGGGCATCACAAGTAGAAAAAGGGAAGTGGTTATCCCTCTATACAGACAGTTGGTGAGACTCCATCTGGAGTACTGTGTGCAGTTTTGGAGACCTCATCTACGCAAGGACATAGACAGAATGGAAGCAGTCCAGAGGAGGGCAACTAAAATGGTGCAGGGTCTGCAGCAGAAACCACATGAAGAGAGACTGAGAGAGCTTAATATGTCTGCTCTTGATGAAAGGAGGGACAGGGGGGACATGATAGAAACATTCAAGTACCTCAAGGGAATCAACAAAGTCCAGGAGGGTAGCATCTTTCAGAAAAAGAGATGTGTAAGAACAAGGGGGCACAATTTAAAAATAGAGTGGGGATGGCTCAGGAGTAATGTGAGGAAATTTTTTTTCACGGAGAGAGTGGTAGATACATGGAACAGCCTTCCTGAGGAGGTTGTTGGGTCTAAAACAGTGGGGGAATTCAAACATGCATGGGACAGACACAAGGCAATTATAGTGGGGGGTTGCAGGAAGTAGGCTGTTGGTTAGCTAGAATCTGCAGCTTATCCAGTAGGTAGGGAAATGGGCAGACTGGGTGGGCCAAGTGGTCCTTATCTGCCGTCAAAGTCTATGTTTCTATGTTTCTATGTAAGTACTTCACAGAAAGAGTGGTGGACTCCTGGAACAGCCTCCCAGCAGAGGTTCTGGAGATGAAAACAGCAGTGGGGTTCAAGAATGCATGGGATAAGCACAAGGGAATCATAGTGGAAAGGAATGGGGTGGAGGGATAAAGAGCTGTAGATGGGGCATGATCTGCATTTCAGTTCAGTTCAATTCAATTTATTGGATAACAAATTGAGAATATAGTTCCTCCTTTACAATTGCGTCCAACATATACACGTACAAAAACATATGATATAGCAAACCTACAATTAGTTATCCCATTAAAAACATTAAAATTATCAGCTGATATAATATTTAAATAGCACACATGAATTACATATCACCCAAAACAGTTCCAGTGCTTAAAAAACAGACTTGCCAATGATGATCTGAATTGCCCCATTGGTAATAATATCTAGATATTCAACTGTTTATTTTTTCCCAGGTTGCAGAAGGGCTTAGGCCGTAACTTTGATAACAAGAAGGAGGGAAATGTTTGTAGTACAAATTTATAAATATAAATATACCAGTGCAAGTCCCTTTGATCCTTCAATGATGTCCATCCCACCTTAGCATATAATGTGCATCTATGGTACAAAATGGCAAATTAGTTGTAAAGTGTAAAGCACTGTTATATAATGTATCCAAATTATGTAAAATTGACTCTGTTGTGTTCCTATAAATAATATCACCATAATCCAATACTGATAAAAGTAAAGATGAAACAAGCAATTTAATTATAGAATAATTAAGTCCAGTTACGAAAAAAGAATCCCAATAATTGTTTTCATTTTACTGAAACACTGGCAATATGATGTTCAAATGTTAAATGATTATCTAGGATCAAGCCTAGAAATTTATATTGATTTACCCTTTCTATACCAGCACTAGTGACAGATCATAAAGATTTAGTAGTTGTGTTCATCCCCTTGAGTTGGGGTTTTTCAAAGAGCATCCATTGTGTTTTTTTTGACATTCAGGAGGAGCCTCAAACTATATAGAGCCCCCTGAATGCCAAAAAAAGTCCTCTTGTAGGGTTTCCATTGCCAATTCCAGGTAATCTTTTGTGAATACAAGATGGTATCATCTGCATAAGGAAGCATTTGTGAGTCTGCTGAGCAATAAATTGGTAATTCATTAACATAGACTAGGAACAACAGGGGACCCCCTAGGACAGAGCCCTGGGGTACCCCTGTGCTCAGAGTCAATGCACTCAAGCAGACTCCACTAGCCCTTATCAGCTGCTGTCTCTGTAACAAATAGGAACCAAACCAATTAAGTGCAGTAGAACCTAAACCTATTTTCTTAAGCTGATTTAACAGTATGGTGTGATGAACTGTGTCAAAAGCCTTTGACAAGTCAAGAAAAATAGATGGAACAGCCCTGCCCTTGTTGAAGGATGTCAGCACATCATCAGCTACCCTTAAAAAAACGTAAGTTGTATTGTGATTTTTATGAAATCCAGATTGCAAATGAGAAATAACCTTATACTGTGCAAAAAAGCTTATTAATTGTTTATGCGATAATTTTTCAAAAACCTTTACACTAGTTGCAAGTATATAAATTGGTCTATATGAATTGGGTTCAATTTGATCACCACCTTTAGATATAGGTGTTACAAAGGCAGTCTTCTAGTCCATAGGTAATTCCTGAACTTTCAAGGAAAAATTAAACAGATAAGCTTGGTGGGTGGCTAAGATGTTAGATGCCAGTTTGTAAAAGCTTGGAGAGATCCCATCACAGCTTGCAGCCTTACTAGAGTCAAGGGTATCTAGTTGCTTTTTAACATCCTCTCCCATTAATTTTTGAAAGGCAAAAAGTGGTCTCCCTGCTACCCAATTAACATTTTAATTAGGCTGTGGGGTAGTCAAACCAGGATTCTCTTTTTCAAAAGTTTTCTGACTTCAGAAAAATAAGCATTACATGCTTCTACCTGGTCTTTAGCACTATACAGTATCTTATTTCCATAGTTCAATATAGTTGGAAAGACTGGGAGTAGTTGCTTGCCTTTAAGTAAGTTAATTCCTCTCCACACTTGTCTTGAATTACCATGAGAATCAGTAAACTGATTAACATAATAATTCCTCTTAGCCTTTCTGATCTCATTAACACATTTATTCCTGACTATCTTATAAGCCATCCAATCTACCTCGTTTTTGGATTCTTTGAATTTCTTCCATAGTTTCCCTTTAGTTTTAATTAATCCTTTTAGGCCCTTTGAAACCCAAGGGGTTTCAAAAGCCTTAACTCTTTTTGTGATTAAGGGAGCTTGCCTATTAATGACTGCCAATACAGAAGATTTAAAATAAAACCATGCAGATTCTATATCAGGGCAGGCACATAATAAGCTCCAGTTAATATCTGCAATATCCTTTAAATATGCTTGATCACAAAAATAATCAAATCTCCTAGTAACTTGTATTATTGGAGTATGTTCTTTTTTATGATCTCTAATACAGGAAATCTAATTGTGGTCACTAATATCTATTCCATGAATAGCTGACAAATATCTGTATGGCTTATTTGTTAAAATCACATCTGATAAAGAACTTTTTTCCCCTTATTACTATCATTGGGCCATGTGGGCAGCTTAATTAACTGTGTTAAATCTAATGCTGAAAATTGATTAAGTACTTCTTTCTGTGGTATAAGTATATTCTAGTTTAAATTACCCAATAAAACAAATTCTGTCTAAATAAGGTACTGTGAGGGTACATAAAGTTTGTAGCATCATTACATTTGCTGAAGGGGGTCTGTAACAAACTGCCACATTCACATTGAAACCTGATGTGCCCTGAATTTGTAAGGCCAAAATATCCAACTGAACAGGGATTGTCTTTGCCAATTTTATTTCACCCTTAACATGGTTCTTTAGATAAGTAAGTACCCCTCCTCCTTTTTTTACTATAGCTTATCTAAAATCACTATAGTTATTTATTTGTATATCTGAATCTTTATGTTTACTAGACCGCCATGTTTCAGTCAATGCCATCACATCAGGATTCAATATTTTTAACTGGCCCTCAGAAAATCAATTTTAAGTACATTACGTCTGATATTTAAATGAAGCATTTCAATATTCTTCCTGTGCCCAAAGTCCACTAGGGAATAATTATCCTGTAAATCACAATGCCCTGGGTTCAGGTGAACATTATCTGAAAGTAATAAAATCAATAGTATGTCTCCTAGCAAAGACAAACCTAAATGTATCTGTGGTTTGACTGTGCATATTCCTACAAAGTTATTTTGTGAGGCACACATATAGTAGAACGTGTGAGAGACCTCCCTTTTTTTACTGAAATACTATTAGGGTCCATATTAAAACTATCCCTACCCAAGAAAGCATTAGGTAGAAATAGTAACTTGGTCTCTGTTAGGGATCCCTTGAGCTGCTCCAGCCTGTTTCTCCTCCTTTACTCTGAGCACTGCCCATTATCTGCATTCATAATGTAGTTAGGGAGAAATGACAGCCTGGATGGGCCAAGCTGTCCTTATCTGCCATCAAATTTTATGTTTCTGTGTCTCTATGTGACAACAAGCCATGGGGTAAGGCAAATCTTAGTACACTGGCATGTGATATGGTTTAGTCAATTACATTCTTCCTTGTCTTACTAGCATTTTATAATGGGAAACTTATACTGCCTCCTTCACTTATTCTGTCATTTTGCCTTAAGTGTTCAACATGTACCCTCCTCTGCTTCTGTACACTAAGGTGTCCCTCCCCTCCTTACAAGGTAGGAATTCCTACCACTCTGCCTCCTTCATCTTTAAATTCTGCTTTGTCTCCCCCTCCCCCTTCACATCTGCTCCCCTCTCAAGTTACTCCCTCAGATTCTTTGACACTCAATGCTTTCTCTCCACCACCACACCAAGACCTCAGCCTGGCAGGCTGTCTTCTCCACTGGACTTCACTACCCCTAACAGAAATAACCCTATGCAACACTCTTCATTCTCATCTCACTCTCTTAAAGTTCTGCTTTACAAGCTAACTGCCACCTCTTGTTCTAATACTGAGTTCATACAGAGTTCTCCCTCCTGGAGCACACCCTTCAGTACTCCCTTACCCTTTGTGTATAATGATGCTCTACACCATGAGATTCCACCCCTCAGTATTGCCTTGCCCTTTGTGGTCAGTGATTTTCAACACTCTGAGCTCTCCCCCCTCAGTACTGCTTCACTACTTGTCAGTAATTCTCTGCACCCATAGCCCTCCCCACTCAGTACTGCCTTGCCCCTTGTGGTCAGTGATTCTCTGCACCCTGAATTCTCCCCCTGAGTACTGCATTGCTTCTTTGTGACCAGTGATTCTCTGCCCCTGAGTCCTCCCCCTTCAGCACTGTCTTACCCTTTGTGGTAAGTGATTATCTGCACCCTGAAGTCTCCCCCCTTCCCGAGTACTGCGCTGCCCTTTGTGGCCACTGATACTCAACACCCTTAACTCCCCACCCCATTTTTGTCTTGCTCCTTTGCTTACTGCTGCTCCCCATAATCAGTGTGATCTTAGTGAGTCAATGTGACTATCACTTCACTGGACTTCTTCATGGGCACTTGCACATGTGCTGATATGTGCTGAATCTATTAATGTATGCATTATTTTGTTTGCACTTTCATATTGTGTCTGCATTCTCTCATATGTTCCTTTACACCCCCCCCCCCCAACCAGAGTTGGAAACATAATTTTTGCTCAGCATGCACTTGTGGCCAACATTTTCAAAATAAACAGAGATCAAATTGGGCAGAAGCCTACAGTAATTCCGTTCCACCACCTCTTACAAAACTGTATGAGACTTCCTGCACTTCTACCATCTTTTTCTGTTGAATAATATAGGAGAGTTGTGTCACCTAGAAATGATGGTTCCCTCATCTAAATATCTAGATGTGAGAGTTCCTCCAATGAAATGTTTTCCAATTTAATCACTGGAAATAAATATCAGTGACTGGCTCTGTTGGGTGAACACACTACTATATCTTAGTGCTCGATTAATAATAGGAAACGTATTTAATTTTTTGAGAGGGTTCAGAGTCTTGTTTTAGCATGGTTTATAGAGTGCAATCACCATCGACTCCCTTCTGAAAGTAAGACTTCACCCTTATCCATTACTGGGTGCCGCAACTGGGAAAAAAAATAATACAAAAGAAACAAAGACAGAAGAAAAAATGATAGAGATACCCCCATGCAGTGAAGAATCTGATAGTCATGAATTCCTAAATTTAGAATGTTAAGGAAGGGGGCCCATGGTGTCTCAAATTTATCAGAAGCATTTATACATTGATAGTGTATCCTCTCTGATTTAGCACATTACATCTTCAAGTTCAAAAATGCTTCCTATTTAGAGGAATTTTGATCTTTCCAATATTGCTGAATTATTTGTTTGCATTAATCAATATTAACTTGAGTAACTCATGAAAATGCTGAGGAATATTTGATTTCTCAAGTGAAGGGAAAAAAATAATTCCAGGATCAAACAGAAAGTGCAGCCTCATAATTTTATATATCAAATCCCCAATTTTTTCCCCAAAACTCTTCAACCTTGGGCATGTCATAAACATAAGCATCAATGTCCCTGCACTATCAGTACAGCATTGACAGCTATCAGAGTTATTGGCATTGAACTTGTTCAATTGTTTAGGTATATGATTTACTCTCTGAAGAACATTAAATTGGAATTGCTTCAGTTTACTATTTTGTGAAACTGAGGCATGAGAAGAAATAATACTTTTCCACTGAGATTCAGATATAGATATAGTCAACTCCTTTTCCCATGCATTTTTGAGAGGGCATAAATCCACACCTATACCCTCCAGTAAGAAAGAATATAATTTCCCTATTAGATTATTTTCTGAATCTAATGTAGTAAAAAAGATTCCATAGGAGTTAATCAGAGTAGATTGAAACCACCCAAACATTTCTTCACAACTTGACAGATGTGTAAATATATTAAAAATGACCCCAGTTGTAACTACAATTTTTCTGTCAGTTTTTGATAAGCTATAAATTCTACAGCTGAACAGGAGAATAAGTCTCTAAAAACCTAGAAGTTTCTATGGATCCAGCTATTAGGGATGTAAGATAATGGGAGATGTGGGTTGAAAAATAAGGCTGAAATATTGTGTTATTTTATTTGATACCTTAACATTTAATTTGTTTAGTGCCATGCTTCCACCATCACTCTAGTACAAAAATGGCACATTTTGTTATTAATGTCTAAATCCAAGGCTACTATCATGTCTTCCCCTGGTAGTGATTGTGCTTCCCAAGGGAGCCAAGGCAAGAATTTAGTATGTTGTTTGAACCAATGTGAAACCACCTCTAACTGGGCTGCTATGTAATACAAAAACATATGTGGGGGGGTAGGAGGAAGTAGGCTGTTGGTTAACTAGCATCTGCAGCATATCCAATAGGTAGGGAAATGAACAGAATAAGTGGGCCAAGTGGTCCTTATCTGCCGTCAAAGTCTATACTTCTAAACCCAATCCTCTTGCTTCTAAGAGTTGATTTAATTTTTTTAATCAGAGCCTTGATCTTTTCCCTGCCCAGACAAACTTTTTAATATCTCTGTCCAACTCACTGAAGAATTTTTTTCTCCATTCTAATTGGGAGAGCTTGGAACAAAAATAACAGCCGTGGGAGAACATTCATTTTGATAATATATATTTTTTTCCCCAATTCTTTTTCTGCTCCAACTTACCGGGGTATCTCTCAGGTGGACTTACTCAACCTCACCTCCACTGCCCGCCTGAACCCCTCCCCCAACCGAGGAGTTGAGTGCTGGATCACCCCTCTCATGCTGACCCTTACAAGAGGAGGCGGGAACCATGGAGAGTCAAGTCAGGGTCGGGGCCAGCACTGGACATGAGGGCTCAGGCACTGAAGCTCTGCTGTTGCCTCACCCAGCAGCTGGGGTATTTCTTGTTCTCCCATCCCCCCGGCACAGGACATGCAATGCCATCCAGAGTGTGATGTGTGTGTTCCCACCTATGCCTGCAGGAAGGCCGCCTGATGCTGTCCCCCTGTTTCTCATCCCCTGGTTGCAGTGCACCCAGTCTCCACTGGGCACCACTCACATCACAGGACTTGGACCCCTCTCCCTCCCAGGAGAGGAGAGCAGTCCATCGGATGCTCAATCCTCTCCGACCTGGCAAATCCCCGCTCCCCGGGCTAGCTCCCAAGCCTGGGTTGCCAGCATGGCTCGAGATAAGCCGGGTGCCTCAACCCTCAATGCCACTGGGTCAGCCATTTTGATGATATTGATTTTCCCCATAATAGTGAGGGGTAAAAGTACCCACCTGTTTATTTCAGAGTATATTTTTTCAATTAGGGGTTTAAAGTTTAGTTCAAATGGTTTAGTCAAATCTTTATAAATTTGAACTCCAAGATATTTACCACTATCTTTATATACCCCTATCTTAACTGGTATATTTTGATTTGCTTGGTTCATTTCCAGAACCATTATTTCAGATTTTTGATTATTTAATTGTATATGCAGAAACTCTGTTGAATTTGACAATTAGATTTAACACTCTAGGTAGTGACTTTCTCATATATTTCACATATATAATCACATTGTCTGCATAAAAGCAATAGATTGGGTCAAGTTATTAATATCTATGCCTACTTCAGGCCCCAATTTCCTTACTGCCATGAAAAAAGGTTCTATAAAAATAGAAAACAGTAGTGGGGATAAGGAGTAACCTTGAGGTGTGGCCCGTAAAAGATTTAATAAGTTTGATTCTTTTTAATTCTGGGTAATGTAAACTTATGTATAATGTTAATCCTTGAGAGAAATTGGTCTTTAATCCCAAATGTTTGTAAAACCTTCTTAAGAAAGCCCCAATTGACCCTATTAAAAGCCTTCTGTGTATCTAGTATGAGCTGGGCTGAGCCCTCTTGAGGTGCCTGTTCTATAATATTAAGAGTCCGTCTTATGTTAGATGCCACAGGTCAGCACATGATGAGGGACACCCAAGGACCCTGTGGGCAGAGGCACAACAAAGGGAAACATTGGCCTGACATGGGAGCACATGATATGGGAACACCACACCCATGGAGCAGCACAGCATAGGTGGGTCACTGCAACCACCATGGGCAGGGGACCCAGGCATGCTGTGAGCGCGTTCAATGGGGCCGGCATGTGGCAAGACCATACTACACACACACACACACACACACACACACTATGTCCCACAGTGGACATTGGCGTGTGCACTGGGCTGGGTGGGCTGGTTGCCCCAAGGCATGCCCTTGGGGCTGTAATGGGGATGTAGGGTACCAGGGTGAGGACAACACCTACCAGTGTGAGAACAGTATGCACACCCAGAATCACAGGCAACCAGGACATGGCTGACACCATGCAGTGCATGGTCACTGCAAGTGATGGAAAGAGCGGCATAGGCAGTAGGCATACTCACATGACTGGCCACTGCCCCAGGCTTGGGTCCTCTGCTGTCTGGTGGTGCTCTGCTCTCCCACCCTAGCCCTCTAGTGGGCTGCATCTCTGGCTCCTTGCTCTGCAACAGATAAAGAACAGGAAATGTCACTGGCATGTATCAGGCACTATGGTCCCAATACCCACCCCAGGACTATGCTGACAAGGATCCTGACCAAGAGTCATCTGTAAACCATGAGTGTCTGTACAGTGCAAAACTGAAGCATTGTCACACATGTGCCCACACACACCCACACCCGGCCATGGGGGACAACAGGCACCACTGGTGCCAGGGATGTGGCACCTCTGCTGCAGTGAAAGCTCTGTTGGCATAACAAGCAACCCAGGCATGCACACAGGCTATATCAGTACCCCTCCATCTGACAGTCACATTGCACAAAGGCAACACACACTAGTGAACAGCCCCAGAATCCTGTGGCCACAGCTAACATCCCCCACAAAGCATACATCCTGAACATGTCTGGCAGGTATTGTGCACCTGCAAGGATGCTAAGTCAAGGCCCTGCCTGGTGCACAGGTGCCGGTCATGTGTGCCTGACAGGTGCGGTTGGTGGACATGTACAGCTGTGTGACCCATAGGTAGCCCATGTCAGGCAGAAGGGCACCCACAGGCTGCCTTGTGTAGACATGCGAGGTACCAGACAACTACTGTAGCACACATCGGAGAACAAGTGTTGTGTGGTATGTGCAGGGGGTGGTGTACATGTGAATGTACACAACAGTGACAGCATGGCGAACACAGGCACATGCTGGGGTGGGTGACTGCGAGTGAGAGCATGTCCACCTGGTACATGTTAGGACCCACCCACCAGGAGCCCCATTTAGACCCCCCCCGAACAGGAATGCAGAATGGTGTCAATGGTAACAGGTACATGGGGCCACATTGTTTACCCAGTAGTATCACATTGCACATATAAGTGTCCAGCAAATCAGCAGGCCAGTGGTATAAGCAAAGTCACTGACATGGCTACACAGAGTGACACAGCTATCGAACAGTTGCCAGAAGAGCACATTGTGTATGTTGTGATGGGCACCCATTGGCCAGCACGTTGGACTAGGTGTCAGACTTGCTGGGAGGCTTGTCCCATGCACACATGATGACATATTGAGTGGGCTGGCAGTGTAGAAGCAGTGGTACACTGCCAGTGAGTGTGTATGCATGAGAAACACTGGGGACATAGGTGGACAACATGGCAGGGCACTATAATGTACATGGCATTGGACCATGGCAGGTCAGAACTGCCTGGGGAGTGTCCGGTGGCCACCTGGATGGCGGCACATGACATGAGACAGTCCGTGGTGGAGCAACGCTGCTGTAACCGGTGGTGGTCATGGTGATGCAGGCTGTCACATCCATGGGCATGTATCAGGGTGCTGGACTCAGTGGCCATAAGTGTGCCATCTGGCCTGGGGTGTGTGGTGGTGCCACAGAGCCCAGGTGTCATGGGTACCCAACTGTATGGAAAGCTTCTGTCCTATCATGGTTGCTACATGCCACCGTACAACTGGTGGTGGGCATGCAGACAGGGAACGCCCCCCGTGCCTGACCTGGCTTAGGCAGCATGTTGTGATCACATACCATGTGTGCACAACATTGTCCCACCCACATGTCATGTGTCATGTCCTGCATACTGCAGGATCTCACGACAGGGCATGTCGGGCATAGCACATGTTGTGTGGGTTGTGCAGTAGGTGGCATATGGTGTAGTGTGCAGGCAACGTGTTCCGGTGTTGTCCATGGTACATGGTTGTGTAGCATGTGGGAACATGAAACTAGTGCCCCCCGTGAGATGACAGCACTGTGTGCCCTGTGGCTGCTGAGGTGCACACCCCCATGTGCTGTGTGTCTACACAGGGTGTTCGTGGTGGCATATGTAGTCACACCTCATTCAGATGGGTAGAGGACTGGGCAGCATGGGAGGCACACAACGTGTGCAAGGTGCACCCAGGTGGTGATGTCAGGTATGGTAAGGTCAGGTGGATGTCAGTCATGTGGTGCCCAATCCCTGGGCTCTGGTTGCCTAATTAGTTCAAAGCAGGCAGGGTAGATACCACAATATACAAAATACTGCTGCTTGAGGGTCACAGAACACCAGAAGTACATCATGCAATACAGGAGCTTCAATACATACTAATAAATACAAATAAATTAGATGCACGTAGATGTGCGCTATAAGCGGTGTGTTAGAGGCACATGCGAGGGCAGAGTTGGCCAGGGAACATAAGGATGGGCACTGTGAGGAGATGCTGGCCATGTGAGCAGACATGCCACCGTGTAGCAAGTGAATGTTGCACGGGGACTAACACATGTGGTTGGATTGTAACCCCACAGCCATGCCTGGCTGTGAGTCGTGTCCCACCATGATAGACACCCATGTCAGCGGTAGGGCTGTGCTGCCACCACATTGTGCAGTGGGCAGCCACAGCCAATACCACACCAGCCTGTCACTGTCACCAGTCTGACCACAGACCAGCAGTCCGCCCTGTCCATGGATGGGCAGGGACAACACCTCATGGCCAGGATGGCAATGCAGCCCATATGATACCTGCTCTGTGACTGTGGAAGCCCAACCCCCATGTGCCAGGTACCAGATAACTAGGTACTGAACTCCACTCAACGAGACGTGGCATGGTGCTGTCATGTACCATGCCGTGGCAGCACTGCAGGCATCCCTGCTCCCTCCTCATCAGGTCTGCAAAGCGGTGGTGGCACTATTTTCCTGTTTGGGCCATCACAGTGTTCCTGCTCAGGTCCCAGCCTGTGGTTTCCGAGACATCTGCCTATAGCCCCTCCAGGTCCTCCTGGCCAAACAGCTGGCCCTCCCTGGGGACCACCAGGTCCACCAGGTTGGCCAGTTCTACATCAGACCAGCTGCCCACTGCATGGCCCTGCAACTGGCTCTATGAGTTGGTGTCATCTTCACCAGAGGCCTGCTTTCACAGTTGTGAGGCACGGTGGTTGTGCACACCACAGCATGGATTTAGTGCGATAGAAATATCATTGTAACACATCATGCAAAGGCCATTGTAAAAACCCTGTCTGCAGTATAGATGAAACATGGTGACATTACATGCATGCACAGTGTCTGTGGATTGTGCGGCATTATGGGCAGGCATCGCCTGCATGCATGGTGCAATGATGCTGCCATGTTGAGAAGGTTCTGGAAATGCCACGACTCGCGCAAACCTTATTGTGCTATTCACAAACAACTAGCGTGGTACACCCCATCACACAAATGGCCCTTTTTTTGTACGATTCCAAAAAACTGCTATTCACAATGCTGACATGTAAATGAGCTGCTTAAGCAGTCAGTGGGCAAAGTGGCCTATTAGCATCTCATTCTGGAACATTCTGCATGCATTTATATACTACATTGCTCCAGCACTATAAAGGGTGAACCTGTGTACCACCTTTAGTCAGCTGTGGAACTTCAAGTCATGGAGGCCACTCAGCCTGCAACAAGTGCGAGCCACGAGGGAAATGTCACACAGCAAGGTAAGCAACTGCAACTGTCCTACTATGTAAATGTCGTTTATGCTCATCCATTTTCTAGCTCTTGTCATCATGCTGCACACCTCCCCTGCATATCTGCTTGTCATTAAGCAGGCATTCCCCTGCACATACCCTGCCGTCCCTTCTGGCAGCATGTCCCTGCAGGTTCATGTACTGTGCTGACATTGTCACCTGTGGCTCCACCACCTCTGTTGGTGTATGTGGCACATGGGCCAGCACCTGCACAGGTGGTGTGTCATGCATTCTACCCAGCCTGCATCGGTCGGGAACCATTCATTCCACAACTGCATGTTATGACTTGCTGAAACACACGGCAGAGCTGTCATACACTACCTAGTGCTGCTGCAGGGGAGGGGGAAGAACTACCTCAATGTTATGGCTCACCCATCGGCATGGCGACCCTCTAGCCACTGTGTGCTCATGACTGTGTCTCTGTGGGCATCCCATGGCCCATCCCTACAGCCTGTCCCCAGCGGTGTCCATGGCAGTACACGTGTGTATCCCAGACCTGTATGGTCATGTCCCAGGGTACGGTGTGGTGTGCGGATGGGTCCATCTCCACGGTTGGCACTCTGACATGTGCGACACTGTCTCTAGTGGGTCATCAGGGAAACATACCAGAGCAGTGCAGTGTGTCACACATGCAGTGTGACTGATCCTTGGATGTCCAGCACCCACGTGCCCAGGCCTGTCTCTGCACAGGGACATGGCTCACCATCCCCACACCTGTGAAGCATCGTGCTATGTACATCTGCCAGCGCACCCAATGGCGTGCATGTCCCATATTCCTGTGTTGTCCTGGTTGACCCACACAGCCTCCACACATGGGTGTGGTGCTCTTGCACATCGGTCTGGACAGTTGTGTGGCCTATGTGTGTTATACCACAGCTCTGTGCTGGTACTGTGAGCCAGGGGATTGTGGCCTTGTCCCATGTGGCCTACTGTGACTGGCTCATGTCAGTCGGTCAGTGGAGCCCTTGATGTAGTTTTTTCATACTGTGTCATGCAGTCCCCCTTGTAGCCTACTGGATGCCCACGTTAGGGGCCCTTTTTGTTGGCCTGTGGGGCATGCCACTGGGCATTTTGCCATAGGGGACGGGTGGGCATGTGCTATTACTGTCCACTGCTTGCCAGTTGCACACTGGCACAAAGGTCATCCGCCCTGCCCTGGATAGGTTTGGCTGAGCTGATGACACAGGGGGCCTACATGTCACTGATCACTCCCTTTGCTGTTCCCCTTCACAGGTGCTGCCTATGATAGGGATTGGAATCATGCCCACTGGTTCAGCACCCTGGAGCTCAAGGTCCTTGTCCAGGCAATTTCTTCACAGAACGGGTGGTGGACAAGTGGAACACCCTGCCAGAGGAAGTGGTGGGGGCTGAAACAATCACGGGATTTAAGAATGCATGGGATAGACATAAAGGAATTCTGGAGGTCAGGGGTAGGGGGCAACAGACTTCTAGGAAAACAAACTGAACTTACAAGCTCAAATGGGCAGACTGGGTGGGCCATAGGCCCTTATCTGCCGACACTGTCTATGTATCTATGTATCTATGTATCTATGTATCATACTGGGATCAGGAGAATGTCATCAAGTGGTACTGCAACACTGATGCCATTGTTCACCAGGTGTGGCAGGAGATCACCAAAAAGGTGAATGCCGTTGGCAGTAGGGACAGGTCGGTGGATGCAGTGTGCAAGCGTTATGGTGATCTCTGCCATTGTGGCAAGTCTGACCTAGCCACACTGCAGAGGGAACAACACATGGCCCACCTGCACCTGCATTTTACTGCCCCCTTGACCCTGTTGGGGAGGCCATGGCATCATTGTTGTGGAAGGTTGAGGTGTCCGGGGTGCCTGGCGGGGGCTTTGAGATGGACATATCGGCCAATGTGCCAAGTAAGCAGTATACTGGCATCACCAGTTTGGTAGCATGCTCCACCTCACTGGGTGTACCACTGTGGTTCCATGTCGCATGTCTATGGACCACCTCTGCTACATCTGGTGCACACATTTGTACTGTTCTCTGTGGGTAGCGCTGGACTCACCTGGGCCTGTTCCTGATGGACATTAATGGCTGAGGCCACCTTGTTGTTTTGGGACCACACACCACACAACATGCACCCTCTGATGGTATCTATGTTCCTGATGCAGTGCGTGACATTTCTCCCCCCAGCTCCTACTGCCACAACCATTGTGTGCACCCCATGCATGCTGTGACCATGGGTCCTGGTGTGCCTCTCTAGCCTGTGTCATGCCATATTGCATTGTGTGTACTACATGACCATGTGTGTGCATGTGCATTACTCACTGTGTGTTGCACGGTGGTGATCTACTCTTCCATCTGAGGATGTTGCCTGGTCACATGGGGCTCATACACGGGGCACTGCCACAGAACTGTTGCACCATTATTCTGTTAGTAGATTTTGCACTGCATCATGTGCTGTCCCTTTCATACATGTTCCTGTCATAGAATCATAGAAATCTGATGGCAGAAAAGGGCCCTTCTGGCCCATCAAGTCTGCCCAACTCTCCCCCATCGCATACCCCCCTCCCCACCTGCCACCACCCTCCCCCCAATACTTAGTCCCATATGTCTGCCCCATGCTCTCTTAAATTCCTCCACCATTTTTGCCCCCACCACTCCATCTGGCAGTCTGTTCCAGGGCTCCACTACCCTCTCAGTGAAGAAGTGCCCACTCACATTTCCCCTGAATCTATTACCTTTCAATCTGAGGCTGTGCCCTCTAGTTCTGGCTCCCTCCTTCCTCTTCAGCAGACCTGCTTCACCTACTTTATTGAGCCCCTTTAAATATTTAAAGGTTTCTATCATGTCCCCCTTTCCCTCCTTATTTCCAGTGTGTACAGATCTAGCTCCTTACACCTCTGCTCATATGTCTTCCCCTGCATACCTTGCACCATATTTGTCGCCCTTCTCTGAATCATCTCAAATACATCTATATCCTTGTGTAGGTGTGGCCTCCAGAACTGAAGCCTGTAATTTAACTGCGGCCTCACCATGACTTTGTAGATAGGCATCATTACCGCCCTCATTCTGCTAGTAATGCCCCTTCCCATGCATACCAGCATTCCTTTGGCCCTTCCTGCCACCGTACTACATTGGAAACCCACTTTAAGGTTAGAGAAGACTATGATCCCCAGATCCCTTTCCTGCTCTGAACTTTTGATTTCCTCCCCACCCAATGTGTACCCTGCTTGCATGTTTTGCTCCCCTTGGTGCATCACCGCAAACTTCTTGGCATTACATTTCAGCTGCCATTTCCCAGCCCACTCCTCTAGTGTTCCCACAGGTCCTGATATAGCACACCCACAGCCAGCAGTGGAGCAGCCCAGTACATCCCTTGGCATCCAGACAATGTCCCCCAGATGACCAGACCTCCAGGTAGAGAGTAACTTGGACACATCAGCGGAGAGTGACCTGGACACATGGGTGGCTAGCCTGGAACTCTTCTAAGCAGCCCAAATATCAGCAATGGATGCCACTGTGATCCCCCCCACCACCACCAACACCACCACCACCACCACCACAGATGTCACCCAGCACCCCCCCGTATAACCATCCATTCCACCAGCAACACTTCAGAGGCTCATGCACCAGACCCAGCATAGCCATCTCACACCTCCATCCCTATCTCTGTTGCATCCTCTTCCCATCCCCCCTATTTCCCATGTTGTGCCTGCCCATGGGCTGCCACAACACACTGGATCTGGGGTCCCACCCTGCCCAGGGACAGCATTGGTCCAGGGACATGGGGTGGCAAGCATCACCCACCTCCACCTGGGCTGTCACCAACTGGTGGTGCTGTCCCAGGCATGCACAGACCTCCTCCAGCCACCCAGCCATATAGGGCCACTCCAGCACCTGTGCCACCTCTCGCGCAGCATGCCAAGCACAGTGCACATGACATGATGTGGGCTGCCATGGACACCCAGAACATATCTGAGAGGGTTCTTGAGGACATACGGGACCTACTGCAGCAGTAGGTTCACCTCTACCAGCACCACCACCAGCTGGAAATGCAGTGGGCCCAGCAGTTTGGGGAACAGCTCATTGGCACCATGGTGCATGTTTGGGGACCTTACAAGGTTGGTTGGCCACCGGGGCAGGGCACATCAGGCAACATGGCAACACACTCAGGGAACAATGGGCAGTCCCCTGTCTCCTGGCAGGAATAGGAGTGCATGTCCACAAAGCAGGGGATTTATCTGGCACTGGCAGCATAGCTGCATCCCCACAACCCTTGATCCACCACCCACCCCTGTTCAGCGGGTGGCAGTGCATGCATCCATATCAAATGTTTGAATAAAATAAATAAATAAACATCCCCACGCTGCCGTGCCGGCTCCTGGGAAGCATATCAGGCCTGTGTGTCCTCTTGCTCAGTCTCGGCCTCCTCTGGAGCCACAGTGGCATCACCCCATCCCATATGACGTGGCACTGTTTGCACATGTGGTAGCCGCCAGAGGTCGTAGCCTGCTATGTCCTCGGCTCCCCTTCCCCCTCCCCCTCAACTGGGTTGTGTGCATGGGATTCCTTATCCATTGCCCCATTCACCATCTGCTCCCTTACTATGTGATGTCCTGCTTAACATGGCTGGGTGAGCGGTCCCCAGCTACATCTGTCACTTGAGACAAACCAGTTCTTGCATGGTGTGACCGTTTGTTTTTGATTCTATTACATTCATGTGCAGCTTTGCTCCTTCTGTTTTGCCATAGCTATATGCATTTTCCTTTTAGTTCCAGGCTGCATAATGTCCTGCTAGCAACTGCTTGTTCCTTTGTGTTCCTGGCTTTACTGTGTCCTTCAGTTTCCATGTCTATATTGTAAGTCTGTGAATGTTGGGCATTATGTCCAATATACAGTATAAGGCTCATTCATGGTGCTGTATTTGTTGTCTGCTCATTACTCACCTTCTGCTGGTTTCCAGCTGTTGCATGATGTGCTGCTGGTACTCCTGGGCCCTTCGTGCCATGTGCAGATCCCTGTCTTGCATCTGGTGTGCCACCTCCTGCCCCTGTGGCTCCGAGTCTATGGATATCTGTTCCTCTTGGACTGGCAGCAGTATTCCATGGGCATGTGCAATGTTGTGTAGCATACAGCAGGCAAAGAATATGCCACAGGCCTTCTGAGGTGTGTACTGTAGGGCAACACTTGAGCGGTCCAGGCAATGGAAGTGCATTTTCAGCATGCCAAAGACAAGCTCAGTGATGTTTTGCGTAGCGGTGTGTGCTATGTTATGCTTCTCCTCTTCCTTGTTTGTGGGGTGTTGGATGGGGGTAAGGAGCCAGGGGATCAGGGAGTAGCCACTATAACCTGTGAAGGACAGAGCACACATGTGAGGTGGGAAATGTCTATGGTGCAGTACTCTGTCCCATACAGACTTTTCTCATCCTACCTACAATGGGAGAGCTAATGTCCAAGGTTCAATGTGGGGGAATAGCTCCTCCCTCATCCCAAATAAAGACCAGCCTCCCTCAGCAGTTCGCCACTTAGCATGTTGCAAAACACGCCCACTTCGCAAGCACTGGACTCCTGCATGGCTTGTGAACCTCCTTTTTGTTTCTGCTTACCACTCCTGTTTGCTTGCTTCTCCCCTTTTCTCCCTCCTGTGCCTCCTTCCCAGTCTCTGTTGCCTCATCTCCCCTCCTTTTTCCTCCTTCATTTACTGTGTGGTTGTTTCTTGCTCTCTTCCCCATTCTTGCTGTCTCCCCACTCCCAGGTCCAATCCAGTTCCCCCTTTTGCCTTCCATTTCCCTCCTCCCTTCCTTGTACCTTGTTTATGATATGCTCCAGCACTTGCTGTTGTCTTCTTCTGGCCTGGCTGTTGCCTGGGTTTCCTGTCCTGGTATGCTCTTTGCTTTTTGTCCTCTGTCCTAGTGCCCTGGCCGTTCAGTTCAGCCTGTTTCCTCCTATGTCTTTACGGACCATCCTACTGCTCTATTCCCCACAGGGGTGGACTCCCACTGTGCTACCTCTTATGGCTGTGACATACCCTGACCTGCGTTGGGCATTGTTTGTTATTCTCCCTACTCTTACTGCTGTGCCATATCTGCGGCTCCCTGTGATGTTTTCCATGTGGTTCCTGTTGTTTCATCCCCTGACTAGTGCAGCACATCTGTTAATTTCTGGCTACTTCCTGCGGAATGTCCCAGCTGAGTCACATCTTGTTTACTGCTGTTTCTCCTTTGGCCCTCATGTATTGCTTGTTCCTCTGAAGAGGAAGAAGGTAAGAACCTCAATCTCATTCACTCCCTCTGTTACCGACCTTAGTTGGACCTGTCCCCATTTCTTTTTTTTTTTTTATTAAATTTGCTTTACTTTTTTCCTGCCTCCAGTCATCAGGTCTCTGCCCTGGTCACAGCGTCCCTTGGACTTCCACCACCCATATCTGCCTGCACTCTCCCAGTTACCCCTGGCTTACCCACCAGAGGATGGGGTCACGGCACTGTACAGGCCACCAGTGCCCGTGAAACCCGGGAACTGGCTGGGAGGAAACCGGCTGGAGTGCTGGTAAACCGGGGCGGGGCTTCATGGAGATGGCAGGGCAGCATTTTTCCTATGAGGCTGTGGCTGGGATGTACAATGACATCCTGCATCTGTCCCACCCTAAAGTTGCTTCCTGCATCGGTGCAAAGCGATGACCTGGTCTCCGCCAGGTGTCGCTCCCGCACCGAACACACATCACCCTCCCCCCTGGACAAAGAGAGCAGTCCTAGGGACACTCGATCCTTCTCCTCCCGGCCAGCCCTCCGATGACCTGGATCCGTTTATGAACCCAGGTTGCCAGCGTCACAAAAGTGGAAATCCAACCATTGTGCTGACAAGCAGGCTACAGGACCTGTCCCCGTTTCTTGTGCTCCCACAGCGCCTGTGCATTGTTCTTCTGTTACTGCTGTTGAGCATCGTCAGCGGTCTAGATTCCATGTGTCCCTAAACCTCTGGTCTCTTTTGCCACCCAGCTGTGGCCATAGCTTGACAGTAAGACTGTAAGTGTCCATGCTAAATCTGGGTATTCTCACTGCCACCTGGTCAGCAGGGCAGGCATGTTCAGATCCTCAGTCTCCTCTGTCCTCAATATTCTATGTCCCTATTAATTACGCTAAAAGAAAACCTCTTTTTCCTTTTCTAGTTTGGACCACCCATCTTCCCGTTTCTTTGCCCCCCTCTTCCTCATTGTCTTCCAGATGCCCCACCCCCAACCTCCCTCGTTCTTGCCCTTGTCCCTTGATCTTCTGTGTTTTCTTTTGGGCCTGCTGATTTACGCTGCCACTCCATCTCCTTCTCCACACCCCTTCTACCACAGCAGTCCTGTTGCATGTCTGACCCTAGTCTGGAGCATGCAATTCTTCAGTATTTACTCCACTCTAAAATCATCCTCCCCTTACCAAACTTTACTCCTGGTTACCAAACTTTATTTTATTTATTTATTTAAATGAATTACGTTTCTTTCTGTCACCACTGATACTTATACCTTACCATTTATTGGAACCAGCATTCATACACCCTGCTCAGCCTATCATTCCTGTTACCTTTTTATACCGCTAGTATCTTGAACCATTACAGCTCACTCAATTACCCGCAATGCTCCAGCACGTCCCCTCTTCAGAGTCCCTTGTGGTAGTCCATTCAGTCCCACTTCAATTTAGATCTCCTTCCCATATCCTTCAGCATTATCCATTATGTGTCATTAATGTGTTTGGTCTGCTTCATGTTCCCTGATATGCTCCTCCTTCTCCTGTTCTCTAAAGTCTCGCTTACTACCACCCCCTTTATCCTGATTTCTCACTTGCCTACCTCTTACTCCACAACAGTCAGCTGCCTTTTCCTTGTTCAGCCCATACCAGCAGTCAGACAGCTTCCTCTCTAACTCTGTCTAATGAGGCATAGCAGTGCAGGTAGTCTTCCCCTGTCTACCAGGGATGCGAGCCTGTTTCCTCTACCTCCAGTCTCAACCAGTTTAATTCCCTGCCAACTTCTGACGGTCTCTGTCCCTATCTCTTCCTGGTGTGGCATTGAGTGAAGATTAGCTTGTCCTGACTACTGGTGATAGAAACATAGAAACATAGAATTTGATGGCAGATAAGGACCGCTTAGCCCACCTAGTCTGCCCATTTTCCTACCTAACAGATAAGCTGCAGATCCTAGTTAACCAACAGCTTACTTCCTCCTACCCCCAACTAGGACTGCCTTATGTCTGTTCGATGCATTCTTGAATTCCCCCACTGTTCTTGACTCCACGACCTCCTCAGGGAGGCTGTTCCATGCATCCACAACCCTTTCTGTGAAAAAAATACTTCATCACATTACCTCTGAGCCGTCCCCTTCTGTCTTCAAATGTTGCCCCCTTGTTCTTGCACATCTCTTTTTCTGAAAGATGCCACCCTCTTGGACTTTGCTGATTCCCTTGAGGTACTTGAAAGTTTCTATCATGTTCCCCCCTCTCTCCCTCCTTTCCTCAAGGGTATACATATTAAGCTCCTTTAGTCTTTCTTCGTATGTCTTCTGGTGCAGACCCTGCACCATTTTGGTTGCCCTCCTCTGGACAGTCTCCACTCTGTCTATGTCTTTGCAGAGATGGGGTCTCCAGAACTGCACACAGTACTCCAGATGGGGTCTCACCAACTGTCTGTACAGAGGGATAACAGCTTCCTGTTTTCTACTATTGATGCCTCTCCCTATGCATCCCAGTATCCCCCCAGCCTTCCTTACTGCCTTCTCACATTGCTTGCCCACCTTTAGGTCATCTGATATGATTACCCCCAGGTTCCTTTCCATTTTACCTGTCGTTAGTATCTCACCCCCATTGTGTACTCTTCCCCTGGGTTTTTGTTTCCCAGGTGCATTACCTTGCACTTCTTTGCATTGAATCTGAGCTGCCATACATTTGACCATTCCTCCAACCTTGCCAAGTCCCTTCTCATCCTTTCCACTCTATCTGGTGTATCAACCCTATTGCAGATCTTTGTGTCGTCTGCAAAGAGACATACTTTTCCTTCCAGTTCCTCTGCAATGTCACTTATAAAGACATTAAAAAGGACCAGTCCCAGTACTGAACCTTGCGGTAGCCCACTAGTAACCCTCCTTTCTTCACTGTGGACTCCATTTGCTACTACCCTTTGCGTCCTGTTGTCTAGGCAATTTTTTATCCAGGCTACCACCTTGGGACCCACTCCAAGGCTGGCTAACTTGTGTATTAATCTTTTGTATGGGACTGCATCAAATGCCTTGCCTGTCCTCCATCTACTGTCTCAACCAACAACATTCTATACCCAATATCCAGTTGCCACTTCCCTCAGGATTGGGACCACTGTACCCCATCTACCTTCAGCCTCCTGACTCAACCACCTCCATCCTCTACCTGCATGGGATTTGTGTGCTTGTCCTCACCATTGACCTTGTCATGCTCTGGATTTGGACCCCGCCAGCTTGCTCAGTCTCCATCTCCACTCTGTCCTTTGGACACCTGAACTTCCTTGTTGCTTGCCTTCCAAATCCTCTGGTGCCTATGTATATTGCTGCTGCAGTTTGCATTCCGGCTCTGCCTCCTTCAATGTGTGGACCTTCAGCTCCATGCTGCCATTTCCTCCCTCATCGCTGCTCTAGATGGTAATGTTTTCCTATTGCCTTTATCTTAGACTCGTCTGCCCACATTACCCCCTTGCTTCCTGCTGCATACATGATGTTTCACCTGTCTTTAAGGATTGGTGCCAAAGGCTTGTTACAGCTTTTTTCTTTTTACTACCCTTGTCTCAGTTCAGATGTCTACCATCAGCAATTCAAGCTTGCCATCTCCTTCGGAGGTGGGAACCTCATGCCCCATCACCGGTGCACTTTTTACTATCCGCAATTACTGTTCGCCATCTCTTTCGGAGTTGGGAACACATACCCCATCACCGCAGCACCTTTTGCTGTCAGCAATTTATGTTCGTCAGTTCCTTCAGAAGTGGCAACCTCATACCCCATCACTGCAGTGGCTGCTGCCTGCAATTTCAGATCGCCATCTCCTTTGGAGTTGGGAACTCCATATCCCAACTTCGCAGCACTTTGTACCTGAATTCGCTTCCCAGTTCTACCTGGATCTAACACCCAAGGCCAGTTTCAGCTTTCCTGCACTCTATTCCGGTATACTGTAGCAACTGCCTCGCAGTCCTGTACCTTCCCCTGCACATGCCACTGTCGGTACTGCTCTGCTTCTGCTGAGTTCCTATCAAGCTCCGTCCTCCAGTCAGCAGACTTCCATTTTGCACTGTTCCCTCAACACTTGGACTATTGCCCTCCTTCTTACTGATATGGCGGCTAGGGGCTCCTGCATGTTTTCTGTATTTCTTTTTGGGCATTTTTCACAACTACCAATGTCCAGCATTCCTGCCTGATCAATTACTCCTTTCCTCCGCCTCGTACTCCTACCTCAGCTGACATTAATTGCTCCCACTGAATGCTCTGAGGAGTACCTGTTCTTCTCACCTATATAAACCATCTTCCAGTGACATCCCACAAACAGCATGCTATATAGAATCTAAGTCACTATACAAAATATCTGTACTTCCTGATAATCTCCCCAGGATCCATTTCTGGAATCCCATTCAACTGGACTATAGAAGATCTCATCTCTCTGTCAATTCTGCAGGATCCTTCCTTACATATTCCAGTTAATTCAAACAGCATGGATGTCTCTACCTACCGAATTCTTTATAGGGTCCAAGCTTTAGTGGAATCTCCTTCATGCCCATCATCTTACCTTGGAAACGTGAACTTAATTCCCTCCTGGGATATACCAGCTCTGCCATAACCATAATCCTCAATGATAATGGGAACCACAGGATACCACATAGCAGCACTGGCATCACCTACTATACCTTCCCCTTATAGTCTTCTCTCCAAGGTGCTGACTGAGTTTGACCATGTTACTCGATTTGTATTTCCCTGAATAGCCATTGGATGCTCCTAAAAACTTTCTCTCATCTACTGTCCTAGAGTATGTATCATCGGATCTTAGATGCATAGCTACCTTACTAAATGTGCACTATCCCAAGCCACTGTTCCCTGGCCCCTGGACATCACTATAATTCCCAGAGTTATATACATATCTTCATAAAGATACTCTACTCATGCCAGCTATCTATCCAGTGGTCCTTTTTAACTCATCTGATGTAATTTATCCCTCCATACTCCATCCCAGCAAATCACCAAGAGCAGGCCTCCATTTGATTCATCATCCTGCGCATCTGCAACTGACCTGGTTGTCTCCCTATCACAGTTGTGCTCCGCAACAGTTCTACATCTGACTAAGCAGTCAATGCACCCATTGCATTCTACCCTTGCTATTAACTCCCTCTTTGCCATATCAGTCAGTAAACTCAGTCAAAGACCCCATTTTCGGGCTCCCTTCAGTATACAGAAATGGATTGGGGCTGGCAGTATAGTCTAGAGGCTAGAGTAACGAGCTGTAAATGAGCTTCCAAAACTGTATATAATGTCTGTGAACAATGTCTGTAACCCATACATGATGGCTATTTCCTTTGTAAATTGTACCCAGTCTGTTTTTATTCTGTCCTCCATGTGACGAGGTACCTTTGTAAATGAGCCATCTGGCTCAAAGGTTGTAAATCCGATATTTCAAATAAATAAAAAAATAAATAAATAAGTTTGGTACATCCAGCAGACCAGGTTTGATTCCCCAGCTTCCACTTGCATACTGTGTGACTCTGAGCAAGTCACTTAACCATCCCGGTGCTCCCGGGTCACCCCTGAAAATGTATTTATTTATTTATTTTGCTTTTGGTAACTGGGTGAGTGCACTAGGCAAACAATACCTATTTTCAGGCACGACCCGGGAGAAAATAGTTTACAGACAAAACAATATACATGTGACACAGCACATGAAAGCAATGCAATCAGAGTGAAGAAACAACGTTTGGATATTTGATACAAGCACTTTGACAAAAGAATAATATACATGTGACACAGCACATGAAAGCAGTACAATCAGAGTGAGAAACAACAATGTTTGGATATTTGATACAAGCACTTTGACAAAAGAATAATATACATGTGACACAGCACATGACAGCAGTACAATCAGCATGAGAAACAACAATGTTTGGATATTTGATACAAGCACTTGTGCCTTGTGGGTCTTACCCGGTTACCAAAAGAAAAAAGGTACTGGATCCATTAGCAAGACAAAGCCACTATGGCCGCTTAAGCTCCCGCCATGAACTATTAAACTACAGCAATACTCATAGCCACCATCCCACACTAGCATTCCTTCCCAAATATAAGGCTATGCAAACCTCATCACTGCAACTCTTTTTTTTTTTTCCTATGAATTCTATCTATACACCCTGCAACCCGGGCATCCTTCCAGGGTACTCACTCGGCAAAGTTCTACTCCCTACCTGAACCCTGTTACCAGCTTCTTCCCCCTGAATACCCAGGCAGGTCCCCTGGATCACCCCCCCAGGGGGAGGGCCCGTCCAACCGTGGCAACCTTTCTGAGATTAGAGGGACCTACCTGGTGTCGGGTCAGCTCTGGGAGTCCTCTGGTGTGCTGGGCCAGTGATGGGATATGGGCCTGCCCCTGGAGCCCCCTTCATCTCCATGGTGCCACAGAGGGATTTTCTCTTGTGTATCCCTGTGGAGCATGGATGTGCAATGGCGTCCATGGTGTTACGCACCGACACCCACCGACGCTCCGCCCCCCAGCTTCCGCTTTGCACCGCAAGTTCTGTGCTGCCCTGGCCACCACCAGGAGCAGTACAATCCTAAATCCCTCCCCAGGAAAGAAGAGCAGTCCTCTGGACACTCGATCCCCTCCCTCCCCTGCCAACCCCCAGTGGCCCAAGTCTGTTCCTGAACTCAGGTCGCTGGCGTAGCATGAGGTGTGGTGTCCAGCGCCTCAGCCCCTCAACCCTCAGTGCCACCAGGCTGCCCCAACTCATCACAGCAACTCAACTCGCCTTCAAATCTCAAACTTATTGTATTGAACATTTCAATTATACTTATCGGTGTCCAGTTGCTATCTTTACAGCATATGTCATCCTCCCTTCATTGGTCATAAATCTTTCAATTACCCCTAATACCAGGTACCTAAAGCTTCTCTTCAAATCCTTGATTGTCTCCATATAGAAACCTACACAGAGAAGCACTGCAAATTGCTGGACTCAAAGCCATTAGACCCTACTTTAGATGTCAAGAACTTCTACTTCCCCGTTGTCTAGCTTTATTCAGTTCCTGCATTTCTTCCAAAACAGTGCTGAAAACAAACTCTTCTGAGAACCTTGCAAAGATCTGAACCACTTCCCATTCTACAAAAGGAACTAAGCATTGCATCTTGCCCCTACCTTCTACAAAGTCTAACAGATTACTTTAAGGATTTCATAACCCATCATACATTCCATAGTTTGGAGTCTGGTAGGTCATTTAATCAGACTCATGCTTCTCACGCTCATATGGATTCTGTACCCCCATCGAATATCAACCAATATCACATACGAATCCTGGATTTGTTCAACCTTTTACCAGTCAGACTTACCGTATATGTCTGAATTAGCGCCCATCCTTAATTAAGGGCCCATTTGATTAAGCGCCCAGTTAAAAAGCATCTTGAAATTAATAAGTGCCAGTGGTGCTCAGTTAGGGGCCAGGGAAGTCAGGAAGGCAATCCGCGTCTGAGTTTCATGCACCAGGTGCTCAATTAAGCGTAGGGTCGGTCATACCGCAAAAGCGATTATTGCAAGTATTGTCTGACACACAGCGGGTGATTAGCACCCATTCTTGGCAATAAAACTAATTAAGTGCTAAGCAGGTTGCTTGAATGGGTGTAAATAGCACACTAAGCAATCATCATACATATTACACCTTACATCCCAGCTATCGTCATGAGCAGCATCAATGAGCAGGACACAACAAAGTGCCCCCGAGACTACTCACCCAAGGCACAGCCTGAAGAACCGGCAGCGAAGAAGTGAAAGCTGCATAGCTACAGCATAGACTTCAAACTCCAGGCAATTGCAAGTGTCTGAAATGGGGAAAGCAAAGAAAGTGCAGCTCGTAGCTTTGGTGTTACACTAAAAGGATACGGGAGCAGTGTAAGCAGGAAGACCAGCTCCAGTCCATGTCAGCAATGGGGAGAAGAAAATTAGGAGGCAGCAGCTGGCGTCCTGTCTCTGAGACATGGGATGTTCAACTCTACTCCTGGATAGAGACAATGTGAGCACAGCGGTTGCAAGTGACTCGCAAAGCAGTCAAGAAGGAAGCAATTAAAATATCTGCAAGGTGTAATGCGGACAAGCATTTCCTTGCGAGTGACGGGTGGCTGAGGAATTTTTTCCACAGATATGGCATTACCTCACTGAAAACCACCGGCCATGAAAAGTCACGAGTAACAGTTGTTTTGGCAGCAAAGGCTAATGGAACAAAACTCCCTCCCTTTATCATGTTTAAGGGGAAGCGCAGGGACAAGGAACTGGACACTGTGAGTGGTGTTGTTTGTGTTTACAGTGAAAATGGCTGGATGAATGAAGATCTCACACACATATGGCTTCATCAGGTTTGGGGTTCTCTCACTTTTTCACAGTGACTTCTAATCTGAGATGCTTACCATTGCCACATACAGGAGTCCTCAAAGAGCATGCTAAAAAAACTGAAACTGACATGGCAGTCATACCAGGCGACTGCACCGGGCTTGTTCAAGCAGCAGATGTCAGTTGTAATGTGCCTTTTAAGGCTCACTATAGAGAGCTATATGAGGAGTGGATGTCAGAGGGCCAAAAACAGTACAGCCGTGGTGGAAACCTGAAGCCACCAACAAGAGTACAGCTGACTAAGTGGGTGAAGCAAGCATGGTACAATATCACCACTGAGTTCATTGTAAAGTCTTTCATCATTTGAGGTGTTTCTAATGTGCTTGACAGCACTGAAGATGATTCCATAAATGTGCTAAAACCAAATGGCATTCTGTACCAGCAAAGAGAAGATGTGCTCACAAAGCTTCAGGCACTTACAACGGGTAACAATGATCCAGATGCAACACCAGATACTGAAACAGAACCGGAGGATGTGGAGGAAAATGCAGATAATGAACTTAGAGTGGAGGACAGTGACGAAGACTGAGCAATCTTTTATTCCTCTTGTGAACCCCCCCTTCCTTGTTTTTGATCAACATAAATAAAGTCACAAGTATACTGTATTTTTAATGACATTTTGAGTAAGAAAAAAATTATAAAAAACATAAGCTCACCAATGGATTTGTGTCTCTTTTTTAATTTCTTACAGCAAATATAGCTTTAAATAAATAAGAGCCCCATCTCAAATAACCGCATGTTTGAATTAGCGCCTGACCTCAAAACATTATGAAATAAATAAGGGCCCGGGCTCTAATTCAGACAAATACAGTAATCCATATTCAGAATCTGGACATTCCTTCAGCCTGGACTGCCTCTTCAACCTCAAGAATTGACCCTCCTGAACACATCATTCAACAGATTTGGAAGATGGAACTCTCTCACTATGAACATTACACTGTACTGAAAAATTAGAACATAGTTCTAAACACCTAGGATCCACTCCTCTTAGTTTGCCCTAAGGACGTACAAGTCAGTAGCTGTGGGTCCTCAGAGGTTTCCTCCAACTGGGAGTTTTTCCTCTCCTGCGTGCTACTGGTCATACTCTCCATGAGTTGGATAAGGTAAACTTTTAGGGACTTCTATTTCCTACTCACTACCCAGCTTGCCTACCAAGGGTGGGAATAGGGAAAGGCCAAAGTTAAAAACCTTATAAGTATACACAAGCACTGCTCTATTCACCAAAACATTGAATGGGAGGGCTAAAGCCCGAGGTTCAATGTGGGGGAATAGTTCCTCCTACATCCCAAATAAAGATCAGCCTCGCTCAGCAGTTCCCTGTTTAGCGTGTTGTGAAACATCCACCATCCTCCCCTGCCTCCTTCTCTTCTGGAACTCTGTTCACCCTTGGTGCTGGGCCTTCTATTCTCTACTCCCTACCCGGCTTACCTACCAAGGGTGGGAACACAGAAAGGCCAAAGTTCAAGACCTTATAAGTATACACAAGCACTACTCTATTCACCAAAACATTGAACTGCTTGTGACCCTTCCTCTTTGTCTCCATTCTCTAGAAACACAGAAACATAGAAACTATCGGCAGATAAGGACCGCTAGGCCCATCCAGTCTGCCCATAGGCCTTATACATGTATGCATCCACTCTAGTCTTGCCCTCTTCTTACTGTTCTGCTATTTTCCCTTTCCGTCTATATTAGAGACAGTGCGTGTTATTTTCTAGATGCCTTCCTTTACTATTCTGCCATTAATACTTATGATTCGACTTGTAACACTATATTATTGTATTGTACCTTGTCATTTTTTTATCGTTCGCTATCTCCTTCTCCCCTCTCCCCCAGAACACATCTGGATATGAGCTGTTTTCAGCTCAGTGTGTCCTTCCTGGTTTTGCATTTATTTAACTAAATACAAACTGAGTCTTCTGGAACCTTCTGTCATGCTCCTGCACATCCCTCTCCCACACCACATGGACAGGTCCCCTTCATGGGTTTGGCAGCCTGTGCTGTTCTGCAGTTGTCACATTGCAAGTGGCTCCTCTGCAGGCCATGTCACATTCCTGCCCTTTCCATCGTGCCAGTTATTGCAGTCTTCCCACATTCCAGAACCTTCTTAGGGTTCACACCCCCTTCCCCCCCCTCTGTGTGACACTGCTTTGTGTGACCCACAGACTTTCTGGTCACAGCCCAGTTGTTGTACTCATCCACCAGGTGACCAATTGGTATTTTTGCCTCCCTTAAATCTCCAGCACAACATGGAGTTCTGCCAGTTGAAGGTGTCATGGGCGCTCGCAGGGTAACGCGCCACCACATTGTTGATGCATCCAGTGGCATCACACACCACCTGGCAGTTGATGGAGTGGAAGCCTTTCCTGTTGAGGTAGGCATCTAACTCTGGGCCAGGTGGTGCGTGGATGGCTGCATGGATGCAGTCGATGGCACCAAGTACAAGTGGCAGAGGCGCTATATGATAAAACTGCTACATTGTTGCTGTGCACGCCTCTGCAGTCCTGGGGAATAATATGAATTCCTCAGCATGTAGCAGCAGAGCATCTAGGAATTCAGCCAGCAGGTGTGAGGTGGATGCCTGTGACACTCTTGTGGTGTCCCTGACAGGGGTCTGGAAGGTGCCTGTTTCTGGGAGGCACATGGCAGCCGTCACCTTCACCTCCACCATCAGGGCATGGCTGTGATGGGTGGTGGTTCACAGGTCTTCCTCCAAGAGTTTACACAGCTGACTGAGCATGGCCCAGTTGAGGTGGTACCAGCCAACCAGCTGTTCATCGGTCAGAGTCTCAAAGGAGACTCTTGGCCAGAACCGTCTCTATGAGGCAGGGTGCCTCTGCTGGTGATAGATGGGCCCAGGGTATCCTCTGTCCTGCTCTTCTCTCAGAACCTCCCCCAGCATGTAAAGCAGCTGTGGTGTGCTGCCAGCCATTCTGCTGCCTGCAGCAGTTCTCCCTCTGGTCTCTGGGCTTTGCCCAGATTAAGACAATCTTTTCATAGGCGATAATTTGCACAGTGCAAAGTGCTGGACAAAGCACTTTGCCTGATTGAAATGCTTTGTAAATTGCATTGCGCCTGTATGCATGGTCACTCCCCTCCCCTTTGCGCCATGCATACATTATGTTGTCACTGTCATGCAAATGACTTTGCCCCAGGCAATTCTCCTTTTGTGAATTGCACCTCAGCACAAAACCCAGACAAAGTCCAGGCAAACACTTTGCGTGATTTGCAATGCTTTATGAATACTACCCCAGATCCTTTGTCCTACCCAGTACCAGTTACAACTTTTTTCCAGCACCGGGATGGTGGAAAAAGAAATGCAACCTCAGAGAGGCATTCCCTTCCTTCAGCAATCTTCTACCAAGATTCTCACAAGAGGGGCCAGCCTGGTGATGCTGAGGGTTGAGGCGCTGGACGCCACACCTCGTGCCAAGCTGGTGACCTGGGTTCAGGGATGGCTCCAGATTGTCATGGGGTTAGTAGGGGATGGAGAGGATTGAGCATTTGGAGAACTGATCTCCTCTCCTGGGGTGCATTGTGGGTAGCTCCTGAAGCAGTAGCAGCCTCTGATGGAGACCAGTGGTAGCGCCAGACATCGGGACATAGCCAGGGGGAGGGTCATTGGTAGGCTCCAGTGGCGCGAAGCACAGAAGAAATATGCCACACAGGAGCCATTGCAAGCCACGGCTCTAGGAGGCACTAAACAAGAGAAAAAACCCTACTGTGGTGGTAGGCAATGGTGGGATCAGTGGCTGGGCCCCATGCCCAGTGTCAGACTCTACCAGCGTGTGCTTCTTCTCTGCCTCCTCCTATCCGGTCACTCCACTAGATTCTAGATAGAGCCGGAGGAGATGGTGGCCCCATCCCGGGGGGCTCAGATCCAGAGGGTCGAGTGGCTGGTTTGGGATGGAGGGTGGGTCCTGACCGGAGAGCATGTCGGAGGCTTCAGGTAGGCAGCAGAAGCTCCAGCCAAGCATCCTCAGCTGAGAGAGGCTGTCGTAGGTAGGTGTAGAAACAAAGTTTAAAAAAATAAAAAAAAAATCTCACAAGAGATACCTAAGCAGCTACATGGACAACAGTCCACACACACCCCTTCAAAAAGCACTATTGCCTGGACATACAGGCCAAGAGGGATGCTGGGTTTGGGATCGCTGTCTTGAAGAAGCTTTTTCCTCAGTAGGTTAGAGACCCATCCTCCCAAGGTACTGCTTGCGAGTCTGTACTTTGTGGTGTCATTTATTGTTGGAGTTCAGTTGTTGGAAGAAAAAATTGCTCACTGCAGTAATGTTCTTTCTTCTACGGTATCCAATCAGCCAAACACTACAAACCCTGACCTTGCCTCTTCTTCTAGAACCTCAAAATAAGTTCGCACAAGAATCAGTCTGTTTCTATGTGCTTGAGCATTACTCTTTTGCAGTTCTCACAAACTTTGAAATTGCGGTCATTTTAATAATAATACTGTGTGCTATTTTTCTAAGTGGTTTTACAAAATAATTCAATCACTTTTTCATAATTGTATTCAGTGATTTATTAGATATATACTAGTGGTCACTGCTCCCATGGCTTTTAGAAACAAAGCTGGTGTTAAGCCAGTAGGAGAGCGTGACTACACTGCATGAGTCTGAACTAAATTCTTTATGCCAAAAGGAAAAAAAATACTCACCATAATAATGTTTCTTTAACAACTGCAATCATTCACCTGGAATAAGCTGACCAGAGCTTAGAATTCTGTGCTAATTAGAAAATGCCAAAATTAAATTCAAACTCTGTTGTGTGATCATGCTTACTCCTGCATTCTAATGGCAGATTTATTTCTAAAGTTAGGGGGAGCAGTGACCACTAAACTAGCTAAACGGCTACCAAAAAAATAAATAAAAAAACAATTAAAAAAGTTTTCAAAACTTTTTCAACATGGCAGAGCAAATTCTTTCACACTGGAATGAAATATTTGAAAACATTTAGATAACTGAGTATCAGTTGTAAGGTACTATAACAAGTAATGCTCAAGCAAACAGAAAGACCTGATTTTTGCATGTAGGTTCTAGAAGGTGAGGTAGGGATTGGGATTGTTAAGCATAGTGAGGGATCCCTTTGGAAGAAACAACATTACTATGATGAGTAATTGTTTTCCTCAAACCCCAGGAATCCCACACTTATGCTTACCAGCTCCACATCCCATAGCAGTGCATTGGGAGGCTGGGTACAGAACCTACTTAGGCTGGGTACAGAACCTATCTAGGTTGGGTACAGAACCTACTTAGGCTGGGTACAGAATCTATCTAGACTGGGTACAGAACCTACATAGACAGGGTACAGAACCTATCTAGGGAAAAAGCTTCTACAAGACAGCAGTGCCAAAACTAGCATCCCTTCTGGATTGTATGTCCAGGCAGTAGTGCTTTGTGAGAGTATGTATTGATTTCTATGTAGCTGTTTTAGAGATTTCCTGCAGGGAAAAACCTCTTGATGCTGCAACAGAGGCAGAGGTGCCCCTTGTGGAGTGAGCCCTAAGGTTTTAGGTGTTAGTTTGCCAGCGTTGCCTTAACAGACTTGTGTGCAAGAAACTATCCAATGAGAAATGGTTCTCTTGGATGCTGGTTTTCCCTTCTCCACTTCACCGTAGGTGACAAACAACTGAGTGCTAGTAGATCTTACATTCTTTGTGTGGTCCAAGTAACAGCTCAGACCTCTTTTGACATCCAGACTGCTTCTGTCCGCTTTAGTTGGATTTTGCTGAAAGAATACTGGAAGTGTAACTGACTGATACAGATGGAATTCAGGCACTACTTTGGGGAGGAATTTTACTGTTAGTTCTAAACACTACTTTGTCCCTATGAAATATGATATAATTAAGATCTGTTCAAAGGCCTTGCAGCTCACTCACCCTCCTGGCAGATGTCAATACCACCACGGAAACTGCTTTCCAGGTCACATACTGCAGAGTAGCAGTTGTCATAGGCTCAACTGAGCAATACACAGATTCATGTCCCATGGAGGGAAAGAATCCCTTACTGGAGAGTGCAGGTGATTAAAGCCTTTAAAGAACCTTTTGAAAATGGGTTGTAAGGCCACTGACATGTCTTTGCCAGCTGAGGTGTATAGTGACACTGCTGCCAGGTGAACCTTCAGGGTTGAGGCTTGAGGCCCAGGGACTGTAGGGGGACTAGGCAGTCCAGAATTGAAGCCAAACTCACTTACAAAGGACTGAGCTGTCTGGAGGAATACCAAATAGAAAATATTTTCTACTCTGAGGCATAGGTTTTCCTTGTTGCTGCTTTCCTGGATACCTTAAGCATGTCCATAAACATTTCAGAAAGATTTAATCCAGGAAACTCTATCTCTTCAAGCACAACACTCTGAGACACAGAGTTCTCTGATCTGGGAATGTTATCCTGCCCGGAGACAAAGTCAGCAGATTGTATCTCGAGGGAAGATTGATTGAATGTCTGGTGGAAAGGGACAAGAGCAGGGAGTACCAAATCTGCCAGGCCTAATCTGGATCTATGAGAATCATTGTTGCTAACTCCATTCTAAGTTTTAGCTGTACTCTCAGCAAAAGTGGGATAGGAGGAAAGACATAAAGGAGCTTCCTGACCAGTTGAGGACTAGAGTATCCTCTGTTTCTATACCCACCGATGAGGGTCTGAAACAGAACAGAGGGAGTTGATTTTTTTCCCAGGATGCAAACAGGTCTATCTGTGGTATACCCCACCTTCTGAACAGTCACCAGCACTTGCTGGTTCAGGGTTCATTCATGATTTCCCTGACTAAGTCTGTTCAGGGAATCTTCCAGGACATTTTGCTTTCTTGGCAGATGTACTGAGTTGATCCTCCAAGAAGTATGCTAGGTTCCATATCTTCATTGCACAGTTTTCAAGACTTTGTTCCTCCTTGTTTGATTATTTAATACAGAGTTGTGGTGTTGTCTGTCCTGATCTGGATGGAATGATCTCTGATGTGGGAGGAAGAGATCTGTATTGCTAGGTACACTGCCTTGCGCTCCAGGAGGTTTATGTTCCTGAGTCTCCTGTGTGCTCCACATACCATTTAGAGTGAGGTCCTCCAGGTGTGCGTCCTAGCCCAGGAGGGAGGCATCTGTTGTGAGTATGGCTGTTAGTCATTACTGAAGGAAGAGATCCCCCTCCCCCGAGGTTGCATTCACATTCTTCCTTCCACCACTCCAGTACCCTTAGCAGACACCTTTGAATCCCACCTCTGGGATTAATGGCTCCCTAGGTGGTACTGAATGTCTTTCATTTGAAAACTGGTACCTGGCACCTCTGCAGTGGATGATGCCATGTGCTCCAGCAAGCATAGAAATCCCTTGCAGGTCTGGGCTGACCTGCCTTGACGGAATTTGCAGTAGTGATCAGATTTGCTACCCTTTCCCAGGGAAGGAATACCTTCCCTTGTATGGTATCTAGCTCTGCACCTATAAAGTCCAGAATTGGTTCTGTTTGTGACTTCTGAACATTGATGAGGAAGCCCAGATCCTCCAAAGTACCTTGTGGAGGGAGGGCTTGGTCTCCTGGTTTGATTTTGCTTTGACTAGCCAGTTGTCCAGATAGGGAAAAGCTACCACCCCTTACCTTCTTAAATGTGTTGCCACTATGGCTCGGAACTTTGTGAACACCCTTGGTGCTGAGGGCAGACTGAAGGAAAGGGCTGTGAACTGGTAGTGACAATTCCCTACCCTGAATCTGAGGTACATTCTGTAGCTGTGCCTGACTTGTACGTGAACTTAGGCATCTTTCAGATCCAGTGACCCCAGTCAGTCTCCTTTTAGCAGTGATTGAATTACTGATACCAGTGTTACCATCTTGAATTTTTCCTTCTTTAAGTGTTTGATCAGGTATCTTACATCTAAAATGGGCCAGCACTCCCCATTTTTCTCGTGGATCAGGAAGTATCTTGAGTAAAGTCAATTTCCCCATTGTGAGTGAGGAACTTTATGCACTGCATTTGCTTGCAGTAGTTTTCTTACCTCTGTCTCCAGCAACAGCCATTCTGTTGGAGTGTGAGAACAGAAGGTTTTGTGACTCTGCAGTTTTTGGAATTTTTTGAACTGCAGGGGCATACCCTGACTCACTATTTCCAGAGCCCACTTGTCTGTGGTTATTTGTACCCATTCCTGAAAACATGAGTCAGCCTTCCCCCCACTGGCAATGGTTGGCTGACCTGTACAAGTTTGTCAGGGGTTTTACTTTGGGAATTTTTGAGCTGGTGTTGCATCTGCATACCTGGGGCCCTACTACGTTACCCTTAAAACCCCTCTGTGTGTGGGGAGTAGTCATAAGTAATGTAAGTGTGGGGAAGTAACCCCTACCACTACTTCCCCTTCTAGAAGGCCTGTAGGAAGTGGAGGCCTTTTCCTTCTCAGTGTTGCTCTTGTAGGTGGTCTTGTATTCATCCACTTTCTTCATACAAGACTCTTTTTTTGTCACCAAACCACAAATTTCCCTCACAAGGAAATCCATTCCTTTTGTTTGAGTGTCCTGGGAAAGGTTTGGGATTCTAAGTTAGGCAAACCTTCTTAGTGGCACTACATGTACCAAGACCCTTACTGTGTCAGTCACACCCTATGTCAGGTCACCAGTAGCTTTCTTGCTCACTGTCAAAATGGAGCTCCAGAGGGCTTTTTTGTACTGCGCCGTGTAGGAGAAGTATGCTGCCTGCCTTAATAGAAGGGAAGCTGAGGTATAGACTTTTTTGTCCATGCTATCCAGTTTCCTGGATTTTTTCTCAGGAGGCTGTGAAGAAAGGAGGCACTTTGCTCTTGTCATAGGTGGCAGCCTGAACCACTCCCTCATGATTAGGGTGAGAACAGAGATATTCAGAGCCCTGTTTGCCCACCTGATATTTTTTTCTCAATTGTCTTATCTGTGCCAGTAGCTGAAGTGGGTGCTGACATGATTTTACAAGTGGCCTCCTTAAGGGCTTTCTGGATGGACAATAGCAGCCTTTCTGTGGGAGTTAAGTCCATCATATCCATAAATTCCACCTCATCCTCATCTTCAGCAGTCTCCTGCAATGAAATGTTGAGGGCGTTCACCATTTGCCTCACAAAAGTATAGTATAAGGTATTGTCAGCCGGGGGACAAGCAGGGGAACCAAACTCTTGTTCAGGAGAGCCATCAGGCTGTATGGGTTCTCATTCCTCCTCTTCCTCATTGTAAAATTCAGCCACCTCCTCCTCCTCCACAGGCACTGGGAATAGAACTGGAGCCTGGGGAGGTAGGCAGGCATATTCATGAAATTCCCCCATAGCCTGGAAAGCCCAGAAAGATTGCCTCACCATTTTGATGTCCTATATTAAGGGAATTCTATTTGTGTCTACTGGTGGCTCCTTTCATTCTCCAGGCAGAGGGACAGCAACATGTTTCTCTTTTGTTGTTTTTTCTTAGCAGGCACCATCTCCAGTGACTGCTCAGGGGCTCTTTTAATTTTTATATTCAGGGTTCCCCATTCAGACACCCTTTTTTCTGAACCATCTCTTGCAGCCTTTTCTTTGTTATGCTGCTTTCTTAGAGGGGATGGACCCTCATCTGAACCTTTAGGTGACACGGGGGCAGATGGAGAAGTCATAAAGTCTTCTAATTTTTTAGTCCTTTTCTTTAGCACTCTAGGGCAGAACTTAACACAGAGTTCACAACTTGACAAAATCATGATCTAAACTCACAGATTAATCTGCAAAGTGAAGTTAGCCAACTTCCCACACCCCTAACCATGCATATAATAAGCATAGGCAGCATGGAAAGACAGACACTGGACCCAATAGCCTTACAATACTGTCTATAGTCTTGCAACACTTGATGGGGCTGCAGCTATGAGAAAGTTGCATTGTGGTCAGTGTGAGTTACATATCTAACTAATCCATGCTTAAAGAATTACATTTATGGCTCCTTTATATAAACATAGACTTTAATGGCAGATAAGGACTGCTTGGCCCACCTAGTCTGCCCATTTCCCTACCTGATGGATAAGCTGCAGATTCTAGTTAATCTACAGCTTACTTCCTCCTACCCCCCACTAGAATTGCCTTATGCCCGTCCCATGCATTCTTGAATTTTCCCACTGTTTCTGACTCCACAAGCTCCTCAGGAAGGCTGTTCCATGCATCCACAACCCTCTCTATGAAAAAATACTTTCTAACATTACCTCTGAGCCATCCTCCCTCTATCTTCAAATTGTTCCTACTTGTTCTTGCACATCTCCTCTTCTGAAAGATGCTGCCCTCTCGTACTTTGTTAATTCCCTTGATATACTTGAAAGTTTCCATCATGTCCCCCCTCTCCCTCCTTTCCTCAAGGGTATACACATTAAGCTGCTTTAGTCTCTCCTTATATGTCTTCTGGTACAGACCCTGCACCATTTTGGTTGCCACCTCTGAACAGCCTCCACTCTGTCTATGTCTTTGTGGAGATGGGGTCTCCAGAATTGCACACAGTACTACAGATGGGGTCTCTCCAATTGTCTGTAAAGAGGGATAACAACTTCCTGTTTTCTACTGTTGATGCCTCTCCCTATGCAACCCAGTATCCCCCCAGCCCTTCTTACTGCCTTCTCACGTTGCTTGCCCACCTTTAGGTTATCTGATATAATTACTCCTAGGTCTCTTTCAATTTTTTTTTTTTTTTGTTATTATAATTTTTATTCATTTTTTCAACTTTTGGAGGAGGGAAGAGGTACAAACCAAAAGGGAGGGGTGGGAGGGGAGATGGAGGGGGAAAAAGTCACATTTCATTAAACACAACATACTTAGTATTGAAATTACATACAGTCAAAATACTTTAACATCCAAGTATCATTCAGTGTCTAAACTCAATAGGTAGGTAGGCATTGCACAGAGTTGATAATGACTATAAGTTATGGGTTGCCCCTTATATCTATAAATCATAGGTTTAACTTATATATCTAGTTGATAGACTAAAGGACTCATGGACCTATATTCTCAAAATTTATACAATTTCTAGAGTTGAATTAAGATTTGTAAAATTAATGAAGGACCCATTCTTAACCATCGTGGAACCATAGGACCAAGTTTCTCTCCTTCATCAAGGGTGGTCTCCAGCTGGCCCACTCCCCTAAGGAACAAAGGAGGGGTCATTTGACATAGTATATAGCACCTATTTAGACCATTACATGGTGCATAATTTGGATTTATCATTTAGATGGTAAGAAATTCTTTCTGATCTATAGATCCGAATCACTATCTCCCTCCATTCTAACATTGTGGGGGGCTCGGGGGTAAGCCAATGTCTGGTTTATGTCTTTTTGGCTGCTATCATTAATACTCCCCAGAAGTAACGTGTATTTGGGTCCTTAAACTCTGAGGGGAAAACATGGAGTATAAACAACTCTGCAGTAAGCACAATCAAAGAATCAAACAAGGCGTTTAGTTCAGATTGTAATGAGTCCAAAAAAGGTCTTATCTGGGGACATGTCCAGAAAATGTGAGTATGGTGTGCATTAAGTTCACCACATTGATGCCAACAGGCCCCCAACTGTGTTGGTACAAAATGTGCTGTTATTACAGGGCTATGAAAGTAGCAATTTTTGTTGTTGTTATTGACTCACCCCTCAATGTGTACTCTTCCCTGGGTTTTTGTTTCCCAGATGCATTACCTTGCACTTCTTTGCATTGAATCTGAGCTGCCACATATCTGACCATTCCTCCAACCTTGCCAAGTCCCTTTTCATCCTTTCCACCTCACCTTGTGTATCAACCCTGAAGTAGATCTTTGTGTCATCTGCAAAGAGACATACCTTTCCTTCCAGGTGTTTTCCAATGTCACTTATAAAGACATGAAAGATGACCAGTCCCAGTACCGAACTCTGTGGTACCCCACTAGTTGCCCTCCTTTCTTCACTGTGGACTCTGTTTACTATTACACTTTGCGTCCTGTTGTCCAGCCAGTTTTTTATTCAGGCTACCACCTTGGGACCCACTCCAAGGCTGGCTAACTTGTATATTAATCTTTTGTGTGAGACTGTGTCAAATGCCTTGCTAAAATCTAGTAGTAGACCATATCCACAGCCCCTCCCTGGTCTACTACTTTGGTCACCCAGTCAAAGAAATCTATTAGGTTTGTCTGACATGATCTTCCTGCTGTGAAACCATACTGTCTTGGGTCCTGTGCCCCACTGGCATCTAGTCCTAAGGCATGCAGTTCTTTGCCATAACCTGTCTTTCTCTACCAAATATACTGGGTCAGTAGCTGTTTAAGTATCTTCTACTGCATATTACACTGCTAAAATAATGCTTCCACACCACAGTAATATTAAAAAAGTCATAATACTGTTCAGATATACTATGGTATCCCTAAACTCAGTAACCTGAGTCTCAGGATACCGACCCCACTAGCTCGAAATGCAGCCTGCCTAATCAATCAGATGCCTGAAAATACGATTTCGGGCATCTGATTGTAAAATCATTTTGCATATCAGGGGGCTCTGCCCCCCCCCCCACCACCACCACCCATACCTCGAAGTTAGAAATGAAACAGTTATGGGAGAAGGAGTGGTAAAAGAGACATCCTGCCCGCAGCATGGCTCAAACCCATGCCCAAACAGCATGCTGACTGAGCTGCCATGGTGTGGTCCACAACACCAGCAGGGCAGCTCAGCCAGTCCTCCAATTCTCCGTCACCTTGAATGCCAGGGACAGGAGTAAGGTAGCAAGCCATCACATCCGCTACCTTATTCTGTCAACATCCCTCGGGATTCCTTATGCCGGGATACTCACTGTCCAGGTACTGAACCTGTCGAGCGATACTGCCCGGGGCAGGTCAGTGTCAGGATAGTGAGCCTTGGCATAGTATAAGGGTACCTACTATTCAATTACACTTTTGTTGCCATACATTTCACTACATGTCCACAACCACTGGCATCCTAAGCATTATTAATCAGCTGTTAACATGAATGTAAGCTACAGAAAAGTAAATAACACACTTAATACTTAAAACAGACATATTTTTTATGCTGTAAAATGTGTGATGGTCACCTGCTTCCATGTTTTCAAAATAACATCAATTAACTGCTATGTATATGTTTTGGTTACATATAGGCCGAGATATTCAAAGGGGTTGCATCTGGCACAACTGAGTTGCACCAACGCAACCCCAGAAATGCACCTCAGGGCAGTATTCAAAAGGGGGAACTACTACGCAGCACAATTCCCGATGCGCTGGGGAACAAAGATAATGCATGTGGCACATCTCCAGGAGGTGTACCTATGCATATGCGGCACATTCTGATATTCAGCCCGGGATGTGCGGCGCATCTCCCAGCACATCCCAGAGATGTGCCACATATCTGGGCACAAAGTTGAGCCCATAAAAAATGGCTCAACTTCTAGCCACCCACAGGTGTGCCACTGTATTGCAATGCACAACACAGCAGCCACCAGCCGTGGGTAGCTACCCCCCCGAACACCGTTCACAAGCACCCACATATTTCCCTGGTAGTCTAGTGGTTCACCTCTCCCTACCTGTAACCCCAATCATCATAAGTATGTCAATTTCCCATCCCTGGCAGTCTAGTGGTGCCCCCCGTACCTCCGACCGCCCGTAATGTTAAAAATATTTCCCTGATAGTCTAGTGGTACCCCCTTCCCACCAGTAACCCTGATCGCCCATAAGGTTAAAGAAAACATTTTCCTGGTGGTTCAGTAGTTCCCCCTCCCCATCAGTAACCCCGATCACCTGTAAGGCTAAAGAAAACATTTCCCTGGTGGTCCAGTGGTTCCCCCCCTCCCCACCAGTAACCCTGATCACCGCATTAATCTTTTGAAAGATCCCCAGTAGTCTAGTGGTCCCCCCAGCCCCCCACCCACAGAGGACCCCAGCCCACCAGCCTCCCCCAGTCATCGATGGGCAGCATACCCACCCGCAGCACCTCATGGCTGCCACCAAATGACAGCTTATAGTATGTGCTGCAAGCTCATTTGTCCACACTGTGGACCAATGGGCTTGCACTACATACTGTAAGAGTCATTCACAACTTTGTGAATGAAGTCATTAATCATAGAAAGTGAATGATGGCTCTTACAGTATGCACTAAAGTCCAATGGTCCACTGTGGGACCAATGAGTTTGCAGCACATACTGTAAGCTGTCATTCAGTGAACGCTGCGGGCTGTGCGGGCAGGCGCCTGCCCGGCTGACTGGAAAAACTGGTGAGGCGGGAGTCCTGTGTGGATTGGGGACCACTAGACTACCAGAGGACGATATTGGTCTTGTTTTTCGCGATCGGGTATGGGATGGGGAAGGGGGTACTACTAGACTACCAGGCATTCTACAAAAGATTAATATGGTGATCTGGGTTACTGGTAGGAAGGGAGGTACCACTAGACTACCAGGGAACTGTTTTTTAACATTACGGGGGATTGGAGGTACGGGAGGGGAGGGGGTACCACTAAGCTACCAGGGTTCTTAAACAAAGATTAATACGTTGATCAGTGTTACGGGCTGGGGAAGGGGGAACCACTGGACCACTGTGGATGTTACTAAAATATTAATATGGTGATTGGTGTTAGAGGATGTGGAGGAGTACTACTGTGGTCCCTGGTACAGGGACCGCATGCTGTGCGGGGCGCCAGGTGCATTTCGCTGGCCAGCCCTGCACAACACATGCAAATGGGGCCATAATGACATGTAAATGGCCCCATTTGTGCTTTGCATGTATAATGGCCCTATCTGCATATCCAGGTCTGAATATCTGGAAATTACACCTGGTGCAGCTCCAGTTGCGCTATAGCATTCCCATTCCTGGTATTCAGACCTGTCTAGGGGAAGCACCAGAGTATTGTATTTGTGCCGTGCATATTATTTCCTATATTAGGAAAAGATGCGCCATGGCACATCTCTTTTGAATATATCCCTTAGTTGCGCTGCACCACCACTTGTGCCTTTGCCAGGCGCAATTCTGAATATTGGGCCCATAATATAAATGTAACATTATCATATATATAAATTTAGTTACTTTCATATTTATATGCATTTTTGAGGAGTAAAATCATGATTCAACATCTCATGACACACACAGAATTGAGCAATTAAGTTGTGCCACGTGTATGTATGAAAACCAGTAGAAAATGATTTCCCAGCACTATTTGTGAAAGACGTTAACATTTGATGAGCTGGCTGCATGTTATCACTAATATGGTATTACATTAAAAGTACACACATAGTAAGCAATGCGTTTGTGATCATACAAGCTGGCACAGTGTGCATTTATCTTGCATACTGCTATGCTAGTGACTTACCTAATTCTGGAAGTCATCACTCTTCCAGGTAATTAATCTCAAGTGTGTTGTACTGACCTGTTGTGAGAAAAGGGTGGGGGGTGGAGTTGGGAGAGTGCAGGTTTTGGATAGAATGACAGTAAAAATTTATTTGTGTACATTATATTTCTTGTGAATACCACAACTGAAAAAAATGTTATATGAAGCAAATAAAATAACTATGTTATGTGCAAGAAATATAAACTGCACATCCTATAAATAATGGGTAAGTGAAACAGGCACTCTAATAACTATTTTATGGTAATACTTTTGAATTCATAGTTTATTAATAGCTATTTCCTCTATTTTTGTTATCATACTGATGTCATTGCATGTACTTCTATTACATTTCTTAATGTATGAAAAGCTCAGACATTATAAATTAAAAACTACACATACATATTTACATATATATTTAATAATATCACTGTCTGTTAATGTTTACTGTAGTAAGCCTAAGGATATACTGCGTACCTTGCTGAAGAGGTACCATGGGTGTTTGACATGCAGGAACAGGGTTGGTTGTTCTGGAAAACACATATCACATTTTAATATTGAGTTGATATCAATATATCCATGCTTTCAAAGAACCAACCACATAGCGAATTGTAGTAGTCTACCAGTTTCTAAACTACATGACCCATGTACCTATGCATAACAGAATTTGGGACATTGTTTTGCACATGCTGTCCCATAGACTCATGATGCTCTGTCTAGAACATAGAAACATAGAATTTGACAGCAGATAAGGACTGCTTGGCCCAACCAGTCTGCCCTTTTCTCTTTACCTACATTGTTACCACAGACCATACATGATCTACAGCTCTCCCCCAGTATGATTCCCTTGTGCCTATCCTATGCATTCTTGAACCCTGCCACTGTCTTCGCCCCACTACCTCTGCTGGAAGACTGTTCCAGGAATCCACCACTCTTTCCATGAAGAAGCACTTCCTAATGTCTCTCCTGAATCTGCCTCCCTCCGGCTTCATAGTATGTCCCCTTGTTCTTGAGCACCTTTTCTTCTGAAAAATACTTCCCTCCTGTACCTTATTTACCCCTGTGAGGTATTTAAAGGTCTCTATCATATCCCCCTTCCCCTCCTCTCTTCCAGAGTATACATGTTGAAGTCCTTTAGTCTTTCCTTGTAGGGCTTTTGATGCAGACCCTGCACCATTTTAGTTTTCCTCCTCTGGACAGACTCCACTCTGTCTATGTACTTCCAGAGATGTGGTTTCCAGAACTGCAAACAGTGCCCTAGGTGGGGTCTTACCAGAGATTTATACAGAAGTAATACAACCTCCCTCTTTCTGCTGGTGATATCCCTCCCTATGCACCCCAGCATCCCACTAGCTCTCCTAACTACCTTGTTGCACTGCCTAGCAACCTTTGGGTCATCCAATTAGATTACCCACAGGTCTCTTTCCTGCTTGGTGGTTGCCACTACCACTCCACCCATTTTTACTCTGCCCCTGGGCTTCTGTGCCCTAAGTGCATTATTTTGCACTTTTTCGCATTGAAACCCAGCTGTCATACCCTTGGCCACTCCTCTAGATTTCTCAGGTCTCTGCTCATCCTTTCCACTCCCCCTGGAGTGTCCACCCTATTGCAGATTTTGGTGTCATCCACAAAGAGGCAGACCTTCCCTTCCAGCTCCTCTGCAATGCCACTTATAAAGACATTAAAGATAACTGGTCCCAGCACTGATCCCTAAGGCACCCTGCTGGTCACTCTCCCTTCCTTGGAGTAAACTCCATTTACCAGCACCCTCTGTCACCTGTCCCCTAACCAATTTCTTACCATCTTTGGGCCCACTCCTAAGCTACTCAGCTTCCTTACTAGTCTCCCATGTGGAACGGTGTCAGAAGCCTTACTGAAATCTAAGAAGACCCATGTAATGAGTCTTTGGCCCATGGACTTTTCCAAATTTTAAATAAACAAAACAAAACAAAGACCATGTCCACTGCTCCACCCTGATCTTACTCCTCTGTCGCACAGTCAACGAAATCTATCAGATTTATTTGGCATGACCTTCCCACTGTGAAACCATGCTGTCTTGGTTCATGTTACTCACTGGATTCAAAATATTCCACAATCCTTTCCTTCAGTAGTGATTCCATTAGTTTTCCCACCACCAATGTCAGGCTGACTGACCCATAACTGCCAGTCTCCTCCCTGCTACTACTTTTGTGTAGTGGGACTACATTCACCCTCCTCCAGTCCTCCAGAACTACTCCTGTTTCCAGTGTTTAAACAGGACTTTCAGAGATGCAACTAGTATTTCCCTGAGCTCTCTCAACACTCCTGGATGCACACCATCTGGTCCCATTGCTTTGTCCACCTTCAGATTAGTGAATACCTTCAGGATGCTCTCCTCCAAAACAGGACCAGTGTCTACCTCCTTCCAATTCCAAAGCTTCTGTTACTTTTTTGTGGCTCCTCCCCTTCTCCTTCCTTTGTGAACACCGAACAGAAATATTTGTTCAGGATGTCTGCCTTTTCCTGGTCCCTCTCTGCACAGTTCCCTCCCTTCCCTTTTTAACCTTACAATCCCACCCTTGGTCTTCCTCTTTTCACTTACATACCTAAAAAATGTCTTATCCCCTTTTGTTACCTCCTGGGCTATCCCCTCTCCAATGTGTGCCTTTGTGCTCCTTACTGCTTTCCCTGGAAAGGAAACAGGAAACAAAAACTATATACCACCAGAACTACTACAACCATAACATTATGTTACATCTGGTATCAATATATTTAACGGAGATACACCAAATATAATTTAGTATTGTAAACTGCATACTATAATGGAAAGGAAACTCGAAATTCAATACCGCTGTACTAGTACCAGAAGACATACAAGTATCAATATTGCACAGGCATTGTTTCTCCACAGACGTTTAAACAGCTGTATGGCACAGCACTTATTTCAAAGTATATTCACCTGGCACGAGGTCACAAGACATTATGCCACATGGCAAAATTCTCAACTCCGGGGGGGGTTCAATTCTGGGCGTGTACAATCCATGTAAAAAAATAAAATGTCTGGGACCAGGCATCAAACCCAGTTACAGACGCAGCACCTGGGTTCCTGCTGCTGTGGCTCAGTCCAGTGAGCCATGGCAGCTGCTCGGTGGAACCCACTCCCAGCAGAGGTCTTATTCTCTGCCTGGGAGTGTGTGAATGGTATAATACCGCGTACAGCAGTATATATGGTTTTGCACCATTCGCTGTCCTGGACAACGATCTTTCGCGTTAGCTATAATATTGTACGCTATTAAGCGAACGACATTATGACCCGGTAGGTATTCACCCGAGATAATAGTTACACAATATAATTACATGAACAATTAATTGTTCAATGAGATATTGGCATGATAGCAACACTTTTGTCAATGCAAAGTGTGTAATGTTGTACTCTACTTACATTCTAATGGGGCACCAGTTCTCCCTGAGCAGACAGAGTGAGCCTGCACATCATGTGCCTGATCCCCATTGTCTTCTTCTGCACGCTGATCCCCATCATCTTCCTCTGCACGTACTGTATAATATCAACAGAACTGATATTTATGTTTTTACCTCCTGGTTTGTATTTTGATTATAATAACTGGTGATGCCCAATATCAACTCGTTTTCAGCAACTTTCAAAAGTCGCATCAACCCGCAGGTTGATATGAAAAAACTCGTATCAACTTGCGGGTTAATACGACTTTTACATCCTCGCGCCTAGAAGCATCACAAACAAATGAGAGAGTCAATGGCAGCACGAGACAGTTCTCCAATGGTAAACACACACACTCGCAACCTTCACATCGCTAAAAATCAAATTATGTGATCAGCAACTCCTAATCAAAAAGGGAAACACAATGGAGAACCATTTCGTTGCAGCCCTATTTATGCAGTTTAGTTTTGTGTCATGTACTTTCATCCAGACACATCGAGATAACGCAACAGTGCTGGGTGACTGGTTAAGATGCAGCTAACAGTTTTTTTTTTGCCCCAGTTATTATAAAAAATAAAACACATGTAGGTGGGTGATATGGATTTTTTTAACACACCCTCGTTGTGTGATAATAGTGAAACCTCTTGAGCTTGGCTCTCGAGATTTACATATTATCACACAACTTGGGTGTGTAAAAAAAATCCACATCAACCACCTACATATGCATTATTTTCTATCTATAGCACTGTACACTATATTCTAAGTATACTAGTAACGCAAATAATGGAAAAAGCAATTAGATAAAAGTATGTTAATCACTATTTACCAAAATTAATATATATATATATATATATATATATATATATACTGTATATATATATATATATATATATATATATATATACACTGTATATATATACAGAGAGGGAGAGAGACACACACACACAATTGTTTCTATGTAGAATTACAGTACTCTGAGACAATTGTCAATATCATGATTTATAAAATGGTAAGGGAAAATCCTGAAATCTGATTGGCTGTTATTCACGTAACAATTATGTTCCACACATGGAAAATAAAAAGTGCTGCCAAATGTGCATTGATCACCACTGGAATCATTACACTAATAGAATGTTAAGAATTCAACTGGCAGCCATTGTTTTTTGCCCTGTAACTGTAAGCATCACATTTACTTGACTGGGCCCTAAAAATAAAACTACCTTAAATACAAACTAAAACAGATTAATTAAATGTTGTTTCCCTGATCGTCACATTTTCTTTACACACATAAACAAATTAGAAATATTAAGTATTGTGTATACAGTAGTTTTCATTACAACTGTTTCTTTATTGACAATGAAAACCCCTCCTTCTATCTTTACCTGCTCAGCAGGGAAATCTATTTTCCTTGCCCTGACAGTGAGATAACTGAGTCTCTGGCTGTAACAGAAGCCTTTGTTTGTGTGTGTGTGTGTGTGTGTGTCTGTCTGTCTGTCTGTCTGTATAGTAAGTTAGGAGAGTAACATTCTAGCAGTGGAACTGAGCAGAATTTTGAATCCATGTATTCCATGGTAAACATTCCATGACAAACATTTCATATCCTGAATGTGGGGAAAACAGAGAAAAAAACACAGGAAGAAGAAGAAAGTAGGCAACAATACAATTACATCATCAATGACATCATTTGTAGTAGGCGGAAGGACTATTTTATCATAAATGCACACAAGTAAATCTATTGTTTCTACAAATAAACATGCTTTTCCCAACTGCAAAACGTTTTTAAAAAAGGAGCCCATTTTATGAGCACAATAAGACACTCCAGGATGTGCATGGAACACATTTTACTGCACGACCAGCGGCTAAAATCACTCGGCTTTCGGCCTCATGCCTCATTAGACCCCCGGCCATGCAGTAAAATGTGTTCCACACACACCCCATCATGCCTTATTTACCCATTGATGGAACCGAGTCATTTGTACTACACAAACATCACATTACTGTCAGTGTTCACTTAAAAGCATACATTACTATAATGATCGGTCTGCTAGTAACCATAGAAATATAGAAACATAGAATTTGACGGCAGATAAGGACCGCTTGGCCCACCTAGTCTGTCCATTTCCCTACCTAACGGATAAGCTGCAGATCCTAGTTAACCAACTGCCTACTTCCTCCTACCCCCACTAGAATTGCCTTATGTCCGTCTGATGCATTCTTGAATTCCCCCACTGTTTTTGCCTCTACGACCTCCTCAGGAAGGCTGTTCCATGCATCTACAATCCTCTCTGTGAAAAAATACTTCCTCATATTACCTCTGAGCCATCCCCCTTCTATCTTCAAATTGTGCCCCCTTGTTCTTGCACATCTCTTTTTCTGAAAGATGCTACCCTCTTGGACTTTATTGACTCTGTTGTGGTATTCGGAAGTTTGTGTCATGTCCCCTCCTCCTTTCCTCGAGGCTATACATCTTAAGCTCCTTTAGTCTTTTTCATATGTCTTCTGGTGCAGACCATGCACCATTTTGTTGCCTCCTCTGGACAGCCTCCATCCTGTCTATGTCCTTGCGGAGATGGGGTCTCCAGAACTGCACACAGTACTCCAGATGGGGTCTCACCAACTGTCTGTACAGAGGGATAACAACTTCCTGTTTTCTACTGGTGATGCCTCTCCTTATGCATCCCAGTATTCCCCAGCCCTCCTTACTGCCTTCGCACATTGCTGGCCCACATTTAGGTCATCTGATATGACTACCCCCAGGTCCCTTTCCATTTTTGTTGTTGTCAGTATCTCACCCCCCATTGTATACTCTTCCCCGGGTTTTTGTTTCCCAGGTGCATTACTTTGCACTTCTTTGTGTTGAATCTAAGCTACCATACATTTGACCATTCCTGCAACCTTGCCATGTCCCTTTTCACCCTTTCCACCCCACCTTGCATATCAACGCTGTTGCAGATCTTTGTGTCATCTGCAAAAAGACATACTTTCCATTCCAGTAACTTTGCAATGTCACTTTTAAAGACATTAAAAAGGACTGGCTCCAGTACTGAACCCTGTGGTACCACCACTAGTAGCCCCTTTCTTCACTGTGGACTCCATTTACTACTACCCTCTGCGTCCTGTTGTCCAGCCAGTGTTTTACCCAGGCTACCACCCTGGGACCCACTCCCAGGCTGGCTAATTTGATTATCAATCTTTTGTGTGGGACTGTGTCAAATGCCTTGCTAAAGTCTATGTAGGTCGTGTTCACAGCCTCTCCTTGGTCTACTACTTTGGTCACCCAGTCAAAGTAATCAATTAGATTTGTCTGACATGAACTTCCTGCTGCGAATCCATGCTGCCTTGGGTCCTGTACCCCACTGGCCTCTACGTACTCAACAATTCTTTCCTTCAGAAGTGATTCCATCATTTTCCCTACCACTGAGGTCAAACTGACAGGTCTGTAGTTTCCTGCCTCTGCCTTGCTCCCACTTTTGTGAAGGGGAATCATATCCAAGAACATGGTTCATTACTTGTAAATGGTGATACACATACACTGTCTTATGGTACACTCACACCTACATTGCTTTTATTATTCATCTGCAATACATTACCTCCCTCCCTCTCCATAGACATATCCGCATATATATTCAACTCATACTGTACCTATATAAGAACCATGTATGTATACTACACACTATGTTCTCTTCCCAATACTACAGTAACACAACCACATATGTACAAATGTGCATTTAACATTGTGTGCATAGCCAGTAGATATTGCAGTGTAAATAAATACAAGATTATCAAATGCATTAGGTGAGATTTTCAAACACCTGCATCCATTTTTTGAATGTGGGTGCCTTACACCTGCCCAGACTGTTAGACCACCTAAAAGGTGGGCTAACTTCCAAGATCAATTGCAGTGAATTACGTTCTGAAAATGTTGCATACATCTAAATTTGCTGCACGTTTTTTTTTTTTGCTGTAAAAAGTGGCACGTGTTGTAAATGTGTCAGGGAGCTTGAAAATTGGCTGTAACTATGTAGACGCATTTGTGGGGGTGTAGCATGTATCTGAAATATGGATGTGAGTACTGTGCCCCCACTTCTGAAAATCCCAACCATTATCTTCATTATACCCGATACTATTTATTACATAATGAAACACAAAGGCAGGATCATAGAAATCTGGTGTCAGAAAAGGACCTTTTGGGCTTATCGAGTCTGCCCCTTACCCCCCTCTCTACTTGCCCCCCTTGTCCAGAGATTTCATACTCCACCAACTGGTCAACCCTTTGTGTCTGTCCCATGCCCTCTTGAATCCCTTCACCATTTTGTCCCTCACCACCTCTTCTGGCAGACTATTCCGGGGCTCTACCACCCACTCAGTAAAGTAACGCACCCTCACATTGCCCCTAAACCTTCCTCCTTCTACTCTTAGACTATGACCCCTAGCTCTAGCATTTACTTTTCTTGTGAATAAGCTCCCCCTATCTTATTTATCCCCTTCACGTACTTAAACATTTCTATCATGTCTCCCTTCTAGTCTCCAGTGGGTACAGATCCAACTCCCTCAACCTCTCCTCATAAGGCTTCCCATGCAAACCATGCACCATCTTGGTTGCCCTTCTCTGAACCCTTTCAATCCCATTTATGTTTTTGTGTAGGTGAGGTCTCCAGAATTGGACCCCATGCCCCAGGTGAGGCCTCACCATGGATTTGTAAAGCGGTGTCAGCACCTCCATCCTTCTGCTTGTTATACCCCTCCCTATGCACGCCAGCATTCTGTTTGCTTTGCCCACCTCCTTGCTGCATTGGGTCCCCACCTTAAGATTATCTGAAATTATAATCGCCGGATCCCTCTCCTGCTCAGATGCCTTAATTTCATCCTCTCCCCCCGTGTGTAAATGGCTTGCAGGTTATTACGCCCCATGTGCATTACTGTACACTTTTTGGCATTGAATTTCAGCTGCCAAGTTTCCGACCACCCCTCCAAAATCCTTAGATCTTCCCTCATAGCCACCCCTCCCAGGGTGTTCACCCTACTGCAGATCTTTGTATCATCTGCAAATAGGCAGCCCTTCCCCTGCAGACCCTCTGCTATGTTACTGATATATATATTAAACAGGATGAGTCCCAGCGCTGACCCCTGGGGCACCCTGCTCATCACCCCTTCTTCCGTGGAATGAACCCCATTTACCACCACCTTTTGGCTTCTGTCCTTCAGCCAGCTCTCCACCCACCTTGTTGTTTTCTGTCCCACCCCCAAACTTTCCAGTTTATTTACCAGCCTTCTATAGAGGACAGTGTTGAAGGCCTTCCAGAAGTCCAGCAAGGCCATGTCCACTGCCCCTCCCTGATCAACCACCCTTGTCACCGAATTGAAAAACTCGATTAGGTTTGTCTGGCATGACCTCCCTTGTGTGAAGCCATGCTGTGTGTCATCCTGTAGCCCACTTTCTACAAGGTAGCTGACCACCCTTTCTTTTAATAGTGCCTCCATCACCTTACCCACCACCGAGGTGAGGCTGACTGGATGATAATTACTCACCTACTGCCTGCTGCCACTCTTATGAAGTGGCACCACGTCTGCCCTCTTCCAGTCTTTAGGTACCCACCCTGTATCCAAGGACAAGTTAAACAACCTTGCCAGAGGTGCTGCCAGCTCCTCCCTTAGTTCACGGAGTACCCTAGGATGCAGGGCATCTGGACCCATTGCCTTGTCCACCCTCAACCTACCTAATTTCTCTCTTACTCTATCCTCACTGAACAGGCTAGGATCCACCCCATGTTATTCCTTCCCCTCTCCCTTAACACCGGTCCTCTTCCTTTAACTTCCACCATGAAGACCGAGCAGAAGTACCTATTCAGCACCTTCGTATGTTCATATGTTCATATTCAGCACCTCCACCTTCTGGAAATCCCCCTCCACTTGCACTCCTGCTTCACCCTTACTATCCTCTGCCTTGCCTTCCTCTTCTCTCCTACACACCAAAAAAAAGTTTTATCTCTCATTTTGGCCTGCCTAGCAATTCTCTCCTCTGTTTCTGCTTTTGCCTTCCTAATCTTCTGCCCTGCCACCCTCAGCTTCTCCCTGTACATTTCCCTGTCTTCTTTCCTCTGTGTCCTCTTATATGCTCTGAACACCCTTATTCTTTCCCCAATTGCCCCCCTCACTTCCCTGGTGAACCAGAGTGGCCTCTTTCTTTTTCTGTTCTTCCTCACCTTCCTTATCAGTGGCTTTCAGTAATCCCCCTTAATTGAATTCCATAATTCCTCCACTTCCCTATTTTCTCCTTCCCCACCACTTTATTCCTGAATATCTTCCTCAGTTTGTCAGAAGTCCAGGACCTTTGTGGTGGTCCCATTTGCTTCCTTCCCCATCCTTACCTGAAGCTCACAGTAGTGTGGTCACTTGCACCTAGTCTGTCCCCCACCTCAAATCCTTCCACACTATCCCCATCGGTGAGGACCACATTCAGTATGTTGCCACCCTTAGTGGGATCCTTAACCAGCTGTTGCAGGAAAGCTCCCTGGAAGGATTTGAGGATTTCTCTGCTCTTGGCTGATTTAGCTGATGGGATATCCCAGTCAAAATGGGCTCTATCCCCACGCCAGGCACTTGATTTAAAATCCTAATACTGACACTGTAGTGCAGCATGAGAGGGGTGCTGCACTCCTGAGGTGCCGTCTTTCAGATGAGACGTTAAACTGAGGTCCCAGTTGCCTGTTCTGGTGGTAGTTCAGGTGGATGTTAAAGATCCCATGGCACTTCTCGAAAAGAGTAGGATAATTTTCCTGGTGCCCCGGCCACATTTCCCCCATTCACTGAAAAATACCACCAACAGCTTAATCTGGTTCAAGGTCAGTTGGCATTCATCTGTACACCCCTTCCCGGGTTGTGCCTGAAAATAGGAAGAATTTGTCTAGTGCACTTACCCAGTCAGCAAAAACTAAATAAATAAACATCTGGGAGGTTAAGGTCACCCACTAGCAGACTCTCCTGCTTGAGTGCCATCCATCAAACCACCTGAAACAGCTGCCTATCCACTTCCTCCCCCTTCGTTGGAGGTCTGTAAATCACTCCCAGCCATACTGATGCCCCAGACTGTTTTTCTAGCGTGACCCATAAGATCTCTGCCTCCCCTAGTTCCTCGTGCCCTTCAGTAACTTTAATGTCATCCCTAATGTAGAATGCAACCCCTCCCCCTTTCTACCTGCCCTGTCCTTCCTAAAAAGCCTGTAACCTGGGATACTTACTTCCCATGTCTGATGCTCAGACCATCAGGTCTCAGTTACAGCCACAATGTCCAGGCCCTCCTCCACCATTACGGCCTCTAAGTCCACCATTTTGTTCCCCAAGCTCCTGGCATTTGCATATAATCCTTTCCGCCATATACCACCCCCCCCCCCGCCATCTCTTCCTACCATACCTGACCCCTTACCTGCTCCCTTATGTAGGGGAGTGCTAGCTAGTCCATTCTCTCTTCCTGTCAATCTCTCCCCTTCCTGGCCTTGTACTCCCCTTACCAGTTTAAACCCCTTAAGACCTTATCTACATAACCTTGTAGACCCCCCTCAGCACTCTTGCCCCCCTCTCACTGAGATGTAGTCTATTCTTCCAATATAAGTCATCATCCTCCCAGGTGTCTCCCCACTCACCTATACAGGTGCACCCTTCCTTCTGGCACCATTCCCTGAGCCATTCATTTATCTCCCTAATTCTTTGCTGTCTAACAGTACTGGCACAGGGGACTGGCAAGACTTCTGAGAACACCAAGGATCTCGCCTCTTCCCTGCCTGTACTACTACTGCTCACAAACTCTATTTTTAACTGGCACAGTTTTTATGAGTTTGTAGACTGTCTCATCAGGGTGCCCGAAAAGGGATGACAGTAAGTAATTCCAGTGGCACAATTCCTTGTTGTACTGTCACATTAACTAGCATACCTTTTTGTTGGAACCAATGACTAGTAAATGGTTTGTGCAAAAACTACTATTCCATTTAATGCCACATAAATAAATCCAAACAGCAGACATGTAAAAAGTAAAATGTTAGGACTTAAAAGGACCACTCACTGCATTGCTTATTTGAGCAAACGTATCATGCCTTACTTATCCCAGATCTGCAAGAATAACCTAGTACCCTAGTACGTCTGTTAACAAAGGTACCACTTAGCATGAGCAATCAATTGTGGAATGCTGTGTTGAAAATTGTTTTGACCAGTTAATAACAGAGCCCTCTCAAAACAACAATATATTAGATCTAATTCTTAAAATATTAGTGATAATTTCACAAGAATCAAGGTGATTAATCCACTGGGCAGCAGTGATAATATGGTTCTGTGTCATCTGTCTATTACCAGGGACGCAACAGTAAGATCTACCATTATTAGAGACTATAATTTGGCTAATTTTGATGCCATTATTAATTCCCTAGGGAGCATAGAATGGAGTAGTGTACTTAGTGGCCTTTCTACCGACACTGCATGGAATAAGTTTAAAGAAATTTTAAGACAAATAGAATCAGGTTATGTTCCAATAAAGACTAAATATAACAACAAAGGAAGATTACCTATATGGTTTAATGCTAGTGTAAGAAAACGGAGCAGGATTAAGCAAAAAGCATTTAAAAAACTTAAAAAGAATCACTCTTTCACCAATCTACTTGCCATTAAAAAATCACTTGGCGCACTGAAAAGTCTCATTAAAAGGGCTAAATCAAACACGGAATATAAAATTACTCCTCAGTAATAATCCAAAATGATTGCATTCATACATCAACACTTGCCCAAGGACATTTATACGAACTATAGGACCACTCTATACTAACAATACTTTATTGAATGATGATCAATCAATGGCTGACAGCTTTAATGATTACTTCTGTTCTGTTTTTCCCCCTAAAGTGGATACTGTATTGCCTAGTGGCAATAATGTGAATAATATCGACCATATAACACAACAGGAGGTTTTTCTAGAACTAAGCAAATTAAACTGTAATTCGAGCCCAGAACCGGATAATATTAGCCCTAAGTTATTGAGATGTATAGCACATGTTTTATCTTATCCTTTGTCCATGATCTACAACTCATCACTAAAAGAGGGTCACATTTCACAAGACTGGAGATCTGCTATTGTGGTCCCTATCTTTAAAAAGGGTGACAGAGGACAACTGGAGAATAATAGGCCTATTAGCCTGACCTCTCACTGCTGTAAGGTCATGAAAAAGTTAATTAAAAAACGTCTCGAGAATTTCCTACTCACCCGTAATCTGAATAATAATAACCAATATGGATTTACCAAGGGAAGGTCCTGTTGTACGAACTCGATCAACTTTTATAATAACATCAGCTTAAATCTTGATAATGATGTACCCTCAGATGTCATTTACCTGAACTTCTCAAAGGCCTTTGACAAAGTGCCTCATAATATAATCATTATTAAACTCAAGGATATGGGCATTGACTGTAGTATGATCCAATGGGTCAATGGTTCGCTCAATAATAGACAACAGTGTGTTTGCATTAGCAACACATTGTCTAGGCAAGGATGAGTTAGCAGTGGTATTCCACAGGGATTAGTACTGGCACCACTATTATTCAACCTTTTCATTTCAGATATGGGTAATGACCTGCAAAACAACATTATTAAATTTACTGATGATGAAAAATTGGGAGGTCAGGTCAGTTGTCTCTCTCAACATTTTACACAGGTGGAGGACCTGGGGAAAATTGAAGCCTGGTCCTAATGTAACAAATTACATTTAACATTAATAAATGTATGACCATGCATTTTGGATACAGAAAGCCAAAATATTCCCATATACTAAATCAAGCATTATTAAGAAGTTCTGACCATGGGTGTCCTCATAGACAACAAACTAAACTTTCCATCCCACTGTGCATCTGTATCAAAAACTACAATGGGTCTGATCTCTAGGATTAGGTGCTCCTTCACTACCCATACAGAGCAATGTATTATCCCATTATACATGAGCTATGTCCATCCTTATTTAGACTATGCTTCACAAATCTGGTTACCTTACTTGATCAAGGATATAAATACGGTGGAGCGAGTCCAAAGGTCAATCACAAAAATAGTCCCACTTAGAAATATGACATACCCTGAAAGGTTATCTAGTATTGGATTATATCTCCCCTATGCCAGGCATCAAAGAGGTGACCTTCTACTCCTACATAAGATACTACAGAGTAGGAAGCTTACGAATAGCCTAGGATTTGTTTACAGTAACACTATAAATATCACTAGATTTTATAATAGCAACCTAATAGTGCAGGACATTTTTTATATAGTAAGGGCTGCCAGGATTTGGAATAGATTACCAGTAAACATAATTAACATCAAGGATCCCAACTCCTTCAAGATTGCATTAGACAACCATTTTTATAATAAACATATACTGGTCTAAATTTTGACCCACAAGTGTGGGGGACATTCTTGATGGGCCTTGTGCCTTCTTATGTTCACAGTAAACCTAGTACCCCTACTGGCTATTGTACAAGAAGAGTGGAACCTCTGGACCAAATTTAACCTCTCAATGGCCTGTAAAATCACCAACATAAAAATTATTACTTCTCTTAAACTGCTACATTGCTCCTCCCAGCTCCCCATTTACATATCACTGGCATGGTTAAACAAAAAGGATGCTCTGACAGGGAAATTTCTGTGGGAGGACAAGCTCCCCCCACTACAGCTGGAATAAGTTAAGATCCCACTGGAAAAAGTGTCTGGAACCTATCACATTTCTTTGCCTACCATCTGGCCTTTGTCGGGGACAAACCACCAAGTGGTTTGAGGGGACTCCAACTAGACCCGCATGGCTGACTATGGAATGAGAGCTATATGGTGGTTGATCATTGACTTCTTTACCATATGAACCCCACCCCCCCATACCTAAAAACATGACCTACTATTCAGGTATCAACTAGGGTGTTGAGCCAGCTTGCCAGACTTACTAAACTGTCTCTTACTCCTTTCACACGGTCCCCCTATGGGGAAATTCTACCTTATGCATAGATCATAAGCCAATAATGAGTCCATCTGGAGGGCAACTGTAATTCACTTGGTCTGTGACCTGCTTACCTCAGGGGTATTGCTTCCCAGTTTTTTCAAGGGTCTGTGGTAGAGATGTTTTTACCCAGATGGGATTTCTGGAGGTTCCTGCAACTGTGAAGCTGACTGGCATCCAAACTAGGGAATTCATATTCCCTTCCTCTTCTGACCCCCGTCTCCACTTCAATTTTGGTGTCACAGTACTAAGGGAAAAGCCAGCAAAATTTATAGATTTATTATTGAAGCTATACCGGATCAGAAATTCAAAGGTTGTCAGCAGTAGGAGCAGGCTTTCAATGCCCAGATCTCAGAACAGACCTTGAGAGCCTGTTGCCACAAACTACAAGAAATACCCACCACACTGCTCAGCTATGATGCAGAATCCACACAAAAGTGAAGCAGACAAACAAGCATTCTGCACTCAGAAGCTCAGTTTAATTATGCTTTATTGCCATGACTTACACCATAAAGTGCAGGCAGTGTGTATCACCTGCAAAAAAACCAAAAACTGTGTGCATTCAGAGCTAAACGGCTCCTTCTTCAGGGGATAGAGTTAATTCAAAAGTGCACAACTATTCGTATAAGACATCAACCAATCACATGCCACCAATTTAAATATTTATAAAGTCTAACGCATATTAAAATATGCTGTTCATTCTCTCTTAAGGAAACTGAACAAATTAGCCAGTTACAGAGCAGAGTCAGATGCCCATACAAATTTAAATCACCAGCACAAACATGGCATTCACATATAACGAACACAATCACCTTACTAGATCTATCTTACACCTAGAACTTTGGTCACCTTGGAATGGCCTCCAGAGTTGGTAAGCCTGCAGGGGACCATCTCCTCTACCATGATATTGTGGATGGTAGCCATGGCCTCCATGGCTTGTAGGCCTCCAAAAGTCCCTCTACCACAACTGCTAAAGTTTTGTGGTGTCAAGGACTTCACAGATCTGAGTCATTTTGGATGATTGGAAGTATTTTAGTGCATTATCCACAGCCTATCCAAATAACTTGGAGCCTCAAAAAGGGGCATGTAGCAGGATGGTCCAGTAGTGTAGAGGGCAGAGGTGCCAAGGAGCACTTCACCTCTCCCATGCTGGTGACCTGAGTTTGGAAACAGGCTTGGAATGCCATGGGTCAGCCCGGGGGGGAGGGCTGGGAGAAGATTGAGCAGCCATCAGGTAGCTCTCCTCTCCCAGACTGGGGAGATTAGCCTTGACCCTGCCCTTGACTGCCACCAGGTGCAGGCTCAGTAGTAGTGTCAGACAAGTGGGGTGCTGGTGCTAGGCCAGGTGAGTGAAGCAGGGTCTTTACCAGTTCCAGCGAGCATGCGCAACTGTGTCTACCAGGACCCTGGGGACATAAGGGTAGAAAAGCATGGAAAATACTGTGTCCCCTCATTGCTGTATATGATGGCCCCCAGGGTAGCCCCCTCAGGGCCCAATGGCAGGAGAAGGTGGCAATGGGTGGGCAAATAGCTATATGAAAAAAAGGGGCATGTAGTAAAGCCTGTTACATATCAGTAGCAAGCGTGCTACTCTGAGCTAAGAATATCTCCTGAGGCAGATGCCAGAGGCAACAGACCTGGCAGTAACATCTGATGCATCATAAGCTGACTTTAATAGATGTTTCCTAGTATCCAGGCCAGCTGGTACAACAATAAGAAGTTTTAATTTTGCAGGACTATCAGGCAGAGTCTGAATAATAGTCATAACAGATTTACAGAGACTATTTTGATACTTAATCATGTAAGCCTGATAATTTGCAATGCAAAGCACCAACATGGCACAGGCATAAGTCCTCTTGTCCATCACATCTAATTTCCTTGATTCTTGGTTCAGAGCAAGGTGCTCATGTTTCTTGGAGCTGTAGAGTGATCATGAGCAGCCATGATTACCACAGAATCAATCTCAGGCTGGGAAGTGTAATAGGGCTTGGCAGATAGAGCAGGGCACTGTTCATCGGCCTTTTTGGGGACTGCAGGCAAGGTGCTATCCCTGTGCCAAACAGCAAAGGTAATATCCTCCAAAGCAGAGTAAACAGGAGGTACCACAACAGTGGGTGCTGCTGATACTTCTAAGAACTCCATTAAACTGTTCTTACTGAAACCTTCATCTTCACCCTCAAATCACATTACATTCTGAATTTGCTTGACTAAAGCTTGAAATGAGGCGTCTTCATGGGGGGGGGGACCTGGGGTTATAGACCCCAACGTCCTCAATTTAAGAATATATGGTAAAACTGGAAGGAAACCCCCTTCACAGGGGTCTTCCTCCCCTCCTTAATCCTTTAAATCTTCCTCCACGTCCAGGAGATCAGGATTATATTTCAGCTCACCTTCATCTGAATGACTATAGCACCTATTGATGGAGCCAGTGATGGAGGGTCGGCTGTACCGGCAATGCTGTAGGCCTGCCTTTAGGTCCTGTTGATGATGATGATACTAAAGGGAAAGGCTCTGTTGATGGTACTGGCACTGACACTGCCTGTACTGGGAACAGGTGTGCTTACATTTCTGAAAATGATGCCAGCATAGCCTGGGAGTAAATGACACCTGGTTGCAAGTTTGTGTCTGCCATTGCCATTGGGAGAAAAACCATAAATGGGGGCAGCATACCATCCCATAGTAGGTATGGCAGCTGCATAGCCAGACCCCAACCTTGATGCCTCAACAAAGGCTGGGGGGGGCTGTAGTCAATACCACCAAAGCAGATGACAACCAAGAGCAACCCTCCTTTCAATGGAGACCTCAGCCTTACCAGTGAAACATATTTGTCTCTAAGCTATGGAGGCTAGAAGAGGAGGGTTTTGATGAAGATTTTTCCTTTTCTTTGGATGTCATCCTCACCAACCTCAGTGGTGATAAGGTCCCCGACTGCCTGGGTGTTTCCTTTAATTTCCTGTGGTGAACAGTTGCGAGGGAGAAGATGGTTTGAAGTCAGTGGCAGTAGCTTGTGCTTCCATGGCCTTCATGGCAATGAACATTTCTAGAACCTTATTCTGGCATCTCCTTGTGGCCTGATTAAATCCTAGGTAGATCTTACAGGATCTCACATTGTGGGACAAGCCCAAACCACAAACACACACAGTGTGAGCATCATCCCTGTAGATCTTGTAATGACAGGAACAAAACCCAAATAAAAGTTCTTTTGATGGTGGCCTACAGGGACAATGTAGATTTAGAAAAACTTTTAACTTAGAAAACAAATATTTTTTTTCCAATTGTTTAACCAGGTGAGACACACTAAGCTGAAAGCTTGTTTACAGGTGCAACCTAGGAGCACAGGGAAGTTAAGTGACTTGCTCAGGGTCACACAGTATGCAAGTTGGGGCTGAGGGATTCAAACCCAGGCCTCCAGCTCAGAGCCTTAAACCACTGCGCTATACTACCTCCTAAATATCAAAGAGCTGACTGTATTATTTCTCTTCAGGTCCAATAAGTGGTCAATGGAGAAAGAGAGAACTCAGGAGCAAGGGAGACACACATGTTTTATAGTCGCCAACATTGCACATTATTGTGGGTGGCCCCCAGCTGACAAAAGTTTCCGAGTGGTCCTGACGCTGACAGCTTACAGTTGCAAAAATGTGGTCCAATGCAGATAATAGCCTCAATGAAAATCATTTTTTTCAAACTGCCCTACTGCTCTTCTTTTTTTATTTTTATTTTATTTATTCTAGCTATTTGTCAAGTTATGATGTCTATTACCCTGTTTCTCCCTGAAAGGTACACTGAGCAGCCTGGACTGGTCACGGAAGCAACAACATTTGTCTTGCTTTGCCTCAGTGTAGAAACAGCAGTGCATAAACAATGGCAAAAAAAATAGATAAAAAAAAGTGTGGGTCCAACATGATCAATGTACACTAGTGCCAGTATGCCAGATCTAAGCCTTCTCACTCAAAACAACCAGTGCATACAGTAGCATTCTTACACTGAAGACGATCCCTTGGGATCTGTTCCCTTTCCCACCACAACTTACTGTATATAAACAAACTCTGACAAGAGCTGAGAGGGCTGCAGCAGAGAAATTTTGGGTACAAATATTGAAAATTGCCAAAGTTATGAGACTTCGTTAGGAAATTGTAACATAGGCTCATAAATTTGTTGTTTTGTAATATTTTTATACCAAATTTTCAACATAGCCTTGTTATGACTCTTCCTCATGAAGAAGGGCAGAGAAAATGTTCAACACCTGGCCTAAAGGTGATTTCATGCAAGGACCACAAAATCACCTTTGAGGATGTGAAAAAACATTTTGGTCAGGATTTGAAAAATGACAGCTGTCACATTCATGAGGTGCTGTAAAGATGTGGCTATGTTGTAAATTTAGGGTAAAAATATTGAAACTTACCAAAGTTACAAGCCTGTGTTCCCAAAATTCAACATAGGCTCATAACTTTGCTGCTTAATATTTTTACACCAAATTTTCAGCATAGCCTTCTTATGACCCTACCTCATGAACAAGGGCAGAGAACATTTTCAACTCCTGCCTGAAAGGTAATTTCATGCAGTGTCCATGAAATCAAAAATACATTTTGGCCAGGATTTGAAAAATAACCGCTGTCACATTCATAAGGTGCTGTAAAGATATGGCTATGTTGTAAATTTAGGGTAAAAATACTGAAAATTACCAAAGTTATGAGCCTGCTTTTGCAAAATTCAACATAGGCTCATAACCTTGTTTTTTTAATATTTTTGCACTAATTTTTTCAACATAGCCTTCTTATAACCCCACCTCATGAGCAAGGGCAGAGAAAATGTTCAACTCCTGCCCAAAAGGTGATTTCACACAAGGACTGCTAAATCACCTTTCAGTACAGATTTGCCTAATGTCAATACAACTGTTCATGAGGCGGGGTCCTAAAAAAGGCATGTTGAAACTTTTGGCCAAAAAATTTGCAAAAATGGCCAAGTTATGCCACTAAGTTTAAAACACCATTGAAATACTGTACATTGAACTGCATACCTGTTTCTTCAGTTTGTGGTCCAGCTTTGAAGAGTGAAGACATGTCTGCAGTCCAAACAGGATTACAGCGTTGGACCCCCAAGGGTAAAAAAGGGCTTGGAGAGGCTGTGGGTTGGTGGGTGTTGAGTGGGAGGGTCAGGTGGGGGGACAGGAACAGCTGCAAAAGACATTGATGTATAGTTTTTTTTCAGGGTTAAAAAAAACAAACAAACAAGGATTGAGGATTGCACCCCCCAGTGAAACTGTTATGTTTCTGGGGGTATGAGTTGAGTGGGTGCTGAGAGGGAGGGTGGGTGGGGATATCTTTAATTAAAAAAAGAATCAGTGGTCACAGCAGAACACGGCACACTCCACTGTGTCCAAGATGGCCAACGCACTGTACTGTGCATGTACTAGTAGTCACATATGTGAAATACAGTTTGGCAGCCATCTTGGACACAGCTGAGTGTGTTGTGTTCTGCTGTGACCACTGACAGAGTAAAAATAGTGAAGTGTGACTGTCAATGGAAACAGCAAACAGAGTGCTTTACAGATGCGGAGGTGACTGTGGTGCAACTCCAACATGTTGTTCGGTCAGAAGGAATGTGGGAGTCCTTTTTTCATAGCAAGAGGTCTGCAGAGCTATGCCCACTGCCACCCTAAAAAATGGATGAATGGAGGGCAACTTGTTTTCAAAGTAAAAATTCAGGACAATGGAGGGAATTTCAGTACTGTCCAGGAAATTCAGGACAGGTGGTCACAATACTTTCATTATTGCATTTTTGGTAGCTTCTCTGTTTCTTTCTAGTCAGAAGTGTTCTGTCACAATGACTGCCCCCCAACTGCAACTTATTGATCTGTGTCTTGAGCATCCTGAGGACACCCACTATTCCTGTAGGCTCTGTTGCTGCCTCAACTGTTGCTGACTGGAAAATCTTAAGAGCACCTCAACCCAAATCTCTGCAGTAAGCATGGACACCAGCTGGAAGTGCTAAGAATGAGGTGATAACAACTCACACTGAGTCTTTATGGGGGTCCCCATCTTGCACTATGAGGTAATTGTACCTCTTGAAGATATGTTAATCACACAAGACCATCTGGAACACTGAGAGAGACTAGCTGGAGGACCACTGCTTGATAAGTAGTAAGTTTTTATTTTCTAATAATGTTAGTTTTACTGCATTTCTGGAGCTTCTGCTGCTGGTTTCTGTGGTTATTTTATTGGGGGAGTCAAGACTCCAGTGACACCACCAAAATCCACCTGTGGAAAGAGACACCATGTGAGCTGGAGACCCAGGCTGAGAGGAGTCGCAAAAAGCATAAATGTAAGAATAAGTACCTGCATGTTTTTGAGCCTATCCTTGAGCAAGATGATTCTATTTGTCTGCAGCTGCACCTGAGAATCTTCAGGGTGGGAAAATTACCATCCCATTTCATCAACACATAAGTGTCATGTCATTAATCCACCCTGAAATGTATTTTGGGGCACACTACCAAAATTACACTTATATGTTCATGAGGCTGAGTGGTAATATGTCCACCCCAAAAATTTGGGGTTAGTTTTGACCTACAAATGGCCATGTTATGGCTAATAAATAAAAAAAAGCATGAAAACAATTGTTTTTGTCATGCGTAAATAAAAAAAAAAAGGCAAAAATCATGGCCAACAGAACAGCTTCTGCTCATGCAAATAAAGTGTGCCACCAGGGTGTCCAAACCTGATTACCCTTAAGTGTAAACCCCCCTTCTTTTGTTTGGCCACAGGGCTGCCAAAGCCCAGTAGCCGATATTAATAATTACCACCCCCTTCTTTACTGGGATGATGGCCATTCTTTTTATTTATTTGGCCACTAGGCCACCTGGGCTCAGTGGCCATCCTTATAGTTAATGTGTCCACAGGGTTTCCCAAGCCACTGGAATCTTGATTGTGCTTTGGCATTCTATTCAGTAGAGTTCATGCAGGTTGTGTGGGGTTTGGGGAGTTAGGGGTAACAAAATCTCTATCATCAGATTTCTTTAGTTTTGATGTTTCAGAAACCCTAACTGATGCATTAGTATATTTTTTGTCATGAATATATGTGTGGATTTTAATAGGAGAGGCTATTTAATAAATACTGTATTGGGGTATTATCAGAAAAATTATATGTTCTGTGTATATATTTTCCCTCAGTGTCTTTATCACCCATATCGGAGACTACAACAGAGAGTTTAGGGATGGATTACACATGGGCTGTTATTACAATTTTTTGCCCTCCCTTTGTAACCCAGACTAAATCTTCCTCTCCTAGTATATTGTTTTCATTGTACAGCAAATAATCACAGAGCCCCTTTTCATCAATGTGAGGATGAGAATATGGTACTCTGGTATAACACATGTTTAAGCCTCCTATTCCAGGTACTGTAAGTAATGGAGTATTTAAATGTGATATACTGATGCTGATCAAATATCTCAACATTTGTTTTTCTTTTGCTCCCTTGCTATTTGTATCCATCACTAGAGGAGTTGTATGCTTTTGGTGTGCTTCATTTAAATCAATAAAATACACCGATCTGTCCAAAAACAAAATATCTAGTCAAATTATCAAGGCCGTTGCTGAAACAGTCTGTGGCAGACAAGAAAATCTGGGTAAATGAAGTATCCTGATCATGTTTATCCAACTTGATAAGCATGTTCCACTATCTGGCAAGCAGTGTCTCAATACACATAATACAAATAGTACAGATTTGCAAACACACACACACATTCCTTGAAAACCGCTCCTCGTATGGGTGACCAAGCCCAACAAAAGTAAATTAAAAGGGGTAAAATATAACAGAAAAAAAGAGTAAAGGAAAGGCAAAAAGCAGACCAATGTAAACTCAGCAATTTACAGCATTAATCAGAGATGTGAAGTGACAGATGTTTAATCATTAGATTTCACAGAACATCAACCAATGCATCAGAGGTCACAGTGTGGGAGAACCTAATACTTTAAAGTTAATGGAAATAACAGAAGTTTAGCCAATCCTAATGAACATAGGCATTTATGATAAATGATAACAGTAGTGAGAGAGGGATGGAGAGGTGTTTAGTCTGCACTGTACTTGATTACACAGCTTTGTTTGTTTAGGATCAGAGCTGTTTCTAGTTGTGCACTGCAGTTTCTGTTTAAAGTTGCACTGCAGTTCATCTAGATACTCTGTTCATCATGTCTCTGCATGGATCAAGTTGCTTTCTGAATTTGTCTTAATAGAAATCCATAAAAAAACCTGCAAGTAATTAATAGTTGCTATAGAAAGATTTATTTATTTAAAGTTGTTGACCGGGGGAGGCACACTAAGCCATAACTCATTTCCAGGTGCAACCCGATTGGGAGAGGGAAATGGAAGCTGTAACTACCACCTCTGCCAGGTGCTTTACCTTTGTCTGTAGCAGTTATAAATGTACAAACCCTCACTCCGACCAAAAACCACAGTAAAACCAGTGTTTTACATTGTAGCTAAAAACACACATAAAAAAAAATATTTTATTTTGTATGTTTACAAAATCTGAAGTGCTACCAACTAAATGGCATAGTGAATAATATGATTAGATGTCAGTGGGTTTGATTCTATGCCAAAATTTACTCTTGAAATGAGCCTCACATAAATACTGTGTGCTGAACTGGCCAACCTGCCTAGGAGGCAGAAACAAATCTTGTGTTTTTTCTGAGATCAGAGCTCGCTGCCTGGCACACAACATTAGAGATCAGTCTCGTCATCACTCAGTTCTCCCTGAACCTGAAACCAGAGTGGTCGGCCATCCACTATGTCTTAAGTGGCATATGAGAATAGAAGAGCATCATAGTAAAACATTCCTCCAGGGTTGATAATCAGCCAATTCATCAAGCTTGGAAACATTAAACTCCAACTGCAGGCATCATATATAATGCAAATTGCCCCAGCATTAACCTAGCGCTAGCCTCCAGTTCTCCTTCCTGAATGTGTACTGATGGCAGGCACGCAGACATTCATATATTACTTATGCCTTTTGACTCCTGAGAATGAGCAATAAATTCTGGAGTCTCCACAACTGAACATCAACACTGAAGCCTACAAAACAGTAAATGTGTGGCACAGTCTGATCATAAACAAACAAAGAAAAAAAATGGAAAATTTGTAATCCTTTCTGTTGTATTGTAGGAAGATACAGTGGTGTGAAAAAGTATTTGCCCCCTTCCTGATTTTCTCTATTGTTGCATATTTGTCACACTGGATGTTTTCAGGTCTTTAGACAAAATGTAATATTAGATAAAGGGAACCTGAGTGAACAAATAACACTTGTTTTTTTTTTTATTTCACTTATTTAATGAAAAAAAGTTAACCAACACCAATTGGCACTGTGTGAAAAAGTAATTGCCCCCTTACACTTAATAACTGGTTATGTCACATTTAGCTGCAATGACTGCAACCAAACACTTCCTATAATTCAATATCAGTCTTTCACATCGCTGTGGAGGAATTTTAACCCACTCTTCCTCGCAGAACTGCTTTAATTCAGTAACATTTGGTAGGTTTCGAGCATGAACTGCTCGTTTCAGGTCCTGCCACAGCATCTCTATTAGGTTTACTCTGGACTTTGACTAGGCCACTCCAAAACTTTAATTTTACTTCTTTTCACCATTCTGATGTGGACTTGCTTTTGTGTTTTGGATCATTGTCTTGCTGCATGACCCAACTACGCTTCAGCTTCAGCTGATGGAAGGATGACTGGACATTCTCCTTAAGAATTTTCTGGTACAGAGCAGAATTCATGGTTCCTCTAATTATGGCAAGTCATCCAGGTCCTTAGGCAGCAAAACATCCCCACACCATCACACTACCACCACCATGTTTGACTGTTGGTATGGTGTTCTTACTGTGGAATGCTGTGTTTGCTTTACGCGAGACATTATGGGATCCATGTTGTCCAAAAGTTCCACTTTGGACTCATCTGTCCATAGAACATTTTCCCAAAAGGCTTGTCGATCATCCAGGTGCTTCTTGGCAAATGAGATCTGACATTTATGTTCTTCTTGGTTAGCAGTGGTTTCCTTGCTACTCACATGAAGCCCATTTTGCCCAGTCTCTTTCTGATTGTGGAGTCATGAACTCTGACCTTAGCTGAGGCAAGAGAAGCCTGCAGTTCTTTGGATGTTGTTTTAGGATCCTTTGAGACTTCTTGGATGATTTTACACTGCGCCCTTGGAGTAATTTTGGCAGGCCGCCCACTCCTGGGAAGGTTCACTACTGTTCCAAGTGTTCTCCATTTGGAGATTATGGCTCACTGTGGTTCTATGGAGTTCCAGAGCCTTAGAAATAGCTTTGTAACCCTTTCCAGCCTGATAGAGGGCAACAAAATGTTTTCTGATCTTTTCAGGAACTTCCTTTGATCATGGCATAATGTGCTTGTTGAATCTTTGTGCTGGCAATGTGACTCTGATGGTAGGGCCAAAATAAGTGAGGTTTATATTGAGCAGGGCTGGCTGTAATCAAGCCTGGCTGTGTTCAATCAGCTGACTCTAATTATCCCTTTAATTGGGTTGATTTAACTAGGGGCAATTACTTTTTCACACAGTGCCAGTTGGTGTTGGTTAACTTTTTCATTAAATAAATGAAATAAGTAAAAAAAAAAAGTGTTATTTGTCCACTCAGGTTCCCTTTATCTAATATTATATTTTGTCTAAAGACCTGAAAACATCCAGTGTGACAAATATGCAATAATAGAGAAAATCAGGAAGGGGGCAAATACTTTTTCACGCCACTGTATATGAAGATGTTGATCAAACCCTTTAGTGTACAGCACAGCGCATTAAACCCACATGACCATAAGAATGTACAGTGTACGTTCTATCGGAAATGACACCAGGACACCGGAGCCCCAACATCATTCCTTGCAGTGACCCACAGGATCACAAGATGAGGCCTTCATCTCACAATCCCATGGACCCCAGAGTAAATCAGATGTCATGTGACTGCAGAAGTCATTGCAATCACAAGCAATGTCTGCTTTCACTTTGTCTGTCCTGCTACATATGTGCTTTGTGAAGATACAGAAGCAGGGCAGATGGAGGAGTTTAGGAGCTGGATTTTTATAAAGGATGCATCTTTTTTGGAGTACAACTTGTTTGTTTTGTTTGCTTGAATTTTGATAACAAGATAGGCCTTCCGAGACAGACAAGTCCCTTTTTCAGGGGCGTCCCAGGGAGCAAAGATGCTACCACAAGTTGATACATTATACATATGGGTAACATATTAAACATATTAACATATTAACAGCAGGAGGTAAAAACATAGGAGTACAACTATAATCAGAGGCCAGAGATGAATATATATACAAATTTACAGTATATATACACAAGATATACTGTAAAGTGAGCAGAAAGTCAAGTCATTCAGTAGCAGGATGATGATTCCAGTGCAGTTCCAGAGGGATCCTCTGTCGACATTCCTAGGGTAGGCTTGTATCGGTCCTGCGTGAATAATCCTTAGAGTAGGCTTGGGACCTGTTGTTCTGGTCCAGGTGAACTAGCCAGTAGGAGTAGCAGCATACATAAAATACATAGTACAGTAAATTCCATGTTTACAGAAATGTAAATGAGTGGTAAGGGTGGGGGATGGGATTTTGGGAGAGGATAGGAAGGTCAGAGATGGCTTGGGAGAGGAGGGAGCACAGAGGTAAGAGAAAGGGACTAGGAGAAAGATTTGACAGCCAGAGTGGGCAGGTGGAGGGGGTGCACAGAGGTGAAGCAGGTTAAGTGCAATTGCCGCTACAGACTGAAGAGGGAAAGAAGACTTCCTTAAAACTTTTCTTAAACAGGAGAAGAGATGTACAAAAGATTAAACTCCAGTGGAGAGTATTCCATATTTGTGGTGCGGAGAAAGTGAAGGACTGTTTGCCAACAGCTAGGCGAACTTTGGGAAGGTTCAGCTAAGGGAGGTGGGAGTGACAGAGGGTCCTGGGGAAGGATTTCAGAGTGAGTTTGCCAGAGAGGATGGGTGGAGAAGGGAGGTGTATAAGTTTAAAGGTGGCACATAACACAGGGAAATTCATTTTGTGGGGTTGAAAGATGGACAGCCTAGGGACTTAAGGATGTCACAGTGATGAGCCTGGGCGGGTGTTGCAGCAGCAAAGTGAGCTACCCTGTGGTAGGCCTGTGGAATTCCTGAGTGAATTATGGGTGCACCATAGAATAAACCAGGGAGAAGGGTAGCCGAGGTGATGGTCTTTCTTTTTTTTTTTTAATTGTTTAACCAGGTGAGACACACTAAGCTGAAAGCTTGTCTTCAGGTGCAACCTGGGAGCACAGGGAAGTTAAGTGACTTGCTCAGGGTCACACAGTATGCAAGTGGGGGCTGTGGGATTCAAACCCAGGTCTCCAGATTTGCAGCTCAGAGCCTTAAACCACTGCGCTATACTGCCTCCCTCCTTTCTAGAACAAGGAGTAAGGTAGAGGACAGTGTGATGGAGTAGGCCAAACTTCTGGTAGATGGTTTTAATAACGTTGTTTACATGTGTGTTGAAAGATAAATGTTCATCGAGAGTCATACCCAGGTATTTAAATGAGCCCACCCTTTCCAGAGGCAGGTCTGAGGATGTGTTAATAACCAGGGGAGGCTGGGAGGTTGAGTCAAAGGAGGTATGATGGAACAGCATGGATTTAGTTTTCTATGTGTTCAGGACCAACAGGTTCATTTTGAACCATGATTCCAGTCATTGGAAGTCATTTTCTAGGTCAGATTGAATAGCGGATACGTCTGTGCTGTGCCGGTATAGTATGGCACTGCCTGTGTAGAGCTGGATCGAAGGCCCCCACACACACACATAGTTGAGAGGTAAGTCATGGATAAAGATCAGAAAAGTAAAGGCCCAAGGACAGAACCTTGGGGGACCCTGTCCATGATAAGAGAAATAGGGGAGATGGCGCCTGCCCACTTGATGCATTGGAAGCAGTTGGATAGATAGTTAGAGATCCATAAGAGGGAATTGGAGTCAAGGCCTAAGGACTGTAATTTGGAGATGAGGAGAGAATGGTTAATAAGGTCAAAAGCCTTTGTAATGTCAATGAAGACTGCCCTCATGGCACTTCCTTGATCCGTGGCCTGGAAAATATCTGAGGTGACTCTCAAGAGAGCAGTTTCAGTCCCGAGGGACTTCCTGAAGCCATGTTGGTGTATAGTAAGGGCGTTTGTCTGTTCAAGGAAATAGTATAGCTGATTATACAGGAGTCTGAATTGGATTTTTGTGATAGGACACAGAATGGATATGGGTCTGTAGTTTTCAGTGAGGCTGGTTGGGCCAGTTTTGTGCATGGGAACAACTGTGGTGGTTTTAGATTTGTCCAGAATGCAGTGTGTGAGGAAGGATCAATTAATCAGCTGAGCAATCAGAAGAGCCGGCATAGGTGCACCGATCCTAAGGAATCTGGGAGGCAGGGTGTCAAAGTCAGGGGAACTATTTGGGTTGAGTCCTATTAGAAGCTTAAAGACTCCCTTGCATGAGGTAAGTTTTATATGAAAGAGGGGGCAGTGGGCTTCGGTGGGGGTTGGTTGCAGAGCAGGGCAGGTATCTGGGAGACTTGATTTGTAAGTGTCAAGGTCTGTGAAGAATAAATTTATCCCTGCAGCGATTTCAGTGGGTGCAGATAGTTCAGAGCCCTTTGAGATCATGTTCTGAGGGGGTTTTCATTCATTACCCTTAAGGAGTGCATTAATATGCATCCAGAAGCGTTTAGGGTCGCCAAGGTTACTTGTTTGCTGGAACTGTAGAAAGTTCCACTTGGATTTGGTTATTCTAGTTTTACAGGTGTTCCACAACTGTCGGTAGGAGGGCTAGTCTGTATGGAGTCCTGATTTTTTATAGGATCACCATGCCTTATCTCTAGACCGCATTAGGAGCCGCAGTTCCTGGGAGAGCCACGGGGAATGGATTTCTTTGGTTCTTCTCAACTTGAGGTGGGCATGAAACATAGAAATATAGAAGTTGATGGCAGATAAGGACCGCAAGGCCCATCTGGTCTGCCCATGTCTTTTCTACCTTATAAATGTGCCATTATCCTTTGCTGTCAGTGGCCTATCTATTGATATTCATCTGAATTGCTCCCTTATGCCTATCCCATGCCTGTTTGAAACCCTGCACTGTATTCATAGCCACCACTTCCTGAGGTAGGCCGTTCCATGCATCCACCACCCTTTCTGTGAAAAAGAACTTCCTCACATTACCCCTTAATCTAACTCCCTCTAATTTCATGCTGTGTCCTCTTGTCCTGCTATTTTTCTTACATTGAAACATGTTAGACTCTTTCACCTTGTTAATGCCCTTAAGGTGTTTTGAATGTTTTTGATCATATCACCTCTCTCCCTCCTTTGCACTAGGGTATACATATTGAGCTCCATTAATCTGTTCTCATATGTCTTCTGATGCAGTCCCTGCACCATTTTGGTTGCCCTTCTCTGGACTGCCTCAATTTGGTTAATGTCCTTGTGAAGGTGTGGCCTCCAGTACTGCATGCAGTACTCCAGATGGGGCCTAACCAGTGTCTTGTAAAGAGGGATTATTACCTCCCTCTTCTGACTTGTGATACCCCTACTAATACACCCTAACATCCCCCTAGCCTTACCTACTGCTTTAGAGGTCTGCTTGGAGGATTTCAGGTCATCGGTGATGATGACGTCCAAGTCTCTTTCTTCCTTTGTGACTGCCAGTAACTCCCCTCCTAGCCTATAGGTGGCTTCAGGGTTTCTCTTCCCTATATGCATGATCTTGCACTTCTTTGCATTAAATCCTAGTTGCCACTCTTCTGACCCTTTTGCTAGTTTATCCAGATCTCTTTTCATTCTGCCTACCCCATCTGGATCTTCTACTCTGTTGCAGAACTTGGTGTCATCTGCGAACAGACAAGTCTTACCCGCTAGTCCATCTGCAATGTCACTGATGAAGATATTGAATAGGACTGGCCCCCGGACTGATCCCTGAGGTACCCCACTTGTGATGTGCATCTCTTCTGACTGCGTACCATTTACCACCATTCTCTGTTTTCTGCCTGTCAACCAGTTTGCCACCCAGTTGACCAACTTCTGACCCACCCTGAGCCTACCCAGCTTGTTTATCAATCTTCTATGTGAAACAGTGTTGAAAGCTTTGCTGAAGTCAAGGTAGGTGACATCAACTGTTCCCCCTTGGTCCACCACTCTGGTTACCCAGTCAAAGAAATCTAGGAGATTAGTTTGACAGAACCTTTCTTTTGTAAACCCATGCTGTCTTGGATCCTGTGCCCCTATGGATTCCAGGTGTTGCACTATCCTTTCCTTAAGGAGTGCCTCCATAATCTTGCCCACTACTGAGGTAAGACTGACTGGTCTGTAGTTCCCTGCCTCCTCCCTGCTACCACTTTTGTGGAGCAGGATCACATGAGCCCTTCTCCAGTCATCTGGGACCTCTCCCGTGCTCAGAGAGGGTCAAGGATGGAGGTAAACATGTCAATTAAGTATTCTAGGGCCTGATTTATGTCAGAGAGGGAGGTGATAGGGGTCCAGTCAGTGGAGAAGAGGCTATGCAGTAAGTAGGTGTTGAAGTTTGTTAGGTCTCTGGATTTGAAGGTTTTAGGCGGTGGGTGGGAAAAGTTATTTTTCCAGATACAGAAGGTCAGGGAGTGATCACTTAGCACATCTGGGAGGACTCCCGCAGCCCTGATATAGGTTCTGTTATTAATCAACATCCAATCAAGAAGGGTGTGATTTCCTGACTTCATATTAAGTCTAGTTGGTTGGTCAATTAGTTGTTCCAACTTGGCATCAGATATGGCTGACTGATAGTGGGTATTTTTTGGGCCAAGCCAATCAAGATTGAAATCATTGTAGAGTATGGTGTCACTGTGGTGGAGGGTGTCTAGGCTGCTAAAAAGTTCAACAAAGGAGGTGAATGCAAGTTTAAGGGGCAGGTAGATGCATCCAATGGTCAACTGTTTGATTTTGCCGAGGATGATTGAGATAAATAGGTGGTCAATGTCCAGGTTGGTGTTTAAGTCAGGTAGTTCATTGACTACCAGCCCTACCCTTGTGTATATAAGTATCCCCCCTTCTTTCTTACTGTGTCTGTCCTGACGACAGGAGGAGTAACCTGGTAGAGCAACTTCATAAGATTGTATAGATGGTTTTAATAACCAGGACTCCATTAAGGGGAGAACATCAGGCTTATAGTGCTAGGTCCAGCTTTCAAGTTCTGCTATTTTGCATCTAATGCTTTGAATGTGGGCTGTCTTAAGTCCTTTTATCTCTGATCAGTTTGGATAGAGAGATTGTGGGTTGAGCTGAATTCATTGTGCAAGGTCCTGGATTTAATTCAATGTCACCGGAAAGCAGGAGTAAACAAAGCTGGGAGTGAATAGTAGGTGGGCGCATAAATGGATACTTATGCACATTCCAGGGCCGGTGCACATGCAAAATTGTTTTTGCATGCTGGGCAAAGACAATAAATATGGGGTGATGGGTTGGTTTGTTTGTGGTATGAGGTAGGTCATGCTGGGGAGGTAAGAGAGAGGTTGCAAAGGAGAACGGTAGAGCAGGATGCCAGGGTTTGTTGGTTAAGTTATAATGGAGACATGCCAGGAAGGAGTATAGCAATAGAACTCTTTTTGTCATCAGAAGGTGCATGTTGTCCAATTTATTATGGACAGACTTTGAGAGGACAGGGGGAATGCCACTAGGGATAAATAGCCTTGGCAGTGTGAGAGAGAGAGAGAGAGAGAGAGAGAGAGAGAGAGAGAGTCAAGCTAACACTAAAGCAAGTAGTGAGGACCCAGAGTAGGATCTAAACGTGGGACAGAGAAATTCTTACAAAAGGTGCCAACATGTCTTGTAGTTTTGTCCTCAAAACTGTAGGAGATAAGAGTCAGAGAACGAGTGAGACTTTGAATTTAATCCTTCTCAAAGAGAAAGGGAGATCACAATTTTAAAAGCACGGAGCCCTATGGTATGGCCTACTATCACGTAATAGGTTAGGACAGTTAAAAGCCTTGTGAAGCCCTATGAGCCTTTGTGGCATTCATGATAAAAAGTTAGACCACGCTTTCTATAGCCTTGACAAGAAGTTAGACCACACTTTCTGTAGTCTAACAGTTGTGCCACAAGCAGTGAAATTGCACTGCAAACATGACACATCTCTGAAAATCCATAACTACAGCTCTGCGGCAGTTGGAATTCTAAAGTGTTAAATGTTGATAAATACAATAAACCAAGGGTCATTTCTACTGGATTTTTTTTATGTTGGCTTGCGCACATGCGCAAGCAACATCTTGTGATAGTAGCACATTTCATAGGTGTGTCAGCGGTGTGGCAAATGCAGGGGATGCTTTAGTGGGTGCGTCCCTCATCCACCAATCAGTGAGCATGCTGGCAATGACAGCAGCTTCAAAGAGAGCCAAGGACTTGAAATGAATCTGACAGTTTTATCATTGCAGTGGCACCTCCCCCCCTCGCAACATCATCGGCTCCTGCCGTGCGCCAAGCACTCTGTTTCCAGGCCTTGCTCTGCAAGAGCAACTTGTTTGTTCACTGTGCCTTTCCTAATGAAACATTTCAATAAATAAATCAGCCCCTGTACTGACACCTGCTGCACACTCCCCGGAAAGCCGGCATCAGGGCTCCCAATCCCCAAGTCGGCATGTATCCCCGCACACACACTGTGGCACACTGGGAGCCCACTCTAGTGTGCCCAGATAATTTTTTTATATATTTATTTTTCCGACACTGGGATGCCCACTCCCGGTGTCAGATGCCCCTCCCTCCCTAAGCTCACTGTCTTTGCTGATGGGGGTGCCAAATCCCCATCAGCATCATGTTTCTTCTCCCCCCCAAGCTCACTTTCTTTGCTGATGGGTGTACCCAATACCTGTCGGCATCATGCCCCCCCTAAAAAACTCATATGGCACACTGGGAGCCCACCCCAATGTGCCCAAAAGTTGGGGTTTTTTTGTCTGTTTTTTTTGAACCTGTAAATTAAGAAAACCATCCCCCGACATTTTTTTTAATCTGCAAAAAAGAAAACGGTCCCTAGTAGTCTCTTCACTGCCCCTTCCCATCCCCATCCTCCCACTGACCACCCACCTACCCGCACCCCCCATTACCCCATACTTATCGCCAGAGGTCGAGAGTAGCAATATTCTGCAGAGAGGGACATGTCTGCAGTGCACTCTTCAAAGCTGACCGGCAAATTAAAGAATCAAAGGTCAGCATATATAATGGCTGTCAATGGGAGTTTCAACTTATGTTGCTATCTCAGCCATTTTTAGGAATTTTGGCCTCAAATTTTCAACATGGGGTGCTTGGGACCCCACCTCATGAACTTGTCGCAGTCATTTCATTACTCAATCCCTAATGGTGATTTCGCAGTCACCATGCAGAATCACCTTTTGGGACTGACTAACGAAATGACAGTGCAACTGTTCATGAGGTGTGGTCCCAAAAAGGCCATGTTGCAAAGCTGGTGAAAAAATTCCAGAAAATGACTGCATCATGAGTGTGTGTTGCGCAGTTTCTACGCACTCTCATAACTTTGCCAGTTTTTAATATTTTCACTCCAGATGTTCACACTGCCTTTCTTTCACACATCCTTATGAACAGTACAGCTGTTATTGTTCACATCCTGCCTGAAGCATGTTTTCGCACCTGTTGCGCAGAATGGCATAGTCGCTGTGGGAAATCAACTATTGTGACAGATTAACAAAATCACAGTGCCGCTGTTCATGAGGGGAGGTCCCAAAATGCCCATGTTGACAATTTGGTGAAAAATTCCAACAACTGCTTGCGTTACAGCGTGTGTTGTGCGGTTTCTATGCACGCTTGTAACTTCGCCAATTTTTCATATTTTCACTCCAGATTTTCAGCATTGCCATTTTTTCACACCTCCTCATGAACAGTACTGCTGTCATTTTTCACATCCTGTCCAAAATGTGTTTTCGCACTTGTAGCGCCGAATCACGCTGTCGCTGTGTGAAATCACCTTTTGGGACTGAGTAATGAAATTATGATGCCACTGTTCATGAGGTGGGGTCCCAAAAATTGCCAGCATTTAAGCAAGAGACCTGGTCTGGAAAGCATTTAAGAAATCCGGCTTACCCCAAACTCATCTAAAGTACCATGTCCTGTGCTACTCATGCACTAGGCTAATCCACCGGGCTAAAGCCAAATATTTTAACACCACCTTTCACACAAACATAAACCATCCTGCTAAATTCTGGAAGGTCCTTAAATCACTTCTTACTACCCCCATCCTAGCCACCAACACCTACCCTAAACAAAGGCGGAGCCATGGTTGCTGACCCTCCAACTGTAGCAGCTGCTTTCAACTCCTTCTTCATTACTTGCACCGCCTCACTGCTATCCTCTCTCCAATCCCCCCACCCCTTCCCCCATACTCGACCAAGACCCACCACCCACCTACTCCTTCTTCTTCCACCCTATTACACCACTAGAGGTGTACAATGCCTTCCTTACTCTTAGTCTGGCCAAGGACAGATGCCCCTCTGTCCTTGACACCAAAATGTTGTACCTATTGGACCCTGTCATTGCCACGCTCCTGGCAGCATTCTTCAACCTATCCTTCTCCCTAGCATCGATACCAGCCAAATGGAAGCAGGCCACAGTCATCCCACTCCACAAAGGGGGTGATCCCTCTGCCCCTGGAAACTACTGCCACATTTTCTTCCTTCCCATATTGTCTAAGCTCCAAGAAAAGCTTGTCCTCTCTCAACTCTCCTCCTTCCTTGACTCCTCATCCTTCTACACTCCTTTCTAGTCTGGTTTCAGAAAGTCCCATTCCACCACCACCTCCCTGCTGAGGCTAACAGACTCCTTCCTCTCTACCATGGACAAAGGGCACATTACCTCAGCTATTTTTGTCGACCTAGCAAAGGCGTTCGACACAGTACCCCACTCCCTCCTCCTGTCCAAGCTCACCAGCACAGTGCTCTCTAGTATGGCCACTGACTGGTTCCACTCCTACCTGGTTGGCCTGGTGCACTCTGTCAGGATTGGTAACTCCACCTCCGATCCCCTCACTGTCACTTCATGAGTGCCACAGGGTTCCATCCTGGGGCTTCTCCTGCTCTCAATCTTCCTAAATAACCTGCCCTCCACCTGCCCACACACCTCTATTCACATGTATACAGACGACACGGTGCTGTTTACATCTGGCCCTTTCACTGCTGATGTTGTGACCAGACTGCAGCAGGACTTCAACAGTGTCCAGCTCCAATTTCACTCCAATCAGCTCCACCTCAACACCAAGAAGACAGTCTCCATGACCTTCGGCACAAGGCAGACACTCACAGCTCCCCTTCCCCTGACCTTCCACACCCTGGACGGGACTTTCTCTGGAGGACTGCCCCTCCTTCAAATATCCTCGAGGTCTGGCTCGACCAGCACCTCACCTTTTCTGTACATATCAATGACATCCACAAAAATCTCCACCCCAGACTGGGCGCCCTTTACTGCAATCGTGGTTGCATACCATTGCCAGCACACCGAGCTATTGTACAGAAAATGATTCTGTCAGTCTTTGTCTACAGTGATGTGGTCTACAGTGCTACCCCCAAGTCAGCCCTGACCAGATTGGATCCCCTTTTTCATTCCTTCTGTCATTTCACCCTTGACTGTCCCTACTCAGCCCACCACTATACCCTCTATCGGTCCCAGGGCCTCCCCTCACGACAGGACTGTCAATCATCTCACTGCACTTGCTTCACTGCCAAGTTCTGGTCCCAGTCCTTGCTCCCTACCACTCCACAGTCCTGTCTGCCCACTCCTCCCCAGCCTATAAACTCATAAAAAATGACATAAGAGTCTTACATATCCTCCACTGGTCCACTTCGTCAGGCCAGGCAGCTTGAAGCTACCACATGCCCAAGCTATGGAACTCCCTCCCCCCGAACATTTGACACTCCTCTCCCTCCCAGTACCTCAATGGTCTCCTTTCAGTGCACTTTGCCTCCACCTGTTTATGAGCTTAACACTTACTCAGCTCTGGGTCCAGTTACCCCATCAGGGTTTTCTCGGTGCTAGTATTTGGATCAATCTTATGACATTCAGCACTAGCCCCAAGCCTTTCCTCTTCTCTATTTATGTGTATCAGTCCTGGACCTGCCCTGTGACACTATTTTCTCTGTTGTATCAATCCTATGATGATAAGTGCTCACCTCAAACCTCATCCTGTTCCTGTTTATGTGTATCAGTGTAACACTGACTCTAACATAACCACACCATTATTTACCTGGTTCTATCCTGGAGTAGTCCTAATTTTGCTCTGGTGCACTTGTATTACTGTTACCATGTTTTTACCAGTGCTGAATTACTATTGTTGTTCTCTAGTGTGTACTGTTACTGTTTTGTCCCCAGGACGCATCTGGAATTGAGTGGTATTCTGCTCAGCATGCCTTCCTGGTAAAACTCTTACATAAATAAATGTTGAAAATTTAGAGCAAAAATACCCACAAATGCCAGGGGTGTTAGGGTTTCCAACTGTAACACCCCACCCTGTAGAGACTGACAGGTGTCAGGGGTGTGACTTGGGTTCATCGGCCATAATGCTTATGGCATTCCACCCCCATCCTGCAGCCATTAACAGGCATCGAGGTGTGCCTTGGGATCTTCAGCCCTACGTTCACCCCATTCTCCATACTGCACCCTTCTCAGCTTATTTCTTTATGTAATGGGAGTGCGAGTAAGCTGAAGACCCCAAGGCACACCTGCCTGTGCTGTCTGCAGGGTGGAGTGAGGTGGAATGGCTTAATCGTTATGGCCAACGACCCAAAGATACCCCCCCAATGCCTTTCTGGCTCTGCGGGGGGAGGGTTGGAGTTAGTTCAATGCTTCACTGCCATTCCTATTATGCATCTCTCTAACTCCTGCACTGCCAATGCCAATGCCAATAAGCCAACATTCGGCATTAACAAATGCTTGTTTTTAGTTAGGTGTTTATCCTCACAAGCCCTGGCAGGTGCTTTGGCCCTCCAAAGGAGGGACAATCTCTCAGGTCCCGCCACCTCACGCTCACTGACCCTGGAGATTCCCCCATTGCTTGCCCCCTGTGATGGGGCCAGGGAGACAGCGCCCCCTTCCTGGATACACAATCCAGAAGCTGGGGTCAGCCCTCAGTGAGGCAGACCATAATGGAGACCTTTTCCTCCTGTTTCTCCCATTCTCTTCTCCCTACTGACATGATTATGTCAGAGCGCACCTCCCAACCCGTATTGCCCTCCAGTCACCATCAGAGGGCACTCAGTGAGCGAAACAATGTGGGACCCTCACCCCAAGGCAGGAGAGCAGTCCTCTAGATGCTCAATCCTCTCTCCCCCCATGACCCCCGACGACCTGGGCTAGTTTCCAAACCAAGGTCACCAGCATGGCGTGAGGTGTGGCATCCAGTGCCTCAACCCTCAGCGCCACCAGGCTGGCCATTTCCAGTGTTTTGAGGCTTGTTTTGAGAACTATTATTTAGTCGCAAAAGTTCATTTTTTTCTCTTTTTTATCATTCTGTGCCTTTTATTCTGCTCATTTAAACATTAGTTAAATTTTTTTTTTTTGCAAAACACAGTTGGTTTAGGCCTCCCATTACCTATAAAATGTTTGAGGGAGTGTTGATAGGAGCTTTGGGACTGAATTGTGCCTTTCATTTATGATATCCCAAGGCACTTTGCTATCCAGGAGACGGAGGAGAGAGAGTGTTGCTTCCATTTTAAGCAGAGTAACACTGTACGAATGTAGCACTAGTGTAATTCACACCTGGCTCCAGGTTCACAGCACTGCATCAGTGACATTTAGGCACTCAGGGAGATTCAAACAGCAAAAGTAGATTACTGAGATAATACGCAGAAGTGAAGCACAGACTTTCTTCTTAGTCATACTGGTGCCTATGCATCAGTGAAGGTCAGATATACATGTCAGGCATGTACCTGACCTGCGCACATCCACACCCTGGACAGGCCCATGAGGCATGGCATTCACTACTGCTAACCAACACAGGGCACCTGTTCATGGCCCAGCACCCAGCGCATTGGTACAAGGGGGGTGGATTGGCAGACAAAGGTGAGCATCCAATTGGATGCCCGTCCTGGTCCCAGAGTGAATCCCCTACTCCGCATCCCAGGATTTGAAATTCAAAGGGCGATCACCCCAGTGGATGCCCCCAGCCTCTCTCTGCCTGATAAAAGGGCTGGGACAGTATGACGGGGGGTTTCAATCCCACCATGACTGGTGGGTGCTCCTTGTGGGAGACATGCAGCAGCTACAGCAGGGTGCCTGCTGACATACTGAAAAGCAAAAAAGCATCACAATCTCACCCCCAGAGGCTAAGTGGGTGTTAAAGCAGACTGTGGGGCTAGCACCTTCCATCATGTAGCACCTTATCTTGCATTGTGAGTATGGATTTAAATTAAATTGAATTATTCATCTTACTAATGCTTTTGTCTCTTGTATTCTGCAACTGCATAGGCTCTGGGGGTGAGATTGCAAGTCTTTTTTGCTTTCAATAGTGATTCTGTTTAACCTTATGCAACTGATCTGTGGGTGACTCCTTGTGTGTTTTGCCTACTTGCTTACATAGCCTGTGCCCCCCTTGCCCAGCAATCTGTGCCTTAGTGAATGGCATGGAGTGTGGTCATGCCCCTTGGCTACTTGCCCCTGTCAATCTGCACATGTAGTTGCATGGCTGGATGGGGGATTGGGTGTGGAAAGGGTGCACAACCCTTTTGTGAATACCACAGGGGTCTGACGGACCCCTGATGTGCAACTCTGCAACATAGAGTTGCTTAGAAGCAATCTGCACAGTCGTGCACAGTGGCCACTGAGTAAATGACACTGGTGAGAGTCAAACCAGGACTCCAGGTTCTCTGCTCCTTGTCTAATTGCTAGGCAAAAGCATTAGTAACTTTTATTCACCCTATCCCAAATGCTTTACAATCCAGAAGAGGGAGGAGAAAAAGCATTTTCACCATTTCAGCGCAGAAGGAGCGACAAACATCAAAGTCTCTGTTCGATGTGCTGACACAACTGAATGAGATAATATGAGAATGCTTGTGTAACTTGAGTATACTTTGTGGCTTTCTGCCTCTCTATCCATGGGGAAATACCACCCTGTAGGAGTACAACGCAAGGAACTCTAGATGAGGGTCCCCCCCCCTTACAGGTGCCATGAATTAATACATCGGCTACAGGTAACGTAGGAAGAAGCCCAAAAAGAATACCTAAAGATGTCAAGCATCAAAGAGGTGAAGATGATGAATAATTTCTGTGAAGAGAAGGGCTAAATTCATAAGGAAAGAGGGGGAAAGCCAGGTCACCATCTGCCTCCATCCAACAGCGGAACCTAACTAACTAATGAGAATAAAGCACTAACTCTAACTAATAGTATGACCATTAGCATGGAGGAGAGGAAACCCCCCCCCCTTTATTTTTTAGGAGGAAACCTCTGGGGATCCAAGGCCTAGGTCATCTTCCCTCCAGGCTGACAAAGTTTGATTTGAGGACATATGTTAGTAAGGAGAATGGTTCATAGATGAGGGATATAAGTAAGGAGGATGATGATGGGATGGGGAAAAACTCCAAAGAAGCACGGATTAAAATAAGGAACATGAAGTATAGGGACCCAAGGAGGGTATGCTCTAGTAGTTGATGAGATATAGGTCAGGGGAGCATAATATATCAGAGAAGCAAGGATGGGAGGAAGTAGATCCATGTATAAGGCAGAGCAAGGTGTATACAGATGTGCTTAATATGAGATTCCAGATGTGCTGATGAGGAGACAGATGACGATGCTGACTGGCTTGTTTGAACGATATACTTGATTGAGCGATGCGATTGAGCAGACACTGAAAAGGCATGCTTGATTATGTGATGTAAAACATCAGATTCTGAATAATTAGACCCTGAGTTTATAGTCAGTGCAGTAGTATGGAATTCAATGATAGGAATGTTAGAGTAAGAGATGCAAATAAATAAACTTTGAAGTAATGCTGAGGTGAGTGATGCGAGTGGAATATATGATGGGAACGATTAGATGCTAAACCTTGAGGTAATGCTGAGTGAATGATGACTGGATATATGAAGTCAATATGACTGGAGGTAATAACTCGATACGAGTGTTAGAATAGCCACAGTTGATAAGTGGCATGAGAGATATGATAGGAAAGCCCAAAAGAATATCAAAAGCAGGCCACAAGCAGAGTGAATCCTGGATGGCCGATACAAAATTAGAATAGGAACAGACTGGAATGAATTGGAAAAAGAAACCAGGATGAAGGAATGAAAGGAAGCAGGCTCCTCAAAAGAAGGTAGATTCAGAGGCCAAGAAGGGAGATCAGAAACCAAAGGCAACTCAGGCAGAGCGATCAAGGACCACAACTGGACAAAGAAGGATGAAAAGGGAAGCGAAGAGTGGAGTGGAGCCATGATAGCTGGTACTAGAAAAGGAGCTAGGACAGGGAAGGCAAATAAGGAAACAGATGAGACATGATGAGGGATTGAAGCCATGGGGACGGGAACAAAGAAGCGAAGTATGGAAGGACAATGGAGGGAGGTTAATGGGTCAGCGTAGGACCCAGCCGATACAGGACAAGAACTGCAATAGGGCGAGCTGGATGAGGAGGCATGCAGGCCGGGGTCAATGGAAGGTCACATGCAGGCAGCCATAGATGGCCCAATGATGTGAATAGCAGAGCAAGCTAAGAGAAAACCGAGGCATGATGAGATATAGAAGCCATGACCGGAGTTAAGTCGTGACTGCTGATGATGGATGGAATCAGGAACCTGATACATGAGGCATGAGGGCCATGGATTGATGAAGCGCTGAAACTTTAACTTGAATGATGGAAGAGAGCAGCCAGCCAGCCTGCAGCAAACGGCAATGGACAGGAAGGCATAGCCATGAGTGGAGATAGAGTTGAATGGAGACAACTGAAACTGAATGAGAGAATGAAATAAATGAACAGGACGAGGAAATATATCGTGGACCTGCATGTCTTCGATTGGATATCAAGTCAATTCGAGGTAGTGAAGCTATGGGTTGATGAGCTTGATAGAGTGATGAGTAAGGAGACTCAGAGGCTAATCATACGATGATAGAGGGAAACCATGAAGGCTAGAACAGGAAGGTGAGGAACGAGTCATGAGAGGTGTGCCCATAGTTCAATGAGGTGGTTAATGATGACCAGAGTCGTGAACTTGATATATGCAGCAGGAGGGCCGAGGGGCAATGAGATGGCACATAAGACACAAAAGAGATGCCCAAATAAAACATCAAGAGCAGGCCAAATGGAGCCAGCAGATAGATACTGATTGGCCTTAATTGGAGTGTCCTCGATGACTGGGACGGGATGAGAACTACAGGGGCCAAAGATAGTCAAATGATGGGGACAGCAGAGTGAGAGAAGGTAGGCAGTAAGAACTCCGATAGAGCAGCTTGTCGATGTGGAAGCATAGGAATAAGCATCAAAGAGATGAGTACGAGTGGGGAAAAGGATGGTAGGATAGGGAAAAACTCTAAAAGAATTGCACAGGTCAGGTCGATGCGAGGGCTCGAGAAGCATGCCCAATTTAAGAAATGAATGCAGGTCATAAATACCTGAAGCAGAGCAGAGATGGGAGAAATCCAGAAAAAGCAGTAGCAAGAGGAGGAATCACAGAGCCGAAAAGAAGTCCCAAACAACCAGCAACTGCAAGGCCATCTCCCACACCATCGAGAGACCAAGAAACAAACACTGAGCTGGCGCCAAGCCATATACCGAGCAACAAAGCAAACTGAAAGCCACAGAGTGCCCCTCTTTTTTTTTTTTTTTTTTTTAGTTTAATAAGTGGACGAGCAACAGGAATAAATGAGGAAGACAGATTGCAAAACCACTACAAGCCCACACACCTGTAGAATGGCCATAGCTGGAAATGAACAGCAAGGCAGGAGCGACTCAATGGAAGCATAGCACAGGTCAGACAGCAGGAGCAAGAGTGCTGCAAGAAGATCCAGAAACAGCAGATGCATGCACCCCGCCTGGCTCATAGCAGGGCAGGGGTAGCACAGCACCCTGAACAGGAGGGAAGCAGATGGAGGAGTGGAAAGAAGAAGGAGCTCAAATAGTGGAGCAGCAGGGAACTTGGCAGGGAACCAGGGTGGAGAACCATGAGTTGGCAAGCATAGGACTTGGGAGAGGTACGCCCAAAGGATGGCTGAAGTCAGGAACTAGATGAATACTGCACTAGTGCTGTGCTTCAAGGAGGTGGTATCAGAAGCAGGATAGATAGGGCTCAACAGAAATATCAATTGAGGGACTCAATTGGAGTAAATGCCGGATGGTTGGCATGGAACGGCACAGGAGTCACAGACAGGAATAGTAGAGTAGGCGATGTAAATAGAGAAATCCTGAGGGAAAGCCAAAGGAATGATGACTAGAGGTAGGAACTCGATATGTGCAGCAGGACGGAGACATGCAGCAGGATGGCTGCAGGTTGACTAGGTAGCATAGGAGTCATGACAGGTATGCCTAAAAAGAAATATCGATAGCATGTCACGAGTGGAGGAAATCCAGGACTGCCTGTACCAAATTGGAAGAGGAGGAGACAGGAATTAACTTGGAAATTAACTTGAACGAAAGACATAAAAGGAAGTAGGCTCCTCAAAAGGAGGTAGACTCCAAGTCTAAGAAGGTAGATCTGGAATAAGAGGCAATGCAGGCAAAGTGAACAAGGAACAAAACTGGACAAAGTATGATGAGGAGCGAGCAAAACTGGATGCTGTACGAAGAGGAGGGAAGCTAACAGTGGAGGTATCATGCTCTAGATAGCAATGTGAGCAATGAGGCTCTTTGAAAGGAAGCAGGCTCCAAAGCCAAGAAGGCAAGTCAGGAACCAGAGGGTATGCGAACCAGAGGGTACAAGCTCAGGATGGGAGATCGAGAGGAGCCAAACTCGGAAGACTTATGATGAGAAGGGAAGCCATAAGTAGAAAGAATCCATGATGGCCAGGACGAGAACAGGCACTAGGCTGAGGAAGGTAACATAGGAATGAATGAGGTATGATGACAGAGAGATACCATGAAGGCCAGTACTGGAAAGAGAGGTAAGAAAGGACATAGGATGGTAGGGATTGAATTGGATGAGCAGGTCGAGGCGTGGAAGAGTAAAACAGAGAGTGCTAGGCATGAGGAAAGAGGGAAGCCCTGGAGGCTGATGAGGAGGGAAGCCAGGAGGGGAGAGAAACCATGATGGCCAGGACAAGAATAGGCACTAGGATGAGGAAGGCAACAGAGGAACGAATGAGGTATGAAAATGGATTGACGCCATAAAGGCAGGAACTGAAAAGTGAAGTATGAAAGGACTACGGACAGTAGGGAGGTCAAGAGGGTAGCATAGGACCCAGCCGGTAAGGAATGAGAACTACAGTAGGGTGAGTCAGAGTAGGTGGCATATGATCCATGACAGGTATGCTGAAAGAAACATTGATAGCAGGCCATTTGGATCAAGGGAAGAGCGTGGATGTGATAGCGAACCATGCCAAGGCATACTGAGTCAGCGAATGGAGTAGAGGAGTAGGGCAGGCGATGCATCGGAGAGCAGACACAGAGACGTGATGCGGCATGATTAGAAGGGGAGAGCCTAGGAGTGACCTCTGGGGTAATCAGACCGAACCACCAGGGAGAAAGCATTGAATAACCTACATAGGAAACAGCATAGGCTGAAAGATTCAAATTCTCTCAGAAAGGTCGCAGCTCGAAGTACCCTAAGCAGGTATCAGAAAATTACTACTACCCTAGTAAATGCACCAGGTTAACACATAAGTGTTGTGCAAAGATTTGTTTCTTTTTTTATTTATTTATTTATTTATTTTATTTTTGCAGCCTGGAGGAACACACTGACAGTGAGAACACAAATCCCCAAAAACCCCTGAAGCATCAACAAATCAGGAGGGACTCATCCCGATCAACAGACTGTGAACCAGCACAAGCAGGATGGACACCAGATTCAGGGAACAAGCAAAAGTGTCCCAAGGAATATAATTCCCCAGCAATGAGGGACAGGAGGAATGAATCGAGCCCATGGCTTTGCACTGGCCATACACTAGTGCAGCTGACGAGTCAAAGTTTAATAATGCAGAGCAACAGACAGAGACAAAGAGAGATCGGCATGTCCAAGCCCAGCTGGAAGAATTCACAAAGCTAAAATGCTGAGTGTGAGTCCAGGGCTGTGAGCAACTAGCAGGCCATATGACTGAGAAAAGCAATGGTATGATGGCATTGAAATAAAAGGAAACTAATGAAGCCACAGCTCCGGGCTTACCAGAATCTCTCAGAGGATGCAGACCAAAGCACTTCACAAATTCAAGTTAAAGAACGTGTTCCAGATAAAAGAAGCTGGAGGACTGTGGACATGCGGTGGTCCCTGGCATCCAATTTGCAGCCTTTCTTGGTCAGAGACCCTGGGCAGTCTATCCACTGCACATCTCGCATGCCACCACCCGGAGAAACAGACCCATGGAGGAATGGAAAGCATAAGAAGACACTACAGGCACTGCTCAGCTGACAGCCATGAAGCAGAATATAAGGAATGAGCAGACAGAGCCCAGGGCAAGCAAAAGCAAGTGCGGCTAGGAGCAGCAGTGCAAAACACTCCGGGAGAAGAGCGAGAGAAAAGCAGGGAGATACCGTCTTAGCAGCAGCAGCTACTGGTGGCTCGACCAAACGAGAACATGAGAAAAGCAGCAAGCCGGCGAGAGTGAGAGGTGAGACCTCCGAGGAGTGGGTCAGGTGAGGGAAAGGCAGACTGGAGACAGGAATGGGGGGAGGGACCCAGAACAGGCTGGAAGGATGGAAGAACTGGCAGTTCAAAAAACGCAGCAGTAGAAGGAGTGAGCCAGAGGTGACTGCAATACAAGGGCAAGTGCTCCTCCAAACACCCGCACAGAACAAGGAAGGCAGATGGGCGGCACATCCAGCCACAACGAAAAAGAATCCTGGCGAGACCCAGGATGTTGTGACCTTTAAACTCAATGGCAGAGTGACACTGTTGCTCTGCCCATCGAACCACAGGCTTAAAGCCCTTCCAATAAGGGAAATATTACAGAGATATTATTGAGATTAAAGATCATGTGCATTTCAGATTTCAATGGGGGGGCAACCAGTGGGGGGCATGTGCCAGTTAGTTATGTTTTCTTTCCTTGAATCCTATGCTTTCTAAATTAAATTCCAATGTTTTTCCAGTTTCATCTTGGCCACGGTGGCATGGTCAACATGTCCTTGTAGCATTTCCCAGGCCGCTGTAGTGAATTATGGTAAACTGAGGTCCCAACCCTTTGCATTTTCTGAGACATACTTCTTGAGTATGCTTACAATAGATTTGTTCATTCTTTCTACCTGTCCTGAAGATTGGGGATGGTATGCCACACAAAGTTGATTTTCCATTCACAATGTGTCATACAGATTAACAATTACTTCTGAAGTGAAATGTGATCTTCTGTATGACTCTGTCTGCAAGGGTAAACCCCAAAGAATAAAAATATGTTGGAACAGAATGGTAGCAATATTCTTGGCTGTGTCACTAAGGGCTGATTTATATTTCGTCCACTTAATAAAAAGACAGGCCACAGTGAGCAGATATTTGTTTCATCTGGCTAAAGTAGACAGTTGGTCTATGCAGCCAATTTGGTTATGAGACCAGGGAAAAGTACAGTGCTCCCTCCTTTATCTGTCACCTTTTATCTGCCACCCTCGCTTACCACCAAAGTGAGCTTCTGTCTGGTTTTCCAGAAATGTTATCTCCCCCTTTAACCACCACCATCTGTTATCTGTCAAAATTTAGGATGTATGAAGGTTGGCAGATAAAAGGGGGAGCACTGTAATTCCTCTGACCTGGAGGGTGCCTGAAATTGAGGTTTAGATGGTTGGAACCTGCAACAAGTGAGACAACCTCTAGTATAGGTGACTGCGTCCTCTTGCATGCTAGACCAGTAGGCAATTTATTTCAAGGCCTCATTGATGCGTTCATCTGCAGAGTGACCACTGCATCTCTTGTCATGGGTATGACATAACATAATTTCTCTATACCCACTAGGGACTACCCACCTAGGAAACCTAATGTATTTATTGGTACAGGTAAGCAGCTTCCTATGGAGGCTAAATCCGTGCCTCTGGTCATACGTAACCTTTACGGCTCCATACTGCTGCATGTCTTCAGCAGCAATAGGATTATTTGTGGGGTCCTCCAAATAGTGGTACAATTTGGAGACAGTTATGCCCTTTAACTGGGTCTGCACTAAGTCAGGATCTGATTCTCCTCTAATCATTATCAGGGTGTCCCAGGAGGATGCTCCAGGGGTGGTTTCCAGTTCTGGTTTGAGATCAGTCCCAGACTGCTTAGTCTGCCACTGAGTGACTGCAGACAGCTTGACCTCAAGTTCAGTGTAAAATTCCTGAGGGATACCATTCAGTGCTCCTTTCTTGGCAAGGCTGTCAGCCTTGTCATTCCCTTCCTTATCTAGTCCATTGATTCAAGGATAACCCTTCACCTTTTTCCAGTAAATTGTCATCTTGTGTTCCTGCACCAGTTGATCCACTGCAGTAACCAGTTCAATATGTTTGATGTCCTTTCCCTTTGCAGTTTTAAATCCCCTTTTCTTCCAGCTGGGAAGGTAGGCCATAAACCCTAATCTAGCATAGCTGCAGTCAGTACAGATTACCAACTCTGTGACTTGAAATTTCAGAGCAGTTTAAATGGTGAGTAAGATGCCTGCTGCCACTGCATGCTGCTAGTCTGGGAACCAAGTTAGAATGCCTGTGGAGTAGTGGGTATGTCTCTCTCCCAGTATAAACCCACACCTGCACACACCTTTCCTTCCTCTCAGAAGAAACACCCATCTACATAAAACCAGGGTAGCCCCAGACAGACAACATCCTCATAGGGAAGGTGTCTATGATCTGGTGGATTTAGTGGGCCCTTCAGTTGGTGCACCGCTTAGTTCCTTCAGTTCTATGTCAACACACTGATGGAGGTCAACTAACCCTTGGGCTACAGTGTTCTTCCTGTTTTTCACATATCTCACGTCAATGTCGTGGCCTATAGGGCCAAGGTCCAGGATGTTATTCTACTGCTGGATACTCTACCTTCCTTTACCCTGGAACTTACCAGGTAAGCTAGAGGTTGGTGACTAGTTTATACAACAGTATTAACTTTTCACCACAAATAATATGGGTGAAGTATTGCAAGGCCCACATGGTGGCTGGCAGGGCTTTTTTCCACTCAGAATATTTCTTCTCTACCTCGCTAAGTGCTTTGCTGGCATAAGCCAGAACTCATTTGTCCTGATCATGTTTCTGGTACACTGCTGCACTAATGCTTAAGTCTGTATGACCTGTCTCAAGATAAAACTCTTTGCCTCTCTTGGGAAAGGCCAGGCTAGGAGAGTGGCTCTGCTGTCTTTGACACTCCCTCATAGCCTCATTCTTCTGGGGACCCCACTCCTAAACTTGTCATTTTTTAGAAGTTTGACCAAGGGTAGTGACAGCTTGGTATTCTTTTATATGAACTGATGGGAGCAATTGCAAATACCCAGGAAACTTTGCAGCTCTGTCAGGTTGGTAGGTGGTTTTAAATCCCAGACCACCTGTACTCATGTGGCCTGTGACCTAATCGCTTTTTTAGATATTTCCAAGCCTAAGTAGTTTATTTCTTTCTGTACCACTGCCCTTCCATGATAGAAATTTTTGCAGCTGCAGCCTGCAATTGGAAGAACATCTATCTGAGTTCCATCTTGTGATCCTCTCACATTTTACTAATTATCATAATGTTGTCGATGTAGACCAGTATACCTCATCTTTCAGCATTAGGCAAGATCTTGTGAAGAAACAGATTGACTTCAGCAGGAGAATTTATAAACTGAAATGGCATTCGGGTCCAGGTCAGAGGCACCTCCCAAAGGAGAAGGCCCTATGTATTTGGCCCTGGTGTCCTCCTTCACAGTCCAAAAGCCATTGGCTAGGTCTGTGGTGGTGAAAAACTGGACACCTTCAATTCTGGTGAATACAGGCCATAGGCCACTAACAGAGGAGAACCTCTTCAGCTGTCTGTAATCAACAGCGAGTTACCACTTACTGGAGGGTTTTAACACAGGCCACACCAGCACATTATAGGTGCTGGCACACTACTTGATAATGCCTCTTTTCAAAAGGGATAATAAAATCTCGCAAACAGCTTCCTGTGCAGCTAAGCGTATTTTATATTGTCTGTTATAAAATGGGCACTGAAATCCTCATATCCTGATTGGGTAGAACCAGTCACCTGCCCATGCATTAATGCAGTACTACACAGCAGGTCATCCTGGTATTTAGCCTCATCACATATAATTACACAAGCACATCATTTAAAAAAATGTGTGACAGCCGTTTTTTCTCACTCATAAAATAAACACTGTAAACTGAAAAACGTTAACAGTCAAATGTAAAAAACAAAAAAAATCCCCACCCTGTTGTCCCCTTCACCTCATGAAGAAAGACAACTATATCTACAACACAACTCCTACAGGTCATTCCTCCGGCCACTTAAAGGTTTAATTAACTTTTTCTTTGTCAGGTGACCTTAACTCTGGAGCTTCTCTATGTCCAGAAACATTCATGTCATCCACTGAACCCACTGTGGCATCTCTATTAAAAACATTCCCCCCAAACAAATATGAAGAAAGTACGTGAAAAAAAGAGCAGCCGAATAAAGAAAAAAGCCTTCAATTGTACGTGCCATTTGAAATAACTGCAACCTGAGTCGGCCTGGCAGCTGCAATGCTCGTTCGGGCTAACTCAGCACTAGTAGCACTGAAATCTGTACCCAACGCAACAACCAGTTTTCAAATCATTAAAAACTGCTGTCTTCTGACAACTCTGTGTTTGCTGCACTACTTTGTTGGGAGCGTTAGCCACTGCAAGTAAGTTTCAGCCTTTGTGAGTGGGGGAGCGCTTCAGTAAGAGCTGTTGAACAGCAGTTCCTGCTATCATCAATTTAATGGTGATCGTAGTGGCTGAGAAGAATAAAGACTTCAATGAATGATAAAAAAATGGACACTCACCAACCCTAGCCCTTTGAATTTATGAGAGAGGGAGCAAGGAGGGGTGGCGGTCTGGTGGGTGGACACTTCAGTTGGAGCTTCTGAGTTGCAGTTGGGTGTGGGTGGGTTCATGCTTCAATCAGAGCTTCTGAGCTGCAGTTTCTGTTCTTCCCATCTGAGCTGCAGTCAGAAGTAACATTTCACTGTGTTGGGGGAGCCAGGAACAGTCATTCCAAATGTATCCCTCTATTTAATGTACTGCTTGAGGGGGCAGATAGGGAAAACAGTATAAAACTACCAAACTAATAAAAAGCTACAACTATGAAAACTGCATTAGGTCAAAAGACCTAAAGCAAAACAGTTAATTCAATGTAGTACCAACAGGTGGATGAACTATTTTAGGTAAAATACAAACATTCAGTTACATTTTTACATGTTTAAAAATGTGTATTTTAATAAAAGAACACTTCTTTTAAAATCAAATCCCATTTTATAAGTGAAATAAGACAAGGCTGGGTGTTGGTAGTACTGAGATACCCGCACACCCAGGGGCTAAAGACACTAGGTCTGTGGCCTTGTGCCTCAGTGCCCCAGGCGTGCAGGTTATCTCAGTGCTACCAACACACAGCCATGTCTTATTGCTCACACATGCACTGGCTTGCTATTAGAAGGTGTCTTTATCCTGATAGTGTGGATGGCAGTTTTCCCACTATCCAAACTGTCTTCAGAGACTAGATTGTGTAACTCATGGAAGACTGTGGCCAGTTTAAGCTTGTTGGTATCAGACACAGCACTAGCCACTGCTGTCTGGCTTTTTACTTGTCCAGAAAATTCAGGATATGGGTCAGCCTTTTTTGTTTCCACCCTTTCTTTCATCTGGTCAGACACATCTGCTTGTCATAAGGAGGCAACCTCCTTCCTTCCCTGATCCTGCTTTAACAGAAGCAGTTCTGAAAAGACCAAGTAGTTACGCCTGATTTCCCAGGTGAACTCATGTTCCTTGTCAGTGAAAGGCTCTTGCTGGATCACTATTTGACTGGTTGGCAGGGTAACATACTCCCCAAGAACCTCAAGGGAATCAACAAAGTCCAAGAGGGTAGCATCTTTCAGAAAAAGAGATGTGCAAGAACAAGGGGGCACAATTTGAAGATAGAGGGGGGACAGCTCTGGGGTAATGTGAGGAAGTATTTTTTCATGGAGAGGGTTGTGGATGCATGGAACAGCTTTCCTGAGGAGGTTGTGGAGTCAAAAACAGTGGTGGAATTCAAGCATGCATGGGACAGTCATAAGGCAATTCTAGTGGGGGGGGGTAGAAGGAAGTAGGCTGTTGGTTAACTAGGATCTGCAGCTTATCCATTAGGTATGGAAAATGGGCAGACTAGGTGGGCCAAGCGATCCTTATCTGCCATCAAATTCTGTGTTTCTATATTTCTCCCTTTCCATACCCCCCTCCCTATTCCTGGTATCCATCTGACAGCCAACATGGTGGATCTAAAGCCATGGAAAATGGAGTCCACCACTACACCAACAATGCTGTGTGGCTTTAGTGACCTAGGTTCAGTCCCAGGGTTGTCCACTAACAGGTAAGCAGTTCTTCCTGTGAAATCAAGCAGGTGGCTGTGACCTTCCCCACTAAGAATTAATCCTAACTCAAAGAACTGTCTGGTGAGGTGTAAAAGGCTTTCTGTTCATTCAGTCTCTGTCCTTTTTTAACATTCATTTTCAAAGGAAAGGCCCATATCTAGCTGGGTATAATAACACTCTGTTCACTCACAACCTGACACACTTGCGGTACAATTGGGCCTGATCTGATCTGTGACTTGATACCTGCTAATGGCTGAGGTATTCCCTTTCAGACTGGTTTGCAGCTCAGGTTGGTCAGAAGTCAAACAGACACTGGCGGCAAACCTCAACAAAAAGTCTGCACCGAGGTATAAGGGTTTTCCCATCCCTTGTACTATATCTACATAGTGGCAAATTGTTAGTTCTCCCACTGTGAAATTCAAAGCTACAATTCCTTTTAACTTTAGTAAATTCTCACCTGGAGAGACATTGTCTACTTTACGATGGCATTTGACCAACTGGCTAGTCTGTGTATTCCAATTTTCTGAAAAACCAGTCACTGATTAGTGTCTCTTCATAAATCAGACAAAGATTAGCTTCTGACACTACTTTACCTTTCACTGTCACTGCAATGGTCAGGCCGTTATCAGCTTTGACTCGCAAACTGCACAATAAACTCTGCCGCGTTTCAGCTCTTGTGATGATCCCTATCAGCTGCTGGTTATTGCTGCCATCAGGAGCTTCATGAGGACAGTGAGGGCTGCATGCAGGAGGTGTCTTCTCCATGTCCTCAGCTCTAGGGGAAGACAGCAGTGTTGCCAGTGTAAGTCCTTAAGTTTTTCAGGCACAGGGGCTGTGAGACTTTCCTTATCAGAGGTGCCCCGTCTCCCCAGGCTTGGGTTTCCTGGGGGGGATTGGTGAGTGGGCACAGTGCGCACTCACAGAGGCCACCACCCCCAGGTTTGAACCTCCTGGTGAGGTTCAGGTTCCATAACAGTGGCCCTCAGTACAGCCTCTGAAAAGCACATACATACCCTATACCTCCGTAAAAGATCCAGTCCCAGTAAGACATGTCTTCCTGAGCTTTCATAAATATGTAGTGGGTGCATAACATAATTTCCAACAAAGTCTAAGTCCCACATACATTTTTCCAAAGATTTAAACTGGGATTTGACACTTGAATACTGTGATTGTTTGTGGTTCTGTTTAAGACCAGGCAGCCCCTGGCAGGAACTGCTGGTGTTCATTCAACACAGGTCGAGAGGCTACTGAGATTTCAGCTCTTGTACCTATCACAGCATACAAAGGCAAAGCATTTTCCACAACCACTTTCAGTTACGGTCTACTTCTTCCCCCCAACAGACTAATTTTCCTAGCAGCAAAGGGTCAGGGTTTGATGTGGCAGTCACCAGGAAGCCTAGACCTACCAGATTATCTTGTGCCTCACTCCCTCCTTCCAAGCAAGTGTCCTCAGGCATGAGGGAGGTTTGGGACTGCCGTTCCTGCTCTAGTCAGCTGCCATGTGTCTGTGCCTGAGGGGTATTGTTGTTTCTCTGAGGCACATCAGGAGAAGAGGCATTTCCTGCTTGTAGTGCAGGAGATGTTTTAATTTCATACTACTGCTTCTGCAGCGAGATACATTTTTCTTCCCAGGATTCAGCATCATTGTCATCAGGACCTTTATCCTGACTCCAATTACCTCCATAGTTGCCCCTACAGCCACCATGCCACCTACGCCAGTACCCTCGATGATTCCTATAATTATCACTTGCCCCAAGAAGTAAAATCCCTCCCTAAAGGGGTTGGGGTCTCTTCTAACCTCTTAGAAAAATAGGCTTTCCTCTCCATAGAGGGAGAGTATCCCCCTTCAGGTTTTAGTTTAGGACTGGGTTGGTTAACAACAGCCACATTGGCTGAAGAAGGCCTAGTGATTAAGGTCTTGTTTTCCACCGTTGCATTCCACAAAGAAAATGCCTTATCCAGGACCTCAGATACAGGCTGATTCATAGTCACAAAACTCATCAGAACATTTGGAATCTCTTTCAACAACCCACAGACAACATGTCCTCTAAACTCAGGATCCTCTATATTGGTACTAGGCTTACCCTCAAAATATGTTTGTTTAAATATCCTAAAGAAGTCACAAGGATCTTGGGTCTCTGTTTCAATTTCAGGGCTGCAGCTTTAGCAGTGAGGGGTGTGTGGTATCACCTGTGTTCCCTCCACAAGACTGTACATACATTTTTGAGTGTTTCTGCTCCCAGGGAGTAATTCTTCCATCCACTGTGCTACTGCATTAGTATATGTCAGCTGTATAAAGAACATGTTCTCTTCTTTGGTAAGACACAAATGACCCATAGTCCTTAGATAGGACCTGAATGCTGTCAAATAGATGTCTATTCCATTAGATTCCTTCTTACTAGGATCAAACCTTTGAGCTGTTTTTTTGTCACCTCATTCTTTCCTGTCTCATATTATCTTCCACTGGCAGGGAGAGAGATTATTGCCAACCCCCACTGGAGGTATATCCTGGGCAGAATGCTGGGAGAAAGCTGCGTCTGTTCAATATGAGGGTCTGCTCACTGATGCATCCTTCCACTGTGGCTCAGCAGGCATGGAAAAGCAGGGACCAAAGTGCCCCCTACTTTGAGCATATGTATGCTCTGGCCCTTAGACTGAGCTGTGGACATGCCTAACCTAGCCAGTTGTCTGCCCCCCCTTAAATCACCAACATGGCAGACTGCACATCCTGATGAGCAGGTTATTGCTTGACCCCCCTCAGCTCAGGAATCTTTTCTGTTCACTGGTGCCCCTTAGGATAACTGCCAGACTGACAGCAGGGTGACTGATGAGGGGTTCCACATTATAATTGTGAATGCAAAATCACGACTGTAAAAACAGCTCCTAGCAATACAGTGAGGCACAAAGACAGACCAGGATATACAGTGATTGTCGAAATGGTGACAGTGCGTTTCTGCAGGGGGCTTTGCCCCCCACACCTCCTTTACTTTAGATAACCAGCTCCGGGGGGGGGCACAACTCAGGGAAGGGGAGAAGCACACTGTCACCATTTCAGCAATCACTGTGTATTCCGGTGGCCCTTTGTGCCTCGTTGTATTGACGTCGCCATTGTCCCAGTCTTGATTTTGCATTCGCTGACTTAATGGGACACCCTGATAAGGGAGAAGGGGTGCCCTTAACCGTCTGTTCCTAGTTTGGTCGGGCAAATTTTACTTGTTCATGCATGGGGGTCTGACTCCTAGTTTTATACCTTAAACTTTCAGAGGCCTGCTTGAATTGGTTTTCTTCCTTTGTGAGTGAAGCAGGTGTGATTTCTGGTTCAAGTTCAGATACATAGTTAGCATTCCCTGCTTCAAGATGTCTTAATGTTTTTCTTAGTTCTTAGTTTCTAACTACAGGCTTAGTCTATAGATCTGATCTTGGGCAATTTCTAATTCTCCTGTTTTGTCAACCCTTGCCCTAATTCTTCTATCTCCCGTTCCTTCTGTGCTAGCAGTTTCTTTAGATCATACCTCTCAACTGTACCACATTACGAGGAATGTTCCTCATTTTACTTTACAAAAGCTCCCTGTTCCACATTGTGAGGACCTGTCCCACATGCAGTATTAACATTTTAAAGTAAAAATCTATAGTAAATGATGCAAAAAATACATTATTCAATTAATGAAAGACTTGCCTGTAGTTCGGTGACCAAGTAGCCAGCCACTCCCACTTCCTGAGCTATATAAGCAGTTCCTCTAAGCCTCACAGTGAAGCATTTTTTCTTTGCAGCTGAAGGCTCTGTTGGTTTGTCCTATGAGCTGGCTGGGGCCTACCCCCCCCCCCAGCCTGCTGTTTCTGTGTGTCTCTGCTGGACTTCAGAGTTTTTTTTTTCCCTGCTTCTGATTTGTGTCTTTCCTCTGGCTGTGTGCTTCCCTGTGTTTGTTTCTTGCCTTGGGCCTTTCCCTGTTTTCTGTTTTGCTGTGTTTTGATTTCATCTTTTTTGGAGGGGGCTTTGTTTCTCAGCTCCTAACATACTGATACTGCAGAGCTCATGCTGCTTGCTTTTACTTACAACTCAAAATTACTTGCACAGCAACTCCTAGCATTTTGCTACACAGAACTCATGCTACTGCTTTCGATTAGCTACAACTTCAGCCACTGCTGCTGACTGTTTACTTTAATTACTATTGTACCCAGTGCCTGTGTTTTAACACTGTGCTCACCACGCTCAAACTACTGCACTGCAAATGCATTCATTACCTGTTTGTTTCAGCTCAGCCATAGCTGCTTCATGTTGCATACTCAATTATTTTCACCTGACACAGTTTACTCTGACCTAACCTGTGCTTCTCATTTTACAGCAGTTTCCCAGCACTGCCTGGCTATGCCTGCTTTCAAGCATTGTCTCCCTGTTTTACTGCACTTATAACTCTGAGGTCAGCCAACTAGCTCCTGCTGAGGCTGTTAATATAGCTTGATATAAATCTGTCTTCGCCTCCAAAAATCCTCGGAGTCTGTCACCTTGATTTGGCTTTGTACTGTCTGGCTGGCTTGCTCCCAATTCAGTTGTTTCATTGCTATACAAGTTTGATAAGCTGGTTTACCTATCATGACTACTGCTTACTGACCTAGGTGCAGGTCTTCACTTGCTAACATAGCTGTTACTCCTTGCTTATGCAAACCATTGATTCAAGCCTGCTGCCATCTCCTTGGCTCAGCCGGGGATTCTGCTGCCCTCAATCTGTATTCGACCTTGCAAGTTCTCAGCACTCATGGCTCATTATGATTTCAGCACACTGTGCTCATTCAGCTCACCAGCTATTCAGCTATCAATCAATTTCTGTGGCATGCCAGCCATTCTATTTTGGCGCATGGTTCCTGCAGCCGACGGTCTCACTCTACCTTACATCTGCATCATCAAGCGTGTCCAACTTGGGGTGGGATCTTTCTCACCTGGCCCACAGCTGGGAATGTCCTCACCCCAGGTTTGGCTTTAGCTGCCTGCTATATGACAGCAGCTCCTGGTGTAGAATTTAAGACTAGCAGTGAAGGGTGGTTATGGCGATCTCTTTTGGTGCTAGTGTCTCACTATATAGTGTTTCCCTAGCAAGGCACCTTCACTGCATCCTCCCTACAACTGCCTCTGGTTCACCTGGTTTGATTTAGGGCAGGTAGGCCAGGTGATTGCCTCAGCAGTTGCCGCTCTCCTTCTGCACCTTGGATGCACGTATTGTTGCAGAGGTTTCTCACAACCTTCCACGGTGTTCCCGCTAGAGGGTTTGAGTGAGAGCCTTCCTCCAAATTGGAATATTTTCCACCTCCCTTTAACTGGGTTTTCAAAATTGCAGCTGCAGAGCCATCACTAAATAAATTATCTCAAGCCTGGAGGAAAGGCGACCTAGGCCTTGGATCCCCAGAGATTTCCACCTCATAGGGTTTTTTTCTCCCCTCCATTGCCTCAGGTCATAACACTTAGTTAGCTTGGTTGTTTCCCTTAGTTTCTTTAGATCGATTCCATTGTTGAATGGAGGTGGAGGATGTTCTGCCATTCCCTCTCTACTTAGGAGATCCCCTACTCTCAAAGCAAGCCATCAGTATCATGCTCCACAAACCCGGGCAGTTACTACGACAATTGAGCATATGATTGCATTATCAAACTGCCTCTGCTTCTCTACTATTACGTTACAGTTATTGCTTCTACGTTACTGTTTCTGCTTGCTTTATGCTTTGTGTTGCCTCCTTTTTGGGGATGGTACTACTTTTGGGGGGATTCCTAAGGTACCTTTAGCCACGGGAACCGTCCCATTGCACCTGTAGGGGTGGAACCCTCTCTGAGGGTTCCTTGCCTTTATACCCCTACAGGGTGGTAATTCCTCTGGAATAGAGAGTGCAAATGCCAAAACTAAACTAACACAGTTGCACAAGCATAACACTATACTGGCCGCATTGGTCAGTGAAATGAAAGGCTTGCCTGTAGTTCAGTGACCAAGCAGCCAGCCACCTCCACTTTCTGAGCTATATAAGGAGTTCCTCTAAGCCTCACAGTGAAGCATTTTTTTCTTTGCCCCACCATCCTCCCCTCCTCCAGTGGCAGTGCTCTCTCCTCAGGGGATTCCTAAGGTACTTTCAGCCACGGGAACCATCCTGTTGTACCTCTAGGGATGGAACCCTCTCTGAGGGTTCCTTGCCTTCATACCCCTAGAGGGTGGTAATTCCTCTGGAATAGACAGTGCAAACGCCAAAACTAAACTAACACAGTTGCACAAGCATAACACTATACTGGCTGCGTAGGTCAGTGAAATAACAGCCTTCCTGAATATAAATGCAAACATTTTAACAGTGTTCTGAGCCTCCTAGGTAAAGATTTGATTAAGTGCTCCACATTTTGCTCATTTGTTCCACATTTTTAGAGGTAATGTTCCACATTTGGGGGACAAAGGGTTGAGAAGTATGCTTTAGATACTTTGCTTCTAAATCTGTCTTTTCCTTTTCTCACTGGAGGATTGTTACCCACTCAGGTTCTATCTGTGGCTGCCTGACTGCTCATATGCTTCCTTTTGGACACTTAACTCATGGCTAAGAGCCTGCTCTCTCTTCACTAACAATTGGTGAGTTTTCTGTAGCTCCTGCAGTTTCTTTTCTGTAGCATCCTGTTGAAATCTATCTGCCTTAGTACAGGCAATTTCCTTATCATATATAGCCAGAGTCAGAACTTGCAAACTCCATTCCTCTGCATCTTTCTGTGCTATGAAATTATATTTCTCTGTGATCTTTTCTAAACCTACTATTGTTGCATCCCTTACTTCTAACGGCTGTGTCACAACTGGTTGAGCAAGGTCAGTCTCATTCTCTCCTCCAATTCTTGTAATTGGAGGCCTGGATTCATGGCTTCTTGACACTTTCCTTCAAAAGATTGGTTTAACTGTTCTTTTACTGTCTCACAGTCCTGCATTTTTCTTGCAACTTCTGTACTTCTTCCTTGAACAATGTCTCTTCAGCTTTCCAGTCTGCATGGCAGGCTTGTAGGTCTGTCTGTCTTTGTATCTCATTTCTCAATTGCTGAAACACAGTGTGCATACCATCTAATGCTTCTTGTAAATGAACTGTTTCTCTGAGAACTTGTTCCTTTTCTCTTAGTAATTCTGCTGCAACAGTTTGCAAGTCTCTGTGTTTTTGTTCAAAACTAGCAGAGCTATTTTCCTGTATTTATCTTAACTGCCTCTCATGGGCCGCCACCTGTTGTCTACAGTTGTCGTGGTATGGCAAATGACTTTCCCATACTGCCTGCTGTGATTTTTCTAACTTCTTTTATAAATATCGGATTTTGTCCCCTGTTTTAGCTAGGTTTTGCAACAACTTCTGTGCTCGTTCCCCCAAAGTCTGTGTCTCCACCCTGTGTTCGTGATTCTGGGCATTTAGTAAACAGGTTTTGAAATAAAATACTGATTAAAAATTGGCTAACATCTCTAGGGTCTTTACTTTACTTTTGGCACAACTTTGTGCATTAAGGTAACCCCTCAAGGTCTTATTCAATTTCTCTGCAGAGCAGCCTTTACACTTTGCAATCAATTGTTCTTTGTTCAAATCAACTCGGTCCACATTCTGATGAATGATGGTTAGAATTTCCTGTTCTAAATCATCAATTCCTGCCATTTCCACAGTTGAGATTGCTGCTTACTTGAATGTTACTGTGGATTTAAAAGTCTCAAATATTTGTTGTTTCTCAGTTATACAAGTACACCAAATAGCTTTGTTGAAACTCTTTTTTTTAGCAACTCTACTTCAGAATTTGAACCCTGTATCCATTAAGTGTCATCTTTCCACACAGATTACATCACTGACCACAGTTTAGATTTGTCAAAAACACAGGCCACACGTTACCAAAGCCACTGGATGTTGGGCAGCTGGCTTATTAAATTCCATAGCTCAAATGTCAGGGTAGACCTCCTACAGGTCCTTTTGCATGGATCTTTTCCCTTGTTGACTACCTCAGTGACAAATAACATGCTCATTACACCAATGGATACAGATGTGACAGTGGAGACATGTAACTCAATAAAATGCTAATTAATTCAGAATAAAAGGACAGAACAAAAGCAGAGAGTTCAAATCATCACACTGCATTTAGCACACAAAGCATTGAAGTCTGGAGCATATCTCTACTGCTCTGAACCATATCCGTTGAAATGTGAGGGACATAGTCCTTGGAGCTTGAACCGTGAGCCACTGTAAGAGCAATGTCTGTTGGGTCAAGGTTTCTCCTCCTGGATATCACTAACAGTCTCTGGTCTCTGGCATGTGAGGGTTGTCCATTTAACTCCTGGGTTCAAAACAGTCAGAGTTCACATCACAGTTCACAGCTTTAAAGTAACTTTCCAATCCTGTCCCCAGTGCTGCACGCTGGTAGGAAGACTTGCACAGGTGATCCTCTGTCTGATTCTGTCCACAAGGGTAAACCCCAATGGGTAAAAATATGTTGGATCAGAATGGCAGCAGTATTCCTAGCTGTGTCACTAGGGGCTGATATACATTCCACCCACTTAGTAAGAAGACGGGTCACGGTGAGCAGATACATGTGTCCTCTGACTGAGGTAGGCAGTTGACCTATCCAGTCAATTTGGATATCAGACCAGTGAATAGTAATTCCTTTCACCTATAGTGGTGCCAGAAATCAAGGTTTAGATGGCTGGAACCTGCAATAAATGAGACAATCTCTAGTATAGGTGACTACATCCTTTTGCATACCAGACCAGCAGGCAATTTTGTTTTAAGGCCTCATAGGTGCTTCAGTCTCCAGGGTGACCACGGCATCTATCATCATGGGTGTGGTGTAACATCATTCTTCTATACCCAGTAGAGACTACCCACCTAGGAATCCTGGCTAAATCTGTGCCTCTGGTCAGCAGGTCCAGCTAAAGGACAAAACTGTCCCCAAACTGTACCATTATTTGGAGGACTCTGAAAATAATCCCATTACCACTGAAGACACGCAGCAGGATGGAGAGCTAAAGGTTATGTATGACCAGAGACACAGATTTAGCCTCCATAGGAAGCTGCTTACCTGTACCCATGAATACACTGGGATTCCTAGGTGGGTAATCCCGACCAGGTATAGAGGAATGATGCTATGTCATACCCATGATGAAAGATGCAATGATCACCCTGGAGACTGAAGCACCTACGAGGCCTTGAAACAAGTTGCCTACTGGTCTGGTATGCAAGAGGATGTAGTCACCTATACTAGAGGTTGTCTCACTTGTTGCAGGTTCTGACCTCATAAACCTTGATTTCAGGCATCACTATCAATCCAAGGAATTATTTTTGCTTGGTTTGATATCTGAATTGACTGGATTTGCCCCCTGCCTACCTCAGTCTGAGGAAGCAAGTATCTGTTCTCCATGATCTGTCTTTTTATGAAGTGGGTGGAATGTATACCAGCCCCTAGTGACACAGCTAAGAATATTGCTTTCATTCTGATCCAACATATTTTTACTCCTTGGGGTTTACCCTTGTGGATAGAATCAGACGGAGAATCACATTTCACTTCAAGCTGTGTGAGAAATTATGAATTCAAAAGAATCTTTATGTGGCATACTATCCTCAGTCTTCTGGACAGGTAGAAAGAATGAACAAATCTGTTCTACGCATATTCAAGAAGTATACTTCAGAAAATGCAAAAGATTGGGACCTGAAATTACCACTGGCCTGGATGGTATTAAGATCCGCATCAAATCGGTCCACACGACTGACTCCATTTGAACTTATTACAGGAAAACAGACTGTATTGCTTATATACCTGTTGTACTAGATTCCAGAGGGAAATAAATCAGCATCTGAAGATATATCCATCAGTACATCGCTGATTTAAAGTACAACCTGCTAAATACGTTATTCTTTGCTTACATGATTATATTTAGCCAAATATGCAATCACCGTCATATTATTATAAAGTACAAGTATCTTATAATCACTGTTAAGTTATTCTAATACGTAAATCCTTTTTGAAGCCATATGTGTGTAACCTAGCCAATGCAGTTTGATAATTTATGTGAGAAAATAGCAATGGAAATGCTAGCATCCTGACTGGCTAACAGAATTCCATCACCATGTAGATATTCTTCAATAGAGCCCTGCGAAAAACAAATACTAGGAGCTTCATTTCAAACTGGTATCCATGTGCCAGTTTGAATTTTGAACTTCATTAGCCACCATTTTTTCCCCTGCCTCCCCACTCACTAAGCAAGACATGCTAGTGAGAGGCCTTCAGTTACACAGCACACAAGGTACAGGAAACACTAATGCAGTTACACAAACCACCAACAGAACACAGTAATGTTTCTTCTTTTTTTGTTTCACAAAACTGTAGCCAGCTCTGGCAATGACACCACTCCCAACCTCCGCAGGCCCGCCCACTCTCATAAAAGCGTGACTCCACTTCCGGGACCGACTACACACAAGTCCCGCTCCTCTCTTTCCTCACCGCACTCCTCCCTCAAACTCCCAGCAAGAACCGAAAAAAGAAATACCTTAATGAAAACACTCACATTCAAGCAAAACCAGTCAGCTGCATCTACTCCTAACTTCCCGACTGTTACTCTTCTGCCTTTCACCCAAAAAAAAAACAGACCTACCTACAGCACCGCCACTCTCTACTGTGGATTGGGATGCCTCCTCATGACTAACACATTAGATTACAACTCCAAGGAAACCACAGGACAGCCATGCATCTCAGTCACACAGGGTCTACTAAACAGCAATGTCCTCTACCAGCAAGAACAGCACAGTACAGAGACTACTCAACAAGAAAAGTGTATTTTTTTTACATTTATTATACATTTTTAGTATTTTATTTTTGTTTTAATTTAAAATGTTATTTACGAGACATTTACTAAGTGCAATATTACCATCCAGAGTGTGCAGTACTGGGCAATACCGGACCTTCCAGGGGCTAAAAGACCCTCCACCTGTGGCATCAGGCTTCATTATGCCCCTGGGCTGTCCAGTATTGCTCAATATCACCCACCCTGTTGGGAAATATTGCTTACTTGCTGTGTGAACTGTGGATATATCAAGATGACCACAATCCACATAAGGCAGAAGTGTAGGGACTGGCCCTCTGGAACATCAAATTGTGCCTCTCTAAGTGTGTCTGATAATATAAAATGTATGTTCAGGTATTCAGAGTATGCAGGCCTATTATTGCAGTAGAGACTCAAACCAAGTCATTAAAGGTTAAGGTTCAAGCCCTATCAAGCCTGTGTTGCAAGAGATGTTTATATATGTTCGAGTAAGCTTGGACTGGGACCTTAATAAGTTATCTCAGATTTCACTACCTAGAACTTAGGTCAGAGATAAGACTCAGCCTAAGGAAATGTCAGGAAAGGAATTCCCTGGAGTGCTTCTAATTAAACAGATATGTTTTAATACTGTTTTGTTAGGAATCTGATATAGGGCCTTTTGGTCCCTCACCGCTCTGTTCTGGTGGGGGGAACTGGGCCCTTTTGGAGCAAGACTATCAGACCACTGTCAGGGAGGGTCAAGAACACACTACGAAGATGAGATCCTAAGATAACATCAGTGGAGAAGGGAGTCCTCAGAGACTTTGATGACTTGGTTACATGGCCAGATGGAATTCTGGTGAACAACAAAAGCTGGGAAGCTGATACGCCATATACAGAGACCAATGGGCTTGATACCTGAATTCTTCTGGCAGTGGGATTTGCTATAGATGTAGATTTGGCAACGGCTGTTAAGAAGTTGTATTGTTGCTAGTATTGTAATATTGGTAACTACATTGCTTTTGGTCAGTAACTGCTTTAGAATAAGTTTTAATAGGGGCCTTATCTGTGTTAATTCCTGCTAGTGATGGATGTGTTAGCCTTGATAAGATGATCATTTAATGTGGAGTAATTAAGCAATAATGCCCGACAGGAGTGAAATTGATGGGGCAATACCGGACCCGGCCAGGGTGTGATGAGGCCCGGCATCAAGGCGGAGGGTCTGACTAGTGGCAGTCCGGTCTGATACTACACCGAAGAAACATGTATTGTGTTAAAAAAATGGCTAACTGTTGAAAAATAAAGACACAGAGTATTAATTTATGAAATGAATAAATGAAGTTTTATTTTAACTTTTTTAAATTTGAGAAAAAATAGTCCGTTTTTATATGTTTAAATAAGACTGTTAAACATTTAAAATGTATTTTAAATAATTAAAATGTAATAGTTTAAGACAGTGTTAAATATTTAAAAGATTTTTTAACATTTTAGGGTACAATTTCATTTAAATATATTTAAATAGTGTAAAACATGTAATACTAGTTACATTTGTTTACAATCTCTGTGACTGTTGTTCAGGGTAGCATTTCATTTCTTTCATTTCTTTCATTTCTGGTAAGTAATGAAATTAATTAGTGAATTAAATGTGCAATTAGTAAGCTGAAAAATGTTTTTGGTTGCAGTTTGTGTGACATCAGTAGGTGGCAGGCTTGTTTTACAGATGCTGTTGTGGTGCTCATTATCTGTGTTCTGCTGTGCTGTCTTAGCTGAGGTTTTGGTTCTTGATTTTCTTTGCCTGCTAGTATGGAGCTCCATGTCTTCTGTCTGCAGTTGAAGGGGCCCAGTATGAAGTCAAGCTTTGCTGGGAGGCGGTGGCCTGTGACTGCGATTATTTCTTTGTCCGTAAGTCCTGCTCTATATAGTAGCTGCACTGAAGTAGCCGAATACTGTGATTTGTGTAGCGTTTTGATAAATCAGCTTCTTTGCTTAGTCATGGCATGAAGGAGCCCAAGTAATTTTGCCCATGGGTTCCATGCTGTACCAGTATTCTTGATGATCTAGGATTTCTTGTGGCAATTTTTTTGGATGGAGGTAGAAAGCTGTAGCAGTTGGTGGGCATTTTTTGATATATTTAATAAAGGAATGAACAGGGCAGAGCCGGTCGTTTGGTTGCTCTGAGATGTGACCTTGTGTGTTTTCTTTGTTAGCTCCCGTGGATCTTTGTGATTTTTTGTATCTGGGTTGTAAGTTAGTGTAATATATTTATGCCCACTTTCGTCTTGCTTTACTTCAAAACTTTCTTTTTTTAGCTCTCGGATGCCCTCCGACCGTGCCTGGCCATGTGAAGCTGAATGTCAAACCAAACTTACGGACTAAGCCAGGCAGCGTGTATGGAATTTAGTGCTGCACTGAGTCTTAGTTTTTGAAGATCCGCTTGGTTTATTGGTGGATGATGGCTTGCTTGGTCTTTTTGGGACTTTCGGAGACGTTTTAGGAGTGCTGATAGGGCGTTGTTGGAAGAGGTGAAAGCTGGGTTTCCGATTATGCTAATAGGCCTACGGACATCTGTGCTTGCTGAGGTGGCGGTTGATGCCCGGCAGCATCAAGCACAGTAGCCAGCTACTGAATACTGTGTCCCGCTGCTTGTTCGCACCTCCGAAAACGCTCCCAGCAGATCGTTAGATTTTCTAATGTTATGCTTTCCCAGAAATCGTTATTTCGTTGTGAGTTAGCCATTGCTGAAAGGCGGAGACTGCCCATTTTGTGTTTTACAGTGTTTCTTCTTGTCTTTCATTTTCTATTTGGTCTAACTGTAGATCGCTGATTGAGAGAAAGCGTTCACTTACTTGTGCTTTTTCTATTTCTTTTTTCAGAGACGACTTCTTTTGATTTTCTGTGGTGGCTGGTCATCTTCTGTAAATATGTTGTGCTGCTTTAAGATATTTATTAGGTCGAAGTTTGTTGATATTTGGTCTGACATACTTATTTTTTTTAAACTGCTGTGAAGTGCTTGATTGAAGTGGTCAGCTGGGCTGCAGGATATGGGCAAGTACAGTGGTCAGCTGACTGGCACTTCTTACTTGCTGGTCATCTATTGAAACTTAATGTACCCCTAGCTTGAGGGTACTGACCAATCAGATGGCAGCAAGTAAGAAGCCCATTTTCTAAAGAATACTTAACTCATTCTATCCTATTGTCACTTAGAATGTTCAGGTACTCTCTGCCTGCTGCCAGAACACCTGTGTGCCTGAAGGGGTTTTAGATCTGCAGCATTCATGCAAACACACTATGCTTAAACCTACATATCTTAAAAACCATACATCCAATTTTAAAACTGTAAAAAGAAAAGTTTTTCAGGACAAAAAGTTTTTGAAAATGAGTGAGGTTTGGTAATGTTTATTTAACTGGATTTAATGTTGTGGGAGGTTGTTTTCATATTTTAATAAATTCTGATGATTTTCTCTAACTATAATTATGTTCTGTTTACTTAGTCATGCAAAAATATTAAATTTCTGTAAAATTGTTGATTAAAATTGTTAAAAATATACAGTAAACATCTGTCATTGTCTAAATATAAATTCTGCTAGTTTTTTACCATTTTTTTTTAGTCAGAAATCAATATCTGAATCTCTTGTTATTACAGTTTGAGTTTTTTGTTCCACTCCACTGGTTGGAATTTTGCAGTGTACGATTCTTCTTATCCACTGATTTTAGTTTATGAATCTGATTATCATTTGTTTTGTATTTCCCCTAGTTTAGTAAGAATATATTCACACATTACCTTAGAAGGACATATCAGGAAGTGATGCAGGAAGGAAGTGCTTTGTGAGGTCAAGTGATGTAAATAGGAAGAACACTTCCAGTGTAGGTCAGTGAGCTGACACAGGAAATGGATACATTTGTTAGTGCTGGAGGTCTCTCTATGATTAATTGCATATTTGCTGTAGTTAAAATGTGTAATTTCATTGAAATAAACTATTTTATTTTATTTTTGTAGTAAAATCCCATAATAAGTATAGGAAACTGTATTTTATTTGTGCTGTTTGCTTTATCATACTGTAAATGAAGCATGATGTTTTTCATGTAAAGGTTCCCATCGTTCAGTAATTATTGAAGTAATTATGTTACATAAATCTGTGTATTATTTAATTTCTTGGCATAGTTTATTTTTTGGGGGTTGTATTATGGGATGGTTTAAGGTGAGGGAATGACTGTATGATGAAGCACTGTGTGTTAGTGGTGGTGGTGGGGGGGGGTCCTGCATTCATAATACAGGATCAGATGCACTTCATATGTTCTGTGGAAATGAGAGGGGCTGTATGCATATAATAATGGTGCTAACAGATACTGTAGACACATTATGGGTATACATATAGGATGATAAAATTGCTGAAAAGGCACTGGTAATTTGGGGTATACTGTGTCATGGGGAAGGGGGTGGGTGTGTCTGTACCAAGGAATGATGCTCACAGGCACTGCAGTCATTTTGCATCATGAATTGGCACCCATCCTTGGGGGTATACTATGTTGTAGGGAAGCAGGTGGGGCTGCCTGCACCTGGTAATGAGTGTTCATATGCCATGCAGAAACGTTGTGAGTACACATACAGGGTGATGACATGGGCACCTGTAAAGGTTGTGTACTATGTGCTGTGTCACATGGTTTGCCTGCATACACACGTGATATGTTGCAACATTCAGTATGGTGCACTGTGTGGGTGGGAAGGAGTGTGGGTATGCCTGCACCATGGAGTGATGTTCATTGGTGCATGTGTGTACTGTGTGCTATGTTTCATTTGAATGGACTGTATAAGTCATTCACTGGCACTGATCACATCACAGTGCATCAGAGGTAAGAGATGGTCTGAAGCATTATGAGCACAAGGGACTAAAGTGGTTGTGGAGTGATTCGAACGTGAATAGAACATTACAGTGCATCTGAGGGTAGTGTTGGAATGAATCTTGATGTGCACAATGGACTACACCATGGTGACTGAGGAGGATCCATATCAGTAATGCACATCACAGAGTGTCAGAGATAAAGTTTGGACTGAAGACTGATGAACAGATGGACTAAATTGGTGACTCTGGTGGGATTTGAACCTGAACAGCACTTTACAGTGCAGTAGAGGTTGGGGCTGGACTGACACCAGATCAGTCAATGGACAACATCATTGGCTCTGGAGGGATCTGAACCTGAAATGCACTTCACTGTTCACTACAGTTTGGAGCACGATGGATGCATGATAAGGAGATAGATTTTACAAGTGTCTGTGGAGGGATTTGAGCCTGAGATTTTACAAGTGGCTGTGGAGGGATTTGAGCCTGAAGAATACTTTACATTGCATCAGAGATTGGGGGCTGAACTGATGTCATATGAATTGATGGGCTACACCAGTGGAAGTGGAGGGTTTTGAACATCAAATGCACTTCCCAGTGCATTATGGGATTGGTCTGGACTGATACATGGTAAGTCAATGGACAACACCATCAGCTGTGGAGGGATCTGAACCTGAAATGCACTTCACTGTTCACTACAGTTTGGGGCTTGACTGACAAATGATAAGGAGACAGATCTTACAAGTGGCTGTGGAGGGATATGAACCTGAATAATACTTTACAGTGCATCACAGATTGGGGCTGAACTGATGTCATATGAATTGATGGACTACACCAGTGGATGTGGAGGGTTTTGAACATGAAATGCACTTCATAGTGCATTATGTGATTGGTCAGGACTGATGCATGGTAAGTCTATGGACAACACCATCAGTTGAAGAGGGATCTGAACCTGAAACACACTTCACTGTTCACTACAGTTTGGGGCTCGACTGATGCATAGTAAGGAGTTAGATCTTACAAGTGGCTGTGGAGGGATTTTAACCTGAAGGACACTTTCCAGTGCATCAGAGGTTGAGTCTGGACTGATGTCCTACAAATCGATGGACAACACCAGTGACTGTGGAGGGATTCAAAACTGATTTGGCCTTTACCATGCATCAGGGATAGGGGGCTGGACTGATGCCAGATAAGCTGAAGGCAACACCATTATTTTTTCATTTTAAACAATCAGCAACTGTGTATTAGGGAGAAAACTCAAGTGCAGAGCATGAGACAAACATGCTACTGACCCTAACCCACTTATCATCCATAACGCAGGGAGCAACATGCCACATAGATTTTAACATAGCCATAATCCGAAGATAAACTCTTTAAAAAGTAACAAAAGGTGCTGAATTCATGTGACCTCATCTAGTACCTGCACAAGAAACACTCTCTCCCATCGGGAATGCCAGCCCGATCCATAGGATGTGATCACACAGGATGACCAGTAGTTATCCCAAAATGAACAAACTGACAACTATGAAAATTTTATCATAAATAAAAATAAAAACAAATAAAGTAAATACAGATTACAAATCGAGGTTTTGGCACCAAAATGATGTGAGTATTTTAGGATAAGAGCAGAACCCTCTATCTTGAAACTAAGTTTCCAGTCACCATGCTCTTCCTGCACCAGTGTGCACTCTGACTGGTTAATGGAAATAGTGACATGTACAATAAGCATAGAGGAAGCATGGCAACCAATCAATATGACCAAATGGTGACGCGCTACAGAGCTAGGGCAGGTACAGGTGAGGGCTGTGACCCCTAACTGAAACATCAAAAAAAAAAAATCACTGTACACTCCAGAGCCCAGAGAGCCAGTTTCCCTCCAGTGACAGTTGTAAAAAAATACGAGTCCTTGCTTGAATGCTAAATAAGGATTTAGTCTAACGTTTCAGGCACACACATTGAATAGAATAGTGGAAGGCACAACAAAAGATCTGCGTGCAGGTTCCCTGGTGCTTTGACAACTAAGGCTTCATAAGGGGGATGGTGCCTGCATCTAAGACAATCTCTTTATACCAATTAAATTCAGAACTGATGATGTCAGAAAATCCGACCAATCACAGAGCTCGATTTTTAAATACAGAAATATTCAGCTCACTTAGTGGTATAAATGGACTAATAGTTATAACAATCATGATATCGGTGACAACATGTTATTGTAGAAAAATACCCCAAAAGGCAAATAAATACACCAAAGTGGTGACTGCCAATCGGATTGCACGAATAAAAAAAAATGTAAATTATGAAATTAATTATAGTGTAAACCTGATCAGCTTAACATGTTACACTAAAACAAGATGATTTGTTGTTACGATACAAACTAATGGCAGAATGAACATAATTCATTTTTCACAGCACATGCAAAAACTATTAAATTTATTTATTTATGTATTAAGGCTTATTTTCTCAAAAATAGCCAATGGGAACACATATTATATTAGGTAAAATCAGTAAGGGTACGATGTCCCCTATTAGCTGGTACAACTCAATTCATCAAATGTAAACAAATGCTTGAGCTGCACCAAGAGAAAGATATAGGCGCCAATTGGCGTCATCAGACACTACAGCAAATGATTTAGGGCTATATGCGTCAAATCAGGAAAAAAGAATATGTTTTTATGACGCCATATGGCGTCATCAGGAAGGAATGAGTTAAACCTGAATCTAGGTCAAGTAAAAACCTGTACATAAGAAAACAGCATGCTAGCTAGTGTATAGAAGCTTTCTTAGTAAGGTTTCAAAACAGCATTATCTCTCTCTCTCCCATACCCATTCACATGCAGTCTTGAAAATGGGATAATTTAGTGCCATCTTGTGCAATCGCCTCTATTTAATATCAGATGTGAATTAACACAGAAGTCTTTACCATGACAATAGATCTGATGCATTTCACTGCAACAAACAGATTTAAGAGTCTGAAGACCTTATAGCGATGTGCCATCTCTCTCTGACTAAGCTGATTAATCTAAAACATTTTTGTGCATTATGTGCATTGCATATGAGTAACCCACAATCAAATCGATTGATTGGCTTTCAGTTTCTTGGAATAGGAACACAGCCAGAAAAAAACAGTGTTTTTAACAGCCAAAAAATCCCCCAGTGTTTTTACAGACCTCACCAATGTGAAAATCCCCATGACTTCTTTATAAATGGAAAAATAGTACCACAAATATCACCAGGGCTGAGACATGCTGATTGCCACAGGGATCAACAAGTCTCAGCATCTAGCAATCTGGGTGAAGCATAGCACAAAACACATGCATTAAAATGGTATGAAATTGCCAATTTTCATAAAAACACCAAGAAGACACGTTTCAAATAATATTTATAGAATGGCACATGATATTTAAGCACAGACTTGTTCAGTCACACTGGAAATAAGTGACAGTAGTGGGATTCAAACCTGGGGCTTCAGAGTCTCACCTGTGCTGTGCAACCAGTAGGCTAAAACATTGGTGTTATAGCATGCTTTTCATAAAATTCCCAAGGCACTTTATAATCCTAAGAGACACTGGGTACCGGGTCAATATGTCGCACCTGGAATAGCACAGCAATAACTGCACAAGCTAGACTGCGCAAGCATGTAGAGCAACAGGGGTATGACAGCAAAAGGGAAATGCTGCTACCACTGTCACTCTGCATGTAATTCAGGAGCTGTTAAGTAGCTGTGTGCTGGGGGCCTGTGCGAGTCACTCCCATGGTGGACTGGTTAGGGCACTAGCACACGGTGTAATTTGGAGACCTGAGATCATGGTTCAGTCCCCCCTCCCCTTCTACTACTTTTTTTTGGTGTATTTAAAAAAGAAATTCCCCCCTCCTGAGTTTCTCCCCATCCCAATTCCCCAGAGTGGTATTTAAGGTTCCAGTGGAAAGGAGGTGTGGGGAGCAAAGACCCCCTCAAAACAACATAAAGTCCCATTGTTGTCAATGGGCATGCTGTTCCCGACAGGTCGGTCTTTTGCTAGACTCTGTTTGTGTTTGGCGCTGTTTGGCTGCAGCACTGTTTTTGCATGTGACAAAATGACCCCGTGCTGGGACACTGTGAGTTGCAGTAATGAGAGTCAATCCTGGATCTTCTGGTTCACAGTTCTGCACTGTAAGCCACACTTTCTGTTAATTATGTCATGGATATACACAGCAGAATAGATAATAAATGAAATCATTAGCGCTGAGTCAGACTTCGATGATTTGTTTGTGATCCAGAGTCTGGGAGTGACTACTGCCCTAGCAATATCCCCTCTGATTACACTGCACAAACCAATGCTGATGAGGATGGTCCAGTGCGGTACAGCCACACGACTAATTCTAGATAGAGCTATCTAGGCCTTAGATCTCAGCAGGGAAAAATAAATAGCCCACGCTCAAATGTCAGAAAGGTATCACTGGGCGTCCCCCAGGGTTCTATCTTGGGACTCCTCTTGTTTAGTCTATTTCTCAACTCTCTCCCTGACAGCTGCCTGGCCAAAATCCTTCCATATGTGGATGATGTGGTAATCTATTCAACTAGCCCCCATCTAAACCAGCTAGAGAATAATCTACAAGAGAGTTGTTTTACTATAATTGAGGAAAGGTTCATCTGAAACAAACTACTTCTAAACTATAAAAAAAAAAAAGATGCTGTTTTCCAACCCACAGAACAAAAAAATAAAAATAAATCTAGCAATCTTGCAATCCTTAACAGTAGGCAGGAACCGTTAGAACAAGTATGCACCTTTAAGTACCTTGGCATCACCCTTGACAGCTCTCTCTCCTACTACCAGCATATAGATAATGTAAAAACAGTCAACACTAGAACTGGTTTACTCTTTAGATACCATTCCTACATGATAGTGGAAGCCCTCACACTTGCAGTTAATAGCTCAATACTCTCCATCACTGACTATGGCCTTGTTGAGTGTAGCATAGCCACTAACACTGCCCTGAAAAGAGAATAACTCTAAACAAGGCCTTCAGGCTGGTGCTAGGTGCAGGCATCCTCACATGCACTTGTGATCTGTATGCCCAAACAAAGTGGCTTAACCTCTGGGGGAGAATCAAGTATCAAGCTTGCCTTCTAGGTTAAAAAAACAACCTTCTAGGCCTCACCCTGAAATCCGTCCAGAGACTCCTCAAACCAGCTTTAAATTCACATCTGACCAGAGGAAAGGTGAGAAATGCCCTGCACATCCATTTTTGCCACACAGCACTTGCCAAAGATCATTCTCCTATAAGGCTCCGCTTTGGCTCAGTGAGCTCCCTATAAGCATTACCAACAACACAAAGCTTGGGCCATTTAAACAAGAACTCAAACAACACCTATATGCTCAATGTAGGTGTGACTGCTCAGATTAACTCCTTTCATACCCCCTCCTCTCAGCCCTCACACCTCTGCCCCCTTCCCTCAGCTCGACACCTCTGCTCCATGGCCAACCAACCCCAACCACCCCCTCGCCTAACTTTCTCACCATCCTCTCCTAACTAAAACCCCACCTAACACTCCTTTCCATTAGCTTTGTTAGCTCCCACTCCAACTACTACCTACCTAGCCTTCCCTAATAACTTTCTCACCATCCTCTCCTAACTAAAACCCTACCTAACACTCCTTTCCATTAGCTTTGTTAGCTCCCACTCCAACTACTACCTACCTAGCCTCCCCTAATAACTTTTTCACTCTCCAGTACTGACAAGAAACCCATCTAATACTACCCTCCTACCTTCCCCCACTACCACCTTTCTACCTGAATAATACCTCCTACTGCTCTACTCTTCTCCCTTCCCCATCTCCCATCTCTTCCCCCTCACTTACCCTGCCTCCTCACTATCCCCCTGCCCTTGCACCACTGCCCTGTGACAAAGCTAATTAATCTCACATCTCTCTCCCCCTCCTCCATTTGCCTTACTCCCACATCACTGCACATACAAAACAAATTACTCTCCCTCCTTCCCCCCTCCCAGGTACCCCCCTTACTGTCACCCTGTCTCACACCAACTCCTTCAAGCAAAGTCATATCCTGGCTGCATACCACCCTTCCCTTCATTGCTTTCCTGCTCCCCCCCTTTACTGTCTCCCTGCCCATACCACTTCCTTCTAACAAAGCCATAATCTGGCTGCATACCACCCTTCCACTCATTGCCTTCTTCCCACCCTCCCTTACACCATTCTGTATATTCCAGATTGTTTCTTACCATCTCCTGTAAATGCTGTGTTAATAAACATGTATCTAAGCTACTAGTCAATTTGAATGTCCTTCTCTGTATAGCACTTGTCTTTATCTTTTACCTTGACATATGTTTCTCTGTTACTGGCGTGGAACCTTTGTAAAAGAGCTCCAGGCTCAGATGTTGTTATTCAAGACAATAAATAAATAAACAAAAAATAAATAAAGTCTACATGTGAATGTAACTGCCTATATTTGTCCAGCAGCAAGTCCCAAGTTTCTGTACCTAAAAAGAGAAGTAGAAACACGCAGAAATACAATTATCTTCCTTATCCTCAGCCCAAGCAACCGGCCTAGAAACCGAAAGTGTAAAGATCTGCCCAAGCTTTTGACAGCCTGAGATCCTGCTCAAGAAAGCAGGGGTGGTTCTAGGAATTCCTTGGGGGGAAGGGCAGACAGTCTTTACAGGACTGGGAAATAGAAAATGTTGTGATATTTTTAATAATATATACCATGCATAAACTGCTGATTTGTAAGATGCTCTGCCATAACAATAACAGTATTTTCTAAACAGTGCCTGCTCATAAACCCAGAGGAACTAGTCCCAAGGCATGAAAGCCTGCCTTCTCTATTTCTATTCCATGGATCTGTGCAACCCAGGTATGCCTGTTTAAGCCTTTCAAAGAGCGTATTTTATATTGGTTAATTGCTTTGTGGTCCATGCAACAAAGCATTGCTTTATGGACGAAAGGACATGTTGGGTGGGAAAAGGGTGGGGGTACATAGAGGTCATTAACTAATGTGGCCCATGGAGAAGAGTTATGGACCTCTACACCTGCCAGTAAGGGTAGCTGTAGGCCTATGGATGTCTTTCCAGGGGATCTCCTGTGGCACTGGTCTGCAGTGATGTCCAGATGGAAATACATAGCTGGGAGACTGGAAAGGGGGAGGGAGTGGCTGTGAGGAGGCTGGGAAGAAACCCACCACCTGCAGGGTAGAATCAGTATACCTCTTTGCATTTTGTAACTGAAATGTTGGACAATGACATTCAAATATAGGAAAATGAGTGACACTGCACCTCATAATGTGGGACACATGACCAAACGCATGGTGACACAAGCTCAGCACATTGGAAACGAGTACTTATATTTGTGCAAAGTTTAACTTTGATTCACTAACATCAGAGAAAGGAATTCTTGTTTTAATGTTAGAGATCACAATATGAGACAGACATTCATCTGTTTAGATATCACCTGTTCCATGTGGCGTACAGAAATTATGAGTGGACCAGGGACTGCCCTTGTATTCAGGCAATTGAGAGATGCAGATTCTGTGCCACACAGACTGCCAGGGGCAGTCTGAGACTCATGGTGTAGGCTAGCCAGACCTCTGAATAAACAATGAATCAAAAAGCAAAAACAGGTCCAAAATGCATAAATGTACACTATGTACAAACATACAAACTCTTAACCTCCTTACCCCAAAACCACCAGCACATACAGTTCATGCTCTGAAGATGTTCCCTCAGAAATTGTTCTCATTCCCACCACAGCCAATATAAATAAACTCTGGCCAGAGCCAACACAGCTGCTATGCATTAATCTGATATGACAAAAAGGAGAAATTAATTCATACTTATCATCATTTTCTTTTCTGTTAGCTCCAACATTGTCAGTGGGAAATCATTGCATAGATGGGTTTGTTATTTAATCACACTTGAAGGAAAACACCAAATGGACTCCCTGACTGGAGGAGCACAACCTGCAGGTCATCAGTTCAAAGCATCTCCTTTAAGAGATGTGATATGGACTTGTGCAATTCAGCCTTACCCCTTCCATTTGGTACCACAGGTGCACCTCCTCAGTCTGGAGATACTGATTTGAAGACCAAAGTAAACAATGTTAGTTTGCATCACACATTAAGGGCAGTTTGACCCCAATGGGGAAGGTATCACTGCCCTGTGGCAGGTCTCATATTGCTTAAGAAAAAACAAATCATTGGTCTCCTATAAACCATGGTGCCGCTGATCAAATCCATAATGGTGTGCAAGCAGTCTATCACATTACAATGCAAAGAAAACCCAGCAACTTTCCACCATCAGCCTCTGTTGCTGTCTACCAGTGTTACAGACATACCTAGCTGCCAGTGTTACATACATACTCATAAACCCTCTAAACTCAGCTTCTGTTGCAGTCTACAAGTGGTACATACTCAGCAAACTCTTTGTAAGCTTTTGGGGTTTTCCTCTAAGTGTGATTACATAACATACACACATATGTAATTATTGCCCACTGACATCATGGAGCAATACAGAAAAACAAAAGCTGGACTGAGCTCCCAAGCTTGTTCTCTGTGTTCACTGGCCTGAAATGTTCCTGCAGGCTGTTAGTCAAGGGACAGACGTGTGAACCTTTCTCTGGGAGAAGAAAGAGCTGGGATGTTTATTTGCACTGCTGTCCATACTAAAGACAGCAGTTCTAAGTGTGGACAGCAAACTAAGGGTGAACTGCCTGCAGAAATGGATTTTGCAGGCCACTGAACATAAAGAAACAAGCTAGTAGGCCTAGTCCAGCTTTTGTGGGGTTTTTTTCTCATATCAGGCATAGTAATAACAACAGATAGCAAGAAAAGGGGAACTACATATTAAGTTGTATAAAGGGGGACATTTCAAGCAGAACATGGGTGATACTGCCATTTTACAGGCTACTGGTGAAGCCGCAGCTGGAGCACTATCATCAGTTTTGTGTACCATACAACAAAAAGAAAATTGAGTGTGCATAGGAGGGTTACAAAGCAAATATGGGGGCAAATGGAAAAAAAAAAACATATGTAGAAATGGTGTCAGGACTTAAGCTGTGCAATACGGAACAAAGATGAACCCAAGGGGATCTATATGGATTTAAAAGATAAGGTAGCATGAGAATCTAAGGAGGAAGAAGAAGAAGAATTCATATAGCACTTTTCATACAGATTGTATCTCAATGTGTTTGACAAACATTGAGAGACTGATTATGAAGTAACTGTAAAACGTGTAATGGCAGCCATTTCATGCATCAACACCCACACACAGGCTTGAACAATTGCATGAATCAGTTTTATGGGAAGGGGAATGTTGGCCAGACCACTGGTAAGAATCCCCTCCTCTTGCAAAAAGTGCCTTGTTTTTCTTCCCTTCCAACTGGACACCCAGCAGACGGCACTAGATACGGACAGAAGGGACTTCAGTTTAACATCTCATCTGAAGGACAGCTCACCCCCTGACAGCATAGCATCTCTCTAGTACTGAATTCTGGTGCCAGCATTTAGGGTATAAGCCCAATCCCAGTGTGGCATGGGAATGCATAACCTTGCGGCTCAGAGGCAGATGTGCTACCAACTGAGTCATGTTGATATCCTAGTACCTCACCCCAATGGCTGATGCAGTCAGAGTGGTGACCAAAAAGAAGTGCATCACCCAGCTTGCCCAGGGCTTTGGGGTCGAGGCTGGTGGCACCAGACACCCGACTGCACATCACAAGCAGGATGATCATCATTTTGAGGAGTCAGATGGGCAGCTTGTTCAGGAAGGAGAAGTAGAAGATGTGGAAAGGCTCCAGGTTCCACACAGCAAGTCAAATCAACACCACAATGATGACCCTGGCCACAGTGAGGATGACCAACACATGTACCCATAGGCCCCCCTTCACTTTGACCGCCTTGTACTTGGAGCCTCTGCTGAGCTCTGTAATGAGCACACTGGTGCCATTCATGACTTTTGTTTCCCCCATGTGGATGTCTCTGATAGAAGTGCTTTTCTCACCCCGTATCTGTGTAGCCATGACTATTGTCTCTCGTTACTGCAACTTCCAGGGAAAGAGCTGCAAACTCCATGTCAGAGAGTGACAGTGCACTGGAGCCTCTTCCAGGCTTTGTGATAAGCATGCTGGTGCTGTTTTAAGAAAATACAAAATCACACATGCCCACACAATGCAAAGCATCATGGGCTGCATATGCAAATCACCACAGAATGTTATGCTGGTTCAACTTTAAGTAGAATTGCATGGTGCTGAAAGACCTCTCACACAGTTTGCAAAGGGTGCTAACAGATGACATAGACACGTGTTTCGTCCTACCAGGACTCATCAGTATGCCTCGTCTGTTTGACACCCCAGTGGAATGAACCAGCTACCCTAAGACGGTCTGTCTGTGTTATGTTGTGGTGAACCCATTAAAATAAAAACTATTTAAAGACAAAGAACCTCTTGTGCAAACACTGAGGCAAGGAGTTACCCAAAGGGCATTTGGCTGGGAAGCCAAGTTTCAAGAAAATACAAATCACACATGCCCACAAATGCAAAGCATCATGGGCTGCATATACAATCACCACAGAATGTTATGCTGGTTCAACTTTAAGCAGAATTGCATGGTGCCGAAAGGCCTCTCACACAGTTTGCAAAGGGTGCTAACAGATGACATAGACACGTGTTTCATCCTACCAGGACTCATCAGTATGCCTCGTCTGTTTGACACCCCAGTGGAATGAACCAGCTACCCTAAGATGGTCTGTCTGGGTTATGTTGTGGTGAATCCATTAAAATAAAAAAAGATTTAAAAGACAAAGAACCTTTGTGTGCAAACACTGAGGCAAGGGTTACCCCCAAGGGCATTTGGCTGGGAAGCCAAGTTTCAAGAAAATACAAAATCACACATGCCCACACAATGCAAAGCATCATGGGCTGCATATGCAAATCACCACAGAATGTTATGCTGGTTCAACTTTAAGCAGAATTGCATGGTGCCGAAAGACCTCTCACACAGTTTGCAAAGGGTGCTAACAGATGACATAGACACGTGTTTCATCCTACCAGGACTCATCAGTATGCCTCATCTGTTTGACACCCCAGTGGAATGAACCAGCTACCCTAAGATGGTCTGTCTGGGTTATGTTGTGGAGAACCCATTAAAATAAAAAAATATTTAAGAGACAAAGAACCTCTGTGCGCAAACACTGAGGCAAGGGTTACTCCAAAGGGCATTTGGCTGGGAAGCCAAGTTTCAAGAAAATACAAAATCACACATGCCCACACAATGCAAAGCATCATGGGCTGCATATGCAAATCACCACAGAATGTTATGCTGGTTCAACTTTAAGCAGAATTGCATGGTGCTGAAAGGCCTCTCACACAGTTTGCAAAGGGTGCTAACAGATGACATAGACACGTGTTTCGTCCTACCAGGACTCATCAGTATGCCTCATCTGTTTGTTTGCAACGTTCATTTCCTCCATGCGGTTGTCTCTGTTAGAGGTGCCTTTCTGTGTCTGTATCTATGCAGCCATGACCATTGTCCCTTGTTACTGTCACTTCTGGGGAAAGAGTTGCAAACTCTGTGAGAGAGAGAGAGAGAGAGGACACAGAGAGAGAGAAAGAGCACAGTGAATCAGAGTGAGCACTGATTCATGCTCCCACCACCTCCGCTAATAGACCGCTCCAGATGAAAGAGGGAGAGACAGAGAGTACTGATTCACACTGATGTGCTTCAACTTTACTGGGCAGTGCATGAAGGTCACAAACTGCTATGTCTCTAGTATCCTATCATGCCCTCAGACCCCATTTCTCTCTCCTCCTCCTTTGGCTATACACCAGCATAGCTCTCACTATGCAGCCATAAAAAGTGGCCTGCCAGACTACCAGACAAGCGCTCCTCACAGCCGGCTGACACACCTGCCTCCACAGCCCAGTCTAGGCCTGCAATCATGGACTACAACCGAGGCCCTCTCCCACCTTGCACAGAACTGGCACCACAAATGATGGACTGGCAACTAAGATGATGGGAGGAAACAAGAGAAACAGGCAGTAGGCCTGGGGAGACTACCAACAGAACAGCCTAAAAGTTGTTTTGGGGAGCACCTTGATGGACACAGGGCCTACCCCATCAGCAATGACTCAGCTGATGAGCCAGCACAGAAAAGTATTGAGCATGATCTGTCCTCCTCGGCAAATAAAACACAAACACTAGAGCTGAGGCCTAGGAAAACATTGCCTTCCTCAACATGAAGAACTGACTTACAATCCTGGGCAGACATTGCTGGGGATCCGGCAGAGTTTAATGAAGGGCAAGTACCTCAACAGACACTACAGACTACATAAAGAGACAGTTAGTGATAACTATTTAAACAGCCCCACAAAACTGAATTAAATGGAGGCCGGGTACTCATGTTAGTATAGACTCTGCTTATTACACTGGACTTTGTGTATAAAATAGCTCAAGGCAAACATTCTCTTCAAAATACCTTTATTGTAAGTGAAGAACTATGCCTGTTAGAGTAACACTGAAAGAGCATTTTTATTTCGGCTCCTGTTTGACATGGCTGAGTCGAGCGACTAGCCTCCCCTCCTCAGCCACCGGCCTGCCCTTAATTGTTGAGAGAATTGTACACTGACACTCACAAAGCAGAAAGTCTGGAGGCAGCAAGGCTGCTGTACTCTGAGTGCATTACACACACCCATTACAAGTCCACCCTACAATGCAAGATCCCCAGTCTGGTACAATCTCTTTAATAATAAAATGTGATCTTAACAAGAGGTGACTTACAGGGGCAAGGCTTCAGGACATTACACCTTATATGCTAATTCCCCCCCCCCAAGCCCACCATCCTCACCCTACAACTTGCTGAGCCTCTGCCATATGGTGTAGCTGAGTACAACATGCACCAATCTGCCCTCCACCATTAATATTTTTAGCTTAAGTAACACTGTACACTTACTCAGTCTCTCCCTCTCTTCCTGTGACACAGCAGACAAAGCAGGCTGCAATTGAAAGCAGATGTAAAGGGCTTGCTGTCAGGGCAGTGCACCTCAGGGGTAGAGGATGGAGCCGAACAGTTGGTGAGACCAACCCCTATAAAGAAGATTCCTCTCTGTGTAGGGTCTGGACAGCAAACTGTAATGGATGCAGAATCACATACCCGGTACACCCAGGGGCACCAAACCATGTTGCAAACAGCAAGTTCCAAGAGAATGATGACAGAAGACTGCACAGAATATCCTACATAAGGGAAACAGTGTGTGTCAAACTGATGCATGCATGTCAGCATACAGAGTGGCGCAATGATTGACCCCAGATACCATAATCGACTTCCAACAGGGCCACAGATGGGGGAAAGAAAGAGAGGCAGCAGTCCGCCACCCTTTTGGTGATGGGTAGGAAGTGAGTGAGATGTTGACCACGAGGCAGCACCTCACAGGTAATAATTAACATCTCTACTGCCAAGATAGAGAGCACTGATTCATCTTCCACCACCTATGTTGATAGACAGCTGCAAAAAAAGTGTGAGGAGGAAAGAGGAGGAGGGGAAAACAGGGAGAAAGCAAACTGATTCCTCCACTCTATGTGCTTCAGCTCCACTCACTGTGCAGAGCACAAAGCAAACAATTGTGATGGGTTAGCCCCTTTTTCCATACCCACTGAATAATGTTTGGCTATAATTTCAACAATATTTGCCTAATCCTGTCCCATGATAGCACAAAATGATTGAAATATATCCAAACATTTATTGAAATGATTAGTTCAAGCATCATGCAGCTTATACATGATACATGGTGAAAAATGTGTTTAAAATGTACAAAACAAGCCTTGCATTTTATCTTTAGACTTATGCATGATATTGTTTATAGAGCCCATAAGTCTTGCCCATCTAGTGCATATTATACACCAACATTTTCCTGATTGATCATGCAAACAGGTAATGTGCAATAAACAGCCTTATCTCTATTTTGGTAAAATTAGTGGGGCAAAACATTACACCCCAATTTATCTATTATCAGTAATACTCATGATTCATTATAGCTATAAATATGTTCCATTTTAACTCCATGCAAAGTATTTGGGTGACAAATGCATGATATTTTAAATTAATTTCTTCCTAAATATTCATAGTTGCTTGTGCTTTCATGGCAAACAGCATATTTTCCTTAGTGGCAGCACTGTAAAAATTGCACATAAAGTGTTTACACAATCATCTTACAGGGAGGTTTTGATGTCTCAAATAATGATAAATTTAATTTCAAACAAAAAGAAGACAGGGTAGGAACACAGTAAAAGGTGCTTGTCCCTAGCAACCAACACATTTTCCTAGCAACAACACTTAATATTTATGGGATATTGCAAGCACAGCAATGACATTGTTAACCATGTAGATTTTCAGGAATTACATTAATTCGGTCTCTGTAAGATCAGCTTTTTTCATGACTTCAGTGTTGTCTCCTAAACCTTGTTTTTGTTTTCTCTTTTCAGCATCTAATGAGCAACTATTAGAAAGTTAACCCAGTACTGAGCCAGCCACTTGCAACACTTAAAAAGGGATAGTAGTAAAGCTTGGAGGCTTCGGATACATGCAGAGCCAATATGGCCATGCTCAAGCATGGTGATGAAGACCAGGAAAGCCCTTGTCAATCATCTAAGATTCACAAGAAATCCAGTTTTAGAACTGATTTGCATTGTTATATGCATCTAGACCCAATCAAGAATGAGTCCACTCAACCATTTACACGTGTCAGGTGGATAAGTACCATGAATGTGCTCAAGCATGGTTGGACTTGCATGGTGATGAGCGATACATTGCTGAATCATTTCAACAGCATCTATCAAAATATTTTGATGACATCCTCAGTGGTGCAGGGTTTCACCCCATCTGCTATAGGTGTTTTATAGAAAAAAAGCACATAGTGAGTGAAAGAAAATACTGTGCTCAGCAGTCAACATTACAGGGGAAACAGGATGATGGACAGTCTGCCTCTTCTAGCACCAGTTTCACACCTTTGTGCAGCCCCAGGAAGAAACTTTGGTCAAGATCTGGCCTCCCTGTCCATGCATCTGGACCTGTCTTTTCTGCCATCTGCATCATATGTAAGAAAAGGGACAGATACATCACTGTGGCCCACTGATGCCAGAAGGATCAACTAGTCCAGGAAGAAAGCACAGATGCAGGAAAGTTAAAAAGAGCAGCAAGGGTTGAAAGAGGATCAGAGCATTGTCATTCACATACAAGAACAGGATTTTGTGTCTGTGGAAGTCAAGGTACTATAAAACATGTTACAGAGACTGCACAAGAATTTTGACAAAGTCATCAGGTAAGGATAAGTCTACTTGTGCTGAGAAGATGTACAGCAAAGTGTACAAGATTTTCTGTGCCACTGTCATCCACCAGAGGCTCATTGTGGACCAGGAGGTGTTGTGGATGACAAGACTTACCCAGATTGTCATCGAGCTTGTAGAAAAGCATGAAGGTCTTGATGCTTTAAATTACAGGTAAGTGATACTTTGCATGAGCAGAAATTTTCATAATCATTTAGATACAATCATGGTAGATAAAACTGAAAATGTAAACATCACAGCATTTTTCTAACCTTTAACTTTGTAGTAAGTCTTGAATACAATAGTAAAATCAAAACTTAAAACACAGTAACAAGACTCTTGCCTTACAACTACAAGTAATGTCCCTGTGGAGAACCCTGTTTTTAGAAATTATGCATGTTTTTGTGTTACAGGGTTGACAGACTGAAATATTGTCTGAAACGTGACTTCCCTCAGCTCACCTTTCATACAACACACTGCAGGAATATTAGTGAGATGGTGTTTGTTGACACATTGTCAACAAGTATGCTTATTGACAGACTTTCTTATCAATCAGAGGCAGGAACAGAAACAGATACTACAGAGACAACTCAGAGTGAAGAGGAGCACATTTTTATTTATTTATTTAAACTTTTGTTAACCAGGTAAGCATTAGGAGTCAAGGCCCTTTTTCAAATGTGACCCAGGACCATAAAGACAGTCAAGATGTGACATGTAGCAGACAAACAGTGCATAATAAGATACAAAAATAATGGCAACAACATTATAAACAATCATATTTCAAAGAGTCAATATAATATTTTTTAGAAACATTTTAAAAGTAGCACGACTTGGGGTTTGATGAACTGACAATGATAGATGTTCCAGTGAGTTGGGGTGGACAGAGAAGTATGCACACCCATATTAGTGATTACCTTTGGGACTGAGAGTTTATGTGATCCATTGGAAAGTAAGGTCCTATCTGCTTTCCTTATATCTAACGTAGAAAATAATTGTGAATGAGATCCTAACCTTAAAACATTGTGAGTCTAGCATTTTCAGCTATAAAGACAATATAAACTGGGGGGGAACCAGCCAGATGATTTATACAATGTACACTGATGCATACGAAATGGTACTTTCAGGGCAAATCTACAGATGGCATGGAAGGTCATAGTAAAGACATATCAGATTTAGCTAATCCCTGAAATAAGAAAGAATTATAATTCATGATCAATAGTAATACATTATTAGCAACAGTAAATCTGGCTTGTTCGGTTAATAAGTTCTGCAATTTTAAACAGTACCTCCAGTCTTTGGTTATTGTGTCTATAAGTAAGTTCTATATGGGAAGAATAAGTCAGACAAGGGTCTAATAGAATCCCCAGGTATTTAAACTAAAAACCTGTTCCAATCCAGTCCCAATAGCATCCTGAACTACTAGAGGCTCGCTTCCAACCAATCTTTGTTTAGATCCAATAGCATGCTCTTTGCTTTTTTTTACTCTTCAAAAGCAGGTGATAACCTCTAAGCCACAAATCCATAACTTAAAAATCAGCTTTCATCTTCTACCACAATTTGATCTGCCACCTCATAGTTCATCAACAGCAGTACACCAGCTCCTGATGTGCATTTAACTAGGACTCTGTACAATGACGCATTGATAATCAAGAGCACATTGAATGACAACCCTGGAATGAGTTGTCCCTGGCTCCCAACATCATTTGATCTGACTGTTGATGCTGTAAAATCGGTCATGCCAGTCAAACGTTATAATTTGATGGCCTGGATTATTGGAGCATCAGAGGCACCAACACTGGATGGATATGTTGATGTTCCAGATGATGTGGACCTTAAACTGATATCACTTTGCCAAGATATTGTTTACCTTGCATCCAAGGGTCAAAAAACAGACACCTGAATCCCTTTGCCTTGGATTGACACTTCAACACTTGACAGGATCATCTCAAGTGGTCTCCATACTAAACAGACTGAGACATTGTGCATCTTGGAATACAGTGGTTAGCCATGACACAAGCCTAGCTCAGTTACAGCTTGTTAAAGGTTCTGATACGGTCCCACCAAGCTTTGCAAAGAAGACTCCAACAGTTCTAGTCTGGGACAAGTATTGATTCTGCAGAAGAAACCTATCTGGGTGTGGCACCACCTATCACACAAATGGAATAATGCTACAGAGCCACATCACTGAATCTACCCCAACACTAGGCAGAGTGCCACTGCTAAAATGAGTCTGTTCTCTTAAAGTACCCTCTAGTTTTGCAATAGAACAGTACCATCAGCACAAGAGGCAAGGTCCACAAAACCTGAGTCATGGTGCACATGCCCCACTAGAGGCTGACAAGTATAGACAGAACCTGGCACTAGCGCTTAGAACTGAACTGACATACATTTTATGAAGTCTTTCAGTGCTGACTCATGTACACTTTCTGGCTGGATACGTTTTAATACTGCTCTGCAATGTGATTGTAGTCTCAAGAAGTTAGCTATCCATTACCTTCCAGTAACTGAGGCATCACCAACAGAGATGTCTACTGTCAACACTATTCTGAAACAAAGTATTGATATAGCTTATCAGCTTGAACTTGAGCATGTAGTCTTGGTCTTTGACCAAGCAATATATGCTAAAGCACAACAAAACCACTGGAAAGTCAATGATTATACAAGATGTTTGATAGTGCAGCTCAGTGAATTCCATATCTGCATGTCATTTGTATGTGTCCTTGGCAAAAGATTTGGGGATGCAGGACTTTGTGATATCTTAACAGAGTCAGAAGTTGTTGCCCAAGGATCAAGCAATGGTGTTCTGAATGATCACTATTACAACCAGAGTATGAGAGCACACAAACTTCTGTATGAAATCATGCAGCATCTGTGATTCCAGACTTTTCTTAAATCATTGCCACTGAACAAAGCATACAAGTGCCTAGAGATCATCAAAAAAATCATGCTAGCATTCCTCATTGATTTGTTTGATGTTCTGTGTACAGCTGATGAATTTACCAATGTGGTCATGAAATATTAATATTTTGTCAAGAAGAGCCAAGAGAAGCCAACATTTGCCTTCTGGAGCACTTACATTGACATGGTGCAAATCTTGCTCCTTTTTGTGAGAGCAACCCGTTAGTCTGACTGGGAGCTGCACCTTTCAGCTATCCACTTCATGATGCCCTGGTTCGTCTCTTATGATTGGGTGAACTATGCCAGGTATCTTGCATCATATTGGCTAGAAATTGTGAACCTGCCCTTCACACACCCAGAATATTATACAGAACTCAGCGCTGAAAGACAGTGGACAGTCCAACATCAAAGTGGACATGGATTCTCTTCAATCACATGTGACCAGGCAATTGAACAAACCTGCAATAAAGATTCAAAAACAAAAGGTGGCTTGATTGAAGTGATACAAAACTGTGCAGCAGTTTATCACTGGATCTTGTCACAACATGAGAGAGCTGCTATAACAAGACAGTGTGAAGTGATGGCAGGCATGGCTCAAGGTACGCAAACAGAAAGATCTTGATAGCACAAGAATTCAGAATGATGAGACAGCCATAATGAGCATTCTGTTCACTACTGAATGCATGATCAATCCTTTTGATGCTCCTCATGATGTACTAGTGTGTTTAAGTTCAGGTGTTGTTACTATCAGTGAGATTACAAATGACTTGCTAGCTGTTTAAGAGGAAGGTTAAATTGCACTGATGGACTTCTTGAACCAGTGACTGCTTTCTGCTACTCAGGAAAGTTTTTCTCCCATCAAAAGCCAGAAACTGAAAACATTCAGTGATCAAGTCAAACCAAAAACAGAAGCAAAAGTAGCTGGCAAAGACGTGATTCTTCATAGTGACAAGAAACTCTTTGCAAAACTTCTTGTATTAGGTCAAAGTAGGAAAATTGATCTCAGAGAAATCTTGTCCTACTCTTTGTTTGTCCTCCTCTTTGGGAGCAGTTTCCTACCCTCTTGCTAGTGCTGAGGGTACTCCAGCAAAACCCAACAAATCAGCTCTACTCGATCTTGTGCAATCCAAAGGTGGAGACTGCTTTGCTGATCATGTTCTAGAGAATGGTGCACTAATCTTTGATGGAATGGCTGTCATCCAAGCACTACATGATGTTCCTTCAACATTTGGTGAGCTTTCAGACACTATTTTAATGTACATGGTCAAGCGTGTAACAAAGTACAAGTGTACTCATTTGGACTTTGTCACAGATCAGTATCCCATTGTGAGCATAAAAACTGTGAAACGGTCCTGCCAAGCAACTGGTGGCTTAAAAACTATACAAATCTATGGAAAAGAGCAGAAATCCCCCAGTCAGTGGAAGAAGTTTCTTTCTGATGGCAACAATAAGGAAAGACTTCAGAAATTCTTGTACACTGTGTGGAGGGATGCAGATTTGCAAGCTGTAGGCAAGGACATCACACGCTACATAGCCCATGGAGAGGAGTGTCACTGCTTGGCTATGCAGGAGGGTTCAGTAACAGTACTGTTGATGAATTAAGATGTGACCATGAAGAATGTGACACATGTATGTTTCTTCATGTGAAACGTGCTGCCAAGGACTACCAGAATGTGATAATTTGAAGCCCAGATGCAGATGTTGTAGTCATACGCATCAGTCTGAAGTCACAACTGCCAGTCAATTTGTATTTCTTCACTGTTGTTTGGATTCAAAGCTGCATTACTGATTTGGAGAAATTCACTTCAGCTCCAGGCCTGAAGGTCCTGTATGTACCTCTCTTATTGAACTTCACACATTCACAGGATATGATTCTACAAGTGCCTTCTATGGGAAAGGAAAGAGAAAGGCATTTGCTGTGGTCTCTGAGAGTGAAGAGTTCCTTGATGCTTTCACAGATCTTGGGAAAGACTTCACACTGCAAGACTCAACATTCCTTATGCTTGAGAAATTTGTATGCCATCTGTATGGCCAAGCTTCATCACAGGATGTCAATGATGCCTGATACAAGGTGTTGTGCCTGACATCATCTTCATTGCCTGAGCAGAGCATGCCACCAACATGTGATGCTCTACACCAACACAACAAGCTGACAAATTACCAGGCTGCTGTAATGAGGCACTCTCTGGTTAACAGGATGAATGCTTCTTCCCCTGTTGGCCATGGATGGCATTTAGAAAACAAGGAGCTTGCCATCACCTGGATGACAAGAAGTCCAGCTCCATATAATATTTTGCAGGCAGTACATTGTGCCTGCAAGCATGTGAAATGTCAAACAGGGAGGTGCTCCTGTCTTGCTGCTGAGCTATCCTGCACAGACCTGTGTAAATGTCAGAAGTGCGAGAACACTGACAAAAAAGCTGCTGAACCTGTCACTCACAATGATGACATGTCTGACGAGAGTGACTTTGATGAGTAGGATGCCATGATTTTCAGACTGGGAAACAAAAATGTATTTTCCTCAGGCAATAAGCACTACAGTGCCAACAGCAAAATACATGACTCAAAATGAACAGTGGATTTGAATAAGAAAATAAAATCTTGATTCATATCAATAATTACATCAACTTATATCAATCCAGATAAGCTGTCACTTAAAATTATTAGAGAAATAAATCTTATATAAAGGGGGATTGCAGTAAAAAGGTTTGTGTTTTATTTTTTTCAGTGCTGTTGCTGAGGAAAATATGCTGCTTGTCAAGGAAAATAGTAATATTTAGGTATTTACATAGAAAAATGCATCAAATGTATTACACTTATCATTTCATGTAGTTAGGCTGGTGTACAAACACTTATCTTGATGGTAAATTGTAAAATACTTGAACCTATAGTAAAAGGTGAGTATTGCAGAGAAAAACAAGTTATGGGTATGGGGTAATACCTTGACCCATAGTCACTACCAAAAGATAGATATGGTAATTCATTACACATTATCTGTTAGATTGACGACTGCAGAAAATGTTAATGCATAAAAACATCCCAGTAGGGCTGTTGAGTTATTTAGCCCATTTTATTGACAATACATATTTAAAACAATTTTCACCCAAATTTATTATAATTTGTAGTATTTGTGTCTTGTGTAAGACTTCTAAGTTCCCCAATCCATTCAGTCTTGCCTTTAAAGAGCTACTGATGCCAAAAAAGAAAACTTTGAAAAACATAATAATTAGGTGCCATTCAGCTTGCATTCCATATCCTTAGTGATCCTTAGTATTCTATATATTCATCTTCCTTGTTATTTATTACTGAGTAAAATTGCATGTGTACATGATTTTAATCCCTTAGATGTCCTTTAGAGTTTATCTGACTCTGTAGCTTACTCCATGTTGTGGCATCACAATCTGTTGCCATGGGAGCAACTGTGTTGTCACAAGCAGGGCATTATGACCTCAGGTAGGGAGAAAGCAACAGGAATAGATGGACTTTTCAGGAGTAGAGATCATGTTTTCATGCATATGACCTCTGTAATAAATAATGGGGAAGAAGAAGAATACGAAAGTAATGTGAAATAGAAGCCAAACTGTGTTTAAATGTTATGTTTTGTTAAAGTTCTCCTGAAGGTGTCAGCTGCTCTTCAATATACTGCCATATACATTTCAGTCATTTTTAGCCAATGTGGGCCTTTACAGGACAAATATTAATGTAGTTAAGAACAAGATACCTTCATCGGTATTGTGCCAAATTGGTTGACAGCCAGATAACTGTGGGTGTGCCATGACAGAAAATGGCAGGTTTCTTGTGGAGAACTTTCAATACAAGGTCTATCAGATTATTGGCTATATAAATCTGCAGAGAGTAAGTAGTGCCCCTGTTGCCAGAATGAAACTCATTTTCTAGGCACATATCTCCGTTCAGCATATAGCCTATTGGCAGCAAACCTGTGTTAAGCACAAGGTCTAATCAAATAAGTCATTAATTCCTGGGCGGCCATTTTGTGTCAGGTAAACAATGGATAGTTCGGACTTCATATGGAGCTATGGAGGTGAGATAAGCAAGTCTCAAAATAATTAAACTCTACTACTACTCCAATACCTTCCTCTGATTTTTTGGTGCAGTTGATTATTGTAGTGTTTACTGACAGTAGCACTGCCAACTACTTTTGTTTTTTTGTTAATTTTTACAGTTACCCTACAGTATATTTAATTTTCTAACACAAATAGCATTAATTGTTCAGGTTTCACATTCTCTGCTGCCCTGCTTTTACTAATTTCTCTTTTATATATTGTTTTCTGATGTCTCTGCATCTTTCCCCACTATAATGGGTCTGAGGATACTTTTGTGTAAACTCCCCTGTTTAGTATTCCTGTATCCTGCCCTGCACTTACAGGGTTAACTCTCTGCTAGTTTCTGTACTCCCTGCCATGTGACAGGGGCCCACTATAAAGATGTGAGCCATGCTCAGCCAGAGAGATAAAGAGAGGAGGAAATGAGAATGTGTAGGAGAGAGAGATCCAAGGAGTGTAGGGTGGCATCATTGAGGCCTTTGTTGGCCAGAATCCAGTTTATGTAGGATGGAGACTAGTGTCCTTTTGGGGTGGGGGTCACAGAGTGAGTGGACTGAGAAGAAGGAGTTCTATCTCAGGGTAGGTAAGGGGTGCTGCTATACTACAAAGTGTTGACAAGGCCCTGCACTGATGTACAGCCCACACCAGGACAGCATCCACCCTTGAGGAGTAGGTTCTCTATTAACATGTTTATTCTCATATCTGAGGAATCCAAAGACAGTTTGTTTTATGATAATCCACAGACAAAAGTAGGATATCATTGTAAGATCAACTTAGACGAGTGATGAGTTAGTGTGACACCATGCAGTAAGCAGGATGGTTGAGAGAAAATGTGGAACGTGCTGTGGGTACTGTGATCCCTTTACCAGATTCCTCTTGTTCAAGTCAGTAGCCTGTCACTGTGGTGAGTTTGTGTAAGGACTCCCCTTCTAGGGACACGATTAATGTATGTGTCTCATTATTTCTGTGCCACCACGTTTGATACTGCTTGTCTTTATTACATTTAAGTCATCTGCTCATATTGCTGGCGTGGACTATTAATTTCTTTTACTATACCTCAGCTGGCTAAGGTGTGCCACACCACCATGTTCCACCACCAGACAAACTCTTTATCTGGCCCTTTTTCTTATGGGTGCACCCCGGGATCAAGATTCTACATACTGTATGTATGAAAGATGCTACATAAAATCATTGTACTTCATTGCAAGTACTATGCTACATACAATCATATACAATAACATCAAAACCTGGAATGTCTTTTTGGGTTTATAAAACTATTTATTTTGTAAATTTCCAGTGTAAAAAAAAACTGTTTCCAGTGTCTAAAAACTAACTTAAAGGGTACCTAAACAAGCAGTTTTTTAAAACTGCAAACTCCAAAATCTAACTTCACAGAGAGGTAAACTAAAAGGCTGCTGTTTACATTTATGCTAAAACTGTATTTATGTAAATAACATAAATGCAGTTCCATAGCTTTTGAAAATGTAAACATCAGCCTTTCACTTTCAAAAAACAGCCTTAGTGTCTCCCTAAAATGTCTGCCAAGTGTGTTAAGTGATGAGTTATGATGACATCATCAGAGCCAGAGACAGAGACCCACATATATTTCTATAGTGATAACTAGTTCTTCTTTCCCACTTTGTTTTGAGTTGTTGCACCAGAATAATCAACACCATACATTAACTCATGGATTATTTTGATCAGTACACATTAGGCTATAATGTTCATTTTGTTACCTTAAACTTGCTGAAAATGTTTTGCAATCCAGCTGACTTTTCTTTGACAAACCACGGTACAGTACAACACTTCAAAATACCTGAAGATCTAGTGGTTATGTGATCCCCTGAATTTTGTTTTTTGTTAACCAGGAGGAACACACTAAGCTGAAAGCTTGTTTACAGGTGTGGCCTGGGAGCACAAGGATGTTTAGTGAGTTGCTCAGGGTCACACAGCAAAGTGCCGGTCTGGTTCAATTCCAAAGCTCATGCTCTCCTGTTAATCCACAGATAATGCTTTCTTTTTCCATGTGAACCCCCTGCACTTAGCCTGCCTTGTTTGAATGCCCCACCATCCATACCTTGTCCTTAGTACTGCCTGGGTCCAGATATGTGCTTACAGTCTCATGAAGAGAATTATCACACCTCAGATTGCAGTCTTGTACCTCAGAGAGTTGTGCACACCTCTACCAATACAGCTGGCACTGTTAACAAAATGCCTCCCAAATCCCCGTTCAGTCCATTTTCTCAATGTTTGACTTCTGTTCACACAGTAAACATTGAGTGGCTCACCATCCTTCTGCACAGTGAAGGTAGTATGTACAGTTCCCCTGTTGTATTTTTTTCCCCGCCTCTTTAACCAACAACTAGGTCTTCCTGGAGGGCCAAACAATAAGCATCATGATCCACCAGAAAAACTGCTGTCCATGCCCTCATTAAAGGCTGCACTTACAACGGATAACAATATTATTAGCAGGGGAGGCATACTAATACCCTAAGCAAATCCACCTGACTTCCAGTGTCAGTCTGCTCCTTTACCTGTGATCTGCAAAATCCTGCAGGACAGTTCCCAGCAAATCTTCTCCAGTAGTTTTCTGTGCCTTTCTCCACAATGTGAGTTGACTGGCTACCACCCTTCCAAATCTTGAATGAGCTATACACAACTCCCTCAATACTGTTTTAAAAAACGTCAACACCCCCTCTCCCATCCAAGGGTAATCTCCTTACACTGAATTCAGGTAACAGTTTAGGTGCAGTCCTGCCACTCTGAGTAGTTGTCATCGCTGGCTACTCTCATCCACAGTCAGGTAGTGATCACAATGCTGGCAGACCCACATTTCAGATCTCACAGTGATCTGCTCAATGTCCTCCATCCTGTCTTCAACTAACCTGAATATAGCTGTACCCTGCTGGAATGGCCTCTTCAGCCCCTCTCTGGCATTCATTCTTCTCACCTGCTCCCCACACCAAAAACTGGTGAGTTCACTACCCTTCCACATCATGAATGTGGTTAGTCAGTCTCCCATGTTATTTTTGCATATTAATAATAAACATGATCTTCTGTTAAGCCAGGCTGATAGCAGCATGGTACAAGTGGAAAAATAGGCTTTCCTACCCATATAAGATCTAAGCCACCTATGATTAGGCACTATTAAATGACGTGCATAATGATGTGCACACCCATCATTTAATAGTGCCTAATCAAAGGTAGGCTAGCTCTTTTAAGGATAGGAAAGTCCATCGTACCCCTTGTTCCCTGCTGCTATCAGCATGACTTACTGGAAAGATATGTTTATATTAGAGATGTCAAAAAAAACAAAACAGGGACTTTACTACTTGCATTCATGTTGCAGAAGAGTGATGAGCTCACCAGTTTTTGGTGTGAGGAGGAGTAGTGAAGAATGAATACCAGAGGGGGACTGAGAAGGCCACCCTTGCAAGGTACTGCTATATTCAGGGAAGGGGGAAGACAGAATGAGAGAAATATGAGTAGATTACTGTAAGAAATAAGATATAGGGCTGCCAGGACCATGATCACTACCGGACCCTGTTGTCATGGCCAACATTCCCCTTCCCACAAAACCAGTTCATGCAATTGTCCAAGGCTGTGTGGGGATATTAATGTGTGACTTGGTTGTCACTACACATTCAGTCACTTCACTACCAGTCTAGTATTGCTTGTAAAGCACTTTGGGATACAGTGTGTATGAAAACCACTATATAAATGCTGATTCTTATTATTATTATTATTTCCCATGGAAAAAGAAGACAAGACAAGCATATATTTGATTTTTGAGAAAGTATGAATTCTAACATTGAACTGCATAAGAACTTTGCTACGAAAAAGTGGTGGATCTAGGGGGTGGGGAAGGATGTGGCTGCAACCCCCCTTGTAACAGTGCTTGCTTGCTGCTGCTGCTGCATTTCACTTTGTTGAAGAAGTCTGATTTATTGATTGTACAAATGTTTACATTCAAACTATGGATTACATTTGTAGGTTCTGCCAAAAATGTACTAGAAAAGAATAATAGCAGAACATATTAAGGTTTAATAAAAAAGTTCAAAAGTGAATATTAAGTATGCACACCACCCAGCACTCCCATTGTAGCATTCTGGATCTGCCATAACCACTAGACCACCAGGTTATTCAAGATTTGTACTGCACTGTGGTTTGCCACAGAGAAAGTCGGTTGGATTAAAACACAATTTAGCATGTTAAAGTAAACATTATGAACAGAACCATAGCCTAACATGTGTATTATACGAAATAATACACATGGTTTTGACCATTTGGTGGAAACAATTCTACAAAAAAGGGAAAAAAGAACTAGTTAGCACTATAGAAAGCCATATATATCTCTCTGACTGTGGCTCCAATGATGTCATCACATAACACATTTGGCGGCCATTTTAGGAAGCAGATAAGACAGTAGTTTTGAAATTGGAAGGCTGATTTTACAATTTTCAAATGTTCTGGAACTGCATTTAGGTGAATTACAGTATATAAATGTAATTTTAGCATTAATGAATACAGCAGCCTTTCCTTTAGTCACTTACGGAGTCAGATATTTGAATAGTTTGTTGTCAAAATGTTGTTTAGGTATCCTTTAAGAAAATTAATTGTTAAGAGAGAGAGATGGGGGGGGGAGCTTGCACTGCCTCATACATAGATATATTCCAAAATCCAATAAAAACTTCAAGCATTATGTTGTGTAAATTACTGTAAAAAAATGTTCATGTTCATTTTATTTTTGTTGTATTACTAATAGTCAAAATATTATGAAAAAGGTGAATGTGAAATATCAAAGGAAAAGTGATACTTGTTAATGTGCAGCAATTCATTTTATTTTTCAGTGCAGGCATATTAAAAAACACATCAAACAATCAGAGTAACCACATCAAAAAAGGAAAAAAGCAGAGTGCTAGCAGCCCACAGCATGGCAGGCAGTCTCCCTCAGTTTCTGAGCCTCCTAATAATTTCAGGTTAATTTTATTTATGTCAACATCTAGAAAATAAAAAAAATAACTCCCTAACCTGCCACAGATGACCCAACAATTTAGCAGTGCAGTATTTATGTATTTCGGTACTCTATCAAGCTGTCTCAAATCAGCCTTCATCGGCTATGTTAAGGCACTTTTCATGCACTTCCAAAATGTCGGCAGCAGTGAACCCTCGAAGGATATCATCAAGTCTGGTCACAAGATCCTGGTAGCTGGCAACCAACCAATTGGCATGCTTCTCTTTCAAATGTGTACAGGCCATTCCCCAAGACTGGCAACATCTGCCTATCTTGATCCCATCACCGCCATTGTCCATTTAGTACATGGGATTGTTTGTATGCCAGTCTCATCAAGGTTCACTACCAGTTTATGGGGATGAATTCCCATCTAATGGTCTTACTGATGCATGATAGGAATCCTTCTTTAAAAGTGGGAAAATCTGTTGACGTCTTCTTTGCAGTGTCAGTCCCCTTTTGATTGATGGCATGAAAATGAACTGTTTTACAATACATATAATGAAGCTCGCCAGGATGAAACCCAATTCTGCAGCAGAGTTACTGCAGTAAACAAGGCAATTTCAGAACACAGAAGAAGAACACAGGCATTGAAGTACAAGCGGCCTGCATTGGGGGAAAAAGTGAAAGAAACTTGAGTTGAAAATAAAGCACCTTTACTTCACCAAACCCCATGATGCACTACATGACTGAGATCATGACCTGTAAGATATCTCTGAGCAGTTGTTTTGACACTGACTTTTGGAAACTAATTAAAGTTGACATCCTGCTGCTTTTGAAAGGAACAAAGAAAAATATTGGGGGATTAATGGCCCAGATATCACAGATTTAAAGGAAAACAGTTAATGAACCCTTCCCTTTAATTCTCAGCAAAATAGAAAGATGTGTTACCATGCAGGATAACTTTGTGAGACAAGGCAGACTCCAACCTTAGATGGTGAAAGTATGAAGCCCTGCCACTGACTGACTTGCTGGGGTCTAACCAAATCTCAAAAGCCTTCAGCTGCCAGCTCCCCATGCTGCATTATCAAATATGTCACTCTGACATCATGGATTTGACACTTTCTTTGTCTCCTGGCATCCCAGCTCTCTAGAAAGCTGACCCCGCTCATTTTTCTGGGCCATGTCTGCACCAACAGGGGGTGGCTGCATGGCCAGGAAAGTTTTCTGACATGAAAGGCCTTGGCCTTTTTGAAGCTGCCTTGTGGAGGAGTTGGAACACACAGTACTGATACATGACATAGATATATGTGGAATCACAGAAATGTGGATTAAACCTGGAAACTGGGTTGAAAATATAAATGGGTATGACTTTTCTCATAAAGACAAAGATGGTAAAATGGGCGAGGGTGTGGGTGTGTATATTTCTTCTCATCTTAAAGCACAAGAAGTACTATTTTCCAAACCCAGTAGTCCAAAGACTGAGCAAATCTGGGTTAGATTTAAAACAAAGAAAAAAACTGTCACCCTCGGTGTATGTCACAGAGCCCCAAATATGACAGAAGAGGAAACTAATGAGTTCATGAATGAACTGGAGTCCATGACCATGTATGAAAATTGTGTGTTATGGGAGATTTCAACTTCCCTAAAATTAACTGGGATCAAGTACAAGGCTCTAGCAAACAAGAAAATAGACTTATCAAAATATGTTTAGAAAAAGGATTCAACCAGTATGTTACCAAGGGAACAAGACATAATAATATCTTAGATTTACTGTTTAGTAATAAAGAAGGAGGTTTACAAAATGTCACCATTATACAGCCACTGGGGGCAATGACCATAACATGGTTCTCTGCTTACTGTCTGAAGACACATACAAAATAAAAGGAAAGACTACAGTATGGAATTTCGAAAAGGCTGATTACAAAGCAATCAGTGCAACCCTTGTTAATTGGGACTGGAAGAAAGACTTGGAAAATGAATCACTAGATTAGATGTGGGAAATAATAAAAAACAAAATATAATTTTGTATGGATAATTATATCCCTGTAAAAGAAAAATATAATGGTCGGGGAAGAATCCCACGAAGGTTCATAAAAAAAAAATTCAACGATCATTAAAATCAAAAAACAAAGCTTAAAAGAAATTTAAGGATAAACCTATAGAGGATAAAGTGATAACATATAGATTACTGTGTAAGAATTGTAATGGGGCGATAAAAAAAGCGAAGGCCAGAGCAAAATTGAACTTAGTGAAAGATAGACAGGATAATTATAAGAAGTTTTATAACTATATAGGTAGCCTCAGAAAAGGAAATAGATAACAAATCTAAAAGATGGAAGTGAAACTTTAGACAATGAAACCGAAATAGCTAAGAAATTTAATTATTATTTTCTAAGTCTCTTCCAGAAACAAAACGACATGAAAAACATCAAAAATACTGTTATTGGAGATCAAACTAAAGGATATATGATCTCAGAAACACAAGTGTATGAGATATTAAAAATACTTAAAAAGTACAAATCAAGTGGTTCAGATGGGATATACCCCCAATTTTTAAACACAATAGCTAAAAAAATCTCAGGCCCACTCACACTATTATTCAATAAGTCTATACAAATAGGGGAAACACTGGAGTAATGGAGATTGGCTGACATTACCCCAATTCATAAGGCAGGGGACAAATCCCTGACAGAAAATTATTGACCGATAAGCATAACATCCATCGTGGGTAAAGTGATGGAAAGCTTTGTTAAATGTTTCCTTGAAGCTAATTTAAGTATTTTGGGTATTTTGGATATATCCTAACATGGGTTTTAGAGGGGAAAGTCTCACACCAGCAATCTTTTAGACTTCTTTGAAACAGTGAGTCAGGCATTGGACCAGGGATTACCAGTTGACATAGTATAACGGGATTACGCAAAGGCCTTTGACTCTGTGTCCCATTTGAAATTAATAGAAACACTTTAGGAGATTGGGATGGACCCTTTCTTAATCAGATGGATACAGTTATGGCTTACAGGTCATTTATAGAGGGTACAGATTAGAGGTCATATTTCCGAATGGGTCAGAGTCTTAAGTGGAGTGCTGCAGGGATTGGTCCTGGGACCAGTACTGTCCTCTACCTTAGTGTCAAGTGCACAGGTCTCATGAGGGGCATGGTTAAAAAAGTATTCCAATGATACTAAGCTGGGAGCAATTGTTAATAACACAGTTGCTATACAGCATTTACAAAATCAATGAAATGAGCTGGAAGTATGGGCACAGAGACACAATCTAAAATTCAATGGAAACAAATGCAAAGTGATGCATTTTGGTATAAATAATCAGTGAGCTGTATATACAATAAATAACAAGGCTATAGCCTGCACAGAGTGTGAAAGGGATCTGGAAGTGAGGATAACAAGCATCTTACAGTTTGATGCACATAATAAAGAGACCATAAAAAAGGCAAATATAGTGATGGGGAATATATTTAGAAACATAAAAAGTAGGAATAAGGATGTCTTGTTACCCTTGTACAACTTGTTGGTGAAGCCAGTCCTAGAGTATGGATCACCTTCAATTACCCTATAAAGAGTAGGAATAACTAAACCTAGGGGAGAGAGTACAGAGAAGGTACACAAAAAGAATTAAAGGTATGAAAAATGAGGAATCAGACAGGTGTTTGGCCAGGCTGCTGAAATTTGTCACAAATTTATGGTAGTACCCTTCTGTCCCTAGGAAGAGCCATACTTTTCTCTTAGTGGTGGGTATGGCCCATCCCTGGATGGCCTCAATTTTTACTGACACAGGCCGGATGTACCCACTCCCCATGCTGTGCCCAACGTATGACACCTCTGCAATTCCTATCTGGCACATGTCTGATTTGACTGTCAACCCAGCAGCCTGCAGTCAGCAGAACACTTCGGTCATATGCCTGACATGATCCTCCCAGTACTGACTATAGATGGGGATGTCATTCATGTATGCCAACACAAAAAGCTCCTGCTCCATTCAGAATGTGGTCCATGTGCCGTTGAAAGGTGGCTGGTGCATTCTTCATCCTGAATGGCATTAATCTGTACTTGATAACCCAAACAGGGTGATGAAGGTAGACCTCACTCTGGCTTCAGGAGTCAGGGGTACCTGCCAATAGCCCTTTGTTAGGTCAGTGGTGGTCAGGTACATCACCCCCCAACCTCTCTAAGGCCTCATCTGTCCTGGTCATGTGGTATGCATCTGACTCCATATAGATATTGAGCTTCTGGCAGTCAATGCAGAATCACATGGTCACATCCTTTTTTGGGGATCAGTACCACAAGGAAGAACTAGGGACTCCTGGATCATCCATAAAGCCAGCATCTCTTTGATCTCCCCCTTTATAGCATGTTTTATACCCTCAGGGACTCGGTAGGGTGGCTGCCTCAGGGGGGGCCTTGGACCCTGTATCCACATGGTGTTCTATCCGTGTGGTATACCCCGGATTCCCCATGAACATCCCCTCAAATATTCACAGCACCCTCCAGTTTGTTAACTTGGGACATAGTCAGCTTCTTCAAGACAGTGAAGGCATCCACAGATGAGTCTCCTTTAAACTCTCCCAAGAAATCCACCAGTTGGCCTGCCTCTGTTTTCTCCTCTGGGTAGCTGCACACAAACCATGATCATCTAGTCTTGGTCATGCCTTCTGTCTCTGTTATGCAGAGGTTATGTGCAGCAGCACAGAAAGTGGCACCAGACTTCCAGTAGTAGAAAAATGCTTTTATTCCATAAAGTGCAAGTGCAAAACAGTACAATGCATACCTCTTGGCTACATAGACACAGCACAAACTGACTCTACCGGTTTCACTGATCTACAGTATCACAGGAGTCCTGAATATCAGAAGTCCTATATCTAATTTTATTTATTTTTATTTATTTAGCAAATCGGAAAGACCTTTGAGACAAGGGCTCTTTTACAGAGGTTCCATGTCAAGTCACAAGAATGGCAAATTACAATGGTTTCAGTAAGCAGTACAACATGAGGAAAGTAATTACCTAAACAAAAGAACAGTATGGCAAGATAAATATTGCATCAAGTGCAGCCAGTGGCCTTGTCTGATGAGGGGTGAAAGAGATTACAAGGACAGAAGTAAAGGGGGTGAATTGAGGGGTGCAAGGAGCAAAATAAGAGCAAGGAGGGAGATTCCACAATGGAGCTTAAGCAGGAAAGACCCACGGGGCAGGGGGTAGAGGGAGATAACAAGGTGAGGAAACAGAGGAGAGAGGGGGGAAGTGGGAGTGGAGGGGGTAAAGGAAGGGGGGATGAGGTAGGATGAAAAGAGGGCAGGAATGGGAAAGGGATAAGGGAGAAAGTGCTGTGAGTGGGATAGCGCAGCAACAGGATAGGGCTATACTGGGGCAAATGGCAAAAGAGGGAGGTCCCAGTGCATTTAGCTGTCAGCAGAGATTACATATAGCAGTCACAAGATGCTCTGGAAACTAGGAATTGACCCAGTTTCTGCTTAAATGGTCCCAAGGTTAATTATGTAAATACTACCTACATCCTCTCCCACCTGAGCAGTTTGTTTTCCCCAAGTCACTGCCCTTTCTGCCCAAATATATATTCGCAAGGCCATAAAATTTAAAACACATGGCAAGCCTAATTTTCTTGAATCGTTACGTATTATGCTAGGGCAATATTTTCATCCATTTTTGTTACTGCCCTAAGATGCTCTTCCATCCTGACCATGAAACTGCATCTGGTTTTGCCCACATAGGAGTCACACGCATATTTGGCCAGACAGACCACAATGGTGGCATCACAAGTCATGAAAGAGTGGATGCCGTAAGTCTTTCTTGCATTAACACTGATAAACTTATTGGTTTTAACCATAGATGTAAAAATATCCATCTGCTGCAAGAGAAATTGCCACATGGCAAAGGGAGGCAACCAGGTGTCACTAGATTGTTTTCTGGGGGGCTGATAACTATGTACTGATATGTCTGCTAAGTTTTGTCCCCTCTTGTATACTATTTCTGTTGGTTCTGCAGCATAGTTACATAGTATGGGGTTAGATCTCAGAACATGTCAGTTCTTTTGTATGGCATTTCTGGTGACTGGGGATTGACAACTTAGAAAATAAACTGCTCAGGCAGGAGGGAATGTGAACAGTACAACTGGGAGCATTACAACCTCCTGGTCTGAATGGATGCTTTGACTATGCTCCATATACTGATGTAAGATGCATTTATGTTATGTCTGAACTGTTAATTTTGTTCTGTGTTTATGTTTCCATTTCAGTTACATTTTTGGTTTTTTGGAAGTGAAAAAAATATTGAGAGATAATACAGAAGTGTGGACAGGGAACTAATTTCCATATGCAGTAAAAGACACTTAATCGGGATACCCTAGTGGTGGGCTATTCGTCCTGATTAAGCAGCTGTCCCATTTATCAGAAGTCCAAATCTGACACACAACAAGCTGATCTTCCTGATTATTCGATTTGATCATAGCTTTACCAAGGCATCCCATCAATGAAAAAGTGTAATTTAAGCAGTTTTTTAACAGTACAGTTTGAGATTTACAGTAAAATATGCATTCTGTGCAGCAGATAAAGCACTTGGTTTGCTGCCCACTCCATGCAATCAGCATGCAGTTGGCATCACTATTTCACCATGAGTACAGTCTTTCGGTAGAATAGGTGAGAAATGGGTTTACCCTGTACATTGTCTGTTCATTTTTACAGAAACAGAAAAATGAGCTGAGCAGTGTTTTGAATAGTGGGGGAGCATTCATGCTGCTGGCACCAGAGTTCAGAAGAGAGAGGGAATCAGGAGCTGCTCTAAATGCCCGTAAATGCTGTAAGTCAGCAAGTTGGACAGCTTCAGCTCTAGTGACAGTAGATGTATTTCAGCATTTAAATTAGAGGAGCTTGGAGAATCTGGAGTGGCAGAACAGTGAGACAGAGAGGAGAATTCTAACTTCAGCCAGGGGGAATGGGAGGATCAGGAAAAATTGTAGACTCGGGAACAGGAAGTGAATAGGAGATGCGTGTGTGGTAGAGGCTGGCAGTGCTATTCACAGCACATTCACACATTTAGCGGCTCATCAGCACCCCATTAACTAGCCAGGAATCAGGGGCTGATAGCAGTGAGTGGGACAGAAGCATGCCAATAATCTGGCATCCCATCCCTATTAAATGGTTTGGGATGCTATATAAATTAATGGCCATTTAATTGGTTCCTGGCAAGATATTCCAATAAAGCAGACGTCACAATAATCCACATCCCGATTAAGTGGCTTCTACTGTAATCCATATTGGCTCCAGTAGGTATTTCAGAAAGAGGAAAAATATCTTGTTCTATTTATGTCATTGCCTCATCCCACTTTTACATCTTGATATACATTTAAAATTAAGACAGAGAGGTTTTAGTTGGTTAGCACTTTATATTACATATAATGCACTACTGTCACTTTAAATGTGTTCACATAATTGGATGTAGGACTTCTGGCATTCAGGACTTCTGTGATGCTGTAGTCTGGTAAAACAAATAGAGTCAGTTTGTGCTGTGTCTGTGTAGCCAAAAGGTATGCATTGCACTGTTTTGCACTTCCACTTTATGGAATAAAAGCATTTTTCTACTACTGGAAATCTGATGCCGCTTTTTGTACTGTTTGTAGATCTGGTACAACACCCACCTCCAATATGCCCTGAACACCTTCCCATCTTAGGAAGATCCAGGCCATTAGTACAGAGACTGCTGGACCTGTCAACCCTGGAATCCAAGAAAATGTCCCAGGCAGGATCATGAATCAAATTCTGCTTCACCATAGAAAAAGAGGCCCCATTGTCCCTCAATCCCTGAGTTGCCAATCCATTCACCTCCACTGGGTGCATATGTGTAGTGTTTTTTTTGTTGGTTTGTTTTCATTTTTTCCCATTTATTTGAAATTGCAAGTAAGTACACTGGAATCTTACATTTCTTTTTCAAGTACGACCTGAAGTCAAGTCAGGTATAAACATACAAAGCATACTGTAACATTAAGACACAGAATAATATCAATTTGTTTGAGGGCACTGCACTCTGTGTACCAGCCACCATATGCTTAGAGCTCCCTGAGTTACCCCCTCCTGCTGCACTAGCCACTTTTGTTACTTTTTTTGGACAATCATATGACAAATGCCCCAGTTGCTGATTGATATAAGACCTGCAGTCCCCTGACTCTTTATCTATGACACCACATGGCTTTCCTTTTGGATCAGGCATAGGCTGGCTTCTTTTAAGTTGCCCCCCCCTTAGGTCCCCTTCAAACCACCTGCGGTGTCTCCCCATTACTTTTGCAGTGAGATGGTCAGCTGGGTAGAAATTGATCAGCCCTCTCAGCTGCCTCCCCCGTGAAGCTTGGAGTTCTGTCTAACAACCATATTTTCAGGTCCTCAGGTACAATTTTTAGGAACTGTTACAGAAGAAATAAAGCATTTATTTCCTCTACAAATCAAGCTTTTGGACCCTCTTCTTATGGTTCTAACAAATTACTTAGCTGCACACACATTTCAGCATAGTTACCTCCTAGTGTCTTTCTTAACCATCCAAATGTTTGCCTATAAACCACGGGAGTTAATCCAAAATGCTTTAACAAAGCATTTTCCACTTTATCATAGCCCATGCAGTCCTCATTGTTCATTCTGGTGAAAGCTTCTAATGCCATGCCTGTAAGCAGTGGCAATTAGTGAGTTGCCCAAGAAGCCCTACCCAATTCAAACTGCCCACAGATTCTCTCAAAAAATCTTAAAAACAAATAAAGATCACCCCCTCCTGATATTGTGGTTCAGATTTCCATAGGGTGGCACAGGGCTTGCGTTGAGCCCTCCACCACAGCACTTTTGAATCACCATTGTGCCAATTCATTTTGCCACAGCTATGCCCAATTTTCAAAGGTCAAGTGCAGTTCCAACAGTTTTCCTGATTTACGGCAGCTTTCACCAAATCTGTGGCACAAGCTCTGTAAAATGGTCCACGAGACTGATGCAAGCAAGACCACAAAAAGAGAGGGTTTAACCTGCATCAGTGGCTGCACAGGATGGAAAATCCAGTTAGACTGCCACAAGCCCAGTGTGCCATGCCTTTGGTGCACCTGGGACTTCCAGCGATCTAAAGCCTTTGAAAATCCATCCCTGTATCTGGGAAATGATTTAGAATTAATTTTGGTCTCCTGAATCAAACCCCTCATGCCATTACTCACAGTTTACAATGTTGTCCTCCGATGCAGAATCTCCATCTCTCTCTCTCTCTCTCTCAAGCTCATGCTCTTTCAGCAGGAACTCATGCTGGTGCTCTTTCTCTCACTACTCTTGCTATTTCTTTTGTTCTTCTGCTTCCAGCTGTATGTTTCACAGCTCTGCATTATCCTTTCACTTCTCCTCCTTCTCTCACTTCTCTGCTTCCAGATACATATTCTGCAGTTCTGCTTCAGCCTTTGCCTGAACCAGAGCAAGCTCCAGCTTCAATCACTGTACCTACGAAGTTGCCCCAGTTCCAAGCTCTAGAACCCTTTCATGCTTTCCAGCCTCTGTCTTGTGACTTCAGCTAGCAGTGACCACTTTGACAGCACTTCCGTGATCACTTTCCTCGAGGATGTTTATGAGTTCTGCCCCTGATTGGCTGTCTTCATAACCCACCCCTTTCCTTTTGCACAACTCTTGCAAGCTTAACAAAGTGCACTTTTCATATGGTCCAGACATACTGTCCTCTAATGACTCATGCTAAAAACTAAAATAACAGTGATAGTGTACACTGTGTTCCCTTATGCAATATCCTGTTCTGTAACTGGATAGTTAACTAGGTTATTGACAATCCTTTTCAAATCCACACCATTGACATCAGTTTATGGGAATTACAGGGTTATTACAGAAATTAAAAAGAAAGGGTTTGTACACAGCAGAAGAAACATAAAGAAATACCTTCCTATAACATCTTAACTCTTATCAAAGTAGAAAGATTTCTTACCACACAGGATAACTTTGTGAGCCATGGCAGAATCCAACCATAGATGGTCAAAGTATGAAGCCCCAACACTGACTGACCTGCTAGGGTCTAACCAGACATCAAAAACCTTTAGCTGCCACCACTCCCCGCATGCTACATCATCAAATATGTCATTCTGACACCATGGATTTGACACTTTCTTTATGTCCTGGAGTCTCACCTCTCTGGAAAGCTGGTCTGAACCTGAACCTGGGTTTTGTGGAATCACAGTTCTCGTTCATTGTTCTGAGCCATGTCTGCCCCAGCAGGGGATGGCTGCATGGCCAGGACAGTTTCCTGACATGAACAAACTTGACCTCTTTGAAGTTCCCGGGGAAGTCCCATCTTTACAAGACAAAGGGACTGGCATTACCTACCAGAGTCAGCAAGTCTGCCTCCAGCAATAATTTTAATCTCATTTCACCCAGCACATCACTGTTCCCTTAGTAGACAGAGTTTGAATGAACAAAAAAGTACAACAATTAAATAGAAAAGTGTTACAAATCTAATCGGAAGAGAGTTAGAAACCCTTTTTATTATTCATCTGTTAACTGTAAAACAGTCTTGAATTTTATTAAGCTCAGACTGTAGGACATAGATTATATTAATGCCTCAAAGATTTGCCAAAATAGTAAGTAACAGTGTTGTCTGCATGCATACGTGGCCCCATAAATCAAATACAAGCAGTGCAGTAATTCATTTTTATAATGATAATAAGGAGAAGTTCAAGGACTGAACCTTAAGGCATGTTTCCTTCAGTTTTGCTAAAGTGGAATTCAAAGCATTAAGTGAAACAAGCTGTTTTCTTACGATTAAACAGTAAGGGAGCCAACAGCTTACAAAGATGCCTATGTTATTTTTCCTAAATGGGCCAACAGACTACAGCAGTGTGGTTGCAGCCCTTGGACAGATCAGTAAAGATAGCCTCTGACTATACACCTTCGCTCATTGCATTACAGTACTAACAGACAGCATGATCAAGTTCACTAAAGCTTTTTTTTTAACTTTTGTTTAATTAATTTTGTTAAAAATAATGTGAAGCTTGCAGATGTCTCACATAAAAACTGTTCATGAAGTACTCATTTAAAACATGATTGCTTTGTGATCTCTCTCATGCACAAGCTGTAGAGGGATTAACAAGAAATACAATTAATTAACAAATAATAATTAATGGGTTCCTCCTTTTTCCCATAGGGGAACCATGCTATCATTTTCTGTGATAAAGAAGTGTTTATTACGACAAACACATGCATGGTTTCCCTCAGTCTGTGCATGCGCCCGTGGCAGTTCCTCACTTCCTGACCACTCGCCTGCTTTCTTGCCCGCATCTGAACTGCCAGGAGAACTTGGCAGTAAGTCATTTTAAAAATAAAAAAAACAGTCATTTTCCACATATAGGAGCTGAACAAAACATTTAAATACATTTTAAAAACTCAGGCAGTGAAAATGCGAGGATGGCCAAAAACAGAACCGGAGCATGGCTGCACCAAAATGCCTACTATTTTATGTAATTGCTGGGGCAAAAAATGGGAGATCCAGCAATTATATAAAATAAAATATAGGATGGTGTGTGTAAGCTCAAAGTTTACACATACCCTTGGTGTTAGATGCTTTAATAAACCCCTCAAACATCACTCTCAGGGTTTATGTAGCATCTAACACCTTGGGGGGGGGGTGTAACCTTCTCATTACACAAACTACCCCATACTTTATTCTATTTGTAACATTAGTCAGTTACAGCCATGCTCTATTCAGTATCCTAAATATAAACTGTCTTCAAGCACCAGCTTCTAGGCCTTTGTTTTAAATGTCCCTGACTATGTACAAATCAACAGATTGCTCCTAACAGTGGTAATCTGAAAAAAAAAAAATGAGTCCAGCTGAAAAAACAAGGGACAGCAAATACAGCCAGACACAAAATGGTATCAGTTAATAATGTAGCAGCCCACACTGGTGACTCGGGTTCGGGAACAAGCCCGGGTTTCTGGGGGTCAGAAGGGGAGGGAGAGGATTGAGCGTCTGGAGGACAGCTCTGCTCTCCTGGGAGGGACAGAGGTCCCTAGTCGGTGCTCGGCTGCCCTCTGGCGGAGGCCGTAGATGCAGCAAGTGCTGACGATGTAGAGAAGAGGCGGGGCAGTGGCAGACATTGGTTCCATACCTTGGCATTAGGGTGCTAGCCACTCCCCAAGAAACAGAGGAAAAATGCCCTTCAGCTCCAGCGGAGACGGAGCACCGGAGCTTGCCCTCAATCTGCGGCTGCCCACCTGGCACCCTCCCGACTGATGCTACTGACTGCTTGGGATGTTGGGGCCCACCTCATCCCTGCCTGGGAGGTAATCTGAGGCTACATGGGTGACGGAGGACTGTATAGGTAGGGCGTACCGCAGGGGGATGACTCCTTGGTGCTCCCGAGGAGACCAGAGCTGAGGGGAGGAGAGAAGGAATAAATACGAAAATAAAAACTAAAAAAATTAAAAAAACAATGTAGCAGTAGTAGTCATCTTTATTTGTTTGACCAAAAGGTCATTAAAAAAATATAAGTTAGCACATCATAAAAACATCTAGCAATTAAAAAAATATTATGAAATACATGCATACTGTACATACACAATTCATTTTTTCCCAAAAATACTGAGTACTGAGTAAATACAAGAAGTGATTTAATGATGCCTTGAGAGAATAGGTAAGTAGAACATTAGAAGATGCTGCATAATTATAAAGATATATACATGTAAGCAGGAGTATGACTTTTGCACAAGAGGTTAGGATCTGGATAGTTACATTTCACTGCACACAAGGAGACCTCCCGTACTCTCATATCCCAAGGATGAAAGCTTTTCAGGCTCAAAATGTTATTCCATCTATCCTTACAGTTTTAACAGCTTCAGATATTAAGCCTCTGTAAACCACCAGATCATCAGTTTAGCAGATAAATGTCAACCCCAAGTTTACCTTTCTATTTTGGGACTTACAATTATTAGTGGTAGCATATCATAGTTATTTTATCATTGTTTACTAAGTTGTTGCATGATGCTTAATCTTTTGATTTAATCATATTTAAAAATGTATCCAGGCTGTGTATATGTTCATAGTCTACAGGGTTAAAAAGAAATGAAAAGTATATATAATTACTGGTGATGCCCTTTTATACATGGTTACATCTGTATTTTCAAACGCTGTAATAACTGGGCTTCCCAGTTATTACGGCATTCTGAGAGGAATCTCACAGCTCTGTACTTGCCCTAAGCAAACAGTGTCTCGAGACCACTGTTTTCAGGCCACTTACCGTTAGTGTGTCGCACAGCTGTGAAAGTGCTCATTCGCTCACTGTACGTCATCTAGTCTCAGTCTGAAACAGCAGTTCAACAATCGCAGTGAGTGTCACTCTCCTGACTCGATGGCAGCTTCCATTTGTTCTCCCTGCTCTTACCTAAACTTCTTGCACCAGCAAATTATAAAATATACTGGCTATGCCAAGTGTGCGTTATGTTTTTTTTTTCCCTACCCTCATTATGTGATGACCAGGTAAACCTCTCGAGCTTCGAGCTTGAGATTTACAGGGTCATCACACAACTCGGGTGTGTAAAAAAACAAAACAATGCACACTCGCATAGCCATTATTCTCTATATAATAAAAAAGAGAAAGGGGTTTTCTACCTATGAGGAAGGGAACATGTTATATTTATTTATTTATTTATTTAAGCGTTTTTACCAGGAAGGCATACTGAGCAGAGTACTGCTCGATTACAGATGCATCCTGGGGGAGGAGAGAACATAGGAAAACAGTTTACACAGTATAGACAAGAAAATACATAGTGGGAGAAATATTAACATTAGGATCTGGTTACATGTCAGTAGTAGCTTGAGAGAGACAAATTGGTAGCCACAGTACATACGGTATGAGAAAACACTTGAAGTCAGGATTGACAAGTGAATACATTGTGGAAGATCACTAACATTTGGTTCAGAAACCACTACATACAGGATTGAGTGTGGCAATTGGTAGCACAGTTACATACAGCAAGTGTACAACAAAATTAAGTTTGATCCATACGAGATACAGTATAAGTCTAGTGGACAATAGTTAGATACTGATGAATTACAAATTTGCTAAGTGCCAACATTCCCAGAGAGTTGCCTAGTAGTTAGTAGGCTCCTAGACACAAGCACAGGTAGGGACGAAATATATATGAGACACTCTCTCAGACACAGGTCAAAAATGCCACTTATCCGGTATTTTAAACTCTCTAAAGAATAATTTACTCAAATACATATTAGAGCAGAGTGTAGATCACCCATGTACCACCAACGTCTCGGGAGTCTATCATTCCCCTTTTTGAGGGTGAACAGGTGCATCTAAAAATAAAATGTAAAATATGTTTATATATTCTGCAACATATGAGCCTCTACAGCTTTGTATCTAGAACATGTCAAAACACGGTGCTCAAGGTTTTCTATATCACCAGTGCTAGAGCCACAGAGGCAATTCCCACCATCTTTCACTTTGCGATATCTGCTTATAATTACTGTGCAACTAAGGCCTCGTCTACACTACACCACTAACACACTGTAGCGGTTCCAAACTGGTACAAACGGTAACTATCACAGTGTCCACACTGCCGGTGAACAGTCCTGGCAACAGAGTGGCACCGTGAGGGCACATCCACATTGTGGGTGCCGTGGGACCATTACAGACGGCACCCTATCCCACAGTGCAGTTCGTGCTGCATTGGGGTATGGTTGGAGCAACACACTCACTCACTCATCCACAGTACAACCGGTAACGTTACAGGGGCAGACCCGGTTTTGTAACCATTCTTGAAACCACCTCATATGTGGTTTCAACAACGGTGATGACAATGCCTCCTGTAACGTTACAGGTGTAAACGCAAACTGTTGCAGTAACGGTTTGACCCCTCTGTAACGTTACAGAGGGGTTTTTGGTATGTAGTGTGGACAGGGCCTTAAGGTTTGAAATCTGAATGAGGGAAGAAGTTTTCTATCAGTAGTAGTAGTAGTAGTAGTAAGTTTATTTCTATAGCACCCAATTCCATGTGGCTCAGAGCACTTTCCATAAAATCCTTAAAATACATAAGCTTCAAAATCACAGAATTATACTAAAATAGACATGCTCAAATAAATTAAAATCTAAGATAAAAATTTGCATAAAAAAATAAATTGAAAACTAACTAAAACAGCAGAAGCAATAACACTGCAGCCAGTGAGGAAAGACTAACCAGTTCCAAATGCTTCCCTAAACAGATAGGACTTTAGGCCCATCTTAATGGCCTCCACAGGGCTGGGCCAGTGACTTCGAAAGCCCACTCACTTGATAACTTAAACCTGACACCGGGGACTTGATTTTCAAAGAGCTCTTAGATCACTGCAATTTATGGTGACCTAGGGCAGTGGCAAACTCCTGGTGCATCAGGGACGATGCACCCAATTTTGTAAAATTAGGGGTCCCTGCACCGAAGATCTGGGAGTTGCTGCAGCTGCACACTTTGCGCACCTGCAGATTTTGACAGAGGGATTTGTCATGCCCCGGCACAAAACTACATGACCCGCAGAGTAGGGGGGGATGAATTCTGGCTGGAAGATGGGGAACTGGGGCTGTTGTGGCAGTGAGAGTGCCATAGGGTATGAGGGGGGTACAGCGGCAGTTACAGGGAGTGGAGGAGGTACCTGGCAGAGGTACTATATGGGGTATCTGATAGCTAAGGGGACTGGGAGGTGGGGCATGGGGATACCATGACATGGCCCCAGGTGGAAGCAGCAGCCCTGGCAACTGCCTAATAGGACTATGGGCTCTGTGGAGCAGGTGCCAGGGCTGCTTTCACCTGGGGCCATTTCATAGTTGTATCACCATGCCAACCCCCCTTCCTGGTCCCCTCAGCTGTCAGATATGCCATATGGCTCCTCTGCTAGGTGCCTCCTCCATTCCCTGTAACTGCTGCCATACCCCCCCATACCCAATGGCACCCTCACTACCCCAGCAGCCCCCATTCCCTACCTTCCAGGTCCCACCACTCACTCGCTGCCCTGCCAAGCAGTGGCACAGGGCCTTTAGACCATCTCCTGGCTGGTCTAACATGAGCCCCCTGTTGCGGCCACAGCGGGGCCTATAGAATCCCAAATAAGGGATGGTGCAGCCCTGCCATGCACACCCACCCTTGCTACCTGGTGCATGGGCACTTTTGCCAAATGGGTGGTGCAGGGGGACTTTGCCACATGGCATCCTGATTTCACTGCAGACAGCATTTGAAAATTGGGAAAGCTAAAAACTATGCTGCAATGTACCACTTGCATCATACACCTTTGGTGCAGACACCTTGCGTCATAGTTCGTTGTTTGAAAATCAAGCCCTGGGAAACCACTAGGAAGCTGACCTCAAGGGAGCAGAGAGGGCAGGAGGTATGGTAGGGAGTCAGGAGGTAGCTCAAATAACCCAGACCCAGTCCATATAGAGTCTTATAGGTCAGTAAATCAACCTTGATGGTGAGTCACCACTTTACCGGTAGCCAGTGCAGTTTGCCCAGGACAGGGCCAACATGACTGGACCTCAGAAGGCCCATCAGCAACTTGGCTACTGTGTCCTACACCAACTACAAGCATCATGGGACCCCTTCACTGACCCTAAGGTATGGGGCACGTACTAGTAAAGGCAAGTCTTCCAGTGGGATCAAAGCTTTAATCCAGGTGATGTTCCTGAGATGGTAAAAGCCATTCTGGACTACAGAAGACATCTGAGCCTTAAGTGTCAATCTTTCATCCAGAGTGACTCCCAGATTCTTGACCTTAGCAGAGGTTACAAACCTAGAGGGACTGAGCATCAATCCTGTTGTCCCCTCTGTAGCCCCCACACCCTGCCGTTGCCCAGGCTCAATCACTAATACCTACGATTTACCTGGGATGAGTCACAGCCAACTGAAGGACATCCAGTTCTGGATCTCAGCCAAGCAAAAACTTTGTATATTAACTGCACCAGGCATCCTGGGTGCAAACGACAGATACAACTGTGTGTCATCTGCAAAACAATGGAAACCCAGTCTATATCATCTGATTATCTCCCCCAGGGGCAGCATGTACACCGCAAGCAACATAGGTGAGAGGATCAAGCCCTGCAGTACCCCACAGAGTAGGGGCTTCAGTAACAAGGTAAAATTCTTCATCACCAACCTCTGCATCCTGTCCCACAGGAAGGATTCGAACCAGCTGATGACAGTGCCAGTGACTCCAGCGTACTCCCTTAGGTGATCCAACAACAACCTATGCTCCACAGTGTCAAATGCTGGGGGGAGATTGAGCAGAATGAGAACCAACCATTCCACTCTATTTTTTGCCCTGAGGAGGTCATTATGCACCCTGACCAGTGCAGTCTCCATACTGTTCTTGGACTGAAATGCACACCGGAGTGGCCCGTAGATGTTACAGGTCATGAGGTGTGCTTCAATCTGCAATGCGACAATCTTCTCAATAACCTTTCCCAGAAAGAGGAGGCTAGAAACAGGTCTGAAGTTTGCAAAGTAGTCAGGGTCCAAAGATGTGTTTTTTTTTTTTTTTTCAAAAGAGCCTCAATAAAGCATGTTTCAATGTATTCAGAAAGGACCCCTCCAAAATGGAGCCCCGGACTATCTCAGCAATCACTGGCCCAGAAACGCCACACAGCTCACTAAAAGGCATGTTGGGCTTGGGTCCAGCTCACAAAAAGGGTCCTGAGTTATCTGCAGATAGGATTCAAGTTTCAAGAATTATAAGTGTGGAGAAAAGTGATTGCTAGAAAAATATAAACACAGAAACATAGAATTTTACAGACAGACAAAGACCAAAGGCAGGATTTTCAACAGGATCCACCTGAGAATCCCAGACATTATTATCAAAAGGAAAATCCATCCAAACTGTTAGATGGTCTAACTGTATCTGATTTTTGCATCAAAAAAAAGAAGTAATTGTGGCAAAAAAATTGCAAATCACACTTGAGGCAATTTAACGCAAATCCTAACTTTTTGATGCAGCGTGCATTTGCAATCATGACCAACCCCTTTTGAAAATCGCCTACCAGGAGTCCATTCAGTCTGTAAATACAATTGTCTATCTCCACTGCCTCTTTTAGTCTTGCCTTAAAAACAAATCTGCTGCATTAACTCTTAGTTAAAACAAGTCATTTTTGAGGGCGGTTGAGTGAATTTCTAAAATCCTTTTCCATAAGGTTAGTTTTCATTTTTCCGAACCAGGGAGATTTATAGCTAATATAATAACCAGGGAGACCTCCAATTAAAAAAAAGCATTTTCTCATTCGTACGGACCAAAGGGAATCTTTGCTGATCATAGCTAGATGCCTTTAACCAATAGGCCAACTGTTTATGCAGAGCCAATATAAAGATTGGCATTGCCCCCAATTTAGCCTTTATAATCTTTGCTGGAGTTGAGCTTTGTAGGCCTAACACTAATCTATAGATCTCCGTGACTGCGATCTCAAGATGACATTTCAAATCTCCTCCTCCAAACAGAACTGTCACAAAAAGCTACAGCATATGTTAATACTGCCACTAAGACCACTCTTGCGGTTGGGATCTCACACACATTCTTAGGGTATGAGAACCGCAAACCGAATGTGAGTGACTCTCATACTTGCAAACCAAATGTGAGTGATTCTAACAATTTAAGAATGTGTGTGAGACCCCTCTTCAACTGTAAGAATGGACTTTGTGGCAGTATTTAATATATTATTGATCGAGCTCAATCAGCACTATATTAAGTTTTTTTATAACCTTACTGGAATGTGCCCATTTCCAGGGCAACTGTGCATTAGACACTCTTCAAAGAATAAGACTGTCCCATGTGCAGAGAGTGATCCCATAGATAGGGAGTGCTCCCTCAATCTATAATTGTATGAGTTGCTCTAATCCGGTTATTTAAAGCAAAACCACCTTAGCTGTCATAGAAACAGAAACATGACATCCCCCTTGCAACTGGTTTCATTTTCATATTGACTTAAAAACAGTCACCCATCTGCACTTAGCTGTGTAATTCATACCATGTAGCATTAGCTGCTCACTGCTTCCAATGAAACCCCTTCAATATGCCATTTTGATTTAGTGGACTTTAACCCAAAACTAACAATTGTAGACTTCTGTTGATTTATGACTAACTTGGATTCAGCACATAGCTTGGCCAAATTACCTAATTATTTTTGTAACCCATAAGCATTACAACATCATCTTCATGGGCCACTAATGAGCAAAGCTACCCCAGCTATCTTGGGTGAAAAAATAATCTGATGATTCCAGCGCTAACAAAATAGAAAATAATAGCTAGGTAGGGGGCCAGCATGAGAATTTTACCCCCCCCTCAAGTGTGGGATGTCACATAAACCCCAAGAGCGAAGCTTGAGGGGTTTATAAAGGCATCCCACACTGAAGGGGTGTTTAAAATTTGAGTTTTACACATCTACCCAGCCTTTATTTTATATAATATGCTTGCAACAGATCACTGATCATGTACAGCACTGTTCTAGCACCCCACAATAAAAAAAGGCCCCTCTTGGTAAATTGGACAGCCACTTATAACGGACAAACAGACCACACACAGAGAGTTTGTTATAAGCAGCTTATATTGTATCGATTAAAAAGTTAGTAGGTATTTGTGCCCACCAGTCTGGATCAGCTTTAGACAGATCAGCAAGGATCTGATTCTCCTTGGTACCTTATTTGCTTTAAACAAATGTTATAGCCATGACTACTGCACCAGAAGACACAATAACATGATTCCAGCTCCCATAATCATCATCTGTTATATTATTTAACTTGTTACCAGCATGCTATGTTCACCCTATAGTTCCCTGTACCTTTTGCTACTAAACTTCAGAAAATGTCATAATAAAAAATAACGTACAAAAGACACCACAAACTAACCCTGAGTAAAAGTAATTCATGTTTCAACATACAAACATGAAAACATTATTAAAGAATGAATTTATATAAAGAAACTTAAAAAGTTAGTGACAAGGGAAGGCACCATGCATTATTGTTCACCTGTATTAATGTTTTAGAACTTAAGTCTGAGCTACTGGGCAACAGATATCATGTACAGGTACTGTACCCTTAAACCATGATATAAGAGGGCACTGGTGGTTTCCTCCCTCTAATGATTTCAAATTCTTAAGGAAGGGAGTTCCACAAAATGGGAACAAAGTGGAAAAAGTAGATTGTTGAGTTTTAGCACTTAGAGTAATTAACTTGAGTTGATCTGTTGTCCTTAAGGAAGACATTTTCTCCTGCTAGTCAGGCACTCTATTGAATATTGTGGTGCCAATCTGTATACACTTTTTACTGCAAAAATAATCTTGTGTAGTTTTCTACAGTTCTTCAGGGACAACCATCCTACCCTCTTTTACAATTCATAGTGGCAAACAAGTTTAGGACAATCTAGAATCACTCTTGTCAGTCTATTGCACAGTACATCAAGCTTATGAAGCTTGCATGGAAAATTCATAAACTATATCAGTGTAATCAAATGGGGAGGATATGTGTTTCAATTATGTTTTTTCTCAGATCTGGAAACAGGCATTTTTGTAATGTGACAGTGTGCCTATGCACATGCCAATTTTTTTTTTTTGCCAACATATCAATGTGAATATTACCCATGCCACTGGATTTCACCCAGTACCCCAGATATTTTTAACTGTCAGTCAAATTTAGTAAACAATCATCAGAGTTAAAATAGTAAGAGAGGCGTGATCAGTCCTTTTTAATTTTTCCAGTGACACAAAAGCATCAACTTTCTTTTTCCTGGGTTTAGTTTTAATTTTGAGTTTTAGAAGTACAACTGAAGAGCATCAGATCCCTTTTGTAGTTTAAGCTGGACAACTGAGAGCAAGTCCCTAACTAAAATGATAGTTCACATTCTTTAAGTTATCACCAAGGCATCTCATGTACAATGTAAACACTAGAGGACCTAGTACTGACCCCTGGAGGACCCCTCTCGGTGTGTCCAGGCTGCCACAAGTATGGCCATTAACTATGTTTATATTGTTTCCTGTTTTCTTTTTTTTTTCAGTTAGAATGTTATTGAATGTTTCTATAAATACAACATCACATAAGGAATGTTCCACTACATAATCACTTATTTCATACAACCAATATGTATAATACAGTTTTACAGTAAACCTATTGTTTAGATTCAGTATACCATTCTTAACTACATACACAACTCCAAAAAAGACCCCCAGGTAGCACTAAAAGTTTCACTTTGATTGAGAGCACAATAACTTATTCTCTCATTGTTTGCCCAATTACCCAGAGAATCCAGCCATTGCTTAAATGTAGGGATTTCAGGATCTTTCCAGCTTTTTAACAACCGTCTTTTAAAGGCAAGGGCCACAGAAAGTAACCATAGTTTCTTTTGTTTCTGAATATCAGGAATATCAGAAAGATCTCCTAGTACAAAGACTAGAGGAAAGAAAGGTATGGGAGAATCCAAAAAATGTTGACAAACTGCATGTATTAGTTTCCATACATTCAGGACTCTGTTGCATTGCCAGAATAAATGACCCAGGCCATCATTTGCAGCCCCACATCTCCAACAAAGGTAATTTTGACTGAGACCTAACTTATGTAACTGCTTAGGGGAATAGTAAAAATAATGTAATATTTTGAATTGAATAAGTCTCTCTTGAGTTTCCCTACAGCATTTGATTGCATTATTCCAAGTCCTATCCCAGATTGTATCAGAGATTTGTATCTGTAAATGAAGCTCCCATTTTGTTTTAGCTGAATTTGTTAGAGAAGGATCAGTTTCATTTAAGTTTTAATAAATAAGACTGAAAGCTTTAGGCAGGAGTGCTATTTTGAAGAAATTTTCCCATGCAGAACACATTCTAATAGTATAATCCTCTCCTGTTTTCAAGAAAAGATTTAAACAGGCTGAGGGCTCCATAGCCAAGTCCCTGCTGTGCCAACCTTTCCAAAAGCATACCGTGGTCCACTGTGTCATAGGCCTTGGAGAGGTCAAAAAGATGACCCCCATATACTGTCCAGAGTCCATAGCCTTGCAATGTCATCCAAGGCCCTCAACACAGAGCAGACAGTGTTGTGATTTATTTTTCTAAAACCCAACTGGTATGGGTTCTGCACCTCATTTTTATCTATATATTCTTGAAGCTGGTTATGCACAAGCTTATCTAATGTCTTAGAAATAACAGGCAAAAGTGAAATAGGCCTACAGTTGGTCATTAGTTAAGGTGACCCACCCTTAAAAATAGGGACTAACGTACCCAATTTCCATCCTTCTGGCACAGAGACAGACTCCAGTGACCAATTTATTTTATTTGGTTTTTTTTTGATAAAAATAGGTCACCAGCTTGGCTATGTGACAAGTCAACATTTTCAGTAGTATTTGGGAAAGGTAATCCGGGCCAGTGCTTTTTTTTATTCACTTTTAGTTTTAACAATAAGTTCTATACCTCCCACACCTGAATTTTGGAAAAACTAAATATAGGACTACTTGGTTCTCCCCTCCCCATATCCTCCCATTATGTATCAGCAATTTTTTAGAAAGAAATAAGTCTCTTGATTCAATAAAATTTGGTTTAATTTGTTTGCCAGCTTTTTCCCCACCAAATGCCTATCATCCTTCTCCTCAAACTAACATTAGTTCAGTTGGTATATTTTCCTCTTAGACTTCTCCACATGGCCCAAAATTTCTTGGGGTCTGAGATATCTCTATAAGGTATCTTATAGAGATTTCTCTATAACTTATCCAATCCCTGGCCATTTTTATGCTTGGGCCATTTTCCAGTTTTTTTAATTTTTTCCCTGTCTTATGTCTGCCAGAAAGATGGTAACTGTCTTAGCTTTTAGTGATGAGTAACTCTTTTTAGTTCTTAAACAAAAAAAAATCCCAAGCTAGGCCCAGATCGAGTATTCATTTGATTCTTTCCCAGTGGACACACTCTAGATGATTTACATCCTGAAAAAAAATCTAATTTTCTAAAGGACCTATACTGTAGTAATACTGCTGGGCCATTTGGTTTCCCTCTACCTCTAATGCAGAAAACTGTGTTGTGGTTGCTTAGTAGTTCTGGTAGGATTCCTACATCTTGATAGTTGTGTGACTAGTTTGTGAGAATTAGGTCAAAGATTGGTGATTCTTGTACATTGTTTACATTTGTTCTGGTTGGTACTGTGATTAACTGGGTTAGTCCTGACTCCACTGCTACATTCTGCAACAGCTTTGACTAATCAGAGTTTCCAGTTCATGGTGAAGTCTCCCATGAGCAAAATCTCATTGGGGTCTGTGGTGATTCGGTCATTGAGGTCATATTGCTGTCATATTTCTCTGTAATTGTTTTATGTTACAATTTCAAAAAGGCTAGGACTTCAGGTTTGTCAGAAAAGATGCCCATTTTTCTGCAAGGATACATGGGAAGAGCGGATGTATATTACAGTGTCTGACATCTCCCCTTGCCTAGGACAAAGGCTTGCTTAGAGGTAAACAGGAGTTAAATTTCAATAGGGCATTGGAATTTCCTGGTATTACTTGATATTATAGGGCATAAGAAGGCTAATTGCCCATCAAGAATGCCCCCCACAATTTTGTGGATCATTGTTTGGTGTTTGCATGTAACCATGGGTCTAAGTTAGTTTTGAATATTTCAAATTTAGCACAGTCAACAAGACTATCTGGTAGCTTATTTCACATCCTTGGGGCCCTTACAGTAAAAAAATATAGTCTCCTGTTGGTATTTGCCTTTGAGATGCTAATTTGTTTGGAATGTAATCTAGGTACCAAATTTCTATCTGCATACGTAATCCCATATTGTTGCATTAGGACAGGGTTTTGTAAGATTTTGTAAAGAAACAAAAGATCTCCCCTGTGTCACCTTGTTTCCAGAGACTGAAGATTTAGTTTTTGTAATCTGTCTGTGTAAGATAACTGTGCCAGGTGAGATACCATATGGGTTGCTCTCCTCTGAATGCCCTTGACTTTTATAATGTCCTTCCTCAGATAAGGGCTCCAAAAAGGTGACCCATAATCTGAGTGTGGTCTAATATATGTCCTGCAGAGGGGGATAATACAGTGTTCCAGGTTGGTTACAAATGTACTATCTATTTTTCTAAGCAGTCCATTGGAGTGCTTAGCCAGTTTATTACACTGGTCTACTGATGATAATTTATTGTTAACAATGATCCCAAGATCCTTTTCACTTGTTGCTACCTTTAGCTTAATATTATTTAATTTGTAGGGCTGAAGTGGGTTATTATTACCTAGGTGGAGTACAGTAAACTTATTGATATTAAATTCCATACCATTTGCAATTGCCCATTCCTCAATATTAGATAGGTCCTTAAGTAATTGGTTTCTATTGCCTAGGGAATCTACCCTTCCACCCAGTTTGGTATCATCCGTGAATTTTGAAAGTAAGGTGTTGGTACTAGTCTGCATGTCAGAAATAAATAAATAGTAGCTGATCAAAGGGGAATATTCCATAAATGACAGAACATGGAAGGGCCATCTCCTCTGTTTATAACACTTTGAATTTCAAAGAGAAATTGCTTTAGAACAGGGTTCTACAGACGCCCAGACTAGAAAGCTTTTGTTAAATTTCCTATCAACTGCCACAGTCTAGTTCCAATATAATAAGTGTCAGGAAGGCAATCCAGATCAAAAGCAAGACCAGAGAGGTGGGGCTGTGGGAAATCAAAATATTGTTAATTTTGGTTCACTTAATATTTTGGGAAAGAGCAAGAGAGACCCCTGCTGGCCTAGAGATGAACAGTTGGACTTGGAATTATTAAGACCACTAGCCAATCACAGGCCAGTTTTGCAGACTTCAGAAAGAGTTATATAAGCCCTCTTAAACAGAGACTCTGGGCAGATGCCAAATTTCCTGACACAGTGAAAACTGCCAGACACACTGACGACCACAGCAAGAAAAAAACTGGGACTCTGAGACAACAGCGAGAAAGATAGACTTTGCAAAAGTCACTTATTTTTGGGACTCGTTCTCTACAGAAAAAGTAGACATTATCCAGTCAATTCATTAGTTTGTTTTGTATGTATTTTCCCACTTTTTTTGTAGTTATCCTGTAACCAAATATCTAAATCATTTGTCTGTATGTTTGTATGGTGATTATTTAAGTAATCAGTAAAAGCTCTTGCTTTTATTTTAAAGTACTACTGTCTGGGAGTGATTTGTTGTGTGTGAAGGCTTTTGGGAAGGTTTATTCAATCTGTGACATGCCTGTTTAGCACTAAGGTGCCACACGTTACCAAAAACTAGGATCCTGGAAGGTAATCTGGGGCCCTAAAGAAGGATAAAATTACACAAGGTCTCTGGAGGGGGTCTGTGGGGTTTGAAACAGGTTCCTGCACCACCTGTGGGAGAAACCACAATCAGGGTTGTGAGAGTAGACCTGATGAACTTGTAATCCCTGGGTTCTTCCCCCAGTGCAGCAACCAAAGAGGGTTCTTACTTGGCTACAGACTCAAGACTGAATTTTACCCTTACCCAGAGAGAGAGAAGAAGCCCTGGGCCTTTGTGGCAAGTGTTCAGTTGTGAAATCAGCAAGCACTCTAAAAGGATGCAAGAAGGGTATTTCCTGACCCCCTGCCATGGGTTGCACTTAGGGGAGAACACTGTGAGCCCAATGAACCTGGCCCCAGGAGTGGGTTCATGACAAATATTGGTGGCATAGAGGTCGGATTCAAGGCCAGTGTATCAGACTGGTAAACTGTAAACAAACTACACACAAACAGGGCAGAGACTGGAAAAAAGAACATTTGGTTACAGTATAAAGTTCCCTACCCTGTTTTTTGTTTTGTTTTGTTATGGTGTAAACTAGTGTAGCAATAGTTAGAGAAGAAGATGGCTTCCGAGTACAGTGACTGTACTACAGACCAGCTAAGGCAGTTGTGTCAGGAAAGATTGGTCTATTATGAGGGGTGAAGCAAAAAGAACCTCATTGAGGCTCTTGTGGCAGCCGATGAGCAAGTTGCTGCTCAGAACCTTGAGTCATGGCCAGTGACTGGAAAGGAAGAGAACTTGGGCATGGGGTGACAAGGGACTTCTCAGTGTCCAGTCCCAGGGAGGAGGACAGCAAGTCCAGAAGGAACCCAGAGTCACAGCCCCAGGTGATGTCCACCACAGATGGGGAGCTGGACAGCTTGCTCTACATGCCCAACAGCAGAGGGAAGGGAATCCCAGCAAGAAAGGTAGCAAAAAATGGTCAAAGCCCAGCAGCAGAGGGAACTAGAGCAGAAAAGATTCAAAATTAGATGGAGGACAAATGGTGCCAAAGAGAGGCCAAGATGGAGGACAAACAGTGTCAAAAAGAGTTCAAACTGGAGAGGCTAAAGATTCAACTGCCAGTGCAAGAACAGGTAAGTGGAGGGGTGAACCTGAAACTCTAAGGCTGGGGTACAAATTAAATTCAAAATTAATAGCAGAATTTAAAGAGGGGGAGGATATGAATGCATTTTTGAATTCATTTGAAAAGGTATGTATCCAGGCCAAGATACCCAAGGAGGCCCAGAGCTTTCAGCTATTCCCGTTGCTTACTGGCAAGGGACATGAGGCTCTAGGCCAAATGGACAATGAGGACAGTAAAGACTATGAAAAACTTAAAACTGCTTTACTGAAAAAGTATGAACTAATTCCTGAGGCCTACAGAGTTAAATTCTGGAAGCTCCAAAAGAGCTCTGAAATGAACTTTGAGGAACTCACCACAAACCAACGTCAATTTTTGAAACATTGGTGAGAGGGGGTGGAAGCAAACTCTGTGGGTAAAATTGAGGAGGTTGTGTTATTGGAGCAGTTCTTTTGGGCTTGCCCATCAGAGCTGAAAGCCTGGCTAGAGGACTGGGATCCAAAAACAGCACAGCAAACTGCTGAGCTCTTGTATCTTTATGCCAGGAGCAGGCCTGCTCTGAAAGGAAGTAGGGGAGCAGATGCTACAGGGGCAAAAGGGAAAAAGCACACCTTCAAGGAAGCTAAAACCCTCACTGCCTCTGCAAAAAGGGGGGAAGCCCCAAGTTACCAAAAAGGGATGGCTTTGAAAAAAATAAAGTGATGAATGTTGGTTTTATAAGCAGCCAGGGCATCTTGCTATACAGCGTCTTAACAAGGCACTGAGTGGAAAAAGTGTCTCTCAAAAGGAGATGGGTGCACTGTGTATCCCTGAGGGTATGCCTGTGAACATGAGGGAGCGCATACACCCGGTTAAAGTAAATGGGGTGCAGATCCATGGGTTAAGGGACACTGGGGCATCTCTTACACTGGTAAAAGGGGATTTAGTTAGGCCTGAGCAATTTATACCTAATCAGTTTGTAACTGTAAGGGGATTTACTGGGGAGAAGAAACCCCTGCCACTAGCTAGAGTTCTCCTGGATTGGGGTGAGGCAGGAGAGAGGGTGCAAAAAGTGGTAGTGGCAGACAACCTCACCCTGGATGTGATTATAGGGAACAATCTCCAGCAGGGAGTGGTGTGTGCGGTCACCCACAGTCATATGGTGAAGGCCGCTTGTAATTGCCTGAACCCCGCAGAAACTCCTGTAGAAAAGAATAGGAGGCTGGTTCCTTAGCCTGTGTCTCCTGACAGGGAGAATAGTGAAAGGGAGGTAGGACTTCCCCAAGTAGCCATTCACCAAACAGCTACAGAAGGCTACTCTGAGGAGGGAGGGGGTAACAAATGCTCAGAAAAATAGGGATGGCAGTGACTCTGAATGCCCTGATGCTAGTGCTAAGGACCCCCGTTTAGGAACTATGGGGGACATGTTCCATGTTTTTGGAAAATGTGAAGCTTTTGCAGCTGCTCAGAGGACTGACCCTAGTTTGGAGAGGCTGAGAGCTTGTGCAGAATCTGATGGGACCCAGGGATGTGACATGAGACATAAGGTATTTTGGGACAACGGACTGTTGTATACACAGGATGGGAGGACAGAGGGAGGGGTGAAGGGCAGGCAGCTTGTTGTTCCTCAGGGGTATCATGAGAGGTTGCTCAAGATCACTCATGAGATCCCCATGTCCGGACATCTGGGCATCACTTGCACCACACAGCGATTAGCCCAAAATTTCTATTGGCCCAACTTCACCCAGCAGGTGAAGGAATATTGCAGGTCTTGTCACTGGTGCAAACAGATAAGGCAGGTAGATAGTATAACAAAAGCTGTCCTAATTCCCTTGCCCATTGTGGAGGAGTCATTATAGAAGGTAGGAATGGATATTTTGGGACCCTTGAGTACCCTAAGCTCCTCTGGGAAAAGGTTTATCCTGACAGTGGTTGATTTTGCCACCCAATACCCAGAGGCAGTCACCCTCTCCTCAATTAAGGCAGACAAAGTGGCAGACACCATGCTAGGGATTTTCTCCCATGTCAGGTTTCCACAAGAGGTTATCTCTGATCGGGGGATAACTTCATGTCGGACCTGATGAAGTGTTTGTGGGAGAAGTGTGGGGTGGTACAGAGATGCACAACACCTTATCACCCACAAGCCAATAGGTTCGTGGAACGATTTAATGGTACCCTAAAAATGATGCTCTAAGTGTTTGCTGAACAGCATGGGAGGGACTGGGAGAAATACCTTCCCTACCTGTGGTTCACATACAGGGAGGTGCCCCAAAAGTCAACAGGGTTCTCCCTCTTCAAACTCTTATATGGACGTAGGGTGAGTGGGCCTCTAGAGTTGATCTGGGAAAACTGGGAAGGCAAGCACACCACCCAGGGGACTCCCACAGTGAAGTATGTCCTTAAGTTTAGGGAGAAGCTGAAGGAGTGTATGGGGTGGCCCAAAGCAACTTGTCAGCTGCCCAACAGAAGCAAATGGTCTGGTACAATCATGGAGCCAGAGGTTGCTTGTGCAACACAGGCCAGGAAGTAATGGTCCTAATTCCAGTCCGGAAGGACAAGCTGCAGGCTGAGTGGGCGGGATCATACAAGGTAGTCCAGCAGGTCAGTGACGTGAACTTTATTGTGGAACTGCCTCAAAGGAGACATACCAATAGGATGTACCACGTCAATATGCTGAACCATATGTAAATAGGGCCGACATGGTGTTTGTAGTGTGTAGTCCTGGGGAGGGGACGGACAAGGAAGACCCCTCCTGGACTTGCTAGAAGAAATCAAGCAGGAGTCATCTGTGGAGACAGTCAAGCTGTCACCCCAGTTGACCCCAGAACAGACCCAGAAAGGGTAGGTTTTAAAGGACTTTGCCCATTTATTTATGGCCAAGCCTGGATGAACCCCCTTAGCGACCCATGATGTAGACACGGGAACACAAGTGCCCATACAACAGACAGCCTACCGGGTGTCTGAGGCCATCCTAAAGGACAATAAGAGGGAGGTGGAGGAAATGCTGGACTTAGGGGTAATCCAGAAAACTCACAGTCCCTGGGCCTCATCTGTAGTCCTTGTCCCCAAGCCAGATGGGTCTACTCGCTTCTGTGTGGACTGTGGACTATCATGGATTCAATGCAGTCACGAAGTCTTAGGCCCACCCAGTGCCATAGATGGATGAGCTACTAGACAAGATAGGAGGCGACATACCTTACCACAATTGACTTAACAAAAGAATACTGGCAGGTGGAGTTAACTGCCAGAGCTAGAGAATGGTCAGCCTTCATCACTCCAATAGGATTATTGGTATTCTGGGTAATGCCTTTTGGAATGAAGAATGCTCCTGACACATTCCAGAGGTTGGTCAACCAGATGTTACAAGGTACTTAAAGGGACACAGAGGCTTATCTGGATGATATTGCCATCTTCAGTACCAGCTGGAAAGAACACCTGTACCATCTGAGGGAAGTGAAGGGCAGGATGCAGGCAGCAGGGCTCACTGTAAAGGCCAAAAAGTGCCAGGTGGCTATAGTGGAGGTGACATACCTAGGCCATGTAGTGGGAGGGGCAGCTCCATCTCAACCAAGCAAAGATTGAGGCAATAGAGGTGTGGGCCATGCCTGAAACCCAAAAGCAAGTTAGGAGCTTCCTAGGGACTGCAGGGTACTACCAAACATTTGTACCCAGTTACAGTACCCTGGTGGCTCCCCTATCTAGCTTGCTAAACAAAAGACAGCTCAAAAAGTTAAACCGGGATTCAGCCTGTGACCAGGCCTTCACACAGCTAAAAGCGACACTGTGCAGGGCCCCTGTGCAGGCCAGTCCAGATTACACTGGGCAGTTTGTGGTACAGATGGATGCCTCAGATTTAGGAATTGGACCAGTCCTCAGCCAGACATCCAATCAGTGAGAAGACCACCTGATAGTGTGCCTTAGCAAGAAGCTACTTCCCCGTGGGCAGGCATACTCCACAGTAAAGAAGAAATGCCTTGTGCTGGTATGGGTCCTGAAGAAATTAAAGCTGTACCTCTATGGGAGGCACTCCAAGGTACAGACTGACCACAACCCTCTGGTGTGGGTAAATCAGATGGGCAAAACAAATGGAAGGCTCCTTAGATGGAGTAATGCCCTACGGGCCTTTGACATGACCATTATGCACAGGGCAGGGTTTGCCAACTTGAACACAGATGGCCTATCTCAACAGTTGGAAAAGTAACCAAACTGTGGAAACCCTGCCATACAAGAGGGGCATGTTCCCACAGATTCAGTCTTAGGAGGGAGGGATGTGGTGACTTGGCTGCTACTGTAATATTGCTGTCATATTCCTCTGTAACTTTTGTATGTTTCATTTTCAAAAAGGCCAGGACATCAGGTCTGTCAGAAAAGATGCTCATTTATCTGCAAGGATACATGGGAAGAGCTGACATGTATTTCGGTGTCTGATATCTCCCCTTGCCTAGGACAAAGGCTTGTTCAGAGGTAAACAGGAGTTAAATTTCAATAGAGGATTGCAATTTCATGGTAGCTAATCAAAGGGGAAGATTCCATAAATGACAGGAGATGGAAGGGCCACCTCCTCTGTTTATAACGCTTTGAATTTCAAAGAGAAATAGCTTTAGAGCAGGGTTCTACAGATGCCCAGACTAGAAAGCGGTTGTTAAATTTCCTACCAACTGCCACAGTCTATTTCTAATTTAGTAAGTGTCAGGAAGGTAATGCAGATCAAAAGCAAGATCAGAGATGTGGGGCTGTGGGAAAGCAAAATACAGTTAATTTTGATTCACTTAAAATTTTGGGAAAGAGCAAGTGAGACCTTTGCTGGCCAAGAGATGAACAGTTGGACCAGGAAATATTAAGGCCACTATCCAATCAAAGGCCAGTTTTGCAGACTACAGAAAGGGATATAAGCCCTCTTAAACAGAGAATCTGGGAAGAAGCCAAATTTCCTGACACAGTGAAAACTGCCAGACACACTGAAGACCACTGCAAGAAAAATTGGGACTCTGAGACACAGCAGAGAGAAAGAGATACTTTGCAAAAGTCATTTATTTTCGGGACTCTGATTCGCTACAGAAAAGGTAAAGTATCCAGTTAATTCATTAGTTCATTTTGTATGTATTTTCCAACTTTTATTTGTAGTTATCCTGTAACCAAATATCTAAATCATTTGTCTGTATGTTAGTAGGGTAATTATTTAAAGAGCAACTGACACAATCTGACCAAAAGTGATACATTACAGAATTAGAATAAGCATACCTCCAGTAAATCCCATACCAAAAAATGAGATTGCTATGTTACTGCATTTTAAAGTTATTAGCCATTTTGTAATTCTGATTTCACTATCTGTTAAAAAAAGCCTGTGTCAGTGAAGAGCTGCTGATGATGTCATCTAGGGACCTAACAGTCTAGTATTCCTTATCAGCAAGCTTATAGGACCTGTTTCTCCAAAGTTGTAAAGATCATGTGCAATGGTTTTAACAAGTAAAACAGGCAGCACCAGTCAGTAAACTATGTTGGCTCTTTTTTCTGCTTGGTCTATGAAAGTTTGTTCCCCGAGTGGCTCAGTTCAGTACATTTGGAACTCGATCTAAATATGGCTGTAGAACAATGTTGTGCTGCTAGCATTGTTTCACAGCCATCTGTTGGCCTGCCAAGGGAATTGCAGGAACAACTACCAGAGCTGAAATCTCCTGTGCACTTTAATATATGCAATTCCCATAACACACAGCAGTCAAATCCCAAACAACAAACACAGCAGAAAAATGGAGACGATTCCTCAGTTCACAAAAGTAAGTCAGCCAACATGAAGACATATTCCGAAATGTTAATCACATCTGCATGTAATCAGTAATTGAATGACTGTTCACCATTGCACCTACAATATACAAAATGCAGTTAAAAATATGCATTTCCCATAATGCACAGCAGCTAAATTCAACACAGCAGAAAAACAGAGATGATTCCACTCTACCTGTGTCTGTATCTGTGTTTTATTGTACTTGCTAATATAGGATGTCATGTTACAATCTCTTATAAAGCACAACTCCCTGTTTCTGCACTTGCCATGTTACAAGCGCATTAAACCACTCCAGAGCATGGTTCTACTATGGCATTAACTTTGTTACAAAACCTGACACTCATATAGTTTTTATAGCAATGGTTTTTGAATGGTGCAGCCTGTTTTACATGTGAAAACCACTGCACATGATCTTTACAACTTTGGAGAAACAGGTCATATAAACTTGCTGACAGGGAATACCTGGACTGTGAGGTCCCTAAATGACATCATCGGCAGCTCTTCACTACAAAAGGCTTTTTTTTGGACAGATTCGGATTCTGCAATGCAGCACTTTGGGCATCAGCGGCTCTTTAAGTAATCAGTAAAAGCTCTTGCTTTTATTTTAAAGTACTACTGCCTGGGAGTGATTTGTTGTGTGTGAAGGCTTTCAGAAAGATTTACTCAATCTGTGACATGTCTGTTTAGTGCTAAGGTGCCATACACTACCAAAAACTAGGATCATGGAAGGGAATCTGGGGCCATAAAGTAGGGTAAAAGTATACATGGTCTCTGGAGGCAGTCTGTGGGGTTTGAATCAGGTTCCTGCACCACCTGTGGGAAAAATCACAATCAGGGTTACAAGGGCAGCCCAAAAGATCTTGTAACACCTGGGTTCTCCCCCCAGTGCAGCAACCAAAGAGGGTTCTTACCTGCCTACAGCCTCGAGACTGTATTTTATCCTTACACAGAGAGAGAGAGAGAGAGGAAGCCCTGGGTCCTCGTGGTGAGTGTTCAGTTGTGAAATCAGCGAGCACTCTTAAAGGATGTGAGGAAGGTATTTCCTGACCCCTTGTCATGCATTTCACTTAGGGGAGGACACTGTGAGCCCAGTGGACCCAGCCCCAGGAGTCTATTCAAGACAGGGTCTACATAAGGCACTAGAACCTCTGATAGCTAAGTTATCTTGGATAGTGCTGTTGTAGGGGGTCGTTAGCATCCTAATAATAATACTGGTTTACCAAGCTTAAATTTTTATTCTAATGCTGCATATTCACAGCACTCTGACTGGATCCCCAAGTTCCTATAGTGAATTATCAACCCTCCACTAATTTTGGATCTATCATGTCTATAAAAATTATATCATGAATCCCTAAATTTGAATCTTTAGTACTTGATTTTAACCACGTCTCAGAGAAAATAATTATATCAGGATTCTTACTAGCTGCAAAATCTAGTTTTTCATCCATCTTATTCAAAATACTTGATATTTGCATGTACAAATGAAAGTTTGTGATCAACTGCTGTATTATTTTTTTGCTCTGGGGAGGTGAACCTAGATTTGGGCTAATGTCTCCACAAATCAAAACACTAATAAGAACCACTATTTTAGACATAAAGCTCAGTTGTCTACACTGATTTCCCAAAATTCCCCTCTGAAGTTTAGACCTTACACAGTCTTTGTTAATAACTATGTTTGACTGGAGGCAGAGATCAGATGGGCAGTTAGGCAAGCAAAGACTCTTAAATCACCAGGCCCAGATGGGTTTCCACAGGAATGGTATAAAGCACAACTCCCTTTATTAATTACCTTACTGAAACAAGTTTTTACAGAAGTGCAGACGAAGGAGTCTCCTCCTCCATCTTGGGCATATGCAGTGATTTCAACAATCCCCAAACCAGGTAGAGATCATAAACATCCAGAATCTTACAGGCCCATTTCAATTTTAAATTGTGATTATAAGCTTTATATGGCAATATGGGCCAAGAGATTAGAGGATATTCTCCCAAATTTGGTATGTCAGGACCAATCTGTTTTTTTCAAAGAATTGGCAGACATCAGATAATACCATTAGAGCTATCCACTTACAGTCCTATGTTTCCAAGACATCCCTGCCAATGGTAATGGTGAGTTGGAATGCATATAAAGCATTCGATTGGGTACTTTGGGGTTATTTATGGCAAGTTTTGAAAGCTTTTGATTCTCCCGTGGAAATGGTCACTTGATAAGCACTTAAATGCTAGCCCTAAGGCTTATATGTTGCAAATGGGTCCTGTCCTCCCCACTGGCATTGGAAAGGGGAGCCAGACAAGGCTGTCCCCTTTCGCCTCTATTATTCGCTCTTTATATAGAGCCATTGGCATTGGCAATCAGGGAGGCAAGGGATATCCGGGGGTAGAAGTGAGAGGAGACATTTGTACTATGTCACTGTATGCAGATGATGTGCTTTTAACACTAACGGACCCAGAAATATCATTAAGAGGTGCCTTGCGGGTTTTAACGGACTTTGCTTCTGTCTCAGGATAGGTTATTAATTCATTAAAGACAGAGGTCCTTGCTTTAAATTTTTCCCCTTCTCTTCAGCTAAAACAAACAATCTCATTTTGGTGGAGAACCACTAAGTTAAAATACTTAGGTATACAGCTCCCCCTTGAAGTGTCTAATGTAATCTTAGTAAACTGTGAGCCAATGACAGAAACATTGGAATCAGATCTGCACAAGTGGGCTCAGATGAGGTTTCCCCTGTACACTAGAATAGAAATTATTTGGTCCAATATCTTGCCTAGATTATTATATTTAGTTCAAATGATTCCTTTTAACCCCCCCAAGGAATACTTTGATACTTGGAATAAAACATTATTTAGATTTGTGTGGGAGGGCCGAAAATCACAGATCAGATGGTCTCTATTACAACTGCCTAAAGATAAAGGAGGCCTAAATGTTCCAGATTTGAAACAATATGCAGTGTCAGTAGAAATAACCCGTATTCTAATATGGGTAAACTCTAAGGTCCATTTGCCTTGGAAGACAATTGAATGTGATCTGAATGACATTCAAGACCCACAGAGAATAGTTTTTGCCCCACTGGCCAACCTCCCAAAATTATCAGAGTTTGCATGGGGGACAAGACAGATTCTACTAAGCTGGTATAGATTTAGAGCTAACCCGACTGTGGAATCGGTGTTTTATTTTCTACGGTTGTTAACTGCAGAGACCGAATTCCTACCAAACCAATTTGATTTAACATTCTGGATTTGGCAAAGGAAAGGTCTAACATTCCTTTTTCAATTTATGGATGTACAGGGGGTGATTTCATTTGCTCAGATGCAAAAAGAATTTGCATTAGAAAATAGAGATCATTTTAGATATTTAAAGGTTAGAGAGTTTCTTTTAAATAAGGGTCAACAAAGAAGTTGTCTCCCAACTCCTATGCCTCTCCTTTTGAGTCTGATTATTAAAAACATTCAGGGATCTGACCAGGCCCATATAATAGGGTTGGTATATAGAGCAATAAGGGAGCGGGTGACTGACTCATCTCAGTCAATATTAGATGCATGGAATAAGGAACGGCTGGAGGTAGTAACATACCAGCTCTGGATACAATATGCTCACCCCTCTTTAGGAGTATCCCTGGTGCCTTATTGGCGAGAGTTTGCTTGGAAGTCTCGAAATAGATATTTTAATACCCCAGCTAAAATATCCAAGAATTCTTCCTTAATCAGTGCGGACTGCTGGAGACAATGTGGGGAGCCATTAGCTGACCAGGTTCATATTTTTTGGAGCTGTCTGAAATTATGTAATTATTGGCAGCAGGTCAAGGAAGCCCTTCAAGAAATTTACTCTCCAGACCTAAGGTTAAATCTACAGTGGGTACTACTATCAATCCCCCCCCCCGCCCCCCTGCCCACTGGATATAAGATGTTAAAGTCTCTTACATCAATCTTCTTTATTATTGCTAAGAAGTCAATTAGCAGATTATGGAAACAGGTCAGATCCCCTACAATAGAAAGTTGGCATGATATGATCATAGAACATTACCTACTAGAAAGGATGATTGTGGGGGCTCAGGGATGGACAGCAAAGTTTGAATTGAAGTGGTGGACTTGGGTCTTTTATAATTCAGCAAGATACTCCACTTTTGTCCCATGATGGCACTTATAAAGTCACAAGATAATGATGTACCTAGGATATGTATCTTGTGTTTATGGGGAATAATCAAGATGAAGAAAAATGAAATGGGGCAGTTATTTTATGTCTGGGTAATATATAAATGTATTAGACATAGAATACATAAGAAGGGGAAAGTACTTTTTATATGCTTAATGCACTGTTACTACCTGACTGTCAAAAAGATTCAGATTCTCACCATTGTAAGCCATGAAATGTCTGAAAGAATATGCACCTTTAAAGTAAACAAAATAAATATAAAGTTTAAAAAAAAAATAATAATTATGTTTGACCTAAGTGACAACACCTGAGAATGTGAGTTCACTGTTTACCACGTTTTAAGGGAACACGTCAGCTGCAGAAAAGTGAGCTATGTGTAACAGTAGAATTCCTCAAATCTGTGGTGAAGGCCCATTTACCTGGTCCAGTTTTACTATCCATCAACCTGCTTCTCCCCACCTCCTGACCACAGTGCACTGTCAAGCGGCCCCAGTGCAGTATCCTGAGATCCATCTTGAACTCGGGTCACCAGGCTGCCACTGGGGCAGTCCCCACAAGAGTGAATTTTAATTTTATTTATAATAAAATAGTAGATGAGTGTCATCCAGTTAAAATGTTATGGGTATCTTCAAGAAATGCTCTCCCACATTATTTCTGAATTATACATGCAGAGAAGTATCAACCAAAAGTCTAAGTGATGGTTTGATCCAGAATGTATAATTTACTAGAGTGAACTAACTAGTAAAATCATATGGTGTCGTCTATATTGTATGATTTTACTTTGTTCCTTTGCCTAAATTTGATCAACCTCCTCTATTATTTTATTGTAAATGTAATTAATGTTCTCTTACTTGAGAATTATACCAACATTATCAGCTAGTGTCTCTTTTCAATTTAACCTTAAACGAGAGGTTACTGTAACTAAGGGCCTCTCTTTACTGGGGGTCCTCTTGTTTCCTTATGACTAGGAGATGGATATATTATAAGTATCAAAGGCAGATGGTTTCTTTCTGTTCTAAGCTGAATTTCGATGTTTTTTGTTTTCAAATTCAGAGGTAATTTGCATATCATATATTTAATGACTGAAGAACCAACAGGGCCTGTATGAGTTATAGAACCCCCCCTCCCATCCTCTTCTATCCTTTGGTTTAGTACAATCGAAGCCTTCAAAAAGTATAAATTTCCTCAGTAGCTCCCTTTGCTAATTGATCACAGAGTCCACTGTACTCCAAAGAGGTGAGTGGCGATAGGCCATTGAGAACTGGATCAGGATGTAATCCTCCTTATCATTAAATCCACCAATAGATTCATAGAGTACTATGAGTTAGGAGGTCAGTCGACCTAAAGAAACATGCCACTTGTTAGTGGAAGTACACACGTCTATCTGTGCCCATATATGCATCCAATGAATGTTTGAAAGCCTCGATAGTGTTGCTAGTTACCACAGTTTCTGGTAAGGAGTTCCATATCGATATCACCCTCTGGGTAAACCACTTTTTTCTCTTCTCATTTCTTATTAGTTCACCTTAAAGTTATGTGTCCTGGTGATTTTATTGGTATTACACCTAGTTAGGCCTACACTTTCGAATATTGCTTCAGTTTTCATAGCATTGAACACAAAGCATAGGTCTCCTCTCAGACTCCTATATTTCATGGAGAAAAGATCCTACTCCTTCAGACTTTCTCTATATGCCATGTGTTTAAGATCCCTAACTCTTTTGGTTGCTTTCCTCTGCACTCTCTCAACTAACTTTTTTCCTCCAATACTTTGTGGTGTACTGAGGGGGGAGCAGTATTCTAGGTGGGGCCTAACCAGTGATGAGTAGAGTGGCAAAATCACTGTTCTGTCCCTGCTTTTAATGTTTCTAAGTATACATCCCAGAACCCTTTGACCCCTTTTAACTGCATTTCTAGTGTGCGTGTCAAATGAAAAGCTGTCACCGAAGTCCTTCTCATCCATTCTCTCTTGAATAATAGTGTTATTTAACAAGTAGTTATGCCTAGGGATTTTGGTTCCCAGATGCATCACCCTACAATTTCTCTCATTAAATTTGATCTTGTTTCTTGATGCACAGTGTTCCAAACCAGTTATGTCTTCTTGAAGCTTTTGTATTGCCTCCTCATTATTCACAATTGATCCTACTTTGCTATCTTCTGTATATTTGCAGATCCATGTGATGTCAGATGTTTGCATTGAAGATATGAAAATGTTAACAAGTGTGGGCCCCAGGACTGATCCCTGCTGCACACCACTTGTCACTTTGCCCCATTCCAAGCCAAAACCTTTAATGCCTACCCTATGTTGCCTTCCTCCCAGCCCAGTATTCACCCATGAGATTATTTTTGGGTGTAGTTTCATATCTGCTGACTTCTCCACAAGATTTTGCGGGATACAGAATCAAATGCTTTAGTGTAGTCCAGGAATAAAACGTCAACTGGCAGGCCCTTGTCCAATACTGCACTGACAGGTTCAAAAAATTGAAGTTGGTTTGTTAGGCATGAGTGGCCTGCACTAAATCCATGCTGTTATATCCATAAGTCCATGTTCTTTAATATGACTTACTATATAATCCTGGACTATTCCCTCCATCAGCTTTCCTAAGATGGACATCAGGCTAATTGGACAATAGTTTCTGACTTTTTGCCTGTCTCCCCCCCTTGTGTATTGGTGTTACTACAGCCTTTCTCCATTCGGCAAGTGTGTTCCCCTCCTGCAAGGATACAGAGAAAAGTATTGTTATTGGTCATGCTATTTCAACTGCCATTTCTTTGAGAAATTTAGGATGAATGCCATTGGAACCTAGTGGTGTTGTTGGTTTTAGTTTTTTGATTCTACCCAGCAGATCTTTATGTGTTACAATAAAATCTATATTTGTGTATCCAGACTGTGTACTTGGGAGTTTTACTGGTTCATTGTCTTGATATATACTTAGAAAGTAGTTATTCAGCTTATTAGCTATATCCTTTACTTCTGTAATTAATCTCTCATCAATTTTTAATGAGCCTATTGTTTTCTGGTTGACGCTTAGAGAACCAATATAACTACAGAATTGTTTCTTTTTGTCCTCTATACATTTTGCTAATGTCTTTTTTACTTTGCATTTAGCTTTCTTTATCTTACTTTTGCATCTGTTTGCTTGTTTTTTGTATTTCTCCCAGTTTTCTTGGTTTTGTGTTTGTTTATAGAGTTAATATAAGCTTTGTTTCTTTTTGATGTCATGCTTAATTTCTCTTTTAAACCAGGTAGGTACTTTACCCTTATTATTATATTTCTTAATTTCTGGTACAAATGAATTTATGTAATAATCAATTTTTTATTTTAACTTTTCCCATATAGCTTGTATTCCTAGTCCCTTTAAATCCTCTGTCCAGTTCCAGGATTTCAAGTAAGTTCGCATTTGGTTATAGTCTGCTTTTTATTGTTGCATTTGATCCATGTTTCCCCTCTGACTGCTTCAATGGATGTGTTTATTCCCACAGTGATTGCATTGTGATCACTATCTCCAAGTGGGTCTTGCACTTTAACATCTATGACCCTAGCCACAAAGTTACAAAAAATCAAGTTGAGTATGTTATTCCCCCTGGTGTTCTCTGAGACTAGCTGTTTTAGATTTTTATTTCTTGTAGTTTCAAATAACCTTGTATCTACAACTGAGGACCCTTGCAGAGTGTTCCAATCAATGTTAGGCCAGTTAAAATCACCTAAAAGCATATAATCTCTTTCAGCCTTCATACTGTCTATTGCCTCCATGAAATTATTATTTTCTTCATTAGTAAGGTTTGGTGAGTGACATCCTACTCCTACTCCTATTGTTAATGTTTTATATGGAAGCTTGATTTCCACCCACATAACTTCCGTATCCTTTATCATATTCCCTTTTGGTTTAACTTCATGTACTTTCATTTCCTCTTGGATATATATTGCTATACCTCCTCCTCTTCTAACCTTACGGTCTTTATGACAAAGTGTGTAACTAGGTATTTCCACTCCCCAATCTCCTTTTCCAAACCAGGTTTCTGTAATAGTGCAAATGTTGACTTTGTCTCTATATAGTTTATAAATTAGTCCATCCATTTTGTTTCACAAACTTCTAGCATTTATCAAGAGTATCTTCATTTCTGTTTCAGTATGACCATTTGGGTTACTGTGTTTTTGGTTTAAACGTCTTGCTTTTTGTTCCTTTTTCATTCTTGGTACCCTAGGAAACGCAACCCCAGTTGGTTCCCTGACCTCCTTCCTTACTAGTTTAAAGACTTTAAGATGCATTCTATAAACAGATTTCTCAGAAGATCACTTCCAGCTTTATTAACATGCAAATTGTCTCTAGAGAAAAGATGTTTTTACATTCTATTTCCCTTGTTAGGCACCATTGCCTCATCTAGTTGTTTAATCTAAGTATTTTTTTGTTTGTTGTTTCATTTTCGCTTGGTATAGGTAGTGTTTCAGAAAAAATTGTTTCACAGTTGAAGCTGGTCAAAATGGCATACTGTATATTTCTTTAAGTGCATTGAAAATATCCCCCATTGAATTGTGCTTCACATCATTAGCCCCAATGTGAATGATCTCCAATGAGTTCTCTGGGGCATTTTTCATGAAGTCTGGTATTATCATTATCAGGTCCCTTACTTCTGCTCCTGAGAAACAGCAGCTTGTTATTAATTCTTTACTGATGTTAGTGGTTATGTGGTCAGTATATCTAATAACAGAGTCTCCCAAGATGTATACCCTTCATTTATCATGTAGTTCTGTCCCCATGACCTTACTTGTTTCACCTGTTGTTTCAGATGTTACTTCGGCCTCCATATTACATGTTCTGAGTTGATTGGTTTCTACAGGTTTGGGTCGTTTGTCTGTAATAACCCCCAAATCCATATTGGATACTTCCTCCAGTAGTTCACTGCTTTGCCTGTCAATATCCTCCATCAATGGATTAATGAGGTAAACTGGTTATGTGTTGCGATCTGGAATTACATTGCTCATCTGCCCTTTTTTTTGCTTGGTTCCCAGGTTATTTTGTTCATTATCTATCTCTTCCTGTTTCCTTGTTCTTTTTCCAGTACCCTCTGTATTTTTTGTCACTTCATTATTTGCTGGTGTTGGTGCAGAAGTAGCTTTTTGTTTGCCTGTAATACTTTTAACACATTTTAATTCTAATTCAAGGCCAATTACTTTCACCCTTAATTCTTTTATTTCAAGGCATTGTTTACATGTGTAGTGACTAAAGTCTGTAATTTCTTCTAAACTGAATTTGTTGCAGGTAACACATTTAACTTCAATTTCGCCCCCATCAATGTGACAAAGTTTCTATACATTCCAATTTTATTTTCCTACCAAGTCCACAATAGGATGTTATACATGTGCTTCTTATTTACTAACACTACTTTCCTTTAATAGCTTCAATATCTTACCTTGCTTTTTAAGTTCTATTTCATTAATATCCTGCCCTCCTACCCTCCTTCCTCGACTGACACAGACAGATGCTGCTGGCCTCTGCCTGCATTGCCTCCACTTTGCACTTGGCTCCGCTTGCTGGAGCCATGCACAAAATAGGGCACCTTGCGGTGACATCATCTGTTGCCATGGTGACACTCATTCACTGGTATACCTCCCTGTGGGGCTCAGCAATGCATATAGGCTGCCTTTCAAAGCAGCCTAACCAACACAAGAAAGGGCTTAAGCAGCCCCTTCAAAGCACTTTAAAAGATGTCTGCCCAAGTTCCTGTCCCCTTGAGTAGTGGGGGGTCAGGAATCACCTCTACACAGGTACACTCCTCCACAGAAGGGCAGTATTCCCCTTACTGCCACCTGTCCTTAGCACAGCTAGCCAAAGTCAGCTCTTCTCACAGATAAAATGACTGCTGTCTAGCCCTGCAGCACTGTAAAAGTAAAACCCCAATATGTCCATTAAAGTCTCAGTACCAGCTGTCATTTTGGATAGTTGTTCATCTTATTCCATCTGTAAATAAGGTCAGATGTGAAGGCTTTATGAGAATGGGATAAGCATTAGGCTTGAGAAGCCCAAGGCACACCCCACACCTGCTCTCCTGCCTGGTTTGAGAGGGTGGGGTGTTAGGGAATCCCTAACACCTCATTTCCCAACTTTTGTCACTTTGACCCTAACTGGAGCATTAATGAAGTGTTTTGCAACTTACTTCCTTACTTTTTGAGATAGTATAATAGTATCCTTATTTTACTGTGGGAGCCCAGGGTCCTTTGGACCCTGCACTCCCATCCCTCCATAGATGCATATATGTATGTAGCTGGAGAAGCACAGGGCCCTCCAGGCCCTGAGCTTCCAATTATAGGACAACAGTGATGAAATTGCCAGCCTAGGCACCATATTACCCCACCTCCTATACCCAGTACAGAAAATGTTTGAATCCTTGCTAAAACATAATTCTGTGCAACTGCAATGCCATTCTGCACCACAGGTGTGAAAACACATTTTGGCCGGGATATGAAAAATGACAGCTGTGACATACATGAGGTGGGGGTAATAGGAAGGCTATGTTGGAAATCTGGGGTTAAAATATTTAACATTTCTGAAGTTACGAGCGGGCATAGTGAAATTGCAATGAATGGTCATAACTTTAGATTTTCAACATAGTCTTCTTATGACCCCACCTCTTAAACCCCGTAAGTGAAAATGTTCAAATCCATGCCAAAATGCCATTTCGCACCACAGGTGTGAAACCACATTTCAGGCAGGATATGAAAAATGACAGCTGTACTGTTCATGAGTTGGTATGAAAAAAATGGTTATGTTGAATATTTGGAGTCAAAATATTGAAAATTACCAAAGTTATGCACATGCATAGAACATTTTCAATGAACATGTATAACTCAGGCATTTCTAGGAATTTTTTAACCAAATTTTTGACATGGCTTTTTTGGGACACCCGCCTCATGAACATTGGTGGTGAACTTTCATTATTCAGTCCTGAAAGGTGATTTTGCACCGCAACCATAAAATCACCTCTCTGGCCCGGACAACTAAAACAGCAGTTACAGTGTTCACTTTCTAAGGTGGTGTCCTATAAAGGCCATCATGAAAATCTGGTGAAAAAAATTCCCAAAATGGCAAAGTTATGAACATACAGTAAACTCAAAATGCCACTGAAATACATTATACAGCACTTACCTTTATTCTTCAGTTCACGGTTTGGCTTTGAAGAGTGCAGACATGTCTCGGTCCACAGAAGATGATAGCATTCAACCTCTAATGGTAAGTATAGGGCAAGGGGGGTGTTTGGAGGTGGGTGCTCAGTGGGATGGTCGGGATGGGGGAGGGTGACAGCGGGGACGATAAAGGACCATTGGTTTTTTTTCCAGATTTAAAAAAAGACGTCGGGGGACTGTTTTATTTTTACAGGATTTAATAATAAAATATTTTGAGACACTGGAAGTGGGCTCCCCAGTGTCCCACATTGCTGAGGGGTTTAAATGCCAACATGGGTTCGGCACCCCGATGTTGGCCAATAAATAAAATAATGGGGTTGGGGGAATAAAAGTGCAGAAATTCTTACATATTTATGTTAAAGTAATATTTTATTACCTACATAAAATAAAAAATGCACAAACTGGGCATAGTCTGTTCTGGCTATTGGATTCCTTTTTTCTTTCTTTTTGAAAATAACTGAATTTTACTATATTTTCAATTGTAAATTATAGTGCACACTTTATCAATAATGTCTATGCTTATTAAAATGTAAATGATATTTATATAAGATAGTCATACCTTTTTATATTCGAAAAGAAATTTTCAGAAGAATAAATGTTATGTGTGTGTGATACAGCTACCTTTCTATGTGCATGTGGGTATGTTTAGTGCACCTCATGATGCAATTCTCCCTTTATAGCAATAAACACACCAGCTGTTCAGAAAAACCTTTCAGATCTTTGTAGTCTTATACATGGTGCCAGTTAAGCAGTCTCATTAAGCAATAGTTTAACATTTTTGACCATTTTATTCCAAGAGGCACTTGCATCATATTTGCAGCCAGTCTTGCTGTATTAGTGCACTACATCACATACTTAACCTTTATGTGGCCATCACGCAATATTTTCACCTGTCAGTCCTTTTGTTTTCTTAGATTTACATCTAATTAAGAAAAAAAAAGCAGGTAGAGCTTTGTCTTCGACAGACCTAAGCAAGGATACACATATATTAAGATGCATGTAACAGCGCACAGCTATAATCTAAGCAGACACTACAGTCAGTTCACTGTTTGTGTTTTCTTTGGTTGTGAAATTTAGAATCAAAGTGTGATTCCCCATTGGTGTTCTCTGTTTTTATGTATTTTGTGATGAATACATTTTAGACAACCAGCACAAGGGCTATTGTTTATCTGCCTTATAGCTGAACTCTTTAAATTGTAACTTTTCATTTAAATTAGGAAGTTAGTGTCTTAAGGAACCGTGCTAAACCTGGAGTTCATTTTCCCAGAATATTTTTTTTTTTAAATATTGGTTTAAATGATGTTATTGTTTCATCTATATGGGGCCTTTTAGTAACTTAAGTTGGTGTTTCCAATGTGAACACGGGTGGTAAGCACCATTTTAGACCTGCATTCTGTAGCTGACCTGTCAACCACGGAGTTCTGTAGAACAACACTATGCATTGTGGCAACACTGGAAGAGCTTTGTAAAGATGCAAACTACCTCACACACTTCAAAGATTGGACTTCCTGTCTACCTCAGTGTAGATCAGAAACATCAACTCGAATAACTAAAACATCTATACTGATGAACCAAAAGCAGAATTGGAACCAGTATTTCAAAATTTGCTTATGGGGTCAATGACTGACATGTAGCACAGTTCTCCTTTTGAGATGACCAAATTGTGAATTAGCTGTTTAAGCAAATCAAAGTAGCATTTTTTTGTTGTTGTAAATGTGTACCAGATTGCCAGTAAAACACTTTTTTTCTGGTAACTCGCAGTTGTCTGGTAGTTTTGGAGCACCCCCAGTTTTCAGGATAGTTTGTAGATTGTTTGGATTTGGTCATCTGTTTTCTTTGTCTCAGTTGAAATTCTACATATCCCAGACAGATTCAACTAAATGATCTTATCAATAGTGGAGAAGTGAAAGAGAGAAGAAGTGTTTAGTGACCACATACCTGCTGATGGGTCCATGTTTTGGAGTCCAGTATAGATCTGGGACTTCTGGGTCAATACGAGCTAGTCCTCAACTGTTGACTCGAAGTTTAAGCTGCATCTGCCCTGTGCCAGACAGACACCTCCACATACAGTGCAATCCCAGTTTTATGAACCCTGATTATTCGGAACTCCCTCTCTAAGGAAATGGGCCCCTGTCACCATTTTTTGGGTGTGTATTACACTGTATTTGTACATTTTGTTATACAGTACTGTACTGTACTGTACTATATTTTAGTGTTATTCTTTTCAGTTTCTTTGCTTACTTTGCTGTGCACCTCTACTCCAGAATTCAGGGCTATGTGTATCCTGTCAGCTTAGAGCAGAAGCAGAAATGTGGAACACGGTGTAAGTGAGGAGCTGTAGTGTGGTGCTGTTGCGGTTTTTATTGCAGTTCGAGTCATTCTGCCTGTTCACCATTTGTAGGTACTGTGCCATTATTTCTATTTATTTTCTACTCTACTACAACTAGGCTTGTATGTTTTTTATGTTTTAGAGTTTTTTAACTCTAGATGCTAACCATACAGCAATCACTGTTCAGCATTCGGTGACCGGTGTTCATGGTGCATTCTGAAAAAAGAGGACCTACCTTTGGAATTGAGTACAACCTTGATACCATTGCAGGAATAAGCAGTAAAGATAAGTAAAAAATAATGTTTAAAAATGTTCAGTTTGTGTGCTGTACTGTCCAGCAAAGACTCACACAGTGTATGGTGAACAGCACATTGTGACTCTTGGCTTGCTCTTGGTTTGTTTGTTCTTTTAAAATATGGAATGATAATGTACAGATACAGTAATGTAAAAGTGAATGTGAATGAACCCAAACCACTTGGGAGACATCCGTTTGGTTTGGATAATCGGGAGTTCCTATAACTGAGGTTCCTATCCTGAACTGGTCTGCCTCAGACTGCAGTCACCATCAGGATGTCCCAAATCTGTTCTTAGTGCTCAGTGCAGTTCTTCTGTGTCTCCAATTAGTTAAAATGTTTAGGTTCATTCACATTTGATCAGTGAGTGACTGTTTTCTTTTTTACAGGGTTGCACCTTAATGCAAGGGTGGGGGGAGGGCCACTAGACACCAGGGAATATATCTAACTAATGGGGACGGGGATTGGAGAGTGGGGGTGCCACTAGACACCAGGAAAATTGATGATCAGTGGGTGGGGGTGCCACTAGACACCAGGCTTTACTCCCAGAGGTGGCCCTGTACTACTTTTATTGGCAAGCTTTGTATAGCAGAGAAGAAAAGAAAATCTTGCAGAAGACAGTGGTCTATCAGTGCCACTGCTCCTAACTACTATCATTTCTTTGCCACATTTTACTCTTTTTTAAAATCGGCAGTTAAAAAGAGCACAAACAAGCTATGACATCAGTTAGCACAATACGTTTGCAGTTTGGCAGAGCCAGCAGTTGGAATGGTGTTGATTGTATACACCTCTGCTCACAGTTTCTCAGTTAAATATTGCATTCAGTAATTGAATCTATTTGCAGGGACTGGGCAGGACCCGGAACAGGCCAGCTGGGTAGACAAATTAAGCAGGATGGCTTTGAGGTAGCTGACAGCTAAGGGACTAACCCATCATCTTTACTGACACTCAAGCCGTGCAACAATTCAATCAGTTACTGCTCTTTACTGTTCAAAGTCTTTTCAGTTCGAACAGTAAAGTCCTTACAAAGCCAGTGACGGGCAATATGATTATTGTCCCCAACAAGCATACTTCACCTAAAAACTTTTAAATAATAATACAATAATGTTACTAAGCATGTGATTGAGACCTAAATACAGGTCTTGGCCATTACTAACCAGATAGGATTTCTTTAGAAATCCATTTTTAAAAGGGGGGAACAAACAAGATGGCGGAAGCACAAACAGTATTCCTCTGAGCATGAACAGTAAATCCTTAACAATTAACAATTCGAACAGTTTTCAATAACTTGTCTGTCTGGTGTCTATCACAAAATTAATTATAATTCAAACAAGGTGACATTTCTTTTCACCAAACTATGCAAAGGCACACCCTTGGCACTGCCCACATCATCCCTGAAAATTTCAGGAAAAAAATGTCATTCCCTTTGATCTGTAGATGAGAGCAAAAAAATTCCATGTAAACCAATGGGAAAAAGTGTGGGGGGGGGATTCTAGTTTTTTTTACCACTTTATACCTCAAAAACCCTACAAGATGCCATCACAAAATGTTCCACATCTTAAGATATTTACAGGCTGACCATGCATGCCACATTTCAGGTTATTTTGTCAAAAAATGTCAAAGTTATTAAGGTACACAATTTTGAATTTAACATACAACTGTCTATACAACCCTAACTATAGGGCACTACCCTGCTCCTATAACATACACAGTATATATATATATATATATATATATATATATATATATATATATATACACACACACACACACATATTGCAAAAAACATTGTTAATGCACTAATGCACTAATTAGGGTTAAAAAGGCAAAAGTAGAGAACTGTGGCCTTAGGGTTTCCAACCATAACACCCCATCCCTACCCCAGGCAGCAACAGGCATGGGGTGTGCCTTGGGGTTGTCCACCCTAATGCTCACCCCATTCCATGAGTAAATAAATTGAGATGGATACAGTATATGAGAATGGGGTGAGCATTAGGGTTGACAACACCAAGGCACACCCCATGCCTGCTGCTGCCTGCAGGGTAGGGGTGGGGTGCTAGGGTTAGAAACCCTGACACAACATTTCCCTACTTTTGTCACTTTAATCCTAACTAGCACATTAACAATGTTTTTACAATTAATTTCCTTACTTTTTGAGATAGTATAATCACATCCTCATTTGCCTTTGGGAGGGCCCTGTGCTCCCATCTGTCCATACTTTTTCAGATAGTGTAATCAAATCCTTATTTGCCTGTGGGGGCACAGGCTGTGGGAGTGCACAGCCCTCTGGACCCTGCACTCCATCTGTAGGACAACAGCAACCAAATTGCCAGCATAGCCTTCTAAATATCACACCTCATTTACCTTACATTTTCAAATCCCTGCCAAAATGTGATTACATGCCACTGCAAAGTCATTCCATGCCACGGGTGCAAAAACACACTTTGGTCAGGATTTCAAAAATGTCAGCTGTCACATTCATGAGGTGGTGCAAACAAATGGCTTTGTTGAAAATCTGGGGTCAAAAAATATAAAATTACCAAAGTTACGAGTAAGCAAATCAACATTTCTATGGATGCGCATAACTTTGCCATTTTTATATATTTTGACCCCAAATTTTCAACATATACTTATGACTCCCACCTCATGAACAAGAGTGGTGAAAATGTTCAAATCTTGCCCAAAGGATGATTTCACCAAGGGACAGGAAAATCACCTTTCTGGCCAGATTTACGTGACATCACTGACATTGTTCATGAGGTGGGGTGTCAAAAAGGCCATGTTAAAAATTTGGTGACGAAATACAAAAAAATGGCAAAGTTATGCCACAAAGTTGAAAACCTCATTGAAATACATTGAACCACACTTACCTTACTTTTTCATATACTGTCTGCAGCAGCAAGAAGTGTCTTTGGTCGGAGAGTGGATCTTGACCCTGGGACCTATTCAGGTTAGTGAGGGTGTGTGGGGGGGATGAAGGGTGATGGGTACTGAGTGGGAGGTCAGGGTGGGGGTCAGATCAGAAAGGGACAGTTTTCTTTTTTACAGGATAAAAAAAATTGAGGAACTGTTTTCTGTATTTCAGGCAGGACGGTGATCGGAGGGTCGGGGGTGCCACTAGACACCAGGGAAAGTGGAAGAAATCACAGGGACAGTGATCCAAGAGTGGGGAGTACCACTAGACACCAGGGAAAGACAAAACTAAAAGGGGGTGGCTATTGGAGGGTGCTCGTTGCCATTAGACACCAGGGAAAGATTCAAAAATAGAGGGATGGTAATCAGAGGGTTGGGGGTGCCATGAAACAGTGAAACATATAGGGACAGTGATCGGAGGGTGGGGGGGTGCCACTAGACACCAGGGAAACATTACAAATTATGAGGACAGCAATCAGATTGGTGGGAGTGTCACTAGACACTAGGAAAACATGGCAAATTACCAGGGGGGCAATCAGTGGGGTGGTGGGGGTGCCTCTAGACACCACAGAAACCTTGTAAAATATGGAGGAGGTAGAATGATAAAGGATGTTTGCCCTCACAAACAAGGACAACCCCTTATACAGCTATTTTCAAGTGCTTACTGAGCATGCTCAAAACCTGAAATGTCAAAATTAAATAACTTTGGAATGAATTAATATTTTTCACTAAACCAACAAAAGGAACATCTCCTGGCCATGTCCTTTCTTCTCTGAAAATTTCAGACCAAAATTCCAAACAGTCTGGCCTCAAGGCAATGACAAAAAAAAAAAACAACAAAACAGTGTTCAGCTGAAAATTTTATTATCAATGGAATACAAAAAAAAAAAAATGGAAGCGAGTCACAAAAAAGGACTAAAAAACAAACAAAAAAAAACAACTTTGGGGGTCCTTTTTCAAGTACAGAATTCATCTAACGGGGTCTCGATGACCAACATGTATGACTTGGTCTCCCTCTATAATGCCATTTTTGTAACTTTTCAGGTTTTTTGGGGGGAGTTTTTGAAAAAGAGTGAGAAATAAGATGGCAGCAAATGAAAAAAGATTATTGCTATCATGAAAAAGGATTGCCCCTCCAATCACTTCACACAGCTATTTTGAAATGCTTTCTGAGCATGCTCAGAACCCCAAAATTTAAAAATTGAATAACTTTGAAACAGATTTTTGTTTCACCAAACCAGCAAAGGAGACTATTGTGGGCCAAGCCTTTTCTGCCCAGAAAATTTCAGACCAAAATTCCAAACCATCTGGGCATTATGCAATGACCAAAAAAACAGCGGTTTTTACATTTTTTGCTATCCACTTTTCGGAATCTGCACTTTGAACCGGAATGAAACTTGGCATGTCAAGAGCTCTACCCCCACAAAACCATGCTAGCAAAATTTTGTGCAACTCTATTGAACAGTTGCAAAGATATTAAGTGCAAAAACTGGGGCATAACATAAATGTACCCACTCAACCCTAACTGTAGTGGCACTACCGCACCACTATAATATATCTGTAGATATTCTTTGCAAAAAACTGCATTAATGCAACATTTAGGGTTCAGGCTAAAGCAACAAAAGTAGGGAAATGTGACTTTAAGGTTTCCAACCCTAAAATCCCACCCCCATGCCTACAACAAATCAGGAGTGCGGTCTTACTTGACTTTGTCATCCCTAAAGCTCACCTCATTCTATACACTTGAGAAACATATGCATGTAATGGGGTGAGCTTTAGGGTTGACAAGCCAAGGAAGACTGCACCCCTGATTTGTTGTAGGCATGGGGGGGTTGGGGTTTAGTGTTGGAAACCCTAAAGCCACATTTCCCTGCTTTTGATACTTTAGCCTGAACCGTAAATATTGCATGAATGCATTTTTTTGCAAAGAATTTCCTTACTTTTTGAGATAGTACAATCATATCCTTATCTGCCAGAGGGCCCTGCACTCCCATTCATCTATAGTTTTTTAGATAGTGCAGTCGTATCCTTATTTGCCTGAGGGCCCTGTACTCTCATCCCAACATAGATGTGTATATGTATGTTGATGTGGCCCTGCACTTCCATTTGTAAGACAACAACCAAATTGTCAGCATAGCCTTCTTATTATCCCACCTCATGAATCTGGTACTAAAAATTGTAAAATCCTTGAAAAAACATCATTCCACACCACCACAGTGTTATTCCATACCAGAGGTGTGAAGAGACATTTGGTGAAGATTTAAAAAATTACAGCTGTCACATTCTTGAGGTGGTGTAGGGAAATTGCTATGTTGAAAATGTGGGTCAGAAATATTCAAAATTATGAAAGTTATGAGGCAGTATAGGTAAATGTCAATGGATGTGCGTAATTTTGCCATGTTTACATATTTTGACCCCAAATGTTTAACATAAACTTTGAATGACCCCACCTCATGAAGAAGGGTGGTACAAATTTCTAATCCCAACTGAAAGGTGATTTCACCAACAGAGCACAAAATTACCTTTCAGACTGGATTTGCGTAATTCAACTGACATTGTTTATGAGCAGGTTAGCAAGGGAAAAAGGAAGAGGAGGCCATTATGGTTTTCCAAGGAGGTAGCGGAGAAAGTTAAAGCCAAAAAGATTGCATTCAGGCAATACAAAAAGATGCAGGCAGAAGGGGATAGGGAGAAGTACCAGGAGAAGCAAAGGGAGGCAGGGAGGTCAGTCAGGGAAGCCAAAGCTCAGACAGAAGATTGCATTGCAAAATCAGTGGGTAGAGGGGACAAAACCTTTTACAGGTACATAAGTGAAAAAAGAAAGGTAAAGGGAGGGATAGTGAGACTGAAGGGGGAGGATGGGGGCTGCGTGGAGGATGACAACAGTAAAGCTGACATATTGAACAGGTATTTCTGCTCAGTCTTTACTGAGGAAGAGGAGGGTAATCAGCCTGAAGGGAGTACAAGCGGTGGGAATGGCACAGAAATGGACACAAGTGCCTTTACATGAGAAAGAGTCCTGAAGGAACTGGAAGGAATAAGAGTTGATAAAGCAATGGGGCCAGATAGGGTGCATCCCAGGGCCTAAAAGAACTAAGAGAGGTGGTGGCTGAACCTCTGGCAATCCTGTTTAGCTGATCACTGGAAACAGAGGAGGTACACAAAGACTGGAGGACAGCAGATGTATTTCCCTTATACAAATGAATAAACAAAGAGGAAGTGGGGAACTACAGACCAGTCAGCCTCACCTCAGTAGGGTTTTACCATGCCACAGCGACAGTGGCTATGGAGACATCCCCAACAGCAACAGCCGCATTGCCGAGTGTTGGCAATGCAGTGTCGGGGATGTCTCCTGTTTCCATCAGGGGGCTCTGCCTCCCCCACACCCATGGTCTCTAGGATTCCAACTCTGACCGGGAGGGGTGAAACACCCTGCCAGACAATCCCCTGGCTTTGGGAGACCATCACAGTGACAGGTGGATTTTGGCTGAATCCTGTCACTGTGATGGTCTTCGCTGTCAGGGTTTCTATGCGGCGATGGTATACCCCTCAGTAGTGGGGAAGATCATGGAGGCACTACTGAAGGTGAGATTGGTGGAACATCTGGTTGCCAAAGGACTACAGGACCCAAGGCAGCATGGTTTCACCAGGGGAAGGTCATTTCAGACCAACCTCATTGAATTTTTCAACTGGGTGACAAGGGAGGTGGATCGGGGAGGGCTCTGGACGTGGCCTATCTGGACTTCAGCAAGGCCTTTTACACTGTGCCACACAGAAGGCTATTAAGCAAACAAGGGAATATGGGAGTGGGCAGGACAGTAGTGTCGTGGGTAGTTAACTGGCTAGACGGCAGGACACAGAGGGTGGTGGTAAATAGCTGTCACTCAACAGAGTGAAGAGTGACTGGTGGGGTATCACAGGAATCAGTGCTGGGACCGGTCCTATTCAACGTCTTCATCAGTGACATTGCACAGGACCTAGAATGCAGAATTTCCCTGTTCGCTGATGACTGAAAGCTCTGTAACAGAGTGGACATGCCAGAGGGCCTAGACAGAATAAGAAGGGACCTGCAGAAACTTGAAGAATGGTCAAGGGTTTAACAGTTGAAATTCAATGCAAAGAAGTGCAAGATAATGCATATGGAGCTCAAAAACCCTGGCACAATGGCATGCATCAAGCAGGAAAAGGATCTTGGGGTTATCATCTCTGATGATCTCAAGGTAGGAGAACAGTGCAGCAAGGCAGCAGATAAAGCAAACAGGACGCTGGGATGCACAGGCAGGGACATCATCAGCAGGAAAAGGGGGTCATTATTCCACTATACAAGAAGCTAGTGAGGCCCCACCTGGAGTACAGTGTACAGTTCTGGAGACCTTACCTATGTAAGGATATAGACAGGGTAGGAGAAGGTTCAGAAGAGGGCAACAAAGATGGTACATGGATTGCATCACATGTCCTATGAGGACAGGTTGAAGGACTTGAATATGTACCCTCGGAGGAGAGGAGGGAGAGAGGGGATATGATAGAGACATACAAGTATCTTACAGGGAAGAACAGAGTGCAGGAATACACAATTTTTCAGAGAAAAAGATGTTCCAGAACTAGAGGGCATGGGATGGAGTTGGAGGGAGGGTGAGTCAGAGGAAACGTGAGGAAGAATTTCTTCACAGAATAGCTGGTGGACAAGTGGAACACCCTGCCAGAGGAAGTAGTGGGGGCTGAAACAATCACAGGATTTCAGAATGCATGGGATAGACATAAGGTAATTCTGAAGGTCAGAGGTAAGGGGCAACAGACTTCTAGGAAAACATAAAGTGAACTTACAAGCTCAAATGGGCAGACTGGGTGGGCTGTAGGGTCTTATCTGTCTATAGTGTCTATGTGTCTATTTATCTATTAGGTGGGGTTTCAAAAAGGTCATGTTGAAAATCTGGTGTAAAAATATGCAGAAATGGCAAAGATATGGACTAAACTTGAAAATCCCACTGAAATACTTTGAACCGCATTTATCTTAGTTTCTTATATTGCAGTTGCTGGTTCCAGCAGCAAGACATGTCTTTTATCAGAGAGTGGATCTTCACCCTGCAACCTGCTGAGGTGAGTGAGGGTGTGTGAGAGGTACAGGGGGTGGAAGGTGGCGGGTACTGAGTGGGAGGTCACGGTGGGGGGAGCGGATCAGCGAAAGACCATTTTCTTTTTTAGAGGTTTAAAAAATAGACTTTGAGGGACTGTTTTCTTTATTTCATCAAAGACAGCAACCAGAGGAGGGTGCCACTACACACTGGTGACATATACAGCACCAAGGGGATATCGATCTGAGGGTGTGGAGTGCCACCAGACACCAGGGGGAAATAAAATACAAATGGGGAAGATGATCGGAGGGTGAGGGGGTACCACTGGAGACCAGGGAACAATATATAATTACTATGGGGATGGGAAAGACAGCAATCAGAAAGTGGGGTTGCTACTAGACACCAGGGATGAATAAAATGTCAAGTGGTACAGCAATTAGAGGGTGGGGGGATACCACTAGACACCAGGGAACTGCATATAATTACTACAGGGACAGGGAAGACAGCAATTAGAGGGTGGGGGTACCACTAGATACCAGGGAACAGTATTTAATTACTATGGGAACAGGGATGACAGTGATCGGAGTGTGGGGGTGCCACTAGACACAAGGGATACATAACATTTAAAGGGGCATAGTAATCAGAGGGTGGGGGTGCCACTAGACATCAGGGAAATATAACTTAAACTCAGGGATGGCAATCAGAACTGAGGGAGCCCATTGTTGTGTTGCTGTTTATTTTCCATCGGTTTGTGGCAAAACTGTTTGGAATGTTGGGCTGAAATTTTCAGAGTAGAAAGGGATTGGCCCACAGTTGTTTCATTTGCTACTTTGCCAAAAAAATATTAATCTATTCTAAAGTTATTTAGTTATAAAATGTTGGATTCTGAGCATGCTCACAGAATACAAAAAAACCCTAAGCGAGTCACAAAAAAAGCATTGAAATAACCCCAGATTTTAAAACTAAATAACTTTAGAATTGATTAATATTTTTCACCAAACCAGCAAAGGAAATATCTGTGTGCAAAACTCTTTCTACTCTGAAAATTTCAGACCAAAATTCCAAACCATCTGGCTGTAAGGTGATGGCAAAAAACAGCTATAAAAACAGTATTCAGCAGTATACAAAAAAAAAAATGAAAGCAAGTCATGAAAAAGGAGTTAAAAACAAAAAATCAATCACCTTTGGGGTCCTTTTACCAACAACCCACTACAGAATTCCCCTAACAGAGTCCCGATGATGAACATACACCTGTTGGTCTCCAACTACCATGCCGTTTTTTGTGTGTTTTAATTTTTTTTTCCTAAAAATGAAAAAAAAAAGATGGCAGCAAATGAAAAACCTCACGAAAAGGATTCCCCATATGAAAACTTCATAAAACTATTTTTCTTGGCTGACTGAGCATGCTCAGAACCCAAAACTTTAAAATTTAAGAACTTTGGAATGGGTTAATACTTTTTCGCCAAACCACCAATGGAAATCCTTCTGAGGCAAGCCCGTTCTACCCTAAACATTTCAGACCACAATTCCAAACCGTCTGGGCACTACACAAAGGCAAAAAAAAAAAATAGTGATTTTTTTTATGTTGTTTCACTATTCACAACTTGGAATCTGACTGGATCGAAACTTGGCACGTCAAAAGATCTACCCCATGAGACTGCACTTGCAAAATTTCATGTAAATTTGTTGAATGGTTGCAAAGTTATTAAAGTGAAAAATCTGGGGTTTAATATAGAAAGCCCTGCTCAACCCTAAATATAGTAGCGCTACAGTGCCACAATAATATAATTCAGAGGACCCGCACTTGGTCATAAAACATAAATTTCAAGACAAGATCATAATTGGTTGCCAAAGCAATTTTTCATGCTCACTTTCAGTATTACCATCAACACATGTGACCAAACCTCCCATGGCATATCCAAATTTTTAGATTTTCTTTGCATTAGAGAAAACTTCATAAAACACATTTATTTCATTCTGAGCATCCTCAGTAACCCAAGTTTCTTGTAGACACAGAAGGGTAAAATTAGAAACAAGTTTAAGCCAAGCAGGGTTTACCAATTTGAGGGTAAGTCCTACAGTGTGTTAAAGGTAAATATAGAAACAAAGGCAATGATGACAGAATAGACCAAACGTCCATCTAGTCTGCCTGGAGTTCTCTATCTGTCCTGGGACCTATTGTTCATATGGGGATTTATCCCTCCCATTCCACCCCCCTGCTCCCCTCCCTACTGTTACCGACCTGAGCAACGTCCAAACCCTTCACTCTGTCCCAGCCATGCTTGAAACCATTTACAGTCTTGGAACCCACCACCTCTGCTGGCAGACTGTTCCATGGCTCCACCCCTCTTTCCATAAAATAGAACTTCCTCACAACACCCTTAAACCTTTCCCCAACCAGTTTCCAGTTGTGACCTTGGGTTCTTAACTCTGTACCTTTGATTAATAGTTCCCATAGTTCACATTGCTTATTCCTTTCAGGAACTTGAAGGTCTCTATCATATCCCTCTCTCTCTCTCTCTCTCTCTCTTTCTCTTGCCTGGTCTCCACTGAGTACATGTTCATTACCATGAGACTATCTTCGTAAGATCTGCCCTGTTGGCCCTGAACCATCTTGGTCATCTTGCATTGTATTGTCTCCCACCTAGAGGATTAGTACATTGGATCCTACCCTTCAGTCAGCTCCACATCCTCTCCTCCCTCTCTGGGATCACTTACAGTAGTTCTGAAGTATATTAACAAGTGGAGCAACATATTTTCTCAAGGAGATTTTTTTTTAATTTGAAATTATTGGATTAAACCTTTGAGAACAAGCTCATTACATAGGTTCCACGTCAGAGGGGGAAAAAAAGACAGAAACAACTCAAGTTATAAATATTGTATCAAAATTGTGGGGAAACATAAAAAGAAACAGGGCAATGTACAACATATTTCAAGTGAATAACACAGAGATACATTAGTATGAAGTACATCAGCCAAACGATTGGCATCGTCAGTGGAGGTATCAGTACATTTCAGTGCCAAGAGGAGGAAGACCAGACTATGAAGCAGGTAACACGAGAGGTGAGAATTGTAAAGGGAGAATGGTAGATGAGGAACGGGAAGAGGAGTGTGAAAACATAAAAATATAGGAGGGAGGGGACTGGGAGACAGGAGAGGAAAAGGAGAGAGGAGAGAAGTAGATGGAGGAACATTGTGCAGGGTGACTAAAGGAAATTGGCAGGAGGCACTAAAGGAAGCAGTCATTGCTAGCACTGGCCACCAGGTGTTCTCAGAGCTCACATTTAAAGCGGCCTAACATTGGTATAGAGGAAATGTTAGGCGGAATACAATTTGTCCATTTAGGCACCCGGTAAGCAAAGGCTCTTTGTCCAAGAGAGGTGCAACATCTAGGGATCTTGAAGAGCATTAGCTCAGATCATCAGGTGGTACGAGTGCTTTTGTAAGGGAACAGAAGCTTCTGCACACCTAAGGGCAGCAGGCCAAGATACCTTTTTAGCCAGCAAACAGGTCTGGAACTTGAGACAGCCCTCAAACTGGAGCCAGCTGGCCCGGGTGTAGCGGTCACAGATGTGCACTGGTCACTCATATCCAGTGGTGAGACAGCAGGCTTTGTTTAAGGTGACTTTGATGCAATGGAGGGTTGTATCAGTAGCGGCCCCATAGACCACAATGCCATACTCAACCAGAGATATGACTGAGCTACATACAGCCAGGTTGAGAGCTTCAGGGGTAAGACTGTGTTTATGCCTGTGTAAAAAGTCGATGTGTGTATTGAGAGACTTTACTATATTGTCAATATGACAGACAAATTACATAGTGCTGTCGACTGTTACTCCCAGGTATTTAAATTGTTGGACCAGATCCAGAGGAGCACCAGCTACATTCGTTATGGTGAGGGGGTGCCATCGGTGCTTGTTCTGGGGACTGGAGAACAGCATAGCCTTTGTTTTTTCATAGTTCATGACAAGCTTATGGTCCCTGAACCATTTTTCAGCTTTGGTGAAGCTACCCTGTATTGTGCATTCCAGGGCAAATGGATCGGTGTCATTAGCATAAAAGACCGCATCGTCTGTATATAACAGAATTTTGCTGTGACAGGATAGAGGGAGGGAGTTGATTTAAGAAAATGCTGAACATTAGTGGGCCCAAGATGGAACCCTGTGGGATGCCAGAGCAAACTGGTCTGCTGTCTGATAGGTCATTATCAATCCTGACTTGTTGAGATCGGTTCGTGAGATAGCTCTTGAACCATCTGACCATGTCCTAAGAAAGACCAATAGCTGAAAGTTCTGCAATTAGGTGGTCATGATTATCCGCATCGAACGCTTTTGACAGGTCAATAAATTTTGCACTAACCAGTTTGCCACAATCCATGGAGGTGTGTATGAAGCCTGTGAACTCAATGAGAGCAGTAGCAGTGCTATGACCCTTGTGGAACCCATGTTGTTGCGGGCACTGGATGTTATATTTTGCAAAATAGTCAAGTAATTGATCCACTACAACCCTTTCCAGTGCCTTCAATAGAGGTGGGAGGATCGAGATGGGTCTGTAGTTACCAAGTGAGGAGCAGTCAGCACTTTTGAGGACAGGAGTCACAATGGCCTCTTTCCACAGCTGTGGAAACTGAGAGAGTCTAAGTGAGGCATTAATAATGTGGGTTAAAGGCTGCAGAATGTCATCCAGGGTAAGGGCTATAAATTTTAGGTCAAGGGAGTCACTACTGTATTGTGACTTTCCCAGGACTTTTTGTAGGTATTTCCTGGCTTCGTTTAGGGAAATGGATCTGAAGAGGAAAGGGGGATGAGAGGGAGGCTGGTCAATAGTACCAGAGTTGATGTTGGAGTTGGGGTAGTACACCAGAGAGATCCGTGAACACATTATTGAATGCATTTGCGATTATAACCGTGTCAGTAGAGGGTAGACTGTCAATGTTGAGCATCATGGCAGCAGCTTTACTATCCTTTCCAATGACCTCCTCTAGGTTGGCCCAGAATTTTCTACCATCATTCCATGAGCGGGTAAGCGCGTCCTTGTAGTATTTGTTTTTTGCAGCATGTATTTCCCTAGTGCATTCATTGCATGCCTTTTTGAAGTTGAGAATGTCGGCCTGCTTGCCAGACACACGGGCTCTAGACCAAAGGTGGTCTCTTAGTTTCAGGCTTTCAAGAAGGTCAGATAAGAACCAGGGGTTACTACAGCCTTTGATTTTCCGTATTTTTATTGGGGCGTGCTTATCACATGTCATGTTGAATATCTGGATGAAGCACTGCAGGGCTGCATCTACAGTGTAGGAGTAATAGACTGCGGACCAGTCCTGTTGATGCAGCTCTGCTTTAAGTAGCTCAAGGTGCCCCCTTTTAAGAACCCTATTAGTAACAGTTCTGACTGGAGGTTTAGAGTAGTTGCAGGACCAATGGAATATGACAGGTGAGTGGTCACTGCAGGCATCAGGGAATACTGTGATGTGGAAGATATGCTCTGGTCAATTAGACAAGACCCAGTCCAGTAACGTAGCTGTCCCAGTCTTATTATTTACCCTGGTGGGAGAGCTGATGAGCTGGGAGAGGTGCACTTCAGATACAGCATCCCTGTATGGCTTTGTTGAGGGGGAGAGCCAATCGGCATTGAAATTACCAAGAAGTACGGTTTCAGCACTGAGGTTTAATGTGCTGAGGCACTTCATTAGTGAGTCTAACCCTGGAGTCTTCAGGCCCGGGTGTATGTACACAAAGAGGACGGTTAAGGTTTTTTTGTGTGACCCAAGTACGATTTTTATAGCTAAGACTTGCATGCCTGCACCGGTGTCAGGTAGAGGTAGGATGTGTGCTTGTAGGTGGTCCTTGATGTAGAGTGCGCAGGTGGTAAGATGATCAGCCCTAAAAACAGTGTGGGATAGAAATAGAAGCATCTGTAATTTTAGGAGACAGCCAGGTATCTACAACAGCTAGAATGTCAGGTTTGAGATTCAATTACCAATGGTGCCCCTCTGACCTGGTTTAGTAAATCTATTTGCAGTATATTCTTCTTGTGCATCAACATTAAAGATAATTTCTTCCACAGTGATGTCTAACTGTTGTTTGTTTCCAGTACTGCCTCATCAACTGTATTAATTTTGAAAACATCCAGCTTCTCATTGTCTTTCAGTTTTTTTTATCTCTCTGTTTCTTGGTGTCAACAGAACCTGGCCTCTGTCCTCCTCTATGGCAAATCTCCTAACTGAAGTGTTGCCGGCTCTCACTTAACACCACCACCAATAATCATTTAAAGAAGCTGTTGTGTTCATTCTGAGTTTTCAGCAGGTCCCACGTGGTAAGCAACTAATGTTTGTCTATTTTCATCATTAACTACCATGTTCTTGCTTTTTTCCTCTGCTGTTGCTTATTACTTTTAATAATGGGCATGTTGTCTAGTCACATCAGTAGTATTTTGAAAGAGGCATCTGCCACTACAGTACAGGACAGCATATTGAGGGGTATCTCTTTCTAAATTTAGCCCAGAGATACTTTCTTATTGATAGTAAATAGTACAGGCTAGTATTTTTTGTGTTTTAAGAAAGATTACAAGACCCCCATTTGCATGCAAGTCTTCTCTTATGACTTTTAATATAGTAACACTGGATGGCACAGGGTCATTACCGCACACACTATGCCGCATAGCACAATCATGCTTGCTGATTCAGCGTGATTCTTGCCATGTGGCATATCTTTCTTTTCTGTAGGGGGCTCCACCCCCACACCCCCCCAATTACAGGGGGCTGCACCCTAGAACCCCCACAATATAGATTCTCGACTCCGGGGGGGTCAAGTCAGGGAGCACACAAAGATTGAAAAATAAAATTTCTGAGACCGGGAATCAAACCCAGTCTCAGAAGCACTGCCTGGGTTCCCTGCTGCTGTGGCTCAGTCCGTTGAGCCACAGCAGCTGGTCGATGGAACCCACTCCCAACAGAAGTCTTATCCTCTGCCTGGGAAAGTGAGAATGACGCAATACCGTGTACAGCAGTATGCGCGGTATTGCACTTTTCGCTCACTAGTGCAGCGATGTACCGGGTTAGCCATAATGTTGTATGCTATTAAGCGTGTGACATTATGACCCAGTTTGACACTGGATACCTTAGTTAATAACTCTGCATTGCATAAGTGCATAACAGTAGCTCTCAAGATTTTCTCAGTTTCATCAATGTTATGAACATGCCTCTCAAAACCCCAAACAGTTCCAGTTTTATTTAAAGGAATGTTCCAAGATACACACCTGGGCTTTATAGCTCAATACCGTATGGCAGCATTAGCCAGTTTCTGCCTCAAATATAATTTCTAATTTTGCCATTTGAGGAAGGAAAGGGATTGTAACTGCAGCCAAACCCATGGTCAGCCGATCCCTTCCACTTCCTGATCCACTGGCCCTGCCCCACGCTCAGACATTTTGTGACATCTCAGCAGGGAGAGTGTGGGAGTGTGCCCCATATAAGTCCATGGGGACATTTTTCAATGCCTATTTACCTATGTTTAAGCAATCTTAGAGAAAAAAAGCCATTGCTCAGCTAACAGGGGTCCTATTTGCTGAGCAGCGGCTTTCATTTTTTTCTAAGATTGCTTCAACATAAGTAAATAGGCATTGAAAATGTCCCCAAAGACTTGTATGGGGCATGCCTCCCCACTCTTCCTGCCTAGATGTCACAAAACATCAGAGCGCAAAGGGTGGGGCCAGCAGATCGGAAAGTGGAAGGGATTAGGTGCCCTTTGATTTGGCTGCAGTTGCAATCCCTTCCCTTCCTAAAAGGACACAATTAGAAACTATACTTTGGGTAGAAATTGGCAAATGCTGCCATAAGGTATTAGGCTATGAAGCCCAAACAAAGTTTCCAAAATCTTGGAAATTCACTTTAAATGCCCTACCCAGTCCTTGAGCGACTGGATTTGATGAGAAGTCTGACTGTTAGGTAGAGTTGGATCTAACAAAATTTGAGAGCAGGACTGGGTATTCTTAAGGAGCTTTTAACTTATTAGGCTCTTGGATGGTGAATTTCTCTAACTGTAATCATTATCATTACTTGATGTCTTTAGAGAGTTACAATGAGAGAAAATTTCACTGACATTAGCTCCCCCACTGTCTTTACTCTGAAGATCTCATACTACTTGTGAGATCAAATCAATACCACTGATGGAAGGGGAGGTATTGGTTCCACCTATGCTTCTTCATCAACTGTAGTGCTCCTCTCTTTTACTTTTCTAGTCATTGTTTTTTCCCTTTTTTCCCTTTGGCTTCCTCCTATTTATTTCTTTAGGAGAACATGTGGGAATAATCACTGGGGAACAACCATCTCTTGGTTGACTCCCTACAACTTACTTTTGCATTTTCACTACTGTCAAGTCAATTCAGGTTTATTGATCATCCAATACATTACATAATTGGACATTACAATTTATACAAAAGTTAAAAAGATTTAGAAAATAGGCAATAAGACAATTTTAAAATCAAGTGTACAAGTTTGTATTTAAAACACAGGGGTTGCCAATGTTCCACAGAGAAATCACACACATAGGAATTTAAGTACCATTCACTTTCTCAGCATTCTCCTGTCTTAAATACTCTATAGCCTGCTGTCTTTTTCTTTTAAATCTAACCACATTGGCCAAAAACTTGGATATTATTTCAGCATCCTCTTTAGACATGGGATGGAATGAGATAAAAAACAGGGTCATAATCTAAATTTGCATATCTGACCAGAAACACTTCAAGGATAATATCCCTGTAATAATTATAGAGTGGGCATTGGGTAATGATGTGAATAATAGTTTCATGAAAGCCTCTATTGCAGGGGCAAGTTCTTTCAAATTGATGTCCCTCAACACAATTTTTGTTGACATATGTATATTTGGAGGTGAGAAGGCCAAACCTAGCCCAGGTGATCCATTTTCTAAAGGCTAGGGTGATTGGAAATATAAGATAGTCTTCTATGGCAATGACTGTTTTGTTGGATCCATACCATAGGACCTGTTTTTGTTTAGCCATGAAAAATTGTTTTTTATTGTTTTCTTGTATAATGGAGAAATAGTAATCCCCTTGAGATAGTCCTCCCATAGATGAATGAGATCAACCTTACTTACGTTATCAAGTAGTTTTTTAACCAAGGAGAGTTAAAACCATTTCTAGCCCAGTTCATTTTTTCTTTCATACATTCCATGGGGATTCACTCCACTATTGGAGATTCTAAGCCAGTATGAAGCCAGATGTGTCTCTATTAGAGATGATATGGGGATTCACTCCACTATTGGAGATTCTAAGCCAGTATGAAGCCAGATGTGTCTCTATTAGAGATGATATGGGGATTCACTCCACTATTGGAGATTCTAAGCCAGTATGAAGCCAGATGTGTCTCTATTAGAGATGATATGGGGATTCACTCCACTATTGGAGATTCTAAGCCAGTATGAAGCCAGATGTGTCTCTATTAGAGATGATATGGGGATTCACTCCACTATTGGAGATTCTAAGCCAGTATGAAGCCAGATGTGTCTCTATTAGAGATGATATGGGGATTCTGACCAGTTCAGCTCGGACAATGGCAACGGAGGTGGATGTGGGGACTTGTAAGATAGCTTTATAGTAGTATGACAATGGGAGGTCAAGGTTGACTGGATTTTGTGGCCCCCATACTTCTGCCCCATAAAGAAGGAGCGGGTTTATTTTTCCTTCAACAGCTTTTAAAGCAGGGACTACTGTTTCTCCTCCATATTTACAGTTAAACCATATTAGGGCTTTGGCCACATGTCTGGCTTTTGTGGATTGTGCCTTGAGATGAGCTGCCCACTTGCAGCTGGAGGGTAGCTTAATCCCAAAATAGATGTATGAAGATACTACTTCTATTAAGTCTTTTTTTAGGTAGAGCTTTGCTTGTGAATTATGTTCCCCAAATACCATACTTTTTTGGGTTTTTTAAGTTAACTTTTAATTCCAGGAGATCACATTTGGCTTTTAGCTGGCCTATTTTATGTTGAAGGCCCATGGTGGAAAGAGAAAAAAGGACCAAGTCATCAGTATTTGCTAATGAATGATAAATGATATTGTTGATTTTAGGGGAGTCCAAGAGCAGTGGACTTTCATATTGTAGAAGTGACTCAATATAAATACTGAATAATAGTGGAGCCAGGAGGCAGCTTTGTTTTACTTCCTTATTTGTTTTGAAATATTAGGTGAGATTCCCACTAGTGTCACACCTGATAGCTGTCAAGGTATTAGTGTGCAATTGATAAATTAGAATTAGAAGATTCAGATGAAGACCATTTTTCACAAGATTTCCCAAAGAGTTTCTCTGTTCATGGAGTCAAAGGCTGCTGTGAAATCTACAAAGAGGGCATATAATTTCATTTCTCTGTAATTGATATACTTTTCTAACAAATGAGCAAAGACATAAATGTTATCTATTGTGGAAAAGCCATGATGAAAACCAGCTTGATAATTTGATAGCGGGCTAAGTGAGTCTAATCCAGTACTGTAATTTCTCAAGTATGATTCTGGTATAAATTTTGGAAGAGATGTCAATTGAACTAATTGAACGGAAATTTGATGGTTCATTGTAAGGACATTTCTTATGAATAGGTATTATGTTTGTTTTTTTTGTCCATGACAATGGGACGAATCTCTTCACAAGACAAGTACTGAAAAAACAAGTTAGTGTTGGAATCCAGTAGTTTTTGTGAACTTTATATATTTCCATGGGCATGGCATCAGGACCAGGTGCCTTATTATTGGCTAGCTGTGAAATAGCATATTCCACCTCCCCCAATGTAATACTTGAATACTGATATTCATCATTTGTGTACCAAGAGGGAACTTCCCTAGTGTACTCCATTGGGTCCTCTTTATTAAATAACATTTTAAAATGCATCATCCAAGATTCCATGGGGATGTGGACTGCCAGTGATGGCTGATATTGTTTCACCCCCTTTGCCACCATCTAAAATGTTTTATAATTATTATCTTGAATAGCTTGGCACATATGTGCCCACTGTTTATGTATGTATTCAGTTTTTTTGTGAGCAATAAATGTGTTATAGTCTTTCCTAGACTTGCTCAGGTAATTAAAGTTTGCTCTGGTAGGATCCTTCTTGGTCTTTCCAATTATCTTCCCCAGTTTCTGTTTTTCTCTTTTACAAGGCACGTCAAACTGTGTTCTCTCTTTTTGGTCCCTATTTTTTTCTATATATATTTTTTGCGTAATTAAACTGTAGCAGAGCTCTGGTTAATTCTACATCTCCTGTGCTAATGGTATGTCCTCAGTTACAACTAAGGATGACAGGATGGAAGTACCATATATCACCTCAGAAATCTCTATCCGAGTTCTTCTGGTCAGAAATAATTTGGATTTCCCTCTTAGTGCCAATGTCGGTAGGGGATTATTGGATATTTCTGGAGGTTTGTATATTTTCTGTGAGACTACTAATAAAAGTAGGGAAGCATAGTCACTTTGAGGCCTCAGGTGTAGAATTAATTTTTTGAAAAGATTGTAACATTTAGGGGTGCATAATAAATAGTCAAAAAACACTTCAACCATTTGGGGGAAAATAAGTACTATGTCTTTCTGTATCTCCCTCATTCCTTCCATTTAAAGTAAGTAAATTGTTATGTTCAATAAAATTCTATAAATTCTTACCTGAATCGTTTGTTAATTTGTCAAGTGAATTTCTCCTATATAAGTTTCCCAAATACATCTGTGTCTGGAGATAGGGCAGGTTGTCAAAATTAGCTATTTGAGAGTTGAAATCCCTTGTGAATAACACTGTATCTGCTGGAAATTTAGTTAACATCGCATACACATCTACTGAACATTTAGACCATACATCATATTACAATGATGTCTGAGGTTACGGGGGGATATACTGTATATGTTTACAAGTAAGATTAATAAGTCATCCCATTTTAAAACAGCTATCATTTAATCCCGGTTTGAAGAGTCCTGGTCCAGTACCTTCATGCCCTCCCCTACTTTTACAAAGGTGGCCAAACCTCCCTTTGGCCTGCCAAAGTGCTTTTGTTTGGTAGCAGGAATAGAGATATATTCTTAGCCATTGATATATACCTTTTCTAAGGACCAAGGTTCTTGAAAAACCAGGGCTTCAAAGTTTTCAATAAAAGTAATCCATTCTGGGTCAAACAATTTTGATCTCAATCTGGCTATATTTCATACTAGCATGTTGGCATCCCTTGCCTGGGCTTCTGAGGGTGGCAAAGAGCTCAATAGAATGTTTGAATCCAGGGATAGTCGATTATTTTCATTACAATCAGGATTACACTCTGTTTAGAATTTCAGAGAGAGCCACCATAAGGATATTAGCCCTATCGAGTTTGTGGGTGTTACCTAATAGCTGCTCATAGAGGTCAGGTGATTTTACAGTGATGTCTATTTGACCTCCCTCAAAGATGGTCTGTACTCTTTCTATCAATAACATTTCTTGGAAAGGGACATCAATATTAAAAATGCCCGCCATTAGAGCTAAGACATATGATGCAAACATTTTATCATTTTCACCATCAAATCTCCTCTCTATTCCAAAAATGGATAGACTCCTATATGTATCCTGTCTCCCTGTGTGCTCATAACAGTTCTCAAATTTCCAGTTCAGAGCAGAAAGAGTAGTGCAAACATCAATAAATTGGAGTAAAGAGCAGTTTTCTTGAGAATTATGAGTATTTGTCCATATTGTTAACCATGTAATTAGAGATGAGATAGTTAATCCAAGATAGTTCAGCCTTTGCTGTTTTGCCCAGACTGTCTTAGCAGTGTCCATATTAGAAACCATTACATACACAGGTTGTAAAGAATCCTACCTGTCTCTAAATGTAATTTTAATGCTTTTGGCAGCTAGTGGAATGTCCCTCTCTGTCTTAACAAAGTAAGAGATGAGTTCTATAAGAGTTTCTTGTGTCTCAGGTTTTTAGATATACCCCCTTAAGTTTAAATACAACCTCCTTTCCAGTAATTGGAATAATGTCCTGAGGTGTTTCTAAAATTGACCCATTTTTGTCCCTAAATTATGTCTTCCCAACATTAATGTTGTGCACTTTGTTTTGAGTAGTCAGGGAGGTTTCCCTGTTATCCTTTGTTTTAGAGTTTACTTTACCCATCCTGTTAGGTAAATATTCCTTATCTACCTGGGGCATTTCTCTCTAGCTGTCCTTGTTTACTATGGTTTTCTGTTTCAGAGACCAAGCAATTTTGTGGTTTCTTAGATGATTTACTAAGGTGACGTCTAGACTAATACTTACAGGGGTGCTGGGTTTTTGATTCGATGTGTTTTTATTTACTTTCAATGGGTCTTTTTCTTGTTTCTCCTTTTTTTATGGAATTTCTTCCCTTTTTTACTTTTATCCTTGGGGGACTCTGGGATGTATATGATGGAAAATGACAAGTTTCTAGATTTCTGAGTACAGAGCTTTTTTCCTAGGGTCACTATTTTTGATGATAACTCTTTTGTATATTCTGTAAAAAGTGTGGCAAGCCACTCCAGATGGTGTTTGAGGTCATTATATGCCTTAAGTAGCACTATGTTGGCCATATCTGGATGGGCCAGAGCTTTGATAGTATATTTAGAAAGAGTGTCTGGTAGGCCAGCCAGTGGTGGTGGAGGTTGAGGCACCAGTCGACACACCTCACACCGCACCAGTGACTCGGGTTCGGGAACAAGCCTTGGCCACCAGGAGTCAGCAGGGGGGAGAGAGAGGATTGAGCATCTGGAGAACTGCTCTCCTCTCTTGGGGAGGGAGTGTTTGTCATCCCGCTCTTCGATCGCACTCTGGCATCAGCCAGGGAGATGCTGCCAGGAGGCACATTGCCAATGTACTTTGTCAGTGGGGAGGGGGTGGGGTAAATCTAGAGGAAAAAGGAGCTGGCAGGCTCCATGATGGCTGAACCAGCACCCCGTTCCAGCCCCCAATGTCTGGATCTCACTCCGGGAGTGGGGAAAAGCTGGTGTCCCTTTGCCTCAGCCCTGCCTTGGGGGGGTGGGAACCCTTGGGGGATTTAGAGGGTGTCAGATGGGAGAACAGTGCAGCCAAAGACCAAGTTACCTCCAAGGGAGGGAGCAGAGCTGCCTGCCAGGCTCCACAGGAGGAGGATAAAAATGTAATAGAAAAAAAAGAAAGAGTGTCTGGGCATTGAGCCAAAGAATTAGCTTCTAACTCAATTTTTTTTCTACTTCCCTATCTAATTTTTCAAAAACTGTGTTTGGAGACCCAGCCAATATAGAATGTTAAAAAGCCTGAGATAGTGAAACCCTGGCAGTTAGTGAGAAATCTAGTTGCCCAGACAGATACAGTTTGGTGGCTTGGATGGTAATGTCTTCCCTGTTACTAGGTTCTTCAGGGTTGTTTGTAGTTATGGGTTATGTGTCTACTTTAAGCTCTTCAAAACCCTCTACAGCTGCATCTCCCCCCCCCCCCCGAGAAGTCGGAGTACAATCTACATTTTACTAGGGAGAAATAATCAATGATCATTTCTTTTTTTATATTTTCTATCTCAGATCTCTGCTTATTTTTCCATTTCAGTTTGTCCTTTCTTGAAGTTTTATTTTGATTTTTAAAAGTAATAGGAAACGGTTTTTACACCTCTAGATGCCCTCTAGTCATTCTTTTATTGGACACCCAGTATTCTGATATACTTTTGACCTTTTTTGTTAAATTTATAATGTAATTGTGGTGCTTTTGTAACTACCCTGAATCCCTCTCTGCTCAGCAGTTGTTGCTGTCTCTTTTCATACTACCTGAACATTCTATAGAATCACAAACTCCTTTCCAGGCCATTCAGATGAGTGGCATGGTATGGGAGTCTGTGATGTCATAGAATGTCTTAGAGATATGAAAATCAAGAGCAGCAGCTGATGAGGAGAGTGGAACTCAATGTAGATTTGAAGGCACCCCAATGCTACATTATTTATTTATCAAAAAATCTTCAAAGTATATCAGAATACATAACTGGCATAGAAAGGAAGATGGAAGGGCAGTTAAATATGCAAAAATCATTTCCTATCTCCTTTAAGGGGGGCTCTGAGTCCTTAAGAACCCCTCACCTTCTCCCAAGCTTCTTCCCCTTAACCTTAGAAGGGTGGGGAGGCACAAGAGTAGTTGAGACACTTTCTTTCATCAGGGGGTAATTAGTTGTTTTAGAAAAGGGGATATTAGACTTAGAAGCCTTGTGGGTATTATGGTCTACAGGGCCAGCCCCATTAAAAATATTTGGATATGGGAAAAAAATAGTTAATTTCAATTGGTGTGGAAGTGGTCCAAGTTAGCTCATCAATGAACACACTGCCCTTCTTTTTGGCTCCCTTCTTGACTACTAATTTGCTACTTCAGGTAAACATGTCACCTATATATTTAGCTTGTTAGCACTAAGGGTGTAAAAAGCAGTCAGAGAGGAAAAACCCAGTAAAATGTATAATGGCAGTTAACTAGAATAGTTCACTGAATTATACTGTGTAATGACTTGATTGACTTAATTAAAAGTCCCTTTAATCTCTAGCTTGATATATTTTAATACTACAGGATTAGGACATAAACAGAACAAATAGAAGAAATTCAGGATAGAGCCAGAACAAAATAGTAATATAAAAAAGAATTTCTCTCTTCTCAGTGTTGCCCTTTCAGGAGATGATTGGATGGATGAGTCTATTTTAGTCTCTGACAGTCCTGCACTAATCATGTAGAGGCCTCTTCCTTTACGTATCTTTCAAGTTGATACCCTAATTAGTAGACTTAGCTGGGAAGGTAAACAGAAAAGTGAGGCACAATTGCTAGAGCAACTAGTTCATCAAAATAAGCAGTGTTGCAGGCGTAGTCAAAACAGCTCAAGCAGTCCAGTTTACAGCAAGGAAATCTTCTGTTCTTCTGGTTCACAATGTGTCTCCTCCACCTCTTTCTCTTCCAACACTTTAGGCGGGGCATCGCAAGTCCACCAGAATGTAACTGGGGGTTATGGGAGACACATATGGCTTGGCTGGGACCCCACCCCAACCTTATGACTTACTTTGATATTAATAAGGACTTTTATGTTATTTATTAGTGTGTGATAGCAACACACAATGCTCCAAGGGTGTTTGCCTTGATTAAGTATTGCTTTAGCCTTAATCAAGTGTTGGTCCAATAAATAATTACAATGATATGATAAAATGTGAAACTAAAATAAAAAGGAAATTAAATTAATAGTGTAAGAGCTCCAGATTATGTCCCCATTTTATCTCTGTTTGCCCCTGTGTAAAAGGATGCACCCCAGAATACTAGTTGAAGAACATTGAATACATTGAATATCTATCTCACTTCTTAATAATACAGTAAGCGGATAATAAAATATGATAAATAATTAAATGCTTAAGTATTTAATAGTTCAATTTAAGAATTTAAAAAATTATACCTTCATAATAAAGTCTTTATTTTAACTGAAGTTTCTAGTGATGAATATTTCAGTAGCCATTGATTCATCTGTTTCGACTATTTCCAAGTTCACCATCCGACTATCCAGTTAAAAGGCTAAAAAGACATCTATATGGTGTTTCACTTAGTTCACTCAGATATGGCAGCATGAAGTTAAGTGAGCATGCAGTTGCCTCACTGTGTACCATACTTATCCACAAACCAAGTATTAGTTTTTATGTGGAATGGTTTTAAATTCAAGTGTCTGTGGGCTTGGTCACTGAGGAACAACTCTCTGTGGCGATCTAGTGTATCCGATGCAAGTAGCAGAGCATGCTTATGCTTTGACTAGCCAGGTAAAAAGGAACAAGGTAACTCCTGCCCTCCTGTCCATGCGCCTTAAATACTATTGACAGCACAAATTCAAAAATCCCAATGAGTTAGCTAGAGACAATCAGGAGAGCTTAATGGGCAGGCTTGTTCCACTACCTTAATTACCTTGATTGCCTACTATTAGACTGTACTGCTGCTATTCTGTTATGGGAATGTTCAGGTATACTGAGCTGTGTAGGTGGACAAGTGCAAAAACACTTGCGAGCCCAGAGACTTATGTGCACAAAGCACCCTTAAAAAAAGAACATAAAGAAACCAATAGTCTCAACAGTAGCCCCAGCAATTCTCAACAGTCCTCCTGCAGAATGTTAGAAACCCCGATAAATGATTAAGGCCACTAAAGGAGCTGAGACAAAATGCTGAGGCTAACTATAACACCAGCAATGACATGATAAAAAAGAAAGAGGTTTGTGAGCTCTCAAACTCCAAAATTACACCATGTGCAAAACAACAGCTTATTACTAGCTGAATGGTGGCTCTGGTTACTTTTCACTTAAAATTCCACTTAAAATGACAGGATAAGGGATTTTAGAAGGTAGACAGGCTATGGACTGAGAAGGGGTTTAAAGTTTTAGTGGAGCCATATCTTTCCTTCCTTCTTTTCTCAAATTTGCCTTGTAGAGGATGGGTCTCACCCAGGGACAGTTCCCCATGGAGCTCCCTGATCTATCCTGGGGGGGGGGCTTCCCAACTGGCTGAACTCCAAGTACCTACAGGAGGGTACAGCAGTGGGGGAGATCTCACCACTAAGGTTAGCTGCACAAGCTGGACTGGATAAGGGCTACATACTTGCTTGTAGGTACAGAGAGGCAGTGGCGGTGTACCTGTAGTAAGTAGAGAAAGGCTTTGTGTAGCTCCTGCTCCCTCTGTTACTCCTCAACAGAGTGGCATACGGTGGCATATCTTATGAGGGATCTCACTCCACACTCTCCTTCTTCTGACAGCAGTCAGCAGACATGCACTGACTCCTCTTTCTCCTCCCAAGGCTCCAAGAACGATGAAAAATTACAATGTGACTCCCTTGGACTGCAATTTGGATCCTTTTCACTGCTGCACTAATTCATGAGTTTTATTTGGACTTAGAATATTGTCCATTGCCTTTATGGGTGCCAGACAATAGAAGACTATGAATCTCTTCACTTATATATGATAATTCTTCCCTTAGCAGCCTCGCCTCTTCCTGTACTGAAATTAAGTATTCAGTCATAACCAGATTTACCACATACTAGTCCTTTAATCTCTGCAGTAAGTCTTTACTCATTTTAGTCGGTTTATGATGCTCAGTCCTTCACTATATGCCCAGGTCTCTGATAGCTGTTTTTTTTTTTCACTCACATGAGACAGATGATTTATGCAAAATACCCAGCTTGATAATTTTATAAAAGTAGGGCTACTTTCAATAGCTATGAAGCTTCTTCTGTCACGAGTGTCTAATATTTCTCTAGGCAACATTTGGCACAGTTTTTCATATCCCAGTATAGTCTCCTGAAGCTCCTTAGCTATTTGTGAAATAGAGTCCTGAAAAAGTAATTCAGGGGATGCTGTGAAGCTTACTTTACCTTCCTATACTGTAACAGGACTTGGAGGGTTGTGATCTTGAAGGTGTAGGGAACATTTAATTAATGGACTCATTTGCGTATTTACCTGGCTAATAGGAGCCTCCAAAAGAGGACTACTGCAGCTTTTTCATTCTACTGATAAGATGTTGGTCTCTCTTTCCCCGATGGGGAATCTGTGTGGATTTCTGAAATGTCCTTTCTTTATCTCTGACTTTAGAGTTTCCAACAAAATTAGGTCTTACTTGAATTATGAAGGTACTTTCTCCATATCCCCATATTGCTAGCTATAAATTTATCATTTGATAGTTGATTATCAGTTGTTGCTGATTTAACTTTAGCTTTGTTCTTTTTTCTTTAATTCTGAGTCCCTTGTTAGTAGGTTCCCCTTTCATAACGGTGTTATACCAGGATTCATACTAGGAAGGTAAGAAGCTAGGGAGCTTGAGGGCCCATAGTGCTCCTATAATAAATAGTATTTAATAGTGGTATTAGAAGAATATACCTATCCAGTCTACGCTTAAAAGTAAATTTTGAATCACTAATGATGATATTCAATGGAAGTACATTCCAGGGATTAATAACTCTCACTGTAAAGAAATATTTATGGGGCATAAAATTAAAACCCCTTCCATTCAACTGGAGTGGATGTCCCCTAATATTAAAAACATTATTTTTAAAGTTCATACCCATGTTATACATGAGAAGATGGCCCTGAATAACATCAAACATGAATAATAGGTCTCCTCTAATGCATCTGGTGGATAGTGACATTAAATTCAGAAGTAAGTCTTAGGTCATATGACATATCAGTATACCCTTTAATATGTTTGGTAAATTTTCTATGGACCTTTTCAATTTGAAGAATGTCTTGCTTCTTAAAGGGACACTGGGAGGCGTAATCCAAATGAGGACATACATATGCTCTCTATAGAGCCGTTAGAACTCTCTCATTTCGAGATTTGATATTGCTAAGAATGAACCACACAACACCGTTTGCTTTTTGTATAGTTTTGTTTATCTGCGTTTTTAGTGAGAAATCATGTGTAATATACACACCCAGATCTTCTTCCACTACAGTACTTGCAAGAGGCTTATTATCCAAATTATATACATGACATGGATTTTGAGGACCTAAGTGCATTACTTTGCACTTGTCATGGTTTAATTTCATATCCCAAGTCTTAACCCAATCAGTTATAAGATCCACATCTTTTTGAGTAGTACTGATACTATCACAATCAAAACTAGGTCCACCAATTTTAATATCATCAGCATATTTTAAAGATTTAGAGTACCAATTCTGGGTTATATCAGCAATAAAAGCTTGGAATAAACATGGACCCAGAACAGACCCTTGTGGCACATCGTTATGGACTAGACTAGTATCAGAAGGATGACCTTTAATCAGTACTTGCTGAGAGCGACTTACCAGCCAATGTGATATCCAGCTTATGATATGATGGTTCATTGGAAGAGTGCTTAACTTTTTAACAATGGCCCAATGAGGGATGGAATCAAAGGCTTTACTAAAGTCGATATATACTATGTCATATGGTATTCTATTGTTCAATTGGAGACTAATGTCTTCATAAAAGCAGAGTAAGTTGGTCAGACAACTATGGCCTTTAGTAAATCCATGCTGACTAGTATCTAACTCATTCAAGGTTTCAGAAATCATATATTTAATAAGCCCATCCAATAGTTTACATAGTTGTGAAGTGAGACTAATCGGTCGATAATTTTCCCAGTTATTATGGGGACCTTTCTTATAGATAGGGATCACATAGTCTGTCTTCCAAAATTCCAGTACAAAGGAAAAGTTAATACTCAGCTCAAATAACAATTTTAGTGGGAGAGATAAACAGTTGGCTAGAAGGAATAAAAGATGACCAGAGATGTTATCAGGAGAGGCACTCATTTTACCCTTAAGCTTTAGGAATTTCTCATGAATTATATTTTCTGGTATTGAAATTGGAGTGTCATGAGGGGCAATCAGTGACACATTTTTCTGATTTTTGTGAAAAATTTCACAAAATTTAGAGTTAAAAAGGTTAGTCATGTCACTAGGAAGATGGATAGTACTTGCGTCAAATTGTAACAGACCCACACGGCAGGTGGGTTTTTTAATTGAATTAACATAAGAGAAAAAGGACTTAGAATTATTTTTATTAGCTTCAAGAGCTAATTTATATTCCCATTGTTTCTTAGATTTTTGAATGTTTTTACATATTTTTTGACTCAACAAATACGAATTCCAATTAGCTTGTGTAAGAGTTTTTAAATATTTTGAATGTCTCCTATTTTTTTGTTTGATAAGTTTTTTTTATATTGCAAGTCATCCATTTAGGATGGTGATGGCCACTATCATTTTTTATTTTAAAAGGAATATATGTGTCTCGAAAAATACAGATAGTGTCATTGAATTTGGAATAATATCCCCTTATGTCAGTTGAAGAGAGAACATCTATCCCATTATGTTATTTAACCGATCCTTCATACTAGTGATGTCAGCTTTCTCATATAAGTAAATTTTAGTTAAATTATGAGCAATAGTTAGAGGTTGTTCTAGTAGGAAACTCAGGGTATTATGATCACTATTGCCAATAGGAGATTGAATCCTAACATGTTTTACATTTCAATTTTTATTATGAAATACCAAATCCAAGATATTACTCCCTCTTGTGGCTGATTTAATACATTGGGTTAGGTTACATTGTTCACTAATATCCAATAATAATTTCCCTAAACTTGATTCAGCGATTAGATTAAGCCAATCTACATCACTAATGTTAAAGTCACCCATCAACACAACATCTCCTAATGTACAAGCCGTGTAGATTTCATGGACAAAGGTGTCAAAATATAATGGGCTTGTATTAGGGGGACGATAACATGCTCCAAAAATGACACTTTGGACTTAATTTATCAAAACCTTAACCCAAACGGATCTGTAATAGAAGAAGGGTTTTTGACCTTATTAGAAATATCAATGGAATGAATTGTGTCTTTCAAAAAGATGGCCACTCCACGACCTTTTCTATCCTTTCTATTAAGAGAATAAGAAGTATAGCCAGAGATATTGCAAGCCTAGTCAAGTTTATCATTACCCCAGGTTTCAGTAACTGATATTATATCAGCATTATCTAAGGCAACAATTGCTTTTAATTCATTGAGCTTGTTAGGAAGACTCCTAGCATTAAAATACAAACATTTTAAATCCTTACAGTGTTGACAGTTATGCTTGTTACTAATCTTGATAGTGTGGGGATGAATCATAGGTTTCACCCCCAAATCAATAAGTTTAAATTCTTAGACACATGGTCAAGAATATGTTTGCTAAGAAGAGAATTTCCTTTATCACTCAAATGAAGACCATCTTTTGCGAATAGATAAGGTATATGAACAAATTCTTCACAATGTGTGATACAGGTCAGGGATTGTCGAAGGCACCATTTACGCAGCCATTCATTATAGTGTTTCATTTTACAATGAATCTGATAAGATGCTCTAGGAATAGGCAACATTTCCAAAAATGCAGTATCACAGGTGAAATCATATAAGCGATTGAACAAAGCCACCGTGTCCTTTTTTATTTCCTCTAGATCGTCGTACATGATATTATTTGTGCCTACATGTAGAACTAATAAACTGGTAGATCCACAGTCTTTAAGTATACTGTTGACCATTCCAGTTACATCAGAAATACTAGCCCCATGAAACGTAGAACAGGTATGGTGTGCTTTGTCATCAGCACAAATAGCCCTATCTAAATTTTTTAACAAACAGTCACCTAACACATAAACCTGTTTTTTCAAAGTGGACACAATTGGAACAGTGTCCATAATAAAATCATTATCAATAGATATACTGGTACAGTCCGACTGGACAGGGCTAGGTCCGGTAGGCAGAGGGATAAGGGGAATGGTAGATGGAGGTGGGCATATGCCTACTGACTCAGGAATATTAAGAGAATCACCCATAGTACCTGGTATGTCAACAGTATTAATAAGTGTATTACTTTTCACTCCCTCAAGGGGTGTGTCATAAGTCTCAGTGTCAAGGGTGAGGGAGAGAAACCTATTAGATGTATCTAATGAGAAGGCAGGTGCTTTGCGACCCTTTTTGAATGTTCTTTTGCTCTTGACTTCATACCAAACTCCATTAGAAGTGTCGTCACATTCATTATCCCCTTCTCTTGCCCTTTTTTTTTTAAGAGACGAATTACTGCTAATTACAGATAACAAGCCAGAATTGGTAGGTTGTTTGAATAGAGGTGAACTGACCGGAATAATTGACAGGTCAAGGGCTGCAACAGGAGAACATTTAGAGCACAGAGCGAAGTTAGAACTATATCTTAAATGCATATCCCTTTGACTTTCTTCCAGAGCCAGTAATCTAGTGCTAAATGACTGAAGTTCACTATTTAAAAATACATTTTCAGAGCATTTGACCCTTATATCTCCACCCTGAGTGAAGGAGCTAGGGATGAAAGCATACATTAAACATTTAATGCATTGAATGCATTCTTTTCCATCCGCTAACTTTATAATTTCTTCCATATTAGGACAGTACTGCTGCCCAAACAACAAACAGCCGAAATAGATATAAAGCAAATCACTGCCCAAACTCACTAATAACTGTAACAAACTTATACAGTGGTTAGTAATCTCAGACAAAGATTAGTGAGACCAATAACATGCCATAAAACAATACACACAGTCTTAAGGGCAAACAGTATAAATGGACTTACGTTATATTTAATAAAACACTCTCACTCGACCATGCCAAACACGCGGAACACAAGCAGACACATGTGTCTCCGCACGCGGCCCTGCGCATGCTCACCCCGCTCGCTAGTGCAAGAGAATTTAAGCTGAAACCTGGAACTATCGGGTGAAGAGCCATCCAATCAGGCTCCACAGCATGTTGCCAATCAGTGTGTGACACTCGCACACAATAAGCCAAAGAGAAGCAGTAAAACACTGCAGATTTAAAAGGTGTTTTTAAACACAGTCTGCTCTAAGGAGCTTTCATTAAGAACACAGTATAATACAATGGTTTATACAGCACAGTACACACGGGAAGGCTACTTTATGCCTACCTCTCACCAGAGGTGCGCTATACTCCAGCTCTTACGAGCAATAAGGACCCGCTCGATAGTGTGAGAGAATTTAAGCTGCAACCCAGAACTACTGGGTGAAGAGCCATCCAATCAGGCTCCACAGCGTGTTGCCCACCAGTGTGTGACACTCACACACAATAAGCCCCAGAGGAGCAGTAAAACACTGCAGAGTTAAAAGGTGTTTTTAAACATAGTCTGCTCTAAGGAGCTTTAATTAAGAACACAGTATAATACAATGGTTTGTTTAGTTAAGGCTTTTAGTATCCACTGTTACATTTGGTTTAAATGGTCTCACTTTTGATAACTAGAAAACTGAAATGGAATATACAGCAAAGATATTTAACAAATTAAATATGAAGTAGTGCCAATTAAATGTGTTAAAGCTGTAAAAGAAAACAGAACTCTTGACTGAGTTATTATTTCCAAAGATGGCTATAACCTGTCTAAATGGATTTGACAACTAAGTTTTCTCTATTTGGGACACTTTTTACAATTTTCTCAGGTCTAAAAAAACTATGTATCATAACATCTGTAACACAATGATCCCACTTCAAATACAAAAATTACTAAAATCATCTCCCTGTAGACTCCTATAAGTATAAAATTTAAGAAAGACTAAACCTCAATTAAATAGTTAAAACATGTCCACAAATCTAAACAAATTCTAACAAGAGCCAGTACAGCTGCAGCCAAGATTGTGGGTGGAAATGGGGGACTGTGCCGCCATGTCCAAGATGGTGCCCGGAGTTCAGCATGCATGCGCACTGAATTCTGGTGGCATGACAGACTCTGCTGCTGGGCTGCTAGAGTTCAGAGTGTTTGCACAGGTGCACAGAAATCCAGGCACCATCTTGGACACAGCGGCACACTGCCATGTTCCACTGGTTCCATCGGACAAAACAGTGCGGTGAATGCCGCGATTGCCGTTCACCTCCACTATTTAAAAAAAGTCCATTCAGTGTCTGGTGAGCTTCTTTTTCTCTACTCCTCACAAGACAGTGGACTTACAGTCAGCTGCTACAACCCTTTCACCAGATTGCCAGAATAGGTTGTGCTTGCCACTTGTACAGGCATCCATGCTTCGCGATCCCCCATGGCTCAATAATGGAAGGATATCAGGTTTTTCCTCCTAATGGGATGCACACATCAACTGTCTCCCAATACCCTTTTAATATATTAAATAAAGTATTAATGTAGGGTAAGGCATATTTTATCTTGATCATAACAATCTAAGTGAGCATATTATGACTTGACAATAAGAACTGTATATATATCACACAAAGGTTTTCACAACCATACCTGGGTTTCCACATTTTGTACGTAGATGCTTAATCCTTAACACCATGGAATGTTAAAACAATTATTCTGTTCAAGTGTAAAATATACAGGAAGATAGACAGTTATTAGTTGCTGACCAGTAGGCTAACAAAACATGCCTAATGTTCTGATAGATTATTGCAAACTCATAAAACACTTGTATTGCCCATTTCATAATCAACTATGAGAATCTGATAAGGTGATATAGACTCAGGTTGATCTCTTCACGCATAGTAGAATACCTTATTTGAGGTATCTAGCTAGGCTGCATTTCCATCATAATGCTCTACATGGCAAAAAGTGTCATATCTTAATTACTCAGAGAGGACTATTTGATGTGGTGTTGTTTATGTCAGCATTTATAAAAAAAAAATTTCTTCTGGTGTTACAAATGGATTTAGGTATTTTGGCATTTCTGATGTTATGCCTTTTTAATTCTGGGAGACCAGTTCTTAATTTAAAATGAGCTTGTTTAAATTGATCCATTTTTAAAGAAAAAAGATATTTTATGTCCCTTTTAAAACTTTGTGTGGAGCCAGCCCAGTGGTGGCATCTAGCCTTACCTCCGTCACGCCCGGCGACCCAGGTGGCCACAGGTCATCAGGGAGCTGGCAGGGGGACAGTAAGAGCAGGATTACCTCTCCTGGGGTGGGCTGTCCCTCCCATAGTCCGTCCACGGTGAGGTCGGTGGAGACACACTGCCGGGAGGGCAGCTAGTAGGGTGGGGCCCTACAGTGAAGCCTGACATGCGCATGCTTCCACATGCGCATCGCTCAGTGCCCTGACATGTGTGGGAACAAGGGGCAAAACAGAAAAATGACAAGTGAAAAAAAATTTGTGTGGAACCGAAAATAGGAAAATTTAACTGTAGTAATATATAAAAAACATAGATTTTGTTATCCCAGTTAGGGGTCAGTATTACAATGTAGCAATAGAATATTGTGGTGGAAGTAGTGGAAGATGGGGACTGCAGCTTGTGATTTACCTTAATTATACTTTTGTCAGCTGCATAATATAAGCTGTTATCTTGGAGAGAAGACGCATGGCTACCCAAGCTTAGTGAACAGTTAGTTAGTGATTATCATAAACTCGCTAACAGTATGCGGAAGAGAAATTTTCTCTCTGCTGATAAAAGGACCTACCTTAACGGGTTTGGAGAGCTATGTAAACAGACCCTGTGTTTAAACTTGCTAGCCCTTGGCTGCAAAAGGAGCACACATATGAGTGGAGATTTTTCTGCCCCCAAGTCCCCACGTTATGAGTGTGCCTCGCGACATTGCTTAGCAACAACCAGACTCTCCCTTGGGGGTGAACTTCTGGGTTTGCACTGATATCATATGATGCGGTGTGTGCATGAAGGGTGATTGGGGGAGACTGTATCTGCTTTCAGGACTGGCGGTGTTTAAACAGCAATAGAAGCTATGGCTAGCACAGTTGATAATGCATGCAGCCAAGCAAACATGCCACTTGTAAGGGTGAGTCACTCTAATGATCCAGTGTTCTGAAACAGAAGTTTTTAACAGTATTTCAAGGTTTTACAATTATTTAATAGGAGACAACACATATCTAGTGATTATTTCTGCTTGCAGGCTAAAAACTGCTGAATATAGAAGTGCAACTTAAGACAAACTGAACATTTAATCTAATACATGTTTCTTATAGAGTAGCATAGAACTTGCAGACAATAATTCATATATCTATAGTGTGATGAGCATAATGTTGTGTCACTATAAAAAAGTTAACATTATCTGAGCATGTCAGAATCTCATAGTTGATTATGAAATGGACAATTCAAGTGCTTTATGAATTTGCAATAATCTGTTAGAACATTAGGCATGTTTTTTTAGCTTACTGGCCAGCAACAAATAACTGTCTATCTTCCTGTATATTTACACCTGAACAGGATGTTTGCTTTAACATACTATGAGGCACACTGTCATCTTTCAGTCATATTGTTTTACATTTTAGACCAAGCTGCTTGTTGCCTTCTCTTTCCCTACTGAAGGCATCTAGGGGTCCCGATTTCCCAAAATGTGCATCTTCAGTGTTATTTTTATTAAATGCATGAGTCAGACATTTTCAGAGCAAGTGGAAAGAAGTGCATATTCCTAAAGAGTGTTTTGAGCTGAGGTGGGCAAAGTTAGTTATTAGTGAAAATGGGCACTCCAAGATAGGAAATTAGTACTTTGAAAAGTGAAGCCATGACTCTGTTCATGCACATCAGTGTTGATGCTAATGTGCATGCCTGGAGTCACGGCTTCAATTTTCAAAGTTCAAATTTCTTATCTTGGAGTGCCTGTTTTCATTAACAACTAACTTTGCCCATCTAAGCTCAAAATGCTCTTTCAGAATATGTATTTCTCTCCACTTGTTTTGAAAATGCCTGACTTGTGCGGCATTCACTGCACATGTGCAAATGGTCATGCACACGTAATAGACTCAGGTGGCCATCTTCAACATGGCAGATAAGTACCGCGTTCCAGCCACTGAACAAAGTAGTGTGGTGGATGCGCGTCCACCTCCACTACCAGAACTCCAAAGAAAAAGGAGCGGTTGGTATCCAGTCAGCTCCTTTTTCTGAACGATTCTAAAACGCTGCAGGCTTTCCACTGCAGCCGTAAAAAGAGCATAAATCTAATAATGCTAAGGCAACTTAAAAGTTCATATCAGCGGACGTATCTTGCTTTAGTGCATGTTCTAGGAGATGTTTGTCCATCTGTAGTTTTTTTTAGCTTCTTCCTAGCCTTAAAAGAATGTCAGGAATTAGTGCAAATTCTTTTGACAGTGCCTATGAGATCTTTAGCCACTGGATTGTTGTCAATGAGCTGTTTCACATCAAGGTTTATGGAGTGAGCCAGGCATGCAACATGTGTACTTTCCTTCCTGAACTGCATTGATGCTATTTTAGCCATTGTCATTCCCAGATGAAGATTGTTACTTGTCAGAGATTTACTGAATACCTCCTTTAATTTCAGCAAACTATTTTAAGACAATCTATCTGGAACCTACATGCATGTAATGCAGCCTTCTTTTGGTAAACTCTGGAAGCTACCTTTACCATGTTGTGAGTACGAGTGCATGGTTTCTAAACATCCAGTGTGTAGTTACTGAAATGTAATCTAACACTTGTCCAATTGTCCACACATCAATCGTTATAAGTACATTTGAATGGGAGGAACTTTTCAAGTAGCAGTTAATTTCATTACATATGGTACCATACAGTTTGGGTATGGTAACATGAATGAAAAATTGCCTTGAAGGTACACGGTAATGGGATCCACAGTCTTCATAAAATGCTCAAACCCAGGACAATAATCAATATCCAGCATCATTATCATCATCCAGTTCAACAGTTTCTTCGTGGACATCCTTCTCCTCCTCCTCCAGTGTCTTGACTACAGGGGCAGTTTCGGTGAAAACATCAACCCTTTGAGCATGTACACAAGAAGTCTGATGATCACTATAGGTAAATACTGCTGACTTTTTAACCTTCACCACAGTCGTCAACAGCACTGGAGCTTACTTTGAAGATGTGCCAGAACCAGAGGTGCTGGAGGATTTCTTCTTCCTCTGCTCAAACATCTATCTGTGCTTCATTTGCTTCCCTTCAACACAAGATGCAGGTGAATTTGGGGAGGAAGGAAAGACAATTCATCATCTGGTCTTTCTTCTACAACTTTTCCACCACAAGACTGTTGCTTTCCATGATCACCACAAGCAGAATACCCTGATTCAAACATAATGTTTTCTGTTTTTAAGCTTTTGCACTGAGATGGGAAAACATTTTATTATAACAAATGTGATGTTGTGACATCACGAAACCTAGCTTATAGTTGTTTGTATTATTACAGATTAGGTAGATTTATCTTACTAATTTGCATCTTTTGTTCTGATAATCATATTTGATAGATGTAATGTTTTATTGATGTTGACAAAACCGAATAAAAATGTTATTGGTTAAAAAAAAACTGTTGAAAGAAGAGATGGTACAGACAAGAAGTACTCAGCCCAGGAATGGTGTGTGCTACAAAAAAATACTTAGGTAGGTTTGTGCCATGTTAGCCCAGACAAAAGCAGGAGAGAAACATAAAGATAGAGGTGGATATTCAATGAACAGGGTAGTGGGTGTGCTAATACATGTTTGCATGAGCACACCCAGCAGGACCATATTCAGAGGTCCTGGGAGTGCCCCTCAAACCCAGTAGCACCAAGGTAGCAAAATACCACTGTGCCTACGCAAATGAGGGGATCCCCTCATGCATACCAGTGTAGTGGGATATTTAAAGGTTTGTGGCAGCAGTAAATTGGACCCCAAGCAGCATTGTTTATCACTGCTGAAAACCACCTCTTAACATGGCACTAATCCTGTGCCCCACCCCCGAAGGCAGGGTGACTGTAATGCAGCTACCTGTTCCCAATCTCCCTTTACTATATTTCAGTACTCCCTGGTGGTCCAGTAATTCCCCCCAAGTTGCCCATTCAGTCATGGTAAAAGATTTCCAGGTGGTCCAGTGGTTCCCCCCAAGCTCCAATTGCACATTCTGTGATTTATCGTTCCCTTGTAGTCCAGTGGTTCCCCTCACCCCTCCCCTCCACCAGTATACATTTTTACAGCACACCTAGTAGTCCAATCACTCCCTCCAACAGCAGCCCCATACCCCAGCCACCTGCTGACATCCCACCTTCCTGCACCTCCCATACCCTGACCCCTGGATGCTCCAACCAGCTAGATATGGCAACCAGCACAGCCCTCCTCTCACATCAATGGTTGATCACCATATGAGCTGTCAGTAAGCACCTATACTGTAGAAATAGTGACCACTATGCCACCAGGGCTTACATTTTATACTGAAAGGGATGCTAAGGGGCTTCTGTGCCCAATGAAAATGAGTCCAGAATGGTCATGAAAAGGGTTCTGGCAGCTTGTGTGCCCAATGGGCTCATTTGTATGCTCAAGCTGAATATAGCCTACAGGGGTCTTGACGCAATCCCATTCTAGGCAGTACTAGTCTCTGTGGGCTACAGTATATATAGCCCTGGTCCATGTCAGGGCAGCACAGATTCACTTGGCACTGCACTGACATGGACAGATCTTCAGTCAGATAGTGTTGCTCATTATCCAACTGAATGTCGCTGCAGCTGGGGGGAGCATGTGGCAAGCACAGCATCAGAACTTGCACTGCACTTGCCTGTTTTCTGAATATGGTGCCCAGAATCTTTTTGCTAGATGAAGATATCTTTATTAGGCTAACAAAAAGTTAAAGATACAAGCTTTCAACATAGAAAAGTAGAAACATAGACTTTGACGGCAGATAAGGACTGCCTGGCCCACCTAGTCTGCCCATTTCCCTACCTACTGGATAAGCTGCAGATCCTAGTTAACCAACAGCCTATTTCTTCCTACCCTCCACAAGAATTGCCTTATGTCTGTCCCATGCATTCTTGAATTCCCCCACTGTTTTTGACCCCACAACCTCCTCAGGAAGGCTGTTCCATGCATCAACCACCCTCTCTGTGAAAAAATACTTCCTCACATTGCCCCTGAGCTATTCCTCCCTCTATCTTCAAATTGTGCCCCCTTGTTCTTGCACATCTCTTTTTCTGAAAGATGCTACCCTCTTGGACTTTGTTGATTCCCTTGAGGTACTTAAAAGTTTCTATCATGTCCCCCCTCTCCCTCCTTTCCTCAAGGGTATACATATTAAGCTCCTTTAGTCTCTCTTCATATGGCTTATGCTGCAGACCCTGACCATGTTAGTTGCCTTCCTCTGGACCGCCTCCATCCTGTCTATGTCCTTGCAAAGATGGGGTCTCCAGAACTGCATGCAGTACTCCAGATGGGGTCTCACCAACTCTCTGTGCAGAGGGATAACAACTTCCTGTTTTCTACTGGTGATGCCTCTCCCTATACATCCCAGTATTCCCCCAGCCATCCCTACTGCCTTCTCACATTGCTTGCTAACCTTTAGGTTATCTGATATGAATACCCCCAGGTCCCTTTCCATTTATGTTGTTGTTACCCCCCATTGTGTACTCTTCCCCTGGGTTTTTGTTTCTCAGGTGCATTACTTTGCACTTCTTTACATTGAATCTAAGCTGCCATACTTTTGACCAATCCTCCAACCTTGCCAAGACCCTTTTTATCCTTTCCACACACCCCCCGTGTATCAACCCTGTTGCAGATCTTTGTGTCATCTGCAGAGAGGCATACTTTTCCTTCCAGTCCCTCTGCAATGTCACTTATAAAGACATTAAAAAGGACTTGACCCAGTACTGAACCCTGTGGTACCCCACTAGTAACCCCCCCTTTCTTCAGAGTGGACTCCGTTTACTATTACCCTCTGTGTCCTGTTGTCCAGCCAATGTTTTATTTTTTTATCATAGAATAATTTTTATTGTTTACGTAAACATCATATCCAAAAACAAGAAAACTCCTGCCATCATAAGGCATTACATAGTAATGTGTACATACCAATATTTGTCACACATAGTACTATAATTTAAAGCTCTAGACTTCCTTATAAAACAACTTAGAGCATCAACACCTAACAATCGTAATACAGCATAACTCGTCCATAACTCACACTCCTACTTAGGTCACATGGGTGCTGCCACCCCAACATTAAGTTTTCCCGTTACCTACTCAGGCCAAGTATATGACTAACATCCAGCCCTTTGAAGAGGTATATAGGGGGGAACAAATCACACCAAACCTCAGCGTAGCAGCAAACAAGACCATCACCGAGAGTGCACATAGGGATCAGCTCCCTATACTAATTTGACACATAACCCGGGCTGGGCCTAGCCCACTGACAGAGGCCCAGGGGGGTGATTACCATAACAGGGGGGAAGGGGAGCCTGACACAGAGCTGAATTAAGATAGGCCTCCCATTTGGAAACGTAAGCAGGCAGCTGCCCTCTGGCCACATAGGTTAACCTTTCAAAGGTAGCTAGCCTGGAAATAGCTGTATGCCATAACAAGATAGGTGGAGGTAGGGGTTGCCGGCATTGTCTTAATATGAGCTGTTTAGCCTCCAGCAGAACCTCCAGAACCCAGTTCTGATGCTGTGGTCTCAGATGCTCTAAAGGAACCCAGTCTTCCAACAGTAACATGGGGTGCGAGAGATCTATAGGCTGTCCCAGCACCCCTGAACAGTCCATTGCTACCGCAGACCAGAAAGGGGTTAACATCTGGCATTTCCATAAGAGATGCAAGGTGTCAGCAGGGCTGTGCTCACATCTCCAACATCGAGCGTGTGAGAGAACCCCCCACTGAGTGGGTTGTGCCATAGTTCAGAATACCTAAAAGGTACCATGGCACTCTGCTTCAATGTCCCAGTCGACCTCATAAGGCGAAGCCAAGCTCTCCTTGTAGCGTCCATGACTGGGGTAAGTTTGTCCAAGGGTATAACAGCATAAGTTAGCAGCAAGCTAAGGGGAAAAGACTGACAGATCTGTCTCTCCAACTGCAACCACGGTGGTGGAATACCAGAGGCTGGAACAAACCATTTAACTGCCAGGGCAGCAAGGAAGGACCAGAGGTACCCCCGAAACCAGGGAAGCCCTAAGCCACCCCGTGACCAATGCACCCCCAATTTATTAACACCCCATCTAGGTTTCCGTCCTTCCCACAGGTAATCTGATATTAGCTTGTCTAAAACCTGAAATACTTTATTTGATAGCACTATGGGGAGGTTATTTAACAAATATGCTACACGGGGCAGCATAAGCATTTGAAGTGCTGCTGCTTTCCCTAAAAGGGACAAATTTAGATGTTTCCAGTGTGCTACCTCAATAGTCAATTGGGCAATTATAGGGGTAAAATTCCTGGACTCTATATGTCCCCAGGCAAAAGGAATGTGTATTCCCAAATAATGCAGGTTGTCAGGTGTTCATGATAGTTCCGTTCTCAGCAAACACTCTTTAGTGCATGCCCCATTCAATGGGGTGACACTAGTTTTCTTTTGGTTGATATACAACCCTGATATGCTAGCAAACAAGTGCAAGGACTCCAGTACTGAGGAGAGGGACTCTTGTGGGCGGGAGAGGGTGAGAAGTAGGTCGTCAGCATACGCCACTGTCAAATATTCATGGTCTCCCACCAGAATTCCCTGAACCCCCTCGTTGGCCTGGAGTACCTGTATGAGGGGTTCCAGGGCCAACAGAAAGAGTAGCGTGGACAGTGGACACTCCTAATGAGTGCCTCGCTGCAAGAAAAAAGGCATAGATACTGTATATCTTTATTAGTAAGTATCCTCGCCATGGGTTTATTATACATGACGTGGACCCACTGTTTGAAATAAGTGCCAAAACCATATAGGTTGAGTACTTCATGCAGGTAGGGTCACTCCACCGAGTCGAAAGCTTTCGAGAAATCAACTGCTACAGCTGCCACAGGGGTGGAAGATCGCAGGGCTAGCCATTTGATGTTGAGCAAGAGACGGATGTTATCCGCCACTGCCCTACCTTTGGTAAAGCCAGCTTGAGACGGGTGTACGATGGAGGGCAAGACCTCCATTACCCATTTGGCAAGTACCTTGGCTACAATCTTAGTATCTACAGAGATTAGTGAAATAGGGCTGTAATTAGCACAGTTTAACGGGTCGTCAGATTTCTTCGGGATAAGGCTAATCAATGCCTCCTGCATTGTTGGTGGAAGGGAACCAGTCGAGTGCGATTCCTGCAAGGCAGGAAGTAGAGGGGAACAAATTTCAGGGCTTAGTAGTTGGTATAGTTCGGTGGTCATACCTTCGGGCCCAGGAGATTTTCTCTTGGCCAGCTGAGACAGAGCTTCGCGAACTTCTGCCTCAGTAATAGGTGCGTAAAAGGCACTTTTCATAGCTCCTGATAACTGAGGAATACGAACTGTTGAGCAGAAATCCCCCAACTGACCCCTCATATGTCCTGTCTCATGGAAGATTCGGGATTGATACAACAGCTGATAACGCGCCATGCATTCATTGATCTGCTTAGGGCCTGTAACTATCTCTGCGTTTTCAATTCTAAGGGCCTGGATGCGGGAAGCAGCTTGCTGCTTCCTCAGTTGGAATGCCAGTAATTTCCAGCTCTTGTCCCCACCCTCCCAATGTACATGTTTAGTCCTGGTCACATGCCACTCAACCTGTTGGTGAAGTATAGTGTTGATCCAATATTTTAAACCAACAATCCCCCAAAGTATGGTAGTGTCCGGGTCGCCAGCGGAAGATGATTTAAACTGTGCTTCCATGGCGGAAAGTTCCGCTTGGAGCCTGTTAAGTTCCGCCCTACGCTCCCTGTTCTTCTGAGCCACATAAGCTATAATATGCCCTCTTAACACCGCTTTAAAAGCCTCCACACCATATTCGCGGACATGTCCCCTGGCTTATTGTGTGCAAAATACTCCCGAGCAACATCCTGGACCATGCTCCGAAAGGAGGGATCCTTAATCAGTGAGGGGTTACACCGCCATCTAGTGCCCACCCCCGGATGCCCCACAGTCTGAAAAGTGCAGCAGATGGGAGCATGATCGGATATTATGATATCTTTAATCTCGGTTGCTACAATATCCTGGGCTGCCCATCTATTCGCAAGCCAGAAATCGATGCGGTTATACATTGCATGAACCGACGAAAAGAACGAATAGTCCCTCCCCGTGGGGTGGTCTCTGCGCCAGACATCAGTCATGCCCCATTCTCTCATCATTTCTAATAGGGTGCCCAATACTCTAGGGTGAGTTTATGGTGTGGGTTTAGATTTATCCAAAAAAATATCAGGTGCCAAGTTAAAGTCACCCCTATCAAAAGTGGACAATTTTGATATCCCTCAGTGAGAGATTCCAATGCCTGATTAAGGCCAAGGAGTGCCTCGGGAGAATCTGTATTCGGACCATAAATATTTGCTAACACCACATGCCCCCCCCCCGGGTAAGAGAACCTAGCCCCTATCCATCGACCCTGGGTATCGGTGATTGTTTTATCCACCATCCATAGGCATTGATTTCCTGATCAGAATGGCCACCCATTTGGACTTATTCTGGGCCGAGCTAGCAATTACTGTCCCAACCCACACTTTTTTGAGCCAACCAACATTCCTTGCAACCAGATGCATTTCCTGCAATAGCGCAATATCTGCATGCAAGGAGTGGAGGTGCCTGAGGACAACACTCCGTTTGACTGGATGATTAAGCCCCTTCACATTCCAAGATATGAGCTTAAGCCCCATACTGGAATGCATCGCCGCCACGCTGAGGTTTCCGTAAAGGGGGGAAAGAAAAAAATGAATGTAGTACTCACCTCAGGAGCCCCGAGAGAATGAGCAAGAGTAATAGGTCAGGATGCCTGAGGTTTATAAGAGTGTTCAGTAAGGTCAAGTCTGGTAAAATGTACCGGGCAGGATGCGGCCCCAACTGACCTAGTAACTGAGAAAGAAACACATGCAGGATTAAATTACACTCACTAAACTACTAAATATTATAAAACTGTGAAGACACCCACTAAACTGTAAGTTAAGCAAAGAACTATATTAGCTATTTTATTCCTCAAACTTCTAGCACAGTATGTCAACAAGTGTAAAGCAACAAGCTAACGAGTCTTGGTGTATGCACAATGGTGCTATACCCAGGCCAAACGCTAGGGTAAGCCCTCTGCCATGCTAGCCAAAGGCTCGAATAGGGCAAGAAGAGATTGAACCGTCTGATTACTGACAGGCTCAACCCCAGCCCCGCCCAAACTAAACATTGTCCCCAACACCACCCATACCCCACAGTAGGGTGGGTCATCTAAGTCGGAGATAAAATAAAACCAAAAAGAAATGGGGAGGGGCCCAGTCAGTGGATATTCCCACACAAGGGTATGTACTAGTCAGATAAACCCCCTCCAACCCTCCAAATCCCACAAGACTGTCCCAGTGCATGCCCCCCAAGGACTAATAGCAAATACAGCCCTTTTGTCTTTCAGTCCTGTAGAGGTGCTCCATCCGTTGATAGGGGTTCCCTGCTTGCACCCTGCAGACCCTTAGATAACACTTCTGCAAAGGACAGAGTTCCTGTCTTAATGCAGTGGGAGGAATTAGCTGTAAGCTCCTCTGCATCTGGCAGGTTCCACCGCTTCCATAATAGCTTTGTCGGGTATATGTTCTGGGTCTATTTGATCCCTTTGTAGTGACTCCTCTTTGGTTAGCTTAGCCGGAGGTGCCATTTCTTGCCCTTCTGTAGAATCAACATCACTATGAGACCGGTGTCTAACACAGGGCACAGAGTTAATGTCCCGCCGAGATTTTGTGGAGAAAGCAGTACTAGGGATCGCAGCCTGGTCATATCCTCGCCTAGAGCTCTCCATATCTGCATGCCGGGGTTGAAAGGGTTTGGGGGACCCACTCCCTGAGGGACTTATCCGATCCCTACTAACGTCCCCTTGCAAGTTTCTGCCTCTGATCGGGTTCCTGCCATCTTTGTCAGGATACCACAGCTTCTTGGGAGACAGATTTTTTAAATTCAGGCGCGGCCAGTTCTTGGAGACCCAGGCTTCCACCTCCCAAGGAGACTCAGCCACTATCTCCTTCCCTTCCTTCGATGCAGCCAGGTAAGCCAACTGATGGAATCTGTAATTAAAGCCATGCTGAGCCAGTATTTTTTTTAACAGGGGCAAAGGCCTTCCTTCGAGCTACCACCTTGGCGGAGAAGTCTCTATAGAATGAGATTTTTACCCCTTGCCACATTACCTCCTCAAGATCCCTGGTGGCATGCAACACCCGCTCCTTCGTGGAGTATCTCAGAAAGTATGCCACTATAGGCCGAGGCCCAGGTGTCTTTGGACGGGGGCCTCCAGGAACCCGGTGTGCTCTCTCCACTTCTATAGGCCCTTGTCACCTATCCCCCAGCATCTTGGGGATCTCCTTATTTAGGAATCTCTCCACATTAACCCCCTCAGATCCCTCCGGTATGCCCAGAATCCTGATGTTATTCCTTCTACTGCAATTCTCCTGGTCTTCAGCCCTCTGCCATAAGGTAGCCAATCTACTCTCATGCTCTTGAAGACACTGAAGGAGTTTAGCTTGGCTTAGCTCTAGACTTTCAGTCCTTTGCTCGACAACATTAAATTTATCCTTCAAAACTTGCACCTCAGCCATGTTCCTGGCAAGAGTGGCTGAAACCCTGGAGAGCAGAGTCTCCAGCAAGATGTAATATGCTGCAATGAGGATTGAACATTCGATCCATGAGCAGGGGGTTCCGAGGCCATTGTGGACAGACCCTACACAGCTGCTCCCATCCAGTGTGCTCAGGCAGAAAGTTTATATCCACAGTTGATCCGCTGGTAAACCGCTTCCACTCCGAGAGGTGTAAGATTGCGATCGAGGGCTAAATGCACCCTAGCTATGCGAGATTACCGCGTAGCTCCGGCCAGGCTTTCAGAGGCAGTGTCCTAACCACTGGAGCACGAGGGGCCCGCGGCCTACACATTGCCGTGTAAGTCTCATCCACTGCTCCCGATTGTCACTGCTGCCGTGCTCCAAACGTGCCAAATACCTCACCGGACCAAACACTACGGCTACGGGGGCATAACGCGGTATTTCTGCTGAAGTGCTGAACTCAGATGCCAACTAACGTTTCCAAACGATGGAGCTGGGGCTTGCGCTGCAGTATTAAGTGGACATGCTCCCCGGCGTCCAAACCATGCCCCCCAGCCAATGTTTTAGCCAGGCTAATTTGTTTATTAATCTTTTGTATGGGACTGTGTCAAATGTCTTGCTAAAGTCTAGGTAGGCCATGTCCACAGTCCCTCCCTGGTCTACTACTTTGGTCACCCAGTCAAAGAAATCTATTAGATTCATCTGACATGACCTTTCTGTTGTGAATCCATGCTGCTTTGGGTCCTGTGCTCCACTGGCCTCTAGGTACTCAACAATTCTTTCCTTCAGAAGTGATTCCGTCATTTTCCCTACTACTGAGGTCAAACTGACAGGTCTGTAGTTTCTTGCGTCTGTTTTGCTCCCACTTTTGTGAAGGGGAATCACATCCATCCACCCTCCTCCAGTCCTCAGGTACCACACCATCCTCCCATGATTTGTTAAAAAGGGTAGTCAGTGGTGTCACTAGTTCTCCCCTTAGTTCTTTTAGAATTCTGTTGTGCATCCCATCAGGCACCATTGCTTTGTCTACCTTCAGTTTTAGAAGTTCTTTCAGAACCCTTTCTTCTGTGAAAGGATACTAGTATCAACCCCCCTATCCAGAGTGCTTCTATTGATTGGATTAGGTACCCCCCTCTTCTTTTTTGAATACTGAGCAGAAGTATTCATTCAGTATCCTAGCTTTCACTGTCCCTCTCTGCCACCACCTCCCTTTATTAAGCCTCACTATCCCTCCCTTTGTCTTTCTTCACTCTCTAATGTACCTATAAAAGGTTTTATCCCCCTTCTTAACAGAGTTGGCTATCTTTCCTCGGTTTGGGCCTTTGCTATTCTGACTGATTTCCTCACTTCCTTCTGCTTTAACCTCTAGACCTATAAACCTCTTCCTCTGGTATATTACAATGCAGATGGAACTGCCTGACATTTCTGGAAGCTTGGTTTTGATTATCAGTGCAAGAAAAGAGAAAAGAAAAAAAATGGAAAGGTCTCAGTAAACTTAGAAGTGTTAATCAACATCAAATCAGTAGGAATAATGTCACTATTTACATTCTAGCTCTTGTCACAGTAAACACAAAAATTTTTTTTTGACAAGACATGCAGACAAAAAAGTACAGGTTTTAAAACATTGGGGCTAAAACAAGTTTAGTGATGCTGATTTACATCAAACATGGTCTGTGCAGAAGGTGTTAAGAAACTGTTTATATATGGCCTTTTGTTATGCAGCAGTCCAGTTACTGTTACAAGGTACAGGAACTCAGCTGCACAATCCAGACAAATGTACTTCCCCCAAGACTTTGGAGTGGCTGTCAAACTTTATTCATGTAATACAGAGATCCAGTCGGAGTAGAGCATGAGAAAGCATATGAGAAAGGGTCTGACAGTTTAGCTGAAAGATTTACTAACAGAGACTATGCCAGACAATGCGTTGTGAGGGTCAGGGAGCAGGTTGACGGTATGAATAGTCTCTTTTGAGATCTAAAGGCAGGAACCAGAAAAGCAGAATAAAAGGTTCTAATTTTTTACAACCTTTAGCACACAGCTTCATAAACTGTGTGAGATCCTGGAAAATAATTGGTACATCTTGGAGGTAGAGCCAGCCCTGAGAGAAATTGTTCTTAAAGGTCCGAATATCACATTCAGGAGAGGCAAGAAACTGGCTGATGTATTGGTGCACAGCCTTCACATCCTAGTGGAGTAATTACCCAACAGGACCTGATCGTGTAGTACTTTCTGGTGTGGCAACTGTTCTACGTGTGAGCACATTCAGGTGGGAGATTCATTTACTCAGCTCAACACGTGCGAATCATGCAAATTAACAAGCTTCATTACATGCAATACCGAAGCAGTGATATATGTTGCCACATGCGCATACCACCGTTTCTATGTGGGTAAAACTTTTGGAAAACTGACAGTTAGAGCCTCTGAACATCTATGTAGCATCAGCCAAGGAAATCTGGACAATGCACTCACCTTGCATATTGATAAAAAATGGCCATTACCATAAGTTCAAATTTAGGGGACTCAAAAAAGTGTGCCTTAATATTCGAAGCAGTGACTTAGACGATAAACTTTTATGCCATGAGACATTTTGGCAGCATAAATGAAAAGCACTGTCTCCACCGGGCCTCATCGAACATTATCAGTTGGCCATATTCCTTAAATAATATGGCTAAGCATTGATTTTGTAGTTATATGTCTCTCTACTTCTGTATATTAGTGTACATGTTTCGAGAACAATCATATTTGTAACCTCCTTCTCCCCCTTTGTTCTTCCCCTCCCCTTCCCCCTTTTTATGTCTCATATGCCTTTAGCATTTCTCTTATTCCTTTTTCCTTCCCCCTCCCATTTTTTTGGAATATCGGTTTTCGAATATTGTTATTTTTGCTTCTCTTTGCACTTAAGTGGATAAGGATTATGCTTTTATACATCACCGATAGCATGTCTTGTACTTTATATCAGCTGATATAGATATTTATTAACTTTTATGGTGATTATTTAATTGTATTTATTGCAGCGATCACTTTCATTTTATTTAAATAGCATATTTTTCACTATAAAATGGAGGTGCGTGAATGGCACATTTACGTCTTGAGAAAGTGTAAGGGTGACATGAGACATTGACACTCTATGTATGGTGGGGGTGTTACTCCAATGGGATCTCTTTATTACTTGAATAAAGTTTGATAGCCACTCCAAAGTCTTGGGGAAAAGTATTTTTGTCTGGATTATGCAACCAGATTCCTGTGCCTTGTGACTTTGCCATTCTTCACTTTGGTTCCATCCTGTGGTGTCCTGAGCCACCCCTCCTGTGTGCCTGCATCCAGTTGCTGTTAGTTTAATAGTAAGGGAAATGCTATGTTCAAAGACTATGTTAAGTAGTGGGACATGAGACCTCTATCTTTATTCAGGCCAGACTCCAGAGTGTTGAAGGTTTGCAAAAATTTGATCTCTGAGGCCCTTCTGTCCGTCTGTGTTCTAAAGCTGCCTTTCAGGACTGCCACTTGTATGCCACCTAAATCATATCCCAGACTGGAGAATTGCTCACCCACTGGTGTGTTCATGATCTGGTGTTTGATATTGGTTCATTTGTTTCCTAAGAGTCGTCGTGTTCACCCCCCCAAATAAACATTTGTGTTGGGGCATTTTGAGCACATGATCAGATATACAACATTAGCAGAGCAGCAGCTGAATGACCCCTGTAGTTCATAGTCCTATTTCTTGCAAAGAATGGGGACTGTAGTTGTTGTAATGATGTGAGTGCACGTTTGTCATCTTCTCTGTTGGTATTGGAATGTCCCTGATACCTTCTTATCCATTGGTTTCTTATCTGCCAATGCAACTAAATCACAAAACAGGTAAACATGCCCTTATCAACTGAGTTCTGACCTCTCATCCCTACTGTGTCATAAAGTCTGGTATACTCCTGGGCACACTCAGTGATCATGATATGGTCTACTATGTGTGCAAAATCCACTGTGCAGAGACCCCTCCTGTCATTCTCAACATTCGCTCTTTCCATTCCCTTGGCCTGTCCTCCCTCCATAGAGATCTAATTGATATCGATTAGTCACCTATCTCCTCTGCCTTATCAGTGCGCTCAACTCTGAGTTTTTTCAGCTCACAATTCTTGTCTGTATGGGATCGACATGCATTGCTTAGAAATGCTAGGGTCCGAGGAAACCACCTCCCCTAGGTCTCTGCTGAACTCATTGCATGTCGATGTGCACATGACCAAGCATGGGTTACATTTAAATCCTCTGGTGCCCACCACGATCTTTAGCACTACCGCTCACTCCAGAATGCCTGTACCTGAGCCATCCATCTTGTCAAGGTGGAGTACTTCAACGCATCCTTCCATAAAATCATTAACAACCCATCAAAATTCTGGAAGGTTATTCATGCTCTATTTTCTCCTCCTACTCAATGCCCCTCTCCTGTCCTAAAAATAGTCACTCATACAATAGATGACCATACCTCCATGGTGGGAGAATTCAACAATTTTTTCACTACCTGTGCCTCATCCGTTCTTACCTGACTTCCCCAAAATTCCCCTCTCCCCCCGAAAGCCCCCCTCATTCCCAGTCCCCTACCGCTCCGCACTTCACTTGCAAGCATGTCTTCCCTGATAACACACTGCGTGTACTACTTGCTCTGAATCCCACCAAGGGCAAAAGCCCTGATGGTCTTGACCCTAAATTATTTCACCTCCCAGCTTACGCTATTGCTCATCCCTTGATGAATCTTCTGAATCTCTTCTTCTTACACACGACTGTACCTGAGGTCTGGAAGTCCACCACCATGGTCCCACTCCCCAAAGGTGGGGACCCCTCCTCCCCTGGCAATTTCTGCCCCATATCACTGCTCCCCACTCTGGCTAAACTTCAAGAGCACCTGACTCTGGAGCAACTCTCCTCCTTCCTTGACTCTTCCTCCTTTTTCACCCCTTTCCAGTCTGGGTTCCATAAAGCCCACTCCACCACCACCACCTCCCTCCTAAGGCTCACTGACTCCATACTCTCAAGCATGAATCAGGGGCGCATCACCTCTGCCATCTTTGTTGATCTGGCCAAAGCCTTTGACACTGTCATCCACTCCTTTCTGATTTCTACGCTGACTACAGCTGGCCTCTCTGAATCCACCACCAGCTGGTTCCATTAATACCTCACAGGCCGGACCCAGTCAGTCAGAGTTGGCAACTCCATTTCCTCCCTTCTCATAATCAACAGAGGTGTCCCCCAAGGCTCAGTTCTTGGACGGATACCGTTCTCCATTTTCCTGAATGATCTACCTGATGCCTATACATCTGCCAATATCCACATGTATGCAGATGACACCATGTGTTTCTCCTCTGGGAGTTTCCCCTCTGAAGTAGCTACCAGCCTACAGTTGGACTTTAACAATGTCCAGTGCTGGTTTTCTGCTAAACAACTCTCAATGAATGTAAAAAAAATGGTCTCTATGACCTTCAGTACCAGACAAAAACTGGCCAGACTAGATTCCTCACCCACCTTCTATACCCTCTCTGGTACGAAACTGGATGCTGTCCCCACTTTTAGGCATCTCAGGCTATGGCTAAACAAGAATCTAGACTTTGGGGGTATACATAGATGCCATCCACAAAAAAACTACTCCCTAAACTCGGTGCTCTGTGCAGACACTGCAGCTGCCTGCCTCTGCAAGCAAAGTGTGAAATCGTCCAAAAGATGATTCTCCAAGTCTTTGACTTTGGGGATATTGTCTACAACTCTGCCCCCAAGCCCACCCTTTCCAGATTGGACACCCTCTTCAATTCCTTCTACTGCTATGTGTTTAGCTGCCCCCCGCTCACCCATCACTGTGATCTTTATACCTCACTCTCCTTCCCTTCCCCCTCTCTCTCTCTGCCAGATGCCTGTCCCACAGTGCTAACCTAGTTGGGAAGTACTGCCTCAGTTGTCTACCTCCCTACTTGTCCTTCCTCCTCTCAATCCCTCCTCCCTCCTGCTATACCCTTCATTCAGGCTTATATAGAACGTTTGTACTCCCCCCATGGCGTACTTCATCCAGTCGTGCCACCTTCTCATACAAATTCCCCTATATCTGGAACTCCCTTCCACTAGAAATTCGATCTGCCCAATCCCACCATTCCCTTTCTCTCCTTCTTCATAAGTACTCGGTTCACTGCTGCAACTGCACTTAATCTCTCCTTCCCTTTTCCCATCCCCCGTCCCCTTTCCCCCATCTCTACCCCCTTAACTGCCTCCAACACCAACTAATTCTCATCTCCCCTGCCTCCCGCCCCTTCCCACTAATGCCACCCCCCCAGCCAACTCCCAGCCCTCCTTGGCTTTTGGTCCCCTTTACTCTGATCCTCCTCCCCCTCCTTGCTTCTCACCACCTCCCCTACCACTCCTCCTCCTCTCTTTCTTCCTCTCCAGTACCTTGTCAGCTGCCAGGCCCCTTGCAGGATTGTCAGCATCCTGAAGGGGAATAGGCTTTGACTGGCTCCCTCCCCCACCCTTCCACCCCTCCACCTGCCCCCTCCAATCCACCCACCCTTGCTGGTTTTGGCTTTAATACGTTACAATATAGCACTTAGTATCCTGGTACCCAGCCTTTGCTCTGTCTCTTAGCTCTACTAATGCGTATGTCGTCTGTCTGGCTAATACCATACCAAGCTGCCTGATTACATTCTTGTGTTCATAAGATAATTCTCTTCACTTTGTACTATATATTGTTCTATTGTCTCCTCAAAGTCACTCCTATGTATTGGCTTCAAGTTACATTATCATCAATGCTCTTTTCCTCAAACGTTCTGTCCCAGCCTGATAGTTGTCGAGTTCTGAACTGTATTGTACTGTATTCGATATGTACACTATGTTTTTTATCTTAGTCTCTTTTGTTGCTCTTCCCCTCATGTCACCCCACGGACACTACTGGAAACAAGCTGTTCACAGCTCATGTTGTCTTTCTGGTGAAACTTTTCTAAATAAACAAATAATTAACTAAATTTGTTGACACAAATTATGGACTTGCCTACGCACCAGGAGTGGGGATTGTGGAAAGACAGATTGTAGCCTTTTATCCTCTTGGAGACTAGGACTGAGAACTTTAATGCTCTTGTGCAGGTGTTCAGTGTGGGGGCTACATGTGACAACCAGTGGTGTGGGGCCATTTTTCTGCTATTTCTTATATTCCATTAAGTTATTTCTGGGTATTCTTGCTGCCCTGCAGATCTGGTTTGATCTGTGTGTGGCATCTTTGATTTGCAAAGGCTTCTGTGATGGTGCTGATACATCCGTCTATGTTTTCTGTGTCAGAGCATATTCGACTGTACTGTATGGCTTTACTGGAGATGATGGAATGTTTTGTGTGCTTGTGGTGGAATCTCTTATTATGCAGGTAGTTGAATCGGTCAGGGGGTTGTGGTAAATAGATGTCTGTATTTTCCCCATTTTCGATGATGATGCTGGTGTCCAGAAAGTTGACTTGTGCAGACAGGTAGCTGACTTTAAATTTTATGGTACAGTGGAACAAGCTGAAATTAAGGTGGAATTGTATGAGGTCCTGTTAGCTGGTAGTCCAGATAGGGATTTATCAATGTAATCATCAAGACAGAGACAGTCCAGTAATAACTTTTAAAACATTGTTAAAATTAATTTTATTACTTACGGAAGAGGTAAAATTGTTCCTCTGCCTATTGGTGCTTATCAGTCCTACATGCCTTACTTGCTCCCTATTAGAACTGACAGCCCCTGCACTCATGCTTCAGTCTGTATTTATTTTGTATATAAAAAATGCATCATTTCACCAGATGTCACTAAACTACAGCCACTCTCGCATACTCAGAGCTCTCTGATTTACTAGGTGTACCAGTTGTGGATAAGAACACCAGTGTTTTTCTCAGTTTCAGTGCCGCAGATGGAAGTGTGCTGCCAGCTTAGGTACTGGGACGCACTAGTCCCAATTAACAGCTCTAGTACCAAGTTATCAAATGGGCTGGTAGCACTGTCACAGAACAGTGAATACTAAGCATTCTTTTGTGGTTTTCTTTTAAAAAAAAAAATGTCTGGCAGTTGAGCCAGTGGGTGAACAGCCTGCACGGAGAGAGCAAGTGTCAGGTGGAGATGAGCCAGTGAGTGGCAGAGGGGAAGTCAGACAGTGAGCAGTGGGCAGAAGGAGCCAATGTAAAAGGGCAATGAACAGTTGGGTTGGTAGACCATCATAGAAACGTAGAAGTTGATGGCAGATAAGGACCGCAAGGCCCATCCAGTCTGCCCATTTTTTCTACCTTATGAATGTGCTATAGGCCTTTACTCTGTCAATGGCCTATTTATTCATACTACTCTGTATTGCTCCCTTATGCCTATCCCAAGCCTGTTTGAAGCCCTGCGCTGTATTCACATCCACCACTTCCAGAGGTAGGCCATTCCATGTATCCACCACCCTTTCTGTAAAAAACAACTTCCTCACATTACCCCTTAATCTGCCTCCTCTAATCTCATGCTGTGTCCTCTTGTCCTACTATTTTTCTTATATTGAAACATGTTAGACTCTTTCACCTTGTTAATGCCCTTAAGATATTTGAATGCTTTGATCATATCACCTCTCTCCCTCCTTTGCTCTAGGGTATACATATTGAGCTCCAGTAATCTGTCCTCATATGTTTTCTGATGCAGACCCTGCACCATTTTGGTTGCCCTTCTCTGGACTACCTCTATTTTGTTGATGTCCTTGTACAGGTGAGGCTGCCAAGACTGCATGCAGTACTCCAGATGGGGACTAACCAGTGTCTTGTAAAGAGGGATTACATCCCTCTTATGACTTGTGATACCCCTGCTAATACACCCCAACATTTCCCTAGCCTTACCTACTGCCTTAGTAGTCTGCTTGGATGACTTCAAGTCATCAGTGATGATGATGCCCAAGTCTCTTTCTTCCCTTGTGATTAACAGCAACTCCCCTCCCAACCTACAGGTAGCTTCAGGGTTTCTCTTCCCTATGTGCATGATCATGCACTTCTTTGCATTACCCCAGTTGCCACTCTACAGGCCATTTTGCCAGTTTTTCCAGATCTCTTCTCATTCTGTCCACCCCATCTGGATCATCTACTCTGTTGCAGATCTTGGTGTCATCTGCAAACAGGCAAACCTTACCCTCCAGTCCATCTGCAATGTCACTGATGAAGATACTGAAGAGGACTGAGGTACCCCACTTGTGACTTGCATCTCTTCTGACTGTATACCATTTACCACCACTCTCTGTTTACTGCCCACCAATCTGTTTGCCACCCAGTTGACCAACTTCTGACCCACCCCAAGCCTACCCAGCTTATTAATCAATCTTCTGTGTTGAACAGTATTGAAAGCTTTGCTGAAGTCAAGGTGGGCAACATTAACTGCACCCCCTTGGTCCACCAATCTGGTTACCCAGTCAAAGAAATCTATGAGATTAGTTTGACAGGACCTTCCTGTTGTAAACCCATGTTGTCTTGGATCCAGTGCTCCCACTGATTCCAGGTGTTACATTAAACTTTTCTTAAGAAGTGCCTCCATAATCTTGCCCACTAATGAAGTAAAATTGACTGGTCTGTAGTTCCCTGCCTCCTCCCTGCTGCACTGTTGTGGAACGGGATCACATGAGCCCTTCTCCAGTCTTCTGGGACATCTCCTGTGCTCAGAGACTTACTAAACAGTTCTGCTAGTGGCTCTGCTAGTTCCACCCTTAGCACCTTTAGTACCCTGGGATGTATGCCATCAGGTCCCATTGCCTTGTCCACCCTGAGTTTAGCGAGCTCTTGCAGGACCCTTTCTTTTGTGAAGGGACTTATGCACACCTCCCTCCCCCCTGTGTCCATGGTGCTGAGTTGTGGGCCCTGCCTTACCTTCTTCTCCGTAAATACTCAACAGAAGTATTTATTTAGGATAGAAGCTTTTCCTTGGTTCTCCTCCATATACTCCCCCTTATCCCCTTTGATCTTAGCAATACCCCCTCTGGACTTTCTCCTTCCACTAATATCTCTATAGAAAGTCTTATACCTTCTTAGTTTGTCTCTGAGCTCCCTGTCACCCCTCTCATTACTTATCCCCTATCCCTCCCCACAATCCCTGGCCCTTTCTACACTATCTGGCCCTCGATTGCCTACCCTACATCCTCTACCCCTTGAGAACCTTCCCTCTCTCTGTCATAGTACCCCTTTGTCATAGTACTCAAGTCCACACTTTCCATATTTTCCCCTACCATTAAATTTTGCCATCTCCACTACCTTCTCCCCTATCAGCTAAATTGTGCGGGCAGTAAGACGTGTACTCATGCCATGGCCTGTTATACTGTGTATCTGTTAGGCCAGCTTTGATCTTGTATTAAATGTGAATTGTAACTGTGTTCCATTATTGTACCTTGTGATGTCCATCCAGGACCACCTTGCAAATGAGTATCTCAGTAGTGTCTTTTCCTGGTAAAAAATTAAATTGAATTGAATTGAATTGTCCCCTTCTTTTACTGTTCGTGCTAGTGTTTCCTCGGTTTGGGTCTTTGCCTGCCTTACTGCCTTCCCTGCTTCCCTTATGGAAGTTTGGTATGCCTCCTTATCTTCGTCCCGCTGCATCCCCTTATATTTCCTGAAGGCCAACCATTTGGTCTGAACTTTTCTGCTACTGTTTTTGATAACCAAAGTGGTTTCCTCCTTCTTTTGCCCTTGCTTTTCTCCCTAACACAATGGGATGTTGCATCAAGTATTGTGTCCTTATTGCATGGCCTTTTTATCTGTACCCCCTCACCAATATTTCTTCTTGCCAGGACTAGCATAACTCTACTGGCTATCTCATCAAAGTCAGCTCCTCTGAAGTCCCACATTTTGGCCTGGGAATGGGATGATTTAGTTCTAGTGGCCAAATTGAACCATACCATGTGATGGTCACTGGCCCCCAGGTGACCTTCTACCTGGAGATCTGTTATCCTTTCCCCATTAGTCAGTACTAGATCTAGGATAGCCCTGTCTCTTGTGGGTTGTTGTACCAATTGTTTGAGGCCCTCCCCCTGCAGGGAATCCACTATGTGCCTAGTTCTGACGGATGCTCCGGCTGGTATTGATCAATCTGTATCTGGCGTGTTGAAGTCTCCCATTAGCAGAATCTCCCCTTTAGCTATCATGTTTTGTATATCTTCTAACAGTAATGTGTCTATGTCCTCTCCCTGGTCTAGAGGTCTGTATACCACCCCAATTCATATGACTGTCCCATTTCCTGTTTCCAGGGTAACCCACAGTTCTTCTGGCTCCTTATGTGTATTCTGAATTTCTGTAGCTTTGATATTTTCATTGACATAAAAGGCCACTCCTCCCCTTTTTTTTCACTTCGGTCTCTTCTGAACAATACATAGCCTGGTACTGTAGTCTACCAAGTGTGGTTACTGGTGAACCATGTCTCACTAATAGCTACTATGTCCAGTTTAGGCTCTGTCATTGTTGCCTCCAGGTCTGGTATCTTATTTCCCAGACTGTGGGCATTTGTGTACATGATTTTCCATTGGACAGATTTCGGTGCGTTAGTTGTAGGGCAAGGTCCGGCTTTTCCCCTGTGCATCATATGGGGAGCTGGACCTTTTTCCTCACCATCGGTGCTATTAAAAAAATATATAAATCATACAATCAGTAATGTATTCAGGGAAGGTAGAAAACAACCAGATGACAGAGCTGGTACTGAGACGGGACTGCAGCCAGCATAGTGGTGGCCATTTAGACCTGCTTCAGTACTGTTTTTGCACAAAAACAAATTAGGAAAAAACATCTAGGGCCAGATAGTCAAACTGCGCTATTTTGTGGCACAAACCCTTGCGCTGCACAAAATAGTTGCGCAGGGGTCAGAGCGATATTCAAAGAGTTGCCTTGAACACTCGCTGAATATCACCCACCACAACCACTGTGCATGGCGCAATGGAACTTGCGCCACTGCAAGTGGTCAAGTGGTGCATTCAACTTGCAGTGGTGCAGTACCATTGCGCCATCGCAATTTCCGATATTCAAAGGTGACATACAAATAGGGCCATAATTCATGCAAGGTGCAGGGGGCCATTTGCATCTGATTATGGCCATTTGCATGCCGTGTACATGCAGTGCGCTACGATCGAGATTTAGCGCATGGCGCCTGCCAGGCAGCAGCCATTGGGACCGGCGCACTCTGCCAGCATGATCGTGATCAAAGGGTGAAAATCCCCACCACCACCCCCACTGGCCGATCGCGGGCAACAGCAGAAAATTCCCCCTCCCCAACTGGCCCGATCGCAGGCATGGCAAATCCCCCACCAGCCCGATCGCGGGCAACAATGTATCTCCCCACCCCTGACATATCCTGGTGGTCCAGTGGACGAAAAGCCCGATCCACGGGCAGCAAATGTTCAACACAACCCTCCGAACATATCCTGGTGGTCCAGTAGACCGATGACCGATCGCGGGCAGCAAATGTTCAACACAACCCCGAACATATCCTGGTGGTCAGTAGACCAAAAGCCTGATCGCGGGCAGCAAATGTTTCAACCAACCCCCTCCGAAGATATCTCTGGTGGTCAGTGGACTGATAAGCCCGATCGAGGGCAGCAAATGTTCACACAACCCCCTCTCCTCCCGAACATATCCCTGGTGGTCAGTGGACGAAAAGCCCGATCACGGGCAGCAAATGTTCAACACAACCCCCCAAACATATCCCTGGTGGTCAGTGGACGATAACACGATCGCGGGCTGGAGTGGTAGAAGCACACCCGAACACATCCCTGGTGACCTAGGTGTCCCCTCACACACGAAGCCCCACCACGATCCCCGCGGCTGGCGGGCGGCAGCATCCACCGCCTGCCGCCCCACCCCCGCCGACTGACTGTCGGTAGGGGCTGCACGCCCAGTAGTGGCAGAGCAGAGTCAATGGGCGTGCAGCCCTACCTAGAGCAGTCAGATTTCTAAATTCATTCATTCCACCAAAGCTGAAGACTGTCTTATGCGATATAGGCTGCATGTGGCTCTTGCTCTCCCTGTAATGCAACCGCTGGGCAACTCAGCGGTCGGTCTTCACTCGTCGCTCGGAGCGAGGGCAGTGGTGGGAGCTTCATGGGTGGGTGGGGTGGGACGCAGGTCACCGAGACGTGTCGAAAGTATGCTACTCCAGCCGCGATCAACTGTCCGTCCACTGACCACCAGGAGGGAAGGGGTGGTGTTGCTGTGATAACACCGATCGGACACACAAGATGTCTCAGAAAACTATGCTGGCGATCAATAGTGGGGGACTTACGCACCCCGCGATCGGGCTGGTTGGAAGTTAAGCTATACCAGTGATCGGGCCAGTCAGGGAGGTTATTCTGCTATTGCCCTATCGGGCGAGTGGGGATGTTTTACACTTTTGTCGCGATTGGGCTGCAGGGGCACAGGGAGTGGGTTGAGGGCCAGCCACAGGTGGCAGCTGCTGTGTTGCGCCCTGCAATGCAGCAGCTCACCTGTGGGTGGCCCTCGACTTGATCCTTTTTTTTTTTGGCTCAGAGTTGTGCAGGAAGCAGGTTGGGGGTTGCACCTGCACAACTCTGCACAGCCCGGCTGAATATCGGGCTGTGAAGTTTATGCATGGTTCCTCCCCCTTCAGTTCAGCATGCATTCATTTGCATTGCGCTGTTGCTCAGCATGTTTTCAGTGGTGCAACTGCCTCCTGCTGAATATCACAGAATGGAGCAATTTCGGACTTGCGCAGGCGCAACCCTATTGCGCATGGCGCAACCCTTTTGAATATCTGGCCCTTATAGTCTAAAAGGATGAGAACATACACACACAGTTGTAATTAGTATTGTACTATGCTAAGTTCCTGAATGAAAAAAAATGCTAGCAAAAAACAGAAAATTCTAACCACAGGCTCAGTAATATGGAATGTGCTGTGCCCTGGTTATCAGGGACTTGATCTCAGCCATTAGAGGTGGTCTCTTGAGGCAATGGTTAGAACCATGCCTCAGCCAGCTGGTCTGTCGGCGCAGCGGTTGGATTTCCGCTTGCGACGCTGATGAGCCGGGTTCGGGAACGGACCTGGGTCGTTGGAGGACCGGCCAGGGCGGAAAGGATTGACCGTCCCTTGGACAGCTCTCCTTCCCTGGGGGGAGGGTAGGGCAGCACTCGGCGCTGGAGCGGCACCTAGCAGAGGCTGGGTGGTTGCACCACGTCGGCGCTCAACAGAACATCAGGATGGGGCGGATGCAGGTCGTCATTGCATGTCCCCATCCTGCTTAAAGGGACAGGGGGGATAAAATCCTGTGCCTTGCTGTCTCAATGGTGCTCCGCCCCTGGTAGCCCTGATCAGCCTCCGGAAGCCGATCCCCCAACTAGTCAAAGTCCCGCAGCCCGATATCGGGGGTCGGAGCCGTGGCCCCACTCTCTGGGTGGTAAGCCAGGGATGACCGGGGGATATGGCTATATATCCGGAGGTGGGGGCATCAGGGGTCCGTGACCGGAGCTGATTGCCGACGGGGGCAGTAGGGGCAAAAACAGAAAATAGAGAAAGAAAAAAAGAAAGAAAAAAAAAAAGAACCATGCCTCAGCCAATCAGCACACGTGGATTTTCTGACCCATTTTATATTGGAAGAGGATGCATGTTAGTCACAGACTATAATCATGTGATCTGTTCCCACAGGATGAGTGGGCAGAATGCAAAGTGCATGTGATGGGATCTTGTGCTCTAGTGATACAATATGACTATTCAGCACTGAAGTGGCTCACAACATGCCAATGCAGATGGTCTGCCCAGACAGCTGGAAAGAAAACAAAGGTTCAGGGTCCTGTAAAGAATGGGTGTGGCCCGGATTACTGAAAAGCACAAGGACAGTGAACAATCACACACATAAAAAATTTTCAGGTGTGCAAGTGGGATGCTATTTCATTTTGTTGGGGGGGGACACATTCACCTCTACAGCTGTTAATATACTCTTTTTCTTTTACTAATTACTATTTCTCAGTCGCCATCTTTATCAACTTGGCAAAAGCCTTCGACTCCATCTCCCACCCACTGCTACTCCGTAAACTTAGCTCTTTTGGCATAGCCCAACCCACTGTCGACTGGTTCTGCTCGTACCTCCTAAATAGACTACAGTCGGTTCAAATAGACAACACCCTCTCCCCTCCTCTCCCTATCCTATCTGGTGTCCCCCAAGGCTCTATCCTTGGCCCCATCCTCTTCTCTCTTTTCATAAATGACCTTCCCTCTGCCTGCCTCTCCTCTAATGTGCATTTCTACGCAGATGACACTATCATCTTTGCCTCTGGCCACTCCTACAATAGCGTCTTTCCCAGTCTCCAGGCCAACTTCGACCGAGTCCAGTCCTGGTTCCTGGAAACCAGCTAAAACTAAATACCAATAAAACTGTCACCATGGTTTTTGGATCAAGACAGAAGCTTGCCTCCCTCTGCACCCCTGCCATGATCACCACCCTGGATGGCTCTGCCCTTGAATTGGTCCCAGCCTTCAAGTACCTGGGTGTCTGGCTGGACAGCCACCTCAGCTTCTCCACTCACATTGAGGCTATCTGCGCCAAACTCCAGCCAAAACTTGCCATCCTTTATTGGCACAAAGCCAGCCTACCCCTTCCCTCCTGGTGTGAGCGTGTACATAAAACAATCTTGCCACTGTTGGACTACACCGATATTGTTTATGGAACAGCCCCAACATGGTCTCTCTCCAAACTGGACATTCTACTCAATTCTTTCTGCCACTTTGCCACTGCCCCCCCATGCACTCACTACTGCACCCTCTACGCTCCACTCTCCCTTGCCCTGCTCTCCCACAGAAGAACCATTCACAGCATCTCCCTCATAGGAAAATTCTGGTTCAGTTCCCTTCCCCCCACCTCACTTCCCACCTGACACCAGCAAACTCCCTTGATTACCCTCTCTGACACAGGGACTTGCACACTTTTCACATCCCTTGCCCACAAAATGTTACCGACCAAGCTCCCCAGGCTCCTCCCCACCCCCCTGCCCAAATTGCCCCAATATTTCCCAGAATGCCCCCTAAGCCCTACCACCTGAATATAGAAATCTTACAGCAGTCCAGAACATTATTTTCCGTGTACTGGCTTACTTTATTGTGAATATAAAATGTCATGTACTGTATGAAATATGGTTGCGGACCCTGTGTCTTTTTGGAATTACTTTGTGTAACTTCTTATTTCTGTTTACGCTCTGTACCCGGGTCGCACCTGGAAACAAGCTTCGGCTCAGTATGCCTTTCCCGGTTATCAATTTTTAATAAATAAATAAATAAAATTTGTTTGTAAGTTACACTGTCATATAAAGTTTAAGGTAGTGAAGTTAATTTATAGCAGACAAAATGGAAATTCCACAGAATTCGCTAGTAGCTGTGAGTGAGACAGACTGATGTAAGCATCTGGGTAATGCATCTGAGAACACTATTAAGTTAGCCCACAGTTACAGTAGAGCTATAGCTTCACTGGAATCAAGGGTAAGACACTTGAATAGAAACTGCTCTCTTCAAAGCCCTATTCAATGGGCCTTTTGGGGTGCCCCAACCCATTCACATACAGGAAAAGATCAGCCTGAGGGAGCGATCTCCTATGTCAGTGTGAATAGGATCAGTTAAGGACTGGTCTAATAGTATGCATCTCCTTGGAATCTGGAAGAAATTTCTCAAGGGGCATTAAACCTGGGACAAAACAAGTAAATCTTTGGGACATGGGATAGCAAAGGGGAATGGTATAAACCAAACTTGGGAATGCTAGGAAACTCAGAGTATAACCTAGTGTGCAGAGTCTAAACTCCATTTCTTAATCTTACCCTCTTAGAGAAGCAGCAGATAACTGTGTGATCTCAAGCATAGAAAAACCTCTGTCAGTAGAAGGCCCTGCAGTCTATCCAGTCTGCCCCATGAGACTGCACATGACCCCTAAGGGATTGTGACTGCTCTCCCCTCGGCCTCCTTGATCTATACTACACAAAGCACCACAACTGAGCACAAGTCTTACTGGACACAAAGGAATTTTTTGTTGACTCCAAGGTTCATGTGCAAAGGTTTTTTTGTTTTGTTTTATTTGCACAAACCGCTGCAAACAAGAAGACCAGGGGCCTAGTGATCCAACATTTGGTGACACACTGTTGCTTGGCAAGGGATACTGCCCTCTACTGATCATCTACTTTATATACTAAAGTGAACATCGTGATTAAAAATAGTTAATCAAAAAACATTAACACAGAAACGTAGAATTTGATGGCAGATAAGGACCACTTGGCCCACCTAGTCTGCCCATTTCCCCTACCTAATGGATAAGCTGCAGATCCTAGTTAACCAACAGCCTACTTCCTCCTACCCCCCGCAATAGAATTGCCTTATGTCTAGCCCTTGCATTCTTGAATTCCCCCACTGTTTTTGACCCCATGACCTCCTCAGGAAGGCCATTCATGCATCCACAACCCTCTCCATGAAAAAAACACTTCCTCACATTACCTCTGAGCCATCACCCCTCTATCTTCAAATTGTGCCCCCTTATTCTTGCACATCTCTTTTTCTGAAAGATGCTACCCTCTTGGACTCTGCTGATTCCCTTAAGATACTTGAACGTTTCTATCATGTCCCCCCTCTCCATCCTTTCCTCGAGGGTATACATATTAAGCTCCTTAAGTCTCTCTTCGTATGTTTTCTGGTGCAGGCCCTGCATCATTTTAGTTGCCCTCCTCTGGACAGCCTCCATTCTGTCTATGTCATTGTGGAGGTGGGGTCTCCAGAACTGTATGCAGTACTCCAGATGGGTGCTCACCAACTGTCTGCACAGAGGGACAACAACTTCCTGTTTTCTACTGGTGATGCTTCTCCCTTTGCATCCCAGTATCTTCCCCAGCCCTCCTTACTGCCTTCTCACATTGCTTGCCCACCTTTAGGTCATCTGATATGACTACCCCCAGGTCCCTTTCCATTTTTGTTGTTGTTAGTATCTCACCCCCAACTGTGTATTCTTCCCCAGGAATTTTGTTTCCCATGTACATTACTTTGCACTTCTTTGAATTGAATCAAAGCTGCCATATATTTGACCATTCCTCCAACCTTGCCAAGTCCCTTCTCATCCTTTCCACCCCACCTTGTGTATCAACCCTGTTGCAGATCTTTGCATCGTCTGCAAAGAGACATACTTTTCTTTCCAGTACCTCCGCAAAGTCACTTATAAAGAAATTAAAGAGGACCGGTCCCAGTACTGAACCCCACTAGTAACCCTCCTTTCTTCAGCATGGACTCTGTTTACTATTATCCTCTGCGTACCGTTGTCTAGCCATTTTTTTATCCAGACTACCACCTTGGGACCCATTCCAAGGCTGGTTAACCTGTTTATTAATCTTTTGTGTGGGACTGTGTCAAATGCCTTGCTAAAGTCTAGGTAGGCCATGTCCACAGCACCTCCCTGGTCTACCACTTTGGTCACCCAGTCAAATAAATCTATTAGATTCATCTGACAAGACCTGCCTGCTGTGAATCCATGCTGCCTTGGGTCCTGTGCTCCACTGGCCTCTAGATGCTCAACAATTCTTTCCTTCAGAAGTGATTCCATTATTTTACCTACCACTGAGGTCAATCTAACAGGTCTATAGTTTCCTGCCTCTGCCTTGCTCCAACATTTGTGAAGTGGAATCCTATTCTCCCTCCTCCAGTATCACCCCATCCTCCCATGATTTGTTAAAGAGGGTAGTCAGTGGTGTCACTAGTTCTTCCCTTAGTTCTTTTAGAATTCTGGGGTGAATCCTGTCAGGCCCCATTGCTTTGTCCACCTTCAGTTTTAAGAGTTCTTTCAGAACCCTTTCTTCTGAGAATGGACTGGTATCAACCCCCTTATTCAGAGTGTTTCTATTGTTTGGTTTAGGTACCCCCCCCTCCTCTTCTTTTGTGAATAATAAGTGGAAGTATTCATTCAGTATCCCTGCTTTTTCACTGGCACCCTCTGCACACATTTCCTCCCCTTTATTAAGCCTCAGAATCCCTCCCTTGGTCTTTCTTCACTCCCTAATGTACTTATAAAAGGTTTTAGTTGCCTTCTTAACAGAGTTGGCTATCTTTTCCTCAGTTTGGACCTTTGTTATTCTGACTGCCTTCCCTGCCTTTTTCTGCTTTAACTGATATAGTGCTCTGTCTTGCTCCTTCTGTGTTTCCTTATATTTCCTAAATGCTATCCTTTTCTCTATAACATTCCCTGCCACCTCTTTTGAGAATCATAGTGGCTTTTTCCTTCATTTTGTTTTGTTGATTTGCTTTATAAGAAAGCTTGTTGCCTCAGTGATGACAGTTTTGATTTTTCACCATTGTTCTTCCACCCCTCCTTCTTGCCTGTTTGTTAATGCTTTTCTGAGGCACTCTCCCATTTTGCCAAAGTCAGCCCTCCTAAAGTCCAACACCCTTGCCTTTGTATGGCTTGACTCTACAGCTGTGTTTTATGTGAACAACACTGTTTGGTGGTCGCTTGTTCCCAGATGGCTACCCACTTCTAAATCTGAGATCCTCTCTCCAACCCTGTTTGAGAGTACCAGGTCTAAGATTGCTCCCTCCTGAGTGGGTTCCAACACTAGCATGAGTCTAGTCTGAGGCATGCCCCCGTAGGGCATCGAGAATAACCCTGCTCTTGGATGTGGCTGCAGTATAGGTGCTCCAATTAACATCTGGCATATTCAGGTCCCCCATATACAATATTTCTCCTTTTTCTACCATTCTAAGGATTCCTTCTGTCATTTCCTTGTCTATTGCCTCCACCTGAGATGGGGGGTCTGTAAACAACCCCTGTGCAAATTGTGGTGCCATTTCCAGTCTCCAGGGTGACCCACAGTGCCTCTTTCCCTCCCTGTTTACCCTTTAGTTCTGTTGCTTTGATTCCTTCCCTTGTGTATAGAGCTACTACTCCTCCTCTTTTACTCTCCCTGCCCCTCCTGCAGATTGCTTACCCTGGTATGTTGACATCCCAGTCATGGTTCTCTGTATACCATGTTTCTGTGACTGTCATGATATCCAGGCATCCCTCTTCCATCAAGGCCACTAGTTCAGGGAGCTTGTTACAGAACATTGGGCATTGGTACTCATCACCCTCCATTTTGATGATGCCTTACCCTTCCATTGGTCCCTGTCCTTACTGCCTTTGCCTTTTCTGGATTTACCCTGTCCTGCTTCCTATCGACTTCTCTACCTTTGTGTCTACTTCACTAACTACCCTGTTTTGTGTGGGGGGGCTGGGATTTCCCTGCTTCTCTTCAGTGCCTCCCCCCTTGGCTAGTTTAAATGCTTACCAATGAATCATTTAAACCTGTGACCTAGGATCCTGGTTCCCCTCCCAGATAGATGCAGACCATCATGCCAGTATAGGCCTGCATCCCCCCAGGTGGACCCCCAGTCCCCAATGAAGCCAAATCCTTGAGCTCCGCACCAGTTTTTCAACCAGTCATTGAATCCCATGGTGTGGCGTAGCCTAGTCTCACCCATGCCATAGACAGGCAGCACTTCTGAGAAAGTTACCATGCATGCTACTTGTCTAAGGCCCCTCCCCAATGCGACAAACTCCTGCTGCACTGCTCTGATCCCATTCCCATAGGTGGACAGTGACATCCAGCTCCCTTCCCGTGCAGTTGCTCCCATGATCCTGAGGATTCACTTCCTGTCCCTCCAAGTCATGGTGCTGGGCAAGCACCTTACCTCCCTCTCCTCCTTCCCCAGTTCTACCCCCCTAACGACTGGGTCCCCACCAGGAGTTGTCTCCTTCCCCTTTGGGGTCCTGTGCCACCCTCCTGTGGGTCTCCTTTGTGAAGGTTCCCAGCATCCTCCTTGGTCTCCACTGTGGGTGCTTCCATAGAGGAACCATGCTCCACCAGAATGGTGAATGAATTGTGGAGAGGCACAACTGGAGGGATGTACCTCTTTTCCACCACCTTCACCCTCCCTGAGCCCACCATTGTCCAACTGCTCCTCTTTCTTGGCAACTTCTGAGGCAGTGGTGGTGGCCTGGGTGGGGAAGGAGGTTTCCCGAATCCTCGCCAGGTCAGCATGGAGACGGGCAACCTCCTCCCTCAGACCAGAAAGGTGCCTGCAAATAGGGAAGCAATGTAGCCTCCAGAATGTCTCCCAGAGGACTGCTGCTCCACAGCCAGTGCATTGCACCACTCCTCACATGTCTGTCTCCCTTCCTGTTTAAGATTTTTTGTTTGTTTGCTTTTAGTGCACATGAGTGTGTTGCCCCAGTGTGCTGTGCTGTTAGGATATGAACAGATGTATGTCCTTTGAACTTTTAGGAAATGATGTCAGAACTCCTGATATAAAGAAATGATGTGCTTGGGGTGGGTGGGGTGAGGGCAGAGTGGTGGGGCTAAGCGTGCCCTCCAGAAACAATCAACTACAACTCTGACCCACCTCCCCGGTGAGTGCCTTCCTTCCTTTCAAACACCTATTTCACAGAGTTTCAGTAACAGATCTAGTCACAAATGACTGCAAATATTCTCCTAGCTAGATTTCCTCCCTGGCAAATAAAAGTTACACTAAGTAAAGTCAACCCCAAAAACAGAGACGCAAAATACTGACTTCTACTTACTTACACATGCCCCACAATTAAGAATTCAATTCTGTGTACTCTATTAAATCACATCCTTGCTTTAAGGAAGCTGATGGCTGCTCTCTGTCTCAGCTACAGTAAAGTCCACAAACAACTCCTGTTTTGAATCCACAGTTCCTCAAGCCCCCTTCAGCTTCTCCCCTTATCAGACACCTATTTCATAGAGTTTAAGTAACAGGTCTAGTCACAAATGACTGCAAATACTCTCCAAGATAGATTTCCTCCCTGGCAAATAAAAGTTACACTAAAAGACAGTATAAATCCAGCTTCCTAGAGACATTTTTTAGATCGACCTCATATGCACAATAATACATTTATAGTGCAGCAGTGGGGATCACAAGATCATGAAAATTGCAATTCACAGAATAAACAATGTTCTTTATGACACACTAATAACCAAGATGAATTCATATTGCACAAGAACAGAAGATTTATATGTGCTTAAACCACTGTCCCAAAAATGGTAATTTCTGATGTCAGAATCATGAATTCATGCAAATATCACTAGTCACCAAACCATAATTAAGGAAACCTGTAAAGAATAAAATTTCAGTATAAATGTATAACCCACAATAAATCTAACTAACAAGCATACTTTTTTCAGACAAGCCACATATTATTTATACATACAATATCAAAACAAGTTTCATTAGGCAATTTTTCAGGCAATGTTTCATCTGATCAAAAATGGTGCCAATTCAATTCTTTCATTTAGGCCTGGTAATTGCATTGATTTAATTTAGAGATCCAAGAAGATGCCCTTCATAAACTTTCTAGGTCCCCATGCCTGGGACTCAACTATACTCTCTCCATTCCAGTAAACGAGAATGAATGCCCACCCCCAAGTTTTCATATGTAATTCCAGCACACACACTCTTCATTTTCATGTTAAATGCCACAAAGATGTTCCCCCACTCACACCGTCAGTTTTCTAATAGCTTTTCCCACAAAGAATGATCTACAAGTGCATTCAGTCAAATGTACCATATCAGCTGTGGAGCAATTGATACATTTCTTAATCTCAGGCTGTCTCTTCGTGTGTTGACAAGTAAAGGCAATTGCATTCTTCATAAGTGAGTAAGACACAGTTCCCACATCTTTTCATACCAGGCTGGGGGGGGGGTGACATAGTACTGGGGTGTTGGGGAGGCTGTAAAAAAATAGTTACATATTTTCCACAACAGCAGATCTTCAAGACCATCTCTTCCATTAAGCCAACTGTGTCAGTGCTAGGACCACACAGAAACCTTTGTTAGCTGGGGACTGTCCATGATGATGTCATGTGTTAGCATCTACATAAATGTGGGCAGCCCCATCTCTCCTCAGTTGCCCACCAGAGAATGTGCTTGGAGAGCTCTATCCCTGGGAAACCAGGAGATTATACCAGCACCTCTGATGTTAGGCAGATGCAGGCACTGTAGAAAGCAACCATGCAAATTTCCAGGTCACAGTTTGATGCCTTATTCCCCTACAGCTGATAAAGTGGGAAGGAGGGAGGGCTGGCATAGCCTAAGTGAAGAAATTCTCTCAAAGATCTACTGTTATGGTAAGTGCATAACTGCTCTATCTTCTTCAAGGATATCTCTTCCCTTAAGCCACACCTTTGGAACAAGTCCCAAGCAGTCCCAAAAGCTAAATGGGAGGTTGGTGCAATCTGTTCATAACAATAATCCCTGTAAGATAGCAAGGTAAAAGCCAGCCCATCTATGAGAAACCATGTCCAGACTGTAATGTTTAGTGAAGGTGTGGACAGTGCTCCATTTGGGTGCAGCACAGATGTCAGTCACAGAGACATTTGTGAAGTAAGCTACAGATGCGGTCATGCCCCTTGTGGAATGGCCATGAACCACACCAGGAAGTTCCTTATCATACTTCCTATAACAGAACGCAATACAATATACTAGCCATTTGCACAAGCACTGTTTCAAAACAGGTACGCCTTCTTTCCCAGAGGCAAATGAAACAAAAAGCTGCAAGAACTTTCTGCAGTGCTCGGTGCATGCCAAATAGTACCTCAGAATTATATGTACATCCAAAGTAAGGAGTAATGCTTCACCTTGATTGGCATGCTCTGGATAATAAACCAGAAAGTGGATGGAGTGGTTTGATGTGACCTCAGATACCACTTTTGGCAAGAACTTAGGATTAATATGTAAAGACACCTGGGACCCAATTCACAAAGCCCTTAGATTGATGCAAGGTGCTCGTCAAACATAAATGATGCAGGGGCTGTCCACCAAAGATGCACCAGGAGCTATTGAAAGGCAGCCTGCATCAAGCACGGGCTGCATGCACCAAAGGGTGTATTATTGCTGGCATCATACAAAAATCAGCTGTGACATGGCACTAGGGCTGGCAGCACATGCAGGCTGCCATATCCCCCGTGTCAGTATTCACAAAACCCTCCCAGAGGGCAACGTTGTAAGTACCCTTAGGTCAGAGCTGGTCTAAGTGTACTTAGACGTGTCCTCTGGGAGGATTTTGACATGTGCAGCAATGTGCCATGCCCCATCCCCCCAGCCTCGATCTCCCGTCATGTCATTTATAAATATGTTTACTAACATATATCCCAATCCTGGTAATCTGGCACCCCCCAGCCCCGATCTTCCATTATGTAATTTATAAATATATTTAATAACATATATCCTGACCCTGGTAGTCTAGCGCTACCCCCCAATCCCTGATCCCCCATTATGATTGATAGTACATCATAATATAATATACGTACGCCATGGTGGTCTAGTGGACCATCTGAGCCCTGATCCACTGTTAAATGAGAGTCCAAAATTACTGGTGGTCTAGTGAACCCCCCCACAGTGCCCAACCACCTGCTCCCCCCAACCAGTAACCAAGCCAGTGACTGGCACAGCCCACTGCTCACCACCATGGCCTGCTGCTGACTGAGCTCTGAATGAGTGCGTACTATATACAGTATGCATTCAGTGACTGACAGCTAATCACTGAGCTCAGTCAGTGGCTGGCCATGGTGCTGAGCGGTGGGCTGTGCCAGTCGCTTGCTCAGTTACAGGTTGGGGAGGAGCAGGGTGGTTGGGCACTGAGGGGTGGGGGTCCACTAGACCAATAGGAATTTTGGACTCTCATTTAGTGGTGGATCAGGGCTGGCACAGTCTGCTAGACTACCAGAGCATATGCATATTATATTATGACATGTACTATCAATCATTAAGGGGGATCATGGCTGTGGGGGCTGCTAGACTACTAAGGTTGGGATACATGTTATTAAACATATTAATAAATGACATGATGGGGGATCGGGGCTGGGGAGGGGGGACCACTAGACTACATGGGATTATTTATGACATAAAATCAAATCAAAACTAGAGGAAGACATGGTGACCAACAAATTAATAGATTCTTCACAGCATGGTTTTAAAAACCCAGAGGTCTTGCCTTATGAGCAATCTGGTGTTTTACGAAAAAGTCAGCAAACTACCAGATGACAAAGCACCAGTAGATTTCATATACTTGGATTTCTGCAAGGCATTTGACAAAGTGCCCATAACACGTTGATTACAAAAATGCGTAAGTTGGGAATAAATGGTACAATAGTAAACTGGGTAGAAGAATGGTTAAAAAAATCGTACACAAAGTGTATGTGTTAAGGGACATTCTTCAAGCATAGGTTTCATCACCAGCGGTGTGCCGCAGGGATCTGTTTCGGGACCTGTCCTGTTCTCTGTCTTTATATCGGATATGACTACAAACCTAAAGAACTTTGCCATTAAATTTGCAGATGACACTAAAATTGCATCCCAAGTCAAAACTGATGAAGATATACTAAATTTTATAAAAGATCTAAAAACACTTGAGGACTGGGCACAACTTAATGATATGACATATAATACAAGCAATTGTGTCATCATGCACTTGGGAGGTTCAAATAAAAAACAATATACATTGAATGGTAGCTCCCTGAATTCAGTTCTAGAGGAAGAGGACCTTGGAATCATCATCAGATCGGAGTGACCCTTTGGAAAACACTGTAGCCGAGTAATTAATAGGGTTGACAGAATAATAGGCTGCATTAAAGATCCTTTGTATCGAGAAATAGGGGGATGCATTTTTCACTTTATAGAGCCTACAGAAGATCACGGTTGGATTATTGTTTACCATTGTAGAGTCCATACCTGAAAAGGGATATAAATAGGCTGGAGGGAGTCCAATGAAAAGTGACAAAAATGATTGACAATATGCAAAATAAAAATGATGATAGTAGACTGGAGGAACTAAACCTGTGCCCATTGGAGCTTAGGAGGACCAGAGGCAACCTATTACTAATGTTTAAAATATCAAAGACGCAGAACTAATGTCTGAATTAGGTATGGCATATAACATATGGAACTGTAACTTAAGAAGCCATACACACCAACTTACATTTACATATTCCAAGAAGGACAATAGACGCTTCATTTTCACCCAAAGAATAATCCTTTTATGGAATTCACTCCCAAAATCTATAATTGATACTAACTGCCTGAGGACCTTCAAAAACAATGTAGACAAACATTTACTGAATCACAGGTAATTTGCCAGGTTGCTATAGATGTACTCATATGGGCCACGGCCTTCTGTTCAACTGTCATTCCTAGTATGAATCCTAGTATGTAACGGGAGATCAGGGCAGGGGGAGAAAGCCAACAGGGACTGCTGTCCATGGTGCTATTGCCACACCACTGCCCCATGGCTTGTGTCACACCTACTGGATGCACTGTCTGTTTTGTGTGGTGCCAAGGTTGGTGCATGCCATAGGACTTTGCTGCCAGGACCCTACCCAATAGTGAATCAGACGCAAGGTCCCTGGTGCACCGACGGGCGGCACAAGCAGCATTCAGTGCAGCTTGTGTCGACCTTTATGAATCAGGCCCCATGTCTTTATGAAAAAACAAATAAGGAGGCTCACACATTAAAGCCTGTAATTCTGAATCCTTTGAGCTGAAGTGATGGCAACTAAAATAATACTTTCCATGAACAGAAGCGTACACTGCAACTCTCAGCTGTCTCAGAAGGAGCTAATGTAAGTTTCTCAAGCACATAATTTAGGCCCCATGGGGGACTGGATTGTGAATGGGAGATTTCATGTGCAGAATGCCTCTCAAAAAGGTAAAGGAGACCTCGAGTTGAGCTACCATACACCCATCTATAGGTGCATGGAAAGCTGATATAACTGCTAGATGCACTTTCAGTGAGGAGTACAGTGACAGCAAATATTCCAACATTGCACTGACCAGACAGGTGAATGGGTCCATATTTTTGCAAGTGGTCCACAAAGTGAACTGCTTCCAGTAACTTTTTTTTTTCCACGGCTGGCTTTTCCCTCTGTCCACCATCCCTACCACCTCGCCCCATCCCCTAGGACTTACCTACTGCCACTGGAGTACTCTCTGGATTACCCCCAAGGCAGGGCCATCAGGGAGCTGTGCTGTACTACTGTACTCACTGAACAGTGCTGCATGGAGATCCAGTGGCAGAGTGCCTCAGACAGCTGCGTGGGGCTTGGTGTGGGAGGTGAAAGTCCTCCATGTCACAGCTGGGATTTTTCCCCGTTATTGGGAGGTATGATGTGCAATGATGTAGAGGCACACAATGCACCAAAGTTTGGCACACTTTCCGGAAACTGCAAGCCTCAGGCATGACATCCTTAGCCTTTGCCAGGGGTCTGTCAAACACTGTGCTATCCCACCCTCCCCCTGAAGGAAGAGAGCAGTCCATTGGATGCTCGATCCTCCTCCCTCCCGGCCAGCTCTCCAACACCTGGGTTTGCATCCAAATCCGAGGTGTCGGCATCACAGGTGGAAATCCAACCGCTGCCCCAGTGGGCTAAACCACTTCCATTTCAGTGAGTGCATATATCCGGTGGACGGCTTTCCGGCTGCAACCAAGAGATCAGCAACTTTTGGTGACACTCCAAATCATGCCATAGCTTTGCCTTTAGGAGCCATGCATGCTGATGCAGGGATTTGAGGTCTGGATGGACCAGGTTCCCCTTCTCCTGTGATAACAAACCTCTGCATGGAGGTAGGGGTACTGGAGGCTCCACTGCTAGCTGTTGCAGCAGCAGAAACCATATTTGTCAAGGCAACAGAGATGCAATGAGGATGAGAGTCACACCCTCCATCTGTAGTTTCAGTAACACTCTCTGTATTAATGGAATGGAAGGAATGCATACAGAAACCTCCCTTTCCAAGAGATGGATGTTTCTCACTAAAAAACTCCAGGTCCTGGTGCAGGCGAGCAGAAATGCGGCAGCTTTGCATTGTGTGGGGATGCAAAAAGTCCAACTCTCAATGACCCCACCTAGTAAAGAGGTCATCTACAGTGGAGATCAGCAGTTCCCCTTCATGCATCTTGGACTGTTACCTGCTTAGCTTGTCTGCTAAGCCATTTTGGACTGCTGGGAGATACACAACTGCTGATTCCAGGCCACGTTCCAGTGCCCAGTACCACACTCTCATTGGTTCCCCGACACGAGACTGGAATCAGTCCTTCCTTGTTTGTTTATGTGTTGGAGAGTGGTCAGTGAACCAACCAGGTTAGGGAATACCCTTGACCTTGTGCTGGCAAATGGGGACTTTGTGAGAGAACTTACAGTGAGGGAACCGCTGTCAGGGGGTGACCACCACTCAGTATGGCTCACATTGGATACGGGCAAGGAAGGAGTGGAATCTGGCACAAGAGTGCTGGACTTCAGGAGGGCCAACTTTGGGAGGATGGGGAAGTGGTAAAGGGTACCTGGCCAGAATTCAATCTAGTATGGATACTAACCAGAGGTGGGAGCTCATAAAGCTGGGGATAGTAGAGGCAGCAAAACCTGCTGCAAAGCCCAGAGCAGAAGGCTAGGGCTAGAAACCAAGCTGGTTGAGCAAGGAGGTCATGGAAAAGGTAAGGAGGAAAGGAGCTGCCTTTAGGAGAGTGCCAAGGAAACAGGGAGGGGAGGACAGGGAGGAGTACTTGACAGAATCAAGGAGGTGACAAGGGCAGTAAGGGGAGCCAGCATCTACGGAACCCAGGCTGGCAAGCAAGGCATTTAAGAAGGGGAAGAAGGACTTCTTTTAAGTACATCAGGGAGAAAAAGGAGCTGTAAGGACCACATAGTAAGGATTAGGAAGGAGGGTTGGGTAGAAGCAGGGTGCGATAAGGCAGAAGCACTAAATGAGAACTTCTGCTCAGTATTTACTAAAGAGAGAGGGTGACACCCAAGGTAGGAGAAATGGCAGAAACAGGGGGGGTGTCAGATGGGAAATCATGGTGGGCAGAGCTCGAGAGGGTTTGAAGGCACTGAGGGTGAACAAGCACCAGGCCCAGATGGCATCCACCCCAGGGTATTGAAGGAGCTGGCAGAGGTCCTTGCAGGACTTTTGGCAGACCTACTTAATGCCTCACTACATTCGGGGTGTGTACCTCAGGACTGGAGGATGGCTCATGTGGTGCCCCTCCACAATGAGTGGCCCCAAGGATCAACCGGGAAACTACAGACCAGTGAGCCTCACATCCATCATGGGTAAGCTAATGGAGACTATCCTGAAGGAGAGGCTGGTGGCCCTCCTAAAGGCCAAAGGACTACAGGACAGCAGACAGCATGGCTTCATACATGGCAGATCCTGCCAAACCAACCTGGTGGAGTTCTATGACTGGGTAACTAGGCAACTGGACAGGGGCCATGCAGTGGATGTCCTGTATCTGGACTGCAGTAAGGCATTCGACTCAGTGCTGCATGGAAGGCTGGGAAGGAAGTTAGTAGGCACAGGGGCAGGTGCAAAGCTGGTGAGATGGGTAGGAAACTGGCTTCAGGGAAGGCACCAGAGGGTGGTGGTGGGTGGGGAGCTCTCACACCCAACGGCAGTGACGAGCGGTGTTCCACAGGGCTCGGTGTTGGAACCAGTGTTGTTTGGGATATTCATTGCAGACATATCATGGGATAGCAAGAGCAAGATCAGCCTGTTTGCTGATGATACCAAGGTAGGCGTGGTGGTGGATGAGCTAGGGGGATGGCAGGGGTTGCAGGATGATGTTGCAAAGCTTGAAACCTGGTCAGACACCTGGCAACTGGGGTTTAATGCCAAAAAGTGCAAGGTGCTGCATTTTGGGATGAAGAACCCAAGGAGGAGTTACCAGCTGGGGGGAGTGCAGCTAGCCCAGACAGAGGAGGAGAAGGATCTGGGTGTGCTCATTACAGGGTCAATGAACAACTCGGCACAATGTAGGAAGGCAGCTGCAAAGGACAACAAAATGCTGAGTTGTATTGCAAGGGGTATATCCTCGAGGAGGGAGGAGGTGATTCTGTCACTGTTATAGGTCATTAGTTAGACCACACCTGGAGTACTGCATGCAGTACTGGCACCCGTATCTGAAGAGGAACATTAAGTTACCGGAGGGGGTGCAACATGGGTGACAAAGATGATCAAGGGCTGGGGACTTATCATACAAGAGGAGGTTGAAGGAGTTGAACATGTACTCACTGGAGGAGAGGAGGGATGGGGTGACATGATTGAAACCTTTAAATACATAGAAAGGAATAAACAAGACAGGTATAGAGGGGCTGTTCAAAGTAAGGAGGGAGGGCCATCAGGGGCCATGATATGAGACTGGAGGAGGAAGGTTCAGGAGGGAGATGAGGACACTTTTTACAGAGAGGTGGTGGCTGGGTGGAATGCGTTACCTGCAGAAGTGGTATGCAGAAGAACAGTGGACTGCTTCAAAAGGGGATGGGACAGGACAAGGGGGAGGGTTAATGAAGGGGAATGGTGGAAGGGAAGGGCAGCTGCAGAATAAGGGGTACTAGCTGCACATTCGAGCAGACTTGATAGACCTCTAGGCCTTTATCTGCTGGCAAATTTTGTATGTTCTTATGTAATGTTTAACACTGATGCTGTCTGTCTAGACTAGCAGGTGACCTGGGTTCAGATGCTCCTGGAAAGCCTGGAGGCTGTATAGAACTACTCTCATCTCCAGGACATTAATGTACAATTTGGCTTCCACCTTGGTCCAAGACCCTTGGGTCTGAGAAGGGCCCAGGTGCACTCCCTGCCTGGATCCTGAGACATCCAAGGTGAGAATCTGCATAGAAGCTAGGATTAATGAAGTGTTTTGCATAAGTGGGGATGTGACGAGAACCTGATGGTGCATGTTGTCCATCAATTGGTCCCACTGCACTCTCAGTTTCCATTGTGGTATCCACATATGTAAGGATACCACAATGGCTGCTGCCATGAGTCCCAGCAGACATAGGAACATCCTGGCTGAGATACAATTTTCATTTATTTTTTCATTTTACTTTGTTAACCAGGTAAACAGCACTGGGCTACGTGGCCCTTTTACAGGCTCATCCCGGAAGTAAAAAAATACATTCAGTAAAATTCACTATACAGTAATAATAAAACTTTACAATTATTCATGTGCCATTCACACATTCACAATCCAGGAGGCATATTTTAAAACGCAATTGTATATACAGTAACAAACTGCATACTGATGTTATTTACAGAACAAATGGGCCCTATGCTCAAAGGCGCGGAGCACCTCCGTGCCTTGCATGTGAGGCACGGAGACACCCCACTCCATTCGCCCCTGCATGGGAGTGCACTATAAAGTACATGGCCCCATGCACCCAATCCCCACTCATGTGGACCACAATGTGCAGGGGGTGAGCGGGAGGTGTGCCAGCACTATGTGGCATGCACAAAGCCTCGTAGTGCTGCACACCTGGGCACGTAGGGGGGGCAGCCAGTACACCTGGGAAACCATTCCGTAAGTCCCCTATGTGCCCCACGCATCCATCCCACACCAAGGGGGGGGCTGCCAAACCAGCACCCTGCTGAGCTCCCACTGTCCCTGTGCATGCCAAGCCCTCCCCCTCTACACACACACACACACACACACACACACACACACACACGGGGCACTGGCCCCAGTATAGCATGTACCCCCCCTCACCCGTCTGACTCTGTGGCTCCCCATACACCGGGTGGTATAGTGGGCTGGCACAAACAACCCCCTACACACACACACACACACACACACACACACACACACACATATCTGTGGCAACGACCCCATACCTCCCCATCTGATTGAGGGCACCTCACAGCCAGCAGCACTACCCACCTCTCACCTCCACAGCTGCCGGCCATGTGAACATCTGCAGGGGAGCACAGCCAATGCACCCCCCCCACCATGCAAGGGATCTACTGTTGGTCCCAGGATGGGCATTCATCTGGGTCCGCAACTCCACTCCCGGCCGCCTTGCGGAGTGCTGCGTGCTGGGGGGGGGCATGCCTGCAGACAGGTCACGGCCATTGGGAAATACCAGCAGTGCACACCTGTCTACAGGTGTGGAGATTTGCAGGTTGGATACGCATCTCGCGTATGTAAATCCCTCCCGTTGGAGCATAGGCCCCCTTGACATTACAAGGTTAGTATTATAAGTAAAATCTGTAACTAGTTCAACCAATAATGGAAAACATCTTGTATAACCCCTAAATTATATTTTACATTTGCACTGTGCATTGTTTTTGACAAATCTTTTCAAAGATGTCTTGAAACTGTACCTATTTTTTAGGTTCCTCATACTATCTGAAAGAGCGTTCCAGGTTTTTATAGCTACTTGCTTAAATGCTCTCTGTTTCTTTACTGTCCTGCATTGTGGGATCTTTAAAGTTATGGTGTCTTGTGATCTTAATGCTCTTGTTGTCTTGTGCTCAAAAAAAAATCCTTCATTGGACTATCCAATTCACAGTGCAATGTATTGTATACGAAACATGCCATTTGAAGTATGTCTCTGTGTTTAATTGCCAACCAATCAAGTTTTCTATACATATTACAATGGTGTTCCCTTTGTTTTGCTCTAAGAGCAAAGCTACAAATTGCATCGTATAGACAAACCCTTTGCTTTTTTAATTTTTCTGACCCCCCCCCATACTAAATTCTCATATTCTAGTACTGGAACAAGGCAGGTCTGAGCTATAGTATATATACTGTAGTCTCATTTGTTAACAAGTCACTAACTACATACAAAGCACCGAGTTTTTGATGTAATTGTTTCGTCACTTGTTCCATATGTGTTTCAAAACTTAATTGACTATCCAACATATTCCTAGATTATCTAAACTCCGTAACCATTTCTAAACTTGTACCTTATACAGTGCAAATCTCAAAATGTTCTTTTATTGCTTTCTGCTTATAATTTGTACAAAATAGCATTCCTTTTCTTTTAGTTTTGTTCAAAACCAATCAATTCATTTTAAACCAATTTATCATCTCTTCAAATTTGCACTCCAGAGTTCGTTTCACGTTTACCAAATTTCTAGCGGCAGTATAAATAACTGCGTCATCAGCATATAACACTATTTGGGAATCCATACATATAGTTGGTAATTCATTAATATAAAGTGAAAACAGCATGGGACCCAAAACTGATCCCTGTGGGACCCTGTAGCAAACATTCATTGTTTCTGCTAGTACACCATTCACCCGATCCTATTGTTTCCTTCACATCAAATAGCTGTGCAACCAGTTTACCAAGGGGTCTCCAAAACCTATTTCCAAAAACTTTGTTTCTAATAACTGGTGGTCCATGAGATCGAAGGCCTCTTGGTCAGGTCCATGAACACTGCCCCTGTACATGAACCTTCCTCCATAAATTTATAACATGAATAAATGCTGTATTGTACACCAGCTGTGTTTGAACCATGAGGAATTCTGCCCAATCCAGAGGCAGAAACACTCATCACCTTTCTGTGTCCAGTACTGCCCCTATATATTGCAGCTCCAGCAAAGATTCAGTACTGACTTTGACACTTTCACTGTAACCACTAGGTCTTCAAACAATTGCCTTGTGCAATACAGGTTATGTTCAGTGTCAGTGGCTCAGCAGGTTGCACATTCACCTCTTAGGCCAGCAGATTGAAAGGTTGTGGGTTCTAGTCTCACACCAGGCACTTTGGGTAAATCCCAATAATGACACTGTAGTGCATCATGAGGAGGATGCTGCACTCCTGAAGTGATGTCTTTTGGATGAAACATTAAACCAAGGTCCCATCTGCCTGTTCTGGTGGTTGTTTAGGTAGACATTAAAGATCCCATGGCATGTCTCAAAATGAGATGGGGTGTTTTTATTGAAAAAATGCATAATCAAAACAAACAGAAAATCATACAAATTAACTATTGAAAAATACCAATATTCACACATTCTGATTTATCATATCAAAAGTCTACAAAGAAACTAAATTAATCAAAGACATATTCTGTAACCCCACTCAATAAACCCTTCCTTTTGTTCTAATCATAGTTTCTTAAAAACATAAAACCCCTCCACCACACCATCACATGTGCTCAAGGATGCATCTTAGGATCATTTTTACAAATTTTCCGCATTGCTTGTTCATAAACATTCTTAAATATATCATACAACATAATCTTTTGTTGATAAGAAATTGACATCTACTGTGCCATAGGTAATACTTCAAAACTGCAAAAAAACCTTAATGTTCCTGAATCATATTTGCTGAGTAATCTTGGAAAATGACCTAAAACCAATTTGCCATAAGTAGTTGAAGTCAACCAAGGCATCATCCACATCTGTGACAGAAAGTCCCATAGACCTATAACATATGAACATTCTAATAAAAACTATTCTTGTGTCTCCTCCACATCTTGACAATCAGGATATAAACATGTTCTATCCTCTAAGGCTTTGTGCTTATGATTCCTTTGAACATTCAATTTACCATATATACTCATCCCACATAAGTCATGGTATTTGAGGGTTCATCAATTTTCAATACACTGATAAGATATTTCCATCTAGACAGTGTTTAAATACTGGTTCTTCTGGATCAGAATGATGGAGAACCTGATCATATAGATCTTTTCTATGTTTCTGCACAATCATCAATTTAGTAATTTGATATGTCCATAATTTTTGAAAACTACTTTTTAAAGAGGAAGCCTGGCCAAAACTTCTAGCATCAGTAAATTCAGAATTTGGATCAACGTATCCCTAGTCAGTCTCATGCCGAACATGAGATCTCTAAGTTACTTTGTTTAAAAGTTACAAGTCATTTTGTAACCCTAAATTTACTGCCTGTTCAAAAAAGTCAGTTTCAGTAAAGAGCTACTGATGATGTCACAACTAGAACTCACAGCCTAGTCCTTCTTGCAAACTACCTCACAAGACTTATTTCTCCCACATTACATAAAACTGCAGTGGTATTGTACATCTGGGAAAGGAAAGCTGACAATGGGTGTGTCAGGGCATGCATTTCCATAACATACAGATGCAAGGTACAGTACTTAAGAATGTGATGGGTGAGTGGAATACAGTGGCAAACATGGCTTTAGAATGACAAAAATATGTGCAATTTTTATAATAGTGCAGGGATGAGATTTTGAAATGTCACCAGACTGCAACTGTGGAATGCAGCAATGACACAATCTCAGAAAGTAGGTGGGACACACAATTTTGGAAAGTGGCAGGGATGCTAAAATTCTTAATCTGGCTGTGTCATATAGTTCTAGAATGTAGCAGAGATACACAATTTTGAAATGTGGAGACACATAGTTGTGGATGGTGGAAGGGGATATGTAATTTCGTAATGTGTCTTGGATGGATTAATTTGGCATGTGGTGTAGTGACGCAAAATTTCAAAACGTGGTTGGTATGCTTGATTTCAGATTGTGGTGGCAACATTCAATTTCAGAATGTGGCGTGGACACGAAATCTCAGAAAGTGGCAGTGACGCAGTTTCAGAATCTGGTAGCCACATGGAATTTCAGAATGAGGCAGGGATGCATAATTTTAGAATGTAACTTGAGCATGCAATTTTTTAATGTGGCAGTGACACTCAGCTTCAAAATGTGGTGGAGTATGCAGTTTCAGAATACGGTGAGGATGCACGTTTTTCAGAATGTGACAATGACAAGCAATACTGGAGCATGGAAGTTTACATACAATTTCAGAATGTGGCAGGCAAGTACAATTTTAGAATGTAGAAGAGACATGCAGTTTCAGAATATGGCAGTGATGCACAATTTCAGAATGTGGCAGAGATGCTCAGTTTTGGAATGTGGTGGTGACACAGATTTCAGAATGTGATGGTGATGCGCAATTTCGGAATGTGGTGATGATGCACAAATTCAGAATGTGGCAATGATGCACAATTTCAGAATGTGGCAATGACATGCAATTTCAGAATGTGGCTGACACGCAGTTTCAGAATGTGGTGATGATGCGCAGTTTCAGAATGTGGCAGTTACTCACAGTTTTGGAACCAGGTGGTTATGCACCAGTCATGCATTTTCAGAATGTGGTGGTGCCATACAATTTCCAGAATGTGTCAGTGCCGTGACTTCAGAATGTGTCAGTGCGCACAACTTCAGAATGTGGCAGTGCTGCGACTTTGGAATAATGGCGGTGTCGTGCAACCCTGGATGTGGCAGTACCACACGTGACTTGAAAATGTGGCAGTGCCACACGACTTGAAAATGGCGTGCAGCACTACTCGGAATGTGGCAGTGACTCATGACTTTGTAATGCGGCAGTGACACACAACTTCAGAATGCAGCAGTGACGCACGACTTCAGAATGCAGCGGTGACACAATTTTGGAATGTCGCAGTGACGCACGAGTTTGGAATGCGGGGGTGATGCACCGCTATGGAATGTGGCAGTGATGCATGACTATGGAATGTGACAGTGATGCACAACTTTGGAATGTGGTGGTGATGCATGACTTTGGAATGTTGTAGTGATGCACAGTTTTGGAATGTGGTGGTGATGCACAATTTTGGAATGCAGTGGTGATGCTCAGTTTCAGAATTTGGCAGTGACACTCAGTTCCAGAATGTGGCGGTGATGCACAGTTCCAGAATGTGGCGGTGATGCACAGTTTTGGAATGTGGTGGTGATGCAAAGTTTCAGAATGTGGCAATGACACAATTTTGGAATGTAATGGTGACAGTTTCAGAATGTGGCATTAAAACACAGCTTTGGAATGTGGTGTGCATGTGCAATTATGGAATGTGGTGAGGATGTGTTATTTTGGAATATGGCTGGGATGCACAATGTTGGATTGTGGTGGGGATGTGATGCACACTTTTAAAATGTGGTGGAAGCATACAATTCCAGAATGTGGCAAGGACAAGCAGTTTCAAAATAAAATACATAGATACATAGACAGTGCCAGCAAATAAGGGCCTATGGCCCACCCAGTCTGCCCATTTGAGCTTGTAAGTTCAGTTTATGTTTTCCTAGAAGTCTGTTGCCCCTTACCCCTGGCCTCCAGAATTCCTTTATGTCTATCCCATGCATTCTTAAATCCCATGATTGTTTCAGCCCCCACCACTTCCTCTGGCAGGGTGTTCCACTTGTCCACCACCCATTCTGTGAAAATGGTGTGTCCTGCCATATTCCGACAGTGTACATCCTTACCTATATTCCAGAATTGTCAGTCCCCAACAAATTCTTTACATACGAACATACGAAGAAGCCAGAAGAAGAAGGCCATTTGGTTTATCAAGTCTGCTCATATTGCAGGGTCCACAGCTTGAGCTAATGTCCCTGCCCTCCCTCCTCACTCTTCCCATTCTCCCTACCCATGATTCTTACCTTCCCCCTATGCCTATCCCAGCCTCTCTTAAAGCTGCCCACTGTCTTCAATCAGATAACCTCTTCTGGCAGCGCATTCCAAGTGTCCACCACCCTCTCTGTGAAGAAGTGCTTCCTGACCTCCCTCCAAAATCTCCCATCCTCCAGCTTAAGACTGTGCCCCCTTGTGATATGGTTGCCACTCAGCTTAGAGAGACTCTCCTTATCAACTTTATTTATCCCTTTCAAGTACTTGAATGTCCCAATCATGTCCCCTCTTTCTCTCCAGTCTTCCAGGGAGCACATGTTTAGTGCCCTCAACCTCTCCTTGTATGCCTTGCCCTGCTAACTGGCTATCATCTTTGTAGCTCTCCTCTGCACCTTCTCCAGCAGGTTAATGTCCTTTTTGAGGTGTGGGTACCAGTACTGAATACCATACTCTAGATGCGGCCTTTCCAGTGACCAGTACAAGGGCAGTATAATCTCCTCTCTCCTACTACTGATTCCCCTAGCTATGCATCCCAGCATCTTCTTTGCCTTTGCTGCTGCTTTCTTGCACTGTGTGGAGTGCTTCAGGTCACTAGTGATCATCACTCCCAGGTCCTTCTCCTCCTCCTCCTCTGATGCAGATACTCGGACTCCACCCGGGTAATACTCTGTCCTGGGATTCTTTGCATTTCTTGGCATTGAAGCCAAGCTGCCAGATTCTAGACCACCTCCCCAGCTTTTCCAGATCTTCCTGTAGGTCCCGTATCCCTTCAGCTGTGTCCACTTTCTCACAGAGCTTTGATGTGTGTGTCCCTGTCGCATTCTGAAATTGAGTGTCTCACCACACTGCAAGATGGCACATCCCTGCCACATGCCGAGATTACATCCCCCCCCCAACATTCTACAATTGTGCACCACTTTGACAGTCTATACCTTGGTTCAGTGCTGCATTCCAAAACCACCTCCTGATGCATTCTAAAGTACAATACCATGCATCTGAACATTTTGGAAATGCAAGCACTGCAGGCAACCCTGTGTCAGTTTTTGTTTTTTAAATAAATACTACAGCTACAGTTTTGATAACTTTGAAGAAATAGACTGCTGATAGGGAGGACTAGTCTGTGAGTTCTGGTTGTGACATCATCAGTGGCTTTTCACTGAAACTGGCTTTTTTTTTGTAAATCATCTTTATTAATTTTTTTCCTTATGATTGAAGACATACACACATTCATCCTGAGCGAATCCAGGATCCACAAACCCAAAACTGGTTGCGTAACCTATATACAATGATAACTATATACAATCACAACTAGTGGGTTCAATCTCCAAGACAAAAGCCAACACAACTAGCATCAATGTCAAGGGGTAACAGATTCCTTGTTTAACTGTGCCCCAGCAGGGCAATCCTGAAACTGAAGTTACGTTACCTACAATACTGAAAAATCCTAAGCCATCATCTAGATATAAGTACACTCAGGAGATGACCCCCAGCTGTGTCCCCTGGAATGAGAAAGAGTCCCCCCCAACCCTAGAACCTAGCAGACCAAAGCTTCCATCCAAGACCATTTCAATAATACCAACTTATTCACTGATCAGTTACAGATGATACTACAATTCAGACTAATATACTTAAAATATATCTATATAAGACTGCATATTTCTTCAGTTTGTTAATCCCCTGCTAATCACAACCCGACAGACATACCTGTACCTGAGTGTTGGCAACCTGCAGTGAATATATAGCTTCTAGTGTCGACCATCTTTTATTATATAACCCTTTTCTACCCTGGGAATGCATTTGCCTCTTTATTTTTTCCAAAGCCCAGATAAGGTCCCTCACCCATTGTGCATAAGTATAGCTATGATCATCTTTCCAATGTTTCAATATATAGGATTTGACCATTGCAGCCATCAAAGATATGTGATATTTGGGTGTGGCACCTGCTACTAGCGTCATATCACCTAATATACAAATTCCAGGTAATATGAATTTTGAATAGCAAACAACGGGTCCATAAGTTGTTTGATTTCATCCCATAGAGGCCGTATTTTAATACAAATAGACAACACATGCAGGATATCTCCTACATCCACTCCACATCTAAAACACAGGTCTGTCTGTCTAAGGCGGTGATCACATCATTTCCTAGGGGTAAAGTACACATTAGAAGCAATAAAGAACTGCATAATCTTGTATTTGGGTACAGGTACTGTATATACTTATTGCATCTCCAGATGTCTTCTCAAGCAGGCTTCTGAGGAGCCAATGCTCTGTCCCAATATATAACCTGCATGAGAGAGTTCAGGCAAATGTAGTCCATTAGCACCTTGTAGACTTTTGATAGCAAATTCGATGTAGACGCTACCTCCTTTAAGTTGTCCCAAGTAAAAAGATTCTCTGGGGGATCCCCTAGCCTTCTCAATACCCCTTCTAGCATTTTGGTGAGCTGTAACCGTCTATAAAAATGCATTGTAGCACAACCAGTTGGAATAGCCACTCCATTGTCAGTTATAATATCCCTTAAAGTTAGGTCTCCCAACTGGGCAGACCAACGATTAGTAATTACCTGACCCCCAATCAGTAAATTGGGATTACCCAACACAGGTTGACTCTGGGACTTCATTTGGTTTCCTCTTTGAGCAGGAGTGAGAAACAGCCACCAGGCCAAAGCTGATTTAACAACTGGAGTCGAGGTTGCTTTCTTGAGGCATTTCTCTGGCATAGCAAAAAGCAGCGCTTCCAGAGAAAGGCTTGAGTCATTTAGTATCTGCCTCTCAGTTTGTAACCATGTAGGAATACTGTATATGTCCCTCCCTCCACCCTTCTAACCCAGCGATTCATAAGGCCCAGTTGACCCGCCACATAGTATAAGTGGAGATCAGGCAACTTAATCCCCCTTTGTTTTGTGGTAAGTACAATATACTGTGTTTCTTTCTAGGAGACAGAATTCCATAGAAATTCAGACATCGCTTTCCTAATTTATATGAACCAAAATTTAGGAATGCTATATGGGGCTAGATGTATTGGATACAATAGCCTAGGCAATAGATTCATTTTAATTAGTCCCAATCTAGCTGCAAAGTTCAAAGGAAGCTTATTCCATCTCAGTATGTCCCCTCTGATTGCTGCTAAAGTCTTATCCAGATTTGTCACTGCACCAGCTTCCATATTAACTGTGATCCATATACCCAAATATTTGATACCTTCTATCGCCCATTGGATCTGCAATGGCACAAAGTCTGCCCTAGATACATGCGGTGTCAAAGGGAGAATCTGGGTTTTGTTTAAATTTAGTTTATAATTGGATACTTTGGAAAACTGCTCTATAATTTCGACTGTTTTGTTGAAGCTTGCCACTGGGTCCAATAAGTGCAGAAGTATATCGTCTGCAAAGACCGAGAATTTTAGCTCCCTTCCCACTATTGTATTCCCTTTTATATTAGCATCATTACTTATAGCAATTAATAAGGGTTCCAGATATATATTGAACAATATTGGCTAGAAGGGCAACCCTGTCTGGTCTCATTTTCTAACTGTATCTCCTGAGATATGTAGTCGTTACACAACACCCTAGCCATTGGAGCTGCATATAAATTCTTAATGCCCCCTGAGAAGACCCTCAGGAAAACCCATCTTCTTCATCGTAGCACACAGAAATGAATGGGAAACCCTATTAAAGGCCTTCTTTGCATGTAAAGATATCAAGGCTAAGGGTAGTTGAGAATCTGGCATATAACTCAGTATGTGATGGAATGTTCTAAGGGCATCATGTGCCCCCCCTACCCGGCATAAATCTTTCCTGTTCAGGACTTATTAGGGTGGTAGCAATATTTAAAATTCTGTTAGCAATAATTTTCGTTAAAATCTTAATGTCTTGATTCATTAAGGCTATAGGTCTATAACTGCTGGGTAAATCCTTGGGCTTATCTGGTTTCAGAACTAAAGTAATATATGCCTGGTACAATGGGGGGGTGAGGCACCCCCCTCTTGCATTATATGGCTAAAGAGATCCTTCAACAATGGAAGTTTAGTAGACAGATGTGTCTGGTAAAACTTAGCCATGAGGCCATCTGGCCCTGGAGTTTTGTCAGAGGGCAGAGACTGTACCACTGCGATGATCTCAGCTTCTCTAATAGGAGCTTCCAACTCCTTAATCTGTACTGGATCCAGTACCAGTAGGGGTATATTGTCTAAGAATGTCCTAATTTCTTCCTCCCCAACATGTTGTCCTGTTTGGTATATTTCTTTATAATTGGATGCAAACATATCTGCCACTTCCTGAGGCTTTGTTAAGACTGCCCCAGCATACCATATGGATGTGATTGTTCTAGCTGCTTCCCATTCCTTAACCCTAGCTGCTAGAAGTCTGCCAGGCACATCTCCTTGTGGTAAATATTTAGCTTGTATCTTTCTAACCAGAACTCTGCTTTCCTGTACATAATATCCGCCATCTCCCCCTCTTAAACTTTTAAGTTTGTTATCTATTTCAGTATTGGACCCTTCGAGAGGAGCCAAAGATTCAGTCGCCCCCATTATAAACTCTTCCTTTGCCCGTCTCAATCTATTACTCCATGCTGCATATCTCTGTGACCCCCCTGCATACAGGACCTTACAGGTTGGCCACGCAAGATGTTTATTCTGAAGTGTAGGCAACTGGTTCTGTATTATTTCCAGAAGGGCTTCTTCTAATTGATTCCGGATTAACCCCTCTACTAATAAGGAATCCTTCATCCTCCACCTGTATGGCCGAGGAGGAGCAGCAACTGGCTCCCAAGTCAACTGAACTGGGGAATGATCTGATAAAAACCTACATTGAGTTGTCACCGCCTTAACCCCACTGAACGTCTCCCTATTGACCAGAAAGTAATCAATTCTAGATTGGCTCTCATGAGCCGCTGAAAAGAATGTCATATTATTACCCCCCGGGTAGAGTGAGTCCGAAGGGGTTCCACCAAGGCAGTGACCTCCAATAATCTATTCATAGCTACCTGAGCCCTAGAAGGAGGCCTTCTGGATGGTGGAATCCTATCCTCCCAGTTATTGAGGCAGTGGTTCCAATCCCCTGCTAAAATAAGGGGGTACAAGGCAAATATGTTAATGTCTGATTTAAGTGTAGCAAATTAGAGGGGGTTGGACCATAAATAGAAGCAACTGCGAGCTCTTTACCCATAATATTGCCAGAAATATAAATCCCTCTACAATCCTCCCGTGAGATCACCTGTGCTATGGAGTATGGACAGCCTTTCCCTATTAAGATTACGACACCCCCGAGGCCATTTCCTTACCTACTCCAAAAACCTGACCTACCCACATCCGTTTAAGAAGGTTCAGTTGCTCTGACAATAGGTGAGTCTCTTGTAATGCAACGATGTGGGCTACAGTTTGAGCAATATGTCTCAATACTACAATTCTTTTACGCCTACCCCTAAGGTCTTTTACATTCCATGAAATAATTTTAACACAAGATATTTCAAAAAAAAAAATTCCGAAACATTTTCCATAACTCCCGCATGGACTGCATCCTTCTTAAACATAGTATTGGACTCTCTCCTTCCAGATCCCATTAACCTCCCCCCTCCCATCCCCTGATCCCTAGATCAACCTTCCCTAAAGCAACGATTTATGGACGAGCCAGTTTCTGTGCCCCTCCCAGCCCAACATAGTAATCCATCAATTCCCAGGACCCTATCCACTACATAAGGTCTCTCTTTCAACCTGGAACCTCTCTCTCTCTCTCTCTTTAACCCCTAGCTAAATGTTACATCACACATTCCCTAGTCCCCACACATCGCCCCCATTTCCATTCTACCCCTATTCGAATTAATTATGATACACATCTGTTAGCCTCCCTCATCCACTAATTTAGTAAAACTGGTGGAGAGTAGATGAGCTGAGCATGCATCTACACTCTTGATCCAGTTAGTATGAGAATCTAAGCCAGCTGGCTAGGTGAAATGCCCCATCGCGTTCCCACTGGCCTCTTTCTTTAGTTAATCAATGCCCAGCCCCCTCCCTCCCTCCTATTTATGCCCCTGAGGATTATCTGGTCTCTCTTATCTAAAAAGCCACTTATAATACCATAAGGAATTGAGAAGCTTCATCGAACCGCAAGTCGACAGCCTCATATTCCACTGATAAAATTGCCCTTTATGGGAGGAGGTGTATCTCCTCCCCCAATCCAATACATATATCCATTATTCCTGGGTTGTTTTGAGCCCCTGTCAATGTAATTCGTTTGGGAAGGGATTCAATCCCAAATCACCACCACTCCCAAAGCAACATTCTCCCTGCTCTCCCTAACCCCCCATCTCCCATTCTCAGTAAAGCCCAGGATGGGGCCTGGAACTGTGTGTCCTATCTATATCTATAGATTGGACAATCTTGACCCAAACTAACTATCTCACTAAGTAATCTACCAGGCTCCTAGCTCGGATCCAATAGCCATCTGTGGGAGAGAACCCATCTTAGTCCCGTAATGACCCCAAATAATTAACCATAGGGTTTTAACCACTTATCATCAGTTGTTATATAACAAGCCTAGAAGGGAAAAAAGAAGGGAAAAAGGAACAACACAAGTTTTGCATCTCGCTTCCACCATTCAAGTCCCAATTAGCATGCTATGCCAGCCCTCTTCATGTTATCAGTAAGTCAGGTCGGTGACTTAAACAGCACTGGAAGTTCACCCCTCCAAAGCATCATGTGCAGTCAGGTATGTCTTCTCCCCAGTTTGCAATCAGACCATCGAAGTCGCAGGATATTGCAGGCAAAACTTAATTCCAGCAAGGTAAAGCTTTTTCTTGATTTCAGCATACTCTTTTTGCTTCTCCCTAACCGAGGGGGTTTGGTCCTGGAAAAGCCAAATAGATGCACCATTCCACTGCAAAGCTTTGTTTTGGCGGGCATTATTAAGTACATGGGACTTTTCTTTATAATTTAAAAACCTCATAATCAAAACTTGAGGTCTCGTACCCGGTGGAGGCATTTCTCTTAACGCTCTGTGTGCTCTCTCTAAATTGTAAGCCTCTCCATATGATGTAGGGCCAAGCAGCTTGAGCAGCAGATCCTGCACAAAGGAGACACAATCAGGCCCTTCAGCTCTCTCTGGGAGTCCTGCTTAAATAAGGTTATTTCTTCTACTCCGAGATTCTTGGTCTTCCATTCTATCTTCAAGCTTCTTAACTTGTTTCCGTATTGCGATTAGTTCCTGATCCATAGTGATTACTTTCCTTTCTTGGGAGGAGACTCTGGCTTCTACGTCCCCCATTCTCTGAGCCAGGGAGTGTAGCACCAGTTTAATAGTGGCAAAATCAACCACCAGCCCCTGTAACATTTGTTTTATCTCAATAATATCCTCCGCATTCATATTAGAACCCCCTTCCTGTTCTATTTGACTTGCCTGCTCATCTGGTACGGGTAATAGGGGTTTCAGCCTTTTTACCACAGGGTTCTCACTGCCAAGGGCTCCACAATGTTAGGCTCCATTCCGATGCAGCAATTTGGCCTGTTGTAGGCGCCGAGAGTGCAATGTCAAAGATCCAAAAGCCACTTTTTCCTGCACAGCCTACCAAATTTTCATGCCAAAGTCCAATCAGGAGCATTTTACTGACTGGATTGAGGTAGGTAGACCAAAGATAGGGTTCTTGAGCAAAATTATGAGCTTTTTTAGTTTAGTAGAGCCTCGGAGCAGCACAGAAGACGTCCTCTCATGCCAGGCTCATCAGGTGATCGGCCTGAAACTGGCTTCTTTGAACAGGCAGTGAAATCAGGGTTACAAAATAGCTCATAACTTTAAAATGAAGTAACGCAGAAACCTAATGTTTGGTATGAGATTTATTGGGAGTAGGCTGATTCTAATTCTATAATGTAGTACTTTTGACTGGACTCCCTCTTTAAATCAGGATGAACTGCACAGGCACCAACCAATTGTATAAGGGTATTCATCCACATCAAAATATCTTTAAATGAATACCATAGCCATTTTTATGGTACACTTGCTCTCAAATTTGCAACCCAAACAATCGAATGAAAAAAAGCTAACGGATTGATCATTCCCACCCCACCCCTTGTTTTTGGCAAATACGTGAATTCTCATTTAATAGGGTTTAGATGGCTTCCCAGCAGCATTTGAAAAAGCATCCTATACAGCCTTGTCTCTAGAGAAACCAGTAGGGGAAAAACTGCACTAACATATAAAAAAAAGAGGTAAAAGGAACTGTTTAATAATATGCACATGCTTAAGTGTAGATAAACTCCACCCTTTCTATTTTTGAACTTTCTGTTCACCTCTTTGAAACACAGATTCCCAATTCTGTGCAGCACTATTTACCCCCCCCCCCACCACTGTATTCCCAAGATCTTAATAGGATCACTAGTCACAGTTATACCTGCTACACTGTCACTATGTCCAGACACTGGTGCTAAAAATAAACCTCTACATTTTTTTAGATTTAAACTTGCCCCATATACCACCCATATAACCCTATTGGCTCTAATAATTCTGTAATACTCTCCTAATTCCTGGCAAAAATACATACATTATCTGCATATGCTAAAACTCTCACTTCACCCCCCTCTGACTGCCTGATACAGCCTGAAAATTTGGTAATGATAACATTTTCCTTATCAAAGGATCTAAGACAAAGACGTATAATAGAGGACTCAGCAGACATCCCTGTCTCACTCCTTTTTGTACCCAAAACTGATTTCCACCCCTCTGGGTCAATAACGATGTAATGACATCATTTTCATAAAGCAGTCACCCACTGTAAAAATACTGGAGGCATCCTATACTTTTGTAAGACTGTTAACAAGAAAACATGATTCACCTGATCAAACGCTTTATGCTAATCCAGGGACAATAAATATCCCTCAGTTTTCCGTTTTTTACAAAAGAAAACAATATCTCTTATAAGACATAAATTTGTCTGGACATGGCGTCCTGGTAATGCACAAGTCTGAACTGGGTGAATCAAAAAAGGAGCAACCTGCTTTAAATGGGATTGCAAAAGAAAAGTTAATATTTTAAAATCTGAGTTTAATAGACAGAGAGGACGCCAATTATCAATCAGGGTCCTATCTCCTGCCTTAAATAAATATGTAATCAAACCTCTAATTGCGGAATTCTGGTACCTGTGCCAAATGTGCATACACTTGAACCAAAATGTTTGCCATAAGTTCTAGGAACAATTTATAAAATTCATTTGAAAGTCCATCCTCCCCCAGTGAAGACCCTAATTTTAATTTTTTTATAACAACCAGTATTTCTTCTTCTGTAATATTAGCCTCCAAACCTCTTCAACTGATTTGGGGTTAAAGCTGGAATTTGCATGTCATCTAAAAACTCGAACATTTGATCCGCCTCTAAAGCCTGTAGATGCACTAACCGGGCCAAATGGCCATCAACCACCTCCCTTATACCTGTATCATCCAATCTAAGTATCACTTTTTCATTTAATAAAGCAGAAAAATGCATCTTTTGTCTTTTCTTCTTGCACCCCTGGCAAAGGTTAGAGAAGGGGGTTTTGCAAGTTCCGAAACTAAGTTCGGCTTGTAACGTGGCAGCCCTATCATATTGCAAAGACTTCATTTCATCCTTAACTTTAGCAATTTGTGTGGTTAAATCCCTCCCAATGTCAAAGGTTTGAGTTTGAAGCTTAAATAATTTGTCTCTTAAAGACAGATATCTAAGTTTGTCTACATTTACTCTTTGCTTTCCATAAGATTGTAACCACTTTATTTTATTTATTTATTTATTTATTTAAGAATCAGTTTACAACCTTTGAGCCAGAGGCTCGTTTACAAAGGTACTTCGTCACATAAAGACATACATTGCGTTTCAGTTACATAGCAAAGATTTGCCAAAAATCAGTAGGCATTCACCAGAGGTGCCACGTCACATTGTGGTCAGACAGATACAATTGGGTACAGGGTACATGTAATCGATAGCAGGTATTAAACAAGTTGGTATCAAGTGAGCAATTCTGGTAGATAAACATTGAAACAGCTGGCACTGGCCAGGTTAAACCTAGGCATGGTGGACATGGAAGTGGTGTAGGAGATGGTTGGGTGGAGAGCTGCCTGGGGGCATTGTCAGGAGAGAAATAAAGAGGTGGAGGCTATGTTCAGAGACAGGAGCAGTTACGAGTGCTGAAGATGTGGTTCCGAAGTGCGGTTTTGAATGTGGAGATGGTGATGGCATTGGTGATGGTGGCAGGAGAGAGTTAAACCAGGTTGGGGCTCTATAGCTGAAGGACCTCTGGCCACGGCTGGTTCTTGTTCTGGGGACCTTTAGAGTGGTCTTGTAGGAAGACCGTGTTGCAATGGTGGGAGGGCTCTGGTGGATGGATGCTGTTACCCCAGAGGGCAGAGCCCAGTAGGGTTTTGGTGAGGAGACAGGTCTGGTATCAGACCTGTTCATCCAGGGTAAGCAGGTTAGCATCGACATATAGCTGACAGGTGTGTGTGAGTCTGGGGCACCAGGTAATTAATCTGCACACTTTATTCAGGGTTAGGTGAATTTTGTTTAGTGCAGTGGTGTCGGGTAGCACTGTATACTGGCAGACCATAGTCTACAAGGGACAGAACGGACGATGTAACTGCCAGTCGGAGAGCATTTGGGGAAGGTAGCTTTATGGCGGAATAGGATGCCAAGCCGGTGTTGGTGGCGGATGTTAGGGTGTTGATGTGGGTGAAATGTGAGGGCTGAATCAAGGTAACCCTAAGGTATTTGTAAGAGCAGACTTGTTCCAGTGCTTGGTTGGTGCTTGGAAGGATATAGAGTGGGTGGTTGCTAGCTTTGTTTTGGGGTGTGAAAGAGCATAGTTTTGGTTTTCTTAAGATTGATGATGAGTCTGCGCCTTAAACCAAGCTCGCACTGTTGAAAGACTGCTGTAGGAGTCCTGTAGGAGATGGGATTATGGTGGTGGCAAACAGGACAGCCTGCTTACACAGCAGAATTTTGCCAGAGCATGCACTGGCAGGGTGTTCAGATACAGTGAGAAGAGAAGGGGTCAGGATGGAGCCTTGGGGACCCCAGAGAGAATGGGATCGGTATCGGAGAGTGTGTTATTAATCTTGACACACTGGGATCGAGTGTCAAGATAGCTAGCACACCATGCCAGGGGGCCAGCCGAGAGACCAGTGAGGCAGAGTGCGTTCAGCAGCAGTGGATGGGAGACAGTGTCGAAAGCCTTTGAGAGGTCAATGAACACTGCACCAGCTAGGGAGCTGGTATCCAAGGAGGAGTGTAGGAAGTTGGAGAATTAATAAGGGCAGTGCTGGTACTGTGACCCGCACGGAAGCCATGTTGCTCTGGGCATAGATGTTATGCTTAGCCAGATAATCAGTGATTTGAATGGCCACCACTTTCTCCAGGGCTTTAGAGAGGGAGGGAGGATGGAGATTGGCCGTGGTTGTTGGCTCGACGACCTGCACGCCTCCTTATGAATAGGTGTGATAATGGCTGGTTTTCAAGCTGTGGGGAATTGTCCCAGGCAGAGTGACTGGTTAATTAGGCTTGAGAGGTGCAAGGACTTCATCTAGCACCAGCCTGAGGATGCTGGGGTCCAGTGAGTCACTGCCGGGATTGTTGCCATTGAGAGCTTTGGTTGGGATGGGTTTGGCTTCCGGTGGAAATCTTTGCAGGAGGAAGCTGGGTGCTGGAGGACAGGGGAGTTTGGCTGGGGAGGTCAAAGAAATCACTAGGAGGACTGAGCTAAGGTCAGTGAAAGTGGTGTTGAACCAGTTAGCTATGTGGTGGCAGGCTCGGTGGAGGTTGTGCCATTTCTAGTGAGCTTGATGGGGCGGGGAGCAAGCTTTACCATTGAGTTGCTTAATATTATCCCAGAAGGTCCGGGCTGAGCCCCAGGAGGAGGTAAGGGAGGCCTGGTAATGGTCTGCCTTGGCTTTCCTGATGGCCCATGAGCATTTATTTCGGGCTGCATTGTATGCTTGCCTATCAGACAAACGACCTGTTTCAGTGGCAAGGTGCCAGAGGTTATCCCGGTTTCTAAGTAATTGTAGGAGGGCCGGGCTAACCCAGGGTGCGTTCTGTTTTTGGACCGGTTTTGTTAAGGGTGCAAAGAGATCACAGGCCATGTTGAAGTTGTGGAGTGAAAAGTAGGGCAATGTATCAATGTTGGTTGCCTGCTGAATGGGGACCAGTCTATCTGGGTGAGGAGTGCCTTAAGTTTCTTCAGCCCACCAGGGCGGAGGCGCCTGCGGAGGGTGGTCTGGGCTTTGGGTTTGGGATTGGGGTTACCCAGTGGAATAGGATAGGGGAGTGGTCACTCAGGGGTCTGGGAGGACCTGGATGTTTTGGATTTTATGGAATTCGGTTAGTTATAATAACATCCAGCAGGGTGCTAGTACCACTCTTAGGGTTAAGTCTCGTGGGCTGGGTGACGAGTTGTGTCAGATCTTGGGCGGCAAATGAGTCTCTGGTGGTGGATGAGGAGGTGCTGAGCCAATTTACGTTAAGGTCCCCACTAGGATTTGTTCTGCCTTATGGTGGAGGGTGGCCAGGTAGTCCGTTAAAGATATTAGGGCTGGGTGCTGGTTCTTTGGGGGAACATAGGCTGTGGTGAGATAGAGAGGGCTCCTAGAGGGGTCTGGGTGAGTCTGAGGGTAAGGGCCTGGGCCCCATTTGTGAGGGCAGGGGTGGGGAGTGCGTGTCCAGGTATTGTGTCCCTGGTGTAGATTGCACAGCCACCCCTCGTTTGCCTACTCGGTCCTCCCGGTATAAGGTATAGCCTGGGAGGGAGACAAATGAGTCTGGAGTTGATTTGGACAGCCAGGTTTCAACCAGGGCTATGATGTCTGGTTGGTAAGCCAAGGCCCAGCACTGTAGGGCGTCAAATTTCTTCAGCAGGCTGCATATGTTCATGGAGGCTACTCAAGACCAGTGGGCTGAGTGGGTGGATGGGAGGGGCAGGGCCTGGGTTGGGGTGTATGTTCCCGTTAGGAGTAGAGGAGGAGAAGTGCTCTGGTCAGAGGGAGGCTGATGGAGAGTTACGCCGGGAGCGATATAATAAGGAATGGGGTTTGCTGCACAAGGGTGGTAGGGTAGCACAGGCTGAGAAGGCCTGAGTGATCAGAAGTGCAAGGGGGCTGTGGGGGGAGGACAGGTGATGTCTGGAAGGGGGGTGAGGTGGAGAGGAGCAAATGGGATGTGTGGAGGAGGAGGGAGGGGTAGGAGCAGTGGTAAAGGAGGAGGGGAGGACAGGAGGGTAGGTAGGAACACTGGAGTAGTGAGGCTGAGGGTTCATAGGGACAGTAGGGTATGTGGAAGGCAAAGGGAGGAGGAGGAGAAGAGATAGACTGGTGAGCAGGGGATGCATGTGCATAGTTGGGAAGGTTGGTGGAGCTGAAGTGAGGAAAGAATGGGGGGACTAGGATGAAAGAGGAGATAGTAGTGAGAGATCACCCAGAGTCTAGTTGCTGCTATGGTGTGGTGGCAGCATGTGCCTGAAGTGCACAGAGTACTGGGTTCAAGCCCTGATCAGGGCAATAGGAGAGAGCCAGACCAGTGGCTGCAGCAGCAGGGAGCTGGGCTCAGGTTTGTAGAAGCACCTAGACAACACTTTAGTTGTGTCACAGGGTTAGTGTGTTCTTTATAGTAATGAAATCCTGCAGTAAAAATATGCAGGTGTTCTAGGTGAGTGGTGGAGCTGTGGACTTTGAAAATAGGGTTCAAAGGCAGCAGGAAGAAGAGGTAAACTTATATTTTGGCAGATTGGGTAGCTAAGTGATTAAGAGGCTAGAAAGTAGTAATAAAGTAGGTAGGCACTGTGGTGCAGAGGCAGAGCACAGACTCTGACCACAAGGGTACTGGTTTGGACAGAGGGTAGAGAGGGCCAATTTTTTAAATCTGGGCAGGAGGGAGTGAGGTATGGTTAAGAGCATAGAAATACAGGAAGTTGTTGGCCTGGTTCATTGGCTGAGATGATAGTCAGTAGAATGTAGAGAGAAGGGTACCAGGTTTGATACTAGCAGTTGCTTAGAGATAGGATGAGTGCAGAAAGTAGGTAGTCGAAGGAATCCAAGGGAACTGCAGTGACCTCTAGTGGGACAGCTGTGCAGCAGTAGCTAGGAGGGATATAGAGAGCAGAGAGGAGCTAGAGTGGAAAGTGCAGTGACCCCTAGTGGTTGGTGCCTATAACCTGCAAATGGGAAAGTGGACACTTAGTAAAAAGGAGGGTGGGTCACGTGTCACATCACGTGACCTGCCAGCAGCAATATATGGAGCGCCGACCCTGGGTGGGAGGGTGGTTGGGGCGGGCGGGTGGGAGTGCCTCACAACAGTCAGGCTGTAGTGCAGGACACTTTACCTCTTCCAGGCTCTGGCAATCCCCGGTTTCAGTCTCTGCTGCTGGGCTGAGTTCTGTCATGTTCTATCATTATAATATGGAGTTTCATTTGTAACCACCACTGAAATATATTTGTATATAAACTAACGACCGTCATCCTGGCAATTAAAATATCCAAAATACCTAATTGTACTTCTGGAAGTTGTAGACTTTCTGTATGTATTTTCTACCGTGTTACAGTTGGTCTCTCTTCTGGTACTATAAAAAACTCTCCCCGGATTATAACATGAGCCAAGAATTCTACAGGAACACTATGAAGCTTCCATACTCCAACAGTTGTTGACCTAAAAATATAGTCAATTTTGGACATACAGTGATTTCATATATACATACAAGTGATATAAGGGATGGCTTGTGTACTACAGTCCACCAGCTCCTTTAAAGTTGTAGAATCACAGTATACTTTTTTCCCCATCTCCCATCTACCTGATACCTCTAGACTACATTTGAAATCACCTGCAAAATAAATGTGTCTTGATGTGGCTAGGTATGGCTGTATTTCCTCCAACATCTCAACCATTGTTGTTTTACTCTGTGCAGAGTATACAACAACGAAACGAGACGGCTGTCCCAACCAAATCTCAACTAAAATCAGTACCCTCCCCAGAATGACATCCACCAAATTCTGAAAAACAAACCCTGAGCCTGAGAACATAATGCTCACCCCATCTGCTACATCTTCACCAAAAGACCAGTAGGGTGGTCCCCAGAGCCATTCCCTCCTAGCCTGAGCTAACAAACCAGTAGAATTAAACCAAGTTTCTTGCAGGAATATCACATCCAATCTTGCATCATGCAAAAATGTAAATACCACTTTATGCTTCAGTGCTGATACTATACACATATAAGGTTGCCAAAGAAAACAGCATTTACGAGTTGTTCAAAAAGAGCCTTAATTTTTTTTCTTTTTCATTTTGCCCCTTTTTTCTCAATCTCCCCTTCATCTTGTTTTTGAGACAAAGAGTGTGATGAAGAGGCATCCAAATCCAAATCCTTATACTCAGATCCACCACTGCTGGTTTTAGGTAGTACTTCAAAAGGATTGGACATTTCCACATCTACTGGAGTATTTTTTTGCATATGCAAACTGTGCCTCTTCGGTAAAGGGGCCTTCCATTCAGTTGAGGGTTGGAGGTACTTCCTTCCTTCCCTATGTTTGAGATATTAGGCTCTGCCTCCTGAGCTGAGGCTTCTGTGTGTGATATAGGATCCTGGTTTGGAAGTTCACACTCTGTCACTTGCTGTTCGGGTGAATCCGATTGGTTTTGTACCACCTCAGTAGCTCGGGTTGTAGCAGTGAGCAGGGGGGTGTGGAGTGGGCATGTGTTGCTGTTCTCTTGGCTGGTGTAGGTGCTGGTCGTGGGTCAGGAGCTAAATGTGGCTCTAGGACTGGCTGTGCAAACCTGGGTTCAGCAGATTTTTCCTTTGTTTGAGCCTTTCTAGTTAACTCATCAGGATTTATAGGGTGGGCTTCATCATGTGCAGCTCATGGACACCCTTGAAAGGCATGGCCAAACTCATTGCACAAATTGCATCTTGCCATATTGGCAGACTGATGACTGTTGTGGCCAATCTCGTTGCAGATGCCACATCGTAACTTATCACATGCACTCGCCAGATGTGTCCTAGCTCCACATTTGTGACATGCCTTGGGTTGACCTGCGTAATAACACACCCCTCTGTCCCGACCCAAAAAGAAACTACTTGGCAAATGAATGATTCCCTCATCTAATTGCTGCAATCTGACTTTGAAAGTCCAGGCTCTTGTCCAAAGATTTTCTCTATCCAAAACTGCTTCTGGGTCACTGAGCAAATCACAATGTTCCTGCAACCAATAGATAATGTCACCGATGTGGACCCCTTCATTTCAGAATATTACTGTAATTTGTTTTATAGCAGGTTTTGACAGAGGTATACACATAAAAAGGGACCATAATGGTGAAAATTTGAGTTGAACATATTTCACCCAGGAACGTTCTAAAGCATGAGGACAGCAAAAACTTATGTCAAAAATGTCCTCATTAGACACGTGGATGAGGGCATATACTTTGGAAGCCATAAATCTTATAGAATCTTTAATCACCATACATCCCACATAATATCTATCTGGCTTCACTTCCATACCTCCTCTCTATCACAGCCGCACAGTATTTCTGCATTGTGTTGGCTCTGTTTTTGTAAAAAAATCAGAATATCTTAGCCTGGAGGCCACAGCTGTGGGGAGGCATCCATCAGTTTGTTCCTTAGAGCGAGCTCCAGCTCCCTGTCCTAACCCACCAACCGACATTTCTGCCAAAGTATTCCTTGATTCAACCGGTATTACCCCCAGCTGCCCTTCTTGTGCTCATGCCAACCTTGGAGTTGCTACTCTTGGGGTCGTCTGCTCTCTGATGCCACTTTGTTTATCTGGAGAGTTTGGAGAATTTGGGGAGTGCCCTTCTGCTAGATGGTCTTGCCCTGCCCCAGTAACCTTCCCCCATTTTGCCTATTGTTCTGCCCAAACCTTCCCATTGCCCCTTGCACCTGTGGGGCATCTGCCCCTTCTCTACCATCCAGTCTTGGTGATTCCTGTAGGGTTCCTTCTTTAGGTGTAGATGTAGGTATTGTCCCTCCATCCACCATAGCCAATTCCGGTAACACATATGAGGACCCTCCCTCCTCTGACTGTGATGCCAAAAAAGATAGATCCATATTGTGTAACCAATTATCTTCCAACATCTTCCACCATCTGGCAGCTGTTAATGCTCCCTCCTTTGACCATCCTGGATCCAACAGAGCTGTTTTTGTGTAAAAGGCAGCCTGTATCAGTTCTTGCGCAGTCATTTGCCTACTGCAGTCCGACGCAACATGCAGCCGCTGCTCAACTTCTTCTGCCACCTGCGAAAGTTCCGCTGCATGAGCCACACTACGCCCAGACTGATTTTCCACCCTGGAATTCTGTGTCATACCTGCAGCTTGCTGACATGCAATTTTTCTCTTAGCATATTGTTCTTCATTCCCCGCAAGCAAGGTAAACAGGACAGTGCACCTCTCGTCTATTTCTTTTTGTAATTGAGCCTTGGCCGATGCAATATCATCCTCTGTGGTGCCTAGGTCTGCACCGGAGGTTGCATTCAGGCTGATAGGCTCCTCTTCCATGTCTGTATCTTCTTCTTCTTCCGTTTCTACTGCGCTCTGCTCAGAAATTTTTATCTCCACTTCGGATACCGCAGAATGCATTTCCTCTTCGTGCCCCTTAGACTGCCAGGCTGAGTCAGAGGACAGAAGCCCAACCTGTTGAAACATAGAAGTTGATGGCAGATAAGGACCACAAGGCCTATTCGGTCTGCCCATTTCTTTTTCTACCTTATGAATGTGCCATCGGCCTTTGCTCTGTCAATGACCTATCTATTCATACTCATGTGTATTGCTCCCTTATGCCTAACCCATGCCTGTTTGAAGCCCTGTACTGTATTCATAGCCACCACATCCTGAGGTAGGCTATTCCATGTATCCGCCACCCTTACTGTGAAAAAGAACTTCCTCACATTACCCCTTAATCAGCTTCCCTCTAATCTCATGCTGTGTCCTCTTGTCCTGCTATTTTTCATATATTGAAACATGTTAGACCCTTTCACCATGTTAATGCCCTTAAGGTGTTTGATTGTTTCGATCATATCACCTCTCTCCCACCTCTGCACTAGGGTATACATACTGAACTCCATTAATCTGTCCTCATATGTTTTCTGATGCAGTCCCTGCACCATTTTGGTTGGCCTTCTCTGGATTGCCTCAGTTTGGTTAATGTCCTTGTGAAGGTGTGGCCTCCAGTACTGCATGCAGTACTCCAGATGGAGTCTTGTAAAGAGGGATTATTACCTCCCTCTTATGACTTGTGACACCCCTACTAGTACATCCCAACATCCCCCTAGCCTTTTTGCTTGGATGATTTCAGATTATCTGTGATGATGATGCTGAAGTCTCTTTCTTCCCTTGTGACTGCAAGCAACTCCCCTCCCAGCCTATGGATGGCTTCAGGGTTTCTCTTCCCTATGTGCATGATCTTGCACTTCTTTGCATTAAACCCCAGTTGCCACTCTTCTGACCATTTTGCCAGTTTATCCAGATCTCTTCTCATTCTGCCCACCCCATCTGGATCATCTACTCTGTTGTAGATCTTGGTGTCATCTGCAAACAGACAAACCTTACCCTCCAGTCCATCTGCAATATCACTGATGAAGATATTGAAGAGGACTGGCCCCAGGACTGATCCCTGAGGTACCCCACTTGTGACTTGCATCTCTTCTGCCTGTATACCGTTTACCACCACTCTCTGTTTTCTGCCTGTAAACCAGTTTGCCACCCAGTTGACCAACTTTTGACCCACCCCAAGCCTACCCAGCTTACTAATCAAACTTCCATGTGGAACAGTATCGAAAGCTTTGCCGAAGTCAAGGTAGGTGACATCAACTGCTCCCCCTTGGTCCACCACTCTGGTTACCCAAAGAAATCTATGAGTTTAGTTCGACAGGACCTTCCTGTTGTAAACCCATGCTGTCTTGGATCCTGTGCTCCTATGGATTCCAGCTGTTGCACTATCCTTTCCTTAAGGAGTGCCTCCATAATCTTGCCCACTACTGAGGTAAGACTGACTGGTCTGTAGTTCCCTGCCTCCTCCCTGCTACCACTCTTATGGAGTGGGATCACATGAGCCCTTCTCCAGTCTTCTGGGACCTCTGCCATGCTCAGAGATGCACTAAACAGTTCTGATAATGGCTCTGCTAGTTCCACCCTTATCTCCTTTAGTACCCTGGGATGTATGCCATCAGGTCCCATTGCCTTGTCCACCCTGAGCTTATCAAGCTCTTGTAGGACCCTTTCTTTTGTGAAGGGACTAGTGCACACCTCCTTCCCCCCGTGCCCATGGTGCTGAGCTGTGGGCCCTGCCCTACCTTCTCTTCAGTAAATACTGAGCAGAAATATCTATTTAGGATAGATGCTTTTACATGGTCCTCCTCCTCACACCCCCTTATCCCCTTTGATCTTAGCAATACCCCCTCTGGACTTTCTGCTTTCACTAATGTATCTATAGAAAGTCTTGTCACCTTCTTTTACTGTTTGTTCTAGTGTTTCCTCAGTTTGGGCCTTTGCCTGCCTTACTGCCTTCCCTGCTTCCCTTAGGGAAGTTTGGTATGCCTCCCTATCTTCATCCCACTGCATTCCCTTATATTTCCTGAAGGTCAGCCTTTTGGCTCTGACCTTTTCTGCTACTGTTTTTTAGAACCAAAGTGGTTTCCTTCTTCTTTTGCACTTCCTTTTCTCTCTAACACAATGGAATGTTGCATCAAGTATTGCATCCTTAATGCTTGCCCACTTTGCCTGTACCCCTTCACCTGTATTTCTTCTTGCCGGGGCTAGCTTAAGTCTGTTGGCCATCTTGTTAAAGTCAGCTCCTCTGAAGTCCCATATTTTTGCCTTGGAATGGGATGATTTAGTTCTAGTGGCCAAATTGAACCATAGCATGTAATGGTCACTGGCCCCCAGGTGACTGTCTACCTGGAGATCTGTGATCCTTTCCCTGTTAGTCAGAACTAGATCTAGGATAGCTCTGTCTCATGTGGGTTGTTGTACCAGTTGTTTGAGGCCCTTCCCCTGCTCCGCCGCAAGCTCCTCAGATTCTGGATCCTCCATCAGTGTGGCTGACATCGCCCCCTCCTGACAGAGTAGGGGAATTCCCTGGTGTCCTGGCCAGATTTCCCCCATTCACTAAAACAAATACCACCAACAGCTTAATCTGGTTCAATTTCAGTTGGTTACCATCTGTACCCCCCGAGTCGCCCCTGAAAAAGGGACTTCTAGTCTCAGAGGGCCTACCTGGTCAACAAAATTCAATAAATAAATGAAATGTTCAAGCTGACTCCTGGAGCTGACTTTCAACAGCCAATCATCCAGGTATGGGAAGACATAAGAGGCCTTCCCTGCGAAGGGCTGCTGCAAACACAGCTAAGCATTTGGTAAAGACCCAAAGCACAGAAGACAAGCCAAAGGGCAATAGTCTGAACCAGAAGTGCTCCCTTCCAGGACAAATTTCAAGTACTTTCTGTGATGTCTGATTTTGATATGAAGATATGCATCCTTCATGTCAAGGAAGCAAATGCAGTCTCCCTGTTTGCAAGAGGGGAATCAGATTCTGCAGGGAGATCATACAAAACTTCTTGTATTATACGTAGAAGTTTAGATCTCATAGGTCTAGCACAGGCCTGAGATCTCCTGTTCATTTGGGTACTGGGAAGTATCTGGAGTAAAGCTCTTTGTCCTTCTGGAATTAAGGCACAGGTTCTATGGCACGTTTGGTTAGTAAGGCTTGTGCCTCTTTTTTCAACATGGACAGATGTCCCGGGAGATAAGTTGAAAGAGACAGAGGATGCTCTGGTGGGGTTTCGAGCAGCTACAAAGCATGTCCCTTTGCAGTTATCTCCAGGACCCTTTTGTCTGTAGTAATCTCCTGCCACTGTGTTAAATGAAAGGAGAGGCATCCCCCTACCACCACTTCCTGTACTTGTAGTGGTTTGGGGTGAGTCCTGCACAAGTCATGCTGAGCCAGAGGACCTGGTGCCACTGGCTTTGGATGATTTAGAATGGGCTCTTGGGGGAGGGGGAGGTGGAAGGCTCCACCACACTTCCCTTGGCCCAGCTGATGATAGGCATGGCATCCACCTTTGGCAGCAGGCTGGCAAAAGGATCCACTGCCCCTACCTCTACCAGATCTAGGGTACATGTACTTCACTGACCTCAGAGCCAGTCTGGAGGCCTGCAGGCCTCTCCAAGCCTCTTCTATGTGGTAGCCAAATAGTTTTATGCCTCTAAATAAAGCATTCAAGACTGTGTGTTGCACATCAGTTGCAAACTCCCCTACTCTGAGCCAAGAGTGCCTTCTCATGCAAATCCCAATGGCAGCTGTCTTGGCAGAAGCATCTGCGACATCATATGCTGACCATAGCAGATGTTTGAATACTTCATCACCTGCATTCAGATTTTTCAGTAATTAATTTTTGGTTGTGCCTTCTGGGAGTGCCTGAGCAGCAGCTTTGGCAGTCTTCCTAAGGCTATTTTGATACTTAATCATGTGTGACTGTTAGGTTACAATATGCAGGCCTAATGAGGCAGAGACATATGTTCACCTGTCCATCACATCGAGCCTCCTGGATTCCTTATTGGGTGGCAGGGTACTCATATGCCTTACTGCCCTGGATCTATCATGGGCAGCCATTATAACTACAGAATCTGTTTCTGGATGGTTGGTATAACAAGGCTTGGCAGCAGGGGCAGGGTACTGCTTGTCAGCCTTTCTGGAAACAGCTGGGATGGTATTTGGCTTATACCATGTATCAAAAATGGCATCCTGTAAAGCTGGATAAATGAGAGGCACAAAGAAGGAGCACAGGGTATCTCCAAAACCCCCATCAAATTATTTTTGAAGAATCCTCTACTTCTACTCCAAACCCCATAGCAGCCTGCATTTGCTACATCATTGTTTGGAAAATGGGGACTTCAGGAGGACATCTGGGTGTGCGCACCACAGAATACTCACTGCAAAAGGATACGGTGGAGCTGGAGTGTGGATTATACCTTTCCTCTTCATAGCCCTCCTCCTCTTCTTCATAATTCTCCTTCATTATGAGGTCAGGATTACACTCCTCCTCCACTACAACATCCGAACTGGCAAAGAAAACAGGGAATGAAGGACCTTGCTGGTGATGCAGCAGGTCTTTCCTCAATAGGTGCTACCTATGTCCCAGTCGAGGGGGTTGACAGGCTGTGACGTGAAAATCCCTATTGACAGCAAATCAGAATGCATAGGCAAGCTAGGCAATATGACCATATCATATCTGAAAATGACAGCAGCACTGCCTACACGTTGATGGCACCCTGGCTAGGAGCAGCGTCTGCTGGTGTCAATGATGAGCCTGCTCCCATCAACAACGGTGACATACCATCCATAGTAGGCCTGACAGTGACTGAGCCAAGCCCTGATCTTGGTGTCTGGTTGACAGTCAGGGGTGGGGGCTACTGTCACTGCCGCTGGGGTGGACGATGACGATGCAGGTTGAGTGGGTACGGGCTGCAGCAGCAACCTGGACCTCATCGGGGAAGCTGATTTATCCTTATCCTTATGTTTATTCTTATGGCTCAATGACAACCGCTGTTTCTCGTGGTCTTTGGACTTCTACAACTATGACTCAGTTGAGGGGGCAGGCGACAGTTTCTTCTGCCCTAGGCTTTTTGCGTGGCTGCTAAAGTTTTCTCTAATAAAAACATCTTGAGCACCTTTTTTCTGCATCGCCCAGTTGCTTGATTGAAGCCATGGCTATAATCACACGTCCTGACATGAGAGAGGCCTAACAGCAGACACACTTGTTGTGGGTGTTGTCTATGTATATTTTTTCATCGCAGTCGTAGTACTGGAACAACAGCGTTGATTTTGGCAGCATACCGTAGACAACAGTATCACTAATGTATAAGTCCTTATTTTCTAGAAAATAACAAATGACAATGGCTAGTCATATTTGTTTCCACAGCAGGTCTGACGAATACAGTCAATGGTGAGAAAAGAACTGAGGATGGATGGGTGCTGCCTACGTTTATATAGACACTGATGTGTGACATTGTTGTGGGCGGCCCCAGACTTGCAAAGATTCTGTGTGGTCTTACCGCTGATGCAGGTGTATTTCCAAAGGTGTGGCCTAAGGGAGGAGATATCCTCGAAGATCTTCAGACCACCCTATCTCCAATGTTCTGACCTCTTCTGCATACTATCCTGGGAGGCTCAGAGGTGTATTACTAGTACTGGACTGGACTGTAAGATATGTCAATTATTCTTAATTATCTCCAGAACCTTCCCAGACTGTATAGTGTAGGTTGTGACAAAGTTAAGGCCTGTATCCCTGTTTCTCTCTGGTGTGTTGCTACATTACAGTAGGGAATTTCTTCTCTTCTTCACTTCTGCTGTCTCACATTTTGAATTAACTGCTCAGAGTAACCCTTCTTTTTAAAGCATACTTCAAGTTCCCCTGCCCTTGCAGCAAATCTAGCTTCACTGCTACAATTTCACCTAACCGTATAGATCTGGTTAAGGGGTATGTTGTTAACCATGTGCCTAGGGTGGCAACTACTGCTTAGCAAAAAGGATTTACATCAGTAGATTTCTTGAAAAGATCAGTTTCAAGCCTTGTCTGTTCAGTTTTACCTATGTGGAAATCAAGAAAAACTTTCTGTGTCTCACTATATTTAAGTGAGAATTGTAGATGCTCATTGCTCAGCTCAAGATATTACTTGAATGCCAGTAACTCCCCTGCAATCCCTTGTCAGATAAAGAATGAATCATCATGGTAGCAAAGCAAAAAGTAAATGATTTTATGGTGGATCCCACTCCAGCAAAGAAATTTGGCTGAAGCCTGCCTCGCAGCCCAGCCCCTCGCCAACCCACAGCATCAGCTTCTCGGATGAGTAGGAAGATGTGCAACAATTTGTTTATTACATCTAAAAACTCTTTCAGGAGTTAAAAAACCTTGGCTCTTCGATGACCTGAATGGACAGCTCTGTTGCTGATATGAAATAAATGGTTCAGGAGGTGAAGAAGCGAACAGCAGACTTAGAATGGGGCCTAACAGAAACATCTGCCCAAACAGACCACTACAACATCGCTCTTCAGTGCCGTTTTAAATGTGACAAGGAGGTTACAGAAAAACTAAAAGATCTTGAGCTATGGTCTTGCAGAAATAACTTGCAACTACGTGGCTTTCCTGAGGGCACTAAAGAGGGAGACATGGTAGCCAATACAGAATCCTTCCTGAAAGGACCGTTCAGTTGGCTTAAAGAGGAGCAGATTAACAAAGAGAGAGAGAGAGAGAGAGAATCCATCAGGCCATAACACTCCATCCAACTGACCCAAAGGCATGACCCAAATCCCTGGTTCATGAACTACCAGACTAAACTGAGAATCTTGCAAGCCACCAGGGGTAAAAAGGAGGTATTGTTTGGTGACGTGAAACTGTTTTTCACCCATGGCTATGTGCCACAAACAGTGATTAAATGCCACAACCTCACTGAAATCTAACAGCTCCTAATGCAGAAGAAAGTCAAGATGCAGCTTTTTTTTATTTTGTGCAGTGCAAGGTGTTCCTACAGAATGGACCAAAGTTTTTCTGGAGCTTGGCAGAAGCTTGCACCATTCTGATTGACCTCAGCATGCCAGATGACATGTTCAGACCCCCACCTGATTCAATTGAGAGGCTTCTTGATCGCCATGGCTGGCATCCAGTAAATAATCAGCACCAGAATGAGTGACAAAAGGCCTTGCCAACATAGACTCACAGCTGGTCAGCAATCTGACGGACCAGAGAGGAACCTGAACAGAGAGAACAGCAGAGAGCAGAAAACAGCAAGAGGAAGGAGCTGCTGTTAGAACTTTACTACTCTACTGGGACTTAAGAACTAGAACTCTGCTACTGGGACCTTCAATTTAGCGTAAAAACAAAAAAACAAGAGTTAGTGTGTTTGTCTGAGTTGGGTGAAGGGAACTTCTATATGTGCAGTTAGCTAGGTGAAGAAGGGAACTGTGAATTAGGGGGAGTGGCTCAGGCAGCAGGAAGCCAGGTGTTTGGATTTAAAACTGCCCTAGATAGCTTTTGGTAGAGAACAGCAAGAGGAAGGAGGTGCTGTCAGAACTTTACTACTCTACTGGGACTATATAGCCCTCCCCTCCATCCCTCCCCCACCCTTAGCCAGTCCCACTTTTATAGGCACAGGATTTGACTGACAACAGGAACTTCCTGTTTGGGAGCAGGAAGAGAGTGATCACAGAGGCACAAAAGACTCGCCATCCTAGAAGGAAAAGAGTAGCTCTCCATCCCCCATAGCTGCTGGAGGCCTAACTCTGAGCAAATAAGAAGGAGACTACTAAAGAATACAGGAACTTCCTGTCCAAGAACAGGAAGAGCAGGAGCTTTAAGGGCACAGAGGCAGTAGAAAAGTAGGGAGAAAAAATAAATAAATACAACTAAAAAAAATTAAACAAACAGAGAGAGGAAAGAGTAAGCATACAAAACAACAGTTATGGGGCCACAAATAAGACATGATGGGAGTGGTGCAGTGGCTGTGGAGCAGCAGTCTTCTGGGAGACATTCTGGAGGATGCGGTGTTGTCCCATCTGCAGGCATCTCTCTGGGCTGAGGGAGGAGGTTGCTCATCTCCAAGCTGAGTTGGCCAGGATTCTTGGGACTTCCTCTTCCGCCCAGAGACCACAACAGCTGCCACCGCTGCCTCAGAGGTTGCCAAGAAAAAGGAGTGGTTGGACCACAGTGAGCTCAGACAGGGTGAGGGTGGTGGAAGAGAGGTGCATTTCTACAGTTGTACCTCTCCACAATTCATACGCTGTTCTGGCAGAGTGTGGTTCCTCTATGGAGGCACCTGCAGTGGAGACCAAGGAGGATATGGGAACCTCCACAGTGGAGACCCATAGGAGGGTGGCATCAGACCCCACAGGGGAAGGAAACAACTCCTGGTGGGGAACTACATTGTTAAGAGGGTAGAACTGGGGCAGGAGGAGGGAGGGAGGTAAGGTACATGCCTGGTGCCATGGCTTGGAGGGAAAGGAAGCAAATCCTCAGGATCATGGGAGCAGCTGCACGAGGAAGGGAGCTGGATGTCATTGTCCACCTAAGGACAAATGATCTGGCTGGGAATGGGATCAGAGCAGTTCTGGAGGAGTCTGTGTAGTTGGTGAAGGGCCTTAGACAAGTAGCACATATGGTAGCCTTCTCAGAGGTGCTGCCTGTCTAAGGCATGGGTGAGGCTAGGGTGCTCCGCACCATGGGATTCAATCAATGGTTGAAAAACTGGTGCAGAGCTCAGGGTTTTGGCTTCATTTGGGACTGGGGGTCCACCTAGAGAGATGCAGGCCTATACTGGCGTGATGGTCTGCATCTGTCCAGGAGGGGAACCAGAATCCTAGGTGATAGGTGCTTCATTGGCAAGCATTTAAACTAGCCAAGGGGGAGGCACTGAAAAGGAGCAGGGAAATCCTAGCCCCCTCCCCCCAAAATAATATCAGGGTAGTTAGTGAGGTAAACACCAAGACAGAGAAGTCGATAGGGAGAAGAGCAGAGGTGAATGGAGAAAAAGGCAAGGGCATCAAGGACAGGTATGGGATCAAAAAGGGGTAAGGCCATCAAAAAATGGAGGGTAATAAGTACCAATGCCTGTAGTCTAGGTAACAAGCTCCCTGAACTGGTGGCCTTGATGGAAGAGGGACACCTGGATATCATGGCAGTCATAGAAATACAGTACACAGACAACCATGACTGGGATGTCAACATACCAGGGTGCACAATCTACAGGAATTACAGGGAGGGTATAAGAGGAGGAGGAGGAGTAGCTTGCTATGTAATGGAAGGGATCAAAGCAATGAAACTAAAGGGTAAACAGGGAGGAGAGGAGGCACTGTGGGTCACCCTGGAGATCGGAAATGGTACCACAATCCACAAGGGGGTGGTATACAGACCCCCATCTCAGGGGGAGGAAATGGACAGGAAATGAATGAAGGAATCCTTAGGATGGCAGAAAAAGGGGAGATATTGTTAATAGGAGACCTGAATATGCCAGATGTTAACTGAAGCACCTTTGCTGCAGCCACATCCAAGAGCAGGGTCATTCTCGATGCCCTACAGGGGGCATGCCTCAGACAGCTAGTGTTGTAACCCACTTGGGAGGGAGCAATCTTAGACCTAGTACTCTCAAACACGGATGGAGAAAAGATCTCAGATCTAGAAGTGGGTAGCCATCTGGGAACAAGTGACCACCAAACAGTGTGGTCCACGATAAACACAGCCGCAGAGTCAAGCCATATAAAAGTGAGGGTACTGGACTTAAGGAGGGCTGACTTTGTCAAAATGGGAGGGAGCATCAGAAAAGCACTAGTAAACAGACAAGAAGGAGGGGTGGAGGAACAATGAGGAAACATCAGAACTGCCATCACAGAGGCAACAAGCCTTTGTGTGTGAAGCAAATAAATCAAAACAAAAGAAAAAAAACACTGTGGTTCTCAAAAGAGGTGGTTGGGAAGGTTAGGGAGAAAAAGTTAGCATTCAGGAAGTATAAGGAAACACAGAAGAAGCAGTACAGAGAACTGTACCAGTTAAAGCAGAAGGAAGTGGGGAAGGCAGTCAGACTAGCAAAGGCCCAAACTGCGGAAAAGATAGCCAATGCAGTTAAGAAGGGGATGAAACCTTTATAGGTACATTAGGGAATGAAGAAAGACCAAGGGAGGGATAGTGAGGCTTAATAAAGGGAAGGTGGTGGGCAGAGAGGGACAGTGAAAAAGCAGGGATACTGAACAAATACTTCTGCTCAGTATTCACAAAAGAAGAGGAGAGGGAGATACCTAATCCAATCAATAGAAGCAATCTGGATGGGGGGGGGTCAATACCAGTCTTTTCACAGAAGAAAGGGTTCTGAAAGAATTCCTAAAACTGAAGGTGAACAAAGCAGTGGGGCCCGACGGGATTCGCCCCAGAATTCTAAAAGAACTAAGGGGAGAATTAGTGACACCACTGACTAGTTTTTTTAACAAATCATGAGAGGATGGTGTGGTACCAAAGGACTGGAGGAGGGGGGATGTGATTCCCCTTCACAAAATTGGGAACAAAGCAGAGGCAGGAAACTACAGACCAGTTAGCTTGACCTCAGTGGTAGGGAAAATGATGGAATTACTTCTGAAAAATAGAACTGTTGAGTACCTAGAGGCCAGCAGAGCACAGAACCCAAGGCAGCATGGATTCACAGTGGGAAGGTCATGTCAGACAAATCTAATAGATTTATTTGACTGGGTGACCAAAGTAGTACACCAGGGAGTGGCTGTGGACATGGCCTACCTAGACTTTAACAAGGCATTTGACACAGTCCCACACAAAAGATTAATGAACAAATTAGCCAGCCTGGGAGTAGGTTCCAAGGTGGTAGCCTGGGTAAAACATTGGCTGGACAACAGGACACAGAAGGTAATAGTAAATGGAGTCCACTCTGAAGAAAGGGGGGTTACTAGTGGGGTACCACAGGGTTCAGTACTGGGTCTGATCCTTTTTAATGTCTTTATAAGTGACATTGCAGAGGGACTGGAAGTAAAAGTATGCCTCTTTGCAGATGACACAAAGATCTGCAACAGGGTTGATACACGGGGGGGGAGGTGGAAAGGATGAGAAGGGACTGGGGAAGGTTGGAGGAATGGTCAAATGTATGGCAGCTTTGATTCAATTCAAAGAAGTGCAAAGTAATGTACCTGGAAACAAAATCCCTGGGGAAGAGTACACAGTGGGGGGTGAGATACTAACAACAGCAAAAATGGAAAGGGACCTGGGGTAGTCATATCAGATGACCTAAAGGTGGGCAAACAATGTGAGAAGGGCTGGGGGAGATACTGGAATGTATAGGGAGAGGCATCACCAGTAGAAAACAGTAAGTTGTCATCCCTCTGTACAGACAGTTGGTGAGACCCCATCTGGAGTACTGTGTGCAGTTCTGGAGACCCCATCTTTGCAAGGACATAGAAAGGATGGAGGCAGTCCAGAGGAGGACAACTAAAAATGGTGCAGGGATTGCAACAGAAGCCATACAAAGAGAGACTAAAAGAGCTTAATATGTATACCCTTGAGAAAAGGAAGGAGAGGGGGGACATGATAGAAATTTTCAAGTACCTCAAGGGAATCAACAAAGTCCAAGAGGGTAGCATCTTTCAGAAAAAGAGATGTGCAAGAACAAGGAGACACAATTTGAAGATAGAGAGGGGATGGCTCAGAGGCATTGTGAGGAAGTATTTTTTACAGAGAGAGAGTGGTGGATGCAGGGAATGGCCTTCCTGAGGAGGTAGTGGGGTCAAAAACAGTGGGGGAATTCAAGAATGCATGGGGCAGACATAAAGTAATTCTGGGGGGAGGGGTAGGAAGAAGTAGGCTGTTGGTTAACCAGGATCTGCAGCTTATCCAATAGGTAGGGAAATGGGGAAACTGGGTGGACCAAGCGGTCCTTATCTGCCATCAAAGTCTATGTTTCTGTTTCTGAAACCAGTGCCTCCCATTCTACTATCTCCAACAAGTGAGTACAGAAGTCGATCTACAAAGCTATCAGATGGCAGAAAGTGCCTCGACAGACTTATCCCAGATCTTTTCTTGCTCTTCCCTTCTAATGGTCATTCCCTCTCACATGACTAGTAGCCAGCTAGCGAGATGCAAGCAATGCCTTACTCCTTTTGCGTGCTCTGCCCCAAAAGAAATGGTCACGGTGGGCCTACCACCTACCCACAGCAGTGAGTAAAACTTTTTTATTTTTCATCTTTGGGCTGCAAAATTATTTTCTGCTCACTGATATTCAGTGAGCACTGCAAACAGAGCTTGATTGCCTCAGACAGGTTGTCGAATGAGGATCTGTCCCTTTCCCCAATCTACACTTTGGAATCAGTTCATTACGGCTCCCGGCGGGGATATAGGGCCAGCAACAAACAGATTATTTTGAGGGTTATGGCAGCCCAGGCTGAGACTTGTAACGGGGAGGGCATCGTGAGCCTGCACCACTGATGGTTGTTACCAATCAGGCTGTAACCTACACCTGGTACTGCACATGACTGCATTTTTTTTTCTTTATCTTCTTTGGACCAGACTTTATCTGTTGACCACAGGTTTTGCAAACTCTGTGACAATTATTGAGGGTGAGGGACTGATTTGAATATTCTGTCTGGTTATTCAATTCAGTTCAAGTTTTATTTTACCAGGATAACGCCATTGAGACAGCTCATTTGCAAGGAGGTCCTGGGGTACACAAATACATAACAGCTCACACAGAAAGGCAAAAATACAGTGCTTACAGATACTTGTACATCTATAACCACTCGAATACAACAGTTATACAGTAATACACTAGGGGCATGCGTAGATGCCTAGTCAGCATAGTATGAGGGGAGAAAGTGGAATAATAATAATAACAATAAAAAAATAAAAAACAAAGGAGCCAGAGAGTCCAAGTTCATTTTAGGGCACAGTAAGACTAGGGAAGACAATGGAAGCAAGTGCTATTAAAAAGAGGTGAGCAGGATAGAAAAAAGGGAGGCACAGATGGATGAAGGAAAAGGAAGATGAGAGGGAGGTGTCTGAAAAGTAACAGTAAAAGGGGGGTAGAAAGAAGAAGGTGAAGGTTATACAGGTGAAAGGAAAAGGCACTGAAAGGAGGACAGGGATGGGGGAGGAAGGGGGAGGGAAAGAAGAGGTGCCATGGAAGAGCCAGGGATGAGGATCAAGGGTCAACATAAGGATTCACGCAATGCAGCTGCATTCCTCCTTCCGATGCGAGTCTAAGCAAGGACTTAAATGTACTCAGGCCAACGGTATGTTTTAGTTTTAATGATTTTTGAAGGGTGTTCCATAGAGAAGGCAAAGCATTATTAGGTGGCCATGTAAGACACAAGTTGATGCAAAGAAGAAAGATGGGAAAAACGAAAATGATGAAAGGGGGAAAACTATATTTCTGTTGGCAGTATGCTGTCTCTGTTTTCGGCAAATAAAACCACCACACCTGCAAAGCACTGTGGGTACTGGCCAGGAGAATGTTGGGTGAACATTTACAGCAGTTTCAACAGTCCTCATAGGTTTTTCACCAATAACACACAGTGCAGACATTCGCTGCCACATCAAGGCAGGTGTTACCTACGAAACCATTTGGTGCCAAAGTTGGCTGAAAAGCCTAACGTGAAAGCCCCAAAGCCAGCAGAGCAGGCTTTCTATATTGATGTACTACCAGTAAAGCACCAGTTCTTTGGAAATAGTTTCATAAGGTTGTTTCAGTGTATGTGGTGTTTGAACATTGCTGAATCTTTCGAGTGGTAGTCTGGGTTGGAGATGGCTTTCATATTATTCATGGGGGATCTCAGGGTAAAAACTCACAAAGTTAAAGGTTTACATAGACCAGTAAAATGTAACAGTATCCTGCAGGACTTGGGGAGAACTGAGGATATCACTGCACTGCTCCAGGAAACCCATGTGAACATTAGTGTCACAAACCCACTCAACAGGTCAGGCCCTCTACTCCCAAAGTGCCAAACTCCGAGTGTAGTCTTGTGAACAGTTTAACAGAACAAGGTAACCCACTTGTCTGTTTTTTGAGTTCGATCAACCTTAGGTCTCCAGTCTTGGAGGGATTCAAACTGTGAACTTCTTGTTTGTGTACCCAATGTACAGGCTCAGATAATTCTGTCTTCGGGGGGCCAGATATCTTTGCCTACAAGCACCTAACTAGGTGTACAGAAATGAACCCTTAAAAACTTTAATAAAGACCTCAGATTTAAAACGCTTCTCTTTCCAGTTTGGTATTACCATGTAATCTTATGCCTAGTGTCAGCTATAACCATATATACTCCACTTACAAAAGGAAAGAAATCAAGGACAGACCAAGTAAGTTCCAAAAACAGTTCTACTAAAATAGATAAAAATATGTAAAACATAAAATAAAGAACTATTTTATCACAAGACATACAAATCTTTTAAAAGAACAAGGTTTTAAACAGTGCAATTCCTACTACAGTAATTAGATATATCTCTCTTTCTAAATACCTGCTTAAAGTGCTCCAAAGATGTTTCTTTGTCAGAGTCTAGATAAAAGTGTTTTTGAAGGAAAACAGAATAATCTTTAAAAAGCTGGTTTTCCCCACCTATTTTACATGAGGTCACCTAGCTCCTCCCTGTCAGAATATAGAAACAATATATCTATAAAAAAATCAGGATGTCTTTTCCAAGTATTAAATTCTGCAATCCTCAGCATGACTCGTGTCCTTCAAATGACATTTCTTTGATCTTATGATAAGCTTCCCCCTTCCAGGACATGAAAGCATCTTTATGATTTCGCACCAGTTTACTAAACCTGGTTTCCTCCTCTTGAAACCTCATAAAAGGGATGCTGATTTTCCTTTCAGCAGCTAAAGCTATAATTAACTTCGAAAAGTCTGTAATTATCTTCTGGCCTGCCATGTAACATCTTGGTTCTAAAACCTGTGTGCGTATGATCTCACATGCTGTTTCAGCATTTTCTCATGGCTTTCATCTTTCAGCTGAAACCGAGAGGTTAGTGAGGTCACTCCAAGAGCACCAGATTTCTCAGCATCTCTCATGGTAGACATTCCATAACCCCTTTTTATTTTACAAAAAATGATACAGTGATCAGAACCAGCTGTCTAAGCGTCACAGGTAGAACATGCAAAAGTGAAATGTTAGTGGCCGGCCTGGTGTCGCTGAGGGTTGAGGTGCTGGACATCTTACCTCATGCCACACTGGCGACCCAGGTTCAGGAACAGACTTGGGTCATTTGGCGGTTGGTCGGGGGAAGAAGGATACAGCATCTGGAAGACTGCTCTCCTTCCTTGGGGTGGAGGGATTTGTGCTGTGCGCTGTAGACCAACACCTAGCATTGGCTGGGGGGTCGGCACAGGTGCACAGCCATGTAACGGGTTGGCTCACATCCAGGGTGACTGGCTTCCTCCCTGTCCATTGCATGGACATGGGTGCAGGAGCAGAACAGAGGGAAAATTCCGGACTCATCAAGACCCATGATGGCTCAATCACCCCAGTGGGCCCTCCCCGACACCAGATCTGCCGTACCGGGGGGGAGGGAGAAGCACACCGGCATTCCTCATCCTGGGCCTACCACAGAGGGAGAATCTGTGGGGGAACCTTGGGGGATGGACTGACTGGGGGATCGTGGGCCAGAGGATGTACCCCTCCAAGGGATGGGGGGAAATGAAAATGATGAAAGGGGGGAAACTGTATTTCTGTTGGGAGAATGCTGTCTCTGTTTTCAGCAAGTAAGACCACCACACCTGCAACCCACTGTGGGTACTGGCCAGGGAGAACTTGGGGGAACATTTACAGCAGTTTCAACAGTCCTCATAAGTTTTTCACCAATAACACACAGTGCAGACATTCCCTGCCACATCAAGGCAGGTGTTACCTGCAAAACTGTTAGGTGCCAAAGTTGGCTAAAAAGCCTAACATGGAAGCCCCAAAGCCAGCAGAGCGGGCTTTCTTTATTGATGTACTAACAGTGAAGTACCAGTTCTTTGTAAATAGTTTCATAAGGTTGTTTCAGTGTATGTGGTGTTTGAACACTGCTGAATCTGTCGAGTGGTAGTCTGGGTTGGGGGAGGCTTCATTTTATTTATGGGGGATCTCAGAGTAGTAACTCACAAAGTTATAGAGTTACATAGACCAGTGAAATGTATCAGTATCCTGCATGACTTGGGGAGAACTGAGGATATCACTGCACTGCTCCAGGAAACTCATGTGAACATGGTAGAACATGCAAAAGTGAAATGTAAGTGACCGGCCCGGTGGCGCTGAGGGTTGAGACGCTGGATGCCTTACTTTGTGCCAAGCTGGTGACCTGGGTTCAGGAATGGACTTGTCATTCAGGGGTCAGTCAGGAGAGGATGGATAGAGCATCTGGAGGACTGCTTTCCTTTCTCGGGGTGGGGGGATTTGTGCTGCACGCTGTAGACCGACACCTAGCATTGGCTGGGGTTGGCACAGGCGTACAGCCATGTAAGAGGCTGGCCCATGTCCAGGGTGATTGGCTGCCTCCGTGGGGGTGGAGACAGCCTCTCTGCCCATTGCACTCAAGTGGGTGTAGAAGCAGAACAGAGGAAAATTTCGGGACTCATCAAGACCCGTGATGGCCCAGTCGCTCCAGTGGGCCCTCCCCGACACCAGATCTGATGTACCGGGGGGAGAAGAATGCCAGCACTCCTCGTCTTGGCCCTGCCACAGAGGGATAATCTGCAGGGGAACCTTGGGGGATGGACTGGCTGGGGGATCATGAGCTGGAGGATGTACCCATCCAAGGGAGGGTTCATAGCCCCTGATGGTTCTGCAGCGAAGGTAAAAGCTGTAAATAAATAAAAAAAAAAGTGAAACATAAGTGACCAGGGGAAGTGTATGCCTCAACCTATGCAGACCACCCAAACTGACAAAGGGCAGCAATATGGATTAGAAGGGATGCCCTCACTGAAATCCAGAAGGCGATACAGGATGTGACTGGTAGAAATGTTAAGACTGGAGGCAGTTACAGAGACACCCCCATACCATATTGAATTTGTACACACCTAACCAGGTAGATTTCTTCCACAGACATCTTTTAGACACCATGCAGGAAACCAGAAGGTTCTACATCATTGGAGGAAACATCAACTGTACAGTGTCACTGCTGGTGGACCAGTTGGACAATGGGGTGACTCACGGAGGGGGTGCAGGGCCCATCCTTAAGAAATTACTACGAGTTAGGATTAGTAAATGCATGGAGATATGCAAATCCCAAGGCCTGGGATTATACATTTTATTAAAACTTTACACCTGGCTGCACTACCTTCTGGTTTCCCAGGACTGGATGCACACTATTGCTTCATCACACATTGCCTCCATTACTACATCAGATCATGCCTCAGTGTCGGTGGATCTGAAGGTACAGCCAGCCTTAAAGACTCCCAGTTGCAGTCTCAGTGTGTTATTATTAAACAGACAAGATTTCCAGACAGTGGTAGAAAACACAATAGCAGATTATTTGTTCCATAATAAGGAAGAGGATACTACCAAGAGAGCCAGGTGGGACTTTTCAAAAGCCACAGTTACAGGGCAAATTATTGCATGTCTCCAATCTAAAAAAAGAAAGAGAAAAGCAGTGTTTGGACTTAGGAGCAAAAAATACATGACATCAAGTGTGATCTTGTTGGTACAACTGATCTGGCATGCATCACCGAGACCTGGCTGGATGATAATTCTGGCCCCATTTTGGAGGCGGATATTCCGGCCGGGTTCTCGGTGATACACCACCTAAGATCAGACTGCAGGGGCGGGGGTGTAGCTATGTGTTTTAGATCGGAACTGGGCCTTGTGGGAGTGCCAGTTGAGGAAGCCAGATCATTTGAGTGTATCGTGGTTGCAAGTGTGGGGTTCAGGATCATTCTCATCTACCACCCACCCGGGGATGAGAAATTGTTCCTGCAGGAAGTTGCGGACTTCGTTGTTGACATGGCATTTGAGTCTCCCAAGCGGATGGTACTGGGTGACTTCAATGCCTGGGTCGACAAACTCTCGTATTTTGGTCAGGACTTCCTCCAACTTACGTGTTCATTGGGCCTCACACAGGTAGTTGCCTCTGCAACCCATGAGCACGGTCATTCACTCGATCTGGTTTTCCTCCTGGGGATGGAGACCACCGATTTGGTGGTGGAACCAGTCGGATGGTCTGACCACCACACCATACGGTTCAATTTTCCTAGCTCCCCCCTGCTCCTGTGGAGATGGTCAGATACTGTCCTTTGAGGGATGTGATCCCTTATTTTATTTATTTATTGAAATCGTTTCACCAGGAAAGGCACTCTGAGCAGCAAGCTGCTCGTCTCCCGGTGCGTCCTGGGGGGGGGGTAGGGGTAACAGGGGGTGGATAACATGCAGGTTATCAACTGAGTAACATTTAAACATCAGAATAAATATTGTTTACACTTTGTTTTCTTACAGATGAGATAAATGAACAACCAGGTTACAGATAGGCGCATAATACACTTAGTATACATATAAGAATTGAAAGGCTTGCCTATAATTCGGTGGCCAAGGCAGCCAGCCACTCCCACTTCCTGAGCTATATAAGCAGTTCTGTCAGCCTCACTGTGAAGCATTTTGTCTTTGCAGCCACAGGCTATGTTGGTCTGTCTTCTGAGCTGGCTGGGCCTACCCCCAAGCCTGCTGTTTCTGTGTGTCTCTGCTGGACTTCAGTGTTTGTTTTCCTGCTTCTGGTTTGTATCTTTCCTCCGGCTGAATGCTTCCGTGTTTTGTTCCTTGTATTTTTGGAGGCCTTCCCTGCTTTCTGTTTTGCTGTATTTTGATTTCCTTTTTTTTGGGGGGGGGCTTTTATTTTTAAAACTCCTAGCATACTGCTACTACAGGGCTAATTCTGCTTGCTTTCAGTTACAACTCTCAATTTACTGCACTGCAACTGCAAACCTACTCAGAGCTCATGCTGCTGCTTTCAGTTGCCTACTACAACTTCAGCCTGCTGCTGACTGTTTACTTTAATTACTACTGTACCCAGTGCCTGTGTTTTAACACTATACTCATTTAACTACTGCTGTACAGGCCCACTTGCTTCCTGCTGCTGCATTGTTTACACCCATTCCTATTCTACCTTGTTTACTCTGAGGTTAGCTAAAGCTCCTGCTGAGGCTTTTAAACTAGCTTTTATATCTGCATGTGGTTCTCTGCCTTTCATCACTTCCTTGTTTGTCCTACAGTGGGGACTGGGAGGTGTTTTGGGGGGGTCATGGCCTATGTGGTTAATTAATTTTGTTCTAAATCCTGTCTTTGCCACCGAAAATCCTCAGAGTTTGTCACCTTGATTTGACTATTCATGTCTGGCTGGCTTGCCCCTAACTCAGTGCTGTTTACTTGCTATACAGTTGTTATGCAGTCCACCTATTACTACTACTACTGCTTACTGACCTATCAGGTCCCCACTTGCTTACGCAACCATTGCTCCTTGCTTACGCAAACCATTGTTTTATGCCTAGTGCCATCCCCCTCGGCTTCACCTGGGATTCTACTGCTGTCAATCTGCATTCGACCTTGAAAGGTCTCAGCACTCAATACTCATTATGATCTCAGCATGCCGTGCTCCTTCAGCTCACCAGCTTTTTAGCTCTCAATCAATTCTGGGGCATGCCAGCCATTCTAATCTGGCGCAGGTTCCTGCAGCCGATGGTCTCGCTCTGCATTAGTCCACATCATCGAGCGTGTCCAACTTGGGGTGAGATCCTTCTCACCTGGCCCATAGCTGGGAATGTCCTCACCCCAGGCTTGGCTTTAGCTGCCTGCTACGCAACAGCAGCTCCTGGTGTAGAATTTAAGACTAGCGGTGAAGGGTGGTTATGACGATCTCCTTTGGCTCTAGTGTTCCATTATAACAGTTGGCCATTGACTTTAGTAGTTTCCCTAGCAAGGCACCTTCACCACATTCTCCCCATGACTGCCTCTGGTTCACCTGGTTTGATTTAGGGTGGGTAGGCCAGGTGAGTGCCTCAGCAGTTGTTGCTCTTCTCCTGTGCCTTGGATGCTCGTATTGTTGCTGAGTTTTCTCGCAACCTTCCAAGACGTTCCCACTAGAGGGTTTGAGTGAGAGCCTTCCTCCAAATTGGAATATTTTCCACCTCCTTTTAATTGGGTTTTCCAAACTGCAGCTGCAAAGCCATCACTAAATACATTTTTCCAAGCCTGGAGGGAAGGTGACCTAGGCCTTGGATCCCCAGAGATTTCCTCCTCATAGGGTTTTTTTCTCTCCTCCGTTGCCTCAGATCATAACACTTACAGTAGTTGTTTCCCCTAGTTTCCTTAGGTAGGTTCCATTGTTGGATGGAGGTGGAGGATGTCCTGCCGTTCCCTCTCTCCTTAGGGGATCCCCTTCTCTAAATGCAAGCCATCACTATTCTTCTCTACTATTATGTTCCAGTTACTGCTTCTACGTCACTGTTACAGCTTGCTCATACGCATCATGTTTCCTTCACTGGGGATGATACTACATTTCTTTTGGGGATTCCTAAGGTACCTTTAGCCATGGGAACCGTCCCTTGGCACCTCTAGGGGCAGAACCCTCTCCGAGAGTTCCTTGATTCATGCCCCTTCAGGGTGGTAATTCCTCTGGAATAGAGACTGCAAACGGCCACAACCAAAACTAACACAGTTACACAAGCATAACACTATACTGGCTGCATAGGTCAGTGAATTGAAAGGCTTGCCTGTTATTCAGTGGCCAAGCAGCCAGCCACTCCCACTTCCTGAGCTGTATGAGCAGTTCCTCTCAGCCTCACTGTGAAGCATTTTGTCTTTGCCCCACCATCCTCCCCTCTTCCTCCAGTGGCAGCGCTCTCTCCTTAAGGGGATTCCTAAGGTACCTTTAGCCATGGGAACTGTCCCGTGGCACCTCTAGGGTCAGAACCCTCTCCGAGAGTTTCTTGCTTCGTGCTCCTACAGGGTGGTAATTCCTCTGGAATAGAGAGTGCGAACGGCCACAACCAAAACTAACACAGTTACACAAGCATAACACTATACTGGCTGCGTAGGTCAGTGAATATACTGTAGTAGAGGCTACACTGATTGAGCAATTGCAGACGTGTACTCACATGAAACAGCTATCAAAAACATTAAGTGCATAGGTACAAAGTGTGTCTGTTGGCCTGTTGGCGGTATTAGACCTATCGGGATTGCCAGGTGCAAGCAGGAGTCCAGAGGACTTAGTCCAGGCCTATAACAAGGCCGTGATGGAAGCCCTGGACTCTTATCACTCCTGTTCGTGTTCGTCCTCTATCTGTCTTTGCCTGTGATCCCCCTGGTTCGACGGGACCTTGAAGGAGTTGAGACGAAGGTTAGAGCAACGCTGGTGGAAATCTGCCCTGGATACCAACCACCTTAGATTGATAGAACACTATCAGGTCTATCAATCAGCAATCACCCGTAAGAAGGCACAGTTCCTGTCCAGGGAGATTGCTGCAGCTCAGAATCAACCAGCTCAGCTCTTTCAGATCATGGATAGGTTGTGCAACACAACCTGTCTGCAGGTCCGAAAAGCTTAAGTGTGATGAGTTTGCTTGACTCTTTGTTGATAAGGTGGCCGGTTTTCTTGGTCTTCTTTCAACTGGCCAGAGATCGTTGATATTGTGCGGATTGTCTGGAATATGCAACCGACATGGTGTAGTTTGGACCCAGGCCCAACATGCCTTATATTGGGGTGTATTGCTTCTATTGGCCCTGTCCTGGCCATGACTGGGTGGTGCTCCTTAGAGATTTGTGAGTTCTCTTGCTCCCTGAAGGAGGCAGTGGTGACACCCCTCCATAATAAAGCTTCTTTGGACCTTAACTGCTTGGCCAGCTACAGACCTATATCTAACCTTTCCTTTGTAGGGAAGGTGATTGAGAAAGTTGTTGTGCTGCAGCTGGAGAACCATCTTACCATCCATGTTATCTACGATCCTCTACTGTCCAGTTTTCGGAAGAGGCATAGTAGCGAGACTGCTCTGGTTCGAGTGTTCAATGATCTCCTGATGGCTAGAGATCAGAGGCACCGCTCCATCTTGGTGGTCCTTGATCTCTTGTCAGCTTTTGACACCATGGATCATGGAGTGTTGCTTGAGCACCTGAGGGTCATCTGCAGCCTGGTTGATTCAGTCCTCAGATGGTTTCAATCATTCCTCTCTGGCAGGTTTGAGAGTGGTGTATGGGTTGTTTTCCTTGGACTCATTCTCCCTGCCTTGTGGGATCCCTCAGGGCTCAGTACTCTCCCCAGAGTTGTTCGAGGTGTATATGCTGCCTTTAGGAGACATTGTAAGATGGTATGGGCTGAGTTTTCACTGTTACACAGATGATACTCAACTCTACCTGTCTTTTGCACCCGACCAGGTTAGTGCAGTCTCTGTCTTCAATAGCTGCCTCACAGAAATCCAGGACTGGATGAAATCCAGCTGGCTGAAATTGAATTCCAATAAGACTGAGGTGCTGGTCATGGATCCAGGCCTCCGGGTAGGGGGGTCAGTGGCAGGGCTTCCTTCTGGGCTTTTGCTCGGGAGTAGTCAGCTGCCTTTCTCTGAGTGGGTGCGAAACCTGGGGGTGATCCTTGATGATAGGCTGACACTGCATTCACAGTTATCCGCAGTTGTCAAGTCTGCATTTCACCATGTAAGGAACATCACTCTGGTCAAGCACCTTGTTCCATCCGGAGACCTTTCAACGTTGATCCACACCTTTGTGACCTCGTGCCTGGACTACTGTAACTCCCTTTACCTAGGGCTTCCGAGGGTTGATATCCACCACTTGCAGCTAGTGCAGAACACTGCAGCATGGTTATTGACTGGGGCCCCTCGTTCAAGCCACATGACTCCTGTGCTGCGTGAACTGCACTGGCTGCATGTTCAGTGGCAGATCACCTTCAAGGTCGGTCTTCTGACCTTTAAAGCCCTACATGGACTTGACCCAGGCTACCTGCAAGAGCGCATTGTTTCTTACTGTCTTGGATGCCCACTCCACTCAGCTGACGAGGGGTTGTTAGAGATTCCCAGGGTACGACTAAAAACATCTGGCTCGCATGCTTTTATGTTCATGGCCCCGACCCTGTGGAATTCTCTACCTCATCAGATTCGAGAGTGCCAGACCGTGGGGAGCTTTAAGACAGCCTTGAAGACCTATTTGTTCTGCCAGGCCATATAAGGTCTTGCCTTATTTGTTTCATAGTTTTATATGGAATGGGTTGGTTGCTGTTTTAACTGTTTTAAAGCCTTGTACAGCACTTTAGTTTTAGATACTGCACTCATAAATAAAGTTTATTATTATTATTATAAGATTTCTTTGGATGGAAAGTATAAAAGCTAGATCAACTGCAGAAAAAAAATCATGGCATTGTTAGGACAAAAAAATAGAAGGGGAAATATGGTAAGCTAGACAATTTTACTTAAAGTTTGATAACCAGGAAAGGCACACAGAGCAGAAGCTCATTTCCAGGTGCTTCTATGAAGCCAGTAATAGGGTCAGGCATCTACTGGCAAGGCAAATTAGAAAGACCATTACCATTAGGGCAGTACTGAGACTCAGAAAGACCCTCACCAGCACACAGTATGGAGTACACCCCAGGCTTATTGTAGACAAGTTTGCTGCTCATTACAGAGAGCTGTACATAGGGACAGAGGTCCAGGACAGACTGTCTAAGGAAGCTATCTTCTATCACAATCTGGGGGTTCTGTCCCTGTCAGAAGAGGTGCAGATATAAACTGACCTGTCACCCAGAAGGAAATGCAAAACAAAATTCACAATCTGAAAACTAACCAGTCTTCAGGCACAGATGGTATAACTGCCAAATTTTATAAAATATTTAGAGAGACATTGGCCCCATTCCTGACAATGGTGTGCCCAAGAGTGCAGGAGGGAGAGGAGACCCTGCCACCATGGTCTCAAGGCCAAATTTCAGTCATCTATAAAGCAGGAAAAGACCAAGAACTTTAGTTTGTACAGACCAGTTTTCTCTCCTTAATGTAGATCAAAAGATTTTTACAGCCATTCTGACCAACAGGTTACCAGAGTATATGAGTGTCCTGGTCCACCCTGATCAAACAGGTTTCATTAAAGGCAGGTATTTATATGATAACATTACTAAATTAGGTGTCCCCTGAACATCTTGTCTAAACAGCAACAAGACCTTTACCACTACCCGGCCTTTTTATTGAAGTGGAGAAGGCCTTTGACATGGTGGACTGGGTCTTCCTGCACTACACATTGATCAGAATGGGATTTGGAGAGCACATTCTGAACAGCTTTTAGTCCTATATAAAGACCCTGAAGCTGTAATTAAGGCAAATGGTATTATAAGAACATAAGAAAACAGTTAGCAGCAGGAGACCTATTGGTCTATCGTGTCTGCTCAAGATAATAAGGATTGACTGTGGCCTTAAGTTTCCAACTGAGCCCCCGACCCCTTCTTCCCCCCTTGTTATGTATGTGAAATGGTAATGCATTGTGTTACTTCTGCCACTTGAGGGCAGCATTCCGAGATGTGTAAGCTAGAAAGAGAGCAGACAGAGAGTGTTGTTGCTGAGACCAGAGAGGCACCTGAATAAAAATGAAAGCTGCTCTACTCCTGTTGCAGTGTGAGTTTGTGGAACAAGACCAGAATAAATGTTAGAACATAACATAATTGGCGACGAGGTGTTTAATTACTCTCCGGTACCTTACCAGAATGAACTACAGCTGTGAGGGTTTTCCTGAGACGTAACTTTTGGACCCACGAGTGAACCCATGAGGAGACACATAAAGATGTCTGCGACTATAGGACATATTGATACCTTTGATGAAAATGTGGAACAATGGACAACTTATATTGAGAGATTTGGACATTTTGTCACAGCAAATGATGTAAGTGATGAAAAAACAGGTGGCGGTGTTACTGAGTGTTATGGGCAGTACAACGTACAGTTTGCTGAGAAGTCTAATAGCACCAGAAAAGCCCGGGGAGAAAACGTTTGCCAGTATTGTGGAGGTCTTACAGACACATTTCTCTCCTAAGCCTCTGGTGATTGCTGAAAGATTCTGCTTTCACAAACGAAATCAAGCAGAGGGTGAGTCTGTTGCGCAGTATGTGACTGTTCTAAAGAAATTAGCTGAGCATTGCGGAGTTTGACACCCATTTAGATGATGCCCTCCGGGACAGATCTGTGTGCGGTTTGAAAAGTGAAGTGACACAGAAGCGCCTTTTAACGGAGGTGGGACTGACATACAAGAAAGCGATAGAAATCGCTGTATCGATGGAAACAGCTGCACGGGAGGCTCAGCACTTGAGTGATTCCCTGAAAGTGAATACTTTATCCTTCTCTTCTCCCAGGAAGCCTAATAAATGTGGTCACTGTGGGAAGGCTAACCACAGTGATAAAGATTGCTGGTTTAAAGAACAGACATGTCATAACTGTGGGAAGAAAGGCCACATTGGGCTAGTGTGCAGAGGGAAAAAAAAAGGAGGGGAAATCAATGGAAGCAAAGGGAAGCAATTTGCGAAATGTAGGAAGAGAGAAGTGCATCGTGTGGAAACACAGGGAACGTGCAGTGATGACACTGATACTGAACTAGCATTGCATGTGCTGACTCTTAAAGGGGAAACAGCAACCATCTGTGTAACACCTGAAATTGAAGGGAAACCACGGAAAATGGAATTGGACACAGGGGCGGCAGTCTCATTGATTTCTATAGACAAGTATGAAACGATGTTGAGTCATCTACCCCTGCAAATGACCAACGTTGTACTGAGGACATACACTGGCGAGGCAATTTCACCTGAAGGTGTCATCAAGGTGCAGGTGAAAATAAATTGGCAAACGGTACTACTGCCTTTGTACGTGGTTAAAGGTAACTACCCTTCACTCTTAGGCAGGGAATGGCTGAAGAAAATACGCCTCAACTGGCAGGAGATAAGGACTGTTAATACGAGTGGCTACAACACTCTAGAAGCAGTGTTGCAAAAACATGCTCCTTTATTCAAAGTGGAGCTAGGCACAATGAAGGGCATTGAGGCAAGAGTGTTTTTGAAGCCACAGCACAAACCAAAGTTTTGTCAACCTTGCCCAGTACCTTATGCACTCAGACCGAAGGTGGAGGCCGAATTAACTCGCCTAACCGAAGCTGGAGTCTTGTCACCTGTACAGTGTAGTGACTGGGCAATGCGAGTAGTGCCAGTGGTAAAGAAAGACGGTTCCGTGCGAATATGTGGAGACTTTAAAGTAACCATAAATCCAGTTCTGTGTGTGGAACAGTATCCGATTCCATGCATCGAAGACTTGTTTGCATCGCTGGCACAGGGCCAACACTTCAGTAAGCTGGATCTGTCACATGCTTATCTGCAAATGAGAGTAGATGAAAACTCAAGGAAATATCTCACAATAACCACCCAAAAGGGTCTCTTCTGCTATAATCGCCTACCTTTTGGCATTGCATCAGCTCCAGCCATATTTCAGCGAGCTATGGACCAGGTTTTGCGAGGTCTTCCAAATGTTCACTGTTACCTGGATGATATACTGGTGACCGGAAGGAATGATACAGAGCGCCTGAAGAAGCTGGATGCAGTTCTGCTGCGACTGGAAGATTTTGATTTGCGTGTCCAGAAGGAGAAGTGTGAATTTTTCAAGACTTCATTGGAGTACTTGGGCCATACCATAGATGCAGCGGGCTTACACAAATCGCCTGAGAAAGAAAAAGCGATTGTGGACGCCCCAGCACCAGAAAATGTGAGCCAGTTACGGTCATTCTTGGGCCTGTTAAATTATTATGGCAGGTTTATTCCCAATCTGGCTACGATTCTCAACCCACTAAATGGCTTGCTGTGCAAGGGGAAGTCCTGGTGTTGGACAAAGGACTGTGAGAGTGCGTTTAAGAAGGCTAAAAAGCAGCTTGTTTCTCAAGATGTGCTCATTCACTATAACCAATAGCTGAGCATCAGACTGACGTGTGATGCCTCACCTTATGGGGTGGGAGCAGTTCTTTCTCATGTTCTACCGAATGGGGACAAAAAGCCAATTTCCTTTGCATCCAGAACTCTCAGCAAAGCTGAACAAAACTATGCCCAAATTGAGAGAGAAGCTTTGGCAATAGTGTTCGGAGTTTGCAAATTCTACCAATACCTCTGTGGCCAGGAATTCACACTCCTCACTGATCACCGTCCCCTCACGACCATTTTCAGCCCCCACAAAGGTATTCCTTCCATGGCAGCAGCCAGAATGCAATGTTGGGCTCTCTTGTTATCAGCTCACAACTACCGCATTGAATACAAGAAGGCGGCTCTTCATGGCAATGCTGATGGGCTCTCAAGATTGCCTCTGCAGGTAGCCCACAGTGACAAAGTGGACACTGTCGATGTCTTCTACATCAGTCAGCTTGAGAAATTACCTATCACAAGTTCTGAAATTAAAAAGGAGACAAAAGTTGATCCTGTGTTGTCTCAAGTCTTGGACTTAGTAACAAAAGGGACTTTTACTGTGAACCAGGACATTCACGGTGAGTTATCACCATTTTATGTCAGACGTAATGAGCTTTCAGTATAACAAGGTTGCTTGATGTGGGGTGTCCGGGTGATTGTCCCTTCAAAACTACGTATTCGTGTTCTGGATGAGCTACATGTGGGAGACCCGGGCATAGTGAGAATGAAGGTTTTAGCTAGAAGCTATATTTGGTGGCCAGGGATCGATTTGCAAATTGAGCAACAAGCAAAAACATGCACTACCTGTCAGCGTGTTCAGAAAATGCCATGTCCCTCACCTCTACATCCCTGGATGTGGCCAGGTGCACTGTTGCAGCGCATTCATGTAGATTTTGCAGGGCCATGGGAGGGACACATGTATTTAATGGTTGTAGATGCCCACTCAAAGTGGCCTGAAATTCAAGTCATGGACACCACTACTACCAGTAAGACTATTCAAGTGCTGCAAGGACTATTTAACCGTTACAGGATTCCTGAACAGCTGGTCAGTGACAATGGACCACAATTTATTTCTAGTGACTTTGCAGCATTTCTGAAGTCCAATGGTGTGAGGCATATTCGTAGTGCCTCATATCACCCCTCGACTAATGGTCTAGCGGAGTGTTTTGTGCAAACCATGAAGAATGCTCTGAGATCGGGGGGGGGGGGGCTTTGACCTTACAACACAAGTTGGATAACTTCCTGCTGGCATACCGAAATACACCCCATGCTACAACAAAGGAATCTCCAGCAATATTTTTTCCGCGTAAGCTTCGCTCCCGTCTTGATTTGCTTAAGCAGATGTGGCATCAGAGGTTTTAAAGAACCAAGAATCTCAAATACTGCACTGGCAAGCTCGTTCAAAGGACAGGCAGTTCATTGTTGGTCAAGAGGTGCTTGTTCGAGATTACCGGAAGGGGAAGAAGTGGACCTCTGGTGTGGTGACATCTCAGACGGGTCCAGTGTCGTATACAGTTGATGTTGAATCTGGAGGAAAATGGAGACGGCATGCTGAACAGCTCCTAGATCTTCAGCAGCGCACAGGTGGGGATACTTCCAGGGAAGAAAACCCACAGGAAATGTGGATTCCATCTGCCGTAGCTTACAGAAGCCCCACTACGGAAGTCTCAACACCTTCCGAAGATGCAAAGGAGGAGGTGGAGAGGAGCAATGGTGAGGCTGTACAACCACCAACTGAGGATCGGAGGGAGGTACCAGACAGGGCAGCCATGCCAAGGATTGCTCATGAGAAACGTTATCCATCCCGAATTTCAAAACCTCAAGATTGTTTGAACCTGTGAGACATTTAAAAGAAACAAAATGTTCTATGTAGTTAGAGAGCCAGATCAGAGTATTGGGGCAGAATAATCCCCTTGACTGGTTCGAGGCCTGGGGCAGTCTACCCCCTACCTCTAGCATAGAATGAACCATCTTAATAATAGCGAATAATGCTAATACTTGTTCATTTGGTAACAATATCATTTAGTGGGGAGGAAATGTTATGTATGTGAAATGGTAATGCATTGTGTTACTTCTGCCACTTGAGGGCAGCATTCCGAGATGTGTAAGCTAGAAAGAGAGCAGACAGAGAGTGTTGTTGCTGAGACCAGAGAGGCACCTGAATAAAAATGAAAGCTGCTCTACTCCTGTTGCAGTGTGAGTTTGTGGAACAAGATCAGAATAAGTGTTAGAACATAACACCCCCTAAATGTCCTTGTCTTATTTCCGACGAGGCCACCTGGCATTCCTCTCTGTTTGTCTCAGGCTGTTTTGAAGGTGCCCACTGACTTTGTCTCCACCACCTCCTCTTGCAACTCGTTCCATGCTGTTACCACCCTTTCTGTAAAGAAATGTTCCCTTACATCCCTCCTGAACCTTCCCATCAGTTTTAGGCTATGCCCTCTGGTAGGGGTGTTGGCCCTTTTATTGAATAGGCCCTCGCCTTCCACCCTGCTGATTCCTTTCAAGTACTTGAAAGTCTCAATCATATCCCCTCTCTGCCTCCTCTCCTCCAGAGTGTAGATACTCAGGTCACCCAACTTCTCTTCATATGATTTATCCTGCTGTCCCTCTATCATTTTAGTTGCTCTCCTCTGGATCCCCCCCCAGCATGTTTACATCCTTCTTCAGGTGTGGCTGCCAATATCTTACTCCGTACTCCAAGTGTGATCTCACCAATGACCTCTAGAGTAGCAGAAAAACCTCGCTCTTCTGACTGCTAAATCCCCTTGTAATACATCCCAGCATCCTATTAGCCTTTGCCACTGCCTTTTTCATTGATTCGAGTGTTTCAGGTCACTAGAAATTATCACTCCCAGATCCTTTTCATCCTCCGATGGTGTAACCTGAACCTTCCCAATGTAGTACTCTGCTCTCGGGTACCTTGCCCTATGTGCATCACCTTGCATTTTTTGGTGTTGAACCCAAGCTGCCATATCCCTAACCATCTCTCCAGTCTGGCTAGGTCCTCCCTCAGCTCCTTTATCCCCTCCTGGGTATCCACCCTCCCACAGAGCCTGGTGTCATCTTCAAATATACACATTTTTCCCCTGGATGCTTCCCCCTATTTCACTAATGAAGATGTTAAACAACACCGGTCCTAACACTGACCCTTGCGGAACCCCAATGGTAACCTCCCTGGTACTTAAGAATCCCCCACCACTACCACCCTCTGTGTCCTGCTGTTCAGCCAGTTATAAACCCATCTAACCAACCTTTCCCCCAACCCCAAGTCCTTCAGCTGCATTATCAGCCTTTTGTGTGGCACAGAGTCAAAGGCCTTGCTAAAGTCTAGGTATATGATATCCACTGCCTGGCCTTTGTCCACTGTCCTGGTGACCCAGACAAATAATTCAATCAAGTTGTTTACTGTCCTGCAGGACATTTTCCTCTAAGAACTTGATCAGACCCTCCTTCAATATTGTCTCCATTAATTTACACACAACTGAAGTCAGGCTGACTGGCCTGTAGTTTCCAGGGTCCTCCTTCGGGACACTCCTGTGGAGTGGCATGACTTGTGCTGTTCTCCACTCCCCTGGCACCACCCCTGTATCAAGAGACCTATTAAACAGAATTGTCAGTGGGCCTGCCAGCTCCTCTGCCAACTCTTTTAGTATCCTGGGGTACACTCCATCAGGTCCTTGGGATTTCTCCACCTTCAATGCCATGAGCCCCTCCCTCACCGGTTCTATCATTATGGACCCTGTTGGGTCCTCACCAGCCCCCACCCTTCCCTTCCCACCACGTGATACTGGACCCCACTTTTTCTTTGGTAAAGACGGAGCAGAAGTATTCGTTTATTACTTCCACTTTTGCCCCGTTCTCCACCACTATGTTTTCCCCTTTCTTGAGCCTGACTATGCCATCTTTCTTGTCCCTCTTTTCTTTAATGTAGTGAAAGAAGGCTTTGCCCCCCTTTTTTATCCCTTCTATCTGGAGTTCCTTCTTTGCTTTTGCCTGTATTACAAAGCCTTTGGTACTCCTCCTCGTTCCCTACCCTTTCTGTCTTTCTACTTTTCCTGTATGTAGCCCTCTTATCCTTCACTGCCTTTGCCACCTCCCTGTTAAACCAGCTTGGTGGTCTAGTTCCCACCTTCTTCCCCCTCATTTTTATGCAGCTGTTTGTGGCATTCTGTATGGCCCTTCTGATTGTGTCCCATAATTCCTCTACCCCGAAGCCTTCCTCTATGTTCCCTAGTTCCTCTCTAATCATGTCCCTCATTTTTTTAAAGTTTGCCTTTCTGAAGTCTAGCACTTTTGTCTTTGTAGGTATGTCCTCAACGCCTATGTCCAAGTTGAACCACACTGTGCTGTGGTCACTTCCACTCAAGGGATCCCCAATTTCTATGTCCTGCACGTGTTCCTCATTAGAGAGTACCAGGTCTAGAATTGCTTCTCCTCTGGTTGGACTGGTCACATACTGCATCAAGAATCCATCCTGGATCGCGTCCAAGATTACCTGGCATCAGGCGCGGGATGTGGCAGGATTGACTCAGTCCATTTTGGGCAGGTTGAAGTCACCCACCACTACTATCTCCCCCCTCTCTGCTGTGTTTGTCAACTGAGTGCATAATTCCCGTCCTTTTCCTCTCCCTGATTGGGTGGTCTGTATACCACCACCATTCTTATCTTCCTACTTTTATTCATCTGCAGTTGGAGCCATAGTGCCTCAGCGCTCCCTCTTCCAATTTTTTCCTCCTTTTTTATTTTATTTAAACATTTGGTAATTGGGAAAGGTACGCTAAGCCAAGACTCAATTCCAGGTGCGACCTGGGAGGAAGAAGCAGTGGAAATACAGACAATAAATGCAGAGAATTAGTCAACAGAACAATAGCAGCTAATTACATTCAATATAATACAGCAGTGAGAGTAAAAACATGACGTGATGAATCTCTAGAGGTGAACTATGCAGTAGTAAGTGCTTTACATAATGAATCTTTACTAAGTGCTGGGGAGGAACTGTAGGAAGGTAAAGTCAGTAAAAGTTATGGGTTTAGCTCAGTTGTGGCAGCAACATAAAGGTGGAGGAAGGAGACGTAGTTGTTACTTGCAGCTAGAGTGAAAGAGTGAGTTTCTGATAGCAGGGGTAAGTTTGTTCCACAAGTAAGGAAGCCAGGAAGCAGCTTTGCCCACTGTGGAAGAGGGTCAGGGCAGGGTGAAGGATCTTTCATTTCTCTGCCTGAGTTCATAGGGGGATAGAGAGTCTGAGGATAGACAGTCCTCAAGATAGGAGGGGAGTAAGTTAAACCAGTACTTAGCTATAAGGTTGAGGGTGTTTATATAGAGCCTGTGAGAGAAGGGGCTTTGTCCAAGGAGAGAGTAAAGATTGCAGTGGTGGGTGCATAGGGGGGAGTTTGTAGCAAAGTGACAAAATGAGTTTAGAAGGGTATCCAGACTGGCAAGAGTGGTTACAAGGGTAGAGCAGTAAACCACATCTGCACAATCTAGTATGGAGAGAATTATTTTAGAGATAATTTCATGTCTGGCAGGTAACGGGAGAGAGTCCCTGTTCCGGTATAGCATGCTGAGTTTGGGACGCAGCTTGGAGGTGATAGATTCAATGTGAGCTGAAAAAGACATGGAGGGGTATAGCCAAACACCCAGGTACTTGTATCTCATGACTTGGTCAAGTGGGGAGCCATCGAGAGAGGTGATGGGGGCATACTATAACTCCCCTTATGTATGCCACTACCACCCCCTCCTTTGCCTGTCTCTCTGTCATTTCTACACAGCTTGTAACTTGGGATTGATAGGTCCCAGTCCTGGTGTGCTGTTGCCAAGGTCTCTGTAATGGCAGCAATATCCACCCTGCTTTCTTCTAAGAGCGCCTGTAGTTCTGCCATCTTGTCCCCAAGACTACATGCATTCAGCACCATCACCCTCCGCTTTGTTCCTGCTGTGCCCTTATTCTTTTTTTTTTACCTAATCTTTCCAGTCTCCCTCCCCCTTTTTTGTTTTGAGTTTCATCACTGCTTCCCTTGTTTCCTCTCTGTTGATATGGGGGGAGGCACTCTGACCTCCCCTTTTCTTCCTTCCCCCTTAGCAGTTTAAACCCAGTACCCTTGCCATATACTCCTCCATTTTAGCTTTGATTTTTTTTTCCTTCCCAGTTCAGGTATAATCTGTCTCTGCCATACAGTCCCTTATCAAACCATGTGTCTCCCCGACCTCCTGCAAGACCATACCCCTCTTCCTTACACCACTGACCTAAACATCTATTAAAGTCCTCTATTCTCTTTTTTATGACTGTGGGTGGAGCCTACAGGAGTATTGCATGTACAAAAGGAGTGATGTCATGTTTTCTGTCCATGGAACTGACTGAAGGTGTAAATAGTCTCCTCCGACTTACTCTCCTCCAAGAAATGTTTTCCACCCTCAAATAAATATGCTTTCATGTTAGTCAAGGGTTGCAGGGTACTATTTTCTTTCTTAAATGGGTGGTACAAGAACTGGAACCTGAGTAGTGGGAGGCAACATTGTTTTTTTGGGGGAAGTAAAATCCAACCCACCTCCACCAAGAAGCTCCTAAAAATCCAGCCCACCTTTTTTTTTATTCATGTGGGAGGGGCATGAGGTGGATCCTATCATGCTGAAAGAAGAGTCACTATTTTGGTATCTGGCCAAGGAACAGAACAAATATGTGCAGTCCCTGCATTTTGTTAAGGACTAGGAAAACAGATAATATTTAATGCATTCAAAGTGACTTAAAAACTCTTAGAACAAATGATTATCAGAGTCACCTGGTGTCTCAAAAGGAAAGACTCAGCTTTCAGGTGTTTCTTAAACATTTAAACATTTATATACTAAAAACAAAGTTCAGCTTTTGGGATTAACAATATTTGTTTACAATATTCTATCTATCTATATATATATATATATATATATATATATATATATATATATATATATATATATATATATAGTTTATTTTAGTAATGCATTTAGAAATACATTTTTAATTGTCTTTACAGATAAATCATGCAGGTTCATGTACTTGGTGTAAACAGTCTGTGATGAAATGTATTTTACTTTTTTCCTGGCTCAGTTTCTAGCAGTGAAAATAAAGACTGGAACAGCTATCAGAGCTGCCATCCCCCTAACATTCCTGCTGAGTTTATACTCCTTTGAACCTTTTATTCCAGTTTATGTGCCTGTGTGTAATATATAGCAAGCTTTAGAGCATTATTTTTCTTCTGGCTTGAGGAGTTAATTGAGACCACAGAAAGTTAAAGGAGTAGTGCACCCAGAATGTGCAAAAAACATATGTTTATGTAGAGTGTTTTGATATGTACGTTAAATCCTAGTGTGTCCTTCCCTCTGTCTGCTATTGGGAGTTTTTCCTAAATTAGCTTTCTAGCTGTATGGTAGTTTTACGACCCCTGGGGATCTCCATAACAAATAGTTTTATTGGCTTTCTTTCTCCTACGATGCCCCATGTCTCATGTGACAGTGATGTAGCCATGCCCTTACATTTCGCATGTGTACTGCTTTAAAATTAGTGGATGCAACAGCCTTCATGTGAACACTCTGGGCTTCTCATTGACTCCTGATGTCTATTTGCTTTAGCTATTGTATATTGTTTGAACTGCTTTGGTCTTCTTGATGTGGTGCCTGTGTAAATGAGTATCTGACTCAAAGGTTTGTAAATCTGGTATTTTTTAAATAACTAAATAAATGTTTCTGTTTAAGCCCATGAAACACCTTTACCTAGTTAATACATTCACAGCTGTAGTGGCTCTGCCAGAGCTTGTTCTAGCTGTGCTGGCCCTTGGTACCAAGATGATCTCAGAGAAGGTCAGCAAGTTCACAGATTGCCTGCATTCCTTAACGAAGTCCATAAATCAATGTTGCACCACCCTGGTCTCCTCCCAGCTAAATCATTGGTCCCAATGTGTAGTACCAAGTCTGGTTTTTCTCCCTCCACACTCACCAGCTCATTTATCAAATCTCAGAGATTTTCTTATCAAGAGGAACTAAGCAAGGATGCTCCATCTCCTCCTCCCCCTTTTCACTTGGCAATGGCCTTGTCAGTCTGACGTAACCCAAATATTGCAGGAATCAGAGGCTCAGAGAGGGAATATAAGATATCATTATATGCTAACAATGCCCTGTTTTATTTGAGTAACCCTGAAAAATCTATACCTGAGCTGTGTGAGCTGCTAGAGACCTACAGAGAGTTGCCAGGATATGAAATTAATTATGGGAAGTCTAAGGCCTTAAAATTAAGTGGACACTGCCCTGAACAATTTTTAGCTACCTTCCTCTTCATCTGGGCAGGAGACAAGAAAGTACACTACCTAGGGGTGAAAATTACCTCCCTTCCCAAATTATTCCACCTAAATTATCAGGGTTTACTACAGGAAATTAAAGCAGTTTTGCAATGCTGGTCCATCCTCCTCTTCTCCCTAGCAGAATTAATTAACATACTAAAAATTAACATCATGCTTAGACTTTTGTTCCTCTTCCAGGTCCTCCCTACCAAATTTCCCAAATTATATTGGAAGAAATTGGGCAAAATCTAAATGAAGTGTGTCTGGAATGGAGGCACAGAATTGCATAAAAGCTGGTGGAACAGCCCTGGGATAGAAGAGGCCTTGGACTCCTTAACCTCAGACTATTATACTGCAGCCCAACTACTCCCTGTACTATCCTGGTTGAAACAAAATGACAGCATGGGGTGGTAGGAATTGGAGAATGTACCTTGTTTACCTGCGTCCCTTTATGCACTACCCTTTATTAAGTTTACCCCTGAAACCTGGCAAGCTCTGGAGAACCCCTGGACTAAGAAGATCCTTAGAGATCTGCAAGGGACTATGTCAGTTACTCAGACCACAAATTTTCCTGGCCCATTAACCATTATAATAGGAGAACCAGGGTTCCACCTACCTCAGCTTGATAATGGCTTCAGAAGATAGAATCACAGAACCCTAATCCATTATAAACAAATGTTCCAAGGGGAATGGCTGTCATCATTTGAACACCTAAAACAGACTTCTGGGCTAGGTGAAACTGATTTCTATTGGTTCCTTCAACTGAGACATTACTTACTGACAGATGTATGATGTGACTTCTTAACTTGAACAGAGACCTAACCAAGTTAGAAGATTTCTTTTACTGGACCATAAGGCTTAAGGCTTGGGGTAAATCCATCTCTCAACCAAATTTTCCTGAAAGCAGGGGGAGAACCCACTCAGAAAAAATTAGATCCAATTTGGAAACAGAGTTGGGAGGCAGTTTTGCCATGGATGAATGGGAAAACCACTGGCTTAAAAGCTGGAAGCTGTCTACCTCCCTCAGTTGGAGGAAAATTCTACTGGAAAATTTATACTAGATTTTTCCATGTCCCCACGATAACTCAGCACTTTAGTGGACTGAATACCTCTCAGTGTTGGAGAGGTTGTGGACAGATAGGGTCCCAGCTACATATTTTATGGCACTGCCCAAAATTAGGGGTTTTGGGGCAGGACATTAAAACAGAGCTAGACTAGTTATGGAACACGTGGCTGCCACATAGCTTTGAATCCATGATTTTGGGACATCCTATGAAGGAAGCAGGCCCACATTAAAAAATGATAGCCAAATACCTTATTCTGTATGGTAGGCTGCAAATGTATAACAGCACATTGGCTGTCTCCGACTCCGACCCCTCCAGTAATGGGAAAATGGAGGGCAACAGTACAGGAAGTCCAGACTATGGAGCACAAAACAGATGAATTAAACATAAGCATAGAAAAATATAGCACCTTATGAACCACTTAGGATACCTATCAACTGTCTTGGCTTTTACCAGACATGGATCAAGATGTGGAGTCGGACATGGTCCACAGTTTTGTAACCGACTATGGAGTATGGGAGGTTGGGAGAGGAACCATCCCCTACCATTGCCCCCCACCCTGCCCCTCACCTCTGTGAATCTTGAGATTCTCTCATGAAATCAGACCTCCACTCATCCAGATACTGGATATAAAAAAAAGCAATGATCACACCACACAGTTACTGTTTTTTCACTGTTACAGCCAGTTTATTAAGTTTATTATGATTAAAATTTGTCAATTAGCTGCTATATTCAAGGTACACATGGAGCTAAACATAGGAAAATATTCTCCAAGGAAACTGGAGGATTCACCATGCACATGCTGTTTCTTGTTTATCTGTTACTGCTAGGCTACAAAGCTTTGGTTTACCACACCCTGTGAATGTATTTTAATACTAACTCCATGGCATGCACTTATGTACTTATCAACATGCTCTTGATCTTTAAATAAAGCTGAGTATAAAAAAAGAACAAATTATCAATGTTTATATGATACATTGTGATTTTCTCAAAGAAGGGGCTCTTTTTTTGATCATGTATTGCCTCTCTTTCCCCTTATCCCCAAGAAGATATTCCCAAAATTGGGGGCCAGAATAACTCCCATGGCTGTCAATTTTATTTGCAGGAAGTATTCACCAAGGAGACAGAAGGCATTATATGTCATGACTTTCGTAGAGTTGCTGCCTGTCTATGACAGTGGGGAAGGGAGGGATCTCTGCAACAAAACCTTCAACTCATGGTTGAAGGAATGGTGCGAAGAGGAAAGGTTCTGATACACCGGAGACTGGGGTTCAACCTGAAGGGATAAGGGCCTTTACAAGGGTGAGGGCCTGCATCCATCCAGGAAGGAAACCACAGTTCTCAGTGGATGGTTTAACTGTTACTTTGATGAACATTTAAACTAGCTGAGGGGGGTGGTGGAAAACATAAGGGAGGCAGAAAATGTCCCCCATAGGCTAAAGTAGGAAGTAGGGAGAACCTGAAAGGAGAGAAATATCTCATGATGCAAATTAATAAAGGAAGTAGGGTGCTAAAAATGAAGGGGAATGGAAACAGAAGCATTATAAACAGTGGGCGGAAGGAGGGAGGGCAAAAAGGAAAAAAGAGTGGTAACAATCAGATTGGTAAAATCTGGAGGGCCATGTATGTGAATATTAGAAGTCTGGGAAATAAGATTCCAAACCTAGATATCATCATGGCAGAGGCCTACCTGTATACTGTGGCCATTACAGAGTCATGGTGCACTGGTAACCATGACTGGGCCATGACCATATCAGACTGTACTCTATTCAGGAAGGTAAGGATGGAAGAAAAGGAGGGAGTGTGACTCTTTATGTGAGAGAAAGCATAAAAGCAACAGAAATACATGAAATGGGGGGGTAGAGGTACTGGGATCACCCTGGAGAAAGGCAACAATGTCACTATTCGCAATGGTGTGATCTACAGACCTCCATCACTGAGGAAGGAGTAAGGTACTAGTGGAAGCCACTGGCAAGGTGGCAGAAAAGGCGGAGGTGCTGCTTGGGGGGACTTCAATCTGTCAGATATTGATTGGAGCCTCTCAGCTGTGGCTTCAATTAGAAGCAGGGACATCCTGGACATACCTCTCTACCTCATAACATTAAAAATCATAGCACTGGCCTTCAAAAATCATAGCAAAGGGCCAGAATGTGTAGCACTTTCTTATTTTAAACAATATTATCTCTACAGATAGTGGGCCCCACATAGTTAGTAATAATGAATATTTCTATCAACTTAGTTCAATGATTTAATAGTTTGTGTGTTCAGAAATAGCTCTAACATTATGAGGAACATCAGTAAACATGTGAGAAGCAAGGGTAAATCTGAGTGTGAAAATCATAGCGCTATGCAGAATTCATAGAAGTTGAGGGTATGATCCTGGACTCCCTACAAGGGGAGTTCCTCAGGCAACTAGTCAGAAAACCCACTTATAATGGGCAATACTGGAGCTGGTACTTACTAACAGAGACAGTGTTGCAGATGTCAAGGTGGGAGACCACCTGGGGACCAGTGATCACCATACAACGTGCTTCAATATAAGGACGGCTGCAGAATCGAACTACAGAAGAGCAAGGGTTCTGGGCTTCAGGAGGGAAGATTTTATAAAAATGTGTGAATGCCTCAGGAATGATCTAGCAGGGAGTAATGACATGGGTGGAGTCTAGGAACAGTGGGAGAAGCTAAAAGGGAGGATAGTGAATGCAGCAAACCTCTGCATCAAGCAAGTGAGCAAATGTAAGAAGAAAAAGAGATCACTATGATCCTTGAGAGAGGTGGCTGAAAAGGTAAAGGCTAAAAGGATTGCATTGAGATGTAAGGAGATGCAGAGGGAGGAAGATACAGAGCTGTATCAGGAGAAACAGGGAGGCACAGGGAAAGCAGTAAGGAATGTGAAGGCACAAGCTGAAGAGAGAATAGCCCGGGAGGTAACTAAAGGGGACAAGACATTTTTTAGGTATGAAAGTGAAAAGAGTACATTCAGGGGAGGAACTGTGCAGAGGGGGATCAGGAAAAGAAGACATTCTGAACAAATACTTTTGTTCAGTGTTTACAGTGGAAGGAGAAGGGGATGGGCCACAAAAAAGTAACAGGAGTTCTACAGGAAGGGAGGTAGACACTAGTCCTTTTTTAGAGGAGAGAGTCCTAAAGGGACTTGCTAATTTGAAAGTGGACAAAGTAATAGGACCAGAAGGAGTACATCCTAGGGTATTGAGGGAGCTCAGGGAGGCACTGGTTGTACACCTCTGACAGTCCAGTTTACCAGCTCACTGGAAACAGGAGTGGTTCCAGAGAACTGAAGGGGCAGATGTAGCCCCACTACACAAAAGTGGTAGCAGGGAGGAGGCTGGCTTTTATAGGCCAGTCAGCCTGACATCGGTGGTAGGAAAGTTAATAGACACACTGCTGAAGGAGAGGCTAGTGGAATATCTTGAATCCAATGGGTTACAAGACCCAAGACAGCACAAATTCATAGGTGGGAAATCATGTCAAATGAATTGGATAGATTTCTTTGACTGGGTGACCAAGGAGTTAGATGAGTGTGGAGCGGTGAATGTGGTTGACCTAGATTTCGAAAAGCTTTCAACAGCGTTCTACATAGGAGACTAGTAAGCAAACTGGGTAGCTTAAAAGAGAGTCCAAAGGTAAGAAACTGGTTAGTGGATAGGTGACAAAGGGTGCTGATTAATGGAGTTCACTCAGAGGAGGGGAGGGTGACCAGTAGGGTGCCTCATGGATCAGTGCTGGGACCAGTACTTAATATCTCTACAAGTGACACTGCAGAGGAGTTTGATGGGAAGGTCTGCCTCTTTGCAGATGGCACCAAAATATGCAATAAGGTAGACACTCCCAAGGGGTGGAAAGGATGAACAGAGACCCAAGAAAACTCGAGTAGTAGTCAAATGTGAAAAAATGCAAAATAATGCATTTGGGGCACAGAAACCCAGGGGCATAGTACAAAACAAGGGGGGGCATTGTTGATGACCACCAAGGAGGAGAGAGACTGGGGGTAATAATCTCTGATGACCTAAAGGTGACCATTCAGTGCAACAAGGCTGCTGGAGGGGCCAGTGGTATGTTGTGGTACATTGGGAGAGATATCACCAGCAGAAGGAGGGAGGTGGTGTTACCTCTGTATAGATTGCTAAAAGACCTCACCTAGCCTACTGTGTACAGTTCTACAGGCTACATCTTCAGAAGGAGATAGAGTGGATAAGGTCCAGTGGAGGCAACTAAAATGGTGAGGGGTCTGCATCAAAAGCCCTATGGGAAGAGATTAAAGGACCTCAGTATGCATACCCTGGAAGAGAGAAGAGAGGCAGGGGATATGACAGGTACATTTAAATATCTCAAAGGGGTAAACAAAGTACAGGAGGAAAGTGCTTTTCAGAGAAAAAGGTGCTCAAGAACAAGGAGACATGCTATGAAGCTGAAAGGGGCAAATTCAGGCGAGATGTGAGGAAGTGCGTTTTAATAATATGCATGGTAGATTCCTGGAACAGCCAACCAGCTGAGGTGGTGGGAGTGAAAACAGTGATGGGGTTCAAGAAAGCATGAGACAGGCATATGGGAATCTTAGTGGAAAGGAATGGGAGAAGGGAGAAAGAGCCAGAGATCAGGTAGGGTCTGCAGTGATACTATAGGTAAGGAAAAATGGGCAGCCTGTGTGGGCCAAGTGGTTCTTATCTGCTGACAAAATCTGTGTTTCTAGAACTAGTTCTGTACAGCACAGTATGACGTGACAAAGTTAATCAGAATACAGGTCATTCTCTCGTAAGGCCACAGCTAGGGCGTGGAGTCCCCCTTCAATGAGGATATTGATGTACAGGGACTCCACATCCATGGTGACCAAGAGAAAGGGCACTTTATCACTTGTTTCAAATAATTTGGTATATTGGTAGTGTCACTTGCATGTGATGGTAAACCTGTGACAATACCCATTATGTGTGTGTCCACAAATTTAGATGGGGGTTCTGTTAGTCACACCATGCTTAAAACAGTCACCCTAGGGTGTTTGGGAGGCATTTGTGACCTTGGGATGTACAATAGTGCTTATAAGGAAATCTACAGACAGGTATTGAAATGGTTGCTTTGTAATAATACTCTTCTGTAAAATATGTTTTAAGACAGTGTCGAGTCCAACTCTCCAGCTGGGTTGGACATTAAAAGGCTGGTAACAAGTTATATTTGACAACTGTCTTTTGACTGCTTGGTTATATTTCTGAGTATCCATAACAACAACAGAGCCCCCCTTGTCTGTTGCTATACTGTAGTTAGATTTAGATTTTTTCTCAAGGACTTGGAGGCTCTAAATTGTAGTCCTGTACAGTTCACATATTGAGGGCACCTTAAAGATTCAAACATCTGCTCAAGTTGCTGCATGCACAAATGTTTGAATACCTGTACAGAGGGGTTTGGGGTGGGCAAAAAAGGAGATTTCTTTTTAAATTTGTTTAACAGATCTTCCAGTGTGTTGTCCACCATGCCACCTGCACAGTGTGTTTTAACTATCCCTGCAGTATCATACTTAAATTGTTAGTATTCATTTTGGCAAAGAAGGATTTTAGGTTTAGTGTTCTTGTGAACCTTTATAAATTGATTAGGCACTCAAACTGATTTACCTGCTGAACTGGGACGAAAGAAGGTCCTTTCTGTAAGACCTACTGTTCGACTGCTCTAAGTTGGTAATCTGAGATGTTTATGATTTTTAATGTCTCCCCCTCCTGCCGTAGCCACTTCACTGTCCTGGTTGCACCTTCTGTTGGTGCCCTTGCTTACTCAGTTATCTCTAGTGGTGGTTGCCATACTTTCTGCTTATAGATTTCATAGGTACATTCGAGCTAAGTAGGCATTGCACATGACAGGTCACCAATTAAAAGGAGTAACCCTCAATTTTTTCCTTTCAGTGTTCATCCAGCCTCTTAAAGATTTCCACGCTCCCGTTTCCCACCACCTCAATTGGTAATGAGTTCCAAAGGCTTACTACCCGCTAATTAAACCAAGATGCCCTTTTCCTCGTATGGCAAGTTTCTCCCTTCAGTTATAAAATGTGCACTCTGGTATAATATTTAATTTCTCTGGTCCTTAAATCTAGACAATCCCATATATCACTGTCCATAAATGCCTTCTAGACCAGACAAAGGTCCCCCCTCAGTCTTCTATACTCCAGTGAGTACAACCCCAAGCCTTTCGGTCTATCCTCATAACTCAGATACTGGATTGTCATTATCAGCTTTGTTGTTCTACGTTGTACTCTCTCCAGTGTTTTGATTTCTAACTTGCTACTGGCAGACCAGAACTGTGCACAGTACTCCAAACTGGGTCTCACCAGGGATGTTTACAGTGGCAATAGTATGTTCCTATCCCTGCTCTTAATGTTTCCTCGTATGCTTCCCAGGATTGAATTAGCTTGTTTTGCTATAGTATGACAGTATTTGTTTTTGTTTCTAGAGTATTAGAAATTAATATGCCTAGGTCTTTCTCATCCTTAGTTTCTTTAAGTTCCATTCTTACCATTGAGTAAGTATAAGTAGGGATGTAAGTTTGTCATGGCAGTCATACACGTCATTGATTCCATGATGTTTGATCTTTATTCAGGACTTCCATGACTTTCACTGGTGTCATCAGAATGTAGCAATGATGACAGTGTCACAACATTTACTACTGTTTACTAATGATTTCATGAACAATGAGTCATTAAAACCTCATCCATGACAAACTTACATCCCTAACTATATGACATGCTGTTTCTCCTTAGATGTATTGTTGTGCATTTCTATATGCTTAATTCCAACTTGTTTTGGCTCACTGTTCTGTTTTAATGCCTCTTGCATTTCACTTACATCCTCTATAGTATCTACTATGCCCTTCCTCACTCTTTGATTCCAAACCTGAACCTTGTGGTTCAGTTGCTCTATCTATGCAGTATCTGTGGAGGAGAAAGGGATGGAAAACATCACCCTAAAAAGGCAGTATTACCTGTTGAATCTGTGTCCGAACCACTTGTCGTTTCCTGGGCCTGGTTTGTCGTCTGCTTAGGCACATTTTTTTGCTGCTATATCTACACTACCTTCCTTTAAACCTCTCCAGCATTTTTACAAGGACCAGTGTGTCAAGTAGCCTGTTCTACCCCTACCCCACCCTCACGGCAAAGCAGTATTTACTCCCATCCTCTATGAACTTCCCCCTAACGGTTTCTTACCAGTCCCCCTCATATTTGTATTGTTGCTGTTTGTGAGCACTGCAGCCCTCTGTGGTCCACTTTGTTAATATAGTGCATGTATCTAAATGTTTCTTTCATGTCGTTCCTCTCCCTTCTAACCTCCAATGAGTATTTTGTATATTTAAAAAAAGTTTCAAACAGTTACAGACATATTGTTAACTAGTTACAGCAGTTGTGCATTTCATCCTCTATGTACCAGAGGCATGTGCATGTGAAAAGACCTTTCTAACACAAGAACCATCCAAACACTAGGAACGAGGGCACTGAAGGCCAACAAGGATTGATCATTTATACAACTTAAAGACTTAAGTAGGGGAATCACTTGAGGCAGCCTTAGCAAGAGGAGGGCACCATTTAGAGCTCTGCACCAAACACCAGTTGAAAACTTTAAAATAATTTTAAACAGGACTTGACTCACCAAAATGAATAGAAAGCTGATGCAGTGATCATGGCTAGTTATGAGATGAAGTTTGAAGATTTCAGCACCCCCAGTCGATAAAGCAGGCAGCAAAAAAATGTCATATGACTTCACTTTTGTCTTTGTCCTCAGTCATTTTTGAACATCTAGTGCAGCTTTATGAAAAAATGCCAACTCTGATCCTCAATAACTGAAGCTCTGGAAGAGTTTAAACAAATAAATGGAGCCGTGCAGACTAGCACACAAAGAATTACACACACTGAGGCTCAGGTATCTAGTCTGGAGGATGCCCTAGACAGGGTTAAAGACACATGACATCTCAAGAAGCTTGAGGAATACATGGAGTACTAAGAAAATTACTCCCACTGCAATAATCCATTGGTGTTCAGCATACCAGAGAGGAACCATTGGTCCAAATGGACAAAATGTTAATGGCAGCCCCCCCCTAGGGCTGGTAAGGATGCAAAACTGAAAGGACATATTGCAGGTTAGCACCAAAAGTCTGCCCCCAGAGAATGACCCTGAGTTCTGATCATCCAGTTCCTCAGAAAAAGTTACATGCCCAGAAATGGGCAAGGGCACTTAACTCCATCACTCTCAGGGGTATACAGTAAGGTTCTTCGGTGATCTCAGCCCAGGAGTCTGTGAGCAAAGGGACAAATGTGCAGATATGAAAGCAAGTTTGGACAAGATAGGTACCTGCTTTCACCTCATGTACCCTGCCCGCCTCCAGATTTGGCTAAAGCTGAAAAGGCTTTAATGGCAGTTTCCTACTGTCTTCCTCTACCGCAGTCCTGTCAGACCCACCAAGATACAATGTGCCGCGTGCTTTATCAACTCGGGGCTGCTGAAATAGAAACATAAAGATACAGCGCGGCCCAAATAAGAGCTGACTATTGGACTAAGCAATCCCCCACTACCCAAAAGACTTGTTTGAGCAGCAGTGACACAGCATTTTCCACGGTATAGCATGGACTTCACCTTTGCGAAATGTATAATGCCTCCTGCATGACTAGGCACCTCCCAAGCAGCATGACTTTTGACTGCATGAACTCTGTCATTTTGACTGTGCAATGTCTCCTATATGACTCGGTGCCTCCCGACCAGCATGGATTTGGACATCAGAAGCCTTGCCAGCAAAGAAATGTGATGCCTCCTACTCGATTTGGCACTTTTTGATCAGGATGGACTTTTCCTCTTGTCTTATGTCTTAATGAATGTATGAAGCTCCTGCTCAAATTAAGGCCGACAGTCCTTCTCCGCACTAAACCTGGGTTTCTACAATGAAAGTGGACAGTGGTACCATTTCGGCAGCCTCAAGTATCCAGGCACAAGATCGCGGTACTGTACTTATATCAGCCAAGCACAGAAAGAGCAGGGGACTGACACACTTCACAAGGAAATTACCAATGCTGGGTGGGGGATGGATGTGAAGCAGGCTCAGGCTGACCTTACGAAGGCAGAAATATTATACATCTAGTATGGAACGGCTAGGGTGGACCGAATAACAGGGTGGCTACTAACTCTGTTCTGAACTTAAGTACTCTCAGTAATGCAAGGCTCCTATTTTCATGCCCTGTTGACCCCCTCCCCCCCGGCCTGTCACAACTTCAGTGTGGATCTAACTGGTGCTCTCAAACATAACATGACCCTTAAATAAATGTATGTTTTAGTTGCTGAATTAAAATGTTTTCCATTTTATGGGGTCTTGCAGGCTACTTTGATCTCACGCTGCTAAATGCTGATGTGGGCCTGCTAGGCCTGATGGTGGCACTATAGGGAGGTGCTTGTATAGATGCTTATGGAAATGGGGGTAGGGGCCTTTTTTCTGACAGTCCCATATGGTATTAATGGTGATGCTATATTGAGTCTGGGAGTTGTTAAACATAATCCTGATTCATGAGACAAGTATTGCATAATGAGTTTTATAATAATCATTAACCCACCTGCCAGTGTTCTGATCTGGCAATGCAAAATACATGTATATATGGCTTACATGCAGGGATTTTTTTAATTTTACTGTCATGTTATTGCTCAATGGTTGTTGTTAGAGCTAAGCTTCAATAGTTAAACAATGCTATCAGTCAGTAAGTTAAAGTGCAGGTGACAGACAATTCAGAGCTTGAAGGTGACAGCCTTTGCAAGGGAATCACGGACCACCACAACAGGGAGTGGTTCACACTGATAGGTTGCAGCATTAGAATCTGGGACAAAGTTACTCACCATCTAAAACTACTGCATAAATTGGGGGGAAGGGGCAGGGTGTGGGACATCTAAGGAGTACCTGGGAATTTAACAACAACCATAAGGAATATGGGTGATATTACAGTGCAGAAGTTAACATGGAATGTAAAGGGTATGCAGGTTGGCAACTAATGCCAGCAAGTGTTAAAACACCTCAAAAGGCATAGAAGCAGCGGTAAGTAAGCAGCAGAATAAGAGGTTCAGGGTGGAGGGAAGTAAGCAGAAAAGGGAGGACAAGAATAGCAGGAAAACAGGCAGCAAACCATGGAAGGCAATGTGACAAATGCTCGCAGCCTGGGAAATAAAATCCCAGACCTGGAGGCCATGTTAGCAGATGCAGACCTAGATATAGCAGCAGTAACAGAGACATGGTACACTGCTAATCATGGATGGGACATCAATGTACCAGGGTATGCTCTGTTCAGGAGGGATATGGAGGGTAAAAAAGGCAGGGGTGGGTGGCCCTGTATGTCAAAGAGGGAATAAAGGCTACAGAAGTGCAAAGAAGATATGGGGATGCTGAGGCACTGTGGGTCACCCTTGAAACAGGTAATGGCACAGCAATATACACAGGGGTGATCTACAGACCTCCAGCACAGGGGAAGGAAGTAGACAGTGAATTTGAGGATGCAATTCACAACATGGCATCAAAAGGTGAAGTTCTTCTGCTGGGGGATTTCAATACGATGATGTGGATTGGACCACCCAAGTAGCTGCTTCGACCAGAAGCAGAGCCATCCTGGATTCACTACAGATGGCAGGTCTCAAGCAGCTGGTGCTTGAACCCACCAGGGACAAGGCAATTCTGGACCTGGTACTGACCAATGGGGACAGAGTCAAAGAAGTCCAGGTAGGAGGGTAGCTTGGGTCCAGCGACCACCACATAGTGTGGTTTAGCATGGAGACAAGGACTCAATCGAGTCACACTAAGGCGAAGGTATTAGATTTTAAGAGGGTGGACTTCGCTGAAATGGCTAGATGTGTCAGAGTAACCCTGGGAAAGGGGTATTGAGGGGGTGGAAGAGCAGAGGGGGAAAATGAAAGATGCCATAGTGGAAGTGATGAACCAATGCATCAGGTTGGTTTCCAAAGGGAAGAGGAGGAGGAAGCCCCTATGTTTCTCTAAAAAGGTGGCAGACAAAATACGGACTAAAAGGGTGAGCTTCAGAAAGTATAAGGGAACCCAAAGGGAGGAAGACAGGGAGATGGACCTTGAATGTCTAAGGGAAGCAGAGAAGGCCATTAGGAGCACAAGGGCACAGACTGAGGCGGGATTAGCACAGACAGTAAAGAAAGGGGCCAAGACATTCTTTAGGAACATTAGCAAACAAAGAAAAACCAGAGGAGGGATTGTAAGGCTCAAAGGGGAGGAGGGCGAGTGTAAGAAGGAAGATCAAGACAAGGCAGAAATTCTGAATAAATACTTCTGTTCGGTATTCACAGAGGAGGGGGAAGGTCAGGGACCACAGCTGGGCAACAGGTGCAAAGGGGGGGGGAGGTGGACACCAGTCCATTCACAAAAGGAGAGAGTCCTGGAAGAGCTCTCAAAACTGAAGGTGGACAAGGCCATGGGACCAGTTGGCATACACCAAGGATATTAAGGGAGCTGCGAGGGGAACTAGCAGTGCCTCTGGCAGCCATGTTTACTAACTCACTCAACACTGGAGTGGTTCCAGAGGACTGGAGGAGGGCACATGTAGTTCCTCTGCACAAAAGTGGCAGTAGGGAGGAGGCAAGGAGCTACAGGCCAGTCAGCCTCACTTCAGTAGTGGGTAAGATCATGGAGGCACTGCTGAAAGAAAGGACAGTGGCACATCTGGAATCCAGTGGGGCCCACGATCCAAAGCAACATGGATTCACAATAGGAATGCCATGTCAAAAGAATCTTAGATTCTTTTGATTGGGTGACCAAGGAGGTAAATAAGGGAGGGAAGGTGGACGTCGCCTACCTTGATTTCAGCAAGGCCTTCGACACCATCCCACACAGAAGGCTGGTTAACAAAATGGGTAGTCTGGGCATGGAGCATAAGATGGCAAACTGGGTTAGTAACTGGCTGATGGACATCAGGCAGAGGGTGGTGGTAAATGGGATTCAATCTGGTGGGGGAGTGACCAGTGGGGTACCTCAGGGATCAGTTCTTGGGCGAGTCCTGTTCAATGTCTTCATCAGTGACACTGCAGAAGGGTTGGAAATAAAGGTCTGCCTGTTTGTAGATGACACCAAGATCTGCAACAGAGTGGATACTCCAGAAGGGGTGGAGAAAATGAATAGGGACCTGGAGAAGCTGGAAAAATGGTCCAAGGCATGGCAACTGAGGTTCAATGCAAAGAAGTGCAAAATAATGCACCTGGGGAGAGGGAACCCTGGGCACAGCTACAGGATGGGAGGGGAAGTGCTGACAGTCATCAAGTAACCTGGGGGTGATAATTTCTGATGACCTGAAGGTATCAAAACAGAGCACAAAGGCTGCAGGGAGGGACAGTGGCATGCTGGGGTGCACAGTCAGAGGCATCACTATCAGAAGGTGGGAGGTGCTGATGCCACTGAATAGAATACTAGTGAGGCCTCACCTAGAGTACTGTGTGCAGTTCTGGAGGTCATACCTGTGCAAGGACATTGACAAGGTGGAGGCGGTCCAGAGAAGGTTGACCAAAATGATACTGGGCTTGCACCACAAAACATATGAGGAGAGATTAAAGGACCTCAATATGTACTCACTGGAGGAAAGAAGAGAGTGGGGGGACATGATAGAAACCTTCAGGTACCTCAAGGGCATAAACAAGGTGCAGGGGGAGACATCTTCCAATGTAGAATGAATACAAAAATGAGGGGGCATGATATGAAATTAGAGGGGGCAAACTAAGGTAATGTAAGAAAGTTTTTCTTCACAGAGAGGTTGGTGGACACATGAAAGTCTGCCACAGGAGGTGGGGGGGCAACCACAGTGGGTTTAAAAAAAATGCCTGGGACAGGCACAAGGAAACCTTGAGAAGGGAGGGAGTGATGAAAAGCCACTGACCAGATAGGGTTAGGGGCAGCTTACAGGTATAGGGCTTACGGGCAGACTGGATGGGTCTAGCGGTCCTTATCTGCTGACAGTTTCTATGTTTCTGTGCAAGTCAAACTGCATATTTGCAAGAGACACACATGAAAAGGATGAAACAATTACTTACCATAGTAATCTTGTTTCTTCCAAGAGAATCTTACTGTATTCTGATTTCTACAGTATGGTCTCACCATAAGACTGCCCCGGAGCCGAAATGGCTAATAGAACCTATGCTAATCACGGAATGTTAGGCCCGAGCTCGGTTTTCAAACCACTGTCCCTGGTAAACATTCTACAACCATCAGATTCTTACAGAGCAGCATAATAACAAGCTATATAAACTATACTAATTAACTAACCAATTAACAACAGCCAACACCAAATAAAACCCTATATTTAAAAGTGTGAGCAACACTAAGACTCAAGTCACTAAGCCCAATAAAGAAATACCCACAGGTTTCAAACAGCTTAGACACCTGTGTTGCAATGCCCTTAGGTTCCAGCAGGGGAGGAAGGGTGGGAGCTAAAATATAGTAAGATTCCCTTGGAAGAAGCAAGATCACTATGGTAAGTAATTTTTTTCTTCAAACCCCAGGAAATCTTACTGTATTCTGACTTCTGCAGACTACCCAAGCAGTACCTCTGGAGGAGGGTAGAGAACCTATTTAGGAAACAGGCTTTGCAGTACTACTGTGCCAAACCTGGCATCACTTCTGGCCTGGGTATCCAGGCTGTAGTGCTTGGTAAAGGTGTGAACTGTATTCCTGGTAGCTGCTTTGCAGATTTCTAACAAGGGGATATCTCTTGCAGCTGCTATAGAAGCAGCAGTACCCATTGTGGAGTGGGCTCTGAGGCCTACAGGGGCTCTTTACCCACTTTGCTATTGCAAAATTGGATACAGGCCACTATCCACTGGGCAGTGGTCCTCTTCAAGGCAGGCTTGGCCTTCCCCAGTCTCCACAGGTCAGAAAGAGATGGGTTCTATCCTGCCTGTGTCCCTTTGTGTGATCCAAGTGGTAGCTTACAGCTCTCAACATCAAGACTATGCAGTCTTCATTCCCCTGAAGTGGCATGATAAGTGACGAAGACTGGTAAAGTCATGGACTGATTAAGGTGCGGACTGCTATGTAGTCTGGCTCTGTAGACAAGGCCTGGAGCTCACTGATCCTCCTGGCAGAGATGATAGTTACAAGGAACACTGTTTTCCATGTTACATACTTAAGCTCTGCTGAGGACATGGGTTCAAATGGTGGCTGCATTAGCTGGCCAATGCAATTATTAAGGTCCCATGCAGGGGTGGGTTCCCTGTGAGGGGGATGCAAGTGCAGTAGGTCCTTAAAAAACTTCCCGAATACCTGGCTGGTGGCCAGGGATGCCACTTTTCCAGCAGAGGTATGCAGAGACAGCTGCTAATTGTATCTTAAGGGTGGAGAGCCGAAGGCCCAGGGAATGCAGGTGTACCAGACAGTCCAAAACCACTGATAATCCAGCTTGGCAGTGGTCTATCTGTCTCTGTCTGCACCACATAGAAAATCTCTTCCATTTAGAAGAGTAAGTCTTTCTGGTGAAAGGTTTCCCTGGATACCCTGAGGATCTCTAACACCCCTTTCCGAGAGGTGTAGATCAGCATATTCTAAGTCCTCAAGAGCCAAGCTCTGAGTCTGAGGGACTGTAGATTGGGGTACAGAACTCTGCCCTGGGAGGAGGTCAATAGGTTGTGCCACCTGGGTACGGAGATTGGTTTGGAGATTGACAGGGTCAGTAGCATTGAGTACCATGGCTGCCTGGCCCTGTCTGGAGCAATGAGGATCACTGTTGCTGGTTGAACTCTGAGCATGTTCAGCACTCTGAGCAACAAAGGAAATGGTGGGAAGGCATACAGAAACTTCCCTGCCCAATCCAGCAGGAGTGCATCTAGAGGCACTGTGCCCAATGCAGGAGGCCTGCAACAGAACAGTGGCGGTTGGTGATTTTCTGGGGCTGCAAAGAGGTCCCCCTCTGGAGTGCCCCACCTTCTGAACACCACTTGCAGGATCTGCCTGTTCAGTGACCACTCGTGGTGGTTCTGAATGATCCTGCTTAGAGCATCTGCGTGGATGTTGTCCTGCCCTGGGAGGTGAACTGCTGAGAGGGAGATCCCTAGGGAGTAAGCCAAGTTCCACAGTCTTATGGCTTCTGTGCACAAAGGGGAGGACCTTTTGCCCCCTTGCTTGTTGATGTAGTACATTGTGGTTGTATTGTCTGTCCTGACTTGAACCACTTTGCCCTGCAGCATTCAAGCAAAGGACTGAATGCCCAGATAGACTGCTCTGAGTTCCAGCAGGTTTACATGAAGCAAAGACTCCTGCTGAAGCCAGGTACCGTGGGCAGTATGCTACCCTAGGTGGGCACCCCACCCTAGAAGGGAGGCATCTGTTGTCAAGACTGCTGCTGGTGGCAGCTGGATGAAAGGCACGCCTTCCCTGAGGTTGTCCTTTTCCTCCCACCACCACAGAGCTTGAAGCAGGGTTCCTGTGACTGGTACCATCTTTGACAGGGAATCTTCTTTGAGACCAGTGAGTCCTGAGGTGGAACTGAATGTCCCTCATCTGGAATCTTGATCAACACTGTTTCTGTTGATGCAGCCATGTGACCTAGCAGCTGGAGAAAATGCCTTGCTGGTCTTAGGGTATGTAGCTGGAAAGAGCTTTCCAGCTGTACTAAGCGGTCTACCCTTCTCTGAGGGAGGAAGGCTCTTCCTCTCAGAGTATCTAGTTCAGCCCCTATAAACTCCAGGAGTTGAACTGGCATCAGCATTGACTTCTTCTGGTTTACCAGGAAGCCCAGTGTACCCAGGGTATCCTGAGTGATGGTCAGTGCTTTTCTTACCCGCTGAGGGGACTGACCCACCACCAGCCAGTCGTCCAGGTATGGGAAGACTGTAATCCTGTCTCCTTAGGTGTGCCACCACCACTGCTAGGCATTTGGTGAACACTCTTGGAGCAGATGTCAGGCCGAAAGGCATGGCCCTGAACTGGTAGTGCCCTGATGGCAATCCGAACCTGAGGTACTTTCTGTGTGATTGCCTGATGGGGATATGGAAATGGGCATCTTTCAGGTCTAGAGACACCATCCAGTGTCCCTTTCTGAGTATAGGGAGAATGGTAGCCAGAGTGACCATTTTGAACCTTGGCTTTGTCAAATGTTTGTTTAAGTGTCCGAGATCCAGTATGGGTTGCCACTCCCGTTTTCTTTAGAGTGAGGAAGTACCTTGAGTAGAGACCCTTTTCTTGCTGGGACAAGGAGACTGGCTCTACTGCCTTTTCCAGCATCAATTTTGCTACTTCCCTCCTCCAACAAAGTTGCCTCTGCTAGGCTGGTAGGTCTGAAAAGTCCACTACCTCAAGGTCTCACCTGACTGTGGTGATGGTCTGCTTGGTCTTTGTGCTTTGCGGAATGCTGGGGCCAGCCTGGCTGCTGCCCCTTCTGCCTCTGAAGTACCCCCTCTGTGGCTGGTAGGCTGGTGCTGCCTGAGCTTGGAAGAAGGGTATGTAGTGGGTTTTACCCCGCCCCCTTTTTTCCCTGGTACTTCTGTGGTCCTGCTGCCTTTTCTTTTGCAGCAGCACTCTTACAGGCCACTTTATACTCATCCATCTTCATGTAAGCCTTTTTTTTTTTTTTTTGTAAACTTCATTTCAGCAGTGAGTTTATCATTTGATTGTTTACAAACTTGGCCTCATAGACAGACATGCATTCAAAAATTACATGCTACACACTTCATGTAACATAAAACTCATCAATACTCCTATTCTAGACATGGGTCTACTAAGCTACCGAAAGGATTTTACATGGGGCACCACTGAAGGTCTATATTATACCAATATTTGTTTGCTAAAATCCCGGAAACCAAGGTGATGACAAAGCTTCAACTGGGACCATTTCCAAGAATTTATCCAGTTGCTCTCTAACAGTGCATTGTATTTTCTCATATTTCATGCAGTCCAAAAAATTACTGGCCCATTCAGATATTGTAGGAATGGAAGTTAACCTCCAGTGTAGGTCCAGAACCTTTAGACCCATAACATTTCCCAATCTTCATAACATAATGTAGGTGTTCCTTGGGATTGGCACTAATCTGGGGTCACCCAGGAGGAGACCCAACAAAATCTCCACTGGGTCTAACCTGGGGGGGGGGGTTCCCACCAGTCTAAAAGAACTTCTTGAACCCCTTTCCAAAAGCTCTGTACTCTGCTACATTGCCAAACCATATGATAAAATGTGCCATTATGTATTTGGCATTTAGGGCACAATGGGGAGTCATTAGGATTAATTACATGTGCCAGGCAGGGAGTATGATATGTTCTGAGGAGAACTTTGCATTGTCTAGTTCTCGCTCTGCTGTTCACTGAGCATCTCAAACTGTTCTCACTGTAGTGTTTCAATCTCCCCCTGTCAGACCCTCCGGGTGGATGTCTATTTCCCACTTATCTTTAACATTCTTCATCTGGTCTGGCAAGGCCATCAGCATTTTATACGTTCTTCTCAGTAGTTTAAAAGTTGGGTGGAACACTGGCTGATCCCGTAAGGAGGGACCTCCTTCCCTCTGTAATAATCTATCAAGGGAATTTTCTGGAGACATACCTGCTTTCACGCCTATCATTTGGTGAGCAGTTTTCCAGGCCCTCACGAGAGTGCCCGTGCAGGGATGTTGAGGGACATTCACTGAATTCACTCCCCCACAGGGAGATAGGACATCATTATATATTGTGAACCCCTTAGACTCCTCCATTTTAACCTAGACTGGTTGCCCCTCTGGTTTCTTTAAGATATCTTGAATATGGGCTAACTGTGATACTACCCAATAATAATGTACATTCGGAAGTCCCAACCCTTCCCTCCTCTGGGCTAGCCCCGAAAGAACTTTTTTAATCCTAGGTCTTTTGTTGTTCCATACTAACTGGGTTATGGCCCCTTCAATGCTGTTAAAATATTTTAAGGGAATTTTTAAGGGAACTGTTTGGAAAAAATATAGACATTGGGGAAAAATTGACATCTTTACCAAGTTCACTCTAACCAAAAGGGCAAGGGGTAAAGCTTTCCAAGCCAAACAGTCATCCTTAATTTTGGTAATTAGATTCCTCATATTAATATTAACCAGACTGGACAACTTGTAAGGGATTTGTATACCCAAGTATTTTAGTGATTTAGATGGAAGGACTTCCGTTTGACCTATTCTAATGGGACCTCACCCTCTCCCCAAGGGCATCCACTTGCACTTGTTCCAATTGATCTTATGGCCCAAAAGAGGGCCATATCTCTCAAATAAGTGAGACAATTCCCTCATCGCTTCTTTGGGAGAACTAATAAATAAAAGTACATCACTGGCAAAAAGCGAGATCACTTGTTCCAAACCTCTCCACTGAAATCCCTTTATTCAAGTATTGTCTCTGATATTTTGTACCAAAGCTTCTATTGTAAGTACATATATTAACGGAGAGAGGGGGCAACCCCATCTTGTACCCCTAGTGAGGGCAAAGGGGAGGGATATGGGATTATTGGTGAGAATTTGAGCTTTCGGGTTTTTACACAAGCTTCCCAGTCATTTCATCATGAAGGGACTTAGGCCAAATTTCCTCAAGACTGCCATCATAAAAGGCCACTCTACTCGGTCGAAGGCCTTTTACGCATCTAGTGCCAAAAGGCCCCCGATCCTCCCCTGGGCCACTGATACATAATGTTTAATACTTGTCTGATGTTGTGTTTAACTTGTCTGCCCTTTATAAAACCTCCATGGTCAGGGTGGACTAGTTTAGGGAGAAAATCCTCCAACCTATTTGCCAACAATTTGGCCTGGATTTTGTAATCTGCATTTAGCAGAGAGATTGGACGGTAGGGTGAACACAACAGAAGGTTCTTCCCTGCCTTAGGCAAGACCGTAATCGTAGCCAAACTCTACGAGGGTGGGAGTTCTCCCTCCTCTAAAGACTCCTTTATCATCTCCAACATTGCCTGGCCCAGTTCCTCCCAAACAATTTTATATACCTCAACTGGGATACCATCTGGCCCTGGTGCCTTTCCCTTTTTGGATTTCCACACCACCCCTTTAAGTTCTTCCTTAGTGATTGCGGAATCCAGTTGTCCTATGTCCAGGTCATTTAGTTTAGATAGTGAGACTTTCCCCAAAAAGTCGGCTGGATTAGCCCCCTGTGGGTATTCAGAAGTATACAGGTCGGAGTAGTATTTTTGAAATGCATCGTTAATTTTCTGCTGATTATAGGTGACCCCCTTCTCCTTCCACTTCTATCCCTAGTATGGCTCTGTCCGCCCTTTGCTTTTTTACCAACCCTGCCAGCCATTTTCCGGCTTTGTCTCCCTCAAAGTAAGAGTAGGATTTGGTCAGGATGAGGGCCCTTTCACTTTTTTGGGTTGAGATTTGGTCTAATTCACTTTTTAACCTTTTTATGGATATTATTTTGGAATTATCTTGCTTTAACATTAATTCCCATTCTAGACTTTGAATTTGATGTTCTAATTCCTGTTCTCTCTTAAAATTTAATTTTTTCTTGTACAACACATATGAAATGGTTTCTCCTCTTATTGAGGCCTTGAATGTTTCCCATAAAGTTCTATTATTAGTGTCTCCAGGGTGGTTCACCACAAGAAAATCGAGTACATGTTGTTTTAATTGCTGGATAAATTTTGTGTCCACCAGAAGACCAGGGTCCATCCGCCATGAAGGGGTTACCCTGGGTTCTCTCCTCCCTTCCACAACCACTCTCAAGGGGGTGTGGTCCAAAATCAGAATTGGACCATAAGCCACCTCAACTACATCCCCCAGTTTAGCTTTTGTCAAAAATAAATAATCCAATCTTGTACAGTATATACTTTATGTGCATGGGAATAAAAAGAATACTCCCTGGTGGTTGGATGGCAAAATCTTCAAACCTCTAGTAGCAATTTCTCCTCTGTCATGTGGTGAAGCGTTCTTACACTTTTGGGTACTGGGCCTCTTCTTGCCCCTGAACGGTCTAGGTGGGGGGTCCCAATAAGTATTTATATCACCCCTATTGTTATGTCATCTGGGAATGGTGCCAGCGTGGTCTCCAGATGAGTAAAAAAAATTCTAGGGAATTTATGTTAGGACCATATATCGATACCAATGTTGTTATGGAAACCCCCATGTCAACTACCGCTATAATATATCTGCCTTGAGGATCTATCACCAAAGATAGGACTGTATGTGGGAACCCCAGTCTAATCTATATAGCTACACCTTGTGCCTTTGAATTGAAGGGTGAGGCTACCAAAGTACCACCCCAAGAGTGGCGTAGTCCCTCCAGTTCTTCCTGTTGAATGTAGTTCCTGCAAGAATACTACATCCTCTTTCATTTTATTTTTTATCTGTGTCAATACACGTTTCCTCTTGATTGCAGTTCGTAGCCCATTCACATTCCATGTTACCAATGTTATGTTAGCCATAGTTATTGTACCTCTTAGCTAGTTTAGCATGCCCTTCATGCCATTGTAACAGTTGTTCCAAAATTTGTTCACTGCTGGTAGGTTTTTTGGTTGTTTTGTAAAACTTCCCAACATAACATCTTCCCCTTCCCCCCCCAACTTGAAACATCCAACTACTAAATACCAAACATGTGAAAGAACAAAATGTTCCCCTTCCCCATATTTTTAACCCCTTCAACATCTCTTATCCCTCTATTCCCTCCCTTAATCCAAAATAAATATAGAAAGTGAAAAAAAAAAACTACCCTCTACTTCTCGTGGACTGAGCATCCATCCCTTGCAACAATTTACAACTCAACATTTTAACAGATCATGTTTTTAGTTCCCCTCCACACTTATGCCCTGAAGGAATCATGTATAGAAACATAGACTTTGATGGTAGATAAGGACCACTTGGCCCACCCAGTCTGCCCATTTCCCTACCTACTGGATAAGCTGCAGATTCTAGTTAACCAACAGCCTACTTCCTGCCACCCCCCACTACAATTACCTTATGGCTGTCCCATGCATGTTTGAATTCCCCCACTGTTTTAGACCCCACAACCTCCCTTGGAAGGCGGTTCCATGCATCCACCACTCTCTCCTTGAAAAAAAATGTCCTCACATTACCCCTGAGCCGTCCCCTTTCTATCTTTAAATTGTGCCCCCTTGTTCTTACACATCTCTTTTTCTGAAAGATGCTACCCTCCTGGACTTTGTTGATTCCCTTGAGGTACTTGAACGTTTCTATCATGTCCCCCCTGTCCCTCCTTTCATCAAGGGTATACATATTAAGCTCTCTCAATCTCTCTTCATATGGTTTCTGATGGAGACCCTGCACCATTTTAGTTGCTCTCCTCTGAACTGCTTCCATCCTGTCTATGTCCTTGCATAGATGAGGTCTTCAAAACTGCACACAGTACTCCAGATGGGGTTTCACCAACTGTCTGTATAGAGGGATAACTACTTTCCTTTTTCTACTTGTGATGCCCCTTCCTATGCATCCCAGTATCCCCCTGGCTCTCCTTACTGACTTCTCACATTGCTTACCAACCTTTAGATCATCTGATATGACTACCCCAGGTCCCCTTCCATTTTTGTTGTTATTAGTACCTCCCCTGCTATTGTGTACTCTTCTCCTGGGTCTTTGTTTCCCAGGTGCATTACTTTGCACTTCTTTGCATTGAATCTAAGTTGCCATATGTCTGACCATTCCTCCAACCTTGCCAAGTCCCTTCTCATCCTTTCTAACCCCCCGTGTATAAACTCTATTACAGATCTTTGTGTCTCCTCAATCCCTGAGTATAATATCGTGGATACTGAATGTGGGAGACTGCACCACCCTCCCATACCCTCTCAGATCCGCCCCTGAAAACCTCCATGTCTCCTCAATCCCTGAGTTAGAGTGGAAAGAAAGGAAGTAACACTCGTCGCCCTGGGAGGCATCTTGGGATCTCCTACCCCCTACTGTCGGCTTTTGGAGCAGGCTTTTCCATAGAAATAGATTTTACAGCATTAACACAATTGCTCTTACCAAAACAAATAGACAAAAGAACACCTCCCAAATGCTATTCTAATTGGTTGGATTGTGGAAGGCGAGGCAAAACTAAAGAATATTTAAAGGAGAGTGTGGCCTCTCAGTACAGTCTTGATTTCCCCAAAAACTTAATGTGTCAGACGTATCCCTGTTCAACTGGTACATTTGCCAGCATCTTTTTCTTTCTGCGCCTTCCAATTTTATACATAATATAACAACAGAGAGTCCAGCAAGCACAGAACTTAAAGCAGTCCAAAACCACTAAAATACTTTTAACTTGGGATCAATTTTATATTGTTCAGCCACCCTAGACAGCTTCATGTCCTTGTCTCTCAAAATCGGGTCGCCATCTCAGGTTCTTCATAGCCCTACAAGGGCCTCTGGAGGTGGACCTGGTAAAAGGAGAAGAGGGAGCCAATTTAAATGATAGCTTAGCTTTTCTTCTCCTCCCTGATTTTTGTGTAGACGACATCAGCACTTGTTAATCTTTCCAGATCTTTGATAAATTTTAAGTATCTGACACAGTGTTGAGGGGACTGTAAAGGATGGTCACAGAGCTCCCAGTTTAAGCAGGTATCTCACTCTGATGCTAGGCCATGCCCCCTCATAAGCCTCTGTTTGCTCACTGAAGAGATGTAGGCTCGCAGGGGAAGTCCAGTGCCTTTATCTGTGTCCTGTGACAAATTAGTGGCCCTTAGCCAGGCAAATATCCTGAGGTTGCCATTTTCCTGGCAGCAATGTCATGTGCATCCACTGCCATCTGAAACTGGCACTTAGAAGCTTCTATACCCCTTCTTGCAGCTTTGGACAAGTCTGAGGCCATGGGTCCAGGGCAGGCTTTAGCTATTTCTAAAACAGTGTTTCAGAGACTCTTCTGGTATCTGGACACATAAGGCATGTAGGTTGCCTGTCTGATAATCAGAGAAGCACCCAAACTGGATTTCTTGGCCATAGAATCCATTTTCCTGGAATCCTTTTCTGGTGGATGTGATGCCAGGGGAATCTCTGCTTTACCACATGCAGCAGCCTGCACCACCCCTCCATGGCTGGGATGCCCAAAAAGGAATTCTGCTCCAGTACTTCCTATCCATCATCTTGTCCACTGGAGGAATGGAAGTGAGGGTCTGCAAAATCTTGGAAGCCTGTCTCTTCAAGGACTTGCTGATGGGTAACAACAGCCTTTTTGTTGCTGGCACATCCATCATTTCCATATAGTCCAGTTCCTCTTCCTCCTCTGTGGATTCTTGGGTGGAAAGGTCCAGAGTTTGTGCCACTTGCTTCCAAAAAGCAAAGTGGGATGTAAAATCCTCAGCTCCCTTCTCAGGGGAGAAGGACAGAGAGGATCAGGGGATACTTTTGGTTCAAGAGGTTCCCCATAATCCTCATCGTCCCCTTCCACATAAACTACAGCAAATCTCTCAAGTGAACCAGGAACCGAGGAGGAACCCAGGTCTTGAACCGAGGACTGCGAACCGGGCCGCTGAACCACAACCACGGTACCGGTTTGCAGCACCTGGAGAATGCTTATAGCATTCACTACAGCTTCTGCGGTTGGAACCAACAGAAACATCGGCTGTGGTTCCTTAGCTGAGTGCTTTTCCTTTTTCTTCTTCTTAGCAGAACCTGCCGGTTCAGAGGTGGTGTCTGCAGTTCTCTTTTTACCGGAGGAAACTTCATCCAGGTCAGAGGGTTGTTCACCCAGTTCCTCCTTTTGAGAGGAGGAAGATTTGCCCACAACTGGGTTAGCAGCCTTCTCGGACATCTTTTCTCTCAGTCAGTTCAAACGCCTATCAAGTGTCAACTGAGGAAAATTCTTACAGATTTCACTATCTGCCTGAAGGTGGTCAAACCCCCCAGACAGACAACACAAACTAAGTGAGGATGAGCTTTAGCAAACGGTTCCCGACACTCTGTACAATGCTGAAAACCCTTTGGGCTGGTTCTTTTCTTGGGTAGTGACATAACCAACAAAAAACCCTAAAAGTGGGTTTTAAGTGAGCCAAAGCACACACAAAAGAATATCAACTCTTTTAAATATTTACCTTTTTTTTTTTTTTGCGGTTGGTTTAGCAACTGAAGAGAGAACCGAGAATTATCACAGTTTCTCTCCAAATGAAATAACTGGCCCAAAAAGGGTTCAAAAGTGAAAATTTAACTTAAAATATATAAACAAACGTTCAGTTTGCTCCCGGTTAAACAAACCGAGAAGAAACCAAAAAAACTTACCAGAATAACACTGTATGTAGACTAATCTATCTGTAAACTCAAAGACAGTGCTTTAAAAATGAACAGAAACAACATTTAACTTCAAAAAACCAAGAAAATAAAATCTTCAAGAAAGATGGAGGAGGGCTCTCCGAGGCATCTGTACTAGGCAAATGGAGTAAAGAATCTGACGTTTGTAGAATGTTTACCAGGGGCAGTGGTTTGAAAACCGAGCTCGAGCCTAACATTCCATGATTAGCATAGGTTCTAGTAACCATTTTGGCTCTGGAACAGTCTTATAATGAGATCATACTGCAGAAGTTAGAATACAGTAAGATTTCCTGGGGTTTGAAAGAGTACATATGATGAGTAGACAATGGGTTGGCACCGCTTTGGGAGCTGAATACAGTAACAAGAGAGGGGAACTTTTAAACTTCATTCATAAAGCTTTGAATTTCACAATAAATCACATATGGCATCAGAGTGAAGGCAGAATTTTTATTGTGGCTAGCACCCTGTGACACACTAAAATGGCTCTAGTCAATATGTGTGGGTACAATACAGACACACCAGAACTGTATACCGAGTGGGATGGTCAATTGCTACACTTCCTGGATCATCTAATCCAGATAGGAGGTGACCTCAGTCTTACGTTGGCCCCCATGCTGGACTGCACATATTAAAACAGGAATAGATCTCTGGTGACTCGCTCACTGAAAGGAACCATGACTGACCACAGACTAATGGATGCATGGAGACTCCTCAATCACTCAGAGAAGGCATACACATTTAGATTGTCAGTCCACCACTCATGATCACAGACTGACTGCTGAATCATTTCAGAGACTGTGGTTCCTGGGCTTCTAGATACTACTATACTTATGACAATTTCCAATCATGCACATGTTAAGATGACAATTAGGCTGGATGGAGAAGGTAACAGATCATCTTGATGGTGATTTAACAATTTTCTGCTGATGCGAGAACAAAATAAGTAGTAGTAGCAGAGTTTATTTCGGGCACCCTTCCCCGTAGCCTCAGGGCGTCCACACAGAATATAAAACAAACGGCATTAGGAAACAGCACACATAAAACTCATAATACCATACATATACTGTAAAATACAACCATTAAAATTCATACAAGCCAATTCCTAAGCTGTTTAGCGGTTTAAATTACATATATTCCTCAGGCCCCGAAGGCCTGTTGGAAGAGGAATGTTTTAAGATGTTTTTTTAAATACCACTAGGAAACTACTCCAAGGAGCAAAACTCCTTGGACCCATTCTTCCAGGAAGCTTTAATTACCCTCCTCCCCAAACTTGACAAAGATCCTGAACAAATAGGAAGCTACAGACCAATCTCCCTTCTATATATAGACATTAAGATTCAGGCCAAGGTTCTATCCACCAGAGTCAACAAGGTCTATCACACTCTCATCGGACCAGAACAGGTGGGATTTGTGCAGGGGAGGTTGGTGACAGACCATCTGTGGAAGCTCAGGCACATCCTAGACGCAGCCAGAGACTCCGGACGCCCAGCAGTCATGATGTTTCTGGATGCAGAGAAGGCCTTTGACAGGGTATCCTGGCTGTACCACTACGCCACCCTCAGTAAGTTTGGATTCCCTTCAGACTTCATTGCATGGATACAGCTGTTGTATTTGGGCCTATCAGCCAGGAACCACAGTAACAGTGTCCTGTCATCATGCTTCTCCCTTCAGATGGGAACCCGCCAGGGTTGTCAATTGTCCCCATACTGCTTCAACCTTTACTTAGAGCCTCTAACCAGGCACATTGTTCTATGGCAGGAGATTGAGGTTGTCCAGGTAGGAAACAACAAGTACAAAATCTCCACGTATGCAGATGACATCCTCCTACACCTGGCGGGCCCAGAGGTTTCGGTCCCCACAGCCACAGACATCATCACATTTGGTTTCATCTCCGGATACAAGCTGAATTTGTCCAAAATTAACATAATGCCCCTAAATGGAACTACACATACGAGCCAGGCCCTGCTGAGAGGCAGCACTTGGATGCCGGATGGCCTAAGGTACCTGGGCATCATCATCCACAGGAGTAAGCCTCTGCTTTTCTCCAAGAACCTGGATACCTTACAGAAGCAGGTGAAGCAAGACCTTCTACGGTGGTTTGCACTACCCCTGACCCTATGGGTGAGGATCAACATAACGAAAATGAACATCTTGCCTGGGACCTGTACCTCATGGGTATGACAGGAGCGCTAATACCCATGCCCTTCATTCCTATAAGTAGGTATGAAGCTCAGGTTGGCATACAAATCCTTATCATTGCCCAAAGGGAAAGGCGATCTCCAATTACCAGACTTCAGCAGGTACCACTTGGCATTACATGCCTTCCAATTCCTATGGTGGTGAGCGAGTCCCCCCGGGGCCACTCAGGACCAACTACCTCCCACACTGGATACAAGTGGAAGTAGGTCTCTGTCAAATCCACAAGACAGACAGGTCTACCCTACTGGTGCTACTATTCCATAGGCTGCTGCAGGTCCTCAAACAAATGCCAGTAGGCACATCCCTCCTTGTGAGCAGAATGCTACACAAGAGATTGGGCTCCACTCCCATTCTGGACCCTGCTCAATCCCTTGCCCAGAACCCAAACTTCCAGATACAAGGTCAGACAATCCCGAGGACTCTTATGGGTCACGCTGATCGACAACAACTGGGATCCCTGCTGAGCGAGGGCACTATGCACCAGTACACTCACTTCGCAAAGATACACCTGGAAAGCAGACTCTCTGCATACTCATATGCACAACTGCAATATATGCTTTGTAAGACTCTGGGCCCCAAACCCTGGGACTCCACCATCTCCTCAGCATGGGATGAACTGCAGGCCATAGCCTCACAAGAGACAAGCTATGTCTGGGATGGGGTTTACAAACAGCTCTCCGTGCTCTCGGTCCCACCTCAAGGGCTGCAAGGCCATATTGGAACAAGAAATTTCCCAACATTGAGAACACAGAAGTCTGGAGAGAGGCATGGGAGAGTATACACAAATACTTATAGCTCCATCAAACCCAATACAAAATCAAACACAACGCATTTCACCCCCCCCCCCGAAAGCTTCACAGGATGGTGCTTCTAAGCTTTGACACTTGCACCAAGTACAGATGGGACCCTCAAACATATCCTCTGGGACTGCCTCGAAAGCAGGCCACTATGGGAGGAGATCAAGAACCGCATCAACCCCCTACTGGGTCTGGATGAGACCTTCACCCCCTTCATCTGAATCCTGGGGGGTCAGTCTTCACAACCTGGGGAGGACGAGAGCACACTACATCTCCATTATTGCCGCTACGGCAAAAAAGTCCATATTGAGGCACTGGTTGGACAACACTACCCCGTCATACAAGGACTGGCATACTGCCACGCTGGAGGCCCTACGTATGGAAAAAAATGATTGGTTCAATAAGGAACACAGTACATACATTCTCCAAATAGTGGGGGCCTCTCGAGGAAATCCTATTGATCCCATGATTAATTGGGGCACACTGTTAACTGTAGCTACAAGCACTGGGACTCCCGCCCACCACCAGACTACAACTGAAGCCAACACAGTCGACTGGGTCACAAAGAGGGCACCTGGCGAAGTGGATGACAACAGCAGGTGTGATCTATGCATGTATGAACCCTTGGATATCAGTATAGCCCCACAAATTAGTCTGCTCATTTGAAAGGATCTGTATTTTCTTTTTTTTTTGTAATGTTCTGTTGTAGCTAGCATGTAGCTAGTGATGTCTTTGATATATGTATGCCAGTTAATGTTTCCAAAAAAGCTGATTAAAAAAAAAAAAAAACACTAGGGAAGGCACCTCCTGGAGGTACCCCAGCAATGAATTTCAAAGGACCGGGGTTGCTACCTCAAATGCCCAGTCCCCAGAAGATTTCAACCTAGCTCTAAGGACCTCCAGGAGGGCCTCCCCTGCCAATCTAAGAGAGCGACTTGGGGTGTAGGGACACAGAAGCACCTTCAGGCAGCCTGGACCCAATCCACATAGGACTTTATAGGACAAAAGACCTATTTTAAAGGCGATGCACCAGACCACTTGCAGTCAATGCAGTTAGCGTAGCACCGGAGTAATATGACTGAACCTTGAAAGTCCAGTCAACAACTGGGCCGCTGCATTCTGCAAAAGCTACAGGCACCGTATAGCACCTCCTCTGACCCCCAGGTAGACTGCATTATAGTATTCGAGCCACGAGGTGACAAATGCATGTACCAGCATGGCTAGGTTATCCGGGGGAACAAGGGATTTAATTTGGGTGATGTTTCAGAGATGGTAGAAACTGGTCCAGACAACAGCTGACACTTGAGCTTCAAGTGTCAGCTCATTGTCCAGAACAACATCCAAATTCTTCACCTTAGAGGAGGCCTCCAATTTGGTCAAACCAATAAAAACCTGCAACTTATCCCCAGAGGCCCCCACTCCCCCCCCGACCCTGCTCAACCACCAGCACTTCAGCCTTCCCCAGACTGAGCCCCAGCCAGTTCGACAACGTCCAATCTTCTGGGTGTGAAGGACAGGTAGAGTTGAGTATCATCAACATAGCAATGAAAACTCAGCTCATACCACGTTATGACCTCGCCCCGGGGCAGCATGTACACTGTAAACAAGGGGGAAGAGGAAAAAGCCTTGGGGAACTCCACAGGGCAGGGCCGTCAGTCCTGAGAAGTAATTTCCCAGTACCACCCTCTAAGACCTGTTCCGGAGAAAGGACTCAAACCAGCTGATGACCTTGTTGGTGAGTCCTACATATCCTCTCAATCTGTCCAACAACACCCCATGGTCCACAGTGTCAAACGCTAATGAGAGATCGAGAACGAGAATTGCTCTCCTCTATCTAAAGTGGGGATAGTAAAGATTGCTACTGAAGAAGGGAAATGCACCAAACATGATACAGAGAAACCTGAAATCCTCAACAAATACTTCTGCTTGGTGTTTACCAAACAGGACTCAGGGGATGAACCAGCCCTGAAAAAAACACAATGCCACAGGAACAAGGGTAGACACGAGTCCCTTTACAGAAGCTGAAGTACAGGAAGTGCTAAATAAAGTAAAAGCAGACAAAGTCATGGGACCAGATGAGATGCACCCCAGAATCCTTAAGGAACTGGGGGCAGAATTAGCAGACCCTCTGGCACTTCTATTCATGAAATCCTTGAAGAGTGGTATGGTATCCGAAGACTGGAAAAAGGCAATAGTGGTTCCACTTCACAAATCAGGCAGTTGTGAAGAGGCTAGTAATTACAGACAGGTAAGCCTCACGTCTATAGTAGGGAAACTAATGGAGACACTACTCAAACAGAGGATCATAGCATTTCTCTAAACTAGTGGCCAACAAGACCCTAAACAGCATGGCGTCACAGCAGGCAGTTAATGCTAGACAAATCTGCTTTTTTTGACTATGCTACAAAAATTGTGGACGACGGTGGGGCAGCAGATGTGGTCTACCTAGACTTTAGTAAGGCCTTCAACTCAGTCCCACACGGAAGGCTGGTAAAAAAGCTTGACCACACAGGGGTTGGTCCAGAAGTAGTCAGATGGGTACAAAACTGGTTACAAGGCAGAACTCAGAGGATATAGGTTAACGGAATGCAATCAACGGAAGGCAGAATGACCAGTGGGGCGCCCTGGGGCTCAGTGCTGGGGCCTCTGCTCTTCAATGTTTTTATAGCAGACATCGCTGATGGACTGGAAGGGAAGGTGTGTCTGTTAGCAGACAACACCAAGATATATAACAGGGTGGACACCTCCGAAGGAGTGAGCAAGATGGAAGCTGACCTCAAGAAACTAGAAAAATGGTCTGGAATGTGGCAGCTGAGATTTAATGCCAAAGAATGCAAGGTCGTGCACACAGGAAGGAAAAAATCCAAGAAAGGAGCATTACCTAGGAGGTGAAAAACTAGCAGCTTCAAACCAGCAATGAGATCTGGGAATCATAATCTCAGATGACTTGAAGGCTAGTAAGCAGTGTGAGAAGGCAACATTGAAGGCCAACAGAATGCTGGGCTGCACTGGGAGGGGAATCATGAGCAGAAGGAGAGAGGTGGTACTACCACTGTATAGATCACTGGTCAGGCCTCACCTGGAATACAGAGTCCAGTTCTGGAGGTCTCACCTCAGGAAGGACATTGACTGGGTGGAAACAGTACAGAGAAAGGTGACAAAAATGATTCAGGGTCTGCAGTATGTGTCCTATGAGGAAAGACTTAGGGAACTGAATATGTACTCCCTGGAGCATAGGAGAAAGGGGACATGATTGAAACATTCAAGTACATAAAAGGCATTAACAAGGAACAGGCACAGGAACTTCTTCATTTCAAGAAAGGCTCCAGGACCAAGGGACATGACCTCAGGCTGCACGGGGTTCTCTACCAATACCAGGAAGTTTTTCTTCACAGTAAGAGTGGTGGACACCTGGAACAGCCTGCCCCAAGAGGTTGTGGGGGTCAACACTGTGGGAGGATTCAAGAATTCATGGGATAGACACAAGGGAGCCCTGACTACAAAGGGCAATTAGAGTGTCAAAATAGGTCTAAAAAAATGGGCAGACTAGATGGACCTAGTGGTCTCCTTCTGCCATCAACTTCTATGTATCCCTCATACTGACAGGTCATTCAACACCTTAACCAACATGGTCTCCATGCTGTGCATAGCCCTAAATCTGGACTGGAATGGTTCATATATCTGGAAGTCTGTGAGGTGATTCTCAAGCTGTTTATGACCACCTTCTCAAGAACCTTCCCTAAAGAGGGAAGGCTCAAGATAGGCCAGTAATTCACCAACACGTCGGGGTCCAAAGATGTTTTTTTCAACAGAGACTTCACCTGTTTAAGAGACTCTGGTAAGACCCCTGTTCATAGAATCACAGAAGTTTGTCAGTAGAAAAGGACCACATTGGACCATCTAGTCTGCCCTTGTTCCCTCCCACTAGTTAGCCCTGATGCAACCACCCTACACCTCCCTTACGTGTCCTCCCCCACCCATGTAGATTCCTGTCCCTTTTCCCATCAGGGTATCTGTCCCACCCTTCCTTGTTTAAACCCATGTATTTGTCCCATGCACTTCTGAATCCCCTGTTGTTAATGCTTCAACCACCCACTCTGGTAGTCCATTCCAGGGACCCACCACTCTCACAGTGAAATAGTGCCCTCTCTTATTACCTCTGAACTTGACCTCCCTCCAGCTTCAAACTGTGTCCCCTAGTTCTTGGATTGTCCTTCAACTTGAAGATGCTCCCTTCCGTCACTTTGTTAATTCCCGTCAGGTATTTAAAAGTTTCAATCATATCCCCCCCTTCCTGGTTTCCAGTGGATATATTTTACAGCAGGAAGGCAATGTCAGACAAATCTAATAGATTTCTTTGACTGGGTGACCAAAGTAATAGACCAGGGAGGGGCTGTGGATATGGCCTACCTAGACTTTAACAAGGCATTTGACACAGTCCTGCACAAAAGATTAATAATCAAGTTAGCCAGCATGGGAGTGGGTCCCAGGGTGGTAGCCTGGGTTGCAAACTGGCTGCATAACAGGACACAGAAGGTAATAGTGAGTGGAACACATTCCGGAGAAAGGGGGGTCACTAGTGGAGTACCTCAGGGCTCAGTACTGGGTCCAGTCCTCTTTAACATCTTTATAGGTGACATTGCAGAGGGTCTGGAGGGAAAGGTATGCCTCTTTGCAGATGATAACAAAGATCTGTAACAGAGTTGATACACAAGGGGGGGTAGAAAGGATGAGAAGGGACTTGGCAAGGTTGGAGGAATGGTCAGACATATGGCAATTTAGATTCAATGCAAAGAAGTGCAAAGTAATGCACCTGGGAAACAAAAACCCAGGAGAAGAGTACAATAGCAGGGAGGTACTAACAACAATAAAATGGAACAGGACTTGGGGTAGTTATATCAGATGATCTAAAGGTGGGTAAGCAATGTGAGAAGTCAGTAAGGAGAGCCAGGGGGATACTGGGATGCATAGGAAGGGGCATCACAAGTAGAAAAAGGAAAGTGGTTATCCCTCTGTACAGACAGTTGGTGAGACCCCATCTGGGGTACTGTGTGCAGTTTTGAAGACCTCATCTACGCAAGGACATAGACAGGATGGAAGCAGTCCAGAGGAGGGCAACTAAAATGGTGCACGGTCTGCATCAGAAATCATATGAAGAGAGCTTAATATGTATACCCTTGATGAAAGGAGGGACATGATAGAAATGTTCAAGTACCTCAAGGGAATCAACAAAGTCCAGGAGGGTAGCACCTTTCAGAAAAAGAGATGTGTAAGAACAAGGGGACACAATTTAAAGATAGAGGGGGGACGGCTCAGGGGTAATGTGAGGAAATCTTTTTTCAGGGAGAGAGTGGTAGATGCATGGAACTGCCTTCCTGGGGAGGTTGTTGGGGCTAAAACAGTGGGGGAATTTAAACATGCATGGGACAGACACAAGGCAATTGTAGTGGGGGGTGGCAGGAAGTAGGCTGTTGGTTAACCACAATCTGCAGCTTATCCAGTAGGTAGGGAAATGGGCAGACTGGGTGGGCCAAGTGGTCCTTATCTGCTGTCAAAGTCCATGTTTCTATATAGGTCAAGCTCCTCCATCCTCTCCTCATATGTCCTCTGCTGCTTACCATGCACCACTGTAGTCATCCTCCTCTGCACTCTCTCCACCCTACCAATATCTCTCTGTAGGTGTGGTCTCCAAAACTGTACCCCATATTCTAGGTGGGGATGGACCATTGACTTGTATAGAGGCTCTATCACCTCTCTTCTCCTTCTTGTGACACCCCTCTCAATGCATGTCAGCATACCACTTCCCTTTCCAACTGCTTTGTTGCACTGGTTTGCCACCTTAATGTTGTCCGAAATAATAATCTCCAGATCCCCCTCCTGCTCCGTAACCACAACAGTCTTTCCTCCTACTGTGCATGTGGCCCTTGGGTCCTTTTTGCTCATGTGCATTATTCTGCACTTTTTGGCATTAAATCTCAGCTGCCAACTCTCCGACCACCCCTCCAGCTTTAAAAGGTCCTCTATCATGCTCTCCACCCCACCTGGTGTATCCACTCTATTGCAGATCTTTGTATCATCTGCAAACAGACATACTTTACCATTCAGATCCTCCGCAATATCTCCAATATAAATGTTAAAGTATTGGCCCTAGTACAGACACCTGGAGCACTCTACTTGTCACTCTTTCCTCTCTGGAATTAACCCCATTTATAACCACCCTCCGACTCCTGTCGCAGCCAGTTTTTCACCCAATTTGATATTTTCTCCTCTATCCCTAGACTGCTCATCTTGCTCACCCACCTTTTGTGAGAGGCAGTGTTAAGGCCTTACTGAAGTCCAGACAGGCCATGTCCACCACCCCTCCCTGATTACACTCCCTTGTAACCCAGTCAAAGAATTCAATGAGATTAGTCTGGCATGACCTTCTCTCTGTGAACCTGTGCTGCCTGTCATCCTGCAGTCCATTTTCTACAAGATATTCTATTATCTTATCCTTTAGAAGTACCTCCATAATCTTTCCTACCATTGATGTAAGACTGACTGGGCGATAGTTATTCGGCTTTTCATTTCCTCCGCTCGTGTATTGGCATCACATCCTTTCTCCAGTCTCCTAGTACCCTCCCTGTGTCTAATGTTAGGTTGAACAGCTTTGTTAGAGGTTCTCCCAGCTCTTCCCTCATCTCTCTGTTGCAAGGGAACTCTCAAAAATCTTGGCAAAAACCAGGCCCAGGACCCCGACGCAACTAACAAATAATCGCGTTGGGCCCAGGAGGTCAAGGTCTCAGAACGCTGGTTTAAGCCCCGAGATCACCCAACAGACCTCCACTATCGTCACCGGCCAAAACTCTCCTCAGGGGGATCTAGCACAATTGCCCACTCTAGGTCCACCACTGTTGGATGATGGTATTCCGCTAGGAGAAATCCCAGCCCTAATGGAGGACACTCTAAGAACTGAGCGAACTCCCCACACTTATTAACAGAGAAAGCTCTAATGGGTTCCAGACAGGCCGGATGTAATAGCCTGTCTACAACCCGAAAGAGCTGAGTTGGTCGATTCTTCCCAGCTGCAATCATCCTGGACATAAAAGCTGCCTTTTTTTTTGGATGATTGCATTCTGATACTCATCATAATGAGCAATTGGAGCCAGTCTGTCTTCCTGGACCTGGTCTTCCTCCAATGCCTCTCTAGCCTCCGCCCCCTAGTTTTCAGCATCCTCAGCTCACCATCAAACCAAGGCGAGCAGAGGCGCAAAACCAGTGGGTGTGCACGGATCGGCACCAGACGATCCAGGGCCCTGACAGCCCTATTATAGGCCGTCACAGCGTCCCCTGGACTGTCCGCACAAGTCTCCAGCACAGACGAAATGTTCAGTTTTGCCATCAGTCCCTCTGGTCACAATCCTTTAAAAGGGCAGAACAGAACGGCTTCCACAGAGGAAAGGATATTTGCGCGGGGGGGGGCTCTGAAGTTGAACCTGACAGTGCAATGATATGACCAAGCGACTGGATCAAACTCGATGGTGTCAGTTTCGAGCCCCAGGGAGAACACCAGATTGAGCGCATGTCCGGAGTGAGAAGCATCTGGCCCGAGACGAAGCCTCGTCATCCACCCAGGCACTAAAGTTGCTAAGAATAAATCATCTCAGCGACTCCAACACCCTCTCAGTGACAAAGGCCATCAACCCTTGCAAGAAAATTTGGTCCCACCCAGGTGGACGGTAGACCAGAAGAATCCTGAACTACACTCAGGGACTCCACAGTCGAAAGAGCCGGTGTTCCGCACTGGGTGCACCGCCAGTCCCAGTTCTGACCTGAAACAAAAGGCCCCCCCCCCATCCCCTGCATTCCATCCTCGGGCACTGAACTATGGTAAACCCAGCCAGGAAAGACACCCCTAGCACCGGGCCTGAAGCATCCCCTAGCCAAGTCTCCATAATGCATGCCAGGTCGACCGAAGCAACACGCTCTGCCATTACAGTGGTCTTGTTGACCATCGACCTGATGTTACACAACACTGCCCAAAGAGGGTGAATGGCTGAGGCCAGTCCCTTAGTTACCTGCCTTTTCGGTCTGGAGGCTCCCTGGCCAGAGAGACAAGGCACAGAGGATCCCGTTTCAATTGCCTTCTCGGCCCAGGGCATTTTCTGGTCCCCACCATCCGAACTCACTTCCCACCGGCCTCATCCCTTTTCACACCTCCCCCCTTTATGCTCCTCCTTACAATACCCAACTCCCTACATCTCTGAGAAACTGTGGACAGAAGGGGTGGGTCCTGGAAGGGGTGCAAGGTCTTTAAAAGGGAGGGGGGGAGTAACAGAGTCCAGGGGCCTGAGGTAAAAAAAAAAAACATTTCTAAGATCTGCCACAATACTTGATAATAATTCTATTACTACACTAACTTTAAAATCAAATAAACTACAATACACAATCTCAATTCCATAAACACACAACACTCACACACACAACCCTCCCTAAAATAATAAAATGGAGTTAGACTAATTTTAGTCCCAATGAGAAATTGAGAAAAAGTGCTCTGGAAATAAAGTTCAATATAATAGTTGCTCCTTATCAGGAGCAAAAACCAAAACAGTCACTGTGATTTGAAGTCCAGTACAGTCTCTATTAACAAATAACCGCGGTAGGCTCTCACCAAACCGCGGACAGTCACCACAGTGGGGATATGCTTTCTTGCCTCCTGTACATACAATTTCTTAGATTATTGTATTTCACTGTAATAACGAAACCTTGTACATATTGTATGTTACCTATGAAATTTTCGCTATTTCTATAATTTATTGTTACTAGTATGTTATATCCCATTTCCCTCCTCCCCCCCCAGGACACATCTGGAATCGAGCGGTAGTCTGCTCAGTATGTCTTTCCTGGTAAAACTTTTAAATAAATAAATACATAAAAAATAAATAAATGCTCTCACCACAGATTCAGGTACTGTACAGTTAATAAACTGCATAAAACAGGAGGGAGAATACTGGAGGAGATGTTTCAAGAAGTTCTCTACCCCAGAGCTACTCTCACTTGCAGTGGGGTCAAGTTTACTTGAAAGCCGATCAAAATAATATGTGGAAGCACAGACTCACCGGCCCAGTGTCTTTGAAATGCTGTCTAGCACCGCTCTCACCGGCTCTAAAATGTGATCCAGCATGGACAGTTGTTAAACAATGGGGAAAACTCCCCAGAACCAAGAGCAGCAGCTGTAGATTCCAGTGGATGCAGCAGTTCGAAAGCCCTGGTTGAGAAACCGCACTTGGGAGCACTACACCACCGCAGGCCCACCAAGTCTGACAAACGCCAGGCACAGCAGATGATCCCGGTAATTCAGATCATGGCCCACACTAACAGACTCACTGCAGGCTCTTACCGGGTAAAATACACCCCAGCGTGAAAATGTTCCACGATGTTCCAAGTGCATAAACACTCACATAGCAAAACCCCAGCCAAAGTCAGCTGTCATCCAATACAGAGTCGAGTTCACAATGTTACACCAACTGCAGCTCACCTCATGACTCAGGCTCGGCAGCACTGCATTCTTCAGCCATTGGGAAGCCCTCCACAAGCCGACTCATACGATCAGCCCTCCGATCCAGCCGATCACTTCCCATGTCCTCCACAGCCCCAGCACTCAGATATAGTTGCTCCTCCAGACACTTCTCCTCAAACAGAATTCAGAGCACTCTTTCCAGATCCTCACTAAAAACAAAAAAGCTAGCTCCTGACCTAAACTCACTATCCTCGTCCCTACCTATCACTTATACCCTAAACCTCACGTCTGACTAAAAAATGTGATTAAAATGTAAACTCTGGATGCACCAAGCTATCACAGAGTTAGTACACAACAATTTCTCCTAGTTTCTTCCTAAAAAATAAAAGAGATGTAAGCAAGCGGAGGACAAAAGTGGCTCCCTTCAGAGACCACACTGATAGCAGCCCAGCCTGCTTGATAAGACTTGCTAAGAAAGAAATTCTGGAGTTCATATGCCTCTTCCAGGACCAGAATCAGCCTACAGACACCTCATGGTGGACCATCTGCGAACCCCTGCCTTGAATGGAAACTTAATTACAATGTGCACCTTCGCAAGCATAAAGGCAAAGAATGCAGGATGAAGCCGATAGCGAATATCAAACTGGTGGAGGCAAGACTGGACACTAACAAGAAGGACACTTGAATAGAATGGATGGTGGTCAGGAAGACTTACAATAAGGAACTCGGAGAATCAGCTGAACTTACCTACGGAAGAGTGAAGTTAAACTAAGAGATGAGTGGACCAAAGACAACAAAAATCTTCACACTAAGACAGAGACAGGAAAGAGCTAAAGCCACAATCTCAGCAATCAAATTGAGTGTGACCCGAGGGTTGACCAATGCACCAAAATGGATAAATGTAGAAATTGCAAGACTATTCAGTAAGCTCCACAGCTTGGAGGCTCGTGGTACCCTGAGGTGACTTTAAGCCTTTTTAGACAGAATTTGGACTACTTGTTTTGTCTGAAGAACAAGCCAACCTCCTCAAAAAATAAATTTCAGTTGCAGAAATAACTGCAGGTACAGGTACTGAAAGGCCTACCCAGAGGCATGGCAGTAGGTTGCAACAGGTACTCCTGACTTCTATGCCACTGTTGCTGATTAGCTCTGCTACTACATAAGGCATATTTGGAGACCATCGAGAATGGATTACTTCCCTCTACTATAATGTCTGGTATAATAACTCTCCTCCTGAAACCAAAGATCACATAACCTGCTCAGGATACCGCCCAATTACTTCACTAAACATTGATGCACAGACATTGCCAAAATCCTGGCAAATCAATTACAGACACTGCCCCCCCAATTAGTCCATCTCAGATGGGATTCATGCCAGGGAGTCCCATTTCAGACACAGGGCCGGCCTTAGTTAGGTGCAAACTCTGCCCCTGCACCTTGGAGGCCCCCACTTTTTTCTTGAGGAAAAAAAAAAAAATTTTTAAAACTGCCTACATTTTGTTAGAGATGAAAATGTTTACCAGCAAATAAAAGTGGAAGACAACTGGCACTGTTACCATTATAAAAGGTGGGGACAGCTTTGCTGCAGTGGAAAAAATTAGGTTAAAAGTGCTAGTGGTGTCAATGGCCATACTTTACACCTCCCAGGTTGACCGCTTTCACAAACAAAGGGCTATATTGACAAGAGAACTTGTTTGTAACCTGGACATGTAGCTGAAACAATGAATGATATGACAAAATATGTTTCAAAAGAATGTGGGCACTCAAAATGGCTCACAAACCTGACCAGCACAGAGAAAAACTGGATTTCCTGATAGGGACCATAAAAACCTGATCACCAGGTTAAAACACTGCCAGGTAGCAACCTTATGTGGCATCCCATGATAATCTTCTCTATTCTCTCACTCTCACCTCCAGAAAAGCTAAGCTGTTTAAGTAACTTTTTGGCAAATCAGAGTATCGGAGGTGTGAGTGTCCAGTGATGAAGTCCCTGTCCTTACAGAAATGAATACAATAGCAGTACCGTACTTACTTAAGTTCTTGCTCCAGGCTCAGTCACATTAATTTCCAATGGTGAAGTCAAATAATTTAGTGCAGTCAATGGCACTAATTAAAAGATGCTAGTTAAACTATTAGACCCCAAACTGCTTTATTAATACAGGACAGGAGGGTTAGTTAGGTGTAAAAGTTGGAGGGTGGGCACAGGGAATGGAGTGATAGGGGACTGCACAAGGGCCCAGAATGGTTAAGGCCGGCCCTGTTCAGACACCACCAGAAAAGTGGCCTAGCTAACTAGGGCTGCAGCAACCAGCAAAGACCCAACGGTTCTGATCAGGCTTGACGCAGAAAAAGCCTTTGATTAGGTCAAATGGACTTACCCATTTTAAACTCCTGGCACTTAAAGAGATTCCACTGATCTTTAATGACATGATACATTTTCTCTACAACACTCTGGGAGCAGCTGTGAGTACTAATAAACTCATCTCTCCACAGTTTGTCGTGAACAGAGGAATGGGGCTGGGCAGCCCCCAGTATCCAACACTATTTAATCTGGCCCTTGAACCACTGTTGCAAAAAATTCAGTATGACCAGCAAATCTACAGCATACGCTTTACTGGTGAAGAGTACAAATTACTGGCTTATGCTGATGATGTCTTTTTGATGATATGTAACCCCAGTACTTAAATACCACCAGTGTTAGAGATCATCCAACAATTTGGTCTGTTCTTGGGTACAGACTAAACACTGAGAAAGCAGAGATACTACCACTGAACCCTAGGCTCTGTCCACACTGCACTGAAAATCTAACATTTTGAAACCATTACAGACTGAAAGGCCCTGTCTACACTACCCTTGGAAATCCCCTCTGTAACGTTACAGAGGATCCAAACAGTTACTGTAACAGTTTGCGTTTACACTGGTAACGTTACAGAAAGTGTTTTCGTAACTGTTACAGAAACTTATTGTGAGGTGGTTTCAACAACGGTTTCTGTAATGGTTTCAAAGCTCTGTTTAACCCTGTCCACACTACACAAGTAAAATCCTGTAACGTTTTCAAAACGTCTTTAGTGGTAGTGTGGATGCACTGTAACGTTTCCTACCGGTTTCAAAACATTACAGATTTTCAGTGCAGTGTACACAGGGCCAAATCGTTACAGTGCATCCACCCTACCACTGATAACAGTACAAAATTTTACTTATGTAGTGTAGACAGGCCCAAAATATCAGTTTTCAACAATGGTTTTGAAAACGCTTTCTGTGACGTTACCAGTACAAACGCAAACCATTACGGTAACGGTTTGGACCCTCTGTAACGTTACAGAGAGATTTTTCTGGTGTAGTGTGGACAGGGCCTAAATGTACCAAAACATGGTAGCAGGATATGACATGCAAAGAGAACAAAGACTCTTGCTAGTCTGGACTATCCCGCCTTGAAAGACCTTGCAAATTCTGAGAGACTTAACCACCCTCTCCTGAGGGAGGGAGGGAGGAAAGCTTTTCCCTGCCGGGTGTCCGGCTCTGCTCCTATGAAGTCTAGTACCTGGACAGGTTCTGTCTGGGACTTCGGAACATTTACCAGGAACCCCACATCTTGTAGAGTTGTCTGGGTGTGCTGGAGGGAGGCCATGGCCTCCCGGTATGACCCTCCTGAGACTAACCTGTCATCCAGATAAGGGAAGACCATCACACCTTGCCTTCTCAAGTGAGCTGCGACTACTGCTAGGCACTTTGTGAAGATCCTTGGTGCTGAGGACAGGCTGAAGGGTAGGGCCACTAACCGAGAGGGGCTTACTGGAATGTGAAAGTAGGCATCCTTCAAATCCAGTACCCCAACTAATGTCTCTGTTGCAGAGATGAGATCACCATCTTGAACTTTACTTTTTTCAAGTGTTTGTTCAGAAATCAGTTCTAAAATGGGTCACCACTCTCTATTTTTGTTTTGGATCAGGAAGTATCTCAGATAGAACCCCCTTCCACATTAGGCAGTGGAACTCTTTCCACTGCACTGGCCAGCAGCAGCTTTTTCACTTCCAAATCAAGCAGGTGTTTTTCTGCTGGGGTATGACGTGGAAAGGCCATGTGCACCTGCAGTTTTGGGAACTTTCTGAACTGCAGGGAGAGACCCTGGCTCACTATTTCCAGGACCCCCTTGTCTGTGGTAATGTTTTTCCATGCCTGGAGATAGTAAGTCAACCTTCCACCCACTGGAAATGGCTGGGCAACCTGTAAAGGGGTTTTGTTTTGCCTGTACCTTGGGGGCTGGCATGGCTACAGTCTACTTGGCACCCGCTTGCCCCTTCCCCTGAATAAACCCCTCGGTGGGGCATCATAAGTCACACAAGCCCAGGGTAAATAACCCTGGCCCCAACCCTCCCCCATCTGTAAGGTCTACAGGAGGTGGAGGCCTTCTTATTCTCAGTTATTACGTTTACAGGTGGCCTTATATTTGTCCACCTTTTTCATACAGACTTCTGTTTTGTCCTCAAACAAGGAGTTTCCTTTGCAGGGGAAATTCATGGCTTTAGTCTGAGTGTCCTGTGAGAGGTTTGTGGTTCTAAGCCATGCAAACTTCAAGGACGCCGCACGTGTCATTACTCTGGAAGCAGTGTCACTGGCATCCACGGCTATGTGAAACTGGTATTTGGTGCCATCCATGGCAGCCTTTGCTGTGTCGGCCAGGTCCTAGACTAGGTCACTAGCAGCCTTCTTGTTCAGACACCTCAGAGCTCCAAAGTGCCTTCTGGTATTGAGCTGTGTAGGCCATATAAACTGCCTGCCTCAGCAAAAGGGAAGCTGAGGTATATACCTTCTTGCCCAGGTTGTGTATTCTTCTCAAATCCCTTTCTGGGGGTTGAGAGGAAAGGGAAATCTTGGTCTTGTCACAGGCAGCAGTTTGTACCACCCCTTCGTGGTCAGGGTGAGAGTACAGGTACTCAGCACCCTGCCTATCCAGCTAGTATTTATTTTCAGCCTTTTTGTCTATGCCAGCTGCAGAAGTGGGGGCCACCAGGATTTTAGAGGTGGCCTTAAGATATTTGTGAATAGGCAGGAACAACCTCTTTGGGGATGTTAAGCCCATCATGTCCAAATACTCCACCTCATCCACATCCTCTGCTGTCTCTTGTGAAGAGAGGTTGAGGGTGCTTGCCACATGCCCCACAAAAGAATAATGTGACGTGTATTCTTCAGAGGACTGGAGAGGGGAACCAAACTCCTAGACAGATGAACTGTAAGGCTCTAGGAGTGCACCCTCTTCCTCCTCCTCTTCTTGATAAAACAACTCTTCCTCCTCCACCACAGGCTTTGGTACAGGTGGAGAAGCCGGGGGGGGGGGAGTGGCATGGAAATAAAGACGCCCATAACCTGCAAAAACTGCCATGCCTTAGCCATGTCCTCAGTAGAGGGCATTCTATTCTTGTCAACCAGTGTCTCCTTTGCGTCTTCAGCAGAAGGAGCTGTGACATGCTTCTCTTTCTGCTTCTTGGTAGGCACTGGTTTTGATGCCTGCTCAGCAGACCTTTTAACAAACAGATACATGTGGCATGCTCCAGGGGCACTGATGGTGGTGTGGAGCAAGGCAGCTAGCCTGAAGCTGCAGAAACAAGGAAAAGCTCCGCACTCATGAAATAGCAGGCAGGCTGAGCATATAAGTTTTAAAAGGTATCTATTCTTACACCCAAGAAGTGACCCAATGCCTCAGCGCTTCAACCCAACAGGGTCTTCCTCAGGGGGCGGATCTAAAGGGAGAACAGACATCACCCATTATAAAGCACCAATTTAAAGTGATATACACAAACAGACCCATGTGAACAAGTGATTCAAATACAAAAAAAAAAAAAAAATTATACAGAAAAGGGAACCTTTTTTTTTTTTTTATTTCATCAATTTCCAGCCTTTTATATTGGCGCTTTTGGGCTAGGCTCTCTCCCAGCTTTTTATTTATCATCCATTGCCACTTCTCTTTTCTATGCATTTCTTTTCTGTTTCAGGACACTGATTATGAATTTGAGGAATTTATTGCACTGACATTTTGTAACTTGATTTTGATAGCATTCTTTATTTAATTATGTCTCTGCTCCCATTTTGATAAAAACATTATACATTTTTTGTATTTGGATCACATGGGTCTGTGTATATCACTTTAAATTGTTGTTTTCTAATGGGTGCTGTCTGTTCTCCCTTTAGACCCACCCCCTGAGGAAGACCCTGTTAGGTTGAAGCGCTGGGGCATCAGGTGCTAATCGGGAATCCTTGGGTGTCAGAATAAATACCTTTTAAAATGTATCTGCTCAGCCTGCCTGCTATGTTGAGAGAGTGGAGCTTTTCCTTGTTTCAGGAGACCTTTTAGGCTTGGTAGACTCAGGGGTCTCCCTGTCAGACACCCTAGCCTCTAAGTCACCTTTAGCAGCCTTGTCCTTCTGCTCAGTAAGAGGGGCCGGATTCTCGCCAGAGCCTGGTTGTAAAGAGGAGGCAGACTGAGAAGCCATAATATCTTGGAAGCTTTTTTAGCCCTTTTTTTAGTGTTTTGGCATAAAACCTAACACAAAGCTAACAACTGGATAAATCATGGTAAGAACCCAGACAAGAAAAACACAACTCACGGCAGTCTGCCTTAGCCAGGAGTTTAAAATAACTGGCACAATTTTTAAAATCAGTAGCTCCTGTCCTTTTCTTGGGCTTGTTAGACATGCCAATCACTGACAACTCAAAGAGAGGAAAAAGGGGCGATTCCAAGTTAGTGGTTTGGTTCCCACAGAAAAACGGGAACCACAAATTAAATGTAATAAATCCCAAAGTTATGTTTAATAACGATAGAAAAAAACAATGTCCAATCCAAATAAAAATATCATCTCAGTTTCTAAGTTGGAACCGGGACATAGTGAAAGAGAATCACAAGCAGTGAAGAAAAAATTGGCACTGCTATATGAAATAAAGCAATTTCACTTCAGGCTAAATAAAATAAAACTTATGGTGTTTATTAAATGCAGTTCTGCTAAAGTGGGAACCACGTTTCAAAAGTGATTTCTCTGTCCCCTGGAACCACGACGGAACTGAAGAAACTGAGTACAACTAACAAAGAAATACCCTAACTGACGCAGCATTATCTAAAATCAACTAAACAGAAACAAAGAAAACTGAAATCAACAAAAAATCAACCAGGATGTCAGCACTGTGAAGAGTGACTTTGGGGTGATGTTTCCTCTCATGCAGAGAAATAAATCTGCCGTTAGAGGACAGGGGAGAGTGTGACTATAGCAGAGTTTCCAAATTCATTCTAAATTCTCTAATTAGCATAACATTCTAGAAGAATGACTGCAGTTGTCTAGCAATAGTGAGAGATCCCTGGAGTTTGAAGCATGGATTTTTAAGTAGTTTTTGCTCATCCATAATTACACAATGGTTGTGATTTGAAACATGAAACTGTCAGGCATGTTAAACTCTGGTCAAAGGCATGATTTTCAGTGTTTTTTACACAGGAAAATGCGGATTAAAAAATATTCAATAATTTGAGTGGACAGTGAAGAAAGACCACAGTTTTTATCTGATCATTGCACATTCACGACTCCATACTGTATATTTTTTTAAAGAAATAAAATCATATATACCCCGTGACACAAAGCATCATGGGATGTATATGCTCTCTTTGTCTCTTTAGCTTATTTTGTTAAATACATGCGACAGCATAAAATATGGTGTTGCACAACTTTATACTGATAAAATCCAGTTGAGGCTTGCAATACCATATCCCAATATGGACAACTGTTTTCTAGCACTCATAATTTTACCAAAAAAAAAAACTCCTTTAGAAAAACATTAGTGACCCTTTGATTTCATATTTATGAAATGAACTCTGGATCTGTTCTACATTATACTGTCAAAAAGTAAAATACCCTATTATTTTTTAGATGTGCAACAGAAATGAAATTATAGAGTTGCACATTTTTATGTTGATAAAATCAGGCTGCAGCTTGCAAGTTTTGTATTTCTGAAACCCTTTTTTATTATAATTTTCTAAAAAGTAAGGAAATTGAAAACCATTATTACATCAGTAAGCAAAAGGCAAAAGTGAGGAAAATGTGATGTTAGGGTACAATGTCCTCTGAGCCTTTGCGAATCTAGAGTATGGTGTTCTTGGGGTTTGAATGCTCTCGCAATGCAGTTTTGGGGTTGCCCTAACTTTGGCACCCTCTCTCCAAGCATTGCTGTGTGAGTAGTTTTCCATGCCTGGAAAGTCCGAGCTGAAGTTAGGGCAACACCAATACTTTGATCATTATGCAAACTCTGAGGAACACGATGCCACAGATTCACCAAGGCTCAGGGACTTTTTACCCCAACACTGAATTTCCCTACTTCTGACGCTTTGCACTTTAGCCCTATCCAAGAGCTACTAACACCAAAAAAAGGTAGGAAGAACTTTTTATAAATTTTTAAATGTAGCCCCTTATTTTTTCTTTCTGAAGTGTTTTTCTTTGTGATCATTAGATGGTTTTCTACCTGACAGTACCAAGTGTTATCTGAAAAGCAGTTATTTACCTGGAAGCCGACACATCTAGTTATATCTAGTTCTATTACTCCCACTACATCATCAGCATATGACATCACTCACTGTTACATCACAAGCCTTGCTGCCTGATTTGTGACGCACGTCACAATTTACTAATGAAGCAGCAGGAGATGAGCTCTTCTTGGTTACTAGTGATGTCACAGTGCTGATGATGTACAGGGAGGAACAGAATGGACAATGTCAGCCTCTAGACAGAGCGCTGTTCCAGAAATCACACCTAGTATTGTCAGGTAGAAAATCTTCTAATTAGTAAAATAGAACAGAAACAATACCGTACTTCAGATATAAGGAGTGATTGCAGACTCCATTGGAAAGTTACTTTTAATTGTAGGCAGTACACTAGCTCTTTAACACAGTTTTTGAAATGAATAAAACAGACTACACAATAGACTGAGAAAAGGAATTATTTCTTCACACACAGGTGGTGGGGATATGCAACACACGCTGAACAAAACTGACAGAGGCAGACAGTGATAATGAAACATTTAAAAGGGCCTCAATAAAATGTGCTTTAGTGAATTATACTGGTATCAACTTAGATACTGGGGGGATGCTCCAGATGAGCCTAGCAGCCTGCTTCCATTCCTAAACCACTGAATGCAGATTCCTGAATCTTCTCATCACATGTGATGTGTACGAAAGTAATCAAATATATAGTCTCAGCATTACTGGAAACAGCAAACCAGCATTAATCTGTGATGGTTACTAAATTTATTAAATACCTTGCACACAATTAGAAATATGCTATAACAGAAACATGTACTGGTTAATACAGGGATTGGACATGAAGCATTTTATAACATAAACTTTACAACTGCCATAAATATCACTTAAAAAAAAAAGCCAGGAATGGATATATCAAGTTGTTACTTTCTCATGAGGTCGAAAAACACTAAAAGATTCCAAATGCACCATGCGTGCTGCTTTTAATTCACTGTAGGGTTACGATTTCTTGAGGAGTGCTGAGGCATATTCCTAGCTCTTGATAGGAGTGGAGCTCCCTTTCAATGTCTTCTTCAGATGGTGATAATTTGGCAGGATTTTCATCAGGAAATCTAACTGTAATGTCTGCGGCTGGTAATAAACAAACATACCAATCAGTTGGGCAGTTTCAAACAAAAGTGCAGAATTTAGCCCCTCCTCCATTCCCCAATATCACTGCTCCATGTATGTAAGATCCATTGTTTTACAACAAGGTTCATTTGAAGCAAAGCTAAACTAGCATACTCAGTTGTTTAAAAGTGGAAGAGCACAAACACAGGGCTGCACAAAGTGCAAGGTGGCACTGACGGCTTGAGCTGCAGTTTCTTCTAATATATTAAAAAGCACCACTTTCAATTTTTTCCTTAAGGCTTCCAACAGCAGCTTACCTCCTAAGGACTTCAAAAATCCATTCTTAATTTATTACAATACATACGAACATACGAAGAAGCCAGCAGAAGAACGCAATTTGGTCTATCAAGTCTGCTCGTATTGCAGGGTCCACAGCTTGAGCTAATGTTCCTGCCCTCCCTCCCCACTCCTCCCATCCTCCCTACCCATGATTCTTACCTTCCCCCTATGCCTATCCCAGCCTCTCTTAAAGCTGTCCACTGTATTCAACGAGATGACCTCTTCCGGCAGCGCATTCCAAGTGTCCACCACCCTCTCTGTGAAAAAGTGCTTCCTGACCTCCCTCCCTCCCTCCTAAACCTCCCACCCTCCAGCTAAAGACTGTGCCCCCTTCTGATATGGTTGCCACTCAGCTTAAAGAGACTCTCCTTATCAACCGTATTTATCCCTTTCAAGTACTTGAATGTTCCAATCATGTCCCCTCTCTCTCTCCTGTCTTCCAGGGAGTACATGTTTAGTGCCCTCAACCTCTCCTCGTATGCCTTGCCCTGCTGACTGGCTATCATCTTTGTAGCCCTTCTCTGTACCTTCTTCAGCAGGTTAATGGCCTTTTTGAGGTGTAGGCAGCAGTACTGAACTCCATACTCTAGATGCGGCCTTACCAGTGACCTGTACAAGAGCAGTATAACCTCCTCTCTCCTACTACTGATCCCCCTAGCTATGCATCCCAGCATCTTGTTTGCCTTTGCTGTTGCTTTCTTGCACTACGTGGAGTGCTTTAGGTCACTAGTGATCATCACTCCCAGGTCCTTCTCCTCCTCTGATGTAGATACTCGGACTCCACCCAGGCAATACTCTGTCCTGGGATTCTTGACTCCAATATGCATAACTTTGCATTTCTTGGCATTGAAGCCAAGCTAACAGATCCTGGACCACCTCCCCAGCTTTTCCAGATCTTCCTGTAGGTCTTGTATCCCTTCAGCTGTGTCCACTCTCCCACAGAGCTTGGTGTCATCTGCAAATAGGCACATTTTGCCTTTAATGCCATCTCCAATGTCACTGATGAAGATACTGAACAACACTGGCCCCATCGGCCCCACCACAGAGCCCTGTGGGACCCCACTGGTTACCTCTCTGGTGCCAAATAACTCTCCCCCCACCACCACCCTCTGGGTTCTGTCCCTCAGCCAGTTTTCCACCCATCTGACCATCTTTTCCCCAACTCCAAGATCCACCATCTTCCTGATTAACCTTTTGTGGGGTACAGAGTCAAAGGTCTTGCTGAAATCTAGATAGAGGATGTCTACCGCTTGGCTCCTGTCTACTGTCTTAGTGACACAGTCAAAGAAGTCAATCAGATTTGTTTGACATGATCTCCCCCCCCCATGAACCCATGCTGCCTCTCATCCTGGAGACCATGTTCCTCTAGATATTCCCCAACCTTTCTTTTAGTATGGTCTCCATGAGCTTGCCCACAATGGAGGTCAGACTGACTGGTCTGTAATTCCCTGGATCATCCTTGGGACCGCTTTTGTGAAGGGGCACTACATGTGCTGTTCTCCAGTCCTGTGGTACCACGCCTAACTCTAGTGAACTATTAAATAGGTCTGCTAGTGACCCTGCCAGCTCCTCAGCCAGTTCCTTCAGTACCCTTGGATGTACTCTGTCTGGGCCTGGTGATTTGTCCACTTTCAATGCCAGCAGACCCTCCCTCACGCTATCCTCCTCTATCACTATGTCTGTGTTCCCCCCCCACTCCTCTTTTCCCTCCTGAAAGCACTGGTCCATCCTTCTCCCTGGTGAAGACAGAACAGAAGTATTTATTTAGTATCTCTGCTTTTCCTCCATTATTCTCCACCCACTCCACTCCTTTCTTAAGCCTAACAACACATTCTTTCTTGTCCCTTTTCTCACTTATATAGTGAAAGAAAGCCTTTTCCCCCTTCTTAATTCCTTTGGCTATTTGAAGCTCCTTTTGTACCTTTGCTCGCCGTACTTCCTTACTTGCATCACTAGCGAACCTTAGGTAATTTTCCCTATCCACCTCTCTCTTGGTCTTCCTGAATTTTCTATAGGCCAACCTCTTTTCCCTTACTGCCTTGGCAACCGCAGAACTGAACCAGCTGGGTGCTTTGACCCTTGTGTTCTTCCCTCTGAGCCGAACACACTCATCGGTGGCAACTAGTATTCCTTCCTTAATGATGGACCACTTTAGGTCCACCCCCCATATCTGCTCTGATGCCCATATGGGAAGGGATAATAATTTCTTGGTTGGAGAAGCCAGACGCCCGACCCCTTCCCCTTTTTGGTCCCGATTTCATCAGGCACCGCTCCCGCCATTTCAGGTTCTGTGATGTATTAGCTGGAAAGCGTGGGGGTGCAGTCTAGCGATAGTAATAGGGCAGTTTCTTAAATCACATTTTTTTTTTTTTTTTACATTTTAGAGGGTCACAGGAGTCAAATCAAAGCCACAGCTCAACTGTTAGAAGACTGATGAGATCCTATTTCTCTGTAATGTCATACAAGATAATAAGTTAAGGCAGGAGTTGGGTATGGAATTTAAAATTCATTCTTACAACTAACAGGCCACAAAAAACAAACAATGGGGGCCACTGCCAAAAAAAGACATAAAGATGCATTTCTATAACCAATTAGTTGTGAGGGTCTGGAACAATTAACCTACATCAGCGGTGCAGTCACCTAACATGGCAGTCTAAGTAATAAGTTAGGTACTTGGGCATATCAGGAGTAGAAGTGCACAACAGGTACTTCTAGTCTACTCCCCCACTATATATAGTGGTGATCTAATTATCCTCCCAGGCATCCATGAGAGCATCTAAGTAAATCTTAAATCAATCCAAACTTGGAGCATCGACAATATACTGGGACACGTTAGTCCAATAATTTACTACTCTTTGCCTAAAGTAAGAACCTCTTCTATCAGTTCTAAATAGTTTGCCACAAAGCTGTTTACCACGGTTCCTAGTACTGTATGTTACATAATTTCAATAGATACTACCGCTAAGAAGTGGGGGACAATTCATATGTGCAAACTGCCTCTTACTGTCCACAACCAAAGTATAGTACCACCCAAATATAAAATACAAAAATTACAGTCAACACCAAATTTGAAATTATTTACCCAAGACATCCAAATGGAAGTCTGACATATTGTTTTCCATGGAGTCTTGGTTTTATTCAGAATTATCAGACACCTGAAGCACAGGGAGGTTAAACAACTTGCTCGAGGTCACATGAGGCTGTGGTGGAATTCAAACCTTGGATATTCAGGCTCGTGCTCTAATCACACTGCCTTTAGGACAGTAGATCCTCTAGCTTTCCAACATTTACTAAAACTACAAATGAGTGTTTGAACAGAGCAGAGAAGCGAGTAAAGCAATTCGTCAGGAACAGCTGTTCCTACCTGGGGTCGTTCAGTTTGCAATCTTCGCATGCAGTCTGACCCATAGATGACCGTGTTCTCAGAAATCACTTCACAGGTATTCACCTCACAACAGGCCCCAACAATGCAGCCACTGGTCAGAATAACATTTTTACCTACAAATGCTATAGAAAAAACATGGGTTCACTGTCTAGCATGGTTAGCAATTTATGAGCACACAAGTTACTCAATTATAATACATGGTTACCTTGTTTTGAAGGTGGTTTCAAAAAACTTGTACTTCAGAGTAAACAACAACGTATAAGATTTTTGAACCACATCTGTCAATTCCTTCACTTCATAACACTTTTTACCATTTTACAATTTTAAGTGTAATAATCCACTCCAGTTGTGTGTCAATGCTGTAATAACCTCACCTCCTGGGTAGCTGAAGGCCCTCAATCGCACCTTGGGCCTCACAACCCAATCAGGTCATTCAGTTACTACGATACTGCTGTACACCTGGCCGTGGATTATCCCTTACATAACCATTAAGTAAGACACTCTACCCCTTCACCAGCAATTAATGTAGTAACCACACTGGAAGCACGCATAGCTGAAAATTTAAAACGCAACTGAAACAGTTTTTAGCTCGGAGCAACTATTAACTTCTTTATTTGCTACTCAACAAAATGGGCTGTATTACCCCCTCCCCAACTGAACTTATGTACTGACAAGGACAGACTGAATTTACCACCAAACAGAAAAAATGCAGTACTATTAAAAATGACGTAACCCTTGTAGAACAAAAAAAAGGCAAAACAACAACCCCAAATTGTTAAGAACAAGCTGAATTCTTAAACCTTGTTGGTTCTGTGACATTATCAGCTCTCAAGCTTAGCTTACATTATGGCATGATGATGAGGAGTACTGTGTGCAGTTCTGGAACCCTTTACTAAAAAGGGCATGGACCACCTGGAGGTGGTCCAAAGGACAGTGACGAAAATGATTTACCACCAGCAGAGGAAGATATGTCAGGAAAGATTGGCTGACATCAACATGTACTCCCAAGAGGAAAGGGGAGGGACATGACTGAAACCTTTAAGTATTTGAGGGGTATAAACAGGATGGATAACCAGTAGCTGTTTAGGCTTAGTGAGGGGTCCATCACAAGAGACCACAAATTTAAACTGGTAAGAGGAAATTTATGAGGGAAGTGAGGATAAACATCTTCATGGAGAGAGTGGTAATAAAAACAGAGCAGTCTACCAGGCTGCAAGTTTTAAGAGAGGGTGCGATCATCTTATGGAATATGTGAAAATGACTAGCGGAAAGGGTGGTACTAATGGGGGCAGAGAGACTGGTCATGTGGAACGTGGGATGAGGGCTCCGCATAGGGACCTTCCTGTGCTAGATTGGGGGGACTTAGATAGGAACAGAACACATTTGATGGACCGTGAGTCTTTTACTGTTAGTAAACCTCCATGTTTCTATGTCACAGAACTAACTAGGTGTTAAGACTCAGCCTGTTCTTCACACTTGGGGGGGTTAATTATGTTATATGTAATTATTCTGATGGGAATTGACTAATGTCTAAACTGAGAGCCTTAGAATCCTGCACCCAAGATAAAATCATTGTATTACAGTAATGTGTTAGCAGAAAAGGACCATCCTGGCTCATCTAGTCTGCCCATCTCCCCCTTCCCCTACTTGTCACCAGTGCATAAGGAGCCCTACTTCTGTTCTCTAACCAACCCCATATGTCTATCCGACGCTCTCTTGAATCCCTCCACCATTTTGACACCTACCACCTCCTCAGGTAATCTGTTCTAGGGTTCAACCACCCTCTCAGTGAAATAACACCCCCTTACATTACCTTTAAATCTTCCTTCTTCCAATCTTAAAGCTATAACCTCTTGTTTCAACTCTTGACTTTTCTTTTAAATAGACTTTCTTCCCTCACTTTCTTTATCCCTTTCATGTACCTGAATGTCTGTATCATGTCTCCTCTCTCTGTTCTAAACTCCAGTGGATACAGATTTAATTCTCTCAATCTTGTCTCATATGGTTACCCTTGCATACCCTGCACCATCTTTGTTGCCCTTCTCTGAACCTTTTCGATTACATCTATGTCCTTTCTTAAATGAGGCCTCCAGAACTGTACCCCGTACTCCAGGTGCGGTCTAACCATGGTCCTATATAATGGCATCAGCACCTCCTTCTTCCTACTAGTTATGCCCCTTCCTATGCATGCCATCATTCTATTAGCTTTGCCAACTGCCTTACTATATTGGTCACTTACCCTAAGGTTGTTTGATATTATAATCCCCAGATCCCTTTCCTGTTCTATTTGCTTTATCTGCTCCCCCCCCCCATGAGTACTTGGCCAGTCGTTTTTTATGCTTTTTACTTTTTTTTTTTATTTTATAGATCACTTAGGACTGCAGTATTTATTTAACCAGAATATATTAAAATGGGGGTGAGGCTGCTGAGCAGCCAAAGGGAGCACCAGCACGTGACACAGTTGAAAAATACCCTGTCCTACTGATAATAGAGAGAGCTGAAAGCAAGGATCTATTCTCCTCTCCTTTTCTGCTTTTTGTATGTGTCTTGCCTGTCTGATTGCACAATCAACTTTTCTTGTGGCGCCTAGGAACTAGCCACTCCAAAGGTCCCACAGTCTCCTCCTGCTATCTCCCTTTCTTCTGCTTCTATTCTTTCTTTCTCCCCTTGTTTCTATATGGTTAAAAGATGTGAATCTTTATGTGAAACTGGGATCCCTTAGTTTGCAAAATGTATTTAATTATCTTGCTGAAATACTGCAGAAAGTTATTTGGGTTTCATAGAAAAATTAGCAAGCTGTAACAGAGGGGGTTTGACCCTGAGATGTATTTTGAAGTCCACAAGCTTGTTAACAGAACTGTCAACAAGAGACCAACTCTGGGACAGAATGTTCTATTTTGTTCCATTTGTCCAGACTAAATGACTAGACTCAGGGTGGTCACTGGGAAGGCAATAACAAAGGTTTGTTTCCTTGTGTGAAAACAGGAGATACAGCACAAGGGCAGGACACAGTTAAAGAAAAAAAAAAAATGCCAGGCAAAGACATAAAGAGAGCAATGTTTTGGTTTTCCAGATTTAGATTTAGCGATACCCTCAGGTGTAGGACTTTGTTTTGTTTGAATTGCCTGTATTAAGAGCCATCCTGTGCAATTTTACTTTTTACATTTGCTGCGCTTGCATGCCAAATGTTCAGCATTTTCAGAGGTGTGTCACTGCCGAGCCAAATGCAGCTGAAACTCCAAGGGGCTCAGCAGTGCAGACCAATCGCTAGGCATCCCCATGGTGACACTACTCACTGCTTGCTGGGTGGAAACTTTGTGTGCTTGAAAAGAATCAATCGCTGCTATCAGACAGCGGCTAGCTCATTTTATTTACATGACTCTGCCCAGCAACCAGCTTACAGATATTGCATCATTGGCAATTCCCTATTTTGTTGAGCACATTTCCATTCAAAACCTCAGAACAGCTCTGCTCTACACTAACCTGGCTGACTAGCAGTTTAGGAAAGCCGTTCACACAGCTAACATAAAAGTTACTAAGGTATACTCATATGTCCTGCCTGCATTCTGTTATACCCAAGTTCCTTCTGCTCCAGCAGTCTCTGCTGTCCATCGCGATCCCGCTTCTGCAGTATTAAAAGTAAAATATCTGTGAGTTGGTTCCCCTTCCTTCATTTATACAGAGTGTACAAGTCTGTTCTCCTACTAAACTGTTGGAGAGGGAATACAGCCGCAGCTCACCAACCTCTGTTTTCTTTTTGTAGTTTACCAATGGGAAGGTCACTTGAGGCACGGCATCAGCAAGAAACAAGTGCTTTCGGCACTCCATTATGGAAAGGGGATGGACCGATCGTTCTTGCAGTCCTGTTATCAGAAGTGCTCCCACTAGCAACAACAAAAAAAATCAGTTTCTGTAATTTTTTTTTTCTATATATTAACACAGTGTCCCATTGCCAGCTTGGGTTCATCAGGTTCGAATGAATCTCCCTTCTTTGAACCTCTGTTTAGAAGTGCCCCTTTAAAGCCCCACCACTGCGGGCAACTCTGGTGCTGGGGAGGCTCACTATGACAGTGTCTGAGAACTAATGGGGTAGTGTCCTTTTCAGTGAGGGACGGATGCTGGACAGAGCACTTCTGAGGGCTAATCCCCAGGTATACCAGAATGTGTCTCAGGACGGGGCGAATCACAGAACTCTGGTTTTGAGGGGCAAATACTCTAGGGGAATGAATATGCGGCAGGACAGATTTCCGGTAAGAGTGCTTTGACTGTGGGAACCTGGACATTCTGCCGGAGGCAGATTTCAATCTGCAGTATTTCTGTCTGTGATTTCTTACTTTCTACCAGGACTCTGCATTCGGGAATGGAGTCAGAGTTGGAAGCAGACATCGAATCACTGTCACAGGGAGGCTTGCCATCTCTGCGATGTCTAGGTCGCCAACAGTAAGTAGGAAACAGTTGGAGCTCGGTAGGGCCGAATACTGTAATAACCTTTCCCTTAGCCCTAGTTTAGCCTGCCTTTCTACAGCTGCATGTGCTCACCAGATGTTTCACAGCATGGCACTGAACCAGAGAAACCAAGCCAGAGTTACGCTTCATAAGTTTCAGAAGTTATGTGAACAGTGAAGCATGACTTCATTTATAATGGAACATTTATGATTGGGAACAAGGTAAAAATACATATAATTTAGACTATTCACAATTTTTCTATTTTTCACAAATAACCAGTATATATAAAAAAAGGCGTCAGCCAATCCCACTGGTGAGCCTGTCCAGAACACCTCACCAAAAAAAAAAAAAAAAAAAAACATTCTCTGGCGGCCAACGGACTGACACAGAAGCCACCTTCCACACACTCAGTGATCCTGGGACAGTGAGACGTAAGTCATTTCCGACTGGGAGGGCAGGTTCTTTTATGAGTTTAAATTAAAACTTTTTAACTGACACCAAGCTTTCAGCTGGTTATTTATTTCAATCTGGCTTGTGTGTACCCAACTTTTTCCTTTCTGCAATCACTTGTTTTTCGTCATGGCTCCACTTTGGTTCTAGAAGCCACATCCTTTTGGTATACACTGCCCTCCATGCTTCAATTGTTTGGGGTTTTACAAACATTAAAGATACACTGTTTGCCTGTATGTTTGTGCAGCTGGAATATTATCTTTTTCAGTGGGGCTGCATCCAGCAGTGGTTTTGGCACCTATGACCTATGCACATGATCAACTTTTATTCCAGCACTACTGCCAGCCTGGTTCATCTTTAGCACCAGAGGGAGCTAGGTCCAATAATAGAAGGTTACCCTATCTCTGCCTTCCACTCCCTTAGGTACTCCCATATGAGCCTTAGGCTATTCCACCTTCGATGTTTTTCCTGCCTAGCAAGTTGTTCAGAAAGTTCATTTCTTTGGCTTTGAAAGATGGTACAATCTTTTACATCACTGGTCCGATTAATGTTTAGTAATTCCAGTAACTGTTCTTTAATTCTATGAACTAACATTTTAGTTATAATTTTGTAGTCAGAATTGAGGAAAGCTACTGGTCTATAGCTGTTGGTTAAGGGTCTTTTTTGTCTTTATGGGTCAGTATCGCAAGGGCTTCCAATATAGATTTGGTCGTATTAATATTATTCATTATTTCTTCAGTCAGAAGCTGGATCCATGGTACTAAAAGATCTTTGTCTAATGCAAAATAAAACTCTGATGTGAGACGATCAAGGCAAGGTGTCTTGTTTTGGGGGGAGCCTATTGCTTCTGTGAACTCTTTCCAAAAAATAGCCTTCCTCAATGTAGTTTCTTTTAAAGATGTGTTTTTTTAACATACCCTTCTATTTCATGGTCCTGTGCTGTATAACTGTTCTGATAAATTACTGTGTTATAGTCTTTGAATGCTTGGCCAATCTCCAAGTCTGAACTTAACAGGAGTGTCATGATATCAGGGATGACCCACCTTAACTAAGTTAAACAGCCACCACATTCACTAAGATTAAGATGGTATTACAGGGGCAAAGCACACTTGCTGAGGCCCTCGACTGCATCATGTGGCCCATACTGCCCTCAACTGCTCTGATTAAGAGGGACTTTACTCATTTTACTCCTTAAAATCTGCTGTGTCCCTCCTCTGTCCCCCATAGAAAAGGTGCTGCCCACATACAGAATGTGCTGTAAATTCACACTCTAAAGCAAAACGTCATCATTCTAAGATACTAATTCAAACGCACAATAGTCTCCACACTGTTCTGAGCTTGTTTCTCCATGTTTGTGGATTTGTCCCTCATTACGTTTAGTGTCCCTCATTTTGAGCATCTGTGTCCTTCATTTCAGTGGCAAAAGGCTGAGAGGTATGAGATAGCCTATGGATTTTAGACCGAGACAATCCCTGGTGCTGAATTTTTTTTTTTTTTAATTCTTTTTCCCTCTGGTCACAGCTCGTGGGAACTCTCTCAGGCAATCTTATCCTTGTGCCTGCCCTGCCTGAGGATCGCTGCGGCCTATGCCCTCTCCCCCCCCCCACAGCCAGCACCCCCAGTTTGACCCACCCGGGGAGGGTAGTCCGACTCCTTACATTGGGCTCTCTTATCAAGGCAGACTCTGGCGTGCAGGTGGGGCCCGGGTGGAGGAGCGATGAGGCCGGCCGAGATGAACCTGGCGCTGGGCATGGAGGATAGGTGCCGTTGCCTATTCCCATCGAGACGGGTTTTTCCTTGTTCTGCCCATCCCCTCCCTCCTGCATGCGCACCCCCCAATGGTTGGCACATGGCAACCCTGTCAGCGTCGGGCACGCTTATTACACGCCGCCCATGCTTCTGCGGCACCTCCGATCTCCACCAGGGGCTGCCGGAGCACCAGGCAGCCCAATGCCCTCCCCCCAGGATCAGAGAGCAGCCCATCAGGTGCACAATCCAATCCCTCCCCTGCCAAACTCGGGTCGCCGGTGTGGCGCGAGGTGTGGCTTCCAGTGCCTCAACCCTCAGCGCCACCGGGCCGCCCTGGTGCTGAATTAACTGTGAAACTTACCAATGTGCCAGTTACCTGTTTTGTGTGTAGATAATTTTTGCAAAGGTTCATTCTGTGTGTGAAGATGCAGTCTTATTTTTTCAGATGATGCAATTACAAAACCACTGCATATTTGTGTTTGTGTAAAATAATGTTACATATTATTAACAAAAGTCCAGAGAAACAAATTTGCTTCGTATTATGCAGCAGTTCCCCACCCTCCCACCCCTGGCAATAATGAGAAAATGGGGATTACCTAGGATTTCAGCATCTTCTGTGCATCAGAGTGTGTGGGGCCTGTTTCATACCCCCACCCCTCAGGCATTTTATTTTTTAATGCTACACTGTTCTCTGAGGCGGGGGTTACTTTGACTGCTGAATTAGGGGACTGTGGCTCAGGTGTCATTAACACAGAAACATAGACTTTGACATCAGATAAGGACCGCTTGGCCCACCTAGTCTGCCCATTTCCCTACCTACTGGATAAGCTGCAGATCCTAGTCAACCAGCAGCCTACTTCTTTCTATCCCCATCTGAATTGCCTTATGTCTGTCCCATGCATTCTTGAATTCCCCCACTGTTTTTGACCCCACGACCTCCTGAGGAAGCAGTTCCATGCATCCACCACCCTCTCTGTGAAAAAATACTTCCTCACATTGCCCCTGAGCCATTCCCCCATTATCTTCAAATTGTGTCCCCTTGTTTTTGCACATCTCTTTTTCTGAAAGATGCTACCCTCTTGGACTTTGTTGATTCCCTTGAGGTACTTCAAAGTTTCTATCATATCCCCCCTCTCCATCCTTTCCTCAAGGGTATACATATTAAGCTCCTTTAGTCTGTCTTCATATGGCTTCTGTTGCAGACCCTGCACTATTTTAGTTGCCCTCCTCTGGACTGCCTCCATCCTGTCTATGTCCTTGTGGAGATGGGGTCTCCAGAACTGCATGCAGTATTCCAGGATGGGGTCTCACCAACTGTCTGTACAGAGGGATAACAACTTCCTGTTTTCTGCTGGTGATGCCTCTCCCTATACATCCCAGTATCCCCCCAGCCATCCTTACTGCCTTATCACATTGCTTGCTTACCTTTAGGTAATCTGATATGACTACCCCCAGGTCCCTTTCCATTTCTGTTGTTGTTGTTAATACCCCCGTCTCCCCTCCCCCCGTTGTGTACTCTTCCCCTCGGTTTTTGTTTCCCTGGTGCATTGCTTTACACTTCTTTGCACTGAATCTAAGCTGCCACACTTTTGACCATTCCTCCAACCTTGCCAAGTCCCTTCTCACCCTTTCCAGCCTCCCCCCTTGTGTATCAACCCTGTTGCAGATCTTTGTGCTGTCTGCAAAGAGGCATACTTTTCCTTCCAGTCCCTCTGCAATGTCACTTATAAAGACATTAAAAAGGACCGGTCCCAGTACCGATCCCTGCAGTACCCCACTAGTAACCCCCCCCTTTCTTCAGAGTGGACTCCGTTTACTATTACCCTCTGTGTCCTGTTGTCCAGTCAATTTTTTATCCAGGCTACCACCCTGGGACCCACTCCCAGGCTGGCTAATTTGTTTTTTAATCTTTTTTGTGGAACTGTCTCAAATGTCTTGCTAAAGTCTAGGCAGACCATATCCACAGCCCCTCCCTGGTCTACTACTTTGGTCACCCAGTCAAAGAAATTTATTAGATTCGTCTGACATGACCTTCCTGCTGTGAATCCATGCTGCCTCGGGTCCTATGCCCCGGTGGCCTCTAGGTACAACAGTTTTTTCTTTCAGAAGTGATTCCATCATTTTCCCTACCACTGAGGTCAAGCTAACAGGTCTGTAGTTTCCTGCCTCTGCTTTGCTCCTTTTGTGAAGGGGAATCACATCCGCCCTCCTCCAGTCCTCAGGTACCACACCATCCTCCCATGATTTATTAAAATTTATTAATTATTCTTTTAGAATTCTGGGGTGAATCCCGTCAGGCCCCATTGCTTTGTCCACCTTCAGTTTTAGGAGTTCTTTCAGAACCCTTTCTTCTGTGAAAGGACTGGTATCGACCCCCCTATCCATAGTGCTTGTACTGACTGGATTAGGTACCTCTCCCATCTCTTCTTTTGTGAATACTGAGCAGAAGTATTCGTTCAGTATCCCTGCTTTTTCACTGTACCTTTCTGCCCACCCATCCACCCTCCCCTTGTTTTTCTTTGCTCCCTAAGGTACCTATAAACGGTTTTATCCCCCTTCTTACCAGAGTTGGCTATCTTTTCCATGGTTTGGGCCTTTGCTATTTTGACTGCCTTCCCCCGCTTCCTTCTGCTTTAACTAGTACAGTTCTCTGTCCTGTTCCTTCTGTGTTTCCTTATACTTTCTGAATGTTATCTTTTACTCCCTAACCTTCCCCACCACCTCTTTTGAGAACCATAGTGTTTTTTTTTCTTTCGTTTTGATTTATTTGCTTCACACAAAGGCTTGTTGCCTCTGTGATGGCAGTTTTGATGTTTCCCCATTATTGCTCCACCCCTCCTTCTTGCCTATTTGCTAGTGCTTTTCTAAGGCACTCTCCCATTTTGACAAAGTCAGCCCTCCTAAAGTCCAGTACCCTCACTTTTGTATGGCTTGACTCTGCGGCTGTGTTTATCGTGAACCACACTGTTTGGTGGTCACTTGTTCCCAGATGGCTACCCACTTCTAGATCTGAGATCCTCTCTCCGTCCCCATTTGAAAGTACCAGGTCTAAGACTGCTCCCTCCAGAGTGGGTTCCAACACTAGCTGTCTGAGGCATGCCCCCTGTAGGGCATCGAGAATGACCCTGCTCTTGGATGTGGCTGCAGTAAAGGTGCTCCAGTTAACACCTGGCATATTCAGGTCCCCCATCAACAATACAGTCCAAGCCACTTAAACAGGACACGTTTAAGTGGGATGACCACTTATGCGAGATGTTCTCTTAGAAACAGTCTAAAGCTGGTGTTAAACATAGGTGTGATATTTCCTTTAAGAGGGACGCAGCTAAGGAGCAATTTCGATTTGTTGGGACGCCTGACAGCGGAATTCTGCTGCTTTAAGTGGCATAAATTAGATGCAAATTACAGTATTACATTAATCAGCTGAAAACACTGAGCGGTAGCACATTAAACAAAGGCCTTTCACTGTGCAGCTTGCTTACTCTATCTATGCTGTTGACTTTGCCTCTTCTCCGTGATGTCTGCGCCACGCAAAGAACTCACTCTCGCTGATCGTGTTCGTGTTGTTGAAGCACTGAATTACTCAGCCTGAATGTTGTCCTCCATAGCAGCTGAGTTTAAAGTTTCAAAAAGTCAAGCCAAGAGGATCAGCAAGGACCGGGACTCTATTCTCGCTGAATGACATGCAAATTCAAACCCAAGCCGTAAGAGAAAAAGGGAGGGCAAAGACAGTAATGTTGACTATGCCCTCGTACTGTGGTTTTCACAAGCTCTTGAGAAAGGAGCTTGGATATCTGGCCCTATGCTAAAATCAAAAGCCGATGATTTAGCTAGACAAATGGGTCATGTTGGGTTTGAGGCAGCTGATGGCTGTCTGTCTAGATGGAAGCAGCACCGTCAAATCATCTTCAAAAGGCAGCACGGTGAGAAACAGGACGCTGATGCAACAGCAGCAAGCTCCTGGAAGGCCGACGTCCTGTCTGGTCTACTCTCCTTTTTTTCACCGGCAGATGTGTTTAATGCAGATGAGACAGGCTTGTTTTTTTCGTGGTTATCCTGACCGTGGGGGGTACTGCCTTAAAAGTCAAGCATTAGTGGGTGGCAAGAAAGCGAAAGACAGAATTTCTGTCATGTGCTGTGCAAATCAAATGGGGACCGAAAAGCTGAAGCTTTTGGTTATCGGTAAGAGCAAACGCCCCAGATGTTTACCAAAAGATCTAAAAACACTTCCTGTGACATACACAAGCTCAGCAAATGCTTGGATGACGGGCTCAATTTTCCAGGAGTGGCTCTTAACATGGGATTCTGAACTCCGTAAGAAGAAGCGTAAAATTCTCCTTCTTGTCGATAACTGTTCTCCTTCTTGTCGATAACTGTTCTGCCCACCCCCATGAACTTGCTCGCTGACTGAAATTTATTAAACTCATGTTTTTTCCACCAAACACCACACGTATTATTCAGCCTATAGACATGGGGGTCATTAAGAATCTGAAGGGCCATTATAGATCATACGTTGCTGGCAAAATCATAACCACAACTGACGAGGGGGTGTGTGCTCATGCTGCTGAAACTGCCCGTAAAGTTAACCTTTTAGATGCCATTTACATGATCTATCGGGCATGGCAAGCTGTAAAACCATCAACCATAGAGCACTGCTTTAGAAAAGCTGGCTTCTATGGCTTCCATGAACAACACGCTGAAATTTGTGTGACTGCGCTGGAGGATGTCTCAATTCCGTCCTTCATGAACTCTCAGATGTTCACTGAGTTTATGGAGATGGACCTGGATGAGCCGACAGTGGGGAAGCTCAGCGATTCTGATGTTGTGACCACTGTGGTGGGTGAAACTGGAGGATCGCTTCAGGACGACAGCGAAGACATCTCCGATACTGAAGCTGTAGGCTCTCACTGAACTGCGTTCAGCAATGCTGTGGTGTGAGCAGCATGGGAAAGTACAAACATGGGAGTCTCTGTTTGTAGCTGAGCGAAGAATTCAAGCACATGCTGCATAGGAAAAAAAAACAAAAAAAACGGAAAAGAATTACAGATTTTGCTCAGTTTTCCCAGTCTGACGATGGAGATGAAGAAATGATATTTGCAGTGCTCTAAAAATAAAAACAACACACTATCACTGTCACAAGCATTAAAAAAACAAACAAAAAAAACACCATCACTGTCACAAGCATTAGCACTAAAAAAACCAAACCAAAAGAAAACCGGACTGTGTGTCATAAATGAAACAGTAGGAACGATTTCACCAGCCCAATACACAGACTACAGTTCCATGTACATCCTAATCAGGGCTCCACGAGGTCGGTTCGCAACTTCTCTTTGCTGGGACAGTCGCTTAAGCGGGACAATTTGCAATCCACCATGCCGTCCCGCTTAAGCGGCTTCTACTGTATCTCCCCTTTTTCTGCCACCCTAAGGATGCCTTCTATCATCTCCTTGTCCATTTTCTCCCCGAGAAGGGTTTTTTTATACAACCCCATATGGATTGTGGTACCATTTCTGGTCTCCAGGGTGACCCACAGTGCCTCCTTTCCTCCGGTTACCCTTTAGTTCCGTTGCTTATTTATTTATTTATTTAGTTAGTTTTTCTTTACCGGTAAGGTGTCGTAGCCACAAAATATGACTATTTTCAGACACAACCCGGGAGGTTACAATACAAAATTGGCAGACAAAACAAATAACAGGTATAGTTCAGAGATAATCAACCATACAAGGAAAAATCTACATGATGTTTTGTGATATAAACAGTATTGCTAATATGATAGAGACGATGGCAGGAAAATACTCAATAGTACAAAACATAATAAGCATACAATCATAGTGCAGTAGAGTTTTAACACATAATCCATGGTAAGTGCTACATATAACAGTGCTTTGAATCCTTCCCTTACGTAGAGAGCTATTCCTCCTCCATTATTTGCACATACTGCTTAAAAGGGGAGCAGCCAGCATGAAAAGCCAGTCTCCACACCTAAGTCTGGTGCTGGTGGTCCAAGTTTGCACTTCGGATGCAAAAACATTTTTAGTCACCAAATGAAGGTTGGAGCCTACTGTCATGGGGTGACTATTTTGTGTGTCAGATTTTCTGGTATGATGTGTGCAGAGAACTATTCCCATTGACATCCCAGCAGAAAATTGGTCATGTGATTTGCCTTGATTTTAGCCATTAACTTGCATTGGCAGAGTATCCATAGTGTTTCCTGTGCATCTTGCTAGCCTCAGGTACTGAATACATATATGTATTCACCCTTTGCCTAAAGGAAAATTATTATCTTGCTGGCTGCAGGGTGAATACATATATATATATATTCAGTACCAGAGGCTAGCAAGATGCTAATATACTGCATCTGAGGCATAGATTCTGCAGATGTAATTGGCTGGCTATTGTACTACCTGCTGCTGTGTCTGCTGGCTTCTATGCCAGGGAGCCGGGACCTGCTAAGCCCTAGGGCTTCCCTGGTGCACTAGATGCTTTGTGGTGCATTTTGTGCACGTGTGGGTGTATATGTGTGTGTGTGTGTGTGTGTGTGTGTGTGTGTAAGCTAATAACTCATCTCTGAGCTCTCCACCCCTTGCTTTAAGGATAATTATCATCATCTGGCTGGTTGCAGGCTGAATACAAACAGTATGCATGTCCAGCACCTGAGGCCAGCAACATACTAATAATGTACTATACCTGAAGAAGTGTCTGCAGCTGTGCTTGGCTTGGTATTGTGTAGTACTAAGTTGCTGCTGTGCCTGCTTGCTTCATGGCAGGGGTCTGGGGGCCGCTAGGCTCCCAGATATGCCCTGAGGTACCACTGCTAGATCAGTCTGAGCTTTCTTCCACCCCTTCCTGTAAGAAAAATTCTTATTATCTAGCTGGCTGCTGGGTGGAAGATAGCTCAGACAGAGTTATTTAGCTTCAGAATAACTCACAAAATGTACCACAGAGCATCTAGTACCTCAGGGCCTCTGGAAGCCTAGTGGCCTCCAGACCCCTGCAGCCAGCCAGATAGTAATAATTTTCCTTAGAGCAAGGGGCAGAGGAGAGCTTGGAGATGAGTTATTTAGCTTTAAAACACACACACACACACACACACACACACACACACACACACACACTGCACCACGGAGCATCTAGTACATCAGAGTTTCTGGCGTCTAATGGTCCCCCGACCCTGGCACAGAAGCCAGCAGACACAGCAGCAAGGCAGTACAATACTCAGCCAATTACATCCACAGACTCTGTGCATCAGGTGCAGTATATTATCAGCATCTTGTTAGCCTCAGGTAATGAATATGTATATGTATTCAGCCTGTAGCCAGCTAGGCTGTGCATTTTTTTTGGTATTTGAACAAACGTCTTTCTGATTGAGACACAGATTTTCTTATATTGGCAGAGAAGTGGAGAGAGTTGCAGTTGAGCTGATCGACAGAGGGCAGCGGCCTGAGAGTTGGAGATCTGCTTCCGGGAGGAGACCACCTATCTGATATTTTTTGGCATTAAACCTTTTTCCAGATGGCATGCCATCTATGTCACAAGACTTACAACTAGATACATAGTTGAAAACTAGAATAATTGCACTTGGATAGCACTTTCTTTTATTTTGTTAGATTTTAAAAGTGGTGTACCTACGTGTCGTTGAACCAAAGAAATGGATGGCCGAGAGGAAGGACATAACTTTGCCTGAGAAGACCATCAGACTTGGCAGGGTGGATACGGCAGCTGTTTTTGGACATCAGGATTGGGAAGCTTTGGAGGATATTTGGATGCAGTTGTGGGAACAAGAGGAGAAAGGAGAGAGAAGGAAAAGTTCCCCACAGGGTATAAAGAGGAAGAGTGGAATCTTGAGACCTTTGCAGTTCTTTGCCTTTTTATTTGGGATATAGTGAGCCTGGTGCTTCTTTGTAAATTGGGACTGGTTGTATTTGTGTGCACGTAGGAGTATATTTTATTTTACAAACTAAGCATTTGAAAAGTTTTCTTTTAAAATTTTCACTCTACCAAACAAGTACCAATCAGTGCTTACGTCAAACCTTACGCTTCTGTAACCGCTATTTAAAACAACAGGCAGTTTCGGTATGCTATCTCTCCATCGCCTAAAGGCTCCCTGGGTTAGTGACCAATGGGGTTAGCGACCAATGAGCTCAGCACTGCTGAGTCTGAAGTTAAAATTTAAGTTATACTGAGTGCCCGTAGGCTCTGATGATATATTTAAAAGCAGTAGTATTTACTAACACTGCTTTTAATTATTACTTTGAAAGCCTCCCTCAAGAACTTTTAGGCTTAGGAGCTCAGAGGGTGAGGGTGAAGGTCACAGTAGTTTGGTGTCCTACATTACTTCATGGTGCGATAACCCAAGTCTCCAGTGTAGATGCAAAAACTGCACTTTACTAAAAAGTTTTATTATGGTAAGGAATTATTTTCTTAACTATTGAGCAATTTTAATTTAATTAGATTAGATCCACCTCCAAGCTTTCTTTTGGGAAGTGGGAGGCATTCAGAGGTCCACCCTTGCATAAAAGTGGGATATTCTTTTTCACTATCTCTTTATCTCTCTAAAAGCAAGTTATCTGGCCAAGGATTGGGACAGTCTCTTTGAAACAGGGAAAGAAGCTTTGCGTTTACCCAAATCCAAATCAAAGCCAGCACTGGAGACTCATCTTTGCAGAAGCTTGGATGAAGAACGTAAAACCTAGCCGGCCCAGGGGCGCTGAGGGTTGAGGCGCTGAACACAACACCTTGCGCCATGCCGGCAACCCGAGTTCGGGAGCGAGCTCGGGTGCCGGGGGTCGCAGGGGAGGGATTGGACTGAGCGCCCGCAGGCTGCTCTCCTATCCCCGGGGGAGGGTATCGGGAAGCCTGGCGCTCTGGCGGCCCCTGGTGGAGATCGGGGCACCGCAGAGCACTGGGCTGCATGTAATAGCATGGCTGACGCTGGCAAGGTTGTTGTGCGCCACCGCGCCGGGGCCCACGCAGGGAAGGGAAGGAAGCAGCGCAAAACAAAGGAAAAACCCGGCTTGTGGGGCAGGCGACGGCACCTGTCCCCCATGCCCTCCGCTAGGTTCTCCTCAGCTGGCCTTCCAGTTCCTCCCTCTAGGGCCCACCTGCAGTCGAAGTCTGTCTTGTAACAGAGCCCAAGAGGCATAGGGCTACCCTCCCCGGGCAGGTGAAACCAGGGGTGCCGGCTGCGGGGTGGAGAGCGGAGGCACAGTCCGAGGGATCCACAGGCGGGCGGGATAAAGGACCGGATGCCTGAGAGATGGCCCAACGAGCCGCGACCGGAGCGAAAGAAATAAAAAAAAAAAAAAGAAAGAAAAACCATTCTGGTGAACTGTAGGTTGTGACAACAAAGACTCAGTGAAGTCAGTCTCTACTACACATACTAAAACTGTGAGACTTATTTTAACTTATTCTAATCTAATTTGCGTCAGAATACCGGGCTTAAAGTTTTTCACAAAATCATTATTAAGAAGTTTAGCTGTCAGAGCACTTCTTTAACACTTCATCGTGCTCTAACTTTCCAGACAGCATGAGTTGGGAGCACCTTGGTCTAAATGTAAGAATTTACGATTCATGAATTGAATGTATTTGCACTTTTGGAATACTGGTTATATGTGCATTATATGAGTATGTAAGTGGGCACTTTTATTATTAGGTTATTCAAGGCCACCCTGTTTAATCCAGTTTTATGGTTTGGAAATTTAGAATCTTTTAAAATATTTTCTCTCCAATATTTGCCAGGGGGTATGGTGCAGTAAGTATGAAACTAGAGCGAACTGGTCACATGTAACAATATAGGGACGTTTATTTAAGTTATATTTATTGGGACAAGGGGACAACTATTGCTAAGGGGTACGGTGCAGCAAAAACCAAAGTAGAACTATTTCAGTCACATTTGTTTGGACATAGGGAATAGCATCTTAAAACAGACCTCTGTAGCTAATACTGTGGTCAACACAAGAGGGAATTAATTCTCAAACTCAAACAGAAATGACAGAAAGGCAAAATGAGGGTAAGAAAGCTAAAGCAACAAAAGCCAAATTAGGGGAAAATCAAAGGAGTACAGATACTGTAACCTTAAAAGAGGGACTACTGGAAAATAGCGAAGAGTCACAAAAGACAAAGCAAGCTTTTTTTCCCCCCAGTTTCTTATGTCCCCATCTCTTCGGCCCCTCCTAGATCCCCAGGCCCACTGGCAATCTCACAGGCCCCCCCCTTCCCGTAACAGTCACCCACTTCAATGCAGCTCTGTCTATGTCACCCAAGCGGGGTCATGGTAGGGTCAGCTCCCTGAAATTCTTCATCTCATCAGATGGGTGCCACGATCCGGTGGGTGATGGGAGGCCTAGTGGAGCTCCCGTGGGCCATGATCGTGGAGGTGCCACGGCTATTTTCCTTAAGAGTTCTTCTTCCCAGGCCACATCAACTGTAGACGTTAACGCGAGCCCACATCTGCCCACGCGTGTGTCTGCCCACCGATGTCAGCGACATCCCCGCCCTTCCAATCTGCCTCCCAGCCGCACTACCACCTGTGGTCACCCAGGTGGCAGTATTGTGGTGGAGGATGGAACCCTTCCTCCCTCGGAGGAAGCAAGTGTCCTCATTGTCAAGTGGGCTGTGTGAAGCAAGTTAAACCAGCACCACTCTCCCACCATCCCCACTCTCCCCACCCTCACAGCTTCACACAGAGCACACATGACAATGTCACTGGTATAACTTCTGCTTTTATTATCGCCTCTGCACTATCAGTACCATATACACCTACAGCAAATACACGTCAGCAAATGTTTGTCATTGAAAAATGCTTGTTTTATTTTATTGTTATTGATAATAAAACGCTACTTCAAATTTTATAACTGCTCCTGGTTTGCCTATGCTTCCTGACCTATGCCTCTACAACACAGAAGAAAACTAGTTCCTGAGAGATCTCCCTCTAACATAAAAGAAAAAATTACTCACCATAGTAATGTTGTTTCTTCTAATGGAGTCTTGCTGTATTCTGACTAGATGCAGTTAGCCTCAGCACTTGAACTGCTCCAGAGAGTAAGGGGTTAATTCTATGCCAGGGCATAGAATGTTGAGCTCGGTTTTCAAACCTCTGTCTCTGGTACATCTCAGTGTAACAGTCAGATTCTTACAAGCAAGAACTAACTAGAGTTATGGAAATTGTTTTAATTTTAGGCCTAAAAAGGCAACAAAGCTTGGGTCCATAAGGTTCAAGTCAAGAACCCAAGAAGAAACAGAGTAGATAGTGAATTAAATATATAACAAATGACAAAAGAAGAAGAACAACAACAATCCCACCCCAAAGTAAAGGGAGAGGTGCAAGGTACACCCCTGAGGTACAACACTGTACCTGCCAACCCACATCCCACAAACTAGGTTCTGAGAGGAGAGGCAGGGAGGGAGGTCAGAATACAGCAAGACTCCATTAGAAGAAACAACATTACTATGGTGAGTATTTTTTTCTTCAAACAACATGAAGTCTTGATGTATTCTGACTATATGCAGACTACCAAGCAGTTCCCCCCAGGAGGAGGGGACACAGAACCTTACATTGGGAATAGGCTCTGCAACACTGCTGTACCAAACCGAGCATCGCTCCTAGTCTGGATGTCCAGAGAGTAATGCTTAGTGAATGTATGGACTGTTTTCCAGGTGGCTGCTTTACATATTTTTACCAAAGGAATATCCCTAGCAGCTGCCAGGGAGGCAGCTGTACCTCTAGTCGAGTGGGCCCTCAGGCCTGAAGGAGGGTTCTTTGCCCAATTTAGAATAGCAAAATTGGATACAAGAGACAATCCACCTGGCAACAGTCCTTTTAGTGGCAGGTCTACCCTTTCCCACTTCTCCATAAGTGAGAAATAGTTGCAGACAATCCTTCCTATGTGCCTTAGTATGCTCTGTGTAATAGCTAAGTGCCCTTTTCACATCCAGACTGTGCAATCTTCTCTCCCCCAAGGAAGAATGGTCAGTGAAAAACACAGGTAGGGACACAGATTGGTTCAGATGAAAATCTGATACCACTTTAGGTAGAAACTTTCTATTTGTCCTGAGGACCACCTTGTCCCTATGAAAGGAAATGAAGTCAGGTTCTACTGACAAGGCCGGTAATTCACTGATCCTCCTGGCAGAAGTAATAGCTATCAGGAACTCAGTTTTCCAAGTCAAGTACTTAAGCTCAGCAGAAGCTAAGGGCCCAAAAGGGTGGCTGCATAAGCTGTGCAATGCAGACATTCAGATCCCAAGCTGGAGTAGGCTCTCTAAAAGGAGGGTTAATATGGACCAAGCTTTTGAAGAACTTACTGAAAACAGGATGGGATGCCAGGGAAGATCCCTTCCCTGCAGAAAGAAAAGCAGACACAGCTGCCAAATGAACTTTAAGGGTCACAAGCCTAAAGCCTAGGCTATTAAGATGAACCAAATAATCCAAAGCTGTGGCAATACCTGCAGCCTCTGGTTGTATACCTTTGAAAACACCAAATGGTGAACCTTTTCCATTTGGAATTATAAGTTTTCCTGGTAGAAGGTTTCCTAGAGACCTTCAAAATATCTATGACCACTGAGAAATATGCAGGCCTGCATATTCTAACTCTTCAAGAACCAGGCTTTGAGACTGAGAGACTAGAGACTGGGATACCAAATCCTCCCTTGAGAGGAGGTTAACAAATTATGTCTCCTGGGTAGAGACGGGGAGTGAAACTGCTAGAGACAACAAGAGAGAATACCAGGGTTGTCTGGCCCAGTCTGGAGCCACTAGTATCACTGTGCAGGGCTGAGACCTGATCTTGATCAGGACTCTGAATAGTAGAGGAAAGGCATGAAGAAACCTGCCTGTCCAGTCTAACAGGAGAGCATCCTGAGGAACAGTCCCTAGGACAGGAGGTCTGCAACAAAACAAAGGAAGTTGATAACTGTATGGGGCTGCAAAGAGATCTATCTCTGGAGTGCCCCATCTGGTGAAGATGACTGTCAGGATATGAGGGTTCAGGGTCCATTCGCGATGGCCCCGAGATATTCTGCTCAAAGCATCTGCCAGCACATTGTCCTTCCCTGGAATGAACTGCTGTCAGGGAAGCTTGGAGAGAGTAAGCTAGAGACCACAGTTTCATGGCTTCTGTGCACAAGGCCGTAGACCGTGTGCCTCCCTGCTTGTTTATGTACCACATTGTGGTGGTGTCTGTCCTGACTTGCAGCACTTTGCCTTTGACTGACTCAGAGAAAGCCTAGAGGGCTAGGAACACAGCTCTAAGTTCCAGGAGATTGATGTGAAGGAGACACTCTTGCTGTGACCAAATTTCCTGTGCCGTGAGAGCTCCCAGATGGGCTCCCCAACCCAGGAGAGAGGCACCTGTGGTTAAAACCACTGAGGGGACTTGATTGAGAAATGGGACACCCTGTCAAATTGTCCTGATCCAGCCACCACTGGAGAGCCTGGACCAGAGTCTGAGTCACTGGAATCAGTTTGGTGAGAGACTCTTTCTTCTGAGACCAAAACGACCTTAAGTGGAACTGAATGTCCCTCATCTGAAACCTGGCCCCTTGTACCACAGCAGTCGAAGATGCCATGTGGCCTAAGAGTTGGAGAAAGTGCCTGGCTGGTCGAGAGACCAGAGGCCGAAAAGAGGAGGCCAGATCTGTAAGGGCTGTTTCCCTTGTCTGTGGAAGGAAGGCCCTTGCCTGGACTGTATCCAACGCTACTCCTATAAAAGTGAGGAGTTGTACAGGTTCAAGAACTGACTTGGGAAGACTGAGCATGAATCCTAGGGAACTGAGCAGATTCTGAGAAACTTCCAGAGCTGACTTGACTTGGTCTGAGGACTGGCCTACAATGAGCCAGTCATCTACTGTAGATAAGGGAAGACTGAGATACCCTGCCTTCTGAGAAGGCCACTACTACTGCAAGGCACTTTGTAAATACCCTTGGAGCTGAAGTGAGGCTGAAGGGCATGGCTCTGAATTGGTAATGGCCTGAGGGCAACTCAAACCTGAGGTACTTTCTGTGGGAGCACCTGTTAGGAATGTGGAAATAGGCATCCTTGAGGTCCAGGGATGCTAGCCAATCCCCTGGCCTCAGAAAGGGGTGGATTACTGCCAGAGTCACCATTTTGAACTTTGGTTTTGTGATATGTTTGTTCAGATATCTTAAGTCTAGGACAGGACAGTACTCTCCTGTCTTTTTTGGGGGTAAAGAAGTACCTGGAGTACAGCCCTTTGCCCGTGTTGTGCAGGGACTTTTTCCACAGCTTTGAGAGCTAGCAGGGAAGAAACCTCTGCCTCCAAGGCAATGGTTTCTGATGCTGATGCAAGAGGAAAAGACCTGACTCATTTTTGGAAATCTTTTGAAACTGAGAGCCAGGCCCTGTCTTACTACCTCCAGGACCCACTTGTCTAAAGTAACAGACTTCTAGGCCTGGAAACAGTAAGCCAGTCTGCCTCCTACTGGTATAGGGGAGGTGACCCGGACTGACACATCAGGGTGTCTGTTTGGCAGGAGCCTTGGACTGGGAAGAGGATGCAGCCCTGCTCATCCTCCTCCTACCTCTCTCTCAGAAGAACCCCATCTGTGGGAAGGAAGAGGAGGCCTGGGCTTAGTAAAAAGGCCTGTGAAAAGGCCTGCCCCTGCCCCTAGACTGCTGCCTCTGAGGAGTGACTTGCCTTTCCTTGGCCTGAGCACTCCTGTAAGTAGTTCTGTATTCATCCATTTGTTTCATGTAAGTCTCTGTCTGCTCCCCAAACAGAGAATTACCAACCACAGGAAAATCCATGGCCTTAGCCTGGGTATCCTGAGACAGGCTAGTACATCTGAGCCAAGCAAATCTCCTGAGAGACACAGATGTAGCCATGACTCTAGATGCCACATCATTAGAGTTGACAGCAGCATGAAATTGCACTTTAGATGCCTCTATTCCATCAGCAGCCACCTCCTCCAGCTCTTTGGCTAGCTGGGGGGGGGGGGCCTTCTTTGCTAGTTCCCTTACTATGTCCCACCTGGACTTCTGGTACCTAGCTGTATAGGACATGTAAGTCGCCTGCCCGAGTCCCAAAGAATATGCCAAGTACTGTTTTTTTGACCATGGCATTCACCTTCCTGGAATCTTTATCTGGGGTGTGTGAAGCCAAAGGAATGTTAGCCCTGTCACAGGCTGCAGCCTGCACTACCCCAACATGGCTGCAGTGGTTGTACAAAGATTCTGTACCTGAGCCTGACATTTTCTTATCCACAGGAGGTAAAGAGTTAGGCATTTGTAAAAATTGTTCTCGTCTGCTTCCCCAAGGACTTGTGAGGAGGGATAGACAGCCTTTTGGACTCTGGGACGTCCATCATTTCTATATAGTCAGGCAGCTTCCACCACTGGAAGCTGGAGAGTTTCAGCCACTTTTCTGTAAAACAGAAAATGGGAAGGTGACTCAGAAAGCCTGGGAGGGGAGACACTGGAAGGCCTGTCTGGGGAGATGTCAGGCTCTATAGGCTCATCTAGGCCTCCAAAATCAGTATCCTCAAAATCCTCTTCCTCTTCTTCATCTCCCTCCCACTCCACATCATTAAACAATTCCAGATGATAATCCGATGGAGTTGGGTCCAACCGAACCGACCGCTTAGTTGAAGGGATCAGTTTGGAAGGAACTGGACGAAGCAACTGCACAATGCTTATCGCTTTGGCTATTTCAGTGGCGGCTGGAACTTGCAGTTCAGGATTCAAACCGTCCGACTTCCTTTTTCTTTTTGATGGAACTGACCCCTCAGAGTCTAATCTCCTTTTGCCCGAGGGTGTATCACCCGTGTCAGCAGGCACCCCCTCAGGTCTGGTCGGAACCGAACTGGGCTAGTCATCCGGTTCAGCGGACTTCTCGGCCTCCCTTTCCTTCAGCTTACTTAATCTCTTATCCAACGTGGCTTTGGGAAAGTTTTTACATATTTAGCAGTCTGATTTGAGGTGGTCAAACCCCAGACAATAAACACAAATGAGGTGGGGATCAGCTTTAGCAAAAGCCTCCCCACACTCAGTACAGTGTTTTCTTCTTGGGTTTCTCAGACTTAGCCTTAACCTACAAATTAGTATTAACAGCTTTTAACCCAGGTAATACACCCTTATCGGTTACCAACCATGTCATGGGCTGTGGAAAAAAAACGAAGACAATCTCGTTTTCTTGAAACCGATAAGAACCGAACACCACTACTAAAATCCCAGAAAAAAGAAATGAGAGATTGTTTCGGTTCCCAACTGGACCGACTGATAGGAAACCGAAGAAAAACAATTTCCACACAGTAATTTCAAAACCAATTCACTATCCATCTACTTAAGCTACCCTGCACTGAAGACAGATATCTGATACTGAAAAAACAAGAGAATCAGTTGAACAAACCGACCGATTCAAAACTTTACTGAACCGGAGCGAAGGAGAAATCTCCGGAGCGACTTCACAGTTAGGCGGAGTAAAGAATCTGTCGGTTACACTGAGATGTACCAGAGACAGAGGTTTGAAAACCGAGCTCAAGCTCAGCGTTCTATGCCCCGGCATAGAATTAACCCCTTACTCTCCAGAGCATTTCAAGTGCTGAGGCTAACTGCATATAGTCAGAATACAGCAAGACTTCATGTTGTTTGAATGTTAACATACTGACAATATTTCTGAATATATATTTGCAACAGCCAATTGCTCATCAGTTTGAGAACACAGATGGGTCAGTCAACAGGCACCTGTAACTCTGAAGACTTTGTAAAACCACAAAGTCATCTGAGAGAGGCAACAAAGCCACAGCAATATTTCCCATTTCCTTTCTATTCCATCTAGGAAATCTACTGTTGAACAAGCTGCCTTCTCATATTGCTTTCTAAACTCTGGCTCACTCTTCCACTGTCAATACGTTCAGCCTGTTCTCCCCTAAATCTCTTCTTCGTGACTTTTCTACTACCATCTGCAACTATCCATGACCCCCACCTTTTAAACTCGTCTCCCTCCCACTCATACTGCTCTGGCCACATCGCTTCTCCCCTTGTCCCTGCTAAGCCCATACATTTTTCCTTGCCTAACCAAACTCAATTTGTATTTAATATGTGTAACTTGTTGTATTGTCATGCCTTGCAATGTTTACGATTATGCTCCTTTCAATGTACTGTACTGCATGTATATGACTTTATTGTATATGACTGTTATTTTTGTTATGCTGTTAACTATTTATTTTTCCTCCTTTAGTACCATCTCCATATCTCCCTACCCTTCCATTTGGATGCATCTGGAAATGATCTGTTATCAGTTCAGTATGTCTTTCCTGGTAAACGTTTGAAAGAAATAAAGTGGAGTGATGGTCCACAGCCAGTGGGACTGAGTGATGAGGGGCCACCAGATGTTCAGTGGCCACGATAACCTGCATGCTACTTGTGACAAGAAACTGGATCAGGTAAACAAAAGGATTACAAATGTGGAGGCAAAGTTAGAGAGAGCTGATTCTCAGTTGCAATAAGTGGTGGACAACTCATAGAAAGCTCTCTCTGCAACAGCAAAACTGATTCAGGAAAATTACCCTCCATTCTCCTGACTGGAACATCAGGGCAATATTATGTATGCATGAACTGTGAGGATTATTGGTATCCTAAAATCAGCAGCACAGAGGGATGGCATCCAAATGGATGGGGGACAAATGTCTATCTATCCTGATCTTTGTTGCTCCATGAGGCACCACAGAAAGGAGTACGACAGCAACTGAAGAATCATGTGTCAATCAAAAATTAGGGTTATTCACCTGTAACCATAGTTCTGGAAGTGGTATATGGCGTACTTCCACACTTCTGGCAGAAGCCTTTCCCTTTTAGAACAGCCAGAAGGTCTTCAAGCTGGCTCCTCCCCCCACCCAGCCAGGTGGCATCCTCCTCGGCACTGCCGTGACGTCAGATCTTACACGCTGGAAGCAAGATCAGGTGTGCCACTTGCCAGAGGACGTCAGGTGGGTTGGGTGGATGTACACCACATACCACTCCAAGAATTACAGTTACAGATAAGTAATCTTATTTCTAGGACGGAATAGTGTATTTAGCCACAAAGGGTGAGACTCCTAGCAGTTCTCCGGGAGGAGGTGGCAGGCACACCTCCTCACTTGGGGAACAGAGATTGGAGAACAGAGGCCCCAAACCAGCATCTTGGTGTGACTCACGGTCGAAGTGCTTATGGGAGATAAAGGTGTGTGCTGACTTCCAGGTAGCAGCCCTGCAGATTTCCTGGATAGGGTCATCCCTGGAAGCAGCCACCGAGGCAGTGTTATGTCTGGTGGAATGAACCCTAAGCCCAACGGGAGGCTCCCTACCAGCCAACCTATATCAGAGGTCGATGCAGAAGACTATCCACCTACCAATCGTCTACTTAGCTGCCGGTCTGCAAGGTGCAGATTCAGAAAAATCTCTTCCCTCTCCCCAGTCCCATCAGCCTTCCCTGGGACTTTCTGGCACCCAGCTTTCTCTCCTCAGCCATGTTAGCCACCCCCCAGACCTGATGGCCTCCCCTTCCCTATCCCAGTTAGCAGTCTCGAGGAACCTGGCATTATCCCTTTTGTGCTCCCCAGCACTGTCAGTCTTCCCTGGGACTTGGTGACACCCTCCCCCCTCTCCCATACCAGCCCTGTCAGCCTTCCCTGGGATCTGTCAGCACCTGCCTCCCTCTTCCCAGCCCTGTCAGCCCTCCTAGGGACCTTGTGGCACCCGCCTCCATGTCCCCAGCTTTGCTGGCAGTCCTTAAACCTTGTGGCATCCCCTCCTCTCTCCCCATCCCCATCAGCAGTCCTGGGTGACCTCGCATCATTCCCTTCCCCCTCTCAATCCCCACTAGCCTTCCCTGGAACCAGGTGGCACCCACCTCAGTCACCTTACCCGTCAGCAGTCCTTAGACCTGGTGGCATCTCCAGGTCAGATCAGCCTTCCCTTGGGCGTGGTAACACCTGCCTCCATCTCCCCAACCCTGTTAGCAGTCCCTGGACCTGGTGCCATCCCCATCCCTCACCCCCCCTTCAGAAGTCCTGGGGGAACAAGCATCATCTCCATCCCTCTCTTCAGCCTTGTCAGTCTTCCTTAGATCTTGGTGGCAAGCTCCTACCTCTCTCCAGTCCCATCAGTCTTCCCTGGTGGCACCTGTCTCCCTCTCCCTAGCACTGCCAGCCTTCCCTGGGACCTGGTGGCACCCATATCCCTCTCTTCCTCTCCACCAGCAGTCCCATTTGACCTGACATCATCCCCTTCCTCTCACCAGTCCAATCAGAATTCCCTGGGACATAGTGGCACCTGCCTCCATCTTCCCAGCTCCGTCAGAAGTCCCTAGACCAGGCGGCAACCCCTTCCATCTCCCAATCCCCATCAGTAGTCCTGGGTGACCCGGCATAATTCCCCGTCCCCCTTCTCAGCCATGTCAGCCTTCCCTGGGAGCTGGGTGCACCTGCCTGAATCTCCACAGCCATGTCAGCAGTCCTTGGACCTGGCAGCATCCTCTTCCCATTCCGCATCTTCAACAGTGGTCCTGAGGACCTGGTACCATCCCTTTCTCTTTCCCAAGCCCTTTCAGCTTTTCCTAGGACCTGGTGCCACCACTTTTCTCTCCCCAGCCCCGTCAGCCTTCCCTGGAACCTGGTGGCACCCTCCTGCTTCTTCCCAGCCATGTCATCCTTCTCTGGCACCTGGTGGCTACCACCGTCATCTCCCCAGTCCTGTAAGCAGTCTCTGGGCTTTGTGGCACCTTTTCCCTCTCCCATCCCTGTCAGTCCCGGGGCGGGCCTGACATCACCTCCTTCTCTCTCCCCAGCCTTGTCAACCTTCCTCACATGCCAACATCTCCCTAGCCCTGTCAACAGTCCTTAGACCTGGTGGCATCCCCTTTCTTTTCTCCTTTCCCATCGGCAGTCCCAGGGAACCTGGCATCATCCCCTTTTCTCTTCCCAGCCCTACCAGGAACCTGATGGCACTCTCTTCCCTCTCCTCAACCCCGTCAGCATTCCATGGGACCTGGTGGCCTCACCTTCCCTCTCCGTATCCTGGGGGAACCAGTTTCATCCCTTTTACTCTCCCCAGCCCTGTCATATTTCCCTGGGACCTGGTGATACCCACCTTCATCTCCCCAGCCATATCAACAGTCCTTGGACCTTGTGGCACCTGCCTCCATCTCCCCAGCCATGTCAGTAGTCCTTTGACCTTGTGGCATCTGCCTCCATCTCCACAGTCATGTCAGCAGTCCTTGGATCTGGAGTAAAATTAACTTTTGTTTCCACATGTTGTAAAAAAAAAATGACTGAGCATTTGTACAGAGAAAAAACTGTTGTCACCAGCCATGCTGATGGCCATTTCCAAAAACGCATTCCTTTTTGTAAGCATCACTGTTTGGGAAGTCTGACTAAAAATAACTTCTTTTATACTTAGAAAAATAAAAAAATGAAATTTACAATAAAAGTGTTGTTTGTAACACGGCAGATGTTCATAACATGTCCCCTGTTACAAATGAGAAAACAGATGATAAAACCAAATACTCTCAGAGTTTAGAAGGTGGCCAGGTACCCAACAGAGGGAACCCACCTGGAAATCTGTTTTTTCTGCAATGTCTACCATCTGCCATTTACACCGATCTTGCAAAGGTTTTTGACTCAGTCTCCCATCCTCATCTACTCTCAAAACAGTTCTGCCGATCTTTCTTCCTCCGCAGTAAACGGGTTCAGGTCCTACCTCTCTGGACGCACCCGTCGAGTTTTTGCCGGGGATGTCCCCCCACACACAAGCTGGTGTTCCCCAGGGCTCTATCTTAGGCCCTATCCTCTTCTTCATTTTTCTAAATGACCTCCCCTCCATCTGTGCCTCCTCTCAGATTCACCTCTATGCTGATTATACCATCCTCTAGGCATCGGGCCCATACAGCTCCATAGTAGAGGTTCAATTGCAGTGTGACTTCACACTGGTTCTACTATGGTTCCAAGACAACCACCTCAAGATTAATTCAAAGAAAAATGTATCCTTGACTTTTGACACCTCACCAAAACTCTCCAAACTTTCCCCTCTCCCCTCCTTCTCCACCCTGGATGGTACCCGCCTCAAGTCAGTCTCTGCCTAGAAGTACCTGGGCATCTGGTTCAACAGCCAACTCAACGTCTCTACTCACACAGATCACATCCATTCAAAACTTCACCTGAAGCTAGGCCTTATGTACAGAAACAAGGATGCCTTCCCCTTCCCATTCGCCGTGAATTGGTCACTAAACTTATCCTCCCTGTCTTCGACTACGTTGATGTTGTTTTCAGGTCAGCCCCCTCCACCTTCCTCTCTAGGTTAGACTCTTTTCAATGCTTTTTGCCCCTTTGCAACTAACGCTCCCCTTCGCACTTATCACTGCACCCTTTACTCCTCCCTTTCATTTCCTTCCATCTCTCTTCGTCGCCAGCTGCATGCCACCACACTCATTGCTAAATTTTGGTTCAGGACTCTCACCCCGTATCTCTCCTCTCCCCTTCTTCTCCCTTCTCTTACCAGCTTCGCAACAAAGACCCTTGCACCTTCACTCTTCCCTGACCTCATTCTAACGCAGGACAGCTGCTTTCCATTATTGCCTCCCAATATTTGTAACATTTCCCAGCCCCGTCATATCCCCTTCCCAATCCCCTCACCTCCTCCCACTGCACACTCCCTTCCATACCTTCCCTATCCTCACCCCTCAAACGCTTATCCAGAACACCGCCCCCACCCCCAATTTTCTAGTGCTTCTACTCCAGGGTGAAATATTTATTTAATCTTCTACTGTGACCTATTTCTTCCTACCCACTGTCAGTCCTTTTGTACTGTAAGCACCACTCCACCTTGTGGCTATGTTCACACCAAGGACTTTTTTTATGTCTGTATTTAATTTATGTACACAATCATTTTCTATCTAAATGATGTATATTCTTGTTAAATGCTATTTCTAGCCGATGTTATTTTTTGCTATGTTGTAATTCTTAATCCTGCACTATACCCTTTCCTCAGGTCACACCTGGAAATGAGCCCTGGCTCAGAGTGCCTTTCCCAATTACCGAATTTTAAATAAAAAAAATTAAAAATAAAATAAAATTTCCAGGTATCCTGGTGGCCAGTCTGACTCCGAGTACAGAAAGATCCAGCACAGGACAGTACTCTGTCCCAAGTGCCAACACTATTCACAGGGCACAAACTGTCAGAGGAGTATGGACAAGGTGAAGCCGATGTTGCATGCAGCAACAACAAGGATATCCCTACTAGATATATCTACTAGAGAGAGGGAGAAACATGTAAGGCAATAGAGAGAACAAGTTCAGTTCCCAAGAATTGTTTTTTAACCTATTTTTTTTTGCTTTGGTTGGCAAGAGGGCAAAGAGGACCCTCGTGCCATCTTTGTCTTTCATTTGAGGGACAGAAAACTACATTCTATCCTCAAACACGAGAGGGAAAAAAAGCCTCCTGAGTGGGAATGGCAGGAAGAACACCAGTGTGCTGTGGCACAACATGGTGAGCTGCCCAGCGGTCCTGGCTGTTACCTGAGTGGGGGATGGTGGGCGGAATGAATGAATTGTGAAGTTATTCTGGAAGATCAACAAATACGGTGAGTATGTAATTTCCATATATTCCAAGAATCAATTTTCACCATTTAATTCAACTTATGGGTCAGAATACCAAGTGTTTCCACAAAAAGGAGGCGTTGGCTCACCCCGAGGGAAGATGTCCCTCAGCCCTCCGCATGGAGAACCACCTGAAGGTATGGCTCCTCACACGTCTGGTGGGACCAGAGACTGATCAGGGGCAAGCGGAGGCTCCCATGGTCCAGGAGCAGGAGGGTGCGCCAACAACTCATGCCTGACCCTGCAGGGTAAAAGTGAGATCCTTTGAAGTGCGAATTAAGCACCTTATTCTGGGCCAGAGATGCTAACCTGGAAAGCCATGCCATCTGCCAAATGCAGACTGCTGTTCCTACCAGCCGGAAAGTCACCTCATTGGCATCGTACGATGTGTCTGATTGGTATCTTGCCAGCTGCAGGCCCTGGGCAGAAAGGTGAATGACTTGCTGGGATAATCTCGGTCAGGCATTGCAGCAAAGACCTGACCTAGCTGCTACCACAGGCACCTGCTATAAGCCGCCTGATAGACCTGGTGTGCAGCAATGCATATAAGGGTGCATGCTGAGTTAAAAACCCACCTCTCCAGGTATCTATCTGCACAGAGTCAGCTTCGTGAGGTCGGTCATTCACAGAGTGTTTACGACCAGTCGGGTCTGCAGCACCTGAATCCATAAAACAGAATGAGGTATAGCTCCTTTAGATCCCATGGGAGCATAATACCTGCACTGGACATACTTTGGGGCTAGCAGAAGGGAAAAAGGATGCACTCAAGACAGTCCTTGAGGCCTCCTTGAAAGCCCAAGGCCAAAGACAGCTGACAAATCTGTTATCAATTAAGTCTCCAGGAGTCTCAATGGCAAGGACACAGGACTGTGACCTAAAATGAGCCTATGGCCAGCTCTTTCAGCATCTCTGTTAGGAATCGCTGGTACACACAGTACTCAGCATATATGGATTGACAGAGGGAGAACTCCTCTTCCTCATAGAGGGAAGTCAGAGAGGAGGAGCTGGACTCGGGAAAAGGTGGCGCAAGGGCCATGGGCCTGAAAAGGACCCGGTCTCATCGGACATTAAAATGGTGCAAGTCACCAGCCATCCTCCCATACTGAGTCTAGATGAAGGGACCAAGAGGACCAAGGATACCTGGCAACTCAGGGAAGGATCGCACAGGCTCAGAAGAGACGAAGACGCCAGAGACTCCAGGTTCTCCGCCAAGGCTGTGCAAATGCTCAGACCTCTCCTGGGGAAGGATCGGGCAGCTCTGCCAGAGTTGAGTTGACTAACATCAGTGGAGTGACCCAGTGAGTGCCACTGGGGGGGGGGAGACCCCCAGGTGAGGACAGCGGAGCTGTACAGATTGAACAGGAAAGTTCCAGTCCTCACCACTGATGATATCCGCCATGAGTTCCAGAGAGAAAATGGCCTCCAGGCCACTGCCAGAACCCTGGCTGGTGCTGTCTCTGGCACCTAGCAAGCCCAGTGATGGGTTCCAAACCCCCACCATGGTCAGTGCCATCCTCAGAACTGGGTGCAGCACTAGTACTGGTATCGCCACTGGACCTGTCGTTGCAACTGCAAGTGGCACAGAGAACAGACCCGGCAATGTGGATGGCACAGAGCAAAAGCAGCACTGCAGGCAGCACCAGAGCGGGTCCCGGTGCTGTCTCTGGCACCAAGTCCAGGTATGGATCCATGGTCCACACCGTCACTGGCGATGCACTCAGAACAGGGTCTGCACCATCATTACAACCTCCAATGCCATGACCAGGAGTGTTATTGTCATCCTCTTCAAGGCCACAAGGACGCTCAGGGAAGGAAACAAGCACCACCTTGGACACTGGGCCGGGGAAGTTCTGGTACTGTCCCCTCTGCTGGCACTGCAAACAGAATCAGAAGGGGACCTGGCCCTGCAGCCGGCACCACCCTGCTCACCAGTACTGGAAATGGTACCAGGAGCTGGGGCAGCACCAGGCCATTACAACAATGTAACCACCGCTGTTGACTTGAGCATACAGCTTTTTCCTCACCACCAGGGCCATCCACTGTCCAGGACAGATGGGGGGAGGGGTGCTCAGCCAACCATACAAGAGTTGGCTGTCCACCACACCCATCCCCGGGCCTCCAACATCTCGGCAAGGTGAATGTGGGGAGGACTCTGTACTTCCACAGCACCAGAGGAAATGGGAACAAGCCCAAGGAAAGGTCCAGACTTCTGCACTTGGCATTACAGGAGCAATGCCTGCTTCCGAAAATAGAGGGCAAACACCCTACTTTAGTGTGTGGAGTTTGAGGATGCATTTGTCCATGGAGAAACAAGCATCATACCGGTCCATGTCACGATCTGTGTCAAGGCTGAAGTGACATTCTTGATGCCAGTCCAATGCTGCAACAAGGCTCCCACAGGGGCACTGAAGCATGGGGGATGGGCTGCAGCCTTTTTTCTTAGCCTCTTTAGATGAACTTGGCATTGTACAAAGGAAAGACAATAATAAATATTGAAAAACACGATTCAATGCTGAAATGGTAAAAAATGGAGCCAAAGTGATAACAGAGCTGACTGGGCATCTAAAAGAATAGATTCAATGTCGACAAGAGTTATAGAAACAGCGACAAACTGAGGATACAAATGCTGACACTGTAGAGTCTGTCACTCACATGGTATGCCTTCTATGGAAGGAAAAACAGAACTGAGGAAGACACGAGGTTAATAGCTAGCTCACGTGCATGATGCCAGGACGCTGGTTGTGTGAGCGGTGCCACTAGCCAATACCGGTTCCCTCCTAGCTGCAAAAGTCTTTGTTCCCGTAAACTCCTGGCACCTCCAATTTAGACCCATAAGTGAGAATGAACAGTGAAGACTGATTCTTGTAAGATCTGTGGGGTTAGTGAGGGACACGGCTGGGGAAGCCTTCTCAGAACACAGCTTCAGGTCCAAGGACTGGACTTGGAGGCAGTGGAAAAAAGCTAGATAAAAACCCTCTCTCCTGTTCCATGTGGACAAGGTTAGATCCTCTTTCCTTTTTGTATATTTTATATCTTGCAATTAAAATACCATGAATGATGAAAATTCTCTTTACTCAGTCCTGACTAGAAACATAGAATTTGACGGCCAAGGAGACCGAAGTTCCAGTGAGTATGTCCTTACTATACTATCTCACCCCTCCGACCTACTGCACTGGTGGGCTGTAAACTCCACCCCCTCTGCTACCACACCCCTCAAACCCTTGCTGCCCCACCTTGGGACTATGAGTCCCCTTGCCTTGTCCCAACCCTGTTTAAAGCAGAACAGTCAGCACTGACAGCTACACACCCATTATTTTTTCACTTACTGTTTAATGCAGTATAGCAGATTGTATCAGGCTGGTTTTGCTAAATTTCAAGCTGACATTTCCTGTAACCAGAAATCCCAGAATCCCCTGCAGCTGACATCAGGGAGGGCTGCAGCAGTGGGAGATTTAACCGCCTGTAGTGCATGATAGAGTTTTTATAAGATCCAAGGCGGTCGGCAGGCATATGCTCAGTACATCTGAATGTACTGTGCAAAAATGGAAACAGAGGGGGCAACAAAAGGCCTTTGCTTATTTTTGTCATTATGACTGACTCAATCTTTCTTGTAGAGTCAGACTGAGTGCGCTCTGCCACACTACAACCAACTACAGGGCCCGGAACTAGGCAGCAGGCCAGGTAGAAAACACGCCACAGGTTCGGGTGATTTCTTTTGTTCTGCTAATCTGCTGTACACAGCGGATGACCTGGGAGAGAGGCAAGTGAATCCATATCAGCGGTATGCAGCTTGGTCCAGGCTCACTCGTGTTGGACTGGTTGCCAGCTGCAAGTAGTATCTACCTTGATTGGCCAGAGTCTGAGCCCTGATAACTGCTTATTGGCTAAATAGCTACTGTGAGGAAAGAGGCAGTTACCTCTGCGCTGACTGGTGGCTTTGAATGGGGCAAGACAGCTGGCGGGAGGTTTAACATGATGATCCTTTCCTCACTGTAGCACTTGGAGAAGCAGGACAGAATTGGAGCACTGTGTTCACACCACTTGAGAGTACGAGTGAATTCCAACTGCATAAGCGGAGAAACCGTGAGCAACAACCAGCGAGGAGCAACTGTCTTGGAGCCGGAGGAAGCTGAGAGACTACGGTGACCACCTACACAGCGAGAAGGAGTGACTGAGTTTGAGCTGGAGGAAGCACAGTGTATGGCAGACACTCGCAGGCAACACCAGCACCTAAAAGACTCAAAGACAGCAGGGTAAAAGTACTATGCTGTCTGCAACAAACTCCAGGTTAGCCTACCAACCAAGGCAGGAGACCAAGCAACTTCCATGGAGTTACCCTATACCCCATTCTGTGGCAGGCAGCAGACTTGGATGTTAAGCAAATCAAGATGAGTCTCTCTCTCTTCCCAGTGTGGGCTGAGCAAGGCAAGGCTTGAGGCCTGGTACTGCTGAACACGTAAAATTGTTATATTAATTAAATATATGCTTGGAAGGATGATTTACTTGATGGTCTGGTAGATAAATGGTTAATGATATTTTATGATGGATTGTGGCAAATCATGACTGGGCAGTAAAATGGTAAAACTGGAGTGACTGATCAGTCTGCCTGTGATGCAGAGTTGGTGAAAACTGTCTTTCATGAACTAAAGCTGGCAGCTGAGCCAGTGACCTCTTCATGCAAAACTGTCAGTTTTGGAGCATTAAACTGTGTGCCCACAAGAAAAAAAAAAAAAACCTCCAGAAAAAAAATTGTGTGGACTCTTGAGGCTGTTTGTCATGCAGTTCTGTTCTGTTCTCTGCCTGGGTTGATTTTCAGTTCGTTTTCTCAAGGTGGGGCACTTCTACAGCTGTGACCGAGATGCAGCTCCAGCGCAGCAAGGTCTTGCTCTTTTTAGTTTCTAGTCAATACTTCTACCTCTCCACTTCCTACCTTTAAAATCAGGGGCAGGACAGGACTTAAATAAATAAATCCGGGACAAATGACCCTGATCAGGGACACGTATGCCTCTATGGTGACTGCTCACCTGCAGAGCGACTTCTCCCATGTTCTGCAGTGGTTCCAAGCTAACCAACTAAAGGTCAATACAAAGAAAATGGTATCCATGACTTCTGGCACCCCTCAAAGACTCTCCAAGCTCTCCCCACCCCCCCCCTCGCCTCCCTGGATGGCACCACCCTGGACAATGTCTCTGCCTACAAGTTTCTAGGTGTCTGGCAAGACAACCAGCTTGACTACTTGACTCACATCGACCACATTCACTTTAAGCTCCTCCCAAAACTAGGTACCACGTTTAGAAATAAAGACGTCCCCTCTCTCCCTGTCTGCCAAGAACTGCTCATGCTCAATAAAACTAACCTACCTATTTTTGACTATGGGTCTGCCTCTCCACCGCCCTCTCCAGACTGGACTCTCTTTTCAATGCCTTTTGCCACTCTGCCAACAATGCTCCCCTCCAAACTCACCACTGCACCCTTTACTCCTCTCTCTCTCTCTCTCCCCTTCCTGTCCTCCCGCCATCAGGTTCATGCCTCCACACTTTTAGCCAAATACTGGTTTGGGTCCCTCACCCCCTACCTCCTCGCCCTCCTTTACCCCACTTCCCACTCTTCGTACCACCTTCACTCCAGAGATCCTCGCACTTTGGCCCTACCCCGTCCCTCCTCTAACTCTGGCAAGGTGGCCTTCTCTTACCGCCTTCCCCTCATTTGGAACTCCCTTTCCTTTCGCTCTGTATGGCACCCTCTCTATACTCATTCAAACGTGTCCTCTTCCACTGCCCCCTGTACTTGTTACCCGACTGTCTAATCCCTTACCTTCTCTCTCCCTGCCACTGACCTGCCAGTTTTGCTTAGATTTTTTGCACAATTGTGCGCCCTTGTTGCCTACTGTGATCCACCGGATTGTACCTACCACCCAAGCTTACTGGTACACAGTCGCTTAGCAATTAATTCCACTACTTGTCTTGTTGACTGCTTTGTTCATCGCATTGTATCACTCAAGCTCACTTGCACACGTTCGCTATGTATCACCTGTAGTACCTACATTTCATTTTTTGCACAATTTGAATTTTTGTTTTGTTGTTATGCTATTTATTGCACACTGTGTTCTTTGCCTATGCCTAGGCTATCTGTACCTTGCCTGATAAGTGTAATTTTACCTCCCTTTTCCAGGTCGCAGCTGAAAATGAGCCTCGGCTCAGTGTGCCTCTCCCGGCCACGAAAACTTAAAATAAATTAATTAATTATGGAAATGTCAGCTCAAAAAGCCTACAACACTGTAAGTAAGTAACATTTTATTTCTTTAGCACCCAATCCTGGAGGCTCTGGGCACTTTACACAGGCAAAGTGCAATGACATACAGCAGAATGATTTTAAAACATAGATTGTATTGTGGCAGTGGCTTTGGATGGCCTGGATATTTGAAGCAGAACAATATGTTGTAGTCCTTTTTGCAGCTGGGTGAACTGAGTGGAGGTAGCACAGAGGTTTTGACTTGCCCATGGTTGATGTTCCCTGTCTCCATCAAACTTGCAGTGTGTGTGTGTGTGTGTGTGTGTGGAGTGTGTGCTTTAGAGGCCAAAGTGAGTGACCTGACCAAGTATGCATGCATAAATGCTGTGAATGGACCTCTGTAAGGCTTAGCTACCTTGATGTGGTACACTGTAGCTAAACGCCAGCAAACGTGTGTGTGTGTGTGTGTGTGTGTGTGTGTGTGTGTGTGTGTGTGTTAGATACAGTGTTGTAAATCTATTAGGATTATTGTCTCACTGCATAACTGACTGAACGGGGGGACTACTGTCTGTGGGGGGCACGTCTTTTGGTTTGCATTTACATGGGAGGGGCAATAGTTGGGGGGGACAACAGTGCCATCAACTTTCGTGTAAAACTTTAAAATTGCTGACTACATCCCTGATACGTTGTGATCTTGTTTGCTCGTCCAGCTGTCCTCCCTGGGCTAAATACAGCAACAGAGGACTGTATTCAGCCCTGAAAGAACAGTGTGGTGTGTTGGAGGGGAGGAGGTCGGTGCTGTGGTTTGCAACCAGACAACCCTGCAACAGTCTGTAGAAGGTTTGCCTTCCTCTGCAGGGAAAGCTGTGTGCTCTGATGGGTTGGACAGGGCACTAGCGCTGCACTGTCAGGGATGTGTGAGGACTCCAGAGAAGACCAGGGGTGTCAGAATGACAACCATTAGAGTCCTGGGATCTGACCTTCACAGAACACCACTGCCCAGTGCTGTCAGGGCAGAGAGGTTGTAAGAAAATAGCCAGAGAGAGGAAACACCATGGTGAGAGGGATAAAAAGTGCTACAGAAAAAATGATTCTGCATTAAAGTAGTAAAGAAAAATGAAGAATAATAGGCACTGGAGGTCCGATATGCTTAGCAATGAGATTTAAAGGCAGACATGCCAAAGAGGTGAAGGGACTGAAGGTCACTCCAGACCATGTGTGCTGTGATAGCAAATGATCCAACACAAACCTGTACTATCTAATGATAATAACCCCAAGAAGTCATTTTAAAGTTGCCTAGCAGCCTTAAATGGTGGAGGTAAGTGTGTGTGTGTGTGTGTGTGTGTGTGTGTGTGTGTGTGTGTGTGTGTGGGGGTGATCCCATGGCACAGTTATATTGGCTACTTTTCAAAATACTTCTAATTAAAAAACAAACATTTATGCCTCCATTTGTGTGTTCTACCATACAGATATAGCACCTCAGGTGCTGAATCTGCACTGACTGACAGGGAATGTTTAAAATATCAGCTCCATGTATCATGTTAAAAAAGTAGCAACAGAAATTTATTCAGTATAACTGACAATAAAGCTCCCCCCACGTGTGTGCGTGCACACAAACATCACATTTATCTTTACATTTTATGTCATGACAGCCCGTTTCAGGTGTAGCAGCATCTCGTGTCCACATGGGTCCTCCTTTTACTCATCTTACAGCTGGGAGGACTGAAGCATAGGGAGGTCAAGTGGCCAGCATGTGGCCAAACTGAAACTGTGGCTGTGGTGGGATGTGAACTTTGTATCGCTTGTTTTACAGTTCAGTGCTCTAACTAAACTGCCGAACAAGGGCCTGATGATAGCCAGTAAAAGCTGACAGAGTCTCTGACAAACACATTTGCTAACCAATCTGCAGGAACATAAGGTCACTAAAATTCTACCCAGATGATACTGGATGTAATCCACCCAGCAGGTAACAAGTTATCCACCTGGCTCATACATTATACTAGCCAGTCAGCTGATACATATAGAATAATGCATATGTAGGAGGTTGATATGCAGTTTTTTTACACACCCAAGGTGTGTGATAATAGAGAACCCTCGAGAGTGAAACGATCTGTTTGACCCTTACGCAATGCCTTGGAAGACAAAAAAAAAAACAACAGATTATGGTTCTGACAGCAAACAAGCATGCATTTGTTACATATTTTTAAAAATCAACAGAAATAGCTGCTTACCTTTTGATTCTATCACATTATTGTCCCCAATCTTCATGGCATGTGAACCTGAATATCCTTAGTTAAAGGTTTATTTTTGTACGTGATTGCCTACTTCATACATATGCTGTTTACTGATATCACACATAGGGATAGTCACTGAAATTGCATATTGTTAGATGATCCATGGTAACTTCACCACCTCATTTCGTCCAAAGTTTATTATGGTAAAATGCACTCATTCTTCAAAGTGTCAGGGACTAAGTAGGCACCACTCTTGCCTCTGGGGTTGGCAGATCAGCAGGTGGTGGATTTTAGCCCCATACCCGGTACTTAGGATAATACCTGTAACTGACATGGTAGTGCAGTATGAGAAGGGTGCTGCACTGCTGAAGTGTCGTCCTTCAAATAAGATTTTAACCAGAGTTCTGTTATGCCCATCTCTGGTCACAGTCTAGGTGGAAGTAAAAAAAAAAAAAAAAAAATCCCATGGGAGGGTGTGAATAAGCACCTCAACTCTGCAATGTGCCAGGTCCCTGCAAGGTCAAAAATGAGTAGGGGAATTTTTTATTGAAAGAAAATTTAAAACAAAATTCACAACATTTCACAGGGTATTAACACATGAAAAGTCAAAAGTAAAGTCCATACTCAACCATGTGTCAGTCTAATACCCAAGAAGCATGTTCCATCAATCCAACAAAGTCACATTTGCCACCTCTGTAACACTGTCCTCACTGAAGAGGAGTAGAAGCGTTTCCCTGGTGGCATAGCCGACACTCCTCTGCCAATAAAACAGGTACATGTCCCCCCGATGTATCTGGAAACTGTTTCTTTCCTGGTGAAAAATTGCAACTAAATAAATAATATTTTGCTCTGCATTTTCAGGGAGCTGTATCTAAATTTTTTTTTTAAAGAAGCAATTAGGTGTAAAACTGGCACACTATAGGAACTCCAGTGATGGAATTAAAGTCACAAAAGAAGACCAGCGAGAGATTAATAGACCATTAACCCCCCCAAAAAAAAACATGTGAAGTCCACAAAACAGTTAAAAAAAATATGAGAAACATGATAAAAGTTCAAAACGTATCTTCAAACAGCACTGTTAAAAGATAGTTTTTCATTACCTCAGGGATTTATTTAACTCCAAAAATTGATTAGCGTTTTGCTCATAAAAGTGCTAAAACATTGTGAAAATGCATGGAACTTGCTTCACTGTGTTTAACAAACATAACACTTCTAGAAAACCTGTATAAATACTTTCTGTACAGTTAGCATTGTCCCAAGAAAAAAACTGCTAATCAATTATTTAAAACCCTGTTACCTATATTCTAAAAATCAGCATGTGACAGTAAGAATAGGTAACTCACCTGTAACCATATTTCTAGGAGTACAGGGTATATGGGTCACATCCATGCTCTGGCAGTTCCACCGGAATTATGTTATACGCCGTTATGTCTTAAAGCTAAGTCCCTCCCACCACCCGGGTGGTATACCCCCCCGACTCTGCCCCGTGACGTCAGATCTCGCACGATGGAAGCAAGATCAGGTGCCACGTGCCACGGGGATGCTGGGTGGGCTGTGTGGATGTGAACCATATACCACTCCTAGAACTACAGGTACAGGACAATTACCTATTCTACAAGGGGCATGGATATGGTTAATTTATCCACATTCTTGCATACTCCTAGCAGTTCTTCAGAAGGAGGGGGCAGGGTGCAGGCAGTGCACACCCCTAGTTGGCTAACACAGACTGGAGAACAGAAGTCCCAAAACTCACATCCTGGCAGGGCTCAAGGTTAATGCAGTAACTGGAAATTAAGGCTTGTGCTGACTTCCAGGTCACGGCTCTAGAGATCTCCTGTATGGGGACATCCCTGGAAGTAGCTACCGAGGTAGCAGTATGTCTGGTGGAATAAGTCAGAATCCCTACAGGAGGCTCCTCACCAGTCAACCTACAGCAGAGGCCGATGTAAGATGTGATCAACCTTGCACTTATCTGCTTTGCTGCTGGTCTGCCAGATGAGGCTTCTGTGTAGGTGACAAACAACTGATGAGCCCGTCCCCAAATTCCAGCCATATGACCCACATGGTAGGAGAGTGCTCTCTGCAGGTTAAGGGTATAAAGCCTGTGGGTGGCCTTTGAAGGTGGGCTGATAAAATATACTGGTAAGTTAATCACCTGGTTAAGGTGAAACTCTGATACTACCTTCGGGGAGGAACTTCGGGTTGGGACAAAGGACAACTTTATCTCTGTAGAAGACCGGATCAGAAGAGTCCACCAAGAGTGCTTGGGGCTCCACAATCCTTCTGGCAGACATAACTGCCACCAGGAAGGCAGTCTTCCGTGACAGGCGTAACAATTCACACCTGTGCATCGTCTCAAAAGGCTTGCCCATGAGCACAGCCAAGACCAGCAGTTAAGTCCCATGGTGGAGGTGGTTCACACACCGGAGAGACAAGTGGTTGAGGCCCTTGAAAAAATCATCCTATCACCTTTTCCTGGGCCACCACTGGCATACTGGCCCACACCTGGTAAGCAGACATAGCTGCCAGGTGCACCTTAAGGGTGTCGCTTCGCAGTCCCAGCTGGAAAAGGGACCAGAGGCAGTCCAGGATGGTAATCACAGGGCAGGCAAGGAGATCGAGCTCCTTGCCCTGACACCAAATGGAAAATCGCTTCCACTACCATGAGGTACAGGGACTGAGAGTCCAGTTGCAGGATCGTCCTCTTAAATCTGGTCAGCAGGTCTGGGTGGACAGGCAATCGCCAGAGAGACCTGCGGCTGAGGAGATCCGGGTACCAGACCTGCCAAGGCCAGTCTGGAGCTATCCAGATCATCCATGCCTTGTCCTTCCTGACCTTGACCAGTACTCTGTAAATCAGAGGGAGGACAGGAAGGGCATACACGAGGCCTGGGGTCCAGGTCCTCACAAAGGCATCCCCTATCAGTATCACAGATTGGGGGGGGGGGGCACAAAACAGCCTCAGTTTGGGTTTGTCCCAGGAGGCAAAAAGGTCCACCAGGAAAGCCCCACAGGGAGAAATGAAAATCACGTACCTACTGTAATTCTTGATCTTCTCTTGTATCTTCACCATTCATTACGCTTGGGTGTAAGCTGGAGGCATGCACCCACCACTGGAGTTTGTCCCCCCCCCCCCAGAGGAGTCAGCGCCCCCCCCCGAGAGTGACACATCACGTGATGCGCGAGGGGCAGCCGTTAGGCACTGCAGACTCCTCCTCCATCCCAGTTCTGTTAGTCGGAGAGGCGAAATAAGGACAAGAAAAAAAGAGAGCGAGGCAAGAGAGTCGAGGGATAGAAAAAGGAAAGGATATAAACTGAAAAAGGAATAAGCCGGTAGAGGACAGAAAAAAGGGGGTGCCTACCCTATGGGACCGCAGGGCCTCACTCCTGGGGCGGCTCCTAGGGAGGAGCAGATAAAGCAGAAAAAGAAGAAGAGAGGGAAGACAAAGAGGATTGTTGGGAGGGGAGAACTCTGCCAACTGAGAGATTGGTTTAAAGGCTTATAAGCTTGGAACCAAAAACAAGAGAGCAAGGATCCCACTTGATAAAACTGAAGAGATGGTTCAACCAAACCGTTTGCACAGTTTTGATACAAAAGGAAGATTATCTACACCTCCCACCATCCTCAACCCCCTTAACTCTAGCTGAGAGCTCACAGACTGCCAAGGCAGAAATTCTGTTCCGAAAGGAGAGCGCCCAACTAGAAAGGGGAAAGAAGCCCACTAGCACCTTGTTAAGTGCTAACACAGATGTGTGTGTGTGGGGTGGGGGGTTGGGAGAAGCCCTAGAGAGGGCACCCCTCTACGTCCAGGGTGGAGTGGGAACTCAATCGGACTCCCTGAAGGCAAGGCAAAGATCACCAGATCAAGGAAAGTGTAGTGTCAGGACAGCGCTAAACCAGCAGAAGCTGACACAATAGGAGATTGAGACCTGCCAGAGAGGACCAAGAAAAAGGGGACCGAGCCAATTTAAGGGACGGTCTCTTAAACTGTGAATTGAACAACATGGCTAAGAATGGGCCAAAAGGTCACCCCTAGGGGCAATCAGAAAGAGTTCCCTCAGGATAGAGATAAGTCCTATTCGTTCCCCTTTTTCTTAGGAAAAAGGATCCGTCCAGGGAGAACGGAAACATAAAGTTTTATTTTTTTAATTTTTGGCTTAAAGGCCAAAGAAGAAGAGGGGAGGAACGAGCAGGGAGGGGGAGACGCTGAAGAAGGAGGCCCTTGAGGGGAAGGTGGGAGGGCATCAGTAATGAATGGTGAAAATACAAGAGAAGATCAAGAATTATGGTAGGTACGTAATTTTCATATCTTCCCTTGTCAATCATCACCATTCATTACTGCTTGGTGAGTTAAGCCCCCCCGACCCCCCGAAGGGGGGACAAGAGAAACCCTGAGGGAACAAGACCCTCAGCCTCCTGCTGGTGGAAAACAGAAGGGAGAGACCCTGGGCTAATCAGACGAGAAGTCTAAGGCTGAGGAGAGCTATGCGGTGTCCCCCGGAGACGAGGAGATGGAGGAAGCCCCTGCAGAAGCCTCCTAGCCCTGGTGGAAAAAAAACGGGTCCCCTGGAAAGCGGAGCAAATCACCCTACACCGGGCCAGGGGTGACAATCTTGACAGACGAAGCCATGCCGTCCGCCTAATGCAGATCACTGTTCCTGCAAGCCACCTCACTGGTGTTGTAAGATGCCCTTGCCTGGTGCCTTGCCAGCTCCAGGCCTATAGCAGAGAGGGCAACGGCCTGTCTGGATTGCTCCATGTCAGGCATTGATGCTAGAAGCTGAGATAGTATTGACCATAGATGCCTGTTGTAGGCAGCATGGTGTGCCTGATGTGATGCGACACACAGCATCGCACGAGAGGAAGAGAACACTCTTCGCCCCAACCGGTCAAATTGTAGAGAATCTGAGTCCGGTGGTCGGCTGCATCTGGAAGGAGTCTCTAGGGACACCAATCCTGAAGGCGGGTTGGGAAGAGAACCTAGGGACTCAGATGGGGCACAATACCTCCTCCTGAAGTCTGCCGGGGCTGGGATAAGGTTGGCTGGAGACTGCCAGAAACGGATAGACGCCTCCTGGAAAGGAATAGGCCAGGATGGCACCACCAGATGTTGGGCACTGAATTCACGGAGGAATTCATGCATCTCCCGTTCAGTATTGTCTCGCCTAACAAAGGAGATATGGAGGTCCCCAACCATCCTCAAAAGGAAGCACTGATATTCAGTGAAATCACATCAGAAGAGAGGTGAGCAGAGAGTTCCTCTCCCTCTGAGGAGGGAGACGAGGAGGATGGGGAACTTGAATGTCCAGAGGACTCCTGCGGCGGTGGGGATAGGTGAAACACCTGCTCGTGCACACATCTAACATATGAGGGGAAGGCCGCTGCTGTGCCTCTGAACATCTCCCAGGATAACGGACCTGTAGAACCGACATGGCCCGGGAGAGAGGGTGGTGGCTGCAGAGGGATGGGAGTAGGGCACCTACGAAGAGGCAACTGTCCTCTGTTAAGGCTCTTGAATCCGGGGAACAGGGCCCAAGCTGGCAGGATCCCAGACAACAAACCAGGTCACAGAACGGAACCCTGGGGATGCGAACCTTGGAAGAGCCTGGAAGGGGATCCTCCCCTGTGACGTACCTGGGGCTGCATGGATCCAGAAGGGCAGCCCATAGCAATGCCACTGGAGGGATCCCTCGAGCCTAAGAGGGAGAAGCGGGGCTCAGCACTACGGCTCCTACCTACACCCCGAGGGATAGCAGGTGAAACTCGGCAAGCCTCACCCCGGGCCAGTCAACCCCTCGGACTCAGAGGACGCCCTCCTCCTCGATGCCAGCGATAGAGCCAGTCGATCCTGGGTTCTCTCAGGGTAGTCCCCAGAAAACAGGACCCCTAGCCCACCCTGAGAAGGTGAAGCAGCACTGGAGACAGCAGCTGCTACAGCCCCTTCTGGGAGAACAGACCCCCCCCCCACGCCGTCCCCTCCCAAGGACCCCAGGCCACCCCCAGCCTGGTATTCCTCAGAAGAAGACTGCTGTGGAGACTGAGGAATGGGCATGCTGGGCCACTTGACACTGTGTCCCACAGAAGACTCTGATCCAGAGGAATCGGGGAGCCGGGACGGGTCCATGTCTGAGTAGTCTGCTTCCGAGGAAAAGGCGACTAGAAGGACCTCAATACTGGCCACCCCAGGAGTCTCCTGAGAAATGGCACCGTTCAGCATTGGCGCACCGGAGACAACGCCGGAACCCGGTCCCGACTCGCCTGCGGCTCCAACAGAGTCCCCAGCACCGCCCTTGGTGCCAGGACCTGACATGGTACTGCCAGTGGAGTCGACCGGGCCCAGCGCGCCGAGAGCCAAAACAGCACTGCCCCAATCACCGGAGCCGCAGGCAGCGTCTGGATCCAAGATGGCGCCGGAAAGCGGTGTCAAGGGTCCACCCACGCCGGGCCCGGCAACCGCGGGTTACGACACTGGGGGAGCCTGCACCTCAGAAGAGGTGACTGCTGAGGCGGTGTCCCACTGCGGCCCCAGGAGGGACCACTGTGTTCCCCCGACACCGCCAAAGAGGCCTCCTCCTCAGCAAGACTTGAAGATGAGGAGGCCTCCTCCTCTCCAGACCATATAGGCCTGGGAGAGGACCCGGAGGAAGGGCATAAAGATCTGGCCTGGGAGGCCCGAGAGCGATGCCGTCCTCCAAAAGTCGGCGGGGCCTTGACGATTTTGAACACGCGGACTTCGAGAACACAGCGGTCCATCGAGAAACAGGCATCGCATCTATCCATGTCATGGTTAGGTCCCAGGCACCGAAGGCAGACATTATGCCAGTCTGTTATGGAAAAATGACAGCCACAGGAGCACCGACGCATAGGGGCATGGTCCACTTTCAACTTTCGCTTAGCTCCCGAACCAGACATGATGCGAAAATAACCTAAAACACAGCAAATCTCCCAGCACCGTCAAAAAAGAAAATGGAATGGACTTACCGAGTCAACGGTGTTGGGAGAAACAAACCAGGATGAAGGAGTCGCTGCATGACGTAACTAGGCCAATGGCGCAGTACTAAAACTCTCACACAAGCAGCAAGTGCAGCCTTGACGGCGGGAGAAACAGAACTGGGATGAAGGAGGAGGAGGAGGAGTCTGCGCCTTAACGCCTCAAGACATCACGTGAAGCCGCCACTCGGGGTGTCACTCTTCAAAGAAAAAAAAAAAAACTCCTGTGGCGGGTGCACGCCTGACTTTCACCCAAGAAGTAATGAATGGTGAAGACTGACAAGGGAAGATCAGGTGGTTTACCGCTTCCTAATTTGGAGACCACTCGTGTGATGTCTCCTACCTGGCTGAGAGCGTTTGCCAGCTTATGTCCTCCCCTGCGGCATGAATCGCCAGGAGATCGGCACCCAGGCTGTGCAAGAGAGTCCAGGTGTGGAATGCCTCCTGAGCCAGAGGACGGAATTTGTGTACCGCCTGGTCTGTTTAGGTAAAACATGGTTGTGGTGTTGTCCATCTGGACCTGAATGACCTGATCCCTGGCTAGAAAAACAAATTCCATCAAGAGCCATGTGCACTGCACAGAGCTCCAGCAGATTTATGTGGTAACTAGACTCCCTGGGTGATCAGAACCCATGAGTCGTGTGTTCTCGCAGGTGTGCTCCCACCCTACCACAAGCATGTCCAACTTCAGTGTGAAGGTTGGCTCTGGGCAGACAAACGGGATTCTTTCCTTCAGATGTTCTGGAACAAGCCACCACTCGATGGCATCTCACATGGGCTGGGTCGCTGTGACTGGCTGGTCCAAGTGCCCTAGGTGCTGGAACCAGTGATGGCCCAGAACCCACTGAAGGTGACACATTTGCAGATGCAATGAGCTTCATATCTAGTACTCCTTTAAACACCCACCACTGTCATCTCTATAAGATGCTTGGCTGGTCCTCTCTTACTATCAGGAGGAAGAGGAATGCAGCTATTTGGTTTCACAGGGCAATTACAAATAAACTTCCTTCTTATATCTCCAATCTATTTAATCAAAACTCAGGGACCTACTGTTTGAGACGCTATGCATTTATGTTCTATGTCACCAAGATCCAAACACGATCTGGCGCTGCCGCTATTAGCTTTGCTCTTCCCTTCCTTTGGAACTCCCTGCAGAAGGCACTTAAGACTGTTACAGTACCGGGGATATCCATCTTCAAGTCTCTTCTCACAGCTGCTTTGAAAGAAACTTGCTCATGTTGTAGATAATTGCTCAAGAGCTTGCTTTCCCAATCCCGCTTTTGTTTGTCAAGTCATTCTAGCACTTCTGCTTCCCTCCCCCTTACCCCTACCCATTCTTCTCAACCGCCCCGTTCCTCCCCCTTCTCATCTCTCCATTCCGGTTCCTCTTTAGCACATACTTAATATCCTCTGTTGTGTTGTATTATTACAGTTTACTATAGTTTTGTAGCAGTATTTCCATGTTATCCTTTGTGCCTGTAATCTGTATATACCATAAAATGCACAAAATGTATCACCAACTGTATTCAAATGTTGTATATGTTGTGTACCGGTATATCTATACCATTGTATTGTTGTCCATTGTAATTGTTGTCCAGGACCACCTTGCAAACAAGCTTGCTTAAAGGTGAAAAGCCTGGTTAAAGTTTGTTTGATTGATTGATTGATTGATGTACCCCAGCAGCTGCAGGAAATGCCCGGCAGGGCACCAGAGCCCAACCTGAAATGATATGGCACAAGGGGGCAAGATCCTGCACCTGGTCTGCCAGGAGGCAGGCCCTAGCCCGCAGGGAGTCTAGTTCTGCCCCGATGAATGTGATCACCTGCTTCAGTACCACTTCGGACTTGTCCAGGTTGACCAACAGGCCCAAATCTTGGCAGGTCTGGAGAGCCAGGTCTGCAGATCTCTCCAGGGCCTCTCTGGATGGACCGGATATCAGTCAGTCATCCAGTTATGGGTACACTCTCATCCCTAGGTGCCACAAGTGGGCCACCATCACTGCCATGCATTTGGTTAAGACCCTGGGTGCAGATGAGAGGCCAAAGGGCGTGACCTGGAACTGGTACAGGACCTTTTCCACTTGGAAACTGAGGTACCAGTGGTGGGACCCGCAGAAGAGAATATGAAGGACTGCATCTTGGAGCTCCAAAGAGCAAAACCATATGTTCTGCTCCAGCTATGGTATAATCTGGCTCAAGAGTGACCATCTGGAACTTGTGCTTCCTCAAGTACTGGTTGAGATTGTGTAGATCTAGTATGGGGTGCCAGCCCCCCCTCCCAACCGTACGGGACCAGGAAGCACCTGAGCACGTTGCCCTGACTGGCCAGGGTGTCTGTGACATGGGCTATTGCTCCTTTCGCAAGAGCTGAGAGATATCCTCCCTGAGGGCAAACAGTGTGTCCTGAGACACCCTGGACTCGAGGCACGTGGAGGTAGTAGGATGGGAAAGCCTCGAAGTCTAGAAACAGTCCTCTGTCCACTGTGTCCAACACCCACTTGTCTGTTGTGATAGTGGACCAATGTGGCAAGAAGTGATCTTGCTGGCCTGTGGCCGGGAGAGCAGATGGGGACAGGATAGGTGCACGGATGATACCCTAAACCTTTTACTGGGCAGCTTTTGTGGGGGCACTGGCAGCTGCTGCCAGAGGGGCACCACTACCCCTGTCTCCCCCTCCCTTTTTGGACCTTGGGCCCTGGACTTCGGCTTGGGGTGCCAGGCTTAAACCTGCCCCTGCTGGGGCTGCTGCCAGGGAGGCTGTGACTGAAAGGGTAGTTACTGAAAAGCCTACTTCTTATGGTTTTTCTTCTGGTCCTTCTGGGCCGAGATCACAGAGTTAAGGGTAGCGCAGGACTTTTCAATCTGACTGAGATGCCCTTCCACCTAAGTGCCAAAGGCCAACTTCTGTTGAGTTTCTGCCATGAAGATGGACAAACGCAGCCAAGCTCTACGATGCATGGAGACAACCGCTGCTGGGTGCATGAATCGTTCCTGTCCAAGGCTGTCTGGAGCTAGTGTTTAGCCAGTGATTGACCCTGGTCTCTGATAAGCTCCACTGTCATCCACTGCTCTGGATGGAGGTGGGAAAGGACTGCATTAAAATTTCTCATCCAGGAATGACCACAGTTAGCCATCATGAAGGCACACTTAGCCTGCTGGAGACACTGAGTGGCCACAGCACACACTTTTTTTTTTGCGACATGGTCACTCTTACAGAACTCCTTGTCCAGAGGTTTGTATGCATCACACCCTGGTGTCCAGATTTACGGAACACTGAATCTGTGACCACAGCTTCAGCTGAAGGATTCTGAAAACCCTGAAAGGGAGCCCCACAGGCACCATGCACTTGCAAAGCATGCGGGCTAAGGGTGCCAGCTTGGATGCTGCCAAAACTCTAGGGCCAGTCTCACAATTGCTTCGGCCACCGGAATGCAACCCCCAGGGATTTATCCTGGTCCAGAATGTCTGTGAGAGGGTACTTAGCTCTCTTCTGGACTGGCTCAAGTGGGACTGACATGGACTCTGAGATAAGTCGGAGCAGCCCACTGAAGGAAAACAGGCCATGCTCAGTGGAAGACTCCTCAACTGAGCTATGGTCGAAGAGGAGGCCATGGACTCCTGATCAGAGTCATCCTAGGACTCCTTGAAGACGGCCCTCAGCCGCTGTTTGCCATGGACCTCCCAGGAACTCACACCCCCAGTAATCCTAACTGATAACCAGCCTGGCAAGTTGGTGGCCGAACGGCCAGCCTTCCTTGGTCAGTGTGCTGACCAGGAGCTATCAGGGTGGAGGCTCCCTCCTAACTGGTAGAGAAGCAGGTGTGGGGAGCACTTGCATAACATGGACTGGCGCGGCAACCAATGGCAGCTGCCAGTGGACCGAAGGTCCTCAAGGTAGAGCCCTGCTCTGAGCCGAAATGACCCTCTGCTGCCACAGGAATTCCTTGCAGCAGCAGCGCATCTTATGCCAGTGCCTCTCCTCATCTGATGAAGGGGACGACGAGGAATGCTGATGGTGGCACCTCCCGGTTGAGCAGGATCAAGGACGTGAATGCCTCGACTGCGACCTCGACTGCCCGACTGACGGCAAGGGTGTTCCTGCAGTTGGCTGTAGATGACGCACCTACCGATGTTGAGCAACACAAGCGTTGAAAGACCCGACCCTGGGCAGGGGCTGGTCCCTGGTAGGATTAAGATTGACCGGGGTCACCAATCAGTCCATGCCCTCCTGAGTGAGGACTGGGAGCACCGAGGTCTGAGAGTCCGACTTCTTTGCCTTGTCTGACAAATGGGCAACAGATGACAGTGCAGCTGAAAAGCCCTCAACCTGCCACTCTGCCGAAGGATGCTGGACAACCGTCAAGCAGCCAGGCAAGTTGAGGGATTGGGAGGACCACAATGTCTCTCCGTCCCATGACCGTCAGTGCTTGGTTTTAAAACGACCAAGGGCAGGGCTCTGCCCCAAGATCGGGAAAGACAGGCATGTCATGGAACTGGCCTGTGAAAGACCCTCCAATGCTGGCCCCAGGGAACAGCATAGAGTCCAAGGAGGTGCCCTTCCGCCTCAAGCTAGTTAGCAGACCTGGCCACAGACGAGGCTTTCTTGCCACCCTTAGGGCAGTCCTCTGGAACCTGTTCTGAAGGCCAACTCAGCAACAGCAGGTGCTTCCTGTCCTCATAGGACTCAGGAAGCATGGATAAACATAGAACGCAGCCGGCCATGTCGTGTTGCCCGCCCAGGTAGTACATGCAAGTGTCATGTGGATCGGTGACCGACATCTCCTGCCAGCATCTAACACAAAATTGGAATCCTGGTTTCTTGTGTTCCATCGTTAGTCAGGAGACAATAGTCGAATGAACTGTGAAACTACAAGCAAGACTGAAAACTTTTGAAAAGAAGAGGTTCACCCGAAGCGAGAGAGCGAAGGAGGCGATTGTTCTTCCAGCAGAAAGAAAGATTTGACGTCACAGGGCAGAGCCAGGGATATACTGCCTGGGTGGCGGGAGAAGTTTAGCTTAAAGATGTTCCGGCCAATAACATCATACCAGTGGAACTGCCAGTGTGGATCAGTGAACCATATCCACAACCTTAGAAACAAAGTAATTCATTTTCTTCTCACAGCTCGTGTTTACTATTTTAACCCTACCCCCTTTATATTTTTAATATCTAGTTTAATGGCACAGTCTCAAGACAGTGGTGACCCTTATAGAATACTTATTACTGTCCAGTTCTCCAAGGGTGCTGTGTAGAAATGTTGCGCCTGTAGAACACTTTCTGACAAAGGATACTACATCCAACTTCAAACACATTGTTGGTACCAATGATCATTGGTTTTGGATCCAAGTCTTGGTCTTCTGGAGTAATGGTCTCAGGATAACTGTAAAGCAAACAGGAACAGATGAAATAAATATAATCTTCACAGCAACAGTTTGTGTTCCTGACATGCATGTAAATATCTGTACTAACATTGGGGTCCATTCATTAATGTGCAGACTGACTATGCGCTGTGACACGTAGGCAACCCTATGACTGAATGCTGCACACCAAGGGTCTAGTGGAACTCCAGTGGCATTCACAGAAGGTAAAAGAATCCCTTCTGCACTGGATCCCCTGGCCAGTTGCACAGCTACACACATGGCTGGCCCAGGGGCATGTCTGGGGTCATGCTTGCATTCCATGCAATTCAAGAAAGAGGGGAGTAACAGGCAAGGGAGCGCATGATATGTCAGCAGAAACCCTGCTGTATCTTTTGCATGCTCCCCAATGACACCTGCCAGCTGTGGTGGGACAGGGAATCCCCCACCATGCCGCCCCAGCCCAGTGGGTTGACAGGGAGGGCTGGGGGCAGCCATTCGGGGACTCGCTTGTACTTTCAAAATTTCCAGCCCCACGCCTTCCCAGAATCTCCTGCTCACGTGGAGAAGGGGATCCACTTCAGGACCCAGGGTGGGCATCCAACTGAATGCCCGCCTGTGTCCCCTGATCCGCCCTCACGCAGCAGCAAGCTGGGGCTGCAGACAGGCATCCTGTGGAGACAAGTGGTAGTGCATGCCACACACCACGCTCCTGTTCACAGCTGCTGAGCTACGCAAGCCGGGTATGTGGGATTTGTGCATACCTGGCCCCACACTGATGCATGGCCCTGAATATCCATGGTTGTCCCACTTGGTTTTTCCATACCCCCCCATGGCTGAGGTTGTCAGGGTTGTACCATTCTACTGGCAGGTAAGGCAGATGACTGGCTGCTGTCATAGCCAACACCAACACTGTTCAGTCATCAGCACAATGGCAGGGTATTAATCAGCATCTCACCTCTGCACTGCGCCAAGTCCCTGCCAGCTCCAGCGTGGGATTCCGAGTACTGCAAGCAACCCCCGGTCTCCCAGGTCATGTCAATGGGCTTGCTCCGTATTAATAATTAAAAAAAAAGATTGTCTCAACTATTTGTAAAGACTGCTGTACCAGACCAGTATTAAAAAAACAAAATAGTAAAATCACACTTGGTGATAGTAGAACTCAGTTACACAGCTGTCCAAAAAAACTCAACCCCCTGTTGGCATGCAGATGTCCTAAGGTAATCAAGAATGGCTTGAAATTCCAACTGTTGAGACTACTGTGTAACTGAGCTCTGAAGCCAGGTCAAATATGTTTTTTTCTTCTGGAGACCAGAACCCTACTTTAAAGGGGCACTGCCAGCTTTGTCCCTCGTTTTATTGCCAGATAACATCAGTGTGCCTCTGTGTACACAGTGATCACATATGGTCCACAGAATACCCCTATACATGACATAATCGAGAATTTTTACTAATTTCTGCAGTTTTCACGATCTGCTACTTTCCCTCGGGCCGCCCGTAAGTACACTGTGCACCGGAAGCATAAGCAAGATGAGAGCGCGCATCTGAAACTGTGCGCCGGCATGAAAATCGATTTTGCACATGGCCATACTGAAAAGCTAAATGCAGTGTGTATTTTCCAGCGCTGTACTACATTTGGCACTTTTTTTTTTTTTTTAACTGAAACCGAGCACTGGGAAGACATAAAATGCTTTTGAGAGGCGCATTAGCCTTGTGCATGCGTGAAAGTGGACATGCACAAATCCCACGCATGCACAGGAGCATCCCACTTTCACGCATGCACAAGATTTCGGTGCCTGCTTTCAAATGCATTCTATGTCTTTCCCAGCACTTGGTTTCAGTTAAAAAACAGCAAATCTAGTAGAGCGTTGGAAAATACACGCTGCATTTAGCTTTTCAGTATGGCCATGTGCAAAACTGATGTTCGTGCCGGCACACAGTGTCAGATGCGCGATCTCATCTTACTTATGCCACCGGTGCACAGTGTACTTACGGGCAGCCCGAGGGAAAGTAGCAGATTGTGAAAACTGCAGAAATTGGTAAGAATTCTCAATTATGGCATACATAGGGGTATTCTGTGGACCATATGTGATCACTGTGTACACAGTGGCACACTGATTTTATCTGGCAATAAAACAAGGGACAAAGCTGACAGTGCCCCTTTAACTCATTCTCGGTTGGCCATTTTGTTTCAAGGTTATATAATGGTTGGTTCCGACTTCTAACCAAGCTTTTGGAAGTAACTGTTAAACCTTCAGGTAGAAGCAGTATTAGCTGTTATCATCAAAAACCTGCACACAGTTGTGACACTACCAGAACCCTAGGGATGACATGTACACTACAGCAGTGATCACAAAGAAGTTTCCTATTGCCCTCAGATGCTGCATTAAGTCAGGTAAGTGTGCTGCAGCAACTTCACTGTCTTCAATGGTAATTTAATCCAATTATCTCAAGGCACCTTAAGGTACAGTACTCCCTCGCTATAACGAATGAAAATGGAGCCACAGCCAGTGTTCGATATAGTCCCCCATTCATTACATCAAGGGACGCTAGATTACATACATCACTACTGTATCAGCACTGTTTGCTAGTGCTCTCTCTCGGCCCCTCTCGTCCTCACAGTGCTTTCAGTTATTCAGTTTGTTACTTTTCAATGATACAGTGTTTGAAAATGAATTTAAACATTGAAATAAAAATAAAAAAAGAGTAGCTCTCAGCTGTTTTGCTCTCACCTCACGCTAACCTACTCTATGCCCCCCTGCCCTGTGCTCAATTTCACCCTCGACCTGGCCTACACCTCCCTATCATTTAATTCAGTGCAGACTTTTGTTTATCAAAACTTCAGACTCGGCTACATTCTGAACAGCTGCAATGTGTGATGCGTGTTGAGAGAAACACAGAAACATAGAATTTGACAGCAGATAAGGACCGCTTGGCCCACATTTCCCTACCTAACGGATAAGCTGCAGATCCTAGTTAACCAACAGCCTACTTCCTCCTACCCCCCACTAGAATTGCCTTATGTCTGTCCCATGCATTCTTGAATTCCTCCACTGTTTTTGACTCTATGACCTCCTCAGGAAGGCTGTTCCATGCATCTACAAACCCTTCTGTGAAGAAGTACTTCCTCACATTACCTCTGAGCCGTCCCCCCTCTACCTTCAATTTGTGCCCCCTTGTTCTTGCACATCTCTTTTTCTGAAAGATGCCACCCTCTTGGACTTTGTTGATTCCCTTGAGGTACTTGAAGGTTTCCATCATGTCCCTCCTCTCCCTTCTTTCCTTGAGGCTATACATCTTAAGCTCCTTTAATCTTTCTTCATATGTCTTCTGGTGCAGACCCTGCACTCTTTTGGTTGCCCTCCTCTGGACAGCCTCCACCCTGTCTATGTCTTTGTGGACATGGGGTCTCCAGAACTGTACACAGTACTCCAGATGTGGTCTCACCAACTGTCTGTACAGAGGGCCAAAGACTTTCTGTTTTCTACTGGTGATGCCTCTCCCTATGCATCCCAGTATCCCCCAGCCCTCCTTACTGCCTTTGCACATTGCTGGCCCACCTTTAGGTCATCTGATATGACTACCCCAGGTCCCTTTCCATTTTTGTTGTCAGTATCTCACCCCCCACTGTGTACTCTTGCCCTGGGTTTTTGTTTCCCAGGTGCACTACTTTGCACTTATTTGTGTTGAATCTAAGTTGCCATACATTTGACCATTCCTCCAACCTTGCCAATACCCTTTTCATCCTTTTTCAACCCTATTGCAGATCTTTGTGTCATCTGCAAAGAGACATACTTTCCCTTCCAGTCCCTCTGCAATGTCACTTATAAAGACATTAAAAAGGACCAGCCCCAGTACTGAACCCTGCGGTGCCCCACTAGTAACCCTCCTTTCTTCACTGTGGACTCCATTTACTACTACCCGCTGTGCCCTGTTGTCCAGCCAGTGCTTTACCCAGGCTACCACCCTGGGACCCACTCCCAGGCTGGCTAATTTATTAATCTTTTGTGTGGGACTGTGTCAAATGCCTTGCTAAAGTCTAGGCAGGCCATGTCAACAGTCCCTCCCTGGTCTACTACTTTGGTCACCTAGTCAAAACAACCAATTAGATTTGTTTGACATGAACTTCCTGCTGTGAATCTATGCTGCCTTGGGTCCTGTGCCCCACTGGCCTCTAGGTATTCAACAGTTCTTTCCTTCAGAAGTGATTCCATCATTTTCCCTACCACTGAGGTCAAACTGACAGGTCTGTAATTTCCTGCCTCTGTCTTGCTCCCACTTTTGTGAAGGGGAATCACATCTGCCCTCCTTCAGTCCTCAGGTACCACACCATCCTCCCATGATGTATTAAAAAGGGTAGTTAGTGGTGTTACTAGTTCTTCCCTTAGTTTTTTTTAGAATTCTGGGGTGAATTCCATCAGGCCCCCATTGCTTTATCCACTTTCAGTTTTAAGAGTTCTTTCAGAACCCTTTCTTCTGTAAAAGGACTAATATCAAACCCCCTGTCCAGAGTGCTTCTACTGACTGGATTAGGTATCTCCTCCTGCTTTTCCATTGTGAATACTGAGCAGAAATATTCGTTCGGTATCCCTGCTTTTTCACTGTCGCTCTCTGCCCAACCACCTTCCTCTTTATTCAGCCTCAGTATGCTGCCTTCGTCTTTCTTTGCTCCCTAATGTACCTTTAGAAGGTTTTATCCCCCTTCTTAACCAAGTTGGCTATCTTTTCTTTGATCTGGGCCTTTGCTATTCTGACTGCCTTCACCGCTTCCTTCTGCTTTAACTGGCACAGTTCTATGTCCTGCTCCTTCTGTTTCCTTATACTTTCTGAATGTTATTTTTTTCTCCCTTACCTTCCTCACCACCTCTTTTGAAAACCATAATGTTTTTTTCTTTCGTTTTGATTTGTTTATTTGCTTCACACAAAGGCTTGTTGCCTCTATGCTGGCAGTTCTGATGTTTCCCCATTGTTCCTCCACCCTACCTTCTTGCCTGTTTGCTAGTGCTTTTCTGAGGCACTCTCCCATTTTGACAAAATCAGCCCTCCTGAAGTCCAATACCTTCACTTTTGTGTGGCTTGACTCTACAGCTAAGTTTATTGTGAACCACACTGTTTGGTGGTCGCTTGTTCCCAGATGGCTACCCACTTCTACATCAGAGATCCTCTCTCCGTCCCCATTTGAGAGTACCAGGTCTAAGACTGCTCCCTCCAGAGTGGGTTCCAAAACTAGCTGTCTGAGGCATGCCCCCTGTAGGGCATCGAGAATGGCCCTGCTCTTGGATGTGGCTACAGCAAAGGTGCTCCAGTTAATATCTGGCATATTCAGGTCCCCCATCAGGAATATCTCCCTTTTCTCTGCCATCCCAAGGATGCCTTCTATCATTTCCTTGTCCATTTCCTCCCCCTAAGATGGGGGTCTGTATACAACCCTGTGTGGATTGTGGTACCATTTCCTGTCTCCAGGGTGACCCACAGTGCCTCCTCTCCTCCCCGTTTACCCTTTAGTTCTGTTGCTTTGATCCCTCCCCTTACATAGACAGCTACTCCTCCTCTTCCTCTTCTTCCCTCCCTGTCCCTTCTGTAGATTGTGTACCCTGGTATGTTGACATCCCAGTCATGGTTCTCTGTGTACCATGTTTCTGTGACTGCCACAATATCCAGGTATCCCTCTTCCATCAAGGCCACCATTTCAGGGAGCTTTTTACCTAGACTACGGGCACTGCTACTCATAACCCTCCATTTTTTATGGTTTTATTTCTTTTTGCCCCATCCCTGTCCTTACTGCCCTTGTCTTTTTCTCCATTCACCCCTGCCCTTATCCCTATCGACTGCTCTATCTTGGTGTTTGCCTCACTAACTACCCTGATTTTTTTTTGGGGGGGGGGGCTAGGATTTCCCTTCTCCTTTTCAGTGCCTCCCCCCTTGGCTAGTTTAAATGCTTGCCAATGAAGCATTTAAACCTATCACCTAGGATCCTGGTTCCCCTCCTGGATAGATGCAGACCCTCGCACCTGTATAGGCCTGCATCCCTCCAGGTGGAGCCCTGGTCCCCAGTGAAGCCAAATCCCTGAGCTCTGCACCATTTTTTCAACCAGTCATTGAATCCCATGGTGTGGAGTGCCCTAGCCTCATCCATGCCATAGACAGGTAGCACTTCCGAGAAAGTTACTGTTTGTGCTGCTTGTCTAAGGCCCCTCCCCAAGTCCACAAACTCCTGTTGCACTGCTCTGATCCCATTCTCAGCCAGGTCATTCGTCCCTAAGTGGATAATGACATCCAGCTCACTCCCCCTTGCAGCTGCTCCCACGATCCTGAGGATTCATTTCCTGTCCCTCCAAGCCATGGCGGCAGCAGGTACCTTACCTCCCTTTCCCCTCCTTCCCCCAGTTCTATCCCCCTAACAATTGAGTCCCCACCAGGAGTTGTTTCCTTCCCCTGTGGGGTCCTGTGCCAACTTCCCATAGTGTGCGAGAGAAACTGTATCAGACAGACGACATGTCAGAGAGACTGTATCAGACTGAAAGGCTCTAACATAGAAGTTGATGGCAGATAAGGACCGCAAGGCCCATCCAGTCTGCCCATTTCTTTTTCTGCCTTATCAATGTGCCATCGGCCTTTGCTCGGTCACTGGCCTATCTATTCATACTCATCTGCATTGCTCCCTTATGCCTATCCCATGCCTGTCTGAAGCCCTGCACTGTATTCATAGCCACCACTTCCTGAGGTAGGCCATTCCATGCATCCACCACCCTTTCTGTGAAAAAGAACTTCCTCACATTACCCCTGAATCGGCCTCCCTCTAATCTCATGCTGTGTCCTCTTGTCCTGCTATTTTTCTTATACTGAAACATGTTAGACTCTTTCACCTTGTTAATGCCCTTAAGGTGTTTGAATGTTTCAATCATATCACCTCTCTCCCTCCTTTGCTCTAGGGTATACACATATTGAGCTCCGTTAATCTGTCCTCATAAGTTTTCTGATGCAGTCCCTGCACCATTTTGGCTGTCCTTCTCTGGACTGCCTCAGTTTGGTTAATGTCCTTGTGAAGGTGTGGCCTCCAGTACTGCACACAGTACTCCAGATGGGGTCTAACCAGTGTCTTGTAAAGAGGGATTATTACCTCCCTCTTCTGACTTGTGATACCCCTACTAATACACCCCAACATCCCTCTAGCCTTACCTACTGCTTTAGTGGTCTGCTTGGATGATTTCAGGTCATCGGTGATGATGATGCCCAAGTCTCTTTCTTTCCCTTAGACTGCCAGCAACTCCTCCCAGCCTATAGGTGGCTTCAGGGGTTCTCTTCTCTATGTGCATGATCTTGCACTTCTTTGCGTTAAACTCCAGTTGCCACTCTTTCGACCATTTTGCTAGTTTATCCAGATCTCTTCTCATTCTGCCCACTCCATCTGGATCATCTGCTCTGTTTCAGATCTTGGTGTCATCTGCAAACAGACAAACCTTACCCTCCAGTCTATCTGCAATGTCACTGATGATGATATTGAAGAGGACTGGCCCCAGGACTGATCCCTGAGGTACCCCACTTGTGACTTGCATTTCTTCTGACTGTATACCGTTTACCACCACTCTCTGTTTTCTGCCCATCACCCGGTTTACCGCCCAGTTGACCAACTTCTGACCCACCCCGAGCCTATCCACCTTATTAATCAATCTTCTATGTGGAACATTATCAAAAGCTTTGCTGAAGTCAAGGTAGGCGACATCAACTGCTTCCCCTTGGTCCACCACTCTGGTTACACAGTCAAAGAAATCTATGAGATAAGTTTGACAGGACCTTCCTGTTGTAAACCCATGCCGTCTTGGATCCTGTGCTCCTATGGATTCCAGGTGTTGCACTATCCTTTCCTTAAGGAGTGCCTCCATAATCTTGCCCACTACTGAGGTAAGACTAACTGGTCTGTGGTTCCCTGCCTCCTCCCTGCTACCACTCTTGTGGAGCGGGATCACATGAGCCCTTCTTCAGTCTTCTGGGACTTCTCCTGTGCTCAGAGACTCACTAAACAGTTCTGATAATGGCTCTGCTAGTTCCACCCTTGGACGTATGCCATCAGGTCCCATTGCCTTGTCCACTCTGAGCTTACTGGGCTCTTCTAGGACCCTTTCTTTTGTGAAGGGACTAGTGTGCACCTCCCTCTCCTGTGTCCATGGTGCTGAGCTGTGGGCCCTGCCCTACCTTCTCTTCAGTAAATACTTCTGCTCAGTATCTATTTAGGATAGTTTCCAAGGTCCTCCTCCTCACATGTCCCCTTATCCCCTTTGATCTTAGCAATACCCCCTCTGGACTTTCTCCTTTCACTAATGTATCTATAGAAAGTCTTGTCACCTTCTTTAACTGTTTGTGCTAGTGTTTCCTCGGTTTGGGCCTTTGCCTGCCTTACTGCCTTCTCTGCTTCCCTTAGGGAAGTTTGTTATGCCTCCCTATCTTCATCCTGCTGCGTTCCCTTAAATTTCATGAAGGCCAGCCTTTTGGCTCTGACCTTTTCTGCTACTGTTTTTGAGAACCAAAGTGGCTTCCTTCTTCTTTTGCACTTCCTTTTCTCTCCAACACAATGGGATGTTGCTTCAAGTACTGCATCTTTAATGCTTGCCCACTTTGCCTGTACCCCACTTTGCCTGTACCCCCTCACCTGTATTTCTTTTTGCCAGGGCTAGCTTAACTCTGTTGGCCATCTTATCAAAGTCAGCTCCTCTGAAATCCCATATTTTGCCTTGGAATGGGATGATTTAATTCTAGTGGCCAAATTAAACCATACCATGTGATGGTCGCTGGCCCCCAGGTGACCTTCTACCTGGAAGATCTCTGCATTGGTCTCGATGGTCACTCTTTAGTTACGGTACTTATAACTGAAACTCACACTTGTGATGCATTGTATTTATTGTGTTTAGCTGGGAGGGTGTTAGTAACAAACTGAATGGGTGGATTCCCTGTGTCCATAGTCTCCGACAGTGGCCCACTGCTTTGGTCCCTTGTGGTCTTTGGTGGCCACTCTTCTGTTAAAACTCACAGAGGTGGCTCACTAATAGGCTAAAAGGGTGTGCTTTAAATCTTTGTACAGCACTGAGTAAAGCCTGATTAGGAACAGCTGATAATATGGCTAGCCACAGTCCCAATTCATACACCCAAGTATTCGCTATAGTGAGGGAGCACTGTATACAGCAGTAGAAGGCAACTTTTTCATTACTATCACTGTAGTTTTCTTAGTCTTTAGACTCCCGACAGAACATATTGAAGTTCTGGACAGATATATCAGTCCGTGGCCCTGCAAGGGTTAAAACCTTGCTGCCTCACTCATGAGCTCACAAGGGGACTCCCTGTCGGTGTGCTGATGTTTGCTGTTTTTAAAGCCAGCAATATGCAATCCTGAAAGAAAGCTCACAGTGTATTTTATTTATTAGATACATAGACAGTGTCGGCAGATAAGGGCCTATGGCCCACCCAGTCTGCCCATTTGAGCTTGTAAGTTCAGTTTGTTTTCCTAGAAGTCTGTTTCCCCTTACCCTTGACCTCTAGAATTCCTTTATGTCTATCCTATGCATTCTTAAATCCTGTGATTGTTTCAGCTCCCACCACTTCCTCTGGCAGGGTGTTCCACTTGTCCACCACCCGTTCTGTGAAGAAATTCTTTCTCATGTTTCCTCTGAATCGTCCTCCCTCCAACTTCATCCCATGCCCTCTAGTCCTGGAACATCTTTTTCGCTTAAAAATAGTGTTTTCCTGCACTCTGTTTCTCCCTGTAAGATACTTGTATGTCTCTATCATATCCCCTCTCTCCCTCCTCTCCTCCAGGGAGTACATGTTCAGTTCCTTCAACCTGTCTTCATAGGACTTGTGATGCAATCCATGCACCATCTTTGTTGCCCTCCTCTGAACCTTCTCTACCCAGTCTATGTCCTTACGTAGGTATGGTCTCCAGAACTGTACACTGTACTCCAGGTGGGGCCTCACTAGTGTCTTGTATAGCGGAATTATGACCTCCTTTTTCCTGCTGGTGATGCCCCTGCCTATACATCCCAGCATCCTATTTGCTTTACCTGATGCCTTGTCACACTGTTTCCCTACCTTGAGGTCATCAGAGATGACAACCCCAAGATCCCTTTCCTGCTTGGTGCATACTATATCCTCACCCCCCAACTGATATATTGTGCCAGGGTTTTGTGCCCCATATGCATTATCTTGCACTTCTTTGCATTGAATTTCAACTGCCAAACCCTTGACCATTCTTCAAGTTTCTGCAGGTCCCTCTCATTCTGTCTACACCCTCTGGTGTGTCTACTCTGTTACAGAGCTTTGTGTCATCAGCAAACAGTGAAATTCTGCCTTCTAGATCCTGCAATGTCACTGATGAAGATGTTAATAGGACCGGTCCTAGCACTGATCCCTGTGGTACCCCACTGGTCACTCTTCCCTCTGTGGAGTGACAGCCATTTACCACCACCTCTGTGTCCTGCCACCCAGCCAGTTACCTACCCACCACACTACTGTCCTGCCCACACCCATATTCCCCAGTTTGTGTAATAGTCTTCTATGTGGCACAGTGTCAAAGGCCTTGCTGAAGTCCAGATAGGCCATGTCCACTGCCCTCCCCTGATCCACCTCCCTAGTCACCCAGTCAAAAAATTCAATGAGATTGGTCTGACATGACCTCCCCCTGGTGAAACCATGCTGCCTTGGGTCCTGTAGTCCATCGACAACCAGATGTTCCACCAATCTCTCCTTCAGAAGTGCTTCCATGATCTTTCCCACTACTGAGGTGAGGCTGACTGGTCTGTAGTTCCCTGCTTCCTCTTTGTTCCCGCTTTTGTATAAGAGGACTACATCTGCTGTCCTCCAGTCTTTGGGTACCTCCCCTGTTTCCAGTGATTGGCTAAACAGGATAGCCAGAGGTTCAGCCACCACCTCTCTTAGTTCTTTAAGGACCTGAGTTGCACCCATCTGGCCCCATTGCTTTTGTCAAATCTTAATGCTTCCAGTTCCTTCAGGACCCTTTCTGCGTGTAAAGGGACTTGTGTCCATTTCTGCACCATTCTCACCCCTTGTACTCCCCTTCAGACCCATTACCCCCTCTTCCTCAGTAAAGACTGAGCAGAAATACCTGTTCAATATGTCAGCTTTATTGTTGTCATCCTCCACGCGACTCCATCCTCCCCCTTCAGTCTCACTATCCCTCCTTTGTCTTTCTTTTTCACTTATGTACCTGTAAAAGGTTTTGTCCCTTTTAACCACTGATTTTGCAATGTGTTCTTCAGTCTGAGCTTTGGCTTCCCTTACTGACTTCCCTGCCTCCCTTTGTTTCTCCTGGTACTTCTCCCTATCCCCTTCTGCCTGTGTCTTTGTATTGCCTGAATGCTATCTTTTGGCTTTCACTTTCTTTTGTTACCTCTTTGGAAAACCATAATGGTCTCCTCTTCCTTTTCCTCTTGCTAACCTGCTTAATGCATAATTCTGTTGTTCTTATAATCCCCATTTTAAATACTGCCTACTGTTCCTCAACCCCTGATTCCTGTCCCATCTCCCTAATGCCTCTTTCAAGTATTTCCTATTTTCCCAAAGTCTGCCCCCTAAAATCCAGGATCGTGTTTTTGTGTGGTTTGGTTCTGCTCTTTCTGTGATTTCAAACCACAATGACTGGTGGTCACTGTTACCCAGGTGCTCCCCCACTGTTACCCCCATCACACTGTCCCTGTTTGTGAGCACAAGGTCCAGTATTGCCTTCTGCCGAGTTGGTTCCATGACCAGTTGCTTGAGAAGGCACCCTGAAGGGAGTCCAGGATAAATCTGCTCCTAGTTGTTGCTGCTGCTGGGATGCTCCAATCCACATCTGGAATATTGAAGTCTCCAACCAGTACTATCTCACCCTTGTCTGCCATCCTTTGGATGGCTAGCATCAGCTCCCTATCTGTTTCTTCCTCCTGGGCTGGTGGTCTATAGACCACACCTGTGCGGATGGCTGGCCCCATTTTCCTTTCTAGCTTAACCCACAGTATCTCTCCCCATTTTGTTCCTCCTGGATCTCTGTGGCCCTTATGTCATTTTTCACATACAGTGCCACTCCTCCTCCCTTCCTGCCTGCTCTGTCTCTTCTGAATATGTTGTAGCCAGGTATGACCATCTCCCAGTCATGGTTCATTACACCAGGTTTCAGTGATGGCCACATGTCCAGGTCTGACTGTACCATGACAGTCTCCAGATCTTCCATCTTGTTGCTAAGGCTCCTGGCATTTGCACATGGCTTTCCATGATTTGACCTCCTAGTCTGCTTCACTGTTCTACTCAGCCCTTCCTTGGTTGTCATTTATCCCTGGTTCTCCTTGCTGTCTGCCCTTCTGCTGAATTTTGCCCTTTTCTGCTTATCCACCTTTTGGACACTAATCTCCATCTTTTGCACACCGCTTGCAGAGATAGCCACTCCTCTGGTTCACTGGTTCCACTACTAGCTGTGGGGAGTGAGCAAGCAGGTACCCTCCTTGCTGGCCTGCCACCCCTTTGCTAGTTTAAATGCTTGTCAATGTAGCATTTAAACTTATCATTGAGTACTTGGATTCCTCCAGGATGGATGCAGGCCTTCAGGCTTGAACAAACCTCCATCCCTCCAGGTGGGTCCCAGTCACCAATGAATCCAAACCCTTCCTCACAGCACCAGTTCTTCAACCATGAGTTAAAGTTCCTGGTGCATGCACTTATGCTCTCCTTGCCTCTCACAGGGTACTTCTGAGAAAGTGACAGAAGTAGCTACTTGCTTGAGACCCTCCCCAGTTTCCTAAACTCTTCCTGAACTTCCTTTGGCTCCCCATTTGCCAAGTCATTAGTACCTAGGTGGATAATGACATCCAGCTCACCCTCCCGTCTTGCCTTCCCAGTGATCCCCAGTATCTTCCTTCCATCCCTCCATGCCGTGGCACGTGGTAGGCACCACATCTCCCTGTCCTCTCCCTCCTGTGTTCCTAGTTGGATCCCTCTTACGATGGAGTCCCCCACCAGGATTCGCTTCCTCCTCCTCTGGGGTCCACTGCTTTCCCCACTGAGGTCACCTCCTTGGCTAACCTCCACATCCTTTCCTTCCACTTCTCTGGGTACCTCTATTTGGTTGTCCTCATTTGCCAGTGTAGCACATGAGTTCTTGAGAGGAATAGGATCTGGGATGTGCCTCTGCCTGACTGCTCTAACCCTCCCTGAGCCCACTGTCATCCAAGTGCTCCTCGTTCTCGGCATCCTTTAGAGGCAGCTGCATTGGACTGGGTGGTCCCCTGGATAGGGTGATGGTACTCCTGACCCAGTTTACTTCACGCTCTTGACTTGGTTACTCATCCTGCAGTCCAGAGAGATGAAGGCAGATAGGGCACACCTCAGTGTCCAGAAGGTCTGCCTGAATATGGCTGCACCACAGCCACTGCATTGCACTACTCCCACATTATACTGCAATTCCACAACTTGTCTGCTACTGAAACTCTCTTAGTTCTCTTTTATTAATTTACAGTACTAAAATCCTGTAACTGATCCTCAGATATTTATTTTTAAGGAAAAGAAACCAATAAATAAATAAATGAGTGAAACACTTGTCGTGCTGAGGGTGGGCTTCTTCCTTCTAGGCCCTCCTACTTACACCTCTCTATAGTTTCTGTGTTTAGCTCCTGTCAAATCAGATTTATCAGGGCATATAATTAAGAGTTGGGGAAGGGAGGAGGGGGGCTAAAATATGCAGCAATCAGAGACAGCACAGAATTACACCACCACTATGTTTTAAATTTTCAACAGCCCAAAAACAATTATAAGTAAAGACAACAAAGAAAGAAAGTATAGTGTCACTACACGCCCACAATCTAAGTTTAAAAGAAAAATACCAATTACCAGTTACTCTAAAGCACTGAATTGAATATGTTTCCTTCCTTCTCCTTCTGGCTTCTTGTGAGAAAATCAACCTCTGTTTGCTACTTTAACTCTGACTAAGCCCCACCTCCAGTTATCACGTAGCTGAGGTCAGAGGCCAGACAATTAACACCCTTCACCCAGCTACAGGACAGTCAGACAAGCCAAGATAAAATTTGCAGCAATTAAAGACAGCACAGAATTACACCACCACCATGTTTTAAATTTTCAACAGCCCAAAAACAATTATAAGTAAAGACAACAAAGAAAGAAAGTATAGTGTCACTACAAGCCCACAATCTAAGTTTAAAAGAAAAATACCAATTACCAGTTACTCTAAAGCACTGAATTGAATATGTTTCCTTCCTTCTCCTTCTGGCTTCTTGTGAGAAAATCAACCTCTGTTTGCTACTTTAACTCTAACTAAGCCCCACCTCCAGTTATCACGTAGCTGAGGTCAGAGGCCAGACAATTAACACCCTTCACCCAGCTACAGGACAGTCAGACAAGCCAAGATAAAATTTGCAGCAATTAAAGACAGCACAGAATTACACCACCACTATGTTTTAAATTTTCAACAGCCCAAAAACAATTATAAGTAAAGACAACAAAGAAAGAAAGTATAGTGTCACTACACGCCCACAATCTAAGTTTAAAAGAAAAATACCAATTACCAGTTACTCTAAAGCACTGAATTGAATATGTTTCCTTCCTTCTCCTTCTGGCATTATTGAAATGTTTCACAAGGAAGGCACGCTGAGCAACAAGTTGCTCATCTCCCAGTGCGACCTGTGGGGGTAGGGGAACAGGAGGATAGTATACAGAGATTTGGTACACAATAGATACACAATTTGATTACATTCAATAAAGTGAGCAGACTATACAGAAGTACTGAAAAGGAGGAATACTAGCAGGTATGAACTAGATGGAGACGATGCTAACAGTCGAACTAGATAGATATGATAGCACAAATATCTTTGGCAAACACTTGGTGAGATATAGCTTTGTAGTCAGAAAATGGCTAGATAGAATACAAGGGAACTAAGGCAAGATTGCAAGGGGAGAGACAGATAGAACACAATTTGCAAGGTGTCACAAAATTGCATTAGAGATTAGGGATCAGCCAATAACTATAGCTGGGGGTGAGTGTGTGGGGGCATTCAGGCAGAGGGTGGGGGTGGAAGAGGGGGGAGTTGGAGAGGGGAAGGTAAGTGGTGGAGGAGAAGGGTCTGCCAGGGCCTGACTCCTCCAGAATGCTGGGGATCCTGTCTGCACCAAGCGGAGGTCAAGCACGAACAGGAGGGAAGCAGGTTGTAGGCAGTGGGAGTTAGAGCACGTCAGGAAGGTAGAGAAGAGAAGGGTCTGCTAGGGCCTGGCCCCTCCAGTATGCTGTGGACACTGCCTGCATAAGGCAGGGGTAGAGCACGACAGGAGGGAAGCAGGCTGTAGGAAGCAGAGGTAGAGCACAACAGGAGGGGAGTATGCAGCGATGGGGAGTAGGCTTCAGAAGGACCAAGAGAAAAGTAGGTGGGAGAGAAGAGGAGCCGAGACCCAGACCTTTCAGGAAAGAATAGGGTGGGAGAAGGAGGTGAGGAAGGTGTTTGCCTAGATTCTGGACCCTCCAGGATGCAGAGAACACTGCCAGGGGCTTAGGCCAGGCAACAGCGAGTGGGTAAGGTGGTATACAGAGGAGGGAACGGGGTGGGGGTGGGAGTAAGGTGGAAAGGAAGGGGTGCTGGGGGAGGATGTAGGGGGAGGGATTTTGCAGGAAAGAGGTGGATGTGAAGCTGAGGCAGGCTCATACGGGAACAAGTTAAGGAGGACTGCAACAGAAGCAGCTAGCAGAGAGAAAGTTATGTAAGGCAGAGGCAAGGGGATGGGAGGAGGAGGAGGAGGAGGAGTGTCGTATTGGAGGTGTGAGGGAGTTCCAGATTTTGGGGAAGCAATGGGAGAAGCCTGACTGGCCAATGAGAGTGGTACAATGGGGGACTAGCAGGGTGCGAGTGTCAGAGGATCTGAGGGAGTGGGAGGAAGGCGGGGGGGAAGGGGACTGCAACAGCACAAGGTAAGTCAGAGAGGAGTTAGGGCATTCAGGTGGGTTCACCGGAGCAAGGGTAGACACTCTGCAATCCTGTATTTTATCACTAAAAATATAAAATGGGCTCCCTGAACACTGGGAATTGTGCTGAATCAGTTATTAGCTACTACTAATGGTAATAAACATAATGGTTTCATTCAACAATCTAATATTAGCAAACTGAACATTTCAATGATGTAATTATATTCTGATGGACAAAAAATTTCAATTCAAGTGCCATCTACCCCAGAGAATGCAATTAACATATGTGCCCCCACCATGTGTAGTGTGGTACTTCTATTTTAAGACTATGGACTGTGATTCTATATAGATCTTTCACCGTTTGTCAGCTTTTGTTTATATTCACTTTCCCAAATGATGATATTTCCTCATTTAGTTGCGTTTGGGACACTGCTGGGAAACAGGAGAAAACAACCTGGCACCAGCTTCACCTTATCCTCCAGTGGCGAGTACCCCAAGGCCACCCCCAGAATATCCCTTTTCCAGTCCATGATGCAGAACATGCAGGCTGCCATGTGCTTTACTTTGGAGGAAGAAGATCTACAAAGAAAAATTTAACGGAGTTTTTGAAGGTGCCAGAGACTCCATCCACTGTCAATGTCCATTATACCCAGTTCTGGAGGATGTTCGGAAATGACCCTTATTATTACGAGCAGACCCGATAGACCAAGAGGTCTTCTTCTGCTGGCCATTTTCTTATGTTCTTATGTTATCTATGCAGCCTAGTACAGACCAAATGTCATATCAGGTGTACCTAGAAAGGCCGATAAGATGTACCTCTACACCATCTAATAAGACTTACTATGCCAATCAGCCAGAAACTGATTCTGTGGTGATCACTGCTGCCCATGATAGATTCAGGACACCAAAACACAAGCTCCCTGCCTCCTGACAAGGAATCCGGAAGGGTGGATGCCATGGGAAAATGCACTTATGCCTCTGCCTCATTGGGCCTACATACTGCAAACTACCAGGTCCACATGATTAAATACTAAAATACCCTGTGGAGAAATGCCAAGGCTGTAGCACAGGCTTACCTGAGGGGAATGCCAAAAATGAGTTACTTAAAACCCTGACTGCAGGGTCTGAAGTGGATAACCATTTAATCTGCTCAGCCTATGATGTTTCAGATGTATCTGCCAGAGCAGCTGCATTGGCCATTTGCCTAAGATACTATTCTTGGCTCAGAGTAGCAGGTCTGCCAATGATGTCCAGCAAGCAGTTTTAAATGCCCCTGTTAGAAGCAGTAGACTGTTTGGATATGATGTTGAGGAGGCTTTACGAGGCCTTCAGTCATCTAGGATGACACTGAGATCAGTAAAATCCTTGTACCCCACATCAGGCAGAGGTAGTGGAAGGGGTCACTTTCATCAACTCATTGCCAGATGTGGCAGACAGGCCACAGACATCAAGGCAGAAACAAGGGTGCTGGAAAACTGCCAGGCCTTCTCCCCCAGGTGCCCATTCAAAAGTACCTAAAGGCAGTGGAGCCAGTGGAGTTGGCCTCACTAGTTCAGCCTGACTTGCAACAATATACCTCCCAACCATCAGTGCCCTCAGGGGTGGTTATGGGGGTTGTCTCTCCTTCATCTGAGTCAGTGGAGGGAGATCCCCATAGATGAATGGGAACGGGACATTACTATGAAAGGCTGTGCCCTGGAGCCTCTGGATATCCATCCAGATCATCTGCCACCTGTCTCGACTTATTCCCTGGGACATATGTCCCTACTGAGGGAGGAGGTGCAGGCCTTACTCCACAAATGCGCCACAGAACATGTTCCTCCCAGGCAGAGGAACAAACAATTTTACTCAAGATACTTCCTAGCCCCCAAGTGGACAGGGGATCTGAGGCCTGTCATAGACTTGAGAGACCTCAACTTCTGCACAGAGTACAAGAAGTTTTGTATGGTTTCTCTGCAGACTGATTCCCCTATTGCAAACAGGGGGCTGGATAGGCTCCCTTGATATGAAGGATGCTTACCTTCATATAAATATCAGGAAGCATCACAGAAAATATCGGCGAGTCATGCTGGAAGGGGAGCTTTACCAGTTCAGAGTACTGCCCTTTGACTTATCTTCTCTGCCACGGTACTCTACCAAATGCTTGGTAGTGGTAGCAGCAGCCCTCCACCCGGAAGGCCTGTATGTTTTGCCATACCAGGACAATTGTCTCTTAAAGGCCCACTACAGGGATCAATTCCTGCACTCCCTGGCTCAAACCAGAAAATTGTTTGATGGCCTAGGGGTGACAGTCAATCTGCCAATGTCAGTACTGACCCCATGTCAAAAACTGCAGTACGTAGGAACAGTCTTGGATACAGCTCAGGAAATAACAGTTACGTAAGAACTTACCGTAACAGTAGATCTTTGAGAGAGGTTCCTGCAGTAGGTCTTCACATATAGGACTGCGCCCACTGGCGTCCGGGCCGCATGGCAAACTTGTAGCTAGCAATCATCGTCGGGGACTGCCCCCCCCGGCGTCAGGTGATGGACGTCAGCATGACTATAAAAGGGGTGGTCCCCAGTCCGCCCTCTAGTTCCTTTCCATAGGAGAACTATGACAAGGAGCAGAAAAGAAGAGTGACAGACTCCTGGTACCCTGTGCCCTGGCAGAGACAGAGACCTGGGCAGGGAAAGAAAAAAACACAGGAGCTGGGGGAAAGGTGGTTGGGAAACTAGACCTACTGCAGGAACCTCTCTCGAAGATCTACTGTTATGGTAAGTTCTTATGTAACTGCTATATCTTACTTGAGGGTTCCTGCAGTAAGTCTTCACATTTAGGACTGAATACCAAGCAGTCTAACACAAAAGGAGGAGTCAGAGACGAGGTTCCGGGAGCAGGAAAATGTCTGCCAACTAAAGGTCTGTTCAAGACAGAAGACCTTGCAGGACTGCAAGGCCAAAGCCAACCCTACGCCTAGAGGCAATGTCCAGACTGTAATGCTTAGTGAAAGTATGGAGGGTAGTCCAAGTGGCCACTGCACAGATGTCCGCAGTGGACACATTCCTGAAAAAGGCGGCAGAAGTGGCCATACTCCTGGTGAAGTGGCCCTTAACCGTCCCCGGAAGGGGTTTCTTGTACTTCTGGTAAATGTAATGGATAAAATTAGCCAGCCACTGAGACAGAATCTGTTTCGTAATAGCCTTGCCCTGGCACTGGGAGGCAAAGGCTACAAAGAGCTGGTTCGACTTTCGAACCTCCTTAGTCCAAGAGGTATAATACCTCAAAATCCTGTGCACATCAAGGGTGTGCAGGAGATTCCCCCCCCCCCCGTTGGAGTGCTCTGGGAAGAACTCCTGCAGTTCAACACTCTGGTTAAGGGTCAATTACGAATCCACTTTCGGAAGAAACGACGGGTTAGTCCGCAGAACCACCTGGTCTTTGTGGAAAATTAAATAAAAGACTCTCTACAAACTAGAGCTTAAAGCTCTGAAACTCTTTGAGCTGAAGTGACAGCAACTAAGAAGAGCATTTTCCATGCTAAAAAAAACACACATCACAGCTTGCTGCAGATTCAAAAGGGGGCAAAGTAAGCTTTTCTAACATAAAGTTCAAATCCCAGGGAGGAACAGGATTCCGGACCGGAGATTTGATATGAAGGATCCCCTTCAAGAAAGTCTTGGAAACCTCTAGCTGAGCTAGGGTTTTACTCTCCACTGGGAGGTGTTAGGCCGAAACCGCAGAGAGATGGACCTTAAGGGAGGAACAGCTGAGGCCCAACTCTGACAGATGCAAGAGGTACTCTAAAACCTGGGAAGTCGAGCAAGAAAAGGTGTCTAGGCCTTTTGCTGAGGCCCAGATAGAAAATCGTTTCCACTTCATGCCATAAGTGGATCTAGTGGAGAGCTTCCTGGCTTCCACCAAGATCTGAGCTACCCCTGAGGATACCCCGTAGCGAGCAACTGCTAAGTCCACAGGTGCCACGCATGAAGATGGAGAGACTTGAGGCTCGGATGTACCAAGGTGCCCTGCTCCTGGGACAGAAAGTCGTGAGAGAGAGAGGAAGAGGTACTGGGGATTCCAGTGTCAGCTGCTGGAGCAACGAGAACCATATCTCTCGAGGCCACAGGGGGGCAATGAGGATCATGTGAGCCCCCTCTGCATGAAGCTTCAGCAGAACCTCGTGAAGAATATGAAAGGGAAGGAAAGTGTATAGAAATCTCCCTGTCCAGGAAAGAGACAGTGCGTCTCGCCAAAAGGCACCATGCCTGAGAACAAGCGAGCAAACGTTAGGTAGTTTTGCGTTGGATGGGGAGGCGAATAGATCTAGGTCTGGCCAACCCTACTGAAGAAACAGGTCTTCTACTATGGCCTGCTTTAGTTCCCACTCGTGAGCCCTGGCGACTGATTGGCTCGAGACTGTCCGTCAGAATGTTGTGAACACTTGGCATGTGGACTGCTGTCAAAGACATGCCGTGCTGTATCGCCCAGTACCACACCCACGTCACCTCCCTGTATAGAGGGTACGACTGGGTGCCTCCCTGTCTGTTTAGATACCAAAGAATGGCTATGTTGTCTGTCTGGATAAGAAGTGTTCAAGAATTTAAGAGTGACTGGAAGGCCTGGAGAGCATTGAGCACCGCTCTGGTCTCCAGAATATTGATGTGAAGGTTCTCCTTCATGGTAGACCAAGATCCTTGAGTTTGGTGGTCTCCCAGATGCGCTCCCATCCTGAGTTCGAGGCATTCGAGGTAAGAATCTGAAAGGGAGATGGAGAGTGGAAGTGAACCCCTACCGAAAGGTTGGCTGGGTTCTGCCACCAAAGGAGATCCTTTTGAAGGCTGTTGAAGCCAAGAACTCGCTGGTCCATATCGTTCCAACGCTGGTCCCACTGGACTCGAAGAGACCATTGGGTGACCCTCATGTGCAGTCTGGCCAAGAGAACTGTGGGTATGGCAGCTGCCATCAGACCCAGAAGCCGAAGGACCAAACGTGCCGTGTTCCACCGAGAGGAAGCCATCAGCGTCGCTTGGGAGATCAAGGTCTCTGCTTGGTCGGATGGAAGAAAGGCCTTGCTCTGGACTGTGTCCAGTACCGCTCCAATGAATTGGAGGTGCTGCGAGGGTATCAGCTGGGACTAGGGTGGGTTGATTGAAATGTCCAGACTGGAAAAAAGGTCCAAAGTGAAGAAAAAAGATTCCTTCAGATTGTCCGGGGAAGGGGCTGAAAAGAGCCAGTCATCTAGATAAGGGAATACATAAATGCCCCTGCAGCGTAGGAATGCAGCAACTACCGCTAGGCACTTGGTGAACACCCGAGGTACTGAGGAGAGGCCAAAAGGTAGGGCTCTGAACTGGAAATGATCCTCCAGAAAAGAGAACCTCAGAAAGCGGTGGTGGGCCAGTAGAATAGGGATATGGAAGTAGGCATCTTGCATATCCAGGGAGCACAGACAAGTGTTGGGGAGGAGCTGGGGTAACAGTCCCTGGAGAGTCAACATGCGAAACCTCTTGAATTCTATGAAGAGGCTGAGCATGCTGAGATCTAAGATAGGCCTTAGATCCTGTCTTTTTTGGAACCAGGAAGAAGTGGGAGTAGAACCCCCTTCCTGTCTGTTCTGGTGGAACACGCTCAGTAGCCGCTTTTTGAAGTAGAGCTTGTATTTCCTGAGAGACCAGCGGTCGTTGGCCTGACGGGTAAAATTACCTTCTCAGAGGGTTGGGAGGAGGTCTCTCCAGGAACTCTATATAGTGACCTCTTTCTATGAGTTGAAGAACCCATGCATCTGCGGTGATGGCCTTCCACCTATCCAGGTGGAGGCTGAATCCCACCCCCCCCCACCGGTTCCTCCGAAAGGGTCAGAGGGAGCCGGGGAGAGTCAGGATGCTGAGGGAGGGTGCCTTTCCTCCCCCCCACTCCAGGCGGCTTTGGGGAACCTGGCCTGGGGTGTTTGGGTGCCGGAACTCAGGGCATGACGCTTGTTCTGTCATCTGCCCTGGTTCTGCTTGTTCCATTTCTGCTGGCGATGAAATGGCTGCTGCCACTGCTTTTGACTGGAACGGTACATAGAATGTACATCCTTCAAGGATTTGCCGCTCTCCTGCAGCTCGGTAATATCTTTGGCATCGCTGCCAAACAGAACTGGACCCCTGAATAGAGCATCCAGAAGAGACCTCTATACATCCTGAGCCAACCCTGCCAGAGTAAGGCAGGCTAGGCGTCTGAGGTAGGTTCCCATAGCTGCTCCCCGTGCCACGGAGTCCACTGAGTCGTAGGTGGCATGGAGGGCACGGCGGCAGGAGGATTTATTCATCCTGACCTTGTCCAGAAGTTTGTTCTTTAGTTGCTCATCAAGGATCTCTTGGAGGTCTTTTTCCAAATCCGAAAGGGAGGATTTTTGGAACGCCACCATGTGGAAATGTTCAGGGAACGAATAGCGCAGGTGGACGAGGAGTAGATCTTCCTACCGTACTGGTCCACCTGCTTAGACTCATCTGGTGGGGAGGCAATAAGATGCTTAGGCTGGGTCGATCTACTGTGGGCAGCCGTGATGACAACAGAATTGGCCTTAGGTTGGCCAGTTAGATGGGAGACCCCTTCCGGGGGAGGGGGGTGGTAGTAAATCCTATCGCCTTCTTGGATTTGGCTGGTATGGATGAAGGTTGCTGCGAAATGGTGGACGCAACGTCCTCATGCAGCCCCGTCCAGGGTGGGATGGGTAGGGGGTCCGCATTGACGAGGTCTAAGTGCTCTGCCAGTCTCCTGTGTTTGGGATCCACTTCCTGGGAAGCCCAACCGGATGATTTTTGAATAGCCCTGAGGAGCTCCGCAAAGGAAGGATCCTCAGGGGGAGATTTTGGGGACTCTTTGGGCTGAGATACGACAGGAGAGTGAGGTTCGGACTGGTTTCCCAAATACGAATCCTCAACAGTCTCAGAGGATTCTGGTCGGCTGGGCAAGGATGCCTCCTGAGCCAGTCCTGGAAGCCCATGATCCAAGAGTCCGGAAGGCAGAGCACCTGGGTCTTTGTGCACTTTGACAGAGACACGGCTGGAGGGTGCAGGACTACTTTGAGGCACCCTTATAGGTGGGGTGGCCCTGACCACTACCTGTGGTTGACCCAATTCTAAAATAAGTTGGGACTTGGCATCCTTCCACGCCAGGATGACTTCTTGTTCTGGCTGCGGTGGTGGTGGAGGCAGATAACTCAGGTACCGTGCGTAAGAAGGGTAGCCAATACCAATATGGGTACTGGTAGCCTTGGGTACTATGCCTGGCCCGGCGACGGTGGGTTATAACCGGCGATGGGCCCCCCCGGTGTCGGGTACTGTGGATAGTGAGGAGTATATCCAGGAAAGTACCCAGTTGGGCCCGAAGGAGGAAAAGATGGCCCCGCCAGAGGGGGTGCCAAAGGGCCACTGGGAAGCAGGTCTGGCGACGGGGTAGGTGGAGGAGCCAAAGGTCCCGCAGGAGAGGGTTTCATGCCGCCCCCAAAAAGGTCTGGCAAGGATCCGGCAAGAAGAGAGGATCTGTCAGCAGGAGAGAGCCTGGCGAGGGGGGGGAGGTCAGGTACAGCCCCCATCGACAGGTCAAAAAGATTATCCGACATGAGGTGTGACCCGAGAAGGTTGGATAAAGGTAGTGAATCCCTGGAGGGGATGAAGAGAGACCTGCAAACTCTCTCTGCCCGGCATAGAGGTCCACAAGGGAGTCCGATGGGAGCAAGGTGGCGGCCACACGTTCAGCGGAGGAGCCGTCTATCGTCTTACTGGATGTGGACGGGCTGACAGAAGCCGGAAGGTTAGAGTCAGGCTGATTGGCCTGGGCCAGGTGCCCGGCGGCAGAGCCAGAGGGCGACTTTGCGGCAGAGCTCAAAGCAGGAGACCCTGAAGGAACCTTGACTGCCCGCTAACCTCAGCGGGGAGGGTGTCCGGCCCGCCGAAGCGGAAGAAGCCCCTACAAGTGGGGTACTCATGGAGGTGGAAGGCCCACCCTGGTCTGCGTCGGCTGTCTGGCTGGACTTCCTGTGAGGAGAACAGCTCTGCTCCCAGCTTTTCTCCTTGTCTTACATTTTCTTTTCTGGGGCCGGCGATGATAATCTTTCCCCCAACTCCTGGAGCTCTTTTTCCATCGAGGTCAGTCTCCGGGTCAACAAATGGGCATAGAGGGTCCTCTTGCAATGGGTGCATGTGGCCTGGTTGAATCCCTGCCAAATGGTGCACTTGGTGGAGTTTTGCTTAGGCCCCAGGCACAGGACACACTGGGGCCGACGAGATGACATACACCGTCAAAAAACAAGAAAACTGGAGAAAAATACAGTTAGAAAATGGCGGGAGACAAAGCTGTTCTACCACATTTGTCGAACGATACTTTGCAACTGCAGGAAAGAACTGGAGGGCGGGCAGGGGATCGCCCCTTTTATAGTCACGCTGACGTCCGTCACCTGACGCCTGGGGGCGGTCCCCGCCGATGATTGCTAGCTACAAGTTTGCTGTGCAGTCCTGACACCAGGGGGCACAGTCCTATATGTGAAGACCTACTACAGGAACCCTCTCAAAGTAAGACTGTACATTCCTGCCTCTGTACAGGGCCACATGCCTCACTGCCCAAGCACAAATGGTGTACAGCAGTCAGTCTGTCCCAGCAAGGACTTTGCTATGCCTTCTGGGACTTACAGCAGCAGCCACTGTCACTGTGCCACTGGCCCACTTACATATGCGGATCCCACAAGTGGGCCTTAAGAATCCAGTGGGACCAGCTGAACGACGACCTAGACAAACAGGCGCTAGTCATCTCTCCCTTGAGAAAAGCACTTACATGATGGATGTACTGCAACAACTTACTAAAGGGAGTTTCGTTGCGGATTCCAACCCCAACACAAATTCTCACTTTGGGTGTCTCTGGACCCAGGTATGGAGTGCATCTGGGACTACATCAGACACAAGACGCTTGGACCCAGGTGGAGACAAGACTGCATATAAACATCCTGGAGAGGAGGGCAGTGTTATACAGTTTCCAGGCATTTCAGGAGCATCCGACTCCAGGTCCACTGTTAATACAGACAGACGACGTCAGTGTGATGTATTTCAACAAACAAGGTGGGGGCCGGTATTCATTCCTATCTGGCATTCATGGAAGCAATGAGTGTATGGTATTGAGCTCTGGTACATGGCCTAGAACTATCAGATGTGCATCTTCCAGGTGTCCAAAAACACCTCAGCAGATAAGTTAAGCAGGTCACAGTCCACAGCACACGAATAGGAACCACTACTGAGGCCAGTAGAAGACCTCTTCGCAAGGTGGGGTTGCCCAGAGTTGGACCTTTTTGTATCCCCACACAATGCAAAAATGAAAATTACGTACTTACTGTAATTCTTGATCTTTCTGTGTATCTTCACCATTCATCACCTTTGGGTAATGCCGGCGGAGGTCACGACTGACGGGAGCCTTTTTGGGACATGGGAGTCAATGCACCGCCAGTGCTGCCAAGGCTGACGACTGCATGGCACCGTGGGTTGGCCGTTAGTTGTTAGCCAACCCCACCCTTCCGCCAGTTCTGAGTTGCTGTACAGTAAGAAAGGGTTAGGAGGGAGGGACAAGAAAGTCCAAGGGACAGACAAAGGAAAAGATATACAAGCTAAAATGAGAAATAAACGACTGAGAGGACAGAAAGAGAGTTAGAAATCTAAGGGGATTGGGAAAGGGACCCAATCTCTGGGAAGCAGAAGAAGTGGGAGGGAGGGAGGGAAAAATTAGAAATAAGGAGAGGGAGGGAGGACATACCCTGAACCTTTGACCTGCTTCCAGATTATATAGAAACTGCGAAGGAGTAGCCAGAAGGCTGCACTGCCAGAATTCAAGGCATAGAATCACTGGCAATAAACTCTGACATAAGCAGAAGCGGCTATTCTGAAAGAAAAGATAGGATACAGGGCTGTACTCTCCCTGAAACCAAATCTGGAGGTAAGAAACAACAGTTTCTAAAATTAATTTGAGGGATAAGTCCCTAAGGACAAGAATGGAGTAGGACAGAGGAGGGGAGAGAGAGAGAGAGAGAGAGAGAAAGAAGAGAGGGCAACCACCATCTCCCACCCCAAAGGGGTGGAGCCGAAGCACTGAGGAGAGAAGTGCCCCCTCCCCCGCTCCCTCTCCCCTCTTGTCAGGAGTAAAAATCCCTGTGTGCCCAAGGTCATCCCACTCCTGACCATGAGGAAGAGGGGCACACAGAGGGAAGGGGACCCAGAGACTGAGGCCCCAGGGGGATGGAGGGTGGGACTGTGATGAATGGTGAAGATACACAGAAAGATCAGGAATTACGGCAGGTATGTAATTTTCATATCTTATCTGTGTCAATCTTCACCATTCACCACATTTGGGTGAGTACTAAGCCCCCCCAAATGGGGCCCTGGACCCTAAAAGACTGAGTCCCTTAACTCTCACTGGGTGACACACTGGGAGGGAGAACCTTCATGGGTCTAGAAAGGCCCGAGACTGGGGAGAGTGAGATGGGGACCCCCCCGGAGGGGGCAGGAGGTTGCTCCGACAGATGCTGCCTCACCCTATGGAAGAAATGATGGGTTCTCCGGTACGCGGAGGAAATCACCCTACACCGGGCCAAGGGTGACAACCGGGAAAGACACAGCCATGCTGTCTGCCTAGTGCAGATCGCTGTCCCTACGACCCTGGAAGCTACCTTGTTGGCGTAAGATACCCTCGCTTGGTGCCTTGCTAGCTCCAGGCCACGTGCAGAGAGTGCAATGGCTTGTCTGGTTACCTCCGAATCAGGCATAGAGGCCAGGAGTTGACCTAGCCTAGACCACAGAAACCTATCATGGGTAACATAGTGGGCCTGATGTGCAGAAATTGAAAGAAGCAACCGTGCCGAGTAGAAACCCCTCCTTCCCCAGAAGTCAAAATCCATGGAATTTGCATCTGGGGGCCGGTCACGGTGAAGGGCGCAAAGCCCATTGGGAGTGTCCAGTTGTGTCAGTCCTGACTGAGGATGAGGCAAACTACCTGGAGACTCCGGGGGGGGGGCACAATACCTCTGGTACAGATCCCTAGGGGCTGGGACTCTGGAAAAGGGTCTTTGCCAGAAACACAATGATGCCTCCTGGAAGGAAGCAGGCCAGGGGGGCACCACAAGGGTGTCTGCACTGAAATCGCCTAGGAAGGCGCACGTCGAATGCTCCATATTGTGCTGAGTGGGTGGGGTGACATGCAGGTCCTCCATCATCGAGGAAACGCTGATACTCCGCGAGATCAGCAGCAGGGGAGATGTGGACAGAGGGCTCCTCTCCCCCTAAAGAGGAGGATGAGGAAGCGGAGGACCTCGGAGATTCAGTAGCTGGCTGCTCAGGGGAAGGTTGAACACCTGCCTGTCCATGGCCCTGACATATGAAGGGAAATAAGCAGCCGCAGCCCTGAATTGCTCCCAGAACAGGGGTCTGCTAGGACCAAGAATGCCTGGAAGAGCAGGAGAAGATGACAGAGGAGTGGGGGCTAAGTCGACAATAGGAATCGACTATCCTCTGTCCGGGCAAGACAGCGCACCTGGAGCCCCAAGGGAAGAGGGAGCTCCGGAAAACTCAACAACCAATAGCCGATTAACTATGCTGGAACTGCCTAGGCTGTGCCCTGAAGATTCCCCCCTGTGAGGTGACCAGGACCGTGGAATTCCAAAAGGACGGTCCCTTCCCTCCAAAGACCAGGGCCCTCTCGAGGAGACTGAGAAGGAAGGGCGGGGATCTGCACTACGACTCCTTCCTGAACCCAGGTGGGTCCCGGAAAAGGACCGCCACATGGCACCCTGACCTCTCGAAGTCTGAAAGAGCCTTCCTCCTCGCAAACACCAGCCTAGGCAGCTGACAACTCTGGTCAGTTTCCAAGGGGACTATCCAGGAAATAGCACCCTCCCTTCCCGTGGGTGCTCCGATAGGCCCCAAAGTTGGGCGATCCAGGCACACCACCTGAGGGGTTACCACAACTGAGGGGGCAGAAAACCCTCCAAGCCCAGGCTGCAGAGCAATAGTGGCCTGCACCACTGCCTGCTGGTGAGCACCCCTGACCTTGAACACAGGAGCAACTGCCCGCCCCTCAGAAGGGGGTGGGCTCTGGTCAGCCGAGGAAACTACCAGGGTGTCCACGTGGGCCGCCAACTCCAAAGAGTCAGACAGCCTGTCCGAATCAGACTCCAGCTCTGTCTCAGAGGAGGCAGAGACCGAAGTCCAATGCCAGACAGTGCGCGGATGCCCACTGCCATCCGACCTAAAGGGGTACCAGTCTGGGTGTCTGCACAGAGCCGGCGCTGAAGTCTCCAACTGCACCGCGAATGGTGCCCGAAGAAGACATGGCGCCAAGGGCGGTAGCAGAAGCGGAGTCGATGTCTGCCATGAAGTCAGGGACGGTGCCAATTACAGCACTGACAGCTCCCTTGGCACTGCGAGTGGCGCCAAAGACGACACTCCCCACGGCATCGTGTCCTCGCTCAGCGCTGCAAGCAGCACCAGAGCTAGACATGGCGTTGTCCCCAGCCTCGTCGCCGTTGTGAGAAGCGGTCGAAGATGGCACCGGAGAACTAAAATGGTACCATCGGCGCCATGAACGGCATCAACAGCTGAGACGGTGCTGAGTGAAGGACTGGCGCTGACCACAGCACCATCAGGGCCCACAGTGCTGCGAACGGCGCTGAGGCCCAAGACATCATCAGATGGTGTCAACCCACGCTTCCCAGCCCGAGGAGATGACACCGGGGGAGCCTTCTCCAAAGGGCGACACAGTGAGGTGCCTCCCGCCTGCTTCCCAGGGGATGGACTGGCCTCCTGCACCACGGAAGGGGCTTCTGCAACGGCGAGGCTACTAGTAGAAGACCCTCCTCCACGGTCCGTATAGAACTGGGAGGGGACCTGGAGGAAGGCCAGAGATCACGGCTTGGCCTGGACGAGTGCACGCCATCCCCGAAGTCAGCAGAGCTTCCGCCCAACTTTCCATGTGCGTTGCTCGATGACATGATGGTCCATGGAGAAGCAGGCGTCACACGAATCCATGTCGTGCAGCGGGCCAACCGTCATGCTGGTCGGTGACGGAGTACTTGCGGTCGCATGGGCACCATTGCATAGGGGGTCACACCGTCTTCAACGATTTCTTGTCCCCCGACTGTGACATGCTCCACAGCAAAACAAGCTAAACAAAAGACTCGACGTCGTCGACAAATAAACAAAGGAACAGTCTTACCACAGCGGCGTTGAGTGGTGGCAAGAATGGAACCGGTAGGAAGAATCACACGGCGTCGAAGGGACTTCCAGCGTCAACACGGTAGAAACACTAGGCCTCTTGCAGAGTAGCTCCTCACGAGGTGCGACCTCTATGGCAGGAGATGAAGAACTGTTGGGAGGGCAGCGTCGACGACACCTAATGGCCAACCCGCGAGCGCCACGCAGTGTGTCGGCCTCGAGGGTGGCGCCAACGGTGCGTCGACTCTGCCCCCCCCCACCAAAAAAACCTCCCGCGGGGTCGTGACCTCCAGCCACATTACCTTTAGGTGATGAATGGTGAAGACTGACATAGATAAGACCTGCCATGTTTTTGCTCACTCACTCCAGGGCCTGGAGTTTTTTGGCCAGAAGCATTGTCCCTCTCTTGGAAAAGGAGGTTTCTGTATGCCTTTCCTCTAATACAGAGAGTACTACTCAAACTGAAGATGGAGGAAGCAACCCTCTTCCTCACTGCTCCAATATGGCCTCAGCAGATATGGTATTCACTACTGCAACAAGTGATTAGTAGTGTAACCTCCCAGTACCTCTACCGCTGTGCAGGGTCCTACTGTCGCAGGACAAGGGGCCTCTGGTCCTTCTGGACCAGAGGTCTGTACATCTGCATGCATGCCTCCTGAAGACATAGCCATGGCATGATTTAGAGTATCACCTAAGCTGGATGATGTTCTGGTGGCTCCCAGAAAACCCTCCACCAGACATACCTATTCTTTGAAGTGGAAGTGATTTACATTATGGGCCACTTCCAAGCAACTGGATTCATTTACCTGTCCAGTCAATCCACTGCTGGAATACTTGCTATCCTTGCCTGACTCCTAACTTCAGTATTCCTCACTCAAGGTGCATTTGGCTGCTATTTCAGGTTTTCATGCTCCTGTAGATGGACATACGGTTGCCTAATTAGAGGTACCCGATACTTTTCTGAGAGCTATATTTATTTAAACGTTAAACCATGAAAGACATACTGAGCTGAGAACAGCTCAATTCCAGATGTGTCCTGAGGGGAAGGGAAGAAGGAAGAGCTAAACAATAAACTGATTAGAAACAAGAAGTAAATTAGAGTAATATAGTAATACATGAAGCATTTACATAAGTAAATAGAGGTAGATTACTAAATGAATGCAAGTAAAAAAATAAAACACTCTCATATGTATAGAAACAATGAATAAGAAGGGGAGAGGGCCATAGACCGTTGCAGGTAGGAGAACAAAAGTCATAAAGAAAAAACTTTAGGGAGGAAGAAGAGGCAGAACGAATTGAAAGGGGAATGGAAGACCAAAGGTTAGGAAATCGGTAAAAAAAGCAGACTGCCCAACAGTGGATTTTCTAGAAGGAATACGAGCAGACTGGATAAACCAAATGGCCTTCTTCTGCTGGCTTCTTCGTATGTTCATATGTATGTATGTATAGAAACAGAAGGGGAGTTAGTGTTGCGGAGAAAGTAGGAGGCGGAGACGACAGAAGGGATTTAAGATGGGAGGGAAGGGAACTGACCCAGAATTTGGAAATAAAAGATGCACAATGGGAAAGTCATCTAGCATCAAACGAGGGGAGAGAAAGTGATGAGTAAAGAAAGCAATGGTGAGTACGAGGGGGGCAATCTAAAGCAAAATGACAGAAAGAGTGGAAAAGGGGGTCCAGTCTGGCAAGGGCAGATTTAGGGGCACCACTATAGACTAAAAAGATACCGTAGTCAAAGATAGGGAGAATCATTTTTTACTACAATGTCTCTGCATATTACATATGAAACATCCCATTAGAAATCCAGTCCTGGCTTGGAACCTGTATTTTCTTTGGAGAAGCTTACTCTGGCTCCTTCTGAGCCAGCCATGAGCTGTGGCTTATGCGTTCTTTCATGAAAAGCATTATTTTTAGTTGCAATCACTTCTGCTCAAAGGATTTCAGAGCAACAGACTATTATGTGAGCCTTCCTATTTGATTTTCCATAAAAGACAGAGTATCTTTACGTACTGATTATTCTACGTTCTTACCAAACATGGTGTCTGAATTTACTTTGAATTAAACCATCCACCTCTCAGTATACTACCTGGCGTATGCTAATCCAGGGGAAGCATTATTCCACATCTTAACAGAATTCTCAGATATGTAAACCGCACCTAGGGCTGCAGAAAGTCCTCTCAGCTTTCTGTTTCATTTGCCCCTGGGAAAGAGGGTGCCCCCATGTCTAAATCATGCCTGTCCAAATGGCTGGCACATTGTACTACGTTCTATTACAGGAAGTACGGTACGGAACTTCCTGGATTGGTTCGTTGTCATGCCACAAGAGGCACGGCCACGTCTGTTGCTTGTTTTCAAAATGTTTCTGCTACTGAGATTTGTGCAGCTGCCATATGGAGCACTGTTTGCACCTTCACTAAACATTACAGTCTGGAAATTGTGTCTCGCAGAGGATTTGGCCTGACTATATTACAGGGCCTGCTCTCACGAACATGCATCTACTATCCATCTACACTGTCAGTTTTTGGTACTGCTTGGGACTCGTTTCAAAAGTGTGACCTGATGAAAGAGATATCCTCGAAAATGACAGAAGAGTTACGTACTTAGGCTATGCTGTCCTACCCTCCATCCCTCTTAGGGGTATGGCAATGGATTTCCTGCATAGCTGCCTTTTCCACAGCTGCCTTTCCCAACCCCCATAACTGCTTGGTATACTGGGTGCTGATCTGATCTCCTGTTTCCCAACAGAGAGACCCTCTGAGCAAAATCTGCGGCGAGGAACTGAGGAGAGATGGGGCCACCCATGTTATGTAGACACTGGAGCATGTCATTGTGGGTGGCTCTTGATTTGCAAAAGTTTCCACGTGGTCCTTGCGCTGACGCGGGTATAGTTCCAAAGGTTTGGCCTGATGAGAGAGATTCTCTTGAAGATCTACTGTTACAGTGAATAAGTGACTGTTCTTTTTACTGCATTTGGTAGCTAAAGTATGATGGTGCTTTATGAAATGATTCATACTACTGTATGATTTTCCTATTTATTACCTTAGGGCAGTTGTGGTGAAGTGCAGCACATTGTTTATGGTGGCAGTTAGGTTTTAGCTAATTTTAATAGCTGTAAGGACTGAAGAACAGGGAAGATAACCAACTTGCTCAGCAACACAATGATTCAAAGGCTGTGCTGCTATCAGAATCTCATTTCTAAATCACACTACACTGTATTTGCACACTCTTTATGAACAGTCTACTGATATAACCCAATTCACTACAATTAATTTTTTTACTAACCTGTTGATAATCAGTGCTTGTTCCTCGATTAGGTTTCCTTCACCAATGATGATTGGTCCTGCTTCGGCAATGATCCGAGCTTTAGGATGGACCACTGTCCTAGGTCCTATCAGAACACAAAGATCATTAGAATTCCAAGATTCCAAGTTTATCTCTTGGTTAAATGCCATCCCTGATGTATGACCTGCTGACTTGGATCTTGGGTCTGTAAAGTGGGCAGATAGGAACTTTGTATTAAATTAATATTGCAGATTTGTCCACTGTCCCCTGATCAGAGCTGTCATAGCTGCACCCTTGCAACAGATGCCTTCAAAGCTGCAGATGCCAATACCACTTCCTGGTTGGCAGGTGGAAGGAGCTTGAATACCAGGCAGATGACAGTCTCCTTCCCTGGGAGCCAAGGATCTCCCAGTGCAGCAATTCACTGGGCCTCCAATGAGCCCCAGATTGCGATTCCAAGGCTCTTGTGCCCTTACAGTTATACATGGTCTCCCAGGTACTACATACTACTAGGCAAATTAAAGAGCAGGACCACATAGATATATGTAAACATTATTTCTGCCCTGCCTGTAAGAGTAGAAGTTCACAAATAACATGGATATGTTTGCATGTGATGGACCTTGAATGGGAATATCATGCTGTTCTCACTCTAGGTCCATTGCAAGCAAATAATCTTACAGTACGTGAATCAGAGGGCTGCTGTCTGACGTGCGACAACTGGGACTTCATTTAGAACCTACAGGCAGCCGCACACTGCAGTGCTAACAGCTGCATATCATACTATCCATCACTCAATTGTTCTTATGTTACAACCTTGTATTCCCAATCTCCCTCCACCAGCTCACATATGTAAGTGAGAGTCTTGTGTATCTCTGTAAAAGTGGAGCTCACCAGGATGCAAAACAATACTGCAGAATTCTGAAGCAGAGTTGCTGCAGGAAACAAAGCAGTTTTAATGGAAGTAAATCCCTTCTGTCATGCAGGAATCTGTGACACTGTGTTGCATCCTGGCAGGCTGTACATTACCTGGTGAAACAATCTCAACGGAATGAATGAATAAATAAATAAAAATTCAAATGAGTTCAATCCTGACCCAAGACCTTCGAGAAATAAGAACTGGCACATAAATAATAGTTGTTTACATTCATATATTAACAAAAAAACAACAACTAGCCATGGAGATGGGCTTGAGGATGAGAACTCAGATTTTGTATCAGTGCTTATGAAAGACCTTGCCTATGATGAAACAGAGCAGCAGCACCATCTAGTGACAAACTGCAAACTAACAGAAACCACAGTAACAAATAAGGCTCAAACTAAATACAGTGGATGAAGAGCATAGTGAAAGTGCTGACAATTTCATGCACTCTGCTAAGAATTTTAATACACAAAAATCCTGTGGCAGACACCTTAATGATCTAGTGATTCTTACTAGCAAATGACAATCAGTAAAGAAATGACATGACAGCCTACCACCTAAACTAGATACTGTACTACGTGGTTATTTCATGGATGCTGAAAAAAAAAATATATGAGAATATAAACCTTGAACAGGGAGGTCAATTTTTCAATCAATAGAAAACAATTAGAAAGCAAAACAAAATCTATTTTTTTATTTCAACAGACACTTTTTATGCAGGTGCTAGCTAAGCAGAAAAAAATGAAGAGGCTAAAAAGGAAGGAAAAAATGTAGCCATGCAATTAAACAAATTAACTGGTAAGTTATACAGGTGCGAACAACTGAGGTCATTTAGTCCCAATTATTTTTTTGTAAGTTCATTTTTATTATGTTTTCTGAGAATAAAGACCCATAGACAGTAGGAAACAAGGAAACAGAACAAAAAATGAATACAGACATTATACAAGTGTTTAGTAACAGCAGGTATTACATGGTAGTGCAATATCAATATATCTGTTACAGGCATCTCCAGGAGCGGAGTGGAGGGCCAGAGGAATGGGGAATCTATATCACTCAGTGCAGTTATGGAAAAAAGTTTTATCTATCTCCATATAATAATGGGTATCCAGTCAAATCCTCGGCACTATAAACATGCAGTCAAAAATCGTGCAGGAAAAACTGCATGGTTTCAGAGGTTTTTATATATATATATATATATATAACCGTGGTTTTTTCACCGTGCCTGTTTTCTGGTGTCCACATGGTACAATTTTTCACTGTGCATTTATTCTGGCACGGTTTTAACCTAGACCTAACATAAAGTATCCAGCTACGCCAGAGGTTGTCAAAAAACCTGTGTATCAGTACAGAATGCCCTTTGGCTTTCCAATTTATATATATATCTATCTATATCTATCTCTCTTTCTTTAATATATATATATATATATATATATATATATATATATATATATACACATACATACATATACACATATATATATATATATATATATACACACACACACACATATATATATTTTACCATTTGAAACCACATTTGCTTATTTGTCTCTGTGGGGGTCATCCATAATCTTGTAATTACTTTCTCTGCAATTACAAGCAATAAAAATATGAGTTTCAAAGTCTTGCCTTTTAGTCTGTGTTCAACTAGTGGAATGTTTAACAGGACCAGAGAGGGAGTAACCAAATTCTGCAATTTGAATACATTTTCCAGAACTTGTTGAACCTCCTGCCAGTATCTGGCAAGGACAGGGTAAGCCCAGTAAAATGCACGTGATCTGCATATTGTGCCTTGCAAGCTCAACAGGATCCCTGTGTTGGTCCCAGACAGTGTTCCAGCACTGCTGGGGTTCCAAAAAACCTAGTCCTGCAATTCCAAGAAAACTCCAGGAGGTATAGGGCGGAGGCGATTTTATATGCTGGGAGTGCATGCCGCAACCACAGGTCTAAGGAAAATTAGATATTCAATTCTGTGTTCCATTCAGTAAGAAGGCAGAGTGTGGAAGTCTGAACTACTTCAGTCAAACCTTGGTATAGGTTCTCTAGTAAATGCTGCCAAAGTTCCCCCTTGTTGTGACCTCTGCAGAATAGTAAAGAGAATGCCAGGTTTGTCTGTCAACTACAGGGCTTTGCCATAAGAATTGACCAAATACAGTCTGAGCTGTAGATATTTAAAATGTACCCTGTTTGGTTAGGAACAGAGACGTTACAAGGACTCAAATGGGAACACACCCAGTTTGTCAACAATTTGGTGTAAGTAACTCACTTCTAACCAGCTCCCTCTAAGGTGGGTGGTATCTATTTTATAAAGAGGGCAATCCCGTAAATGTGGGAGAGGCCAAATTTCAAGTGTTTTGAGATCTGGACTTCTTAACAGTCCATGCCAGATCTTCAGAGTAGTGGCCCTACAACCCATGAAATTAGCAAAAGGGAGAAACCCTGATGGGGAGGCATATGGATATAATCAATGGAGTAGAAATCGTTGATATTATCGATGCAATATTTTTCCAATGTGACACGTAACCTGGAGCACTCCATATACAAAGTGTCCGCTGGAGCACTCCATAGACAAAGTGTTAGCAGGTGGAACACAAGTTTGAAAGGTTTACACCCTCTTTACTCCTGGGCAACTGCAAGACAGAAAATTTTACCATAGGGTGCCCCCTACCCCACAGAAACTGTGAAGTATATTTATCCCACGATTGAAAATTTCGGGGTATTGGGACATAACAGACAATGTCTGAACGTAATATAATATTCTGACAAAAACATTTTGCCAGATAACCTTCACCTGGTTGAGAAACCCAAAGGTCAACTGAGACTATTCAGGTCTTTTGGATGGTATTTGTAATAACTCAGAGGTTGAGGAGCTCTATGTGAGCTGAATCATTTTAAGGTAGATACCACGATATTGCATGATATTCCTTGTCCATCAAAAAGGGAAGTGAGACCTCAGTGCTTGGGAAGGAGAGAAACAGAAGCACCTCAGTTTTGGAGGCACTGAGGCTAAATCCTGCTAGACACATATACAGTGCAAAAATACATGTTACAGCAATTCCTATATACAGGAAGAGAAACAGGGAACAAGCAATAAACAACAGACCAATCAGTTTAACATCTCTCCTGGGCAAAATCATGAAGGCCATTATAAGGGATAAAATAACAGACTACTTATTCATAAGATGCACAACAATAAATCAGCATGGTTTCAGACGAAACTGCTCCTGCATTACTAATTTATTAACATTTTATGAGCCAGTCAGTAAAGCCACTGAGAATGCAACCAGGGAGGACAGTGGGACCAGCAAACAAAAGATCACAGCTTATAAAAACTCTGACATGCACCGCAGGCTGTTCAGTCTCCCACTGCTGTGACCCTAATCTGATGACAGCTGCGGGGGGGGGGGGGTCTTGGATTTCCAGTCAAAGAAAATGTCAGCTTGGAGTTAGCAAAATCAGTCTGATACAATCAAATACACTGCAGTACTGACAAAGCCCCACACTTGCGTGTGAGTGAGGCTCTTGGTCTTCACTGTTCCACTTTGTTTTGTAACCCCACAGCTTCTGTTTACTGGCAAATTTGGTGTCGTAAGAGAGACAGAACTGGAAAATGGCAAACTGGACCTCTAAATAACCTGCTACTACTGCATGGGAAATATGGGATGTGATAAACAGAAAGTGCGTTTTGAGCTGCATTATAAATCATTTCTGCCCCAAAGTACAAAACAATCCACATCTAGTTTTTGCTTTTCTAAAAAGTCTGTAAGAAATGGATAACTTCCTGCCTCTATCCAGGGTTCACTTTACATTCTGAATGGTTAACAGTCCCCCACACCATCCAAATATACTATTCAACTTTTTTGAACATTTTTTCAAACCCCCCCAATTGTCTGCTTCATTATTCAGCTGAGATTTTTTCTCTGTTAAATTTTTTCTTTTTCACAAAATGAATTATAAGAAAGAATTATACATAGAAACAAAAGTACGATTTGTTGCAGGGCTCATTACAGTAGTGATAGCTGGGAGCAGACAGTGCTGTAATCAGCTGACTGATTTCTCAAACATTTCCTAGATTTCAATGTGTATTTCATTTTTTTCAAGCAAAAAGGAAGCGTAGCAAGCGCAACGTGCGAGTTCAAGGGAAGAAATTTCTTCATACTTACCGTAATTTCCTTTTCTGTTAGCTTCAACATTCTCAATGGATAGTTAGTACATGTGGGTAATGTGCGCCCTTGCTAAGGGAAATGGCACAGCCCAAGGCTGCAAACCAGCATAGAATCTCGGGCACATGAACATTCCGGACAGTAGAAACTCTCCAGTCTCATTTGTGTCCTTGCACTGCGCATATTCACATAAGTTAAACACAGAAGCTGACAGCAGATAAGGACCGCAAGGCCCATCTAGTCTGCCCATTTCTTTTTCATTTTTTTTTTTTGTAAAGCAGAAACAATATTAAACGTGTCCAGATTACAATGCTTCTCTTGCAATCAACCATCATATCGAAATTGTTTGCATAACCATACCTTTTCCTTAAGAAGAATGTACAATAAACAATTCCCTACCTCTTCTGGTGAGTGGGAGAATGTAAGGATGTTCGCCTTCTGCTTTTGTCCTGAGACGAGTCGTCTTTAGTCTTCGTTTTTTTTTTTGTTTTGTTTTTTAACTTTATGTTTATTGTTTTGCCAATCACATACAGCTTGTGTGATACAGACACAGAACATAACAGAGAGACTAAATATGCAATGAGTGTGCCACTTCTCTTAATAGATCAATAGAGAGTATCCCATGTCAAAAAGATACATCATATGGGGGTAAACATAGTCCAAAAAATAACAGCTGCAGCTGGAGTACATGAGCTGCATGGCAATAAAGTTCAATATTAAGAAAAAAGATGCAAGCCAGAGTCTTTCTCCTCCTGCCAGAGGAGGGTAAGAAAAATCATACTTTACCGAAGAAATACACAATTTGCTTAAAAACTAGAACAGTTTTAGGCAACCCACCTGCATATGAATAACATCCCCAATGATTTCACCTAGGCACCGAATAGCAAATAGGCATACAAATGATTAGTGCTTACATATACGAAATTGAACATTAAATGACAGCACTATATTTAACTTTGAACGCTAACAGTAGTAAACTCAGCCAGGGGGGAAAAATAGTCCAGCAAAGACCGAAACAGAGTACAAAGTACTTGCAGGGGTTCCATTCACCCTTTAATAAAGCAGGAATTATCGATGAAGGCAGACTGTCCTGTGATCAAGTATTTTCATCCAAGCTCACAGTATCGGCTTCAGGAAGGTCTGGACAACTTGCTGCATGTTTTTGTGTCCATTTCAAAACATCAAAAGAGTTGTTAAACAAAATGACTTTGCCTTAATGGACAATCCGCGAACAGGCCAGAAATACCATCTCATGCAAAATTTCAGCTGCCCGCAGCACTGCCCGGACACTGTCGAATCTTCTTTTTTGTAGAGTGGCAAAACTGAGATCAGGAAATATCAGAATTTGGAGACCATCCTGAAGGAACGCTTTCTTCTGCCTGGCCATGGCCAGTACTCGATCTCTGTTTCCAATACCATCCGTGACCACCAGGATGGCATGAGGGGCACCCGAGTTATCTGGCTGCCCTCTAGGTGTTACCTGGTACGTCTTCTGCATTGGAATGGGATGGTGAAGCAGGTCATCCCCAAACTGCTGCTGGAACAATTCATGTAGAAATAAGATCAGATAGTTGCCCTTGCACCCCTCAGGCATTCCAGTAAGCCTCAGATTAGCAGACTTTGGCTAATTTTCTAAAGTTTCAAGCCAGGTTCGTAGATGGTGGTTTTCCTTAATAATGTTGGTGGCTGCACCCATTGCCAAGTCCAATCTTTTGGTGGCCTCCACAGTGGCAGTTTGTACAGCTTCCATAGTTATTTCAAAGGTGGACACATGATTGGTGAGTGTGTCATATTTATCAGGCAGTCCCAAAACAGACTTAAAGTACTAAGTTTGGCAGCAACCATCTGTAATGTCTTGATCGCTGGTTCTGCAATGGCTGCAGCCACAAGACGTGGAGCCAACAGCATGGCTGGAGGCATCAGAGCATTTTTGCTTACAGCTCCTTCCTGGTATGGTTTCTCCTTCTGAGATCTTCATATAATAAGGCTGAATGTTTCCAACCCCAGTTAATGTTGTTAGATACTGTGATGTTTGCAGAAAACAGAAACTTAAAGTACTTTCCGATAGTAATTATGCAAAGCTTAAAACTGGATCAGCCATTTTGCTCGGGCTCCACAGCGCCACCTTCTTTGGTTTTCTTAACCGGCTAGTACGAGACTGGCCAGAACTATTAATAGACAAGGTATGTAACACTAGAAAGAACTGCAAACAGTGTAAGCACCAACCTGCAACAGAGGCACCACTCACTGTTCAGGAAAATCAAAATCTGGGCAGCAGGATGGAAGACAGATCTCTTGATTCACCTGAAAAGATGTAGGAATTTTCAGAATGAAAGACGGAACAGTCTCAGAACCACCTTGTCCTTATGAATGATAAAGTAAGGTTCTTTCTAGACAAGGCTTGGAGCTCTCCAATCCTTCTGGCTGAGCAAACAGCAATTGAAAAACACACCTTGTATGACAGCAATGTCAAGCAATACTGAAGAGGTTCAAAGGGTTCTCTTCAAAGAGAATTCAAAATCAGATTCAGATCCCATGGATGCACTCCAAGAACTGTCAGCACTCCAAGGCAAAGAAGCCACAAACACATTCAAAATGTAAGTGAAAATACAGATTTATTATGGCTAACACCAGCACAGGCAAATGCCAGCTACCCCATGGAGGGACAGGGGATTAAAACAGAGGTTGGCTTCTGCTGACCACTCGTAGGAACTGCATAACCTCCCGGTTAGTCCCTAGAGATGAGCCCACAGAGGCTCCAAGTGCTGATACCTGACCTCTCAAGGTGCTCAATGCGAAACCTTTGTCCACTCCCGCCTGCAAAAAATCCAAAACCTGTGGAACCATGACTTTTTGAAGACAGGATATTTTTCTCTTTGGCCCTAGCCAAAAAAGGTGGTCCATACATGAGCACACACTGCAGGTGTGGAGTTCTTCCTGGCAGCCATCAGGGTATCCACTACTTTTTGGGAAAAACCCGGTTTCAGGAGTCTCCTCCTCTATGGAGCCAGTCCGTGAGCTGAATTGCCTCCGGGTTTGGATGCAGAATGGGGCCTTGAGTGAGAAGGTCCCCCTGGATTGCTAACTGAAATGGTATGTGTCGATCTAGATTCACTGGGTCAGAGAACCACTGCCTTCTTGGCCATTCTGGAGCTATCAGAAGAAAACGTCCTTTTGAGTGTCTTATTTTGAGTATTATGCCCTTGGGAGGCGTGACAGAGGAGGGAAGGCATACGCCCTGCAGAAATTCCATATCTGTGACAGAGTGACCACTGCTTCCGCCTGTGGACTCCAGTATTGGCTGAAGAACCTCTGCACCTGAGCATTCTGGCTGGAGGTGAACAGATCGACCTGTGGGTGACTAAACTGTCCACACAGAAGGTCGAACAATTCTGGGTTCAGCATCCATTCCTCTGGGAGGACATTCTCACGGCTTAGCCAGTTGGCTTGTATGTTCAATTCTCCCACCAACTGAACTGCCGATAAAGCTAAAAGATTCTCCTCTGCCCGTAGCAGCAGGTCGATTGCTTCTTTTAGCATCTCTTTGCTCTTTGTGCCTCCTTGATTGTTTATGTATGCCACCATGACAGTGTTGTCTGACCTTATTTTCAAGGTTTTGACTGTGCCAGCATGCGAAAGTGAATGACAAGGCATACTGCCCTCATCTCCAAGATGCTGATATGTAGGTGCTGTTCCTATGCAGAACAAGACCCTAGAATTAGGGGATGGTCCAGGCAGGGCCGGATGAACGCATAGGCAACATAGGCACAGGCCTAGGGCCCCTGCCTGCCAGGGGGCTCCCAGCAATCCCTAACATATATTTACTATATATCCTTTTCTTTCTGCCCGAGCTGCATGTTTTTTGTAAAGGACTCAGTCACTGAGTAAGTCAGAGGGATGAACTGTGACATGACTCACCTCTCTGATTAGGCGTTAAGTGCAGCTGATAGCTTCAGGGGCCCCAGCCAGGATGACCTCTAAGGTTTGAACAAGCCCATTTCCTTTGCTTTGTCTCCCACACCCATTTAGAATCCCAGCTTAGAATCTTACGCTTAACTATAAAAGATTAGCAGTGCAATTCAGTGTGTAAACTTTATATTTTATCTTAAGTATCTGTTTTATTGGCTTAGGAAACCTTGTATCATCCTTGAAATTTGAATGTAAGCAATAGCTTAATTTGCTTGAAACTTTTGTACCATACTTGACTCTGTTTTTTTTACCCTCCTCATTCATTTGTAATACCTTTCATTGTATTGTCCATTTCTCTTGTTTTGTACTTCCATAACGTGGGGCCTTTGCAAAAGTCTCTGACTCAAAGGTTTGTAATTCCGATATCTCAATAAATAAGAAATAAATATTTAATCTCACTCCTAAATTTAAGAAATATACAATAAGTTTCAGTGATACAAATTAAAAATCATACTTTTTTTTTTTTTTTTTTTATTCTCTCATCTCACTCATACTCACATTCTGACCCTGATACAGCTCTGTTTTCAGGGTGAACAAATGAATGTATTTCCAGATTCCCATCAGTGAATCTTGCCATTTATGGATCCTGGCTTACTTATCAGTATCAGAAATGTTTGACCCTGGGAATGATTTCCAATTCTTCCAATGATTACTCGCTTTGCAGTATAATCTCTAAAATTCATAATTCCCCTGGTAAACCACAAACCTAACTCCTACACCACCCAGGACCTAGCCTCTTTTAGAGATGGGTCTCTGCCCTACCCAACAAAACTCCCACATCTTGGTTCATACTACCTGACAGGACAATATGATAACACCCAGACTGTGAGAGCACATGTGTGTGTTTGGGGGTGGGAGGCTTTGGAGAAGTGCAAATCATGACATTTCACATACAAAAAAATATTTTTACCAGGCCTATTATTAATTATTTTCTCTAAATTATCAAAACTCAGGCTATTGTTATTTTTCCATACTGATAGTATTAGTTTCAGTAATTTTGAAGCATTTTATGCCACTTTTTAGGGACAGTAAGAACACTGTTTTCATGTTTCAGTAACTGATATGCAATAGCCAAGAGGTGCAGTCATGGCGAAGGGGCATTTTATTTATTTATTTATTCATTCTCAGATTAGAAATACCTTTGAGCACAAAGGGGCTCATTTACAAAGATTCCACGTCATAATGGGAGAGGGTTACAAAAACAGACAGAGGAGGAGGCATATACATTCTAGTGTACAGCGAAAACAAAATCATTAGACATAACTGTTAACATTTCAAAAACAGTAGTGTAAGCAGAAGAGGGAGGTCATACAGGAGGTGGAGAGGGATAGGGGAAATAAGGGGAGGGGACAGGTGGCAGGGCATAGTAGTGGAAAAGGCTGCAGCTGTGAGGCATTGTCAGAAAAATGAAGTGAGGTAGGAGGGGAGTATGAGGGTGGCTGGGAGGAAGGGGGGGGGGAGGATGACACCAGGGGTACAAGGGTGTCTAAACGGTAGGGTGTTAGCGAGAGTTAAAGGAGGGTGAGAAAGGAGGCAGCACATGTAGTGGTCAGAGGATAAACCAGGTAGAGTAGGAAGAGGGTAAGAGGTGAGAGGGAAAGGGGTGAGTGGGAGGGGGGAAAGTGGTGCAACTGGAGGAGGAAGAGGCAGCCAGGGCCAGCGTCATTGCGGTAGATGTCGGCTGGGAAGTGGCAGATGGCAAGGAGTACGATTAATTAAGGCAATCACAGGCAGCTTCATTCATGATGTGCTGGTGCAGGAGCAGCTTAAATTGGGCAATATATGGAAGATTGATCAGTTGGAGGCCCAGACCATTAAACCAGTTAGGGGCTCTGTAGATGAAGGATCGCTGGCATAGGGTAGTCCATACTCTAGGAACAAGAAAGAGTTCAGTGTCAGAGGTCCATGTGTGATGGGACCTGAGGGACTTAGGCAAAAGACAGGTGACGCCAGCTGGTATGACTCCAAGTAGCACTTGTTTGGCAAGTATGCACGATTGGTATTTGATCCGATCTTGTAGTTTTAGCCACCCAGTCACAGTCTAGAGGTCACAAGTGTGTGAGCTGATCAGCACCAGTGATGGGTTGACAGGCTTTGTTAAGGGTAGTGCTTAGCCTTTTGAGAGATGTGGCTGGGGCAGAGCCATGCATTACCAAGCCATAATCAATAATGGTTAGTACTCAGCTGTGAACAGCAAGTTTAAGTGCTTCTTGAGTCAGACTCCTATGTCTGAATAGTTGACCTAGTTTAGCATTCACATTCTTGGCAACATTTTCGATGTGAGGTGCATAAGTAAGGCGATTGTCCAAAGTAAGGGGTTACAGTGAGGAGGGGGCCCCAGATTTCTCTTGGGCCTAGGGCCCCAGGTTGCCTTAATCTGGCCCTGGGTTCAGGACTGCACCCCAGCCCAACAAGCTGGCATTGGTTGTCAGGATCAACTCGGGGGGGGGGGGGAATTCTAATGGGGACCCCTTGCTTAGGTTCTCTGAGCTCACCCACCAATTCAGCTACTGTCGAAAGAGTGGGGAAATCGGAATCATGGCCTGATAGTCCTCTGCGGTCTGATCCCAGGCTGCCAGCAACCTGGTCAGAAGGGGTCACCTGTGTAAGCAAGCCCATGGAATTAGTTCTAGTGTTGCAGTCACGAGACCCAAAATCCGTAGCAGCTGTGAGCTGAAGCCGATGACTGACTCCTCAATCACTGAACCTCTTGTCTCAGGGTCTCCTTCCTGGCTGCAGTGAGGAAGACCTTCCCCATGTCCATCCTGAACACCACTCCCAGGTGCTCCAGGCTCTGAGATGGGTTTAGGGAACTTTTCTCCTGACTGACTACCCAACAATGGGACTCCAGTATCTCCAGAGTCTTGGTCACGGATTCCCTTGCCAGTAGGGCAGACATAGCTCGAATGAGCAAGTCGTCTAGGTAAGGATAGACAAGATGCCACTCCTGCCTTAGTTGTGTTACCAGGACTGTGAGAAACTTCGAGAAAACCCTGGGTGCTGTTGCCAGCCCAAAAGGAAGTGTCGTGTACTGGAAGTGTTGCCCCAGAACCACGAACCTGAGGAACTTCTGGAGACTGCTGAAATGGGAATGTGGAGATATGCATCCTTAAGATCTATGGGTGAAAAATAATCCCCAGGCTGGATTGTTATATTCTAAGATTTTGGGTTCGTGGTTATGCCTTCAAAGGGTACAAGAACCATATTGAAAATACACAGTATTTCCTGTGTAACCTTTTTCCATCTTCATTATAAAATATATCACAAACCATAAACTGTCTCAGCTCAGTAAAAGAAAGAGTGCAATACCTTCAATAATTATGTATACTGATAAAAGAGAGATAGTTACCAACGTAGTGCCCTCAAACCAGACATTTCCTTCACCAATGGCTTACGAGGAGTCGTCTCGTGGTCAGGTCGTGTTGGCCTGGCTATGTCCCTATCCGTACAGGTATTCTAACCACAGGAAGGAGAGTGCTCCGCTCAAATGCCCAATCTCCTGATTTTTATACAGTGTAAGGAGCTGCTCTATCTCAATGACATCATAATTCCACCAACTATCTTTCGAGAAAAACAAGCTTGTTTGTCTGTAGAAAGAAAGGTCATGAAACTCCCTATTCTAGCTAAGTAGGTCAGAAAAACATGCCTTTTTCCGTCAAAACATTCTACGTATACTCCAAGTTCATAGTTTTCCAGAAAAATATTTTTCCCAGTCAAGGTAAGTAGGTGGGAAACTAGTTAGAACCAGTCTTCACTGATCTTGTACTATTGTTTTGGGACTTGTCCCCCAGGTCGCATCTGGAATCGAGCAATCCCTGCTCAGTATGCCTTCCTGGTTAAACTCATAAATAAATAAACAAATAAATCTTCAGGTCCTCAGAATGTTCTTTCTGTGACCTCTGCCCATCTTTCAGGGCTGTGCAGTATGGTCCAGCTAGCCTCGGTTTTGCAAGCACATATGCACCTCGCAATCCAGTTAATTATTGGCCCTTGCTGTGCCCAAGCACACACATATATATATGTATGTATGTGTTTAACCACCCTACAAATGGGGGTTCCCGAAAATCTTCCATGGGCTTGCCTAAATGTCCACTGTCAGCCTGGCATTCTGTGTCCTCAGCAATTTAAAAGTGGTTACATAGGAGTGCCCTGTCGGCCTCCGTGCCTGTATCTTTAAGAGCTGCTTATATCATAGTGTGTAATTAATCTGGGTAGGGGCAGAGTGGTTTCAGGCTTGAGTCCCACCCGGGCTGCTGTATTATTGCGCCATTTTGCCATCGCTAATTGCACAGAGGGAGCCCTATAAGGATCTGTAACTGTTTACAATATTATTATTACTAAAGCAGATAATCAGCAGTTTGTCTAACCTGCCTTCCTTTGCAGCACGGACATTTCTGTTAATCATCACCATCTTGGTTCTGGACTGTTAGTTTGGACCAATCAGTACCTTTGGGGACCCTAAAATGAAGTCTGTCCCCAGGGGTCTTGTGGAAGTAAATTTCTGTAGGAATTGTAATTTTTGCTTTTTGGCATCTAGATGGACCTGGAGGGGGAGCCCTTGCTTTGACAGACAGATGGATGAACCAACCGAACCCTTTTGGATCAGAAGAAAGTCCCAGTGCTGCCTGCAGCACCGTGTTCAGTCTGGAGTTAGAGCTGAATGAGTGAACAGCTCGAAAGATTCGAGCAGCTGCTCCTGCACGGTGCGCAGGGGAAATCGGCAGGAAGGCTGTGTTTGGCCTGCCTGCTACCATCTTCATAAGTGAAGAGACCTTGAGCCTGAGATTGGACTTCTTCCGAAATTGCAGCTTTTGTGATCTGAACCTGATCTGTGATGAACTGAATTTCCCTGAAGTGGACCAAAGATTTGCCTTGGTGCGATCAGCCTGTCAGGACTTGAGACTGCCGCAGAGTGTATGATTTGTGCAGAGACACTGAATTGCAACCAGACTATCATCTGAACTGTGATATTTACCTTGCTGTTACTATAAGTGTGCTGAATACTGATAATGGGTCACGATTTGGTTCCCCACTGCTTGAATGTGTCACGCTTGCTGGAAGCTGTGTCCAGCACTTACTGGACTGTTTCTGAACTGTTCACCCAGCCTGGGCCTTGCCACCCCGGCCCAGAGAGCTGCTCACGCCGCAGAGAAACAACCGACGAGAGACCTGCCTGGGGATTCGGCTCCCTGCTAAACACCAACGAACAGGATCAGCACCACGGTACTTTGTGTGGGCCCTGCTTCTCCTGGCCATCCAGCTCTTCATCCAGAGGTCTCCATTTCATCCATTCTGCATACTGTACTAGGTAGCATGAGTAAACACCAGGGTAGCTCGCTGCAGCAAAGCTCAAATCAGTGTGTGTCAACAGATGTAACTGTTGTTGCTAATCATTTTGGACTGAGCCATCTGGCTCCAGATTATAAATAGTGGGTTAAAGTGCATGCATGTTTTCTTTCCATCACAGGGCCCCAACTAGCTGCAACACTGGCCTACCCCGGGCAACGCATATGAGAAATGAAGGCTACCGTTTCCCTACAAGCCCGTTCCAACATACAGTAGACCTGAACCTCTCTCACAGCTGCCAGCCTGCTATGGGGTGGGGGTGCTCACCCAGGCATCTCCTGCTGACAGCAGCTCAAAAATTTATGAATTGACTATGGAAGTGAGAGAATTACTGAGATGTTTCCCAAGAATTACTGAGATGTCTCCCAACGCTTGGCACACCGCAGACAGAGGTTGAATCAAGATTTTCTGTTGGTAGTACCTCCGCCTCAACTCCTAATGTGATGTCTCGGCCACGCCAGACCCTAGAAAGCACATTTTGTCATAATTGTGGAAGGATGGGCATATGAAGAAAGAATGCCGGTCCCTAAAAGACCTAGATAAAGTTGTATACAAACTTCAAGGTGAGCTCCAGAAAGCGAAACAATGGCCGAGGGGTGCCGGCAACGACTGCAGTGAAGGCTCAAGAAATCCTAACTTAAACTTCTTTGTGGCTAAATCGTCTGTCCAGGCCCCTGCTACTAAGCTCTTCGATGGAGACTACTGTGACTGTCAATGGTACCCATGCTCGGACTGTGCTTGATAGCCGGTCACAGGTGACCATTGTATTCCAGGACTGGTATGACAAACACTTATCTGATGTGCCATTACAATCTCTGGAAGGCCTACATGTGTGGGGCCTGAGTGACAAGTCTTATCCCCACCTAGGAGATGTCCAGCTCTGGCTGTCTTTTCCTGTGACTGTAACTGGTGTAGATGAACAAGTAGAGATGCTAGCCCTGGTGTGTCCTCCTACGGGATTGTATGATGGGGTTCACTTGCTCACTGGAACCAAAGACCATGTTTGGAAGACTAGCGCAGTTGTGTCAAGAGAAACAAGGGCAATGGACTGGGTGGGCCCTGAGAATTCCAGCCCTTGATAAAGAGAGCCTATGACCTGCAAAAACAGACTACAGAAGCGGACAGAGACGAGCCAGTGGAGATAGTATGGAAGAAAGATTCAGATTCTCTGGTACTACCACCCAATGCTCAGTACACCGTTTATGGAGAAATTCGGCTTAGAAAGGATGTGAAAAATAAGATATTGATGCTGGATGCACCTGGTGAAGGGAAGTTGCCAGAGGGATTATTGGTTAAATCCAGTATCTTACCTGCCCGTGCCCATGCCCATGCCTATGCACAGCGAGTGATGGTCCAAATCTGGAATGTGTCTGATCGAGAAATTTGAGTGAACAGGGGGTATACGTTAGCTACGGTACACTGTGCGGACACTGCAGTACTGCACAGAACACAAATGTTCTGGTGAAAAGTGGGAGGTGACCCCAGACCTATTCGACTTTGGTGATTCCTCATTGTCTGCTGAATAGAAGACTCGAGTCAGTAAGAAACTTGCCCAGAGGGACCAAGTGTTTTCCCTAAAGGAATGTGATGGTGCGTCCATGGTGCTGAGCATACTATCAGGCTTCACAACAACAGATCTTTTAGAGAGTGGTCCCACCGCCTTGCCCCAGCTGATATAGACGATGTTCGGAGGCACCTACAGGAGATGCTAGCTGCTGGCATTATTCAAGAGTCAAGAAGCCCCAATGCATCAGCCATCGTAGTTGTGCACAAGAAGAATGGGTCCGTGAGGATGTGTGTAGATTATCGGACCCTAAACCGACGGACTGTACCAGATCAATACACCATGCCCCGCATACAGGATGCCCTGGACTGCCTGAATGGGAATCAGTGGTTTTCAGTACTGGATCTACGAAGCGGGTATTATCAAATCCCAATGGCCCCGGAGGACCGGGAGAAAACAGCCTTCATTTGTCCCTTGGGGCTCTACGAATTCCTGAGGATGCCTCAGGGATTTCGGGTGCCCCCGCTACTTTCCAGAGGTTGATGGAACATGCGGTAGGAGATATGAATCTGTTAGAATGTCTAGTATACCTGGATGATGTCATCGTCTTCAGACGCCCCATAGAAGAACACGAGACCAGGCTATTCAAAGTTATTGACCGCCTGGAAGAATTCGGCCTCAAACCATCTATAGACAAGTGCTAGGTTTTCCAAACATCTGTAAAATATGTTGGACATATAGTGGCAGCTGAGGGGATACAGACAGACCCCAGTAAAGTAGACTCACTGACCACCTGGCCCCAGCCAACTAACTTAAAAGAACTGCAGCGTTTCTTGGGGTTTTGTGGCTATTATCGGCGGTTCATTAAAGACTATTCAAAGGTAATCTTCTCAATCTCACTCAAGGCTATCCTCCTACCAACCGCAGGTGCCAGAAGGCATCCCTCAAGGAAGAAGCAAAGGTATATTTCTGAACAGGTGAACCATTTGGAGCCTGTTGGACCCCTGAGGCCAGGCAGCATTCTCTCAGATAATCAGCTTACTCACGCTCCAGTACTTGCCTATGCTGACCCTACCAAGCCATATGTCCTGCATGCAGATGCCAGCCTGAAGGGACTCGGGGCCATGTTATATCAAGATTATGAAGATGGCCTGAGACCTGTGGCCTTCGCCAGTTGAAGCCTGACACCATCTGAGCGAAATTATCCTGTTCACAATTTGGAGCCTCACTCTAAAGTGGGCCATAGTCGACCAAATTCTTCGAGTACCTCTATGGGGCCAAAATATTGGTGAAAACTGATAACAACCCCCTAATGTATGTACAGACCTCAGCCAAGCTGGATGCTACTGGGCACTGGTGGCTTTCTGCCTTGTCGACTTACGATTATGCAGTTGAATACCGGCCTGGACCGAACCATATTGATGCTGATGCTCTCTCACATGGCCAAGCCCTCAAGACAATTGGGTGAGGCTGTCAGAACACTCTATTAAAGCACTGTGCCAAAAGTTTGACAAAGATGAGCAGCCATCATACATGTGATATCTCCCTCTTTTCGCAGGAGACTCCTGTTTTTTTGAATGAACTCCCTCCCTCCCTCCCGGGAAACAAAATCTCCTGCTTAAGTTAAATTCTGTAAAAAAATATCCACTCATGTGTTTTTTGGCAGATAAAGACACTTAAAAAGTAAATTAGTGATGAACAATTTAAGTGATAACTTTGTACAACTAGTTGCTGATTCTTTTTAGTGCTTATTCTTGACAAAATGAAATATATTATATGTTTATAAATGCTTTTTTTCTTATTTTTTGATGCCATTTAAGGACAAATGCATGATGTTATGGCATCTCCCTACTAGGAGGCCAATCTCCCTACTAATTTGACCCAAATCTCCCTCTTAAGCAAGTTGAACATATCACATGTATGAGCCATCCGCAGGATACAGTGGACTGTCTACGCCTGATACTTGCATACCTGCAGCCTATTGTCATTTTTCTACATTGGACATCAGTGCCTTGTCCCAGTTTGATAGAGACAGCATTCAGAGGGCTCAATCCCAAGACCCTATGCTCCAGCCCGCACTTGATGCCCTTCGTGCAGTGAGAGATGTGTCTAAAACTACATTCTACCGACTTACGGACTACATTATTATTCAAAGCAGGCCCAGACTAAAGTTGCAAGACCAGTTACTCTATCAATAGACAGTAGATCAGCGAGGTCAGTTGGACAAGTAGCAACTGATACTACCCACAGCCTTTAAGTAGCTGGTACGGAGGTCCCTACACAATCATATGGGACACCTTGGTATTGCCCGGACCCTCGGCTTGGTGCGGTCTAGATTCTACTGGCTAAAGATGGGAGCTGATGTTGAAAACCATGTCAAAACCTTCAGTAGGTGCCTTCAGAGAAAAACTTTACCCCAGAAAGCTGCTCCTCTTGTTAACATTTCAACGAGTGCCCCCATGGAACTGGTTTGTATCGACTTTCCGTGTCTAGAGCTTGATCAAAAGAACATTGGCAATGTACTGCACAAGCTTTCCCGACCAAGGATCAGAAAGTCTCTACGGTGGCCAAGGTGCCAGTAGAAAAGTTCTTTGTCCATTATGGTGCCACAACGTATCCATTCTGATCAAGGAAGGGACTTTGAAAGCAGACTGATCAAAGAGATGCTCTCCCTGTGAGGGGTGCGAAAGTCTAGAACCACTCCTTACCACCCCCGGGGGACCCCCAGCCGGAACACTTTAACAGAACTCTCCTGGATATGCTGGGCACTCTTCATCCTAAAGACAAGTCTAAATGGAGCCAGCAGATTAGCACCTTGGTACATGCATACAATTGCACTAAAAGTAATGCTACTGGGTTTTCTCCCTATCGTCTCATGTTCGGGAGGGAAGCCCGGTTGGCCTGTGGATGTCTGCTTTGGAGTCTCTCCGAATAGGGTCAGAGTTGAGAATGATTTACAATATGTACAGAAACTGAAAGTTCAATTGAACCATGCGTACCAACTGGCTCAAACAATGGCTGCCAAATGAAATCTTGCCAACAAAGAGAGATATGATCAACGGGTGAAGGCCCAAGAGTTGTTGCCTGGGGATCAAGTGCTATTACGTACCTTGGGATTGCATGGCAAGCATAAAATTGCTGACAGGTGGCATCATCTTCCACATGTAATAGTCAACAAGTTGGATGATCTACCTGTGTACAAAGTGCACCCTTAGAATGATTTTAAAGTTGTCAAGACCACGTACAGAAACCACCTACTGCCCACTGGCCAAGTGATCATTGCCACTGAACCATCAGCTATTGCCCCTCCTGGGCCGGTGACTCATGCTGCTGCTAAAGAGAGACAGAGTCAACCTGTCCCAGTTGTTTCAGACCCAAGGCCTTCCCCCTGGCAGGACCAAAATGATAGTGACCGTCAGTCCACTTCTGAAGATAGTGAGTGTGACCATTTTTATTACCCTTCCTATGAACTGATTCAACTGTTTCAAGGTAACCCTATGTATAATTACAGGGATGAAGCTGGGCCTTCAGGACAGCTCAACCCTCCAGCTTCCTCCCTAAGCCGGTGCCCCCTGAAAGTAAGGTGCAAAATATTATGTCTGAAGTAGCAGATTCTTTGTATCTAGTAGGACTATTTGAATTTCCAGAGGAGGAATCGGATGTGGTAAATCTCTCTGGTGGATATATCAGCCCTTGAAGAACACTATAAAAGTGTTGACAGCACCCCTCCAGTGCCACAGAGTCCAACTGTGTCAGGGCATCCTCAGGATGAGCAACCTGGGCCCTCTTCAGAAGATGATAATGAGCAAAGTATTGTGGGAACAGGATCTGCAGTGGAAGGAGCTGATAAGTGTTCCCAATCTGGACATTTCAACCAATGCAGAGGAACCCCTCACGACAGGAGAAGAAACCAATGCCAGTGTTAACCGCCCAGAGCCTGTGTCTGCTCCCCCCAGAATGTCTGGACGAGCTATCAAGCCAGTGATGCACCTTAGCTAGGACTCCCCTGGGAGGCCTGTGGATTTGCCTCTAAATGTTGTTCACAAGGGTGTTTACATTTCAAACAGCTCTCTGCCCAAACTGAGCTGGTTTGCCACTTCTAGATTGATTGTTCCTTCCTCGTAACATGTTGCCCCTGCCTCATCTAGCCCCAAGTTAGCTGATAGGAATGGGTTCCCATCTGTATTGTTTAAAGTGCAATAAACTATTACATGAATGAATATAGTAATATCATTGCTTAGATCATAGTAGAATCAGTATTGAATATATGAAAAATGCAAAGCTATTATCGTTATGAATATAGTATGTGTATAGAAAATACTAAATCAGTATAGTAATGCGGTAAGTTTATGTTTTACGGATGCATCAGTCATTATCTTGTCTTGTGTAGTAATGTCACGTACATATTGTACAGTATATTGTCTTTTCCATGCTACTGTGGTATAGGACTTGACACAGATGCCAAGTTCTTTCCAGGCAGGGAAGGGTGTTCCCCCCTACAAATGGGGGTTCCCAAAAATCTTCTGTGGGCTTGCCTAAATGTCCACTGTCAGGCTGGTGTTCAGTGTCCTCAGCAATTTAAAAGTGGTTACATGTGAGTGCCCTGTCAGCCTCCGTGCCTGTCTCTTTAAGAGCTGCCTATATCGTAGTGTACAATTAATCTGGGTAGGGGCATTGTGGTTTCAGGCTCGAGTCCCACCCGGGTTGCTGTATTATTGCGCCATTCTGCCATCGCTAATTGTGCAGAGGGAGTCCTACAAGGATCTGTAACTGTTTGCTGATTATCTGCTTTAGTAATAACAGTATTGTAGTTTGTCTAACCTGCCTTCCTTTGCAGCATGGACATTTCTGTTAATCACCACCATCTTGGTTCTGGACTGGTAGTTTGGACCAATCAGTACCTTTGGGGACCCTAAAATGGAGTCTGTCCCCAGGGGTCTTGTGGGAGTGAATTTCTGTAGGAATTGTAGTTTTTGCTTTTTGGCACCTAGATGGACCTGGAGGGGGGGGCCCTTGCTTTGACAGACAGATGGATCAACCAACCGAACCCTTTTGGATCAGAAGGAAGTCCCGGTGCTGCCTGCAGCAGAGTGTTCAGTCTGGAGTTAGAGTTGAAGGAGTGAACAGCTCAAAAGATTTGAGCAGCTGCTCCTGCACAGTGCGCAGGGAAAATCGGAGGGAAGGCTGTGTTTGGCCTGCCTGCTACCATCTTCATAAGTGAAGAGACCTTCAGCCTGAGATTGGACTTCTTCCAAAATTGTAGCTTTTGCGATCGGAACCTGATCTGTGACGAATCAAATTTCCCTGAAGTGGACTGAAGATTTGCCTCGGTGCGACTGGCCTGCCAGGACTTGAGACTTCCGCAGAGTATACGGTTTGTGCAGAGACACTGTGAATTGCAACCGGACTGTCACCCGAACTGTGGTATTTACCTTGCTTTTACTGTAAGTGTGCTGAATGCTGAAAGTGGGTTGCGATTTGGTTCCCCACTGCTTGAATGTGTCACACTTGCTGGAAGCTGCATCCAGCACTTACTGGACTGTTTCTGAACTGTTCACCTGGTCTGGGCCTTGCCATTCTGGCCCAGACAGCTGCTCTCGCCGCAGAGAAACAACCCATTATTGGCACCATGGTGCTTCGTGTGGACCCTGCTTCTCCTGGCCAGCCAGCTCTTCATCCAGAGGTCTCCATTTCGTCCATCCTGCATCCTGTACTGGGTAGCATGAGTAAACACCAGGGTAACTCACTGCAACAAAGCTCAAATCAAAGTGTGTCAACTGATTTAATTGTTGTTGCTAATCATTTTGGACTGAGCCATCCGGCTCCGGATTACAAACTGTGGGTTAAATTGCATGCATGTTTTCTTTCCATCACAGAGCCCCAACCAGCTATAAAGCTGGCCTACCCCAGGCAAAGCTTCAGGCTAGCCATAGTTCCAGCTGGGTACCCAGTGTGTGTGACTGTGTTACATGGACCTTTGAGTGCATGCCTTATAACCGGACTTATTCAGATCTTGTGTCAGCCACTAGATTTTGCTCCTTCCTTGTTACTGCCCCCTTGAATAAATTAGATCTAAATCTTTTTACATTTAAACTGGTTGTGGTGTACCTCTATATGAACAGCATGACATACTGCTGGTTGTTTTGCTAAATCTTATTTTACAGGGAGTCTCCAGGGCCAAGCCAGCTGAACCAGCCCTGGTGGTAAGTGCAACAAGTGTGGGGTTAAAACTCATGTCAGGTGCTAATTACAACTGGGTATTCTGTGAACCAGTTAGGTCACTAGAGGGAAAAGAGGGGAGATACAGTATCCCAGAAGGCTGTACCCAGGTCACCTATGCTACCACTAACCCTGTCCTCTGTGTGAAGGCACCCATTTTCAGTACCCAGGCTCCTCAACCTGCACTTGGTCACGCAGGCAGGGGTATTATCCCTTGGGATAGCGCCTCCTAGGGGTTACATGTGCATATGTATATATACATACACACACATACAAGCACTGCACACCATTACACGACAGCCCAAATGATTGACCGTAAGGACTCCATCTTGAAAGTTATGTGGCAGATAAACTTGTTTAGGTGCTTCAGGTCGAGAATAGGTGTGAAGCCCCCCCCGACTTCCGACTTCCTGGGAACTAAAAAATAAATTGAGTAGTATCCCTGGCCTTGTTTGTCGGGAGGCACTGGAACAATTGCCCTGATCTGCTTGAGGTGGTCTAAAGTTTGAGACACTGATTGTCCCTTCACTTGGTTCTTTGGTATGTGGGGATTGTAGAAAATGCCCCTTTGTGGAAATAACTGCAAACTCTACTGCATAACCTAATGCCAATATCTTCAGGACCCAAGTGTCTAACATTATTTGGACTGGATCCACGATGCCGCATCGACAATTTCTTGTCAACGCGCCGTTTCCCCAACACCATTATGTCGACTGCAATTGCGGTTGGCACTGTGCCATGGGAGAACAAAGGTGTTTTTCACCACCCAACTTAATATAATTAACTTTGAGTCGGACTCAATTTGGGGAGGGGGTGCAGGATGTTGGGAAAGAGTGCCGGGGTCCAGAGTGGACTTTAAAGCGATGTGTCAATGTTGTCAGCATCAACGACATCACTGTAAAATTGCCACATGATTTGAGCCTATCTTGTGTAGAAATTCTGCACTCTTCCATCAAGGGAAGGAAGGCAGACACAGGCCTGCGAACTCCCACTGTGATATGCCACCTCTTCATCTTGGACCTCCATTACGTTTTTGGGCAAAGGCTCCTCTGCCTCATTTGCTCTTGAACCCAAAGTAAGCCACCTTACTGCTCTGGTTTCCAAAATTCTGAAAGGTACAAAAAACTCCTTGATACTGCCTCTGTTGGCCGCCTCCTCGACCTTTTGAAGCTGAGCTGGCCTTTTGCTGCTGTTTTGACACTGGAAGATGTCCCTTTTCATCCTGGTCATCTTTCAAGTTGTCATCCACACCTGATCCAAATAACAGGTCTCACTCAAATGCCAGATTAAACAGCTTGGCCTTCGAGGCCTGGTCCCTGACCCAATGCCTCAGCCATACAATGGGAGAAGCGGAGCAAGCTGATATCCATACATTCTCCACTGTGGCATCCCCTAGAAAGGCAGAGGCCATGGATACCAGCTTCAAAATACTTGCCCCCTCAGAATTTGAGGGAAGGAAAACACCCAGAGCTGTAACCCACAAGTTCAGTGCTCCGGCGACAATAAAAGCAGCATAGGAGGTGCGGAGGTTTGCTCTATTTGAGGTGAAGGCTCTTCTGCAGGAAGCATCCACTCGCTTATTGTGCATGTCAGCTAGGGCCAGAGAGCCCTCAATTGGAACAGTTGTGGGCTTTACAGAGTTATGCACAGCCTTATCTGCCAGAGGTGGAATTTCCCACTTGTGGGTATTCTCTTCCATAAAACGAAAACACCATGCCTTGGGTTTAGGAAGATATTTTCTCTGGTCCAGGCCTGCCCATTCCTGTTCAACAATATGGTCACAGTGTATGGAAAACACTTTGGAGAGGAGGAGGGCTCAGACAGAATTGGGTTCACATCTAAGGCCTCCATGGTTTTTACCTGCTTCGACTGCGATGTTCTGCAAGCCTGTGCTATAAGACAGGGCAAAGATTTTGTATCGAACAGGTCAGGGATCGTAATCCTCCTGTTAAACTCTGTTCACTCCCCCTCCTCTTCATCAGAGAGGGTTGTCCTCTTCATCAAGCAGCACCTGAGTCAGGATTTTCCCAAGGTGCCCAGTATCATCCTCCTGACCCTCTGTATGGTCATGGTCGGGGTCTGCATGCAGATCCAGGTTAACAGACTTGTCCTGCTCTGGGGCACCTGGACATGCCTGTGTACCCCCTTCCCCCAACCTGAAGGCCCCGGCTTTGGTTCTGGTATGTCACAAGGGATTTCCTGCGGATCATCAAGGTTCAAAAGCTCATTTAAGAGCAAAAACAAAGATTTATGCAATTCTGTTTTGCCACTGCCAGCCGATACACCAGGTTCACCCCCCCCCCACTTGGGGTTCTGGGTGGGGGGAACTGTGACAGACATATTAGCTTGAGTAACACAATGGGGGCAACAGGAGCCTAGGGGAGAGGGCTACATTACCCTTCTGCAGGTCTTACATCTTTTAAAAACTACAGGTCTCTGATAAGCCATGGTGCCAATGGCTCTCGACCAGATAGCCCAGAATACACTAAAAACTATTTTATTTTTTTTTTGTTTGGTTGCCTAAAGATGTGTAAAAGATTCTGATCCCCTCCCTCCTGCTGTGGTGGAGAGCCGCAAGGAAAAACCAAACTGAAACAGAAGGATTAAGAATCCGGGGTTAGTCAGAGAAAGAGACGAAACTGCCACAAAATAGCATTCCTGCCAACCTATACAAACAAACAGACTTGTCAGTAGAAACAATATTCACATCTTTAAGCAAATACTGACCAAGACAATATCTGCCACCGCCTCTAGTGCCCAGAGAAGCACAGAGGTGTGTACACGAGAGCACACGATCCTGTGACATCACAACACTACATGTAATGTCACCACTTCAGTGAGTGCGTGCTCAGCCCAAGGGCGTAAAAACTGATGGTGCTACAGTGTAGAATGGCCACCATGAGAAGAAAAAAGGTAAGAGCCCACAGTCAGGCTAACAATGGCGGTGTCCGTGCGGCTCAGTGGAGCTGTTAGAAAAAAAGGAAAAAGTGCCCAAACACCCAGGAAGAGCTGTAGGGAAGTGTGAGCCTGTAGAAAAAACCCAGGCTCAGGCAAAACACAGTCCCTCAGAAAGACACAGATCCCAGGTACACAACAAAGAAAAATCCCCAGCGACAAAAGGGTTGTCTCAGATATAGTCCCTCAAGCACAAAAAACACATACAGTCCTACATACATTCCTACTAACAGCCCTTGGATATTGGGGGGGGGGGAAGCAATGCCAATACAGACAGGAGGGAAGATGCTAATAAAAAAATAAAATCTGACTACCAGACCCGAACAATTCACCAATAAAAGTTCAGTTACCTGAGGCACCATAAAAAAGAAATTAGAGACCTGGCAAAAAATGAAAAAAAAAAAAAACACCTCTAAAGATAGTGTGGCAGAATGTGGCCCCCAATCCAAGCATAAACAGGCAGTGGAAATGTGGAAGAATGCAGGTTAGCCAATTTGAAAGCCATAGCTTAACTGGCATGATTTTAAATTTTGGTGTGCTCCCTGTCGCAAGGTAGCCCCTATCTGCTCTGGAGAATCTCAATCCTAAAGTGTTAACACAGAGAAAGAAAATTTTCTTCAGAGAAATCTTCTAAGCTGCTCCCCGTCAATGGCACAGCAAAGACTGGAGAGTTTCTGCTGTCCAGATTGTTCATGTGCCCAAGATTTTATGCCGGTTTGCAGTCTTAGGTTGTGCCATATCCCCTAGTAGTGGTGCACACCGTGACACTCAGAGAGCTGGTTCCGATTAATCCATGATTTTTGTAATATAAAAATGTGTTATTGAATGTCTCTCATAAGAGATGCTGACAGCCTGTGGAATGACACCCCCTCCCAGGTTTTAGCTACAACGTGTGACCTGGAAGGCCAACAGATAATTACAGGCTAGAAGAGACTTAAAATTTAGGATATCCTGTTTATGTGACTAATTGCAGCTTGCCAATTGCCAAGACAGATCATCAACTTTTATAACATTCAGAGGAAACACAGTTAAAATTCACATGGTGATACAAAGCATGTTGCACCTCCGTGAGATCTGGCAGAGTGACATAAAAAGTCCTTTGATGTCCCGGAAAGGGGAAGCTGCTCATAGATCAAAGAAAGTCATTTGAAAAAAATGAGTTTTGCTGAGGTCACAGAATTTTAACTTACCTTTGATAAGACATCCTGTTTTGCATAGATATATATTTTTTTATATTCTGACAGGGAGGAGCTAGGTGACCTCATGCAAAGAGGTTGGCAAGGCCAGTTTTTAAACAGTATTCTGTTTTCCATTTACACACAAATGTTTGGACTCTGAAAAAGAAACATCTACAGCACTGTGAGATAAGAATACCTTAGAACAGACAAGTCTAAGTGTATTAGTGGTAGGAATCTGCACTTTTTAAAACTGTATTCTTTTAAGTGATTTGTATGTTTTGTGATATATGGTTCTGTGTTTTACATTTTACATTCTTATCTATTTTTAAGTAAACATCTCATTTTTAAATAGACTGTTTGTGTCTGCCAAGTCCTTCTGTTTTTGCCTGTGATGCGTGGATGGTTAAGAGTGTGACAACACTGTGCATGAGCTTATATGGCAATCCCAAACAGGGAACAGATAAGAGTTATCTGAGATCTTTTATTAGAGTTTTTAAGGGTTCATTTTGTACACCTGGTTAGGTGCCCGTAGGCGAAAGATATCTGCCCCCCCCCGAAGAGCAGAATTATCTGAGCTTGTACATTGGGTACGCTAACAAGAGGTTCACAGTTTGAATCCCTCCAGAACTGAGACCAAAACCCTGTTTCTGTTTCCTGCTCACAATACTACGCTCTGAGATTGGCACTTTGGGAGTAGAGGGCTGACCTGCTGAGTGGGTTTGTGACACACACTACCCATATGTACTAACCACCCACTGACAATGTGGAGCGCTACAGAAAGAGGTCTTTTGTTCTTAAATGTTGTGCTTTTTAGATGTAGAAAGTGAACAGAAGCCAGATTTGCTGCAGTGCTCATTACACTAATAATGGCTATTATAGATCGAGGGAGCGCTCCTGACCAATTGGCGCGTTCCTTTCCTCTGCGTGTGAGGCACTCTTATTCTGTGAAGAGCGTCCCACGTGCACATGCCCTGGAAATGGGCACGTTCTGGGAAGTTTTTTTTTTTTTGTTAAATATATTATTGATTGCTCTCGATCAATAATATATTAATATGTCCCTCTGAGCCACTCGTTGCTGAAAATGAGTGGTTTCACTTGCCTTCAGCTTGAGCCAGAACAGTTCAGCTTCACTGTTCTCACTCCAGCTGAAGGTGCATGAAACCACTCATTTTCAGCAATGAGTGGCTCCGAGGGACGTATTAACACATACAAGAGGGGGGAGATTGGAAGAGGAAAAGGTAAATATAACAAAAACATTAATTGCAACAGTGTTTTAATACATCGGGAAGTGAGATCAGCTTGACAGAGCAGATGATTTATCAGTTGAAATTACAATGGCTCTAACTGAGAATCGGGAATAGTACCACTTACGTAAGCTGCAGCATGTGAAGCAGTCTTGGCTGCATAAGGTCTTTATATACTTATGTGAAATTTTCAATTAGGAAAGGTACATTATACAGTGACAGATCATTTCAAGGATCATCCAGCAGAAGGAAGAGTGACATGGACCTGTTTTATTGATGGGGAATGTTGGCCAAGACATGAGGAAATCTCCTACGACACGTGCTATCTTTAACGTTCACCTGGACAGCCACCAGAGGTAAGCAGAAGGGACCTCATTTTGAAGTCACATCTTAAAAACGGCATCTCAATGTACTGCACCACTTTGTCGGTATAAGGAAAGGGAAAGGGGAAATTGTTTAACCAGGAAAGGTACACTAAGCTGAAGCTTGTTTCCAGGTGTGACCTGGGAGCACAAGGAAGTTAACTGACTTGCCCAGGGTCACACAGTATGCAAGTGGGGGCTGTGGGATTCAAACCCAGGTCTTCAGGTTTGCTGCTTAGTGCCCTAAACCACAGCGCTATACTTATATATACATATCAATCATTGAGTATGGGCCTAAGTTCCGGGTGAAGAACTATAATCCATAAACTTCTGAACTTCTGGCATCAGAGGCAAGTATGCAATCTACTGAGCCACTGACAATTTTTCATGTGCTTCAGCCCCTCTTGTACACTCCAAACAGGAAAGACCTAGAAATGATTTATAAAGGGTAAACACAGTGGTATGGTACAAGTTATAAAACAAAACCTTTTGCAGTTACAATCGTTTGGAATACTTAGTTGCTTCCTTACCAATCGTCACGTCTCCTCTAATTTCACTTTCCACGCAGATGACTGCTCCTGGTGCGATTTTCACACTGTATGGTGGGCAAACAGAAAAAAACTGAACAATTATAAAATGATCCCAATAAGTCTGTCTAGCCCTTGCACAGCACTTCTGGTGTTACAGGTAAGGAATAAGACATGACAGGGTGGGATTCGTGCTAAGATTACCACATGCCCAGGGGATTGCAGAGGTGTCAAGTCTTACATCCCCTGGTAGTATGCTAATCTTAGTGCAATTCCAACCCTGGCATGTCTTAAGGTACTTCTAAAATGGGTTTTGTGTCACATTGTTAAGAAATTAATAGAAATGTTTTGAAAAATGTTTGAAATGTTTCTAAATGTGTTTTTTACCTAAACAGTTCTTCAGCCGAAAGACTGTCACTAGAGGATGCCATAGGAATATTTTTGGTTTTCTTAGTTACGGTGAGCTTTTCATGGTGTGCCACTGCTGTAATATTGCAGGAGGCTCGAAAGTGACAGGTCAATGATCAGCGAAGTTGTTCATGATGCTGTTCTGCTGGTGATGGGTGGAAACTTTGTCTAGTTGAAAGCAGGTAGCCATGCCTATCAGACAGCCTGCATACTTTCATTTGCAACACATCCCAGAAGCCAGTTGAGCATAGTCACAATCAACCTGCTGCTCACCCTCCCCTCCAAACCTGATGGCTTCTCCAGTGCTCTCTCTGTAAAACAAGTCCAGCCTCTACAGTTTATCCAGCCCACCACCCAATTACTTCCCCGGTGCCCTGTTTGTAAAAATAAAATCCCATCCACTGCCAGTTATCCTGCCCACCTCGCGATCACTTCCCCGGTGCCCAGTTTGTAAAAATAAATTCCCACCCACTGCCTTCCCGTGCTCCATTTGTAAAAATAAACTGCCACTCACTGCCAATTATCACAACCACCTCCTGATCGCTTTCTCCATGCCGTTTGTAAAAATAAACTCCCACCCATTGCCAAGTATCCCACTCACCCCTGGTCACTTCCCCATGCCCAGTTTGTAAAAATGAACTCCCATCCACTGCCAATTATCCTCCCCACCTCCCAATCACTTCCCTGGTGCCTTGTTTGTAAAGATAAACTCCCACCCACTGCCAAGTATTCTGCCCACCTCCCAATTTCTTCCCCAGTGCTCAGTTTGTAAAAATCAACTCCCACTCACTGCCAATTATCATAGCCACCTCCTGATCGCTTTCTCCGTGCCCTGTTTATAAAAATAAACTCCCACCCACTGCCAAGTATCCCGCCCACCTCCCAATCACTTCCCCATGCCCCGTTTGTAAAAATGAACTCCAATCCACCGCCAATTATCCTGCCCACCTCCTGATGGTTCTTAGATACCTTCTGTAAAAATAAACTCCCACCAGAGCCAATTAGCCCACCCACCTTCTGACTGCTTCCCCAGTGCCTCATTTGTAAAAATAAAGTCCTACCCACTGCCAAGTATCCTGCCCACCTCCCAATTGCTTCCCCATGCCCTGTTTGTAAAAATAAACTCCCATCCACTGCCAAGTATCCTGCCCACCTCCCAACTGCTTCCAGTTTATAAAAATAATCTCCCACCCACTGCCAAGTATCTCACCCACCTCCCAATTGCTTCCTCTGTGCTCAGTTTGTAAAAATAAACTCCCACCCCCTGCCAAGTATCCCGCTCATCTCACAATTGCTTCCTCTGTGCCCCACTTGTAAAAAATAAACTCCCACCCACTGCCAAGTATCCCACCCAGCTCCCCTGTGCCGTCTGTATTAACTCCCACCCGCTGCCAAGTATAACGCCCACCTCCCAATTGCTTCCCCTGTACCCTGTTTGTAAAAATAAAAAATGCCACCCACTGTCAATTATCCCACCAACCTCCCAATTATTTCCCTTGATGCCCCACAACTATAAACCAAGAAAACCATCCAGCAATTGACTTCTTTCCCCATCCCAACCCTCCTCTCAGTGCCCTCAACCCCCCCCAACACCTAATACCCAACACCCCTGCCACACCCCTCACTTATCTACTGTCACACAGAAGCAATAAGCTGAATGTCCAAAGCAGTAATAGGGATTGTGCAGTAATCGGGATTGGGATTATTCACAGGTGTTACTAAAGCACAAGTGGATCCCCCAATGGTTGGCCATTGCAAAAACAGGTACACTTTTTTTCCAGGAACACATCTGCTAGGCAGTACAGTTTTCCACAGAAACATCTCTATCCATTTTCCAAAGTTTTCATGGCCTGAACCATGTACTTGAGCCACTTTCAAAACACAATTCTCTTTCCAAAGTGGATGCTCGTGGCCTGAACCACATACTTCAGCCACTTCAAAAACACATTTCCATTTCCAAAGTGTAAACCAGTGACCTGAGCCACATACTTAAATTTCATCCTGGGCATTGGCCTTTGCAAGGAGACCTTGGTGCCCATTAATGAATCAGTTAGCTCTGCACTTAAACTCCAGATAGCGTTCCTCCCACCCTTTGCCCCAAACATAGTCTCTGCCATTCCTTCAGGGTTACACCAAAAGAAGCCTTTGATCCCCATTGAATTGCTAAAGATTCTGAAACTTTACTTTAACTTAGCACCCTGAGATGAAAAGGGGTCCTGGCTGGTGTGATCTAGACTTATCTTGGGCATGCACACCCCAGACAACCTCCCAATGAGAATATATCTCCAATTACTGTATGTACTCACAGACTAGTTGCTCCTTCCTCCCAGTCCTGGAAAGGAACAACAGAAAAGTACCTTTTCCTCCCTGGTAATTTGTCAGATTCCATTACTGTCCTTCTCCAATGCTGCTGAAAACTTCGGGACCTTCCGGAGATTGCCCCTTAGATCCACCAGACATTGCAGTCCCTCTCACTCCCCCTGGAGTGAAACTAAGAGTCCTGCTGGCAAACGGTTTTCACCACTTCACAGGTAAACCGAGGATTTTACCAAACTAAGGTGAGAAAAGACCACGGCACCCTTTCTAGAGCCCCACTGGCAGACCTCCTGCCACTCTGACACTCTAACTCAGACTAACTGAACATTCTAAACTTCCTCTGAGCAGCCGACTCAAAAATGGTTATGCTGCTGTGAGAGTTCTAAATAACATAATCAATCCTCTCTCAGGCAAGCTGAGTAAACAATGATGTCATTATTTAGAAAGCCCCTAATGAGCTCCCTACCAGCTGCCTTTTCTACCTGCCTAATACTAGTACTAATAGGATTCAAGTAACCCCAGGGGACTGAGTGGTTACATAAGTAATGTGAAATGTTCTGTATGTCGTTTTATTAAATGTTTAATTTTACGATCTATACCATACAAGTTTGTTTTTACAGCAATTTTATTTGATGTGTTGATGTTACTATTTACTTAAAAGTAATGTATGTTTGTTTTATGAATTATTACAATAAAAACTATTATATAAAAAAAAAAGAAAAAGAAACATTGTGCAGGGCCAGCCACTGGGTAGCGTGTTGTGTTCCCGTTCCAGTGACACGAGTTTGTGGACGAGCTTGGGCAGCCAGCTGGGCAAAATGAAGATGGAGGCCTGCACTGTCACGCACCACTACTCCGAGCCTGGAAAGGTACTGCACAGTGTTCTGTCGTACAGGTGACACCTTGTGATAGGCCAGGGAGCATTCCCTCACAAGAGGTTGCACTGCGTGCATGGCCTACTTTCAAAATTAATTACTTATGTCATTAAATATAACCACCACTCACAATTTCTAAAAATCTCTTCCCTTGAGCTTACCTTTTCAATGTACATGCTATATTCATACTCTGGATATAGTAGAATGATGTTATCACATATTTATAATGGTAAATATCACGGCACATACGAACATACGAAGAAGCCAGCAGAAGAAGGCCATTTGGTCTATCAAGTCTGCTCATACTGCAGGGTCCACAGCTTGAGCTAATGTCCCTGCCCTCCCTCCCCTCTTCTCCCCATCCTCCCTACCCATGACCCTTACCTTTCCCTATGCCTATCCCAGCCTCTCTTAAAGCTGCCCACTGTCTTCAATGGGATGACCTCTTCTGGCAGCGCATTCCAAGTGTCCACCACCCTCTCTGTGAAAAAGTGCTTCCTGACCTCCCTCCCTCCTAAACCTCCCACCCTCCAGCTTAAGACTGTGCCCCCTTGTGATATGGTTGCCACTCAGCTTAAAGAGACTCTCCTTATCAACCGTATTTATCCCTTTCAAGTACCTGAATTTTTCAATCATGTCCCCTCTCTCTCTCCTGTCTTCCAGGGAGTACATGTTCAGTGCCCTCAACCTCTCCTCGTATGCCTTGCCCTGCTGACCGGCTATCATCTTTGTAGCCCTTCTCTGTACCTTCTTCAGCAGGTTAATGTCCTTTTTAAGGTTTGGGCACCAGTACTGAACTCCATACTCTAGATGTGGCCTTACCAGTGACCTGTACAAGGGCAGTATAACCTCCTCTCTCCTACTACTGATCCCCCTAGCTATGCATCCCAGCATCTTGTTTGCCTTTGCTGCTGCTTTCTTGCACTGCGTGGAGTGCTTCAGGTCACTAGTGATCATAACTCCAGGTCCTGCACCTCCTCCGATGCACATACTTGGACTCCACCCAGGTAGTACTCTGTCCTGGGATTCTTGGCTCCAATATGCATAACTTTGCACTTCTTGGCATTGAAGCCAAGCTGTCAGATCCTGGACCACCTCCTCAACTTTTCCAGATCTTCCTGTAGGTCCTGTATCCCTTCAGCTGTGTCTACTCTCCCAGAGAGCTTGGTGTCATCCGCGAATAGGCACATTTTGCCTTTAATGCCATCCCCAATGTCACTGATGAAGACACTGAACAACTGTACAATATATTTCATTTTTACACAACACCCATGGCAGGAGACTGGGAACTTTTAAAATCTTCAAAATCCTGTTTTTCGCTTCAGAAATTAAAATAGACAAGACAAACATAACTACTCACTCACTCCACTGCAAACTCTTACCGCAATACTACTCTGCCTTCATCATTCTCTACAACAACCCCCACCACCTGGTTAAATGATTTTCAATGATATTGTTGAATCTTTATGAAAAGACGTTCCCCGTGTATTCAGGTGTAATCAGTTGCTGGCATAAAATACAGGGTTTTAAATAATTGATTAGCAGTTTTTTTCTTGGGACAATGCTAACTGTACAGAAGATATTTATATAGGTTTTCTAGAAGTGTTATGTTTGTTAAACACAGTGAGGCAAGTGCTATGCATTTTCGAAATGTTTTAGCACGTTTATGAGCAAAACGCTAATCAAATTTTGGAGTTAAATAAATCCCTGAAATATGTTTTTTATTCAAGAAAAGGTCCCAGTCCGTAAGCTGCACAAAGCCTTCCCTGAAGGTCCAATCATCTAACCATGAATTCAGTTGGATCATTTCTCGCTGCCTTTTACTTAATGCTCTAGGAACCGGAAACAATCTCTAAAAAATGGTCACAGGCCCCAAAGTTGTAAGCTTTCTTCCTAATTTCATACAGTCTTGTTTTATTTTGAAGTGTTTTTTATGTCCTATATTGTTTCCCTATGTATATCAGGATTTGTTATTAATTTCCTGCTTTTCTAATATGTTATTCAAATGTTCATTTATTTCCACGCATTCTTACCCTGGCAGACAGGTAGCCATGTGCCTGCAGTTACTGTTCTCATACACCACACAGTCCAGAAAACACACCACAGTCACCTACGATTATGGTATTTTCGCTAGTGCTGTTTCTAACCTCCAGTTTACCAATGTTATTGTCCTTATGTAGTACTGCCAACAGTGGGTATTTATTTGAACATATAATCTAATTAATTTTTCCTATTGCTTCAAATGTCCCAGACCTTCTTCACCTTTTGGTGCTTTTTCTTGACTGTACGTTCCTCCACTCCTCTTTCAACTCATCACTGTCCTCTTCCCTATTCCTTTTTCTTCCTGTATTTTTATTTAGCATCTCACATCTCTTATGGGGTTCCTTCTATCACATTTTAGATGGTGGCTGTAGGTCTCTTAATAATGATCAGACATCTCTAAATTTCTATTCTCTGTTATTTTTCATTTAATTTCTCAGATAAAACAATTCCTCTTCTAGGGCCTTAATCCTGTTGCAGTACACACATATTAAAACATGTTCCTCTTCTTGACTGGGTAACTAGGGAGGTGGAACGGGGAGGGGCACTTGAGGTGGCCTACCTGGATTTCAGCAAGGCTTTTGATACCGTGCTGCACAGAAGGCTGTTAAATAAGCTTGGGATCACGGGGGTGGGAAAGAAGGTAGTGCAGTGGGTGCAGAATTGGCTGGATAATAGGTCCCAGAGGGTGGTAGTAAATGGCATTCACTCTGCCAAGGGTAAAGTGACCAGTGGGGTGGGTACCACAGGGATCAGTGCTGGTCCAGTCCTCTTCAATGTCTTGATTAGGGATATTGCAGAGGGTCTGGAAGGGAAAATTTGCCTGCTCACGGACGACACTAAGCTCTGCAATAGGGTGAACACACTAGGGGGAGTGGACAGAATGAGTGGAGATCTGCTGGCCCGGTGGTGCTGAGGATTGAGGCACTGGATGCCTTACTTTGTGCCACGCCGGCGACCCAGCTTCGTGAATGACCTTGGGTTGCAGAGCCGGCATGGGGGAGGGGGAGGGAGGAAGTCGGATTGAGCAGCCAAAGGCAGCTCTCCTCTCCCAGGGTGATCGCCCCAAAGTTCCACTCATACCGGGTGGAGGTCTGGTGGGTAGCGTCGGCATAAGGCGGAGGCAGTGTAGTGGGAGAACGCCCCAGGGCATGGCGTTCAAGTGCCTCTGGATGGGGAGAAAAGCAGGGGCCGATAAATATCTATATTAAAAAAAAAAAAAAAAAGCCGGCCTGGTACTGCAGAGGGCTGAGGCACTGGCGTGCCTTCGCATGCTTATGCAACCCAGATCGGGAACGACCTCAGGTCGCCGGGTGTCAGCTCGGGAGGGCTGAGCAGGGGCTGAGCCATGGCTCTCCCTCCAATGGGGTGGATGCCCACCTATCCGTAGTACCGCTCCCATCGGGTGGAGGTCCAGTGGGCACGTAGGCTGTAATGGGCAGCAAAAAAAAGTCAGGGGAGGGGTGGAAGGGGCCACCGGATCCTGGTGTGTACATGCCCATACACGTATGTGTACACCATGGCCCCGAGGGGGGGGTAAGGGAGCAAAGAGAAAAAACTGTACATGGAAAAGAAAAACGAATAACCGGAGATCCAAGAAAGCTGGAAGATTGGTCAAGGGAATGACAGCTAGGTTTCAATGCAGGAAAGTGCAAGATAATGTACATAGGACACAAAACCCCAGGAGAACTCAAGCAGCAGGCTGGTAAGGACAGAGGTCTGGGGTTATATTCTGTTTTAACTGAAATATTTGAATAGTTTGTAAGTGAAATTAGCTCTATGTGTTAAAAATTATTACCTTGAATTAGAACTGTTACTTGGGCTGTGATATTGTAACTTTGGAGGCTTGGGGACTGTTGTTTGTCAGGGTTAATTAGAGGGAAATTTAAATGTGTTGTTTGCCTGGTGTTTGGTAAGAGCCCTCCCACTCACCCTGTTTTGTAGGCTTTCTTAAATACTGAAAAACCACTGGGGGTTGGGATTGAAGGGCTGAGTATTTCTGTTTTGGGACTGAAATTCGAAGCAACAGGAGCTGGTGGGCCTGTGACATCATACGGTACCTGATGTCTGTCACACACACTGTTAGTGGGACCGAACACACACTGGACTATATGTGTTTGTGAGACTTTGGAACTTTTATTGGTGGGGTTGAAATTGGGTTTGTAAATAACTACAGTCAGTATAGAGAGAAACTGTATTCCAGGGAAAGGGACTGAGAAAGGGTGTGCCATTATAAACAGAGGGGATAAACAGGGTGGCCATATTCCACCATAGGCAGACATCTTCAGAAGGGTTGTAGGCTACAGGCTGTGGGATGGCAATAATTCTAAATTGGGCCTGGAGAGAGGGAGGCTGCCCACCTGTAGACAGCTATCTTGTATCAGGAGGAGTATATTGGTTAAGGAGTAAGCTGGGGAGCTGGGGGTGTCCAAGGATAAGGAGTGTGGATATGGGCAGCAGAAGGGTGGGGCTGAGGGGAGGCTGGGGCAACGCTCTGAAATTACAGGACGTTATGTTACAGCAAGCAGGAGGGGGGATATTGGGGACAGAGGACCCTTAGATAGGGAAGTTGATGCTAAGGGGAAAGCGTACGGGGTGAACATTCTGAATACAAAGAGAGTGGAGGGGGAAGAGTCAGGAGGGGCTGTTGTGTGGAAGCCTAAAACAGCAGACTGTGGGAAGGGAGCTCCTAAGGTGAACAGAGCAAGAGGGAAAGAAGAGGGGCAGTTTAGAGGTGCAGTCAGGGGAAACTCGGGTTACTTGATGGAGGCTGACATAGAGTGTCACAATAAATTTGAGCTACTAAGCAACCTAGAGGGGGAGGAAGGGGTTGGTGGAAATGAGGAAACTTATACAGAGGCCGGGGGGAGGGAGTCGGATACCCATAGGTCATCACAGACCGGCTATGGAAAGGATAGTAATAGTCCCAGAGGGAGAAGGGGAAACATATATGTTAAGCAAATTGGGGAGATGCAACATATTGCAGACATGAGGGAGGAGAGCGTGATTGGAGAGAAACTGGGAGACAAGGAGGTGGGAGAGGAGCCCCGCTCCAGCAGGGGGGTCAGTACCAAGGATGGGGCCCTAGCTAAAGGGGACCCACAGAGAGCCTCTGGAGGCAGGGGTACCATTACAAGGGGGGAGGATGGCGGTGTGGGGAAGGGAAACCATCAGGGCCAGGATAAATGGCTCGGATAAGAGAGGGTTAAAGGGGACACCTATTCAGAGGGGGTTTGAGTTAAGTGGGCAAAATAGCAAGGGAGGCAGAAAGGGGAGGTACAACAGGGGTCTCTAATTGGCAGGAAGACTCCCTACAGAATGAGATCATGAATAAAGGGGGGAAGGGGGCTGAGAGGGCACAGTGGAGGTAACCATAAGGATGATGGCGGTGTTAAGGTTCTGTTATTGGGAGACTCAATGATTAGGGTATCCAGTGGGAGGGACAGGGGTGGATGCCATAGCCAGGTGAAGGTAGATGAGTATCTCTGGGCTGACAGTGCACAGAGCAAAGTTCATGGTGTATGAAATGGTTAGGGATTGTGGAGGAAACCGGATTCCTGGTGCATTTGGGAACTAATGATCTAGAGGAAATAGCATTTTGGAAATCCAAGCAAGGTTCCAAGAACTTGCCAGAGTCTGTCGGGATAATGGATGCAACATTTCCTTTTCGGAGATATTGCCAGTACCAAAGGCCTCAGTGGAGAAAAAAATGAAGCTCACAGAGGTTAATGACTCGCTCAGGAAGTGGGGTGAAGAGACTGGTTTGGGGGTGTTAGGGAACTGGAATGGAGTTTGGGAGGATAAGAGACTATATGCCAAGGACATGTTTCATCTTGCCCCATTAGGAAAGGAAGTCCTTAAACAGGGGATGGCTGACTACATACAAGAAAGGTGGGGTTTAAACTTGTGAGGGGGAGGGATAAGGGAGGGCTGACCAGAAGCCTCTCCAGATGAGGGAGTAGCCTTCAAGCCCAAGGGGGAGGGGGAAAACAGATTGGGGTGGAGGTTTCAGGAGGAGCAGAGGGAGGATGGAAGTATAAGGAATCTGGGTGGGGTTCGACAAAGAGGATCAGGGATAAGGGTGGGGTTGGTGTTAGTAAATGCCAGGAGCTTGGGAAACAAGTTGCCAGAGTTCCAGGCCATGCTGTTCGGGGTGATGTGGCGTGGTCACGGAAACGTAACAACAAAACCATGACTGGGACCTAAACGCACGGGGTACACTATGCTTAGGAAGGATAGAAAGGAGGGCAGAGGGGGTGGACTGGCTATGTTCATTAGAGATGACATAGAAATTGCTAGGGTAGAAGAGGCAGAGGGAAATGCGGAGGCCTTATGTATCACCTTACGATCCCCAGCAGGAGATAAGGTCAAGCTGGGTGTAGCATATAGGCCCCAGGATGAGTGATGTTCTAGAGGATGGTTTGCTGGACAACATCATTGCAGTGTGGACCAAAAGGGGAAGGAGTGGTGTTGATGGGGACTTAATATGCCAGGTACAAACTGGGGAACCATGTCCTCTAAGGTGGCCAAGGAGCAGAGGCTGCTGGATGGCTTCCAGGATGTGTTCTTAACACAGCATGTGATGGAGCCCACAAGGAGGGGCATGTCCTGGATGTGGTTCTGGCAGATGGGGATCTGGTAAAGGACACGGCTGCACAAGACCCCTGACTGGGAGCCACCACAATACTGTCTGGTTTCAAATAAGCATGGGGGAGGGGGTGAGATCTAGGACACTGGCAGTGGACTTCAGGGGGCAGACTTTATGGGCATGGAAATATTCTCAAGGATCACTTGATGGGGATTACCTCAATGACAAGTGTGGAAAGGAGATGGGAGGTCATAAAGCGGGACTTTATGAGGCAGTCAGGATCTGCGCTAAGTTGAAACGAAGGGAGCAAGGTCACATAAACCATGCTGGTGGTCCAGTGAGGTACAGGTAGCGGTCAGAGAAAGAAGAAGGCCTACAAAAAATATAAAACAACAAGAGGGATAGGGATAAGGAAATGTACCAGCTTGCATCTAGAAAAGTCACCCACGTATGGTGAGGAGCAAAGTCCAGAAAGAGCAGCGGCTGGCACAGGGATACATGGAGGGAAAAGGGGTTCTTCCAGTACTGGGGAGCGGAGAAAACTAAGGGCCATCTCAGCAGATTGAGATCAGAAGGAGGGTGGGTGGAAGAGGCGAGGGACCAGGCAGAGGTATTTAACCCAGTACTTTGCCTCTGTGTTCACTAGGGAGGGGGATGGGATATCTACAAAGCAAGGCATGAAGGGGATAGAAACGTCAGTAAGTGGGATCAGGGGAGCAACAGAAATGGAGCAAGCGGGAGAGAGAGGTACCCCAGGGGTGTCACATCTGGGTAAGGATAAAAAGGCCAGTAAGGTGGAGGGGACGGATGAGGCTATTCGCCAAAAGGGTGTGGTTAGCCCTCAAGGCCCTAAAGAAAGACAAATCTCCTGGGCTGGATGGCATTCATCCGAGAGTACTATGGAATTGGCGGACATACTGGCTGCACCCTCGGAGCTTTCAGCAGGTCACTTGAGACAGGGAGGGTACCTGAGGGATTGAGAGAGGCACATGTGGTACCAATCCATAAGGGGGTCGAGGGAAGTACCAGGTAACTATAGACCCATCAGTTTGACTCGGTGGTGGAAAATTAATGGACAGTATACTAAAGGAACGATTGGGGTGTACTGGAGGAAGTGGGAGGTCTGGATAGTCGGCAACATGAGTTTGTGCCAGGTAGATCATGTCAAACCAACCTTGTGGAGTTCATGAATGGGTAACATCAGAACTGGACAGGGGTAAGCCTGTGGATGTATTATTCTTGGACTTCAGCAAGGCGTTTGACTCTGTCCCCCACAATGGTCTGGTGGAGAAACTGATGGGGTTAGGAGTAGGCCCTTTGATGGTCAGATGGATTGAAAACTGGCTAGCTGGACGCACTCAGAGAGTAGTGGTCTGTGGGGAGCTCTCGAACCCTAGAGAGGTTGGTAGTGGGGTACAGCAGGGCTCGGTCCTCGGTCCCGATCCTGTTTAATGCATACATATCGGACATCAGGGAGGGTATAAGGTGTGGAATGAGTCTCTTCGCGGATGACTCCAAGATGGGAGCAGTAGTTGAGGGAGAAGAGGGGAAGTTGACCCTGCAAGGGGACCTGGACACCCTGGAAAGCTGGGCTCACACATGGAAATTAAATTTCAATATCAGCAAGTGCAAGGTGTTGCATCTTGGTCGGGGAAACCCTTAACACAGGTACACCCTGAGAGGGGAGGCGCTTGGAGGCCCTAATAGGGAAAAGACCTAGGGGTCATGGTGGATGCATGTATGAATAACTCTGAGCAGTACAGGAGAGCGGCTAGCAAGGCAAACAGGATGTTGGGATGCATCATAAGGCGGATCACCTCTAGGAGCAAGGAAGTGATTCTGCCGCTGTACAATGGACTGGTTAGACCACACCTTGAGTACTGTGTACAGTACTGGAGACCACACTTGAAGAGGGACATACAGCTCCTGGAGAGGGTACAGAGGAGGGCAACAAAGATGATACGAGGGCTAGGGGATTTGACGTATGAGGACAGACTTAAGGAGCTCTGCCTGCTTTCACTGGAGGAGAGGAGAGAGGGGGCATGATTGAGGTCTCAAGACCCTCAAGGGAATAAATAGGTAAACATGAGGCGATCTTTAGACTAAAGCAGGAGGTATCACCAGAGGGCATGGTTTGAAGTTGGAAGGTGGAAGGGTGAGGGGGAAAGAGGAGGAGGTTTTTCACTGAGAGGGTGGTGGACCCTTGGAATGCACTGCCTGGTGAGCTGGTTCAGAGATCCACAGTGGAGGGCTTCAAGAGAGGGTGGGACAGACACAGAAAGTGGATGTATCAGATGATGGCCTGTCCCAGGGGTGGGTATGGATGATATGGGTTTCTGGAGCACAAGGGATGGGAGGGGTCTCGGCACCCAACTAAGGATCTAAGAGTTCGAGAGCAGACTCGATGAACCGTGAGCCTAATCTGCTGGCAAATAGTATGTTAGATGCATATCAACTTTGGGGAGAATAGCATGCTCCAAGCAAGAAAGAGACCTGGGGGTGATCATCTCCGATGACCTCAAGGTATGTAGGCAGTGCGACAAGGTGGCCGGAAAGGCAAACAAGATGCCAGGATGCATAGGCTGGGGAATCACCAGCAGAAAAAGGGAGGTAATAATTACACTACAAAGAACATTAGCGAGGCCACACCTTGAATACTGTGACCAGTTCTGGAGGTCTCATCTACATAAGGACATAGATAGGGTGGAGGTAGTTCAGTGGAGGGCAACCAAAATGGTGCAGGGACTACATCGCAAGCCCTACGAGGACAGGCTGAGGGAATCAAATATGTACTCCGTGGAGGAGAGGAGGGAGAGGGGATATGACTAAGACATTTACGTACCTCACAGGGAAGAATAAAGTACAGGAAAATACTATATTCCAAAGAAAAAGATGCTCAAGGACAAGGGGGCACAAGATGAAACTGGAGGGAGGGAGGGAGGTTCAGAGGGAATGTGAGGAAGTACTTCTTCATAGAGAGGGTAGTGGACAAGTGGAAGAGCTTGCCAACGGAGGTGGTGGGGGCAGAAACGATTACAGGTTTTAAACATGCTTGGGGTAGGCATAAAGATTGCTGGTAGTTGGGGGGGGGGGGGATACAACCTAATGCCAGCAGTGCATGATAGAGCATAATTATTAGTGGTAATAGGGCAGACTAGGTAAGCTGAAGGCCCTTATCTGCTGACAGTTTCTATGTTTCTTCCAATTCCAGGTGTATCAAGTATTTTAATAATTTCCAAGCAGCACACTGAACACCCAGAGCATCATTCTCAAACTATAATATCACATGTCCATAGTTTTAGATTTGCATGTGGTTATTTCAATAATACCTTGACCCTGGTCCAGAGTTTCCTTGCCTCGCTGACCTCCACAAGCAGACACAAGCCTCTGCCCGTGTCGCTTTCACCCTATGCTTGCTGATACTCGTAGTCCCAAAAACCAGAAGTGATGCAACGCTTTCATAGTGACTGTAGCAGATTCAGCGTCACAGGGTATGTGGTCCCTGATAAACATGTGCAAAAGTCTGATGTGGAGGGAGCTCAAGGCTATTGAGAATGTACTGAGAGGGATATCTCTCTCTCTCATCATCTGGCAAGAAGTAAAATAGTTTACGGGCAATAAGAATGTGGTTCTGTGGTGAAGAAATAAAAATAATTTACTGTAGTAGTGCTGTTTCTTCTCAGGGACCCATCAGTGTGACTTACGATAAGCATCATCCTCGAGCCAGAGTGTGATGCCCTGGAGACAGAGCTTAATACTAATTACAGAAAGTACAATTATGTAAGAACTTACCCTAACAGTAGATCTTCAAGAAGAGGTCTTGCAGCAGGCAATAACCGTTAGGACTAAGCCACCAGGCGCCAGGACCCCGTGGAAACCTTCCAGCTAGCAGTCTTCAATGGGGGACTGCCCCTGACATTGGCTCTGCCCAACATTGGCCAATGGTATAAAAGGGGCAGCCTTCAGCCCCACCTCAGTTCTCCTGCCGGAGTCTAGAATGGAAGGAGAACTGGGCAGGTTCTTTGCCAGATGTAAACAGCAGAGAGAAAGCAACGCTTGATGCAAGAGTTCTTCTCGAAGATCTACTGTTACGGTAAGTTCTTGCATAACTGTACTATCTTACTTCAAGCTGGAGCTCTTGCAGCAGGCAATAACCGTTAGGACAGAGTCTCAAGCAATAAAGGTTAAGGACTAGGAAAGTCTAGGAGGAGGCTGAAAAACTGCCAACTAAGGACTTAGGAGAGAAGGCCCTGGAGAACTGCCAGACCAAACCCAGTCCTAAGTCTGGAAGCCACGTCCAAGCTGTAATGTTTGACAAAGGTGTGAACAGAACTCCAGGTGGCTTCTGCACAGATATCTGCTGTGGAAACGTTCCGAAGAGTGGTAAATGAGTTAGCTACCCCCTTAATAGAATGGCCTTTTACTGTACTCAGTAAGAGCTTGTTGTATTTGTTATAACAAAAAAGGATGCAGTTAACCAACCATTTAGACAGAGTCTGTTTGGAAAATGTTGCCCCCTGAGATTTGGGAGCAAACAAAACAAAGAACTGATCCGTTTTTTGAAAAGGAGCCGTATGGTTCAGATAGTAGTGAAGCATTCTATGCTGAGAGTATGCAACAACACTTACCCCATTAGAGTGCTCGGGATAGTAAACTGGCAGGCTAATGTCTTGATTTAAAGTATACTCTGACACCACCAACACCCAACGTGAGGGGGTCCCGAGTCGGAGGCAGGGACGAGGGCCCAGTAGTAGAACTGGGGACTCATCCAGCCCAAGATCCTCCACTAGTGAGGAATGGCCCAGCATGGAGGAGGGCGAAGGCGCACCCGACGTCCAAGAAGGTGCGCCCTTAGTGGATGGCTACTTAGCGAAGTCTGGTGAGAAGGCAGTCATTGGCTTGGCTGGAGCCTGGGGCGACGGCAGAGGTCCAACATCTGCCTGATGGGGCACCATCGTCGGGACCGTTTTGATAGGTGCTGAAGCGTTGCTGCCCTTCATGCTGGTTCCAGCCCCTAAGCTGGAGGGTAACCCTGCCGGTGTGGCCTTCACCATGAGAGGCGTTAGAGTAGGGCCCAAAGATCCCAACCTCGGTTTTCTTCTGCCACACGCCAGGACGACGGCAGGAGGTTTAGAAGCTAACTGCCCAGTAGACCCGTAGGCAGACTGGGAGGAGTGGTCCAAACCCCCGTGCGATGAGGAGCCAGACGAGGACTTCTTGTGTAGCAGAGACCTGGAACGGGAGCGACTCTGGGACCTTTCCCGTCCTCGTCCTGGTGTTTGTGCTTCCCTGACTCCTTCTTCCTCTCCTTGTGTGATTCAGAAGTGGAGGAGGTAGACACAGACAAGGACGAAGAAGGACTCTTCCCTGCTGGCTGCTTCTGCATCTGGGCGAGCTGCTGCTCCAGGAGGTGCGCCTTCAGGGCCTTCTGTCGGTGGATCACAGCCTGGGAGTTGAAGGCCTTGCAGTGCTGACAGGCCGTGGTGTTGTGATTCAGGCCTAGGCAGAAGAGACAGGCCTCGTGGCCGTCCTTCAACGGTAGCTGCTTCCCACAGGTGCACTTCGACTTCTTGCGATCCGTGGATGAGACGGATGCCACTGGAGAAGAAGACATGCAGAATGGGAAATAAAAATCAATGATTTTGATAAAAAAAAGGCAAAGAAAAACACTGAAGGCGCAAAAGCGGTTGAACTGTTTGCGAGTAGGAGTCTGAGGACCCGATGCTAACGGGTCAACGGCAGGAAGAGAATGGAGGTGGGACTGGGGACTGTCCCTTTTATACCACTGGCCGATGTTAGGCGGAGCACCGTTGGGGGCGGTCCCCCGCTGAAGACTGCTAGCTAGAAGATTTCTGTAGGGTCTTGGTGCCTGGCAGCTTAGTCCTAACGGTTATTGCCTGCTGCAAGAGCTCCAACTCAAAGTAAGATCTTAGAATACAAGTTCAAACTTTGCAGTGTGGTCAGCATCCCCTAGTGCTCCAATGTCTGATTTGTTTCTATAGCTAGGGGAAGGAGGTGTGACCACTAAAACTAGCTAACTGGCTACAAAAAATTTCTATTAATTTTTATTTAATATTTTTTGAAACACACAAAATAAATTATAGGACAAAAAACAGAAACATAGAATTTGACTGCAGATAAGAACTGCTTGGCCCATTCAGTGTGCACATTTCTCCCCACCTACACTATTAGCGTAGACCCTGCCCAATCTACAGCTCTTCCTCCCTCCTCCCCCTTTCTTTCCACTACGATTCCTGTGTGCTTGTAAGCATGTATTCTTGAATCCCACCATTGTTTTCATCCCCACCACCTCTGCTGGAAGGCTGTTCCAGGAATCCACCACCCTTTCTGTGAAGAAGTACTTCTTCACATCTCTCCTGAATCTACCCCCTCTCTAGCTTCACAGCATGTCCCCTTGTTCTTGAGCACTTTTTTTCCTTTAAAATACTCCTCCCCCGTACATTATGGATGTTTACCTAGAGTGCTTTACCTCTGTTGATACCTTGTAAATGTCAATTTGTACTGTTCCGTTCTAGTCAAACTATCTGCTATGTTCTTTTTGTATAATCCCTGTACCACCATGTTGTACTCTCCCAGGTCGTTCCTGAAAATAGGCATGTTACTTGTCTAGTGTACTTACCCAGTCACCAAAAGCTAAATAAATAAATAAATAAATTTACCCCCATGATGTATTTAAAGGTCTCTTATCATATCCCCCTCCCTCCTCTGTTACAGGGTGTACATACTGAGGTCCTTTAGTCTCTCCTCACAGGGCTTTTGATGCAGATCCTGCACAATTTTAGCTGCCCTCCTCTGGAACGCCTCCACTCTATGTCCTTCCAGAGATGTGGTCTCCAGAACAGGATAGTGTACTGTAGGTGGGTTCTTACCAGCTATCTATATAAAGGCAACACCCTCTCCCTCTTTTTATTGGTGATACTCCTCCCTACGCACCCCAGCATCCCACTAGCCCTTCCTACTGCCTTGTCGCACTGCTGGGACACCTTTAGGTCATCAAATATGATTACCCCCAGGTCTCTTTCCTGCCTGGTTGTCGTCAATACCACTCTACCCATTTTATGGTCCGCCCCTGGGTTTCTGTGCCATAGGTGCATTATTTTGCACTGAAACCTAGCTGCCAATGCCCTCAACCACTCCTCTAGTTTTCTTAGGTCTCTGCTCATCCCCCACCAACCTGGAGTATCCACTATATTGCAGATTTTGGTGTCATCTGCAAAGAGGCAGACCTTCTCTTCCATCTCCTATGCAACATCATTTATAAAAACAATAAAAAGGACCAGTCCCAGCACTGATCCCAGAGGCACCCCACTGGTCACCCTCCCTCCCTTCCTCAGAGCGAACTCTGTTTACCACTACCCTCTGTTGCCTATCCCTTAACCAAATTCTTGTCCCATTTACCACCTTTGGACCCACTCCTAAGCTACCCAGCTTGCTTACTAGTCTCCTATGTGGAACAGTACTGAATGCTGTACTGAAATCTAGGTAGGCCATGTCCACCACGATCTAGTTTCTTGGTCACCCAGTCAAAGAAATCTATCAGATTCGTTTGACATGACCCCCCCGATAGTATGCTGTTTCAGGTCTTGTAACCCACTGGATTCAAGATATTCCACAATCCTTTCCTTCAGCAGTGATTCCATTAACTTTCCCACCACCGATGTCAGGCTGACTGACCCATAACTGATAGTCTCCTCCCTGCTACCACTTTTGGGTAGTGGGACTACACTCACCCTCCTCCAGTCCTCCGGAACCACTCCCGTTTCCAGTGAGCTATTAAATAGAACTGTCAGAGGTGCAGCCAATATTACCCTGAGCTCTCTCAATACTCTTGGATGCACCCCACCTGGACTCACTGCTCTGTCCCCCTTCAGATTAGCAAGTCCCTTCACGACTCTCGCCTTCAAAAAAGGACTAGTGTCCACCTCCCTCCCAACAAAGCTTCTGTTACCTTTTTGTGTCTCCTCCCATTCTCCTTCCTCTGTGGGACTGAACAAAAGGTATTTGTTCAGGATGTCTGCCTTTTCCTGGTCCCCCTCTTCACAGTCCCCCCCTTCCCTTTTTAACCTTACAATCGCACCCTTGGCCTTCCTCTTTTCACTTACATACCTAAAAAATGTCTTGTCCCCTTTTGTTACCTCCTGGGCTATTCTCCCTTCAGTTTGCATCTCTGTGCTCTTTACTGCTTTCCTCGCTTCCCTCTTTTCCCTAATACACCTCCCTTATCTTCCTCCCTCTGCGTCTCCTTGTACCTTCTGAACGCCACTCTTTTTGCCTTTACTTTTTCAGCCACCTCTTTTAAGAACCACAGTTGTCCTTTTTTCTTCTTGCTTTTGCAAACAATAGTATACAGAACATTTAACTGATCACGTTTTAACATTTGCTAAGGACTGCAATAAAGGCTCAGGTAACCTCAAGAGAAGAATTAATTCTTCTGTGAACCTATTTTCAGGTTCCAGAAGGGGATGCAGGGTCAGGGATTGTAAAATCACATTGACGGATCCCCGAGAATAAACTACAATGAGTAATTTTTCCTTCAAACTTCAAGAATCTATCAATAATGCTTTATAATAAGCATACTCTCTAGCAATACTTTGGGAGGCTGAGTTTAGGAAAAAGGTCCTGCAAGAAAGCAGTTTCGAAACTGGCATCCCCCTGAACTGTATGTGTAGACAATAGTGCTTTGTAAAGGTGTGCACTGTCCTCCAGATAGCTGCTTTGCAAATGACTGGAAGAGGGAAGACTCTTCTTTTGTAGCTGCCACAGATGCAGAGGTGCCCCTTGTGGAATGTGCCCTTAGGCCTCTGGGATGTAATTTTTCAAGCTTTTTCATAACAGAACCGTATGCAGGAAACTGTTCAATGAGAGACAGTTCTCCCAGTTGTTGGTTTGCCTTTGCGTATCTCAGCTTAGGAAACAGAAAGCTGTGTACCATGGGCCCTGACATTCTTCGCCTGGTCCAGGTGGTGGCCGAGTGCTCTTTTTACATCCAGACTGTGCAGTTTTTGTTCGCCTGTACTGGAATGTTTAGGACGGAACACAAGAAAAAAACAGCTGACTGGTTTAGTTGAAATTTCAACACCTCCTTAGGTAGCAACTTCCTGTTAGTCCTAAGAACTACCTTATCTATGTGGAAGATAATGTAGTTTGGATCTGTATAGAGTGCTTGCAGCTCGCTTACCCTCCTGGCAGAAGTCATGGCAATTAGGAAAACTATTTTCCATGTAACATATTTTAAATCTGCAGCAGCCAGAGGCTCAAAGAGAACCTCCATCAGCTGGGCAAGACAGATATTCAGGTCCCATAGAGGGACTGGGTTCCTTATAAGAGCTACAAGTGATTGAGGCCTTTTAAGAACCTTTTTAAAACAGGTTGTGAGACCAAGGACTGTCCTTGCCTGCTGATGTAGTGGCTGACACTGCTGCCAGAGGTACCTTCATGGCTGAGGGTCTCAGACCTAAGGACTATAGGTATACTAGGTAGTCCAGGACTGTTGGCAGTCCTGCCTGCACTGGAATTATCTTTCTGGGGCACACTAGTATGAGAATCTCTTCAATTTAGAGGTGTATGCTTTCCCTGTTGCTGTTTTTTTTTTTTTTTTTAACCTTCAGCACTTTTAGAACCTCCTCTGACAAACTCAAGTTGGAGAATTCTAACACCTCAAGAACCATTTCCCTCAGGTGTAATGTTCTGATGCTGGGAATGTTATTCTGCCATAAGACAGAGTCAACAGGCTGTATCTCAGTGGCAGGTTGACTGGAGTCCTGATGGACAGGGTCAGGAGCAGTGAGTACCAAGCCTATATAGCCCAGTCCAGGATTATCAGAATAATTGTTGCTGTCTCTCTCAAGTCAAGTCAAACTTTATTTTTATAGTGCCTTTCCAAACCAACTCTCCTGAGATGTATGAGCACTTCTGCAGGAGTAGGGATGGCGGGAAAGCATATAGGAACCTCCCTATTCAATCTAGCTGTAGGCCACCCTCTGGGACTGGGACTCCTTTCTGGTGGCCTGCAACAAAACTGTGGGAGCTGACACGTCTCCCAAGAGGGAAGCAGGTCTATTTCTAGAGTGCACCATCTTGTAAAGACTGAGGCAATAACTTGCTGGTTCAGTGCCTACTTGTGGTTCCCCTGGCTGATGCTACTTAGAGTCTGCCAGAATATTGTCCTTGCCTGGCAAATGTACAGCAGAAATCTCTGCATCTGAGTAACAAGCCAGATTCCAGATCTCATGGTCTCTGTGTGCAGGCTTAGCATCTTGTTCCTCCCTGCTTTTTGATGTAATACATTGTCGTGGTGCTGTCTGACTGAATCTGAACAGACTGACCTTGTAGCTAGAAGGAAAAGGATTGTATTGCCAGCAATACTGCCCTGAGCTCCAGAAGACTGATGTGCTCCAGAGTCTCCAGGGGATTCCAGATGCCACTCACTGTGAGAGCCTCTCGGTGAACACCCCACCATAACAGTTGCTCTGTCCTTCCACTGCTCCAGGGCCCGCACCAATGTCTATGTGACTGGTACTAGCTTGGAGAATGGATCTCATCTTTGAGACCAGTGGTCCCTTAAGTGATACTGAATGTCCCTCATCTGAAACCTGGCCTCTGGCACCACTGCTGTGGATGAGGCTATGTGTCCCAGTAATTGCAAGAAACTGCTTGCAGGCCTTGGTTAGTCAGATGTGAAGGACTCTGCTGTAGAAATCAGATCGGATACCCTCTCTTGCTGGAAGAAAGCCTTCTCCTGCAGGGTATCCAGCATCTGTATAGCTTCTGTTTGTGATTTTGGCAGATTTATCAGGAACTCAAGATTTTCCAGTGTGCCACATCTTGCCTTCTCAGATGCGCTGCCACCATGGCTAGGCACTTTGTAAAGACCCTTGGTGCCGAAGGGAGACCAAAAGGAAGGGCTATAAACTGGTATCAGCTATTTCCTAGCCTGAACCCGAGGTATTTTCTGCAGGTAGGACTGAATGAAATGTGAAAATAGGTGTCTTAGAAATCTAGCGACCCTAGCTAATCCCTGGACTGTAAGAGCGGCATCACTGTGTGCAGTGTGACCATCTTGAATCTCTACTTTTTGACATGTTTGTTCAAACAACTTTTATCTAAAATGGGTCACCATTCATCATTTTTTTTCTGGGAGAGGAAGTATCTATACAACAGGGTCTTGCCCCATGGTGAGGCAGGAACCTTTTCTACTGTGTTTGTGTGCAGCAGTTTCTTTACTTCCAGCTCCAGTAGAATTCTTTCCGTTGGTGAATGAGCTGGGAATTTTTTTGGAAACCGCTTGAACTGCAAGGACAATTCCTGACCCACTACCTCCAGGACCCTCTCGTCTGTGGTAATTTTTACCCATTCCTGGAAGTAGTGGGCCAGTCCCACAGCCCTTGGCAATGGTTAGGTAACCTAGGCAGATCTATCAGGGTTTTTGGTTTTTCTGTGGCTTAGGGGATGGTGCTGCAGCACAGAAACACAGAATTTGTCAGAGTTTAAGAACTGCTTGGCTCACCTAATCTGCCCATTTTTCCCTGCCTATACTGTCGCTGCAGACACTACCTGATCTCTGACTCTCCTCTCCCCCCCACCCAGGGCTTTCTTAACAGGATTCCTTTATGCCTATCTCATGCATACTTGAAGCCCACCACTGTTTTGCCCCCAAATCGCTCTGCTGGAAGACTGTTCCAGGCATCCATCACTCTTTCAGTGAAGACATATTTTCTCACATCCTTCCTCTATTCCCCCTTCCAGCTTCACTGCACGCATCCTTGTTCTCGTGCACCGTCTCCTCTGAAAAATACTCCCCTTCTGTACCTTATTCAGGCCCCCCATGAGGCATTTGTAGGTTTCTATCATGTATCCTCTCTCCCTCCTCTCTTCCAGGGTGTACATATTGAGATCCCTCAGTCTCTCCTCATAGGGCTTTTGATGCAGCCACTGGACAGCCTCTACGCTGTCTATGTCCTTCCTGAGATGTGGTCTCCAAAACTGGACACAGTACTCCAAGTAGGGTCTCATCAACAATCTATACAGTAGTAATTCCACATCCTTTCCTTATGTTGGTGATACCCCTCTCTATGCACCTCAGCATCTTACTGGTCCTACCTACTGTTTTGTTGCACCTTGACGATTCATAGCTGGGCAGCTTCACAACAGGGCCCTGATGTGAACAACAAAAGACCCCCACTCCTAATGGAGATAAAATAAGTGGCCAATTCAAGCAGAAAGAATATTATATTTGTAAACTTTGCCATGGGTGGGTGTGTGTGCGTGAGCACTGAATTCTCTATTTGAACTGATGTTTGCCATAAAGCGGTGGCACCCCAATGAAAAAGCCATTTAAAGTTTGTGAATAAGCAAGGCCTGAGCTGCTGATTTTGTGTACAGAAACACAGAAATTCCTGGCGGATAAGAACCACTTGGCCCACCTAGTATGCCCATTTCCCTACCTACCTACTGTAATACTACACACCCCACTTGATCTCCAGCTTAGCCCTCCCTTCCCTAACCACTAAGGTTCCCTTATGCCGATCCCATTCATTCCTGAATCCCATTACAGTTTAACTTCTCTCCTGTACCTTATTTACCTATAAGACATTTGAAAGTCTCTATCATATCCTCTCTTTCCCTCCTTTACTCCAGGGTGTACATATTGAGGTCCTTTAGTCTCTCCTCATACGGTCTCTGGTGCAGACCCTACACCATTTTTAGCTGCCCCTCTCTGGACCACCTCTACTCTGTCTATGTCCTTCCAGAGATGAGGTCTCTAGAACTGGACACAGTACTCTAGATGAGGTCTCACCAATGATCTATACAGCGGTATCACCACCTCCCTCTTTCTGCTGGGGATACTCCTCCCTATGCACCCTAACATCCCACTAGCTCTTACCCCCTGCCTTGTCACACTGTTTGACCACCTTTAGGTCATCAGATATGATTACCCCCAGGTTTCTTTCCTGTTTGGTGGTCGTCAGTACCACTACACGCATCTTATAATCCGCCCCTGGGTTTCTGTGCCCCAAGTGCGTGATTTTGCACTTCTTCGCGTTGAAACTTAGTTGCCACACTTTTGACGACTCTTCAAGCTTTCTAAGATCCCTATTCCCTTTTTCCATACCACCCCCCCCCCGAGTGTCTCTTCCCTATTGCAGATTTTAGTGTCATCTGCAAAAGGTATACCTTCCCTTCTAGCCCCTCTGCAATGTTGCAAATAAAGACATTAAAGATGAACGGTCCCAGTACTGATCTTAGTGGCACTCCGAAGGTCACCCTCCCTTTCCCGGAGTGAACTGTTTATCACCAACCTCTGTCGCCTATCCCACAACCAATTCCTTAGCCAGTTTACTACTTTTGGACCCACTTCCAGGCCGCCCAGCTTGTTAACGAGTCTCCGATGTGGAACAGTGTCAAAGCCCTTACTGAAATCCAGGTAGGCCACATCCAAGGCTCCACCCTGATCTACTTCCCTGGTCACCCAATCAAAGAAATCTATCAGATTTGCTTGACATGATCTCCTCCCAGTGAATCCATGTTGCCTCAGATCTTTTAATCTGCATGTTTGTTTTAAGCTACTGTATACACTTTTTTTTTTGTCATAGCACCCAGTTTCTTGGAATCCTTTTCAGGGGGCTGTGCAAAGCAGGGAACCTTGGCCCTCTAGCAAGCAGCTGCTTGGACCACTCCTTCATGGTCAGGATGGGCATGCAGGAACTCCACTTCCTGTCAGTTCACCTGATATTTCTTTTCAACGTTTTGTCTATGCCAGCAGCCAAATTGGGTGCAGACATGATTTTTGAAGTGGCTTTTTGGCCTGATTTGTATTGGGAAAGTACAGTTACGTAAGACCTTACCGTAACAGTAGATATTTGAGAGGAGCTGCCCCGCCCCCCCGACATTGCCTGAGGCATAAGGGCAGTCCCCCAACACCCTCAGTTCGTCCTCAGGAGACCTGGCCTGCATGAAGGATGGGGAACAGAGGAGGTTCTAACATCCCCAAAAGGGAGAAGAAAATATATATACATAACAGGGGTCAACCTTTACTTTTCTTTGCACTAGCCAGCAAGACAAGTTGATTCAAAATTGCACTAGCCCGCAGATGGTTGCACTAGCCCGCAATTGTAATTGTAAATGTTGATCACTTATACAGGAAAAAATGCAAGCCAAGAAAATACTCCAATTATTGCACATGTATCCTGCTGTTATATTGCTTCTGGCCCAGCTGAAAAAAAAGACTGGAAACCATCACACACAGTGTCCCCCCATTGTTTTGTACCTTGCCCTCCTCCTTCTTTCTGCACCCCTGAACCAGAGGATATCACAGCAACAAATGTTCAGTCAAGTAGGCCTTGCTCTGCACACACAATAGCTGGCATCATAAGGCACCTCACCAAACTCTCACCTCCACCCACACTGTAATAAATAGAGACTCTGGTACAGAAAGACACTCTCAGACCCCACCCTGTGATCAGCTGGAGCCCAGCACTTCTGGAGGTTTTCATACAGTGTCAAGTAAGCCAGGAGCACATCTGGGATTTCTTTGGGGAGGGGGCTACACAAGCTTAAGGGGGCTGGGAAACAGAAAACTTTGACATTTATGTTTAAAAGTATTGATTTTAACATGCTATGCCCTAACAGTAACATTTCTTAAACATTATCCTTTCATCAGGCCAGGGTAAGCAGTACACAGGCATGATATTATATTACCCCTGTTTCTATACAGGATGATCTATGCACCCCAGGAAAGCTTATTTTAACTTTTCAAATTATATGTTTTATTGAGATATTTTATACCATACATGCCTCCAAAGCTTTGTTTTTAGAATGAAGGGACATACTGAGTAGGCCATGGGTGGGACTGTATGGATGATGTTGGCTGGCATGGTCCATTTTGAAGAGCTGGGGACTCCTACATTTGCCAGTAAGGGCAGTAATGGGTCTATGGATAGTCATTTCAGAGTATGGTCTGCAGAGTTGTCCAGGGAAGGTACAGAGTTGAGAGGTTTGGAGAGGAGAGGGAGCAGGTATGTTAAGGCTGGGATAAAACCCGCCACCTGCAGAGCAGACCCTGTATACCTCTAAGCATTTTGTCACTGAAATATTTATTTATTTATTTCAGTAGCAGATTAATACCTTTGAGCCAGGATGACTCTTTTACAAAAGTTCCTTGTCAAAATAAATGTAAGACACAGTCAGCACAAAACATCAATTTGAAGATACTCTCAAACATAACAAACAAGTATAGACTAAATTACAGGGACATACACTACTGAAGTATGCCTAGTGGCAAGTGCAGGGCATCAAAAGGTAGCAGCCAAAAAGGGCTTTGTAAATGCAATAGAGGTAAGGGGAGTGAGGGGATGGGAATGAGAGCATGATGCAGGTAATGAGTAGGGAGCAAAGTGGGCTCTGACAAGGAGTGTTTCATTGGAGAGGAGGGTGGGTAGAAAAAGAGGAGGTTGAGAGATGGGGGAGAGAAGATGAGGTTCTGTAAAGGGGTGGCCAAAGGTCAGGAACAGCAGACACATTGGAGTTCTTGTGCCTGGTGGATGTGCAGGGCATTTTTATAAGGGCCAATTTTTTTCTGTGTTTCAGAAGTGGCGCGGGAAGCTCAATATTAGTTACAGACGCTCAAAATGTAGTAAAAAAAGAAGAGAAAGTACAGAATTGAGAGTTTTTAATGGGAGAGGGAGCACCTGTGGTGAGGCTGGGATAAAATCCACCACCTGCAGAGCAGACCCTGTATGCCTTTTAGCATTTTCTCACAAATGTAGGATACAGATACTCAAAATGTAGGGAAATGAGGAGCACTGGTCTTAATTTGGGACAAACTGTCAGATAGAGACATTCAGAAAACTGGAAGTTAGTGACTTAACAGCTTCCACTCTTGATCACACCCTGGACACTAGCTAAAAATTCTGACAGTGGAGTAATAAGTACTCACACATTGAGCCTTTTGTGGGATCCCCTTCTTGAACAGCCAGATACCTGCAGCTCTTAATGAGGTGTTAATCACACCAGATAGAACAGCATGATGACTAGAGCCCACTAAAGTAGGGACATTTTTAACTTCATTAACATCCATGGAAAACCTGCACTAGTCAAGGCGGACAAGTAGAGGGGTTAGCTGCACTAGCCCTGGCCAATTTGCACTAGATTTGGGGCTAGTAAAACAATGTTAAGGTCGAACCCTGGATAACCAGGGGGAAGGAGGGAGGGAAAGTATGCCTGGTACAACAGCTCTTCTCGAAAATCTACGGTTATGGTAAGTTCTTACGTAACTGTACTATCTCACTTCCAGAGAGAGCTCTTGCAGCAGGCAATAACCATCAGGACCGAGACCCAAGCAGTACAAGGATATGATACAGGTCAGAAGGGTGGTGGACATATAAATCCACAGGAGCTCCTAAGAAAGCAGTCCCTGGAGAATGGCTAGGCCAGATCCTGCCCTTCTTCTGGAAGCAATGTCCAAACTGTAGTGCTTGATGAATGTGTGAACAGAACTCCAAGTGGCTGCAGCACAGAGATCCGCTGCGGACACATTTCGTAGGGATGCAAATGAAGTGGCAACACCCCTGGTGGAGTGACCTTTAACTGAGCCTGATAAAGGTTGGTCGTAGTTTTGGTAGCAGAATACTATGCAATTGACCATTTGGACAACATCTGCTTAGTCACTAGCACCCTTATCATTCTCAGGGCGAAAGACACAAACAACTGATCGGTTTTCCTGGAAGACCGGGTATGGTCTACATAAAAATGAAGAACTCTGTGGACATCCAGAGTGTGGAGCAGGGCCTCCCCTCGATTTAAGTACTCTGGGTAGTAGACAGGTAGATGAATGTCCTGGTTAAGAGTAAACTCGGACACCACCTTCGGAAGAAACTTTATTAGTATGCAGGGACACCCTGTCCCTGTGAAAAATTAAATAGGGCTCTTTACATATCAGAGCCTGCAGCTTGGAATTCTCCAGGCTGAGGTAATGGCAACTAAAAATAACACTTTCCAAGACAGAAAGCGTAGTTTGCAACTCGAGGCTGGTTCAAAGGGAGGCAACGTAAGCTTCTCTAACATAAATAAAAGATCTCATGTGGGAATAGGGTCCCGTATGGGTGGCTTAATATGCCTCATGCCTCTCAGGAAGGTACAAGATAGATCCAGCTGTACCAGGGTTCTGCCATCCACTGGCGCATGATAGGCTGATACTGTAGAAAGATGTACCTTTATGGAACAATAGCCTAGAATTGAGTCAGACAAAGAAAGAAGGTACTCCAGGACCAAGCTTACCGGACAGGTGAAAGGATCAAGATGATGGGCGGAAGCCCACAGGCAGAAATGTTTCCATTTCATGGAGTACGTGGCCCTGGTCGAAGGTTTTCTGGTCAAAACAAGAACGTCTGTTACCCCTGAAGAAACTCCATAGCGGCTCCTGCCAAGTCTGCAGAAGCCATGCATGCAGGTGCAGGGATTTGAAATCTGGGTGGCACCAGTGTCCCCTGCTCCGGGGACAGCAAGTGTGAAGACAGAGGCAGAGGTACTGGAGGCTCTATCACCAGCTGTTGGAGCAATGGAAACCAAATTTGACAAGGTCAGAATGGGGCTATCAGAATCATGTCTGCTCGTTCTGCATGTAGCTTGAGCAGCACCCTCTGAAGTAGTAGGAATGGAGGGAAGGCATAGAGAAACTTCCCTGTCCAAGAGAAGGGCAATGCGTCTTGCCAGAAAACACCAGGCCATGGATCTAGCAAGCAGAAATTAAGCAATTTGTCACTGAGTGGGGATGCAAAGAGATCCAGCTCTGGAAGTCCCCACCTTTCTAAAAGTATGTCTGCTATGGTCTGTAGCAGCTGCCACTTGTGAGCCTGAGACAGAGAGCAGCTTAGGCTGTCAACCAAGGTGTTCTGGACTCCTGGAACATGGACCGCGGTGAGCTCCTGACTGTGTTCCACTGCCCAGTGCCAGACTCTCATGGCCCCTCTGCAAAGGCAACAGAAGTGTGTGTCCCCCTTGCTTGCTGATGGAAAATACTGACATGTCTGTCTGGATCAATAAGGGGCTCAGAAGGAGAACCATCTGAAACGCTTGTAAGGTGTAACAGACGGCTCTCATCTCCAACACATTTATGTGAAGGCTTCGTTCCAAAGAGTTCCATGTCCCTGTCGTCTGGTTGTCTTTGAAATGTGCGCCCCACCCCAGTCCTCAAGCATCTGTTGTCAGTACCTGTTGAGCACTGGGCCTCCAAAAAGGGGCCCCATTCTTCAGATGGGAGGGAGTCAGCCACCACTCCAAGGTCTGGTGCACTGCTCTGGACAGCTGAACTTGCTGTTTTAGATCGTCCGTACGCTGGTCCCACTGCACCCTGAGGTTCCACTGAAGAACCCTCATGTGGAGTCGAGCTAAGGGAATGGTCAAGATGGTGGCTGCCATGTGGCCAAGCAGTTGTAAGACCATACTGGCCAGAACCTGGCTGGATGAGGTGATCTTCCAAGCCAGCGACTGGAGACAATCTGCCCTGTCTGAGGGGAGGAAGGCTCTCCACTGGATGGTGTCCAAGATGGCCCCTATATATTGTAGTCTCTGACTGGAACAAGGGGAGGATTTTGGAAAACTGAAAGTGATCCCCTGGTCTTGAAATAGCCCGAAAGTCCCTTACAGTGTGTGAAGCAGCTGGTCCCTTGTGGGACCTGTCAGGAACCAGTCATCGAGGTAGGGACAGATGTAGTACCCTTGCCTCCTGAGGGCCGTGGCCACCACCAGGCACTTAGTAAACACCTGAGGTGCTGATAACAGGCCAAATGGCAGGGCTCGAAACTGGTAATGCTCTCTTTGGAAGGTGAAGTGAAGGTATTCCCTGTGTGATGGCAGGATCTTGATGTGCATGTATGCATCCTGCATGTCCAGGGAACAGAGCCAATCTCCCTGACAGAGCATAGGTAGCAAGCCCGGAAGGGTCACCATCCTGAACCTTTTGTACTCAATGAAATTGTTCAGGTGACTGAGTTCCAGGATGAGACAGAGATCCCCTGTCTCTTTTGGTACCAAGAAGAAATGGTTGTAGTAGCCCCTTCCTTTTCGAGCCGGAGGAACAGATCATCTTTTTTGACAGAAGGGCTTGGATTTCTGCCCAGATGAGACCTGCGTAGGATGGGGAGTAATGGGTGGGAATCTGTGGGCTGCCTGGAGACATTTGGGTAAATTCCAGGGCATGCCCCTTTCTATGATTCAGAGTACCCACTGACCTGACGTGATGCTGGACCAGCCTGTGAGGTAGCGGGAGAATCGCCCTCCTACTGCCTCCTCCTGAAGCTCCGCTGGAGGAGCGGGGCAGGAAGAGAGTCATGCAGAGGCTGTTGGGTGGGCAAGGGAGCACTGGCATTCTTGGCATTTCTTGGCCGCTGTGCCCCTGCTGATTGGGGGGGGGGGGCTTTTCTTTTGTATCCCCTTCGCTGTTGCTGCCTCTTTGCTTGCTGACCTTGCTGTCTACAAAAGGGTTGACGCCTGGATGGGGACCGCTCTGGCTTGTACATTTTGTGGACATCGGAAACAGCTTTTCCAGAGTCCTGCAACTCAGTGATCATCTTTTCTGTCTCTTGACAGAAAAGAATTGAACCATGAAAGGGGGCGTCAAGGATAACATCCTGCAAATCCTGTTGGAAGCCCTATACCCTCAATCAAGAATAACGCTGGAGGCAAACCCTCGTGGTGGCAGCCTTGGTTGCAGTGTCTGTTGAATTATATGAATACCAGAAGACATGTTTCCCCACGTCAGCACCAGACTGGAAGACGGCTAAGAGCTCTGTCTTAGATGGGGAGTCGGGCTGGGACCTAGCCAGGTCCATATCTTTGTTCCATAGGGACTTCTGGTACATGGCCGTGTGTGCCAGGGACTTGAGTGACCTTACAGTGCAAGTGGCCTAGGAGTAGACCTTGCGACTGAACTAATCAATCTTTTTTGATTCTTTATCTGGAGATTAAGAGTTCATGCTTTTTGGTTGTTGGGTCCGACCTTGTGCCGCAGTAAGGACCATGGAGTCGGCCTTCAGCTGTTCACTCAAATGTGATTCCTCTCTAGGTGTGCGATACAGGCAGCCAGCTTTCTTGGGTATCGCTGAGGTCATTGAGGGATGCTTCCAGGCTATTTTTTATTTATTTATTTCTAGAAAGTACCTTTGAGCCAAAGACTCTTTTACAGAAGTTCCATGTCGTAGTAATACATGGGCATAACATCATTTACAATGGTTACAAGTACATAAGCAGATACAAGGAGGTTCGATGCCTAGAAAGACACGAATACATCAGATTACAGAAATTACATAATTACAATAACAGGGATTACATAAGCAAAAATGTACAGACACATACTAGTTTTGTAACATCCTGGAAGGGCTCCACTAATGACAGAATGATCAAAGGCTTTGGGTCACTTGCCCCCAAGAACTTCACCAGATAGCATCTCTTGGGGTCTAGATCCTATGTCTCTCACTGATTTAGAAATTGGATGTGCCTCATCACATCTAAAAAAGTGGGATCATCAGGAGGAGACCTTGGGGAATCCTTCCTGGGATCCCAAGATAGACACGACAATCATTCATCCGAAGAGGAGGAGGAGGAGGAGGAACTCCCGCTGGACCCCTCTGAAGACATATCAGAATGACTGGACCAGCATCCACTAGAGCAGCTCCAGCATCCGGAGGAGGATTGGGACAACGGGTGATGTACGTGCCTCTGTCTTCCGGGAGATCCCTGGTCTGAGCCACTTGGAGAAGGGTGGGCTGGTGTCGGGATTGGTGAAGGTGATTTACGTGGAGGTGGGGAGGACTGCTTAGGTGGAGCTGGTATCAGGGTCAGCTCTGGCAGTCTGGACAGCAGATCCCCTTTTATGGTGTTCCACCAACTCGTAAACAGAGCTCCCACTTCTGCAAGAGGCACCATGGAGGTTTGTGGAGGATCTGGCATCGGGGTAGGAACATTCCTAGGCCCTGGCGTCGGACCCATAGGCTTAGTTCCCCCTGCCGACAAACCTGATGGCGCCGCTGCATCGGTCGTCAGGCCTGTTGGTGTCTCCTCCTCCAGCGTCGGGTGCTCTGGCATCTGGTACCTGAGGGGGAGGTGACAGAGTATGCGGTACCATTCTAGGACTCTACAGAGCTTGGTGTCAGGTCCTCTGTCATATGCTCAGAGGACAAAGACTTCTTACAGCCAAGCGGGTCAGGCGACGGTTTGGAGGTGTTGTCTGCTCTGGCTCCGTGGAGTTAGAGTCTGTGACTGAAGTGGCCTGACGTCGCTTGAGAGCCCTAATCAATGCCGGCGTAGAGGATGAGCGAGGTCTCTTCTGGTGCTCGTGATGCCTCTTGGTGTTGTCGGACCCGGTCATCTTGACCGACGACCCAGAGTCTATAGCCTTGCTGGGGGTGGGCTCCGACCCGCTACCTGACTCAGTGGGCCGACCTGCTTGATTTAGGCCTATGTGAGTGTTTGTGGGGCCGGACAGTCAGGGGGATGGAGGCCTTGGAAGGCCCTTGTCCTGAAGACTCTCTACCTCACGTCTGGGTAAAGGCGGAAGGCTTTCTCGACAGTAACCCAGGGAGAGCAAGGGAAACTGGAGGGGCGGAGTTCGACCTCGCGTCAGAGGTGGTACTCTTGGAAGATTTATGCGGGGACCTGGAGTGGGATTCTGACTTGGACCTGTCCTTGTCTTGGTGATGGTGCTTCCCGCTAGATTTCTTCTCTCTGGGGGAGGTCCCTCTGGCCGAGGGAAGAAGACGAGCTGTGTCCCAAGTGGGTTCTCTGCATGGCAGGTACTTGTTCCAGAAGATAGGCTTTCAAGATCTTCAGGCGGCGGATGCAGGTGCGATGATTAAAGCCAAGGCAATGCGGGCAGTCATCCGGCTTGTGATTAGGGCCCAGGCACAGAAGACAGGCCGCATGACAGTCTTTCACCAGGATCTGCTTGCTGCACATGCACTCAGATTTCCACCACTCTGACAATGAAGTTGATGGGGAAGACATACACTACTAAGTCACGAAAATCAGACAAAAAAGATTTAAAAAAAAATGGCAGTTGACCAGAAGCAGGGGGCGTCTGTGGAGCCGAAATGCACAGTTCAATAGCGGGGTGAGGGGGGTGCAGGGGCCGCCCTTTATGCCATAGGCGACGTTGTGGATGGGGCTGATATCAGGGGGCAGTTCCCTGCCATAGACTGTTAGCTAGAATTTTTCTGTGGGATCCTAGTGCTAGGTGGCACAGTCCTGATGGTTACTGCCTGCTGCAAGAGCTCTCTCTCTCTCTCTCTCGAATGAGATCTAGTAACAGCAACCTACTTGTAGGAGCTAGTCCCACCATATCAATAAACTCCACTTCTTACTCCTCCTGTTTCATGAGAAGGGATGTTCAGGGTGCTCACGATCTGTCTGATGAAAGACGTATAATCCTTTGTAGGACTAGGAGGGGAACTAACCTCGTTTTTTGAACCAGTTTGTTCTAAAGATTTACCTTTTTCCTGCTCTCCGTAATACAAGGCATCCTCCCCTACAGGCAGGTTGTCTGCAGCTTGAGCCTGGGCAGGGGGCAGACATATTAATAAAGTTTCCCATAGCCTGGTAAGCATGGAAGAACTGACATACTTTTGCCACGTCCTCTGCTGAGGGCACGTGTCTTGGGTCCACTGCCTGCTTTTTTTCCTTTGCAGGAGGAGTGGCAAGGACATTCCTTTTCCTTCTTTTTTCCCTTTGGCAGACAATGTTTCCAGTGCCTACTCTGAGGCTTTTATTTGTGTTTTTGCCATCACTGGACTTAGGGTTCTCCCTTTCTAGGGGTATCGTTACCATGTTATCCATGCTTACCTAATGTCTGAGCAGCTTTATCTTTTTTCTCTGTCCCCTTTATTTATTTATTTTATTTGAATTTTGGTAACCGGGTAAACCCACTGAGACCAATCAGTCCCTTTTCAGGGGTGACCCGATGGAGGATACATAGGACAATAGTTTACTACATACAAAGAAACACAGTACTATACAAAAATCAAAATAGCAATCAAACCAATATCTCAAGGACATTCTACAATTAACAGGTCCAAAATACATAGACAGTCACAGTACAATATAAGATTTAAGACTGTGTTTCAAGTGCAATACAAAGTTTTGTTTCGACTGGATTGAAACAGGGTACAATCTTGAGGACCGCTGCACCGGTGTGTACGCACTCGCATTGAAGAACCCGGATGTGCAATACTGCTGCACACGTGGAAATTACAGTGCAACAGTAATAATGGGATATAAAGATAAGTTTAGGAGTTGTAGGAAAACAAGGGTAAGAGCAGAAGCCTGGCAGTCAGTTGAGGCAGGTACAGGTTCCTGACACAGATAAGTAATGTAGTGCTAGTCTGAACCGAGGGAGGGTAGTGCAGGAGAAGATAGATTGGGGGAGGGAGTTCCATGCCAAGGGGGCGGCACAAGGAAATGATCTTCTGCCTGAGGATAGATGTGCTTTCGGGATATCTAGTAGTAGAAAAGAGGAAGAGCAGAGAGACCGCCTGGACTGTTTTCTTACAATCATGTCAGATAGGCTTGGCAGAGTGTAGAGATGTGTGAGCTTATAGGTGAGGCATAGCAAGGAGTACTGAATTTTGTGTTCAAGTTGTAGCCAACCCAGAGATGTGAGTACAGTGCAATGCTGCTGGTGGGGGGCTGCTCCGATAGCAAAGCACCCTGTCTTGTGACATAATTGCTTTAAGTGATAAGAATAATAGAGCCCCATATGAAACTAGAGGCAGGAGTGAGGCGGTAGCAATTTCTAGGCAGGATGCATTTGATAGGGGATGTAGACGGTATAGCAAACCAACCTTTAGGCATAAGGCTTTGGTGGTTTTGTTGACATGGGCTTCCAAGGAGAGGTTAGGATCAAGCAGGATGCGCCCAGGTATTTAAATGAGTAAACCAATTTAAAGGGCTCCCCATTGCTGGAGCGGATGGAGAGTTGCAGGTTAAGAGACAATTTAATAGGAGAAGGGGTGGAAACACATAGATTTTGTTTTTTGGGTGTTTAATAGCAAGTTATTTTGAAGAACCATGCTTCTAATTGGCAGAAGTCAGCTTCCAGGTGCTGACTGAGCCACTGTCAGCTGAGGATTGATATGATATGGTGCTGTCCACATAAAGCTGAATGGACACCTCACCACAGAAGCCCGGCAGCTCATTAATGAATAATAATAAGGGGGCCCAGGATGGATCCCTGGGGACTCCATGGGTAATCGGTCTGAATCGGGATTGACAGTTGGCCCATTTGACACTCTGGGTGCGGCAGGATAGACAGTTTCGGAGCCAGGAGGTGGATGGTTGATCAAGACCCAATGATTCTAATTTCAGTATCAGCAGCGCAAGGTTCACCAAATCGAAAGCCTTGGTGAGGTCAATGAATATAGCCCTCATGACTAGGCCAAGATCAAAGGCATGGTGAATGTCTGAAGTGACTTTGATGAGTGCAGAGAGACTGCTATGATGTTTGCGAAAACCGTGTTGGCAGGGTGACACGAGTTGGTGATGTTCAAGGGCATCTTGTAACTGGTTGTATAGTATTCTTTCTTGAACCTTTGCAAGGTGGCAGAGAATTGAGATCCGACTGCAATTTTCAACAGGGGTGGCCGTCCCCCCCTCCCCGCCTTTGTAGATTGGTATTTTCCATTGTGAGGGTACAGCTCCTTCGAGAAAAGATCTATTGATCAGGTTTCTAACCAATACTGTAAGTGCTGGTGCTCCCCATTTTAAGAACCTAGGCTCAAGTGAGTTGTGGCTGGGAGAGCCATGTTCCTTGAGATTTTGAAGTAATCTGACAACCTCTTTTCGGGCAGCTAGTTTGATGTGGAATTGCGAGGACAAGGTCCTAGGGAGATTTGTGGCTGGAGAGGGTTGGTTGTTTTGGTTTGTAGTGAAGTTGGATACATAGCTGCTGAAGTCTGTAAAAAAAATTAAGACCGTCTGCTACTGACGCTGGGTCTGACAGTACTTTGTACTTCGTCCTTTGTAGAAATCAAGTCTGGGTAGTTGGAGGTTTTGGCTTTGAGGAGGGAATTTATTTGGGCCCAGAATTCTTTGGGGTTACTGAGTTTTCCTGTTTGGATTGAGTAGTAATAAGTCCTGTTTGCATTAGTTATTTTAGACTTGCAGATATTTCTGAGCTGTCTGTATGAATGCAATCAGAGGGGAGTCCAGTCTTCTTAAATATTTTCCAGGCTGCATCCCATGTGGACATATGGTTCCTTATATCTTTTGTCAGCCGTGGGGCTTTAGTACCTTTTGATCTATGTCGAGTATTGAGTGTTTATGATGGTAGTTACACTGTCAATTAGGTATTCCAGGGTTTGGTCAATAGTAGGCAGGGTACATATGGGGTCCCAGTTTACATTATTGAGAGAGTGGAGGAAGGATGCAGGATCAAAGGAGGACATATTATGGGGATTCTACAGCTTTAGGAGGAGGGTTTGGGGAATTGTTCCTCTAGATAAAATAGACTAGCGAGCGGTTGGTGATGTTGTCCAGTAATACTCCCGAGGCAATTATTCTATGTGCCCAGTTAGACATGATCCAGTCGATAAGCGAGTGGTTTTCCATTCTATTATTCCTTCTTGTGGGTTCAGCGATGTGCTGACTTAGGCTGTCGTCAGCCAGGGTGGATAGGTCTGTTTTTTGATATCAGTTAACTAATCAATGTTGAAATCACCACATTATTAGTTCATGGGGGGAGGTCGGAGAGGGAGGTAATAATGTTGGGTAAAGCCACTGTGGCAGACTTGGTGGTAAGCAGGTAAATCCTACTATTAGTTTGATAAGGATTGCTGCTGTTTATGAAGAGACAACCCTTCTCATATACGCTTTCCACCAGAATTGGAAAGTCACTCAGAGCCTTTAATGTGTTTTGGTGACACAGAGGCAGACTGAGAAGCCATAACATCTTTTCTTTTTTTGGCTCTTTTATTTTAAGGCAAAACTTTTTTACAGAGTTCACAATTGAGAAACACATGATCTGGACCCAAGTACCTTAAATAAAGCTTGTGTCAGTCTGTCTGTGCCAGGAGCTGAAAACAATTTGTACAATTTTTAAAGTCTGTTGGTCCTGTCTGTTTTCAGGTCTATCAGTCTTGCCGAAACACTGCAGACCTTGTAGAAAAGTCTTCAGTAGTGCAAAAAGCCGCAGTTACAATTAGCATTACCAAATAATTTTAATTCAAATTGCGTAATATTTTTACTTGCTCTTTGAAGTGAGGAACTGCCAAGTTACAGATTAGGTTACATTTTTGTCCCAAATGCCGATCAGTTCCTTAAAAAACAGAAACCAAGTCTTATAAATTGTAAAAACTGCTTTATTTATGTGGTTTGCATTTTGTTACAGACTGAGTGGTTTAGCTGGTTCCCTCTAAGCGGAAGACGTGTTTTATAAGCAGCCCTCTCTGGCTCCTGGAACCGACCAGGAAAGTACAGTTGCATAAGAACTTACTGTAACAGTAGATCTTCAGGAGTATTTCTTGCAGTAGGTCATAACACATGGGATATCAGCCTCAGGCATCATTTCCGTCGGATGACTTCTTAGCAGTCGACCCTTGGACCTCCCCTTAATGTTATCACGTGGTGTTAGTCTGGCACATTTAAAAGGGGGAGGTCCCAGCTACTCCTCAGTTCTTTTCCCATCACAGCAACCGAATGATAAAACATTTCTCAGGCTTCCGATGAGAACCGAGGAGGGAAATGAGGCAGTAGATCATGGAGTCATAAAAGAACAGGAGCAAGGCACCCTTCTGAAGTAACAGCAAGGGGGAAGGCGGGCAGGGCAGCATGACCTGCTATAAGAGATGCTCTCAAAATCTACTGTTACGGTTAGTTCTTACGCACCTGTACTATCTTCTTTGAGACAATCTCTTGTAGCAGGTTATAACACATGGGAAGATTCCCAAGCAGTTATTATGCCCAAAAGAGAAGGAAGCGAATCATTAAGACTTAGGACGGAGGCCTTGTAGAACGGCTCATCCAAAATTGGCCCGCTTCCGCTTCTAGGAAGCAATGTCTAGACCGTAACGTTTAGTGAATACATGTACAGTAGACCACGTGGCGGCTTCGCAAATTTCTAAGGCAGAGTCGCCCCGGAAACACACCATAGAAGCAGCCACGCCTCTAGTTGAATGGGGTTTCACAACCCTTGTGAGAGATTTTTCGTATTTTGTATAGATAAATGAAATGTAGTTGGCCAACCATGTGGACAAGCACTGCTGTGAAACCTAAACACACTGTTTTTCAGAGGCAAAAAAAAACAAAAAGTTGCTCAGTTTGTCGCAACCGTGAGGTGTGGAGCAGATAATGTCTCAATGTTCTGTGCACATCGAGAGTATGAAGCAGGGTTTCCCCTGGATTCATAGGCTACGCAACGTACACTGGTAAGTGGATAACCTGATGTAAAATAAAATCAGGAACAACTTTTGGCAAAAACAGCACCCTATCGTTATGGAATTGCAGGTAGAGGGGTTAGCACATTAGCGCCGGTAACTCTGAGATATGTCTGCTGACGTAACGCCAACTAAAAATAGTTTTCCAAGAAAGATAACAGAGTGTGCTTGAGTCAGTGGGCTCAATACGACTCATAATGGGGTGTGTGGCTAGCTTCTGAATATGGTGGATGCTCTTTAGCCTGCTCCTCTAGGCACTTCTTTGAAAGAGTTTCTTACGCCTGCTAACCGCATCAAAAACGGTGATAAGTGAGAAGGGGAGCTTTACATGGTCCACGGCCACCGGGAAATCCAAAAATAAACAATCTAAACTAAAATTTTAGTTGGTACCAGTGCCAAGGTATCCACGCCCAGGAACAGAGGCTTGCACCAGATCTCAGGCCTACCAGGCCGCTGACTCTGATACCCTGATCGACTCCAGTATGTTGGAACTGGAACGCACTCTGGCTGGTGTACCAGCCACCTTAGCCCAGATGCAACTTGAGATGAAAGCTGGTTTCACCAATATTACAGCACAAATCACCCACCTGCAATCCGTGGTAACAGGCCTCTCCGAAACCTCCGCAACACACACGATGCAGATATCTGACGGAACACCATGTGAGCGATCTGGAAGACTCTCTGCAAGCGATTACTGGCGAATGAAATGATTTAAAAAAGGCAGTGGAAGAGCTCGTAGCTAGAGTCGACGATCAAGAGAACAGATCGAGATGCTCTAATTTGTGCACTGTTGGTTCTCAAACCGCTATGGTTCTCAAAAAAGGTGGCAGGGACGGTTAAGGAGAAAAGGATAGCATTCAGGAAATATAAGGAAACACAGAAGGAGAAGGACAGAGAACTATATCAGTTAAAACAGAAGGAGGCAGGGAAGGCAGTCAGAATAGCAAAGGCACAAACTGAGGAAAAGATAGCCAACTCTGTTAAGAAGGGGGATATAATCTTTTATAGGTACATTAGGGAGCGAAGAAAGACCAAGGGAGGGATACAGAGACTTAATAAAGGGGAGGCAATGTGGGCAGAGGGTGACAGTGACAAAGCAGGGATACTGAACGAATATTTCTGCTCAGTATTCACAACAGATGAGGAGGGGAAAGTGTCTAAACCGAACAAGGGAGAAACTCTGAATGGGAAGGGGGGGTGGTCGATACCAGTCCATTCACAGAAGAAAGGGTTTTGAAAGAACCTTGAAACTGAGGGTGGACAAAGCAATGGGGCCTAATGGATTCACCCAAGAATACTAAAAGAACTAAGGGTAGAACTAGTAACACCACTGACTACTCTCTTTAACAAATCATGGGAGGATGGAGGAACGGAGGACTGGAGGAGGGCAATGTGATTCCACTTCACAAAGTGGGAGCAGGGCAGAGGCAGGAAACTACAGACCAGTTAGTTTGACTTCAGTGGTAGGGAAAATGATGGAATCACTTCTGAAGGAAAGAATTGTTCAGTACCTAGAGGCCAGTGGGGCACAGGACCCAAGGGAGCATGGTTTCACAGCAGGAAAGTCATGTCAGATGAACCTAATAGATTTCTTTGACTGGGTGACCAAAGTAGTAGACCAGGGAGGGGCTGTGGATATGGCCTACCTAGATTTTAGCAAGGCATTCGACACAGTCTCACACAAAAGATTAATATACAAGTTAGCCAGCCTTGGAGTGGGTCCCAAGGTGGTAGCCTGGATAAAAAACTGGCTGGACAACAGGAAGCAAAGGGTAATAGTAAACGGAGTCCACAGTGAAGAAAGGAGGGTAACTAGCAGGGTACCGCAGGGTTCGGTACTGGGACCGGTCCTCTTCAATATCTTTATAAGTGACATAAGAGAGCACCTGGAAGGAAAGGTATGCCTCTTTGCAGATGACACAAAGATCTGTAACAGAGTTGATACACAAGGTGGAGCGGAAAGAATGAAAAGGGACTTGGCAAGGTTGGAGGAATGGTCAAATACGTGGCAGCTCAGATTCAATGCAAAGAAGTGCAAGGTAATGCATCTGGGAAACAAAAACCCAGGGGAAGAGTACACAATGTGGGGTGAGTTAATACCAACAACAAAAATCGAAAGAGACCTAGGAGTAATTATATCAGATAACCTAAAGGTGGGCAAGCAATGTGAGAAGGCAGTAAGGAGGGCTGGGGGTATACTGGGATGCATAGGGAGAGGCATGAACAGTAGAAAACAGGAAGCTGTTAACCCTCTCTACAGACAGTTAGTGAGACCCCATCTGGAGTACTGCATGCAATTCTGGAGACCCCATCTCCGCAAAGACACAGACAGAGTGGAGGCTGTTCAGAGGAGGGCAACCAAAATGGTGCAAGGTATGCACCAGAAGACATACGAGGACAGACTAAAGCAGCTTAATATGTATACCCTTGAGGAAAGGAGGGGGAGACACATAATAGAAACTTTCAAGTATCTCAAGGGAATTAACGAGGTACAAGATGGTAGTATCATTCAGAAGAAGAGATGTGCAAGAACAAGGGGGCACAATTTGAAGATAGAGGGGGACGACTCAGAGATAATGTTAGAAAGTATTTTTTTCACAGAGAGTTGTAGATGCATGGAACAGCCTTCCTGAGGAGGTTGTGGAGTCAGGAACAGTGAGAGAATTTAAAAATGCATGGGACAGGCATAAGGCAATTCTAGTGGGGTGCAGGAGGAAGTAAGCTGTTGATTAACTAGAACTTGCAGCTTATCCATCAGGTAGGGAAACGGGCAGACTGGGTGGGCCAAGCAGTCCTTATCTGCCGTCAAATTCTATGTGTCTATGCTGGGCTCCCGGAGGGAACTGAAGGCAGTAATCCTGAAATGGAGCTGCACAAGTGGTTAATGGAGTAATTGGAGTTACCACAGGAGGCTGCTGGGTTCGAAGTCGAATGAGCGCATAGAGTGGGCCTGCCGCCTAAACCGGGAGATAAGCCACAGCACTGCTTAATAAAGTATCTCTGGTATGTAGACAAAGAATCGATCCCACAAAGGGCTAAGGCGAAAGGGCCCCATCTCCTTTAAAAAGAGCAAAATACACATATTCCAGGACTACAGCTGAGGTTTGCAAATGCAGAGGCAACAGTTTAATGCGGTCAAGGCCAAATTATACAACCTCGGATGGTCCTGCGCCTTCAGGTACCCCACCATGCTGCGCATTGACAAGTCTGGGCAACCTCCAATCTTCTTTACTTGCCCGAAAGCAGCAGAGAAATAGGCGGAAGAGGAGGAGGCAAGAAGGAGATGGGCTCGCTCATCTCCAATCCAGGGCAAAGTGAAGAACAGATAAGTTTACTGGGCACACTTCTTTTCTCATTCTAAAGGTTAAGCTCACTTGTCCAGCTCTTACTTTGATCAGCTAATTTGGGCTGGAGTCATGTTAAGCTGTGTTGAATGGGCTTTGGGGGTGCTTTTAGTTTGTTAATCTGTTTTTGCCCCGCCTTGAACTGTTTGGCTCTATCTTTGACTCCCTATTTACTGTGTGAGGTCTCGACCTGGGCCCCGATCCTCCCCAACCATGTCTGGGGACATGGGTACTGGCGGGGGGGGGGGAATAAGATGAGGCTTGTTTTTTTTCTTTTAAACCTCGGAGACTCTGGCACACTTACAACATCTACTGCCAGCCCCTCGCAGGTTGGCCAGAGTAGACTCTGCACTGTGTTTAGATACAGTCTCTCTACAAGGTGACTGTTAAAAGCTTTAAACAAAATTTTCTTCGTGCAGGTGGTCCTCTTCCGATATCAATTATGCCATAACACAGATACCAAACGTTTAAACTTCATGTTTATTAATAATAGCTCTTCTAATTGGAGTAGGAAGTCTTAGCAGTTAATTTTGTAGTTTAATTAGTGCCAGATAGATTTGGCACAATGTTCACACTTACAGTACATTAACTCTGTTACCGGTTACCACTTGTTTGCAAGGGGAAATATTTCAGGTTCCATCAAGCCCAAACTGGGGATAGATATATACATATGTTGCAGGGGAGTGAGGGGACTTGGGGGGGGGGAAATGTTTTCATTGTCTCAGTGACAGAGTAAAGCAGGATCACTGGAGGGAGGGGGTGCTGGGGAGCCCTGGTCTGCGAGCAGGGATCATTTTTTCTGGAACTCCTGCTCAACAGATTGGTTCTCCCCTACCACTCCATTATGTTACTGGGGGTTGTTGAGGTAAGTTTACTTTGTTACATAAGGGATAAAACAAGGATGCTGATGTGTGAGAGGAAATGCAAGAATCACTGTTTGGTTGATGAAAAGTGGGATGTGCAGCAGAGAGAACGTTGGTGGAGGAGGGTACCAGACCTATTAAATAACAATTGCAGTCCTTATAAATGCTTAGATGACTCAAAGAATAATGGCCAATACAATCAAAGTGGCAACATGAAACGTTAACGAATTGAAATCTGTTATTAAACGGAAATGTGTTGTGACTGAAGCCAAGAAATCTAAATGGCAAGTAATCATGCTATAGGAGACGCATATGTCCCAGGGAGAAGCCGTGAAAACCACTGCATCTCGAGGGGGTGGGGGTGGGGGATGGATTTCCTCTTCTCCTCAAACCAAGACACACCACGACTTGGTTCCCTTGTGTTTCCCCGAGTGCGTATATTAGGGCAGGTCATTGATAAAGCTGGTATGTACTCCCTGGCGAGAGCTGAACTGCCGGGCACTGGTACTTTCTCAACTGGCTCGATATATGCACCAAATGTGGAAGACCATGGTTTCTTTCAAAGGTTGTCACTGGATATGGCGGAGTGGGCAGGTCCCTGGATACTGGGGGGCGATTTTAATTGCATGCGAGATACTATCTTGGATGGATCCAATACAGCTCAGATTCCCATTTCCAAAAATGCCAAAGCCCTGGGGGAGTTAGAACAGGAGTTTAATCTACTGGACACCTGGAGGCACAGATACCCCATAGGTAGAGATTACAGTTTCTACTCTCATGCCCACCAATCCTATGCTCGCCTTGATAGGCTCTTGATCAGTCTCTCCCTCCTCCCGCTAGGTGACTCAATTATATACTTCCCTATCACAGTATCAGACCATGCCTCTCTCAGTAGGAGTTTGGCAGCTCCTGGCTCCCCTCCAGTAACCAGACAGTGGAGACTAGACCCCCTTCTTTTGAAAGATCAGAAATATATTACCGCTATGACCAAACACATTAAAGAATTCTCCACTTCAATGGGAAAGGAGACACTTCCCACTGCTGTAGATGGGAAGCCCTAAAAGCATATATAGGGGGGCAAACCACAGCCTTTGTGGTGCATGCCAAAAGACGTGGGGAACAGGAGCTCGTACACCTGCGTGAGAAAATCAAGGCATGTGAGGCAGCCCATAGACTGAGACCCTCCACACCTCTATATAGAATAATCCAGAAATTAAAATGGTAATTTAATACATTAAGTAATGCTAAAATAGAACAGGCCATTCTACTTTCACAAGCAGGAGCCTACTTTGATGGGGACAGAGGGGAGCAAGCTACTTGCCTGGCAACTACGTCGTAAAGAGGGAGAGAGGTCAGCGGGGCAAATTCATGACAAATCCGGCAATCTTGTTCATGATCAAAGTAGCCATTGGTAGTGCTTTTAATACCCTCTATAGTTCTCGCTATTCCTCTGAGGTGGCACCTACCCCCCCCCCCCAACAAAAGAACTTGAACAATTGTTTGCCAAGGCTCCTGTGGTAGAGTTGGAGAAAAAGGTGGCCCTAGAATTGGACTCCCCCCATAACTAGGGTTGAAGTCAGCAAGGCGCTTGGGCTCTCAAGGGGGGGAAGCTCTAGGCCCGGAGGGTTTGCCCATAGACTTTTTCAAGGCATTTTCCCATGTACTATTAGAACCACTTTATGATATGCTTACACAGTGTTTGGACAGAGGTGAGCTGCCCCCCTTCACGCGATCAGCAACAATCACAGTCCTGCCTAAACCGGGCAAAGACCCCTCATGGTGTGCATCCTATAAAGTTAATTTCTTTGCTCACAGCAGATAATAAAATATTGGCTAAAGTACTGGCCTCTAGACTGGATCCGGTGCTCCCCACCTTAATCCATCCAGATCAGGCCGGCTTTGTACAAGGGCAGCAGGGGAAGCATAATATACGCACATTAAATGTGATCCATAGATGGGGTAAAAATACACAGAAACATGGGGCCACAGTCCTAGCCCTTGATGCTGAAAAAGCTTTCGATCGTGTGGAGTGGGGGTATCTCTTTGAAACACTGGGGAAGGTGGTCCTCGGACCCTGTTTCAGATCCTGGATATGGGTACTGTATAATAACCCACAAGCTCAGAAGCGGTAAATGGAATGGTGACCCCCCCTCCTTTTCAATAAGTCGGGGAAACTAGGCAGGGCTACCCCCTTTACCTCTGTTGCACATTCTCTCTCTCTCGAACCACTTGCGGCAGCCCTTGGAGAACATAAGGAAATCAGAGGCTGGGGGGGGGGGGTTCCGAGCACAAGATAGCGTTATATGCTGATGACCTGCTCCTATACCTGCAGCATCCAGCACAGGACTTGCCCCGGGTACATCGGTTAATGAGGGAGTATGGGAAACTCTCTGGACACAAGGTTAACTGGACCAAAAGCGAGTTACTCCCCATAGGATTAAAGGACAGAGCGCTTTTAATTTCGAATCTGGGTGGGTTACAGCTGGTGAAAATACTTAAGTACCTTGGAGTAACCAACTCAGCAAAAACTAGCGAATTATATGCTTTGAACTTTAAGCCTCTCCTACTTAAAATATCAGAAGATTATGACAGGTGGACAGTCCTTCCACTGTCCCTATTAGGTAGAGTGGGGGTAGTAAAGATGACTATTGTGCCAAAATGTTTATATCTATACCAATCACTCCCCATCAGAGTACCCAGGGCTCACTTTACACACCTTTATGCGATCCTGCACAGGTTCCTCTGGCGGGGTAAAAGTACTAGAATTAAGAGAGCTATTCTGCAGCTACCAGCAAGGTGAGGAGACTTGGTTTACTGAACTTCCTAAGCTAATACTGGGCAGCCCAGCTTACTTTTGTGCCAACGGGGTCATCTGAAGTGGGGAAGACCTGGTTGGGGTTAGAAAAGGACACCCTCGTGGGCACGTTGAGGGAAGACATTCTCCCCATGGACCTAGCCTCAGACCAGCAGCTCATCATAGCTAATCCATTCACTGCCAACTTACTGAGGGTCTGGAGGGATGTTCATGGTCATATCGGACACCACACACGGCCCTCCCCTTATTCTGGCGTATTACCAACCATGAAAGGCTAGAGGCCCCTGCTCCATACCTCTACTACAGAGACTACTTATGTGGAGACAGAGAGGCTTGATCACAGTATGCCAATTGTATGAAGGGGACACACTAAAGACCTCTGCCTCCATATGTGCAGAATGGGGCATATCCTCTGTAGATTTTTTTGTATACCTCACGGTTAGGCAGAGGTGTGGAATGTCTCTGTTAATCACTAGTGGTTGGGCCCTCCCCATCCCCTCTGAAGAGATGTTTAAACCCCAACTGAGCTCAAAGCCGCTCTCTGTATTTTATAACATTATCCAGGGGTGTACCTCCTTGGCATCTGAAGGAACTAGGGAAAAGTGGAGTCTTGACCTTCTCATTACAACTGACTCTAAAATAAGGAATTTGGCCAGTCAATATATCAAACTGCTCCCGCAGCAATAAGCTCAGGCAGGTCCAGTTGAAGTTTATGTACAGGGTTAATATCACACCCAAGAGGTCGCATGCCTTCGATGCACAGAGGTCTAACGAGCGCCCTAAATGCAACAACCAGAAGGGGGATTTCCTCCACTTAGCTTTGCCTTGTCCTAAGGTGACCCCCTTTTGGCATTCTGTGCACCAGATAATGAGCAGAGTACTTGGATGTAGCGTTCCCCTCGAAATCCCCCTTAGGGCTATTACTCGGTGAGGACCCACAGCAACCTGATGGGAAAATATGCAACCCCTTGTGGTCTATAACCCTAGTTAATGCGAGGAAAACAGTGGCACAAACATGGATGCCCCCCCCCCCCGTCAATCTCTCAATGGGCTAATAATCTTAAATTGTGCTTGTTCCCTGAGAAAACCCAACTTTATGCAATGAGTAAACAAGAAACTTTCTTAAATATCTGGGATCCTCTCATTACAGCAATCAAGAGGAGCGATTTCCCTACATAGGGGACCAGTGCTACCTTGGGGAATATTCTTTCATGTGACAGGGGCCAACCCCTCGGAACCTGCTCCTTTGCGCCACTGTATACCCCTCTGCTTTACATGACCTTGGATATATATGCCTTCACGATCATATGTATAATAGCCGAGTCAGTTGTCCTCAAGCAAGCCACTGTAGTAATATTTATTATTGTAATCTGGTATGATCTGTGTTACCCTCTAAAACATGATTGTATGCAAATCTGGTATTATGACTGTATCTCCTGCCATGTAACTCTGCACTCAACATTCTCTCAATAAAATACTTTTGGGGGAAAAAAATATACATTTGGGTACCTGTAAATTTTCTTTCTCTAACGGCTGGTCTCCGGGCTTCCTTATTCCTGAAAAGGTCTCGTTCATGGAGTGTGGACGGGGAGGGCCTGAGGGCAAGCGTCTGGGGATATTCCCCAGGCTCCTCAGTCACCAGCTCTTCCACCAAGGAGGGAGATAGTAGGTTCCTCATCAGATTCCGACGCCTCCCCGGCCAGAAATTTCAACCTAGAGGACCTAGACTTCTTTATCAAAAAGGTCATATCTGAGATTCACCTTGGCTCTCCCCCAACGGTCACCTCACAACCGAACCAGGTTTTTCGCTTGGTGTCCGCCTCTAGGCCTGCTACAGCCTTCCCCATTCCACCCGCCATTGAGTACTTGCTAAAAGAATAATGGCAGGTTCCAGAGCTTGCGTATCCTATTCCCAGACGGATCTCCAAACTTCTCAAGTTTGACAAAAAACGATCTGAAAAGTGGTTAGACTTCCCCAGAATTGACCCGTTGATTTCTAACCTGACCAAGAAAACCGTCATCCCAGCTGAGGGAAGGGCTTCTCTAAGGGACCCAGTAGACAGAAAGGTGGACTCATCGCTCAAAAAAGTCTTTCAAGCCTCGGCAACCTCCCTTAAGGCCGTCACGGCAAACCTATTCTCCACCAGAGCCGCCTTATCCTGGGCATCAGATATAGCCTTTCAATTCGAAGAGGATCCAGAAAAGAATTCCCCCATTATCCACCAGCTACAGTTAATGGGGTTGGCCTCTGCCTATGCAGCAGATGTATCAGAAGAGGCTGTTCGATGTGCTGCACGGACCATGTTCTACCAAACCTCTGCCCGACGCAACCTATGGCTTTGGGCATGGCAGGCGGATGCTTCCTCAAAGAGCCATTTGGTGAATGCACCATATGAAGGCAACCTCCTGCTCGGGTCGGTGCTGAAGGAGGTAGTGAAAGAATCAGGTGATGTATGACTCATAGTCAATTTTTCAAGCACAAATTTCAAATCCCACCCTAGGACTGGATCCCTGATAGGGGGATGAAGGTGCAGAATACCTTTTAAAATGGTTAGAAGCAAAAGTAACTGGGACAATGGTTTGTTGCCCACAGGTAAATGAAATGCGGCAATGGCTGAAAGGTGGACTGTCACAGAGGAATATTTCAGTCCACCCTCTGGCAAGGACAGCAAAAGGATCTAAGGCCCGTGTAGATGCCTAAATGGAGAAGCATTTCCGCTTTTTAGAATAGGAAGATCATGACGTAGACTGCTTCCTTGCAGCCCTTAGGACTTCCGCCACCTTCGGGGACACCCTGAAGCACGCGAGTACTATGTCTTCAGGAGCAAGGCATATAGGAGTAGGGAGGGAAAGTCCAGGTGTAGCAAGGAGCCCTGCGCCAGGGACAACAGAGCCTGGCAAATCAGCAGAGGTATGGGATCTAGTTCCGAGAGCTGTAGAATTATGAGAATCAAATCAACCTTGGCCCAACCGGTGCTATGAGAATCACAGACACCCCGTCCCAATCAGTGTTAGTAGTACTCTCTGAATGAGAGGAAAAGGCAGGAAGGCGTAGAAATCTTCCTGTCCGGGTTATGAACAGACCTGGGAGTCGGAGGGGACGGCTGGGGGAGGAGAAGGATTAAGCGTCTTACGGACTGCTCTCCTTCTCCGGAGGGAAAAAGTGTCAAGCGCAATGAGGACCCCTGGCAGAGGCTAGGGGTCTGCGTGTAACACCACAACGCATAGTGAGTCGGGCGGATGCTGCGTCATTCCATGTCCCTGCTCCTTGGCGGAGAGACTTTCAAAAAATTCACTGCCACTAATGACAACCCGTCTCTGCTCATCACACAGACCAAAGTCTGCCAGGGGTGGGTGGATCACGCTCCCGTGACTCACTCTGGGAGGCAAGCCAGGGCTTCGTGACCCGAGTTTCCGTGGAGGGGAAGCCTGTAAATGGGTGGAGCGGTGGGTGGGGCAGGGGACCAGAGCCCTGGGCAGCGAATAAAAAAAAAAAAAAAAAAAAAAGAAAGAAATCTTCCTGCCCAGGAAAGAGAGAACACATTCTACCACACAGTTCCAGGACCCCGCTTGAGGGAACAGTAAAGAGGCAGTTTTGCATTTTGTGGAGAGGCAAAAGGTTCAATTCTGAGCAGCCCCATAGGTGGAAGATGTCGTTTTGGACGTCCGGTAGAAATTCCCACTCATGGGTCAGGGCAGTGGATCTGCTTAGGGTATCTGCCAGGGTGCTGGACACACCAGGGACGTGGACCGCCAGAAGATGGATGACTCTGGCTCACCCAGTACCAAAACCCCCATCGATTCTCTGTAGAGAGGGCATGAATGGGTGCCTCCTTGCTTGTTTGGATAATGAACTACCATAGAATCATCTGATTGCATGCAAAGGCAACCTTGGGGAAGGAGAGTTTTGAGAGCCAGTAAGGCGTAGAGGACTGTCCTCATCTCCACGACACTGATGTGGAAACGGGTCTCTACCAGAGTCCAGGATCCTTGGGATTGGACATGCAGGAGATGAGGTTCCCACCCTGTGGTCAAAATGAGACACAAGACAGAAGAATGAAACAGAATACATCACATCAAGTAGTCCGTAGACATCCCCCATTGTACAGTTTGAAGCGTCAGGGAAGATATCAGGACAGAGGCATCAAAATCATCCTCCCGCCAGTCCCACTGGACTCTTGGAGACCACTGAAGGACCCTCACATTCAGCCTGGCAAGGGGGACAGTTGGAATTGTGGCCGCCAAATGACCTAGGAGGTGCAGGTAGTCTCACGCCGAGACAATCGTGCTGGACTCTAGTCTGCATGCTAAAGCAATCAGGGCGTCCACCTGCTCCTTGGGTAGAAACATCATCCCCAATGAGATGTCCAATACGGCGCTGATGTATAGGAGGCATTGTGCGGGGGTCCATCTTGGATTTGGGATAGATTACAGCTATCCTCACCCAATCAAACAACTGAAGGGTTCAAAAAAGCATGAACAGCAGTCTTTGGTGAGAAGATGCTGTCAGGAGCCAATCGTCCAGGTAAGAAAAGACATAGAGGCCTTTCCTGTGGAGGGCTACCGCTAGGCATTCGTGAACACCCTCAGGGCTGAGGAAAGGCCAAATGGGAGTGCTCCAAACTGGTAATGATGAACAAAGAATGGAGAAACCGTCTGCGAGCACAGTGCATCTGGATATGGAGGTACGTGTCCATCATATCAAGAGTTTAGCAGAGCCACCCTCCAGTGTTCAGTAAAGCAAAAAGTGTCTTAAGAGGCAACATTCTGAACTTTTGGTATTTGATATAGAGGTCGAGACCATTGAGATCTGAAATGGGGTGCAAGTCCCCTGTCAGTTTGGGAACCAAGAAGAAATGGAAATAAAATCCTGCCCCTTTTGTGTAAGGGGAACTGGTGCGATGGCATGTGTTTTGAGCAGAGGATGGGTTTTGTCTTGTAAAACCAATGTTTGAACAGGAAGTAAAAGAGAGTGGATTATCCATAGACCAGATGTAATCCTCTCCCAACCTGGGAGGGGAGGGGCAGGGAAAACCTGCACCTGACAGTCGTGAGTTTTTAAGGGTCCCTAGTCCCATGATTGGAGAAAGACCGTCAGTTCGAAGGCTGACTATGCTGGGAGGCAGCAGGGACATAACGAGATTTGTTTGGAACATTTTTAAGACTGGGCAGGGTTAACAGAGCCTTACGCTTAGATGCAGGCTGCCGCTGGATATCAGGGCAAGACCTGTGAGGGTGGCCTCTTTAAAGGACCCCCTGTAGGATGTTGTTTGTGTCCAATATAAGGATGGACTGACAGAAAGGTAAGATTGGGAGTCTTGTAAGACCTTCAAATTGTCTTGAGACTGTGGCCCAAAGAGCCTATCATCCTTAAACGGTGAGTTAAAGAGAGACTGTTGTACGTCCTACGAGAAACCTGAAACCCTTAGGCATTCTGAGGCAAACACCCGCAGAGGGAGCCTGAGCCGATGTATCAACGGCGTCACACCGCTGCTGCAGTACACAACTATTCCGTGAGATCACAATCCAAAGATGCGTGGTGTGCAAGAAACAAAGGAAACAAATCTGCCAGTTTTGCATACTAACTACTAGCTAGTCCCAGAACTTGGAATTTCCTAGGTTGTGGATGAGTGATGTTTCTTTCTAATTCTCTGGCCTATTTTTCTATCTATATTTAGATTTCCCTTAAGGAATGTTTAATCAAAAATTTTGTTTAGGTCCTTGTCAGGACTTTCTGTCCTGTTTTATTCTTTATGGTTGAGACATATATGGAAATATGAAATGTCAGTATTAATTAATTTTATAAAAGGAATTTATTCTGAAAGTTTACTTGACGTCTTTTACTGAGAACATGAATCTTCACCATATAGAATAAAGATATCTTAAATTCTGTAGTTGGAATGTAAAGTTAATTTTGATTATGGATTTTGTAGAGATTTTTTGTATTGAGAGGTAGAAACGAGAATGTATCTTATTAAACAGCAACCCTATTATGTACACGTCTCTTTAAGCACAGCTGATTTTGTACAGTAACTAGCATTGCTATTTCAATTTTGACGTAAGCACTGTTTAATTTCATACGGTCTGGTTTCACTTGTGTGGCTCAACCCCCTTGAAGACTGTTGTGGTCGAGGCGCTAGGGGCTCCCACATTTCACGTTTCTGCATCTTGTATTTCTGTATTCACTTTCGCAGTAAAAATATTTGCTAACTGGCAGATTTGTTTCCTGTGTTCCTTGCGCACCACGCATCTTTAGATTGTGCTGTTTTGTGGAGGTTGGCCGCCTCGCTGATGGTGCTTGCAGACGACTACTTTGTTGGAGCGCAGAGGAGTTCTGTTTGTATATTCCGTGAGATCATCCTGAGGACAGCCAGCAAGAAGGGTGCAAACCAAGGCTTGAGAGGCCTTGAGTAAGTGACCCATATAATCAAAAAGTGCAGAAATGCCCAAATCCTATTTCTTGAAGTCTTTTTCCAGGGATTGTTGAGATCTAGCAGACCTACCATGTCAAAGGCTGGCCCATCCTGTATGGAAGATGCGGAGACGAGGACTGAGGAGACTCAGGGTCTTGATCCATGTCAACGTCACCCTCCGGGTCAGCAAGAGCCCTTACCCTTGGGAAGGGCTGCTGAAGTCCCTATCCCTCGGATGTAAACCAGGGGAAAAAAAAAAAAAAAAACAGTGGAAGAGCAGGCCGTCCTCGAGGTTGAGGAAGGCCTGGAGGGAGCAGAGGCAGGGACCTCCGCTCCACCAGTTATGGTGAGGAGTGGACTTCAGGAAGGTCCAGAACAGTGTGCACTAGAGCCTGGACATCAACCATGGCCAGCTGCCCTGTGAACGCAGTGGGAACAGCATGGACAGAGCAAATGGAAACCATGGACCGAATAGAGGAAGGCAGTGGTGCCAACCAGACAGATCCTGACAAGAGGCGAGTATACAGTGGTGATCACGCCAGAGCATAGCGGCAGCGTGGTATAGTGCCATTGCGCAAACGTGCAACCTACTGAAAAATAACTGTACCTTCACTGCGCAAAGACTTGCATTGCGCGATCGGTGAGGGAGTCAACACTGAGTTCCGAGAAACTCTGGCTGGTCATCCACAAAAGAATCGATGGGCCAAAATATAGCAGTAGCACAGTATATTGCCACCACACAAATGTGCCACCCATTGCGCAACTGCGCAACCCGCTAAAGAACAGGTGTAGCGCTACCGCGCAATTACGTATGGTGCGTGATAATGCAGAATATATTAGCACGAGTACCACTGTATGACCCCAAAGGTATGGAACAGCGAGTCCTAAGAGACCAGGCAGGTCATCAACGAGAGAATCGTCAATGGGCCAGAAGCCATCGTCAATGGATAATGGCAGTCTGAGAAGGGGAGGCAGTGATGGAAGCTGCAGGATAACCCCTGAACTCTCCGTTGACGGAGGCAAAAGTGTAGTCGGCAGTCGTCGATGGTGTAGAAGATGACTTGACAGTGGCCACCATCTCAGGTACTTATCTTTTTGATAGAGCTTGGGGCACTCATTGTCTACGACAAGGGCTCAGGAGAAACATATATGTAGTCCTGCTAGCAGGGTTCTCATCTGGACCCAGGGCCGTCGATGAGTAGGGTCACCAGGAGAGTGGTGAGATCCCGAGGAGGTCCTGTGCTGAACCGTTTTCAGAGGCACAATCCCAGATACCTCACAGGGCTAAGGCACTGAACAGATGTTCCTGGAGGTCCGCTGTAGTGATTCGTTTTTCACAGGAACACCTTCGGAATAAGAGATCCGAAGACATCAGTAAATTAACCCATTTAGAATGAACGTTTGGTTGGTAGAATTCTTCGTTCATGACTGGTAAGCAGAGCTCCAAAGGAGGCTTATTGCATGCAGGTCATGGTTGAAAAGAACTGAGGAGTAGCAGGGATCTTCCCCTTTTATACATGCCAGACTGACACCACGTGGTAACGTTAGGGGGAGGTCCCAAAGGTTGACTGCTGAGAAGTCATCTGGAGGAAATGACACCTACGACTGATATCCCATGTGTTATGACCTGCTGCAAGAGACTGTCTCGAAGAAGATCTGGAAAAAACACAAATTAAATAAAATACCCCAATATAGACAGAGGAGAAACTAACTCAAACTTAATGAAAAACAACAAAATACATAAAATAATGTTTACTGTTGACCAAAAGGCTAGAACTGTACTTCGGGGTGACTGTTCTCTTCGGGTGTAGAAACAAATGCGACTTTAAAGCACTATGGGGTGCGTGACCACATTGCAGAGTTTGAACTTGTATTCTAAGGTCTATAATTAGCATAAAGTTCTACCTGTGTAGCACTACACACTGGTCAGAGGATGATACTTATCGTAAAGCATCACTGATGGATTCCTGGGGTCTAAAGGGCAGTATGATAATGAAGGTATCATATGGTACTCATTACTGAGCAGTTTTGCCTGGAGCACTTAATCACACTTTTCCAGAGTGGGTGTCATTGGAAATAAATGTAACAGCGGACTCACTAAGCAAATTTCTAGATAGGGAGGACTGGTCTTTGAGTCACAAGATTTTTCTTTTTTGGGATTCCATCTAGGGGCCGCACACACTGGGACAGATTTTTAAAGGGCAGTTTGATCGCCACAAGCTGCGTCAATAAGCTCCTTGCATCAATCTCTGGTGCGTCAAATACAGTGCACTGTATTTTAAAAAAATCATCACCAAGGCAAAGTCCGAAGAAATGATGCAAGACGGCCACCACATCGTAAATTTGATGCATGGGGCAAGAATGACAGAAGCTCAGGCTGGCTGGGCATGTGGCTGCCCAAATAGTAATTTATTTTTTTCTAGTGTACATTTTTTTTTTAGTTATTTTTTGTGAAAATCTAAAGTGTTCACAGCACCCCCACAACAGCAGTGAATGTGCTGGTGGTTTCAGTTCAGAACTGAAACGGACTACTCTGCCTGTGGCAGAGCTATGAAAAACACCAACTGCCTTGAGGATTTCTGTTCAGGTGGAACCTTGTCATAACACAGAAGGGTACAGACATATTGCATGACCTTTGAACTGCAGTACAACAAGGTTTCAGCTGGCATGGGAATCCATGCAGAACAAGCCCTCACTATTACACTATAATGTCATTAATGACTCATGTCATTAAAGATGGTCGACCCTTGCAACTGTTAAACATTTCTTCCACTGAGGTTACCTGTTGAATGTTTTTGCTAGATTCATACTGTAGATTTAGTAGGATGGTGCTGATGCATGTTTCTGATGGTAAACAGCACAACACTGTACCAAGCTATCTAATTATACATGGCGGGCATGATACGGGAGAGGGAACTGTGAAATACTTCCAAGTCCCGTATATTGGCTCAGGAATGAAAGAAAAATGTGTATCCTGATGTTTTTGCCAGGTGAGCATTACTGCTGACAAAACAGTTACTAACAAATTCTGCTGCTTTACAATGCAGCATGTGCAGTAAACTGTGTTACTAGTCACTCTCTGTGTGGCTTACAGAAACATAGACTTTGACGGCAGATATGGACTGCTTGACCCACCCAGTCTGCCCATTTCCCTACCTATTGAATAAGCTGCAGATCCTAGTTTACCAACAGCTACTACTCCCCCCCCACCAGAATTGTCTGATGTCTGTCCCATGCATTCTTGAATTCCCCCAATGTTTTTAACTCCACAACCTCCTCACGAAGGCTGTTCCATGCATTCACTATCCTCTCCGTGAAGAAATACTTCCTCACCTCAGGCTGGCTTGTAGGGTGTTAGCAAAATTCTGGAAAGAAAAGGCCAGCAGTGTTGAGTGGAGTGGGCAGGGTTCATGATCTGCAACCTGAGTTAAGACTGTTACAAAAAAAAAAAAAAGGGGGCCAGGCCTTCGAGGGGGGCAGGGGTGAATAATGCCCTACTCCATTTGTTATGCAGAAAGAGTTTAAACGCAAGGGTCTGTTCTATCTTCTTTTCTGTCTCTTGTCTGTCTGGTTGAACACCCAAATTTTCTTGTGAGACCTAGGAACTGATCACTCTGAAGGGTTTCGCAATTCTCCACCTCTCGCCATCTCTCTGCCTTCCCTTGCTATTTCTGTCTTTTCTTCTCCCTTGTTCATTTGTGGGTATAAAAATATATGTGAATCTTTATGTGGAAATGTCACTGATGCTGGGATCCCTTTGTTTAAAACTGTATATTATAGTTATCCTGTTGAAATGATTGCAAAAAGCTATTTGATACATGTGGGGTTAGCCTGAGATGCAGTTTTTAAGCCCTTTGCAGAGCGGTCAACAAGAGGTCACTTCTGGGACACCATGTACTGTTTTGCTGCACCTGCAAGGAATGAAACTGACAAGAACGTTCTGTAAACTTACAAGAACATTCTGTGAGAAGCAGGCTCTCTTAATGAGTTCCCAAAGACTTATAAAAAGAGCAGCAATGCTTTTACTAGAAAGACAAGGAGAGTGAGAGAAAGAGAGCAAGACTGAAACTTGGAATTAGAGATATCCTCAGATGAAGGACTTTGTTTTCTGTGTTTGTACTGCCTTTATAGTTACCATATACTGACCAAATTTTAAATTTATTTTGCTGTTATTGAGAAAAATAAAACACTATTTACAAATTTTGAAACTGCTCCTGGTTTTCCTATGCTTCCTGACCTGTGCCTCAACAGGGGGCCTGAACAAACTAGGTTCAGGAAAGTGCTGTCAGTCACTGGTGGAGGGCAGTTACTCCACATGTTACAAATATTAGCAAACAAAATGGAGGCTGTCATGAGTGAACCCAACTCAACAGGTGTGAGATGGGGAGAGAAGTTACCCTTTGCAGCCTTGGCCACAATGCTCTTCAGATTGTTCTGCCTCCAGTGGTATCAGGGTGTCCCACCCACCCCACCTGTGCAGTTCAGCACAGTGGCCTGCACAGCAACATAGGCCACTGCACAACAGTCGTACCTGAAGCAAGAGTGGCTGGGTGGACGACACACAACAACAGTACCCCCATGTATGTGCTGCCCAAGTCCACCCCCTACGGGCTGGCAGCATCTCTACCCACCCCCACCCCTGGTCTCAAGCCGTCAGTATAATTTGCCTGCTGCTGGGCTTGTCTCCCCTGCCTTGCAATGACCAACATGAGGGCCATAAAGCATGTTGCTCCTGGCATGCTGTCGTTTCACAACTCTGTTGCTTGTGCTCTTACAGTTGTGCCTCAGCTGACTCGCCTCTGCCTGCATGCTGTGGGCCTATCTGTATGCTCTAGTGTCACTCAGACAAGCTCTTGCTTATCTATCAGCTGTATGCAATGTTTGAGACAAAGGTAAGGCTTACATTCTTCGAAATTCCCAAATAGGGGGATGGTGCATCATTTATTTGATGCAGGCATACTTCCGACATGATGCAGATAGTTGTTTTTTTTTTGTGCAAACAAGGGGGCATGTTAGTCTGACACAAAACGCCCAAAATTCAACGCAAGCACTGTCAGAAAATCAGGAACGATACAAGTATTGATGTATTCTGGGCCTTGTGTCATTCTTTTTTGATGCAAGCACCATGTGTCATTTCATGTCCTTTGAAAATCTGGCCCACTGCATAGCTCTGCAAGATTCTATAACATGCAATGTCCTCAGGTTACATCTTTGTTTTGCTAGCCTGGGTCTGAGACAATAGACGCCTTCACATAAAACTGGGAGTGGGGATGAAAAGAACTGGGTTGTGCCACCAGTAAACAAAATTATTAAAGGTCAGCAAAACTTATATTATGAAAGTTATGAAACTAGCATGCTGTACCGCAACCATGGCTGCATCCCTCTGCTGGTCAGCAGAGCCACTGTTCGGAAAATGATCCTCACGATATTTGACTATGGGGATATAGTCTATAGCACTGCCCCCAAATCCACCCTATTCAGCCTGGACCCCCTCTTTCACTCCTTCTGCCATTTTGTTCTGGACTGTCCACCCCACACTCACCACTGTACTCTTTACACCTCCCTATCCTTTCCCTCCCTTGAAGCCAGACGCTTAGCCCACTACTTCTCTTTTACAGCCAAATTCTGGTTTGGTTCCCTCCCTTCTTATCTCTCCTCTATCCTCTCCCAGCTCCCTCCTAACTCTTATGCCCTTTGCAACTCCAACTTTCGCTCCCTTGCTCTCCCCCTGCCCCCGGACCTCCTCAGCCAGCCAGGTTGCCTTTTACTACCTACTCCCTAAACTCTGAACTCTCTCCCCCACCCATCTGCTCTGCCTCCTCCCCTCACTCCCTAGCCTCCCTACTGCTTAACTACACCTCCCCCATCTGTAACAACAACTGACCTCCACTATTTTATCCATTGCCACTCCACTTTCTCCCTCCTGTCTGCTTTTTCCTACTCCTACTCTTCTCCTTTGCAGGCCAGGAAACCAGGTTATGGGCTCTGTGTGCACATAGCTGTGTCTGGTCCTTGTGGGGTTTGCATCCCAGAGGGTCATAGGTTTGCCTCTCCCTCTCTGCCTTACAACTTCTCCTCCCTTTCCTGTTTCCTTTCTCATTATTTCTCTACCCCCCTTTTTTCCTCCCCCTGTATGCTCCCCCCTTCGGCGCACTATTCACTACTCCTACTCTTCTCTTTTACAGGCTAGGAACCCAGGACACGGGCTGCGTGCATCCAGCAAGTGTCTGGCCTTGTGGGTTTGCTTCCTAGAAATGAAGGTCTGCTCTCCCTCTCCACCATACCCTCCCCCCTTTCCTATTTCCTTTCACACTAGTTCTCTACTCCCCTTCCTCTGCCCCCCCAGCGCACTATCACAAACTGCCCTCTTTGATTCCGATTGCTCATTTCTCTGTTCCTAAGGGTCATGCCTCCCACACCAGCCTTGTATTATCAATATTTATTTTCTATGCACTTGTCTAACTCACATATTTTCCTAATGTGCATAGCCATTCACTGTTATTTAATCTCTGAATTAAATTTAATTCTGCAGTAAATTCTATTGTACTTACCCCTTTCACCCCCCCGGACACATCTGGAAATGAGCTATGCTAGTTTAGTATATCCTTCCTGGTTAAACTTTCCAAATAAATAAATACTGCAGAGTGCAGTGGCTACTCTGGTTGTTACTTTTATGGAGAGCTGCGAAGTTCTGGCTGGTGCTTTGTCCAAATGGAGTCCATCTGGCTTTGAATATTTTGACCTGAGAGTTCTGCCAGGTGTCACAGGTACTATCGTAAAAGGTAGGGGCTGCGGCAGAGTCTATGATGGCAGGGAATTTCCTTTAGTATTACTTGTTTTGTCAGTCAGTGGAAGATCAGTCCGAGCACTCGGCACAATTTTTTGTTTGGGTGCTGGACTTTCTGGGGAAAAAAGGGATCCTCAGGTAGTTTGGGGTCCCCCAAAATTCTTGGGGGACCCCATTAAAATGAATAGAAGTCTGAATACAAAACTAGCTCCAGCCCCCTTCCTCCTTTCCTGTATTCCTTGAATTGGCATTTTTCAACCCTCCTCCTCCTATAATGTCCTTCCGAAACCACCTGTTTACATGCCCCCCCACCCTTTACCTCAGTTCTCACTGTGATGTCCCACACCTGCTGCTTTAAGAAACGGCATACTATGAAATCTGCCACTACAGCAGCTGTCCGTGTGCAGTGTATGGTGGAAGGGTGTATTGGTCAGTGCCACAGCAGTGATTCAAAGAGCTGAAATCAGAGCAACAGCAGAAGAGAAGGGGTGTGAAATATGTAAGTTACATACTTCATGCCCCTTCTCCTCTTCTCTCACTACGATTTCAGCTCTGTGAATCACTGCTGTGGAGCTCCAACACGCCCCTCCTCCCAACACTGCACACAGAGAGTTGCTGCAACAGCAGATTTCATAGCATGCTGTTGCATAAAGCATCAAGTGTGGGACTGCTGAGGCCTTTAGTGTGATCATCTCTGGGATGTCTGTTGAAATTTCGGAGCATCCCATGCCAAAATGTGTGTAAAGAACACCAGTACCTGCCTTCCTAAAAGCCCTGTCAGCGTGGTCCTATGTTTGTTTGTTTAAAAATTTATTTTTATACAGGTTAATCTGATTGGAGAAAAAATCCCCACTTACAACAAATACCTGTGGAATTTACAATAAAGACAAAACAATACAGATTAAAACAAAATACAAAATCACAATTACCTAAAAACAACTACAACAAACATTTAAGTGATTATACAATTCCAATTTAAAAATATGCAGATCAGAAATTTCAGTCATATGGCGAGGTAACTTATTCCATATCCCTGCTAAACTATTTTGTAACACCATATCCCCCATACGATTCATAATTTGTGTCATGGGCAATTTTTTAGTAGTCCTCCTATGTGTATCTGAATATTAAGAATCTGAGTTCTGACATACCAAATTTCGTAAAGGATGCATTTTTAGGTATATCAAACCATGACATATAGTAAGCAATATTTATTCTCTTCGAGCTATTGGATGCAACCAGCCAAGTTCCTGATAAACTACACAATGGTGAACTCCAGATCCATTATTTAAGATACAATTCCCCAGTCTATAATAAGTCTGGTCCAATTTGTGTAAGAATTTTTTATAAGAATGTATATATAATGACAAACCATAACCTAAAACAGGCAACAACAATTGTTCTACCAATTTAATCTTGACATCCCTAGTCAAACATTCTGACACTCTTCTTAATGCCCCCAGTCTTTGATTGACTTTTTTTATTTGTGACAAAATATGTTCTGAAAAAGAAAAACGGTAATCAACCAGAACTCCCACGTATTTATAAGTATTAACCCCCTTGTACCCTTGTCCCATCCAAAAAACTAATTTTCAAGTCAGTTATATCTTTATTAGGCTTAGATCCTACAGAAAAAAATCATACTCTGAGTCTTCCCAGTACTTATCAAAAGTCCAGAGTTTCTTATCCAAGTTTCAATATTAGAGCACTATGTAGTGTCAGGGTTCTGTACTCAGTTCTGTGGATGCTGTTCCTATTGTTCTGTCTATCCATAAGCAAAGGCCACATAAACACCACAGTGTGAAGCAAGTCAGCAGAGGGTAGTGCCTACCAGCTAACAGTTAAGTGTTGTATAAGCAATTGCTATGAATAGGGTTACCAGATGTCCTGTTTTACAAGGACATGTCCTCTTTTCCAGCTGCCAGATATTCTTCATGTACTTTCCCTATCCTGTTGTATTATTTTCTTTACATTTTTTTTAACTCTCTCCTACCCAGGACCTCCTTATAAATGAGCTGTGAAGGCGGTGGAGACTTTAAACCCATTTACTCGGGGTCTGGCACAAGGGCTTACTGGGGGAGGGATTAAGTGTCCCCTTTTTGGCATCCCAAAATCTGGTATCCCTAGCTATGAAGAGGCTTCACTGTGAATTTGGTGCAAATTCAACTCACAGTCTGGTGAGTTCAGACAATACGTGACTTACGTGCTGTAAGTTAACACTGCAGCATTTCAGCGAGAGGCTGACTGGACTTGTTTTATTGAGACCTGGCTTGTAAGCTACTAGTTCCTAGATTCTGATTATCTTTTCTTACTTTTAGAATTGAGCAGAGGCATCAATTAAAACATCCTTGTGGACAGAGCTTATGTGCCATAAAGACTGTCAGCGTCTTGCAGTGCAAGTTCTGAACTTTCTAGTCAGTTCAGGGGCATCTTTGAATATAAGCATGCTTTCAGCAGCTGGAAGAGATTTGCAGAACAGAGGAAGCTGAGCCCTTTACCAACAAAGCCAGCTGCTATTGCCCTCTACTTTGTGCACTCATGATTATTATGAGCTTTAAAGTTGTAGAAATTAGCTAGGACTGTTATGAGTTTGAATGTTTTAGACTTGTTTCTTTGCATTTCGTTGGTTTCATATGATTTTGAGGTGCCTGATCCTATAGCCAACTCTAACAGCAGTCTGGAAGGTGCTAGGAGACAACTAGTTAGGCCTGATAGTAGGTGCACTCTGATGTTGGCAGACATACTGAAGCACATCTATACTGAACATAAAGAAAGTTTGAATTACTTGCAGGTAGCAATGTTTGGATGGCCCTGTTGTCTCTTGCTGTTTTTTGAGAATAAACCAGTGATCTACTGAAATTAGATTTTCCAGATCCCGTGTTCCTTTTAAAGGGAATCTGTATGTTTCCTTATGAAATTATAGTGAATGTTACTATGAGGATCCAGTATGTAAATGGCTAGATTATATTTAAAAATGTTTTCAATATGACAGAAAAATACATTTAAAATTGTGATGTAGTAGTAAGTAGTAAAGTAGTAGTAAAACATTTTTATTCATACAAAAAATGAATAAGGATATCTCCACTGAGCTGAAGCTCCTTTACAGTGAGATCCAGGTGTCATTTCCAGTTACCCTTATAAGTTAACAATATACAACGAAAGAAAACACATATACACTATAATTATACATCAATAAATATAACACAGTTCCAAATCATAAAACAAACTAGGACAAGAAGAACATACAAAAAACAATAATTAATTCACAGTATACATTTAATACAAGTTACAATCTACCATCCTAAGATTCAAACTAGTTCCCATCATAACCAATATTTTTGATAAGCCATTGTTTAATTTGGTGCAACTGGAAGTTTCCCTCAAGGGGTCTAAGCTTCCCAGGCAATTTATTCCATATAAAAGGTCCGATATTAAAAAAATGCTTATCCCCCCCAAGCAGTTCTGTGACTTGGAACTGCACAGTCCAAGTAATTAGCAGAGCGCAGACCCTCAATAGGTCTCAAAATGATGTGGAGGCATCCATTTTGTAGACAGGAAGAGTGCTGTGATGATGTCACTACCTCACCAGCTCTAACAGTATGTAATTAAGCAGGTTAAAACAAACTGCTCCTACTGACGGGTCCAGTTCTATCATGAAGAGAAGCACTGGATTCTTTTTTTGCACTCTACCAAACATAAAATCCTGTGTGTTCCTCATAATGTAATAGAATTCCTGACAGCACTGTCTAACTGTTCTCATCTGTTGCACTGCACACTGTTAACACTGGCGAGGCAGTGATATCATCACAACACCGTTCCTGTCCACAAAATGGATGCCTCCACATTGTTATTTAAATAGCATTCTTCTGTCTTACTGAAACATTTTCTAAATATAACCCAGCGATTTACATACTGGCTCCTCATAGTAACCTTTACAATAATTTCATAAGGAAATGTACGGATTCCCTTTAATACTGCTCAAACTCTGGAGAGTACCATTCAGGAAACCAGGGTCCAAAAGCTCAGATTCAGGAAAAATTCCTCTTAAGACTCCGCCCAGGTATGATTCTTGAACATCAAGACACCTGCTCCCAATAGTTAGCATTCCTATTTATTTGTTTTTGTTAATCAAGCATTTTTCCTGTGGCCCTCAGCTCTAGCAGGGCCATCAGACCTGACCAACCCCTTTCCACCAGCAACTGCCTCCTCTGGGACCTACCTGCACTCTAAAAGATTTCCCGCCTGCAGTGGGGTCAGGGGAGGAAGGTCTACCCCCCCCCCAAGCACATTCCAGCTGGTGGCCTCAAGCAGCAGTGCGGGCCAGGCTTCATACACCAGAGCCAGGCTCTTTGTATTTCTGGTTCCCCCAAATCTAGTGACGTGCAATGATAAAAGGGCACGTGCGTGCAGAGGCACACATGCACCGGATGGGCCCCTCTGACATTCACCTACTGCCCTACCACCACACATCCACGAGGCAGTAGCACAGAAGTAGTGTATCATGTCCCCCCCAGGAGATGAGAGCAGTTCTCTGGATGCTCCATCCTCTCCCACACCAGCTGACCCCTCCCCCAAGCACACTGAGCTCACTCCCCGAACTCAGGTCGCCGCATGACAGGAGGCAATAGTCAACTTTCTTACATGGATTTTTTGTTAAATTTCCATTATGAAATCATTTCAACTTGCCACCAAATTATGAAACAGTTCTTTGTAATTACTAACATTTTGGAATCTCACAGATTCCGTCATCAGAGAACTTAAAATGACCAGCTTCTGCATGCCAAGTTGGTGTCTTAGTGTATGATGGTGGATCAGTCCATTTCTAAGTACTTATAACAAAAACGGCTACTAATTTTTTCAGCCAATACTATTAGCACTATAGCAACCTTTTTTAAGATTTGAAGTGCCACTGAGAAATGTTTAAAGTTATCTGAAAAACACTTTAACCACAAGATTCCAGTGGAATACTAAGTTCGCCAAAATAATAGCTTTGAAGAAGGAGCATTTACTCAAGCAGATTCTGTTAGCGGAACATCACTGCTTGATGGAATCTGGGAAATTCCAAAACATTAGTAATTCCAAAGAGCTGTTTCAGGATTTGGTGGCAAGATAAAATGATTTCATTATGTAAAGTTAACTAAAAAAAAAATCCACTCAAGAAAACCAACTACAGTAGAGCCCACTTAAGTGCACATCGGATAACAGAACATTCTGGATAAATGCACTCTTTTTCCACAATTTTTTTCCTACTTTTGCAGTGTTACAGTTTCTCCTGCTAACTGCACATTTTCACAGTTCACTGCTGCATCTGTTAAACTGATAATCAGCACATACGTGCACAGCCTTTTTTCAACTGGAGTAAAGATAATTCTTTAATGAGCAACCTGCCTACAACGTCGTTTTAACACAGTGCATTAAACGAATAAAACTAAAGAAATACATTAAGAAAATGCCTTTTAACCACAATATTTTATTTGATATCATACTTTTTATGCTTTTCTTAAGTATATTAAGAAAAAAAATACCAATCTCAGGCTCAGTCATTCCCAGAAAGTCTGGGTAACTTAAAGTGCACACTTTTTTCCTATCCAAAAGGGGTGTGCATTTAAGACGGCTGCACAACATTGTGAACATGCATCTTGATATTTAAGAATCACCTGGGTAGAGTCTCAACAGAAGTTCTTCATGAACCAGAGCTCAAATAATCAACATTATGTCTCAGATTCTTACCTTTCATGGTGTTTGCTTAGCAAAAAAAATCCTTAAAGTAAAGCTGACCAGTTTAGACAAGGAGATGAGATTGACAATCTCAGATTATTATAGCTTAAAGTGGGCACAGTTTTCTGTTCAGTTAAGCACCACACGCAGTATCTCACTCGGGCAGATATAAAGGGGAAATCAGAGGGATTTATTATCATGATCATTTTTAAGTAACAGCAGGTTAGTTTCCCCCAATAAGCCTCTCAGCTATACAGCAGTTAAGGAATCTCTTTTGCCTAAGCTGAACAAATACTGTGCTGAGGGAGTGAGATTTACCCTGCACTCGTTCCATACAAGAGGGGCAACAACATCAGCAGCCATGTTGAAGACCAAGGGCTGCTGCTAGACCAGGCACAGGCACTGCAGGCGGGTATCATACTCTACCAAAGACAGGTATGTTCAGGATTCAATTGCTAACAGGCTGGCAGAGTCCAGAATTATTGGTATCTAATGCCTGTCATCCTTTCTCTTGTGGTCTCTGCAATAAACATGCTGTGTTATCTATTTACCAGCACTGGGTTTTGTGTACAAGTGGAACAAAGAATTATTTTTTTGACAGGTGCAACCAGGCAGAAAATGTTTTGCAGCACGGAGACCCATTAGGGTTGGTGGGCAGGATCAGAGCCCTCAGAGGTGGAGTTTGAGTGGGTTTTTCCTCAGTTTAGCTCAGCACTTCTTAGCAGTTACAGTTAGGTCAAATTTTTTGTTGGTTAAGGGATTTTTTTTTTTTTGTTACTAGTACTGTACGTGAATCACAGAGCAATGCTAAATCATAGTTGGACTGGGAGTGTAATTTTTCAAAGTTTTGCTACCATGTCAGTTACAGTACTGCATTGTCACCCAGTCTGTGTACCAGGTTCTCTGCTGCATGTTGATACAGAGGATGTCAGTTCAATTCAGGTAAGATGTTATACATCACTGTGGTCAACTGTAATGTTGTGCACAAGACACTTCTTTGCTTTGGCCAATGCAATAATCATGCTGTGTAATTTGGTTACTGGTACGGAGTTCTGTGTAAGATTGGGGCAAAATATTGTTTTTCTGACAGGCACAACTAAGCAGAAACATCGAATGCTCAGCTCTTAAACTAACAGTGATGTTATGAAATGTTCCGGATTTTGCCTCAAAAATGTCATACGTCCTTTCTAAATCTGACATTTCTGTCACTGAAAAAATAGGGATGTGAAACATAAAATATTGCCAGATATTAATGTTACAATATACACTTCTCCTTCAGAAAATGTTCTACACACTACACTTCACAAATTCGGTCTTTAGCAGATGTTACCATTTTATAAGACGTCTACCTGACTTTGTTCACTTGCATTGATTGCTTTAAGCCTTGTCCCCGTTTGGCAAGGCAGATGTTAAAATGCACCGATGTTTTCAAACTGTGTGCGTACCAGATTACAGACTAAAACTGACGGGCAGCATGACTAACCCTTTAAAGTACATGCTAGTATTCGATTAAAAAAATCATATTACAACACCTGTATTTTCTACCGCACCCTTTACGACTGGTGCAGATGAAGCAACCTACTTTGATAAACACTTTCATTAGAAGCTGCTCAATCCAGTGTATGGGAAGATAACACTTGACCTCTCGACGACTTCTATTATCAAAAATGAATAAAATCAGTATGTGAATAAATAACTACAGATGTAGTCGCTGTTTACCTTTTCTGCATCATCTGTTTGGCTGACAAGTCTGCCATTTTGAATGCCAGTCGAATGTATTATCGATTACTCCTCCTGGAAGGGGCTTCTCAGATCAATCGGTTATCTGCAGGACACCCTGAAGTGAAATCGAGGATGGCGTCACAGAATCAGAAGCTGTTGCAGTAACCACTGATTAGATCGCTCATTCTTACTGCCCTACTTTATCGCTTGCTTCTTACTTGTTTACCACTCCATCTCACAAGAATACGTAGCCTGACCTGCAAAAGAAATAAGTTAGTTCAGGCCAGTCCTATGACACTCTCCCCAGGACGTGTCCCTCTTCCCCAGTTACTCCTCCCCTCCTACGTCATGTGGAGGCGGGGGGCGGGGCTCGGCGCAGCAGTTTCTCGCAAGATGGCGGGGCAGCTGACAGAGCAGGAGGCGCTGGTGAGTGAGCGAGCCGAGAGGCAGGGGCTCGGGCAGGCTAGGCTAGTGTGGACACGGAGCGGCCTTCCCGGGTCCGTCGTCCGTTGATGTTGTTTTTTGTTCTGCGGTAATTATGTATTTGGAAAGGTGTGCAGTGCAGCCCGCTGCGGGATAGAGAGTGAGAGCAGGCCCTTGATTTAATCAGGTTGGAGTCACTTCTGTAGCGGTTCTTTCCATGGGAAACCATGCCTTTAGTGACCTGATGGTCTTTATTAGGGACAAGTTTCACAGAACAACGTGTGATTTATTTTTCTGTTGATGATGGTCTAGGTTGACCACAGTACTCACAGACCACGTCAATGTGCTGAAATGGACCCGCTTGAAAAATCTGTGGAACATCTGAGCACCGACAGGAGAGGGGGTTGTTCAAGGGATGCTGCATTGTAAACTATTATTCATTTTAAATATCTGATTGCTGAGAAAACCATTCGAAAAATGGATAGTAGAGTCCAGGAATGAACTAGATGGATCATACAGTACCTAATGGAATAATGACAATGTAAGAGGTTGCAGGAAAACAATTTCTGTGTAGTTAGTAGCTTGGGTTTCAGAGTCCGACCTAACGCTATCTCATTAGGAGTGAGACTAGTTGGCCTTATTTTGAAGCGGTCTGTGGTATATTTGAAAAATACATTTTAATAACACGTTGAAAGGCCTGGCTTTCAAATCTAATCGGTTTAAATGCTTATTCCTACGAGATGTGTAATTTACTGTCCTTGGATGTAATGTTGAAGTTGATCCGTAATTAAGTTTCATTCCAGTGTTAATAAATAAAATAATTTGCCAGAGGTCTCTGCAGCAAATCGTATTAGCTGTTAAAAGACCCACTGCATGCATTTCTAACGAGAAGAGAGAAGGTTGTATTAATGGTGGTTACCTAGGTTATAGACATGACTAGGCAGTAGGTTGTATATCTACCTTATTATAGGAAAGAAGGATTTGTAGGAAAAGTGTCACTGGGCATGTTGGTCAAATGTGTATTTCTATTCCTAACATGTTCTACTTTCTTTTTGATATAATGAAGTAAATAAATCTTCCCCAGTTCTTTTGTTTTTCAAGCTTATCAAGAAACATAGAGACACAGTCCCACACGAAGGATTAATAAACAAGTTAGCCAGCCTGGGAGTGGGTCCCAAGGTGGTAGCCTGAGTAAAAAAATGGCTGGACAACAGGACGCAGAGGGTAATAGTAGATGGAGTCCACTCTGAAGAAAGGGGGGGTTACTAGCTTGGTACCTCACGGTTCAGTATTGGGACCAGTCCTCTTGTCTTTATAAGTGACATTGTGGAGGGACTGGAAGGAAAAGTATGTCTGTTTGCAGATGACGCAGAGATCTGCAACAGGATTGATAACACAATGTTGGGTGGAAAGGATGAGAAGGGACTCTGCAAGGTTGGAGGAATGGTCAAATGTATGGCAGCTTAGATTCAATGCAAAGAAGTGCAAAGTAATGTACCTGGGAAACAAAAACCCAGAGGAAGGGGGAATTGTTTAACCAGGAGAGGCACACTAAGCCGAAGCTTGTTTCCAGGTGCAACCTGGGAGCACAGGGAAGTTAAAGTGACTTACTCAGGGTTACACAGTATGCAAGTGGGGGCTGTGGGATTCAAACCCAGGTATTCATGTTTGTAGCTTAGTGCCTTAAACCACTGTGCTATACTGCCACAATGGGGGGTGAGATACTAACCACAACAAAAATGGAAAGGGACCCGTGGGGTAGTTCTATTAGATGACCTAAAGGTGGGCAAGCAATGTGAGAAGGCAGTAAGGAGGGCTGGGGGATACTGGGATGCATAGGGAGAGGCATCACCAGTAGAAAACAGGAAGTTACCTCTCTATACAGACAGTTGCTGAGATCTCATCTGGAGTACTGCATGCAGTTCTGGAGACCCCATCTCTGCAATGACATAGATAAGATGAAGGCTGTCCAGAGGAGGGCGACTAAAATGGTACATGGTCTGCACCAGAAGCCATACAAAGAGAGACTAAAGGAGCTTAATGTGTATACCCTTGAGGGAAGGAGGGAGAGGGGGGACATGATAGAAACTTTCAGGTACCTCAAGGGAATCAACAAAGTCCAAGAGGGGAACATCTTTCAGAAAGAGCTGTGCAAGAACAAGTGGGCACAATTTGAAGACTGAGGGGGGCGACTCAGAGGTAATGTGAGGAAGTATTTTTTTTTTTTCACAGAGGGTTGTGGATGCATGGAATGTCCTTTCTGAGGAGGTCATGGAGTCAAAAACAGTGGGGGGAATTCAAGAATGCATGGGACAGACATAAGGCAATTCTAGTGGGGGGCAGGAGGAAGTAGGCTGTTGGTTAACTAGGATCTGCAGCTTATCCACTAGGTGGGGAAGTGGGCAGACTGGGTGGGCCAAGCGGTCTTTATCTGCTGTCAAATTCTATGTTTCTGTGAAACATAGAATTTGATGATAGATATGACCAACTGGCCCATCCTGTCTGTATGGGATGATATTGGGGGCTGCTAGACCTTTGTATCTGCATGGTATAGTGCCTAGGACTCCTGACTCTTGGACACTTGGGGTGGGTCCCAGGGCTGTTGGTAGTTTTTGCTTCTTGGGGGCCCTGGATTAAATTATGGTAGTCCAGTGCTGTTCCTTTGGAGCCACATTGGTCCTGCTACACTCTGGTCGAAACTGGCACCGGCCCACTAGCCAAATGCCGGTAGATTTTCTATCAGTCTGTAAGATTTTCCTTCGACTGGCCATGCGGACTTGCAGTGGAGAAGGTAACATTTCAATAAGTACATCAGCTGGGTCAATGGAAAAGTCTGAGAGGCAAGTGGATTTTCCCAGTCACTAACCCTGTTGGCTAGTGGTTACAAAACGTAATTTTGACACCTTACACTGGTGGGCACAGAGCAGCTCTTTGTGAGTACTGAGAAGCCAGCAGTGTATCTAGGGGACCTTCCACACTGTCAGCATGCATTCTTGTGGTCTGCTGGAGCATCAACACAGGTCCTTAGGTCTCCAGGAGCCCTGGCCCCAATTCTTTTCCAGCACCTGACTTCTAACATAGAGCATAGAATTTGACAGCAGATAAGGACCGCTTGGCCCACCTAGTCTGCCCATTTCCCTACATAATGGATAAACTGCAGATCCTAGTTAACCAACAGTCTACTTCCTCCTACCCCCCACTAGAATTGCCTTATGTCTTAAGATTTATTTTTCTATTTATCATTACTCCAAGTACAGTACGGAACTCTATCCCTAGCGTAGTCCGTCAGTACTCCTGCATTCATGCCTTTAAAAACACATTTCACGCCTTCCTATGTGAGCAACTGTATGTTCCTGTCCTTAGGCTGTTAAAGTCTGGATTCCTGCACCTATATTGCACGTCACTTCATTCCCACCAACTGAAGGTACACACTCTAGAACTTTGTTCTGTATGACAGTTATTGAATATAGAAATGTATTGTATCGAATGACTATATGCCTTGAATCTTGTCTTACACCCAGCACTGTTTCCATCCTAGCACTTGAATGTTGTCTGTTATGTACCAAACCCAGTTTCTGTTGAATATGTAATAACTGTTCCCCTACTTTTGATCACTGCTATAGTATTCTCACAGGTCATGCCTGAAAATAGGCAACTGATTAGTGCCCCTACTTGGTAAATAAAAAACTAAATAAAGGTACTGTATGTTACTTGAATTTGACTTCTAGCATATCCATGGGACCCCTAAAAATGTGCAAGGGATGTCTCTAATGCAGTAATGATGTACATTAAGGTTTTCACTTTGTGGCCATCAGTCAAACATATTGATCTCCTACAGTTTACATTTCTGGGTCTGTTTGGTGCAGTAGCCACAAATCCCCAAACTGTGAGGAAACATGCTCTATGATTGACGTTTTGGGGACTTTTAACAAAAAAAAGGCAAAAAACTTGGTCTCCTCCGTCCAGCATGACAGAATCCTCACAACTCAAAAGTCCAGGTCACTGCTGCGACTTAAGACCATGTAAAGCACTGCACAAACTCTTTAAGGAGCAACTGACATGGACACCTTAGGGGACAAGCAGCTCATGTCCAGTAGTTGCCTGCCCCACTCCAGGAACCTGAACAAGCCATTTTTCGGATGTTTCTGCTCAGAGAATAATTAGTAGTTTAATTTACTCATACTCCGTTCCCCCTAGGATTTTCAAAATGTTAGCCACTGTGGCTAAAGTGACCCCAGAATGTTTAGCCTCTATGTGAACTCATGAGCCACAGCACACTATACACTGCAAAATTAGTTATTCTAAACCATGTACTATGCTGTTGCTAAAAATGGCATGAACAGAAGGTTTTAGCCTCTGTGGCTCAGGTAACTTTAAAAATCGTTTGTTTTTAGCGTGCGGCTAAAATTTCTTTCGCCCGTGGCGAGTGGCTAGCGGGAACATAGCTGATAGCACAATCCTGTGTCCTGCTTAAGCCGAAGCCGCTGAGGCAAACCCGGGGCTGCAGTATGACATTGGTAGGGATACATAACATTTTGATGAAGTTATAAATTGTCACAGAGCCTGTTTACACAAATCTAGTACAGTATATATGTGTATGCATGTGTGTGTTTTTTTTTTTTTTTTTAATTTATTGAAGATTTGGGTTACAGCCTTTGAGATAGACGGCTCGTTTACAAAGGTTCCACGTCAATGACCAGGTATAACACTAGCAGAAAAATAAACATGCACAGGAAGTCAACGAATGGGCATGTAGCGCAACACAAACAGTAGAGTTAGTCCAACAGTTGTGGGAAGTCATTGCAATTCATTATAGGAAATACAAGCAGCCTGTTTGGTGTTGTCAAGAGGGCACCGAGTGCCAGAAGATTTGTAGGAGAAGATGGTATGAAGCACTTTGAGAGATGATGCCACCTCGAGGAGGGGACGGGTGGTTGAGAACGAGGGCAGGGATCGGGTTTAACAATTACAGGTATTAACCTGGGTCAGGTAGCACTGGAGTTCCTTCTTAAATAGATCGATTTTTTTTTTTTTTTTTTTTTTTTTTTTCTGATATCAGTGAGGGAATCGGAGAGTTCATTAAGCCATTTGGGACCTCTGTAGGCTAAGGACCTTTGTGTAGGGAGGTGCATCTAAACAGGACAAGGAGAGCATTTTTGGCCTTGCTCTTCGTGCGCTGTGTGGTCTGGATTGGTTGGAAGTGTCTATTAACTGCTGTAGGTGTTAAGCCTAGTAGGTTTCTTCCCCCAGGACACAGATGTGGTACTTTATTCTGCTCTGTAAGGGGAGCCACCCTGCCTGAGAATAGAGGCTGCATGTGTGAGCTGTTCTGTTGACCCCAGTGGCTAGTCTGCAGGCCTTGTGAGCAGTTTGAATTCTGTGTCGTGCTGCGTCGGAGGCAGCACTGTAGATTAGCAGCCCATAGTCCATTACTGACAGGCCTGAGCTGCTTATGGCCAGCTTCAGAGCATTAGGGGTCGTGGTGCTCCTATGTCTGTAGAGTATACCTAGCTTAACATTAGTGGCTCTAGTGACATGATCACTGTGTGGGGTGAAGGAGGGGGGTGTCATCCAGGTACTTGAATGAGTTGACTTGCTCTAGCTGCACCCATTCCTGGCTAAGGATAGACAGGGGAGCTACCTTCTTTTTAGTGTGTGGAGTCGTAAACAGCATGTCTCTTTTTTTTTTTTTTTTTTTTTTCTTTCAATTTAGTAGTAGCTTGTTTTGTTGGAAGTAGTGTTCTAGTTTATTGATGCTGTCTTGGAGCTTTTCTGTGAGTTGGGTTAGTTGCTGATCGCTGGAGGAAATAACAGCGTGATCTGCATAGAGCAACATTTTGGATGGGCAGTATATTAATAAACCAACTAAAGAGAAGTGGGCCAAGGATGGAACGTGGGGGACTCCGAGAAGGACTGCTCTAGATCGGAGTGGATCCCATTTATTTCTACACTTTGAGTGCTGTGGGAGAGGTAGCTCCAGGTCCAGGTTACTGTTTCAATGGACAGGTCCAGCGCTGTTAATTTGTCCAGAAGGATTTTGTGGCTTACCGTGTCAAATGCCATAATGAGGTCAGTGAAGATTGACCCCACACTTTCCCTTATCAAGTTCATTGTAAATGTAACTCGTAAGCTCTGTGAGGGCTATTGTGCTACTAAGGGCTGTTCGGAACCCATGTTGCTCCTGGCATTGTTTATTGTATTTGTTGAGGTGGTCTGTTAATTGGTCAGCCACTATATGGTCAAGGGCCTTTGACAGTGGGGGTAATATTGAGATAGATTGATAGTTTGAATGATTTGTGTGGTCTCCACTCTTACGGACTGGGGTGAAGTGAAACTTTCCATTTGCAAGGGAATGTCGATGTCCTGAGAGACAGATTGAATATTTTGGAGATGGTCCGGGTGATCTCATCTAACGTGAGTGCAGTGATCTTCATATCTGGTGTCCCCTCCAACCCTGGTTTTGCCCAGTACCCGTTTATGTATTTTTTTTGCCTCTGCGGCTGAGACTTGCTTGAAATAGAAAAGTGGTTGGCTAGTATTTTGATAGGGAAGGGTGGGCTTGAGTGAGTTGTTTCAGAATCCTGTGTTGATAGGTATTCTGGGGGCAGGACAGAGCTAAGGTCAGTGAAAGCTTCATTGAAAATATCGCAGTCTCTTTAGGATTCTGTGTGGTGGTGTTACCAGTGGTAATCGGATCAGGTGCAGTTTGGACTTCCTTCCCGAGACGGTTCTTTAGGGTACCCCAAAAGTGTTTCCCATTACCCCATGAGTTTTCAAGATGCTCTTTAAAGTAATTGACCTTCGCTTCTCTTATTGCTTTGCTGCTGCTATTTCTGGCTGCTTTGTAGTTGATGGTATCCTGAGGTAGGGCTGAGGCTTTTGCTCTGTACCAGAGGTTATCTCTGGCTTTCATGAGCTCAAGAAGTGGGCCTGTAAGCCTGGGATTGTTTGTCCCCTTTCAGCTTCTGAATTGTGCGTAGATGTTACATGCAATTGTGAATGTGGAGATTAAATACTCCAGGCCTCATTTACGTTTGCTGTATTATCAAGGAGGGGAAACAGTCGATCATACGTAGATACTGCTCGAGGGTTTCTTGGTGGCCTTTCCTGATTGTCCTATTCTTTACTAGGCAAGGGGTCCGTTTGAAGCTATTATTGGTCCAGGAGCAAATTACAGGGGAATATAAAATGTAATTATTGATCGAGGTACAGTGCACTTACAATGGACACACTTATACAGGAGACTCGATTTTGACGAACAATTCCTGTTTGCCAAAAGCCGCTGTCATAGGCTGCAGTAGAAAACAAATGCTGATAAGTACATGTACGGTATTCATCTATAGCTGATGCTGCAGGTTGGATGAGGTGCCAATGAGGTCCACTACAGCGTAGCTTAATGCACTAATTGCCCAGTTCACACCCCTGAGTGTCTTTTGTCTGCAGCAGTCAATCAAGCGCAGCGCAGGCATTGAAATTGGTGATGTCACACAACCCTTAGCACTGTCGTTTTCAGGAAAAGGGAGGAGCAGGGTTCTTAAGCAGGCACAGACCAGTGCTGAAGCTTTCAAGTATAAGCCAGCATCAGTCACACTGCCCATTATTCCCGGACCTGCTCCCGCTCAGCACATGGTTGCCCTCAGCAACTTCGACTTTAAGACCTCCACCCTGCATGACCGATTTCCACATTTACTGTGCCCGACTTGGGGATTTGGTAATTTTTGGGGTTGTGTAGAAATCTCCCACAGCTGGCACTCTTCATGCTCGATGTCTGGTTCCTGTCTTTACAGTAGTTAGTTATTTATTTATTTGAAAGTTTGTGACCAGGAGAGGCACACTGAGCTGCGGCTATTTTCTAAGTGCGACCGGGGGGAGGATATTTGTACAGATGTAAACTGACTTACAGAACCAGATTAAGCGGTCTGTGGTATTTTAGTGAATGGGAGGAATTTGGCCAAGACACTGGGGAAATTCTCCTACTTTTTTTTTTTTCTTTTTTTGCAAACTTTATGTGGTTTTCACTCCATAAGTACCGTAATAGTAAGTAAGTAAAAGTTTATTTTTAAGCGCTTTTCGAAATCAAAGCGCTGTACAATAAAACAGTTAAATACATATAAAACATACATACAACATAACAAACAACAATAAAATATAATTTCAATACAGTGCAATAACTACTCCCCATACGCCTTTTGAAATAAATAGGTTTTCAGTTCTGACTTAAAGCTTTCAACGGTCAGGCAACCAGTATCCGACGAGGTGAGAGTTCCACAGGGTAGAGGCAGCGCAAGCCTCGTGCCCATGTTTAAACGAACCCTGGGAACCTCTAGCAATCCGCTCGTCGGAGCGGGAGTGAGGGAGGGACTGTAGGGAACAAGCAGATCTTGAAGATATCGCGTCCCTGTTTGTGAGGCTTTATAGGTCAGTAAACCGACCTTTAAAGGTGATCCGCCACTGAACCGCAGCCAGCAGTTCGCGCGAGCACAGGCGTAATATGATTCCCTTATAGATGTCCCCGTCAAAAGCCTGGCTGCAGCGTTCTGCACCAGCTGCAAGCGCGGATATCAACCCCGCAGCCCTAGGTACAGGGCATTGCAGTAGTCAAGGCGGAAGTAACAAAGGCATGGACTAATGTCGGAGGTCAGCTGGAGGAACAAGGTGTTTAACCCGAGCAATATTCCTCAGATGGTAAAGAGGATTTGACGGCAGATGACACCTGGAATTTCAGCGCCAAACTGTCGCCACACACGCCCAGGTTACGTGACCCAGTCTGGAGGCCGAGAGCTGGGCTCCATCGATCCATATGCCCGAGGGAAGACCAGCCTACAACCCGCCTCACTACGCACCTGGGTCCACCACCAACACCTCAGTCTTATCTGGGTTTAACCTTAGCCAGCTGGCTCTCATCCAATCACTGATCTCGGATAGACAGTTGTTAAGTTTAGAGACTGCATCTTCTTTCGGGCTAAAGGACAAATATAGCTGGGTGTCATCTGCATAGCAGTGAAAACCCAAGCCATATTGCCTAACAATGTCTCCCAATGGCAGCATGTAGACAGCGAACAACATAGCAAATGGAACCTCAGGAACCCCACAGGGCAAAGAGACGGCATCAGAGGAATAAATTCCAGTGATAACCCTATGTCTCCGCCTCTGTGAGAAAAGATTGAAACCATTGTAGAACCGCACCAGACAGTCCACAATGGAACCGCAGTATGCTCCAGAAGCACACCATGGTCCACAGTGTCAAAGCTGCAGAGAGATCAAGAAGGACTAGAATAGTACAAGCCTTTGATCCCTCGCTATCAGGAGATCATTTAGAACCCGACAAGAGCAGTCTCAGTACTATGTCTTTTCCTAAATCCCGATTGAAGAGTATCATAGACATTATGATTTGTAAGATGGTCGTCCAGTTGCAGTGCAACCACCTTTTCAATAACCTTACCCAAGAAGGGCAGGTTAGAGATAGGTCTGTAGTTAGCTGGACAGTCCGGATTCAATGAAGGTTTTTAGAGTGGTCGAACGACCGGCTTCCTTTAAGGGTTCAGGAAAGATCCTGCTCCAAAGATTTCCAGACGATTTCAGCAATGGTCGGACAGATAATATCTACGCAACCCAATAAAAGTGGCGAGGGGTCCGGATCCAAACTACAACTGGTTGGACGACAGTCTGGACAATCCTCATAATGTCCATGAATTCGGCCTACCAAAGTCAGACCAGTGACACAGGTGTTTGCTTCCCTCACGATCACTGCAAGCCCTTGTAGAGTGAGCTGACGAGATCCGCCCTAATGCCGGCAATCTTATCAGCGAAAATCGAGCAAGCTCATCATACTTTATTTAGAAAAATCTCTTCCAGAGTGTAGACAGAGTGGATTGCACAATCTGTCAACAGTCCGAAAGAGTTGAGCCGGTCGGTTTCTGCAGCAGCAATCTCCTGGACAGGAATTCTGACTTCACGGATATTGCCGATTGATAGATAACATAATGATCCATCAATCTAAGTTTGTCGGCATCCAGGCAAGATTCCGCCATGCTCTCTAGCTTCTCGCCCACTCTCCTCAGCTCCTTCAAAGACTCATCAAACCAGGGAGTCTTTGGGCGCTGAGTGAGTGGGCTAACACGGAACAGGAGCATTGATCCAGGGCCCCGGTCACCGCCTTGTTATAGGAATAACCATGTCCCTGGACCCATGCTCTCATCCGAATACCCGATAGGTCCAGTACCGCCATTAGGCCTTCTGGATTTACTCCTTAAGGCTATACTGGACCATCTCCGAGGGACAGGCCTATTAGGGGTGCCCCAAAACTGAATCTTATGGTGTGATGGTCTGTCCACGCATTTGGTTCCACCTCCAAATGTGAAACATCCAAATCCAGTAGGAACACCAGGTCCAATGAGTGTCCACCTATATGGGTAGCAGAGGTAACTACCTGTGACAGGCCCAACATAGACATAAGTTGGAGGAAGTTCTTTCCAGCGAGGAGTTCATCATCGACCCAGGCATTGAAGTCACCCAGAATTAGCCATCTAGGCGACTCCAGTGCCATGTCAACGATGAAGTCCCGCGAACTCCTTCAGGAATTCACCACCATCACCGGTGGACGGTAATGAGGAGAATCCTGAGCTCTGCACCTGCTGCCAGGATACACTCAAAGGATCTGGTGTTACCCACTGGCACCTCCACAAGACTCAGCTCTGATCTAAAGAAAATGGCCACTTCCCCGCCCCTACGATCCAATCTCGGACGGTGCATTACTGAGAACCCAGCTGGAGCGGCAGAGTCTAAGATAGGACCTGCATTTTCATCCAGCCAGGTCTCGGTAATACATGCCAGGTCAGATGTTGCAACGAGATCTGCAATAATAGCAGTCTTGTTCCTAATCGACCTGGCATTACATAACACCGTTCGAGTTGGATGAGTTTTCGGAGAGGATCGCAGTACCTGCCCACAGTCTGTGGAGCCCTTGGGTATGGAAATCAGGCAGGGAGAACCCCTCTCCTGACTCCATTTCGCCCCAGGGCATCTCCTTGTCCCAACTATCCCTATCCGCCCACTCCTCTCTATTTCTCCCACTCTGCCCAGCCCATCCATTCCCTAAATGCCTTCAATATCCCAGCTTCCAACAGTTGTTAAAGGCAATATCGGATAATCGAGGACAATAAAAGGGACGGAGGTCCCGGAGCAGAGTGGGAGAATAGCGCCTGACCGTTTTAAGCCCCATCAAACACATTATTGATGGCAAAACAACCTATCTTAATTAATATAATAATCTAAAAATAAAATAAAAATCATATAATCAAATCAAGACCCATACAAGATCATATACTTAATAAATAAGATAAAATAATAAACAAAACAAAATAAACAAAACAAATAAAATAAAACTCCCCCTACCCAAAAATATTAGCACACTCGCTATATATAAACATAAAATCCACATATAAACACAATTTAAAACCCTGCCTAAAAGTCCGTAAACTTAGTAAAGTCTGATCATAAGCCCCATATAACAAAGTTCGTACTGTTGCGAAGTCAATATCTTCATATGCCTGGCGTGGAACCGCCGGGGAGGAAGCACTCTTCACCTAGTGAGACCGCAGGAGGGTGCGGAAATGGATGCTGTCTTCCCTACATGGGATGCTAGACCTAAAACAAAAGCAAAACGTAAAAGTACATTTCACCATTATTTGTAAGGGTACAATCATTGCATCACTTTCAAACATATGGGATGTATTTGGGAAACATGCTGCTACAGTTAGTATAGACTAAAAATTCTGAAATTCCACTAAACATTAACCATTTATTCTAGCATATCCTTCATTGGGACATGCAAATTATTTTAGAAGAAGAAAAGAAATTACCCCAATGGCAAGCACATAACCTGCTGTTGCAGCCTTTGGAATGTCAATGGCATTCTCTCCCTATACAGGGAGGAGAGACAAAAAGATAATCAAACTAGTGGAGGAGATCCCCTCTTTCCCTCAGGTCCAGAATCCTCTCCCCTTCCCTACCACCTAGAAAGGCGAGAACCAGTCTTCTGGCAAGGCTTTCTCTAGTGATCCGCAGAGGAAGTCATATTTGTGAGTTTGGAAAGTGTTCCAGTTTCATGTATCTAAGAATCAAAATTTCGTGCACCTAAGAATCTGAGTCACCCACTGGTCAATCATGGTTTTTTTTTTTTTTTCAGAGCCCCGTTTAACACCAAAGTCTGCTTGGCAACCACCAGACCCAAAGTCCAAAGGGGATGAACCCTCTTGACTTTTAATGAATGGGAGCCAAAGCAGGGCATGGACTGCATCTGTATCCCCCAGTTCACCCAAAACTCCCTTTAGCAGATTTAAAACTTCTCCTCAATATTACTGAATCCTGGGGCATTCCCGTACCAGATGGAAAAATGTACCTTTTTGAGCTTTACATTTGGAGCACAAATCAGTTTTTTCAGGGTTGATTTTTGTGGGCCAGTACCGGGGTAATGTAAGTACGTGATAATATATTGTAATGTATAGCTCTGAGTCTGTTGTTCACGGAACACTGTATCCCATGTTTTAAGATAAGATCCCAGTCTCCTGCAGTTAACCTTTCAGGAAACATGTCCACTTCCTAACGGTGTGTAACTTCTATTAAAGGGTCTCCGAGTCCTCCTAGGAGTGTTTTGTATATCCCAGACATGGGTTTTGGCCTGGGTTTCTTTCCCTCTCCCAACACTGCTTCCTTCAGAGGGGATAATTTTAGATCCACGGGTGCACCCTCCTTTCTCAAAGCCCCCGCCAGTCCATGCCTCATTTGGAGGTATGCGATAAAATGCACTGAAGGAAGCTGAAACTCCCTAGCCATGTGTTGATATGATTTCAGTATACCGTTGGAGTAGAGATGGGATGATAATCTCAGTCCCCGCTGGTCCCAGTTCTCTAGTATCTTGTAAACCTGGGGAGGTACCAGTGTATCGTCCCATAAGGTAGTCCTGATCAACGCATGTGGAGAGGGGGTCTCTTCTACCAAGCCCTATGTGGGCTGTTACCCAAGCTCGTAATCTTAGCACGCAGGAAGGGGTTTGGTATATGCGGCACTGTTCTTTTCTGTATGGATGCAGCAAACGGTGCCTCATACAATGGAGCTCCATAACTCTCCTCCTCCATCTCCACCCACGCCCTTGTCGATCCTGTCTCCGGGAACAGGTCCATCAGAAAAGCCAGCTGCGAAGCGAAATAATACAGGTGTAAATTTGGGAGCCCCAGGCCCCCCTTAGTCAATGGTTGCCATAAAATTTCCTACCTGGTCTGGAGTCCTCCCTCCTTTACATAGTAGGTGGTAATATGTCCCATTAATGTTTTAATATAATGTTTGGGTAAGTGGCAAGGGAGAGTCTGGTATAAGTATAGTCATTGTGGGAGAAAACACATTTTAACCATGTTTGCCCACCCGATTAATGTGAGAGGTAGGGATTTCCACCTATCACAGTCGCTCTTTATTTTTTGAAAAGTGGTTTATAGTGGACAGCTCCCAGGTTGGATAGCTTTCTAAGGAGATAAATAATAAGGTATTTAAGCATGGCCACTGGAGAGATGGTCACTCTCCCTATCTGAATAGCCGAGCCCTTACTTGCCATTGGCAGCGATTCACTTTTGGCCCAGTTAATTATATGACTTGACAGCAGGGTTTTAAATAATTGATTAGCACTTTTTTTCTTGGGACAATACTATCTGCACAGAAAGCATTTATATAAGTTTTCTAGAGGTGTTATGTTTTGTTAAACACAGTGAGGCAAGTGCTGTATATTTTCACAATGTTTTAGAACTTTTATGAGCAAAACGCTAATCAATTTTTAGAGTTAAATAAAACCCTGTGACAGTGGGCTACAAGTGTCAAACATCCTTTTAAGAGCTGGTAATGCCTTCTCCGGATTTTGTAAAAACAAAATAACATCATCCGCGAATAGCGAGATAACATGTTCCGTTCCCTTATTTATAAACCCTTCAATGTCTGAGTGGCTTCTTATTGCTTGGGCTAGAGCTTCAATTGTTGGCACGTAGAGTAGGGGGATAATGAACAGCCCTGTCTATTTCCTCGGAATAGTCGAAAAAGGCACGAAGTAGTGTCATTTGTGAGGATTTGTGCGCTGGGGAATTTGCATAATATACGAATCCAGGTGCATAGGTTAGGGCCAAAACCTAATTTGGACAAGATTGCAAACATGAAGGGCCATTCCACCCTATCAAAAGCTTTCTCTGCATCCAGTGCAAGAAGGTCCATATCTCCGCCCCCGCCCCACATCAGATATCCAATGGTGTATTTAAGCACTCGTCTCAAATTATGTTTGGCTGTCTACCCTTTATAAACCCTCCTTGATCCAGTGGAGCAAAGATGGCAGTACATTTTCTAACCGGGTGGCTTAACACCGTTGCTATTATTTTATAATCGGCATTTAATAATGAAATGGGGTGGTATGAACTACACTTTAGAAGGTCTTTTTCGGAGTTTGGGCAATACTGTTATGGTGGCTAGAGTTTGAGAATCTGGTAGGCCTTCCTTCCCCCATGTTTCTTGTACCATTGGGTACATTAGGTGTATAATCTCCTGCCAAAAATGTTTATAAAATTCCAGTGGAATTCCATCCTGGCCTAGAATGCCTTCTGTATTTCTTCCAAAGTAATCTAAGTGTCCAGATCTCTCACCCTTTCTGGATCCAACACTGGTAAAGTTATATTATGAAGGAATGTGTTTGGATCTGCTCCCGGGGGAACCTCGGAGGCATAGAGGGATTGATAACATTTCTTAAATGTGACATTAATGGCCAAAACATTTGTTGTATCTTTTCCATCCAGCCCCTCCAGTTCCATAATCTGCCTCTCCGCTAGTTTTTTGCTTAGTGAGCCAAGCTAACCACCTTCCTGATTTATCCCCATCAAAATGGTTGCCAGCCTGGCTCACCATTATTTTCCTTTCTGTGGCCCTAAAGGAAAGCTGGTGCCAATTACCTTTCAACCTTTTACGTTTCCCCGCATTCACACTATTGTCTCCCCTCATCACTCGGGCTTCCAGGCTTTTTATCTGAGCCTCTAAAGTAGTCTCTTCCTTCTGTTCTTGTTTCCTTTTATGGGCTGCAAATGATATGGATAACCCCCGGACATACGCTTTCATAGCCTCCCATGTAAGCACTGCCGATGTGTCCTGTACTTTATTATGTTGGAAAAATTCCTGTAGCCCTTTAATCAGAAATTCTTGATGGCCCTTATCTGCCTACAAAAGAGGGTCTAATCACCACTGCCTTTGTGGTAGGGGTCTCTTGTTTGTTTGTTTATTTGTACAATCAGTCTCTGGCTCAAAGGTTGTAAATCTGTCTTACAAATGTACCTCGTCAAAGAGAGGACAAAACAGTGATACAGGTTACAGAATGTGGACAGACAGTTACATATATTTTGTACAATCTATATACATAGTTACATTTAAATCCATATAGGACACCCCAGATATACAGATCTTTAGCAGGGGGAAGGATAGAGGAACTAGAGGGGAGGGGTGTGTGTGTGTGTGTGTGTGTGTGTGTGTGTGTGGAGGCAGTCCGGAGGGCTTTGTCGAGAATTGAGTGTGCTGGTGGGGCATGCGAGCACCGGTTAGTGACAATTACAACAGCAGGTGTTGAAAAGGTGGTTCCAAAGAGCGAGTTTAAAAGGGATGATTTTGGGAGTTTTTGTGACGATGACTGGAAGAGAGTTGAACCAGGAGCGGGCCCTGTAGTAGAAGGATCTCTGCGCTAGGGAGGTCCTAGTTCTGGGTACCATAAGGGTGGTCTTGTCAGAGCTGCAGGTGGAGACTATGGGGGAGGCCTGCTGAAGGGAGGCAGACACCTCAGGGGGGAGAGCCCGAGCAGGATTTTCTTGGCTATTAGGCAGGTCTGGTAGTGGAGTCTTTCTTCGAAGTTGAGATTGGCAGTGGCATAGAGATGGCAGGTATGGGTGAGCCTAGAGGTACTGGTCAGGAGCCTACAGGCCTTGTTGAGTGAGAGTTGGATCTTACTGAGTGCAGTATTATCAGCGGCTCGGTATATAGGCAGGCCATAGTCCACTAGATACATAGACAGTGTCGGCAGATAAGGACCTATGGCCCACCCAGTCTGCCCATTTGAGCTTGTAAGTTCTGTTTATGTTTTCCTAGAAGTCTGTTGCCCCTTACCCCTGACCTCCAGAATTCCTTCATGTCTATCACATGCATTCTTAAATCCCGTGATTGTTTCAGCCCCCATGACTTCCTCTGGCAGGGTGTTCCACTTATCCACCACCCATTCTGTTAAGAAATTCTTCCTCACGTTTCCTCTGACTCTTCCTCCCTCCAACTTCATCCCATGCCCTCTAGTCCTGGAACATCTTTTTTTGCTTAAAAATAGTGTATTCCTGTATCCTGTTCCTCCCTGTAAGATACTTGTATGTCTCTATCATGTTCCCTCTCTCCCTCCTCTTCTGCAGGGAGAACATATTCAGTTCCTTCAACCTGTCCTCATAGGACTTGTGATGCAATCCATGTACCATCTCTGTTGCCCTCCTCTAAACCTTCTCTACCCTGTCTATGTCCTTACGTAGGCAAGGTCTCCAGAACTGTACATTGTACTCCAGGTGGGGCCTCACTAGTGTCTTGTGTAGTGGAATTATGACCTCCCTTTTCCTGCTGGTGATGCCCCTGCCTATGCATCCCAGCATCCTATTTGCTTTTCCTGCTGTCTTATAACACTGTTTCCCTACCTTGAGGTCATCAGAGACGATAACCCCAAGATCCTTTTCCTACTTGGTGCATGCTATATCCTCACCCCACAACTGATATATCGTGCTAGGGTTTTTGTGCCCCATATGCAATATCTTGCACTTCTTTGCATTGAATTTCAACTGCCAAACCCCTGACCATTCTTCAAGTTTCTGCAGGTCCCTTCTCATTCTGTCTACACCCTCTGGTGTGTCTACTCTGTTGCAGAGCTTTGTGTCATCAGCGAACAGTGAAATTCTGCCTTCTAGGTCCTGCACAATGTCACTGGTGAAGATGTTGAATAGGACCGGTCCCAGCACTGATCCCTGTGGTACCCCACTGGTCACTCTTCTGTCTGTGGAGTGACAGCCATTTACCACCACTCTCTGTGTCCTGCCGCCCAGACAGTTAGTTACCCACCACACTACTGTCCTGCCCACACCCATATTCCCCAGTTTGTGTAACAGTCTTCTATGTGGCACAGTGTCAAAGGCCTTGCTGAAGTCCAGATAGGCCATGTCCACTGCCCTCCCCGATCCACCTCCCTAGTCACCCAGTGAAAAAATTCAATGAGGTTGGTCTGACAATACCTCCCCCTGGTGAAACCATGCTGCCTTGGGTCCTGTAGTCCATTGACAACCAGATGTTCCACCAATCTCTCCTTCAGTAGTGCTTCCATGATCTTCCCCACTACCGAGGTGAGGCTAACTGGTCTGTAGTTCCCCGCTTCCTCTTTGTTCCCACTTTTGTATAAGAGGACTACATCTGCTGTCCTCCAGTCTTTGGGTACCTCCCTTGTTTCCAGTGATCGGCCAAACAGGATAGCCAGAGGTTCAGCCACTACCTCTCTTAGTTCTTTAAGGACCCTGATGTGCACCCCATCTGTCCCCATTGCTTTATCAACTCTTATTACTTCCATTTTCTTCAGGACCCTTTCTCGTGTAAAGGGACTAGTGTCTATTCTCACCCCTTGTACTCCCTTCAGATCCATTACCCTCCTCTTCCTCAGTAAAGACTGAGCAAAAATACCTGTTCGATATGTCAGCTTTACTGTTGTCATCCACCACGCGGCCCTCATCCTCCCCCTTCAGTCTCACTATCCCTCCCTTTGCCTTTCTTTTTTCACTTATGTACCTGTAAAAGGTTTTGTTCCCTCTACCCCCTGATTTTGCAATGTGCTCTTCTGTCTGAGCTTTGGTTTCCCTTACTGACCTACCTGCCTCCCTTTGCTTCTCTTGGTACTCCTCCCTATCCCCTTCTGCTTGTGTCTTTTTGTATTACCTGAATGCAATCTTTTTGGCTTTCACTTTCTTTGCTACCTCTTTGGAAAACCATAATGGTTCTCTTCCTTTCCTCCTGCTAACCTGCTTAATGCATAACTCTGTTGCTCTTGTAATCCCTGCTTTAAATACTGCCCACTGTTCCTCACCCCTGATTCCTGCCCCATTCCCTTAATGCCTCTTTCAAGTATCTCCCCATTTTCCCAAAGTCTGCCCCCCTAAAATCTAGGATATGTGTTTTTGTGTGGTTTGGTTCTGCTCCTTCTGTGATTTCAAACCACAATGACTGGTGGTCACTGTTCCCAGGTGCTCCCCACTGTTACCCCCATCACATGTCCCTGTTTGTGAGCACAAGGCCCAGTATTGCCTTCTGCCGAGTTGGTTCCATGACCAGTTGCTTGAGGAAGGCACCTGAAGGAGTCCAGGTAAATCTGCTCCTAGTTGATGCTGCTGCTGGGAAGCTCCAGTCCACGTCTGGAATATTGAGGTCTCCAACCAGTACTTCCTCACCCTTGTCTGCCATCCTTTGGATGGTTAGCATCAGCTCCCTATCTGTTTCTTCCTCCTGGGCTGGTAGTCTATATACCACACCTGTGCGGATGGCTGGTCCCATTTTCCTTTCACAGCTTAACCCACAGTATCTCTCCCCCATTTTGTTCCTCCTGGATCTCTGTGGCCCTTATGTAATTTTTCTCATACAGTACCACTCTTCCTCCCTTCCTACCTGCCCTGTCTCTTCTGAATATGTTGTAGCCAGGTATGGCCATCTCCCAGTCGTGGTTATCATTACACCAGGTTTCAGTGATGGCCACAATGTCCAGGTCTGACTGCACCATGACAGCCTCCAGATCTTCCATCTTGTTGCTAAGGCTCCTGGCATTGGCAGACATGGCTTTCCATGATTTGACCTCCCTAGACTGTTTAGCTGTTCTACTCCAGCTCCTTGCTGTCTGCCCTTCTGCTGAATTTTGCCCCTTTTCTGCCTATCCACCTCTTGGGCACCAATCTCCATCTTTTGCACACTGCTTTGTAGAGATATCCACTCTTTCGGTTCACTGGTTCCACTGCTAGCTGTAGGGGGTGAGCAACTAGGTATCCTCCTTGCTGGCCTGCCACCCCCCCCTTGGCTAGTTTAAATGCTTGTCTATGTAGCATTTAAACTTATTGAGTGCTTGGATTCCCCTCTAGGATGTATGCAGGCCGTCAGGTTTGAACAAACCTCCATCCCTCCAGGTGGGTCCCCAGTCACCAGTGAATCCAAACCCTCCCTCACAGCACCAGTTCTTCAACCATGAGTTAAAGTTCCTGGTGCATGCACCCCCTATGCTGTCCCTTGCCTCTCGCAGGTAGTACTTCTAAGAAGGTGACAGAAGTAGCTACTTGCTTGAGACCCCTCCCCAATTTCCTAAACTCTTCCTGAACTTCCTTTGGCTCCCTATTTGCCAGGTCAGTAGTACCTAGGTGGATAATGACATCCAGCTCACCCTCCTGTCTTGCCTTCCCAGTGATCCCCAGGATCTTCCTTCCATCCCTCCATGCCGTGGCACCTGGTAGGCACCTCACCTCACTAGAGACTAGTTACTGTCTCCATTTCTAAAGGGGAGTGATCGATACACAAACTGGGCTATATTCAGCCGAGATACTATTTCTCAGCAGGTCTGGAGATGGCAGCGCCGTATCCAGCCTCGTGTATACCTTATGAGCATGAGAATAGATGGAGAACTCCCTCTGGTATGGGTGGAGATGGTGCCAGATCTCCTGCAAGGAAAGCTCTTTGGCCAGTTTGTGTAATGCTTGTGCACCCTTATTTGGCCGACGGGATGAGGGACTTGAGTGATCCAAAGTAAGGTTCCAGCATACATTAAAGTCCCCTCCCACATATAAAGTATCATTATTTGGGGCCATGGTCACTGCTAAATTATGGAAAAATTCCGGGCAGTCATAGGGTCGTAGACAGAGACAAAGGTGTATGTATTTAGTTATTTATTTTTCTGTCTATGACCGAGTCAGCCATAATGTACCGGCTCTGCGTGTCTTTGTTGGTAGAGGTAACCTATACTCTTAAGACCCGGCCAAAACCAGATTGCTACTCCTCTCACCTTTGATGTAAAACCTGCCGGCAACAAGCGCCCAAACAAGATTTTGCCATTTTGTCTGATTCTTCAGCCGCTTGGTGAGTTTCCTGTAGTAGAACATATTCCTTAACCTTTTGATATACTTAAGAACCTTTTTTTTTTTCTCTTGATAACTGTTTTGAGCCTGTTGACATTCCAAGGCATGATCTTTAGGTGTCCCATATTGAAAAACCATGTGAAATGACCTCTGTAGCTAGATTAGCTTCAGTACTCTGTTTGTGAATCAACTGAAGAAGTACTGCATGGAGGTTATATTTTAAACTTGAACCCTTACTAAATAGAAACAGGTAAATAACAAGAAAAGACAACATGAAAACTGTAAACCCCTCCATAACTCTCCCCTGAAACAGAAAGATTAATCACCCCATCATAAACCCTCCATCTCGTGGAGCTTCTCCCCCTACCTCCAAAACCCTCTCAACTCTCTTTCCTCTCCCTGGAGAGAACCACTTTCAGTGTCGCTCCTGTTCATGAAAGAGCCAAGAGCATCCATCCAAATTAGTCCCCCCCCAGTATCCTATAGTAGGTATCTAAGTCCATCCTCTGGCACATCATAACATTTGGGTGGGGAGTCGGGAATAGTAGACCCAGGATCCGTTCCGGTGGTCCCCAAAGGGGGATGGAGAAGGGAGGCACACCGGCCCGCAGTCCCCCGGTAGTGCAGTTCAGGGGCAGGCACAGGCATAAGGATGAAGCTCCGCAATCAAAAGGAAGAGGGGGGGTCCCATTCTGGGACACGCTGAGTCTTGCCACTTTCTAAGTCCCCCCCCCCACACCAAATGCCTTTTGCAGTTTTATCTTGCATCGCTGTTCCATCCTAAAATATATCATGCAACGCTGTCCCCCAACACAGTGCAACACCCTTCCCGCACCCTGCCAGCAGCTCAGTCCGAGCTGCCTCTCCCCAAACTAAGGCAAAACCCAGAACCCCGCCCCAAAAAATGCACTCTAATGACCCTTCCTGAGGTCTTAATCTTGGAACAAATGCTGTCCGTTGTTAAACAGTGGAAAGGAGAACAATTTTGAAACTAAAATTCCTGTTGACACCTCAGCTGTCGCTATTCCCCCAACTAATATAGGTAGAACACAATTATAACATCTGCTTAACTATCCATCGATGCAGCAATATAGTGTTCTAAAAATAAAGCATTCAGCCTGACAGATGGTAGCAGGCAAAGTAAAATGAAAACCAATAAAAAACAAATGGATCAGCTAACATGATCTGTAGCCCCAAAATATGTCCAGATTTGTCCACTGCATTCCATTTTCCTACACATTAAAACAGGCCGAATCAACAAAGCAGAGGGTAGATTGGTAGTGGAAACAACCGTATGATACAAGAATCTGGTGGAGATTCTGATCTGCCATAGCACAGGCTTTATAATCCATTTCTTCAGGCCCCTTACTCTACAAATGCAACATAACTTCACTAGATGTCCTTCAACATCTAGTAAGGTCGGAACAGCCGAGAGGATAAAACAGTTAATTGTCCGATTGTGAAATCATCAGCAACTACTCTATGAACAGAGACGTGTATTTTCTGTGAGTAATCTCATGGGAAGCTGTTATTCTTTGAAAAAGTACATCTGACCCCATCCCCACAGGGATGCCGAGATTGTGCTTCACTAAATAGGCCAAGGCAGCTTAAGCAAAGTTCACAGGCCTACACGAGGGCCTGTAGAAAGTTTTGTCTGCCTATCACTTCGGCATGGCCGAGGAGGAAGGGGGAGCCCTCGGTTCAGCCCTAATAGGCTGGGAAAACCCCATTACGGACCGGGCAATACAGTACTCACCCCCTCCCCCCAAAAAAAAAAACCCCAAACCGGACAATAGCTCTCAAAATAATACAGTACCTTCTGCCATGAAAGCCTCCTCACGTGTGGGCAGGTCAGCATCTCTGGGCAGTTGTTTCTCAAGATCATTGGTCACATATTGAAGTGCCATCTTCAGGCCAGTAAAGGTCTTGATAACTTTATGAAGTGCCCTAATGATGAGTCTGGCCGGGTAGACTAAACAGGCATTTCAGCTCATGAAGCAATTTTCTGACATTTGCAAATGCCTGACTTTCTTGCTGAAGATGCCACGAATAATCAGGAAATATGCTGACCTTGTTTCCATCGACCCGTATATAATCCACTTTACGAGCTGCTTTTAGTACCCGTTGACGGTCTGGATGATGTAGGAATTTAGTTATTATATTCCGGGGTAGTTTGTTAGGGCCAGGGCACTTGTCGGGAGAATGATGAGCTCGTTGGATTTCCAAGTCTGTGTCCTCCATCAAAGGTAGAGTCTGAACCAGCCATTTTTTAAGAAAAGCTGCACAGTCTCAACCCTCAATGCCCTCTGGAAGTCCCACCAGTCGCACATTGCAACGATGCTCTCTGTTCTCATGGTCATCGATCATTTTTTTTTTTTTTTTTTACTGGGGCTTACCTTATGCCTGGCCCGGGATCAGTGCTTGTGGGGAGTCAGTCGCCATCCTGCCACTGATTATTTTGTGCTTCACTTTCGCAGGGCCCTGGGAGGGAGTGGGGAGTGCACAAAGGCGTATATGCATATGCACCCACGGCCCGGGTAACGAATTCTGCCCACCCACCCCATTGACTTAATGCCTGCCACCCTCAAGGCCTGTGCTGCCCCTGGCCTCCAACAGGAGGCAGCCATTAACAGAGGGTTGCCACTACCACCTCCCTGGAGAGGAGTGTTGCCTGTCAGCAGCTCCATCCAGCTCCGCCCCCCGCCGACCTCCGGCCCGGGCTTGTTCCCGAACCCGTGTCGCTGGTGTGCCGCGAGGTTAGGCATCCAGCGCCTTAGCACTCGGTGCCACCAGGCCAGTCAATAATAGTTTTCAGTTGGTCTATCTCCTTACGGGCTTGTTGTAAGAATTGGTCAGACTTTGTAGTTCTATCTTCCTTGAGTGTTAACTTGCTCTTCCAGTTCCTTGATGCGGCTTTCATGCTTGTCCAGTTCTCACCCATTGCATTAAAAGATTGTTGCAGGTGGGCTATCTGGGCATTAAAATTTGAGAAGCCATCCTTCATCTGCATTTGAAGGTCGTATTTCAATGTGGTAATGATTCAGTCGGGCCTGACGATGTACTTGATATCGCAGCCTGCGGCCCAGCATGAGTCACATCCTCTGCAGTCACCTTGCCTGTTGCTTGAGTTGCCAGATGGTTTGGGCCTGATGGTGTAGTTACCTTTGCTGCTGTCTTGAAGGGTAATTGCACTTGCTTTTTGGAGCCCTTTGATGCTGAAGCCATCATAAACTCTTTGGCTGCAAAAACGGGAGTTGGATGAAGGATTTAGATCGGAGATGGAACTGATTTGTTGTGGTTGAATGCAGAGCTCTACTATTACGCATCCATCGTGCTCCCTGGCTTGGCCATGCCCCCAGCTCCCCTACTGTTATCGAGAAATGCTATGGGATTTTTAAGTGCCACGGGATCTTTTAACATCCACCAGAACAGGCAAACGAGACATCTGTTTAAGGTCTTATCTAAAAGACGGCACCTCAGGAGTGCAGCACCCCCCTCTTGATGCACTACAGTGTCGGTAGTGGGATTTTATCCCATGTTCCCAGTGTGGGGCTAGAACCCACCACTTTCCGATCTTCCGGCATCAGAGGCGAGTGTGCTACCTGCTGAGCCTGAGCCACTGACACTGCAGTAATAATACTGCAGGAGTGAAAAGTAGCAAGAAGAGACAACGAAGTCGGGAAGCGCTTGCGATAGGTACTGTGCAGAGGCAAGTGAGCCAGCATGTGGTGGGCAGGTGATCATCCTTGGTACTATAGTGTATCTGTGAACTTAGTTGATGCAGGGACGTGATCACATGTGTGGTGGTAGAACAGAAAGCAAGAAGCTGGCTATTAAATGGAATTGGCTGTTACGGACACGGTGGGTAAGAATGGAGATGTCCATTTCATAAGCTGGTTCCACTGTAATACTCCCAACCAACTGGAGCACCTTCTGCCACTGCATGAGAGACATTCTAATCCTACAGTGCCCTGCGGACTTGCCCTGGAAACTGGTGTGCAATAGGATGTTATTTTTCAATTTAGAAACTAACCCCAGGGCTTGCATTAGCATTAGTAAAATGGGAGTCAGTTTGCCCCTCTGCTTCAAATGTTGGGGGTCAGATCAGAAAATCTTGGGATCAGAAATTTCTGGAGTGGCTTTGTACATTATCCAATATTTTTCTGCTAAGGATATCTGTGCAAACCATTCAATATACAGGGTCCGTGCCGAAGCACTGATTTTATTTTTATTTTTGTGCTTCAAAATCACAAAAATCCTATTTGGGGACTTCAGTAGGGGGTTAACGCAAGCCTTTAATCATGTCCCCATTGATCTCTAATAGAAACATAGAATTTGATGGCAAATAAGGATGGCTTGGCCCACCTAGTCTGCCATTTTCCGTACCTACTGCAACACCGCAGACCCTACTTGATCTCAGACTCTCACCCCCCACTACCCCTTTTTCCTTACCACTAAGGTTCCCTTGCGTCTGTCCCATGCCTTCTTGAATCCCATTACAGTTTTTTGCCCCCACCACTTCCGCTGTGAGGCTATTCCAGGCATCATGTGGCTGTGAGACAGTGATCTCCATTTTAGCCAAATCCTTTGGTTAAATAAATGGTTTTAAATCACTAAATTCTGTGCGCGGTGTATTAAATAAGCCCCAAAACTCGATTAGCAGTTTCTCACGGGAAAGTGCTAATCAAGTATGAAAATGTATAGCACTTGGCACAGACTGATCAGCAGAATGTAAAACAAAAAGATAGTCTTTGTGCCATAAACGAGCTCAAAAAATGTTTAGTAGTCTACTGCTACGTATGTCTGGAACTGGTAACATTTTGCTATGCTGTACCAGCTGTGTAACACCTTGGTGTGGGGGGGTGTGGGGGTGGGTGTGTGTGTGTGTGTGTGTGTGTGTGTGTGTGTGTGTGTGTGTGTTGGTTCTTACTAAGCACAGACTCTTGTGCCTGGTCTTACTGACATTGCTCTGGAGCACAGTGTGCGAACTCTGTGAGCACGTCACTATTCATTGTTTTGCATCTCTGGTCGGCCACAGCATGGGGTCTGAGCATGTCTCCCCAACTGTTCATTACCCTGTGAGTGGGGGTGAGAATGTGGTAAGGTGCTTGACAATGTTAGCTATTTTGTGTGTGTCGGACCAAGACTGCTTAACTGAATATCCACTTCTCTGGGATCATGTGGTTTGGGGGTAAAGGTGCAAAAAGAACTGAGGTGCAACTATGCAAAACGATGGGCAAAGTATAATTGCATGGCGCTAGGGATGTCATGGTATCAAGGTTTCACAGTACACTTCGATATCAGAAATCATGGTATTGAAACCATGATATATGCTGTCTGCCAGTATCAACCATATGAGATAAAAAAACATTTGCTGGGGCACAGCATTTCAGAATCAATAATTTTGTTTCTAGTGTACATTATGAAAAAGATGGCTTAAGTTTTCTGTGCCCCAAGGCCACTTAGTACTCTTCCAGAAACTACCTGCTGCACACATCCAATGTGCATGCCTCTGTACCTGTCTGGAGACACTGCTGTGTCACTTTGTCATGGAATATACCATGAGCACAGAAATGGCAACATACCACTGTGATCAAATTAGTGAGAGAAATAGAATATACTGTTTGGGGGGAAAGGGCTGTTCTGCATTTCTCCTTCATAACAGTGTATTGCAGGGGAATGCTGTATTTGCAGTTTGTTAAAGACGTAGCTGAACTCATTTTTGAAGTACCTGTGGAACAGAGGGGTGAGTTGATTGTTTTAGAACAACCTCTAAGGAAGCAACACCAAGCAGTCTTAAAAACATGTCTTAAATAACAGCTGTTCTGTTTGCTCTCAGATGGGTAATTCGTGCCAAGAAGCTGCCTGCTCAAAGAGCATATTTTTTCCAGCAGATTGTTGTAAAAATGAATTTACATTGGCACGCTCACATTCATAACCTCCAAACTGTACTCGAGTGGATGATGACTGCTGCAGCCCTGCCCCCAAATCGCCGTTAGGATGCCGATAAGTGGGGAATGGGATTGCAGTGTGGTTAATGGAGTAAGAATGTGATCAGGGAAGTGCCAACACAAGTATAAATTCCTAAAGTTGCAGATCATTGTGTATGTTAAGGATATAAAATGTGATACCACTTCCAGTATTACGTCTGTATACTCTTCTTAACATGTACAGTGCGCTGCAAAGGTTAAGAATTGTATTTTTATGCTCCCCCTGATTGCACTTACTCCATTAACTGCACTGCACCCCAATTCCCCACTTATTGGCTTTAAAAATGATGATTTTGTGGGGGGGGGGGCTGCAGTCTTTGGCATCTTAGCGGCAGCTTGGCTGTTGCTTAGAAGCTACAGGTTTGTCAAAGTAAGTTAATTTTTATAATAATCTACTGGCAACAAAACAAAATATGGCTCAGGGTGGCAGCTGCTTGGCAGGAGTCGTCTGCACCAAGGGTGTCGGCTGCTGTTTTATGAGCAAGCCATCCTTAATGTAAGCAGAAGCTTCAAGGATCTTCCTCACGAGGAACCTATTTTCCTCCTGTTACAGGAGAGGTAGCCTGTAGTCTAGGTAGATGAGATTCTCTAGCAAAAGCTGGAAAAGCAACTTGTCATTGCTGACTCATGGAGGGGATCCCAGCATTCCACTGAGTGAAATCTGGGGGAGACCAGCCAATCCACAGTGGCATAATGGGGGGAATGATGTTAAGGATTTAGCATGGTGTGCTCCTCTAAAACAGAGGAGCACAGAATAGCAAAATTGTATGCTAAACGATGTGCTCCTTCAGACCTTGGCTGTGCTGCTCCCTTCTTTTTAATTCACTACTTAATTAAAAACTTCCTGTTAATAATAAAGGTTCTTTATACTTTATGTGCAATATGTTTTATCTGTCTCTCAAGTGTTACTGATGTCTGAGTTTGTGGCGGTGTGAGAAGATGTGACATCCAAGTGGTGGTGGTGTTAACCTTCAAGTGCAAAACATGCACCCCACCCAGTCACTACTACACATCATATACCTAAGTCTGGTGGCCACCTGCAGTCACACACACTCTCCGAATTCTTTACTCACCTCTGACTCAAAGTAGACAGTCTTCTATCCAGATCACATCGCCAGGGCTCCCATATCAATTTAACATTTTTCCTCCCTGTAACTGGGGGTTGATTTACCTGAATTATTTCGTTTTCCTGTATAACCAGTACAAGTCTAGGAACAATTTAGACTGCTACATTTGCCTATGAAATACAGGGATCCCTGCAGATCTTGAAGCTAGCACCACTCTGTCTCATGGACTGACCAACTGCATTCAGTGGTGACTCCAGTAGGTCTCCCGTATCTACAAGGTTGTTTGTATATTTGACAGAAATGAGAAGCTGTCAAATTGTTTTCGGAGACTTGTGCTATGTAAACGGAGCAATTCGGCTTCCATACCCTTTACTGGTCTTTCAGTTTCACCATAACAATTTTCAATAGAAGCACACAATATAAATTACAGATTATTGAAACCTGTGGTAGTCTAGAGTTCAAATTATAAAACAAAAGTATTTAAAATGTTTCATATTCCAAAGATAACCGGCAGCTTGCTAAGAGAGATTGTGGAATTAGCCGACAGACTTTCCTTCACTGCTAAATGACATAGTAGTTGGTGGAATCAAGGAGACAGAAGGAGATGTGGAGGCCATTTAGGTAACCCTACAAATGAGGAGGGGTAAAAGAGTACAAATGGGGGTGATGTACAGACTCCCCCACAACGGAAGCGGAACTGGAAGATGATCTGGCTGAGAACATCGGGGTCACTGTGGCCTTGGAAAGGGCAGGGTGGTGATCGTGGTCGACCTGAAAATGCCGGGGGCAGACTGGAGCACTATGACATCCTCGGTGGCCAGGGAGCAGAGGTTGATGGATGTCTTCTAGGATGCCTTCCTAGTCCAGCATGTAGGGAAGCCTACTAGGCAGGATCAGATCCTGGACATTGTCCTAACAGATAGTGACCAGATAAGGGTCCTGGAGGTGAGCAGCCCGTTGGCAGGCAGTGACAAGGCCATGATCTGGTTTCTTATGTTCCTGGGGGGAGAGGAAATTTGCACTAACACAGAAGTAATAGATTTCAGGGGGGGCGGACTTTGAGGGAATGGGAAGGATTCATAAAGGGTGCTTGGGGGTCGTGGTTGGCGGGATAGTCTCATCCCCAAGGAGGGTCATTAGTGGGGTCCCTCAGGGATCAGTCCTTGGGCCCGTCCTTTTCAATGCCTGTGTCTCTGACATAAGGAAGGGTATCAGGAGTGAGATGAGTCTCTTTGCGGATGACTCAAAACTGCGAGCGGTGGTGGATGGGGAGGATGGCCCTACAGGGGGACCTGGAGGCTCTGGAAAGGTGGTTTAGAAAGTGGAAGCTGAGGTTTAATGCAGGGAAATGCAAGGTACTGCATCTGGGAGCCAGAAACCCGGGCCAAGAGTACACCCTGGGGGGGAAATGCTACAAGTCTCAATGGCTGAGAGGCACCTGGGGGTGGTGGTGGATGTCGAGATGAACAGCTGTGAGACTTGTAGTAGGGCAGTAGCAAAGGCCAACAGGATGCTGGGATGCATCGCTAGGGGATCACCTCCAGAAGGAGGGAAGTGATGCTCTCCTTGTATAACTGCGTAGTGAGGCCGCACCTTGAGTACTGTGTGCAGTTTTGGAGGTCACACTTAAAGAGGGACATTGAACTCCTGGAGAGGGTCCAGAGGAGGGCAACCAAAATGATCTGGGGCTTGGGGGACAGGACCTATGGGGAGAGGCTGGAAGAGCTAAATATGTACACATTGGAAGAGAAGAGGACGGGGGGCATGATGAGGTCTTCAGGTACATGAAGGGTTTAATAGGGAGAAGCAGTCAAGGTGTCCAAGGAAGGGGGGGCAACAAGAGGGCATGAGTGGAAGCTGGAAGGGGAGATTCAGGAGAGAAAGGAGGAGGTGCTACTTCATTGAGAGGGTGGTGGTGAGCCAGGGACAGTGGAGGCAGAGAGCAGTGGAGGGGTTCAGAGGGTGGGACAGGTACAGAGGAAGGGTTCTAGGCGCAAAGTCCTGTGCAGTGGGAAAAATATCAGGGACTGGGAAGGAGCATCCAGAGGATGAGGGGCAGCAAGGTCAGCTCCCAGGGTGGGGCGGAAACAATAACACGAAGACTATGGGCCTATTCTGCTGGCATTTTAGTATGTTAGATAAGGCCAGACATGGATGCTGTTAGCTTGTGGGAGACCATTAAGAAGGGGGTGCAGGAGGCATAGAGGGCCTGTAATGAGTAAGCATAAACAGTGCAAGGGACAATGGCAGTGTTGGTGGACCTGGGAGGTGCAGGAGGTGGTGAGGGAGAAAAAGGCTGCCTGTTGCAGCAAAAGCGTACGCTCGGGGGCTAGGGAGGGGAAGTATGATATCCTGGCTAAGGGGTCACCAGAGGGTAAGGTGGAGCCAAGGTGAAAAAGAGCTAACCAAACCTGCAAGGAATATCCTCGCTGGGTGGGAGGGTCGGTAGATACATGAGGAGAAAAGAAAAGTGAGGGCACAGATTGACAGGATTAGAACTGGGGGGGATGGGCGTAGGAAGCTGGGGAACAAGCAGCGGTGCTAAATGAGTACTTTGCCTCTGTCTTTACCAGGGGTGGTGGGGGATCTTTCCAACCCGATGGGAGGGTAGAGGAGCCCACTGAACCAGGAGGTCAGTTGGAGACTAAAGGACTGGATGAGACTAGGGCAGGGGATGGGTCATATCTAGAAGGGGAGGAGAGGATGCATGAGGAGGGGGGATGGGAGGGTGGAATCACAGCAGATAAGGTGAGAGAGGCCCTCCGGTCGCTAAAGACTGAGAAGGCGTGTGGGCCAGATGGGTTGCATCCAAGGGTGCTGAAGGAACTGGCGGATGTGCTGGCAGCTTCACTGGCTTCACTCTTCAACATCTCCCTGATGACAGCGTGGGTGCCTTAAGATTGGAAGGTGGCTCATGTGGTGCCTAGCCACAAAGGGGGGGGTCCAGAGGGGAGATGGGGAATTATAGGCCAGTTAGCCTAACATCTGTGGCAGGCAAGGTTATGGAGGGCATTATCAAGGGGAGGCCGGGGGGGGGGGGCAGCTGGAAAGTTTGGGAGACTTGGATGACAGGCAGTATGGTTTTGTTCCAGGGTGGTCATGCCAGACTAAACTGGTGGAGTTTTATGACTGGGTTACGGGTGCCCTGGACCGACATAGGCCGGTGGACGTCCTGTATCTGGATTTCAGTAAGGCATTCGATTCGGTACCCCACAATGGCCTACTAACAAAGCTGGGGGGATGGGGGTGGGGGGGCAGTTGCTCAGGTGGGTAGAAAACTGGCTTACGGGATGAATACAGTGAATGGTGGTTGGAGGAATAGTCTCCTCCCCCAGGAGGGTCATTGGTGGGGTCCCCCAGGGTTCGGTCCTGGGGGCCACTTCTGTTCAACTCCTGTGTCTCGGACATAGGGTGGAGTGTTAGGAGTAGGTTGAGTCTCTTTGCGGATGACTCAAAACTGGGAGCACTGGCAGATGGGGGGGAGGAGGGGAGAGAGGCCCTACAGGGAGATCTTGATACCCTGTGTGAGTGGGCAAGGAAGTGGGGGTTGAAGTTCCAATGCAGGAAATGTAAGGTGCCATCTGGGGTCAAAACCGGGACATGCGTATACCCTGGGGGGACCACACTGTAAGTCACATTGGGTGAGAGGGACTTAGGGAGAGTGGTGGACAGCAAAATAAATAACACAGAGAATTGTCGAAGAGCTGCAGCAAAAGCAAACGGGATACTGGGCTGCATAACCGTGGGGATTAACTCCAGGAGGAGGGAGGTGATTCTCCCTCTGTATAATGCCCTGGTTAGGCCGCATCTTGAGTACTGTGTGCTATACTGCTGGGGTGTGCCATCCTTCGGCTGAGATGTTAAACCGAGGTTCCTTCTAACCCATCTTGGTGCTGTCCTAGTGGGTGTCCAGGTGGAAGTAAAAGAACCCAGGGCATTCTTCTCAAAGAGTAGGGGCCATTCCCGGTGTCCTGGCCAACATTCCCCTTCCCATAAATCTGCTTCATGCAATTGTCCAGGCTATGTGTGGGTGCTGATGTGCGATGTTGACACCACTGCATATTGTTGCGTCACTAACAGTCTAGCATTGTTTTTAAAGCACTTTGGGACACACTGTGTATGAAAAGTGCTATATAAATACTGATGCTGATTCTTCTTCATGGAAGGCAATGTGTGCAAATACTCGGAAGTCTGGGAAATAAAATTCTGGACTTAGAGGCCATTATGGCAGAGTCAAACCTGGGCACTGTCACCATTTCAGAGTCATGGTGCACTGAAAACCATGACTGGGATATAGCCATACCTGGCTGTACTGTGTTCAGGAAAGACAGGGTGAGAAAGAAAGGGGGAGGAGTTGCTGTTTATGTAAGGGATAGCATAAAAGCAACAGGTACAAGGAATACTGGGTGGGGTGGAGGTACTGTGGGTCCCCCTAGAAATGAGGAATGGAGCCTCTATTTGCACTGGTGCGATCTTCAGGCCTTCAGCAGGGGGGAAGGGTAGATAAGGTTCTGGGACAAGCCATTCAAAACATGGCAAATAAGGGGACATGCTGTTGGTGGGGGACTTCAGTCTGCCGGATGTAGATTGGAGCATCCCACCTGCAACTTCAGCTAAGAGCAGGGGCATCCTGAACTCCCTGCAGGGGGCATTCTTCAGGCAATTAGCACACGCATGAGGGCAGTACTGAATCTTGTAATAACTAATGGGACTTAGGGAGAGTGCGGACAGTGGACAGTGTTGCAGACATCATGGTGGGAGGCCACCTGGGAACCAGTGAACCATACTGTGTGGTTCAGTATAAATACTGAGGCAGACTCGAGCCACACTAAGACAAGGGTCCTGGACTTCAGGAGGGCCAGTTTTATAAAGATAGGGGAATTCCTCAGGGATGCCCTGGTGGTTTGGAGGAGGGGGGGATTTGGCGGGGTGAAGGAGCTTTGGTAGAAAATAAAAGGGGCATAGAGTAGGCAGCAAATCTCTGCGTTAGGCAAATAAGCAAGAGGAAAAATAGATGCTATGCTTCTGTAAGGAGGTGGCAGGGAATGTAAGGGCAATGAAGTTAGCATTCAGGAGGTATAAGAAGAACAGAAAGAGGAAGCTAGGGAGCTGCATCTAGAGAAACAGAGAAGCAGGGAAGCAGGGAATGCAGTTAGGAGTGCAAAGGCACAAAGAAGAAAACAGCCCAGGAAGTAAAGAAAGGAGACATGTCATTTTAGGTATGTAAGTGAAAAGAGAAGGACCAGGGGAGAAATTGTAAGACTCAGGAGGGAAGGGTAGGGTTGTGTGAAGAGGGACCAAGAAAAAGCAGACATCTTGAACAAATACTTTTGTTCAGTGTTTACAGTAGAAGGGGTAGGCGAGGGGCCACAGAAGAGTATCAGGTGTATCAAAGAAAGGGAGGTGGACACTAGTCCATTTACAGAGGAGAGAGTCCTGAAGGAAGTCGCAAATCTGAAAGTGGATAGGGCAGTGGGGCCAGACAGAGTTCCGTCCAAGGATACTGAGGGAACTCTGGGAGGTGCTGGCTGCACTTCTGACAGTCCTGTTCAGCCTCTCACTGGAGTCGGGAGTGGTTTCCGGGGGACTGGAGGCAGGCAGATGTAGTCCACTTCACCAAAGTGGTAGTAGGGAGGGCGGCTGGCAACTACAGACCAGTCAGTCTGACTTCGGTGATGGAAAAAAATATTGGAATCACTGCTTTTTTTTTTTTTTCCCCCCATCTGTCTTTATGCTTCTCCTTCACTGGCCCCTTGGGTCTCTCTTGGGTGTGGTCATTCGGACCGGTCAGTTCCCGCTGTGCCTAAGGTCCTCTCCAGGCCAAGTCTGCATCCCAGGATCTCTCCTCTGCAGCTACTGCGCCCCAAGTGGGACTGCCTACTCCTCTGGCACTTGATCTAGAATCCAGTAGGGGTGATCGAAATGTAGACGAGAGCTGGAGACTGGCTGGGAGTGACCTGCTGTTGAGCATGGGGGCCATCTACTGGACCCACTGTCGCCTACCTGGGTGCCAAGGCTTTTCCGTGTTCTGGTGTTTCTTGGGTGCACAGATGTGCAGTGCCGTCCATTGCACAACGGGCATGCTCCCCGTCCACCAACACCCCACCCCCCACCCCATGTACATGCTGCCACAAGTTGTGATGCTCTCGGCTTCCACTGGGGCCACTAGAACTACGGCATGTACCACCCATCCTCTCCAGGGGAGGAAAGCCATCCTTCGGATGCTCGATCCTGCTCCTCCCCTGATGACCAGAGTCCATTCCCGAACCCGAGTCACTGGCATGGTATGAGGTGTAGCGTCCAGTGCCTCAACCCTCAGCGCCACCAGGCCAGCCTCAAATCACTGCTGAAGTAAAGGATAGTGGATTACGTTGAATCCAGTGGATAACAGGATCCGTGACGGCATGGCTCCATGGGGGGGGGGGGCTGATTATCAAATGTATCTGATTAGATTTCTTCGACTGGGTGATCAGGCAATTGGATTAGGGTGGAGCCATGGATGATGTGGCCTACCTAGATTTCAGTAAGACCTTCAGCACCGTTCCACATAGGAGTCTAATATGTAAGCTGAGCAGCCTGGGAGTGGGACCAAGGGTGGTAAACTGGGGAAGAAATTGACTTGGGAATAGGAGATGGAGGGAGGGTTGTGGTGGACGGAGTTTACTCCGAGGAAGGGGGTGACCAGTGGGGTACCACAGGGATCTGTATTGGAGCTGGTCCTCTTTAATGTCTTTATTAGCGACATTGAAGAGGGGCTGGATGGAAAGGTATGCCTGTTTGCGGATGACACTAAAATCTGGTAACAGCGTAGACATTTAAGGGGGGGGTGTGTGAAAAAAATGAGGGAATCTGAAAAACTAGAGGAATGGACTAGGGTGTGGCAACTAGGCTTTAATGCAAAAAAAAATTCAAAATCATGCACTTGGGGCATATTAACCTGGAGCGGAGTACACGTTTAGAGGAGAGGCATTGGTGACTACCAAGCAGGAAAGAGACTTGGGGGTTATCATAACGGATGATCTAAAGGTGGCTAGACAGTGTGACAAGGCAGTAGTGAGAGCTAGTGGATTGCTGGGGTGCATAGGGAAGGGGTATTACCAGCGGAAAGAGGGCGGTGGTGGTGCCCCAGTATAGATCACTGGTAAGACCTCATCTCTGGAAGGACATAGAAAGAGTAGAGGCGATCCAGAGGAGGGCAACTAAAATGGTGCAGGGTCTGCATCAAAAGCCCTATGAGGAAAGACTAAGAGCCCTCAATATGTACACCCTGGAGGAATAGAGGGACTATGACAGAAACTTTCAAACAGGTATAAATAAGGTTCAGGATGGTTGCATTTTTCAGAGAAAAAGATGCTCAAGGACTAAAGGTTATGCTATGAGGCTGGAGGGAGGTAGACTCAGAGGAGAAGTGAGGAAGTTCTTCACAGAGAGGGTGGTGGATGCCTGGAACACCATTCCAGCGGAGGTGGTGGGGGAAAAAACTGTAACAGGGTTGAAGAATGCATGGGATAGGCGTGAGGGAACCTTAGTGATAGGACATGTGAGGGGTGTCTGGAGATATGGTAGGTAGGGAAAAACGGGCAGACAGGGTGGGCCAAGTGGCCCTCCTCTGTCATCAAATTCTGTTTCATTTCTATCTACAGTATGAATCTAGCATGTACATTCAATGGGTAACCTCAGCAGAAGAGATTTTAAAAAATTTTGAGTGGCAGCCAAAATTTAATGAGTCATTATTTACAAAATTAGTTGTTTTAACAATATCTGAGAACTAAAAATTTACTGAGTGTGAATCTTGAGATGACAGATATACATTTATGCTAAACAAAAAAAAAAACCTATGATACATTTTTTTTGCCAACTAATATTACTGCTTTAAAATATATCATTTTTTTTATTCTCTTGTTTTTTTTTTCTTTCTACTTGAGCCTATGCTCTCACGCTCCCTTTTTCCTGTTATTTCGGAATCTGTTTTCATGCACTGTGAGAGATAATCTACAGTCATTGCAATTTGAAGTATCTGTGCCAGCTTCCCACCTGCTTACTTGTTCACCCTCTGCTCCTCTGTACAATTTGATCCTTTACCCTTCTACCCACTTATTTCACCTGCCTGCTTCTCTTCTACATGCTCATTTCCTTAGTCACCTGCCAGCCTGTAGTACCTGCCTTCCCATGTACACACTAACCTTTGCTGGCTGCCCACACTCTTGCCCCTTGGCAGCACACAGGTACGCACACCAAGTTGCTGGCCATCCATAAACTCGATTCCTGCTGGCCCACCTACTAACTTGACGGTTGCCTACTCATCCAGCTGCTTTGCAGATCTAGCAGTGAACTCCACTTGAGTAATAAGCAAGCCCTGATCCAATCCCAGTGCCCCTTTTGGACTCCTCCCATCATTCTTCCACTACCAGGAATTCCCACCTGTGCTCCGGAAAGACAAGGGGTGCACAGACAATTGACTTTTCTACAAAGAAAATGTGAACTTCCTGGACATAAAGTCTCCACCACTCATTCGAACTAATGGGAGTTCGCCGGAGGCGCTAGGACCCAGCGGGAGCAAACTTTTTCAAGAGGGCCTGCGCCCGAGATGGAGCCGCGAGGAATGGCACCGCGAGCCTTGGCTCGTGCAGTAATGACTATCTTGGCTTCAACCCTCCAAGCGCCTCAGTTACTGTTCTACCGTCGAGTGCGCTTTAGTGACGTCGCTCGACCGTCGGAAGTTAAATTTCACTAGCAGCAATGGTTCAGTTGATTATTTTGTAGTTTTATTTGAGTCAGTACAGGTTATATATTTAAATTGTACATCAAGAAGTCTTCAGTCCTCCATCGACAGTCGACCATGAGCGGGTCAGGTGATGGTATGGAGACTTCGTATGAAAGCTGTTCAGGCAGCCGAGCAGAGTCTGGTCCACTGCCCTTCCTGAAGGGGTGGTCCGACAGCGGACGGTCCAGTGCTCAGGGGGATGGGCTGTCCCCTCGAAAGCATAAAAGGAAACGGTCCCATTCTCTGCGCCGTACAGCCTCGAGTTCCTCTTCGACACATAGGTCGAAGAGGAAAAAGCATCACTCAAGGTCACCCTCTGGTATGTCTGTGCGTAGACGGTCGGTTGTTGGGGCTAGGCACCGGTCTCCACCTCTGTCGGAGTCGCCGGTTTCTGTCTCTGATGGCTGTCCTCTTCGACATTGGAGCCCCTCTCCGCCTTCCCGAGGGGCTTCTAATGAGCAGTTTCACCAGTGGTCTGCTCTTACAGAGAAGTGGGCTTGGAGATTGGTCCAGTTGCCTGAGCCGGTCACTCAGACGCTGGGACCTTCGGGCCAGGTAGGGTGGTTGGGCCTTTCTAGTCGCGCGGCGCCTTCTTTGGTGCCCCCTCACATGGCTGCAGTGCTGGGGCCGCACCGATGCCTCTATCTCCTGCCATTTCTCCCTTTTTTTTACCTCAAATCGCAGTCTTTCTTAATTCTGAGACATTCTTGGCGCCACGGGCTCGTCCCATTTGAGCCACGCTACCTGAGCTCTGTCGGGCTGCATGTGCCGCGCTGTCTCTGGCATCATGCTTTCAGCTGGCGGCACTGTTCGCACCATGTAGTTCTGTCGCGCTTATCACGCCGCAGGTGCTCGCCTCCTTGTTCTCTGCGCTTGTTTTCTTCTTGCGGCCGAGCTGGTGCGATGCCGACCGGTCTTTGGGAGTTTTCGACTTCGATCTTTCTTTTTCTGTTCTTCCTCCTGATTTTCACTCCTTTCCTGTTTATGCAGTCCCCCTTGGACTGTCAGGAGATGATTTTGAGCCTGACCCAGATCTTCGCCTGGGTGGTGGTGGTGATAATACTGCCCTTGGAGCAGGGATCAGTCCTTCTACAGAGCCTGTGGTGAAAGACTTCTTTAAGTTTCTGCTCAAAAATTTAAACACTACTCTTTCTCTCCAAGCTTCAGAAATTGATCCTAGGAAGCTTTTGCGACTCCAATATCTTCATGTCCCGGAGATCCCTATGGATTTAACCCTTCTGGTACAGGCCTCTTTCAAGACCCTTTCACAGATGGCATGGAAGAATCCGGCTCTCATTCCTTCCGTGGCGAAATCCATCAATAGGAAGTATGCTCCTCCCAAGGATCGTCCTATTTTGGCCTCACAAGCCTTTGCTGATGCCATTGTGATCTTAGCAGAGAATAAGGCCATCCTTCTTCAAGGATCTATGGCCCGATCAATAAACAAAGAGTCTTGTAAGACAGACACCTTAGGTAAGAGAGTCTTTGCTGCCTCAACCCTGGGGATGCGCATTGCCAGCTACCAGGGCTATTTTTCTCAATATGAGTATGTACTTTGGCATTCCATCAAAGAAATGGTGGGAGCTCTGCCCGAATCAGAAGCTAGCTCAGAGTTGCTTCACACCATAACTAGGGTATCAAATACAGTAACCAACAGGTTAAAGCTGCAATGGATGCTTTCAATACCGCCTCCCGGCCGGCGTCTAGCATCTGCACACGTCACCATTCTTGGCTGCGTACTTCGGGCTTCACGAACGACGCCCAGCAGCAAGTCATGGCCTTACCCTTTGACGGTATGTTTCTGTTCGGGCCTCAGGTGGAGCAAGCTCTGGAGGCCACGCAGAAGACTGTCTGCCATTAGGATGGCTAGACCTATACCCACTCCCTCCAGAGGAGGTTTGAACAAGCGTCAGTTTCACAACTATCAGTCCTTTCCGGGCAGAGGCAGGGGAGGTTTTAACAAAAACCACAACCCTCTGCCACAGAAGAAAGTGCAGCAGAAGGCACAAGGCCCCAAAGCACCCAGTACCACCTTCTGAGTTTCTGGCCTAGGTCCCACCGCAGCCGTCCTAGGGGGACTCCTCCTCAGTGGTGGGAGGACATCTGACTCCGTTCTACAATCAGTGGAAACCTATAACATCAGACAAATGGGTCCTCTGGATAATCTGCGAGGTGTACTTTCTCAATCTTTCAGAAACCTCTCTGGATCATCCTCCCAAACGACAGCCCAGGCTGTTGGCAGTACAGTCAGACCTTCTTGCTTCTGAGGTACAAAGCCTTCTGAAAAACAGGGCAGTAGAAATAGTTCCGCTGGATCAATGAAACACAGGTTTCTACTCCCATTACTTTCTGGTTCCAAAGAAAACTGGCGGCATGCGCCCCATTTTAGATCTCAGAAAACTAAACAAGTTCCTTCACAAGGAGAAGTTCAAAATGACATCACTAGGTACCCTGCTACCTTTGCTTCATCGACACGATTGGCTAGCCTCCCTGGACAGGCAGGATGCCCACCAGCATATTCTCATACACCCAAAACACCACAAATACCTAAGGTTCGTGGCATTGGGTCAACACTATCAGTTCAAAGTCCTGCCCTTTGGGCTATCCTTGGCACCTCACGTTTTTACAAAGTGTTGTGCAAGTCTCGCGGAACACCTCTGGAAAATCGGAATGCAAGTGTTTCCATATCTGGACGACTGACTCCTAGCAAGTCCCTCCAGGCAAGAGACTCTGGAGGCCGTGGCCATGGCCTCAGACATCATCGTGGCCATGGCAGTCCTGCTGAATCTCAATTGGTCACAGTTGCAGCCCTCCCAGAAGCTCCTCTTCATAGGAACTCTTCTGGACACCTCCTGTGCAAAGGCTTTTCTTTCAGGGGGACAGAAGGAGCGATATCCTACAGATGGTCCTATACATCAGAGAACGCAGCTCAGTTCAAGCTATCTCGATGCAATGGATGCTGGGCCTCATGGCATCCTCGGTGTTCACTGTACCCTTAGCTCATCTCCACATGAGAACCTCCCAGTGGATGCTCAGTACTCAGTGGTCCCCAACCACTCACCCTCAGTCCTTTCTCATCAAGGTGATGGAACCTTTGAAGAGGTTGCTCACCTGGTGGTCTCAGGAGGACAATCTTCTGGAAGGATATCCCTTTACCCCTCTGGATCATCAGATCTCCATTACCACAGACGCGTGTTGGGGAGCCCACTGCCAGGATCTCCACATCCAGGGTACGTGGACTCAGGACGGGTCCCAACTTCACATAAACATCCTGGAAATGAGAGCCGTCCTCTATGCAGTCAGAGCCTTGAAGGACATATTCTGTCACAAGAACATTTTCCTTCAAACGGACAACAAAGCAGTGATGTACTACATCAACAAACAGGGCGGCGCACACTCTTACCCATTATGCAGGGAAGTAGTGTGAGTGGTGCCTGGAACACAAGTTTTTGATTCAGACAGTTTACCTGCCAGGAGTGCAAAACGAGCTGGCAGACTGTCTCAGCAGAACAGAGACGGATCCTCACGAATGGTCTCTCGACTCAACTGTCATTCAGTCACTCTTCAAAGAGTGAGGAACTCCAGACCTGGACCTTTTTGCGTCCCCACTCAATGCAAAACTGCCTCTCTTCTGCTCCTGAAATCCAGGACCTGGCATTTTTTGTCAGGATGCGTTCAGGCTGCGATGAACACGACGCTTTCTATACGCCTTTCCACCCCTCCCTCTAATTCAGAGGGTACTTCTCAAATTGGAGTCTCAAGGAGGCAGAATGATTCTCTCTGCCTCCTTCTGGCCTCTGCAAATATGGTTTCCACTGCTCAAGTCTACTGGACCCCCCCTCCCCCCGAAGACACTTCCCCTTTGGACGAACCTTCTGACCCAGGGTCCCATGGTCCATCCCAACCCGAGGTTGCTTCACCTTCACGCTTGGCTCCCGAAGAGATAGAGGTGAATACGTCCAATGTTTCTCGTACAGTTTCATATATTCTTTTGGCTGTGCGTAAGCCGGCCACTAGAAAAAATTGACACAGCCAAATGGAAGTGTTTCTCTAGCCGGTGTGCAGAATCCTCTTGGAACCCTTTTTTCTGCCCACCGAATAAGGTCTTAGAGTATCTTTTAGACCTCTCAAATTCAGGTCTGCAGTACTCCACAGTCAGAGTTCATCTTTGTGCTATTTTGGCATATCATGAGCCAGTACTTTCCATGTCACTGGCTCAGTTGCCTGTGGTTAGGAGGTCTAGTATGCAGAACACCTCTGTCAGACGTCCAGTCGCAGCCTGGGACATTAACCTTGTGCTAGACATGCTCACCTGTAAACCTTTCAAGCCTCTAGCTACTTGCAACTTAAAGTTCCTCACTTGGAAAACTGCCTTCCTGGTGGCCATTACTTCAGCCTGTAGAGTTTCTAAAATACATGCACTGGTCACAGACCCCCCACCGTGCACTGTATTTCACAAGGACACAGTAGTTCTTAGGACTCATCCTAAGTTTCTTCCTAAGGTTGTCACAGAATTCCATCTAAACCATCCTTTGGTCTTTCCTACCTACTTCGCGAACTTTCAGAATGAAGGGGAGCCTACCCTTCATTCTCTGGATGTTAAGAGAGCATTGCTGTATTTTTCAAGATGGAACAAAAGAAATTTGCAAGGCTCAACAACCATTTGTTTCCTTCAGTGAGACCCGGCTGAGTCAATCTGTCGCTATCGGATGTATTTCAGCATGGCTGGTGGCTTGCCTTCTCCACTGCTATTCTATGGCAAAGGTCAAGCTGGAAGGCAGAGTATGCGCTCACTCTACCAGAGCAGTCGCGGCATCTCTGGCGGAAATTCACAACGTGCCCATCGCAGATATTTGCAATGAGGCCACTTGGAGCTCCGTGCATACTTTCGTTATGCACTATGCCTTGGATGTCCATGCCAGTCGACATCTGTCGTTTGGCAGGACCATTCTTAATGGACTTGTATCCTAAGTATGTGAGCTCCTTATCTCCTGCCACCCGTCACTGGGGTTTATTTTGCTCGGTACTCTCCCATTAGTGTGAATGAGTGGTGGAGACTTTATGTCCAGGAAGACATGGAAATTACGTACCTACCGTAATTCTTGATCGTCTTGGCTGGAGTCTCCACCACTCATTCACACGCCCACCCACCATCCCCAGAGCTCACTCTCTGTTTTTGGTCTTCACTCCCTCAATGGCTGAGCTGTGAAGACTTCATTGTTGACCCTTCTTACAAGGGTCATTCGGACTATCTTATGTCTGATTTTTAGTTTAGTCTTTCTAGGTTAGTTACACTGCACCTCCTTGGAAAAAAAGGTACTGAGGCAGTTGAAGGGTTGACGCCGAGATGGTCATTACCTTGCATGAGCCGAGGCTCGCGGTGCCGCTCCTCGTGGCTCCATCTCACGCGCCGGCCCTCTTGAAAAAGTTTGACCCGCTGTGTCCTAGCACCTCCGGTGAACTCTCATTGGTGTGAATGAGTGGTGGAGACTCCATCCAAGAAGATCCAGAATTGCGGTAGGTACGTAATTTCCATTTCTTTTGATAACTGATTGTGCTTAGAGCTCACCCTTAATGCCATCCCTGTGTGGTGACCTAGAAGGAGGGTCGTCTGATAGAGCTGTGATTGTATACAGTTAGAGGGGGTCAGAGAGATAAAAAATAACTTACCACATTTAGGCTAGATAGACAGAGCAGATGTGTCATTCCTGTTGTACCCAGTTTTTCCCAGGCAGAGTGACTGTTTTCAGAATCTGCAAATAATACTGTCTTCTTGTAATTACTAGTAATTTTTTCCTCGTCATTCCTCGAATCCTTCCATCCCCCAGCAGTAATGATTGGGTATAATGATAATAATTTTAGAGAATGAAAGCCCATCATAACTGAAGATTGGCAGGTAGTTGGGACCCCTCATTGGTTATGCTTTGCTGGTGCTGCCAGAAACTCAGTTGTTTCACCTGCAGGGGACGCCGTGCAAACCAGGTAGGGTCCCAGCCAGTCAGGTGGAAGTTTTGTGGTGCTTTCGAGCACAGATTGCTGTAGTTTCAGTTTAGTTAGATGGCAACATTTGTTACAACTTTAGTGCAGTTAGGTTGTAGATATTTTCCCTCACGCAGCAAGAGGAAATGCAGCGAGGAGCAAGGCTGTTAAAGTTAGTGTCGCCGCAGTCGGTGGGTCTAACAGCATTGTGAACCCTTCGGTCCACAGCGCGGGACTGCCTTTTACATCCCTTCTGGACCAGCCTATCTCGGAGGTATCTGGATAGGGCCAGTTGTTTTCTGGTGACACAGCCCTGTATGCTGTCATTAGCTAGTAGGTCAATAGCCACTAGCCTCATTGCCAGGAGAACTGTTTGACTTAAGCTCTGGGCTAGTCATCAGACATACAGCTCACATTTGATGACTTCAGTCTGTTTGGAGAGGCATTAGGCAAGTGCTTTAAAGGACCTTGGACGGGTAGCCCATGATGTGGGCAAAGACATAACTGTGACCGTGAAAACGGCGAGTGTTTCACGGCGACCGGAAAGAGGGTGATATTTGTATTCCCCCTCCCAGAGTTGCTACAACTTTGGGTTAGTATCAATAGAAGAGTACAGGGGCAGTCCCCGTAAATACCAGGGATCGAAGTGGTACCAGACACTAGCCAAATGCTGGTGGATTTTGTATTGGGCTAGCAAGATTTTCCTATAACTAGCCCTGTGGGCTTGTACTGGAGGAGGTGGCATTTCAATAAGTACACCAGCAGGGCCGGTGGAAAGGTTTGTGGGGCAAGTTGATTTTTTTCCCAGTCACCAGCCCTGCTGACTAATGGCTGAAAAACTTAATTTCAACCCTTGAAATACACCTGTCACCCTCTTTCTTGTCACCGTGAAACACTCACTGTTTTCACGGTTGCTGTTGCATCTTTGTGGACCTGCCATGGAACCCCTTGGGAGTCTGCAAAAGACCCGTTTTGAGTGGGTGGTGTGGGTAATCCCTAATGTAGTCATGGAGGGCCCGGGGGGGGGTTGTCAGGAAGCTGTCGCTGAAGTTTGGGGGCAAATGATTGCAGCAAGGCAGAGTTTCTGGTTCGAGAAGAGCCATTGCTGAAATGCAACTTAGTCTGTGCACATCTGTAGCCTGCTGTATACATACTTGCAGTCTGTCAGACGGTGATAATGGAAGCATATGAGGCAGGTGGTGGCTGGCCTGGGAGGTGAGCAAAGGATAACTGCAGAGGGGACTGCCAGAGCAGGGGAGGGACCACTTGACACCACGGATATACAAGTGCAACACGATCGGGCAAGGGATGGGACCACTGGACGTCAGGGACATCTGAGTATAACGGGATTAGGAACTGGGTCACTAAATGCCAGAGAGATCTCACAATAACAGGATTATGATCGCATCAGAGATGTGAGGGCCACTACATGCCATAGAATGCTGTGTACTTGGGGGTTTAGAAGAGCACAAAGCACCCTCAGCATAACCCAATTTGACAATGGAATTGGATGAGGTGGCTGGATTATGTTCGGTTTAAGGTCCCCAAGTATCACTGCTCTGGCGCTAGCTATTGGTGGAGCAAAAACTTCCATCCTCCCACTGTGCACATAATGAGATACTGTTTCATTAATGTGCAGCTTGAGAGCTCTGTGTTTGTATGTAGCACACACCACTTTGCAGTGGCACACAGTGAAGCTTCCATTATAGGTTGTGCTGTGTACACTTGGGAAAGCCTCTCTGTGCACAAAAGCTTCCATTATGCTGCCCATAATCTTCAGTGTGTCCCATATAGTCTCTTCAAAGGCAGCTTCAACACATAACTCTCTTCAGGAAAGCTCTGAGGAAAAGAACACACACTGAACAATATGTGCCTGAAACAAATAGTATCAACTTGCCTAATAAGATTCCAATCAAATCTCAGTGGTAGAATATTAGTTTTTTGTTTACTAGGTAGGTGCACTAGACAGTGTAATATATATTTTCTAATCCCAGAAATCACTCACTTAATGTTCACACAATTAAATGCAATCATTTAAACTGAGAGTGACGCTCCGGAGATGGAACCTATGCTAATCTTAAAAGTGATTTTCCAACCTGTGTCTAATGCTGTTTGGGCTTCATAGCCCAGTACCTTATGCCAGCGTTGGTGAACTGATGCCAAAATTATAAATTGTAACTTAGTCCTTTTCGGGAGGGAAGGGATCATAACTATAGCTGAACCTATGGCCAGCCTGATCCCTTCCAATTCCCAGTCTGCCACCCCCACCCTGTGATGATTTGTGAAGTGTAAGCGTGGGGGCGTGCCCCATACAAGTCTATAGGGGCATATTTCAGTGCTTATTTATGTAAGCAATGACACGACAGGGTGTGCATGGAACATATTTTACCACATGGCCAGGAGCGTAATAAGGCATGAGGCCTTGGCAGAGTGCCTTTAGCTCCTGGCGTGTGGTAAAATATGTTCCATGCACACACCTGGAGTGTCTTATTGCGGTTATAAAAATGGGCTACTTTATTTAAAAATCTTTTATTTTAAGACATTTAGATATGACTACACTGAAATAACTTGTAGTCCTTTTGCTTTTGTGTTCAGTAATTACTTTAGGACATTTGTCCTCCATTGGGATCCGTAGTTGTAGTAAGAGAAGTTCAGCAGCTCCACCCCAGTCCATGTGGACATGGTGGAGCAACTGATATAGTGCCGATACCCTCCTCTGCTTAGTAAATTAGTGGAATCAGTCCCCCAAAAGCGGTGGCTTTAGCAGCACATTTATTAATACTTTACAGTGCGGGCTGGCAACGTTCACAGTAGTATGTCAGACAGCAGGAGCAGATGGGATGGGAACTCGGAAAAGAGGCACATACAAGCAGGACATAAAGCAGAATGTAATTTAGAAGATGGGGATATTGTTATATTCGTGTACTGATTACTGTTTATTTTTATTTCACTGACTTTCAGCAGTTTCTGAGTACAGAGCGAGTAAGCGATCGAGTTGTGGGCAGTAGGAGATGGAGAGAACATGATGGCTCACAGAACGAAGAGGAAAACCTACTAGATGCACATAATGTTCCCCACGTTATTCACCCGGTACCAAAGCACAGCGAGAGACAGAGAGGCAGTATTTTTTGGTCAATTTCACAGGGGGGTGTGAAATATACATAGCGAGCGATTCTTCAGCTCGCAGCCTGGATGAAATTCTATTGCAATCTCTCAGCTCTGAGAGTGATGTTAGTGAGGAAGTAACAGTGGTGGCATTTTTAAATGCCAATGTTCTACGCTTCATGATTTTAACCTGTTTACTGCTGTCCTTTTTTAACCATGCATGAAACACAATTCATGCATGGTGAGCCAGGTCTCTCATTGGCTGGTTTAGCCTACCCATTTTATAAGTACGTTTAAGCAACCCTGCAGAAAAACAAAAGCCGCTGCTCAACTCATAGGGCCCCTAGGGTTGAGCAGTGGCTGAGGTTACTAAAGTTGCTTAAACAAATCAAATAAGCACTGAAAATGCCCTATAGACTGGTTGGGGCACACCCCCACGCTTGGACTTCACAAACCATCCGAGCACAGGGGTGGGGGTGGCAGACTGGGAAGTGAAAGGGATCAGGATGGCCATGGGTTCGGCTACAGTTACGATCCCGTCCCTTCCGAAAAGGACTAAGTTACAACTTATAATTTTGAAATCCATTCACTAACGCTGGCATAAGGTACTGGGCTATGAAACCAAGTACCTGAGATCGGAAAATTCCTTTGAGTTTGGAATGTAGGTTCAAACTCTGCATCCACGCTTCACTGTGACCATTGCTCAGATCTGTTTCTCTGCCTGAAGAGAACAGTCGCCCCATAGTGAACTCCGGCAATGGTTGGTTCTTCATTTGCTTTTTTTTTTTATTTTGTAGTTATATCAAAAAGTGTACTTTAGTCATTTTTTTATTCTGCATTTAGATAATTTTTTCTGTAAATTAAGGTGTCTCTGGTTCCCAGGAATTGGAGAATATCCTGCTTTGCTACTGTGACTATTTTTGCTAGCAAACAATGTTCCTTTTTTCCAAATTTAGTGGCAGGGTATGAAGTTCAGAAGAAAAATTACCTGCCCAGTGGGACACACAAGTCCGAGAAATACATGCCCATAAACTGATTTACATGCTACCCCAAATTCAGATTTGGTGCTGAGCCACCTTTTGCCATTTTCCCATATTTGGTGGAGACAGAAAAGTGGTGGTTGAAACCCTGGGCTAATATCAGTAGTTTTATTTTTACTTTGTTAAAATTTGTCATTAAACACATGTGAACTGAATGTGGTCTGAGTATTTTAGGAAGGTAATACTGTAGGTAGCAGAGTCTTCAGTGTTATACTGCCTTTCCTCTGCCCCCCCTCCCCACACTCTGCAGTCACTTTCCTGTCCTTATACCTTAAAAGAATTTTAGAATATTATGATTTTCTGCTCTGCTGCCCTACCAAGTCCTTAAAAGGATTTACTGATCTGCCCCCATTCGTGACACAGCCAAGTTCACTCTCCCCTATACAGCACATAAAAGGGATTTCTAAACTAATACTTAAGATTTTCAATCCTTATTCCTTAAAAGGGTTTGGGGATATTTGGATTGTTTGCTCTGCTGCCCCCACCAAGTCCTTAAAGGGACTTATCGTGTATGTTAGAACGTTGTATTCATTGAAAATCTAACTTTCCCTAGTCTTGTTGTACCATTGATGTGACGTCACGATGTTGTTGTACCTTCGTGAATACATCACATCGATGGTACAACAGCTCTGACCACAATTGCACATGCGCGACTCGTGGTTCATAGTGATGAAAAAATGGGCACCGCAGTTAATTGGAGGCACAGGAGTACATTTACAACTCTCAGTAAGTGCCATTTTTTAAACTCTTGAGATTTTCTAGGTTGTCATGGCAACCTCTCTAAGTGAACAGTGTGTTGTTCACTGTTGCCCATCCACTATCCCCTATATTGATCTGCATCTGCCAGGTTCACTCTCCCCTCCTAATCCTTACTGCAGTGTTAAAAGGCATGTACTGTGAAAAAAAACAACCCTTACCATTTTCTGCTGCTCAAGAACTGCTGGTGCTGCCGATCACACCTCCCAACTATGTCGATCTGTGGTTCTGGTGGGAGCAACAGCTCACATGGGGCGGGATCCTGCAGTCTGTGCAGCCAGCAACCTGTGACAGTGCTGACTGTGTGTGTCATTACATGACTGTAGCTGAGATCCCATTAGCACAGTGTTATGCAGTCGCAGTGGTCCCATAACAGTCGTGCCTGGGAGAAAGTAGAGGACTGGAGCAACAATCGTAGTCTGTTCTCGGCTGAGAAGTGTGTGTGGGGGGGGGGGGACTGGAGCCTGCTGGGGGGAAAAAGATCAGCCTGACTGCCTGAGGAGATGAAAAGGTCAGCCACAGCTAGGTGCCCCAGAGGGGAGGCATCCAGGGGAATTAGGTGTCCCCAATCAAAAATGCCTGCCCTGGGGCACCTAAAATACAGTAATTTCACACCCTGGTTAGTGGTTTACTAATTTCAGCTATCCAGTTTACAGAGAGTAGAGCCGTTTTTACTTTCCGTTTCTATCTCTCTTCACCTTAATTAATTGGTTCCTGTTACAGGAGCAGCATTTGCCCTTTGGCATGGTTTCTGCAGTACAAGAGCTGTTTTTTGCTAATGGGCTTATGCAGTGCATTGTGTTTTTTGGCAGTCATTTTGATTATTTCAAGGTTCCTGTGATGGGTATGTCAGACAGACCTTGCGGATCATCAAAAAAATGTACAAACTGTTTTCAGCTCCTGGCAAGGGCAGACTGTCACAAGCTTTGTTTAAAGTGTTTAGGTCCACAGCACGACTTACTATACATTACAAGTCCTGTCATATTTGTCCAGAAACCTCATTTAAAAAGGTAAACATTTTAAAAAGCATGCATTCTGAGCTTCTGTCACCTAAAAATAATAATAAAGGCTCTGAGGGTGGTCCCAGCGATGGTGGAATGCACACATCTGAAGGGCCCATCTCTTCATGAACAGCAGCAAATAATGCAAAAGATGACAAAAAAGATAAAGCTGCACGGCCATCAGAAATGCTTGGTAAAGATGGTTCAGATATCCAGATGTCCGAAAAGAGGAACCTTTTGAATCCAGTGATGGCAAAACAAAAAGAAATGCCGGTGCAGGGGTAAGATTTCCTCTTGCGACGCTGGTGCTCAGGTTCAAATCCGGACTCTGATGTCAGAGGGCCTGGGGGGGTTTCAAGCATTGTATATACTGCTCTTCTTTGGGGCATGCCGGTAGTGAGCATGACCTCTGGTGGAAGTCGGGCAAATACTAGTGGCCTGCAATAACAGAGTGCAGGAGGTAGGGCAGAGGGGCCACCCCAGGGGTGTATGCGTGCCATTGCACACTTTGCTTCCAGAAGGCCATGAGCGTCATTGCATGCCTTGCTCCTAGAACATGGGGGTGGGGTGGAAATGCTCTGGTGTATGACAGCCAGTTACCGCGGACCCACCCATCCCCATAGCACTTCTCCTTCTGAGTACCTGGCCATGAGTGGCGTGAGGTGAGGCCCGTCACCCTCTTTGGGGGGAGTGGGGTGCAGAAGTAAGAGGCATGTGAGAGAAGGGCAGGCACAGAGGGTAAATCCGCGGGGGGTGGGGGACTGAGGTGCACTGTCTGGAGGGGAAGAGCTCCTCCCCACCCAGAGGACAGAAAGACAAAAAGTAACTAAATAAATAACCTTAGAGCAAGCACTGAAAACGGTGTCTGCCAAAAAGAGAGTCAAAGAAAATGTTTCTACCTCTCTTCCTGCATGGAGAAAAGAGCAGGCAGATGGCAGTGAAAAAATGCCCTGATCAGAGGACATATCAGAAATGTGGCAATTTTTCTAGGTGGTCCATTCCTGGGAACTTTTTGTAAGATACCTGTCTCCCAAGCTCAGGCTCCAGCCTATCTGACTGAGTAGGAGCTTTTTCCTCATTTGTTGAACAAATGATTGATACTCTCAGCATCCCCCACTATACACTACGGAATTCAATTTTATTTATAGAGCACCTTTCAAAATCAAGGCACTGTACAAAACATTAAAATTAATAAAATCCAAACATTTAAAAGTCATTTGAAAGTCAGCCACAAACTAAAAAGAGTATGCTAATTCGAACAGATATGTTTTTAAGGCGACCTTGAAATTATCGACGGTTGGGCATTCTCTCAACTAGCGAGGTAGAGAATTCCACAGGGTTGGTGCCGAAAAAGCAAAGGCACAAGATCCTGATGACTTCAATCGGAACCTGGGAATCTCCAGCAATCCCTCGTTGGCGGGACGGAGGGGGCAGTAGGGAATTGGGAGATCTTTCAGGTAACCGGGTCCCTGATCATGTAGAGCTTTAAAGGTTAGTAAACCAACCTTAAAGGTGATCCGCCACCATACAGGCAGCCAGTGCAGTTCATGGAGCACAGGCGTAATATGACTGGTTCTCGAAATCCCAGTCAAAAGCCTGGCTGCCACATTCTGCACTAGCTGAAGGCAGCGGATATCAACCCCAGGTAGCCCTAGGTAGAGGGAATTGCAGTAGTCGAGACGAGTAGTGACAAAGGCGTGGACCAATGTTGGAAGGTCACCCGGGGGAATCAGATGTTTCACCTGGGCGATATTCCGCAGATGGTAAAAAGAGGATTTGACAACAGCTGACACCTGAGATTTCAGGGTCAGACCATCATCAAAGATAACGCCCAGATTTCGCACCTATTCAGAGGTAGAGAGCTGTACACTACCAAGTAATAAACCTGATGGCTGTCCAGCTCCCACACCCATCTCCGGACGACCTGGATCCACCACCAATACCTCAGTCTTGTCCGGATTGAGTCTCAACCAGCTCGAACTCATCCAAAGTCTGATCTCATCGAGGCAGTTGTTGGGTACAGAGAGAGCATCACCCTGACTGGGGAGAAAGGACAGATACTGCTGAGTATCATCTGCGTAGCAGTGAAAACCCAGACTGTATCGCCTGATGATTTCTCCCAATGGCAGCATGTACACTGCAAACAACATGGGAGCTAAGATGGAGTCCTGTGGTACCGCACAAGACAGGGAGTGAGCACCAGAGGAATAGATTCCAGTGACAACTCTCTGAAACCTGCCTGTGAGGTAAGAACGAAACCATTCGAGGACTGTACCAGACAGCCCACAGAAGACCCGCAGGCGTTCCAATAGCACTCCATGGACTACAATGTCAATGCAGCAGATAGATCGAGATGACCAGAATGGTACACGCCTTTCGATCTCTGGCCATAAGGAGGTCTCAATACCCGGACAAGGGCAGTCTCTGTACTATGCCTTTTCCTGAAACCAGACTGGAGAGTATCATAGACATTGTGAGATATAAGGTGATCATCCAATTGCAACACAACTGCCTTTTCAGTAACCTTACCAATAAATAGCAGGTTAGAGATAGGCCGGTAGTTAGCTAGACAGTCTGGATCCAAGGAGGATTTTTTAAGGCGTGGTCGAACTACTGCCTCCTTAAGAGGGTCAGGAAAAACCCTCCTCTCCAAAGATTTCCAGACAATGTCTGCAAGGATTGGGAAGATGGGTTCTACACAACCTAAGAGCGGTGTAGGACCCGGATCCAAACTACAACTAGTTGATCGCATTGTTTGGATGATCTTCACAATGTCCCCAAATTCCGGCCGGTGAAAATCTAACCAGACAGACCTAGGACAGGCCACTTCTAGTCGACCACCGCAATCCCCCATAGGAGAGGTTGGGCTGATGTCGGCAACCTTATCCGAAAAAAAACGAGCAAACTCCTCACATCTTAGCTGACAAAACGCTTCTCTGGGTTGAAGACAGACTGGATTGCACAGCCTGTCCACAGTCTGGAAAAGCTGAGCCGGTCGATTTTGTGCAGCAGAAATCTCTCTGGACAGGAATTCTGCCTTCTTACGAGTGATTTCTGATTGATAGCTGTCATAATGTGCTATCAATCTAAGCCTGTCGGCATCAAGGCCCGATTTCCGCCAGGCTGTCTCCAGCCTTCGGCCAACTCGCCTTAACTCTTTCAAGGAGCCATCAAACCACGGGCTCCTTGGACGGAGGGTGAGAGGCAGAACACGAACAGGAGCAATTTTGTCCAGAGCTTTTCCTACAGCCTTATTATAGGCTAATATAAGATCATCTGGACTCATGCATTCACCCGACAAACTCGATAGATCCAGCACTGCCATTAGGTCATTGGGATTAACACCCCTTAAAGGGCGGTACTGAACCATCTCCGTAGGGGCAGACCTATTAGAGGGGGCCCTGAAGCTGAACCTTATGGTGTAATGGTCAGACCAACTGACAGGTTCCACCCCCAAATCAGTGATCTCCATACCCATGAGAAAGATCAGATCCAATGAATGACCCCCTATATGGGTAGAGGAGGTAACAACCTGTGTCAGGCCCAGCATGTTCATCAGCTGGAGGAGATTTTGACCAAAATGAGAGTTCATCATCGACCCAGGCATTGAAGTCGACCAGAAGTATCAGTCTGGGAAACCTCAGCACCAGGTCGACGATGAAGTCTGCTATCTCCTGCAGGAATACTCCGCCGTCACCTGGTGGACGGTAGACTAGGAGAATCCCGCAGCCTGCACCCTCTCCCAGGATGTATTCAGAGGAACTGGTGTTTCCCCATGGCACATCCACAAGGCCCAGCTCAGATTTAAACATAATGGCCACACCCCCGCTCCTACGATCCAGCCTTGGACGGTGTATCACCGAGAACCCGGCTGGAGTTGCCAAGGTCAGAACAGGGCCTGGATTTTCATCCAGCCAGGTCTCGGTGATGCAAGTCAGATCAGATGATCCAACAAGATCATCAATAATAGCTGTCTTGTTCTTAATTGATCTGGCATTTCATAACACTGCCAAGGTGGGATGAGCTGTCGGGGAAGACTTCGGCACCTGTCCAATTATTTTGGAGCCCTTGGGTATGGGGACAAGACAAGAGTAACCTCTATCCTGACCCCATTTCACCCCAGGGCGTCTCCTGGGCCCCGAAACCCCGATCCGTCCTCCCCTTTCCTGTCCCCCACCAGGCCCGGCTCTCTATCTTTGTCTACGCTTCCTCAAGATGCCCAGTGCACAACACCTAAAATAGATGTCGGATGTTAATGGTGGGCATTCAAAAGGACGTAATTCCTCGAGCCTAGTAGGGAAATAATGCCCAACCGTCTGTACGCCTGTCCAACACATTTTAATTAAACAAATCGAATATAAAACAAAAATAAACGAAAGCCTATTAATATCAAAACTATAAATAAAAACACTCTCACAGAGGGGGAGCAAATAAAACAGACAATATAATAAAATATAAAATAAAACCTACCCTATCACAAATTAAACCCCGGCCCAAAAATAACCCAAATAACAGAAAATATAATAATAATGATAAAGTAATATCAAATTGTCCAAAATAACACAGTGTCAATGTAATCGGATGCAACTGGATACTAAACCCAAGCTAATAACTGAAAAAAGAAAACGAAAATTTATAATTTAAATTCAATGCAGCACCTCTCACGTGCAGCAATCCAACAGATCATCAGAAAAATGTTGTATATTCCCCAATACCATTTCTCACATGGTGGGGGACCATTCATAAATGAAACCAAGCATTTACTCCATAATTATAAAATACATGTACACCACAGTCTCACCACCCCATGTCCAGGAGCAGGGAAGAACAAGGAGGTCAGTTCTCAAACAGGTCCAAGCACAGGCAAAAGTCGAGATCAAATCCAAACAAGGGAAGGCAAGGTAGTTACTCCAACAACCCAGTTACATAGCAGGGGTCCAAATCGAATCCAGGGGAGGCCAGGCAGCTCTTCAGCACAATCCCCGGGCAAATAATCCTCGCAGCACGGTCAGAAAACCGAGAGACTGTTATTCAGAAAAGCAATCGCCGTCAAGCACGCCAGCCCATCCACTAATGGAAGCAGACACCCCAGCCGGTCGACGACCAGTGGCTACAGATGCCTCGACAGTCAGCCCAACAGCTAAACCCCAAGGCGGCTTAGGAGAGGCCTCAGTCCCCCCAGCTCCCCGAGGCAACTCCTGCCCTGGTTGAAGACCGAAACGGCGGCAGTCACTCCCGTAGTGCTCAAATAGATCTTCAGTCCAGTCTCCTCTAGACCGTATCTGGATGAATAAATCCTGCTTAAGCCCGCTAATTAAAACAGGTATCCCTTGCTACAAGGCAGATCCACGGCTTCCAGAACAGAGCTCCTTCCCTTCTTATAAGATCTTTAAAGTATCCAAGATGCCTCTAGCCTGGCAAGATTGTGAAAATCCAACGAAACAAACGGCAAACCAAAATTAATCCACGATTTGAGTAAACAATCCTTAGTTCCAGTAGCAAACAGTAGCAAAAGTCAAGTATCCAAATGTGATCAGTCCTTAGTTCCGACTAAGCGATAGCAAAGGTCAGGTATCCAGATTGCAGAAAGATGCAATTAACAATGCGGTTAAAATTAAACCTAAAAACATAACTCTCAAACATCAAATTAAGTGCTAAATGCTAAACTTAAAACTTAAAAACGCTAAACTTAAAACTAGTAACTCCTGATAGTCTTCAGTGGCTGACCCAGCGTGGTCGCCATCTTTAATTGCAAGAGGAATATTAAGGGAATGCAGATTTTTATGGACATGCTGGGAGTAGCTCCACCAAAAAGGATGTTACTTCCTATACATGAACCACTTAAAAAAGGTCATAGTAAAAAATCATGGCTGCACCCACTTCATCTACAGCCACTGACCACAAAATTGAGAGACAATATCAGGCAGACGAGCAGGTAGTGGAATATCTGGATGCTTCTCCTGATCATCATTGTGTAGTCTAGGCTGCTGCTTGTGAGAGAGCAAAAATCACTCTACACGGCCCCCTGAAAAAGACTCCCAAAAATGAGATACTTTGGCCAAAAAGGTTTATACAGCAGCTTTATTGCTTTAGCAGGCAGCCAACTTATTCAGCACATGTAGCACAGTACCAGAAAGCACTTTGGAACACAATTCTGGCACTGGCAGAAAGAGCAGAGGATGGTTTATCGCAAGACCTAATTGCTACAAGATCAGCCTTGGGTGTCATCAAACATTTCCACACTGTGGTGGACACTAATGACACTGCTGCCAGAGTTTTGGTTCATAGTGTCCTTAAAGTTTTCCTGGCTGAGGAATGTCATCCTTTCCAAGGATACTCAAAACGAGACCATGGATTTCTCCTTTGAGGGGAGATTCATTATTTGATGACAAAACAGAGGCCTACATGAAAAAAGTGGATGAATACAAAACCACTTTCAAAAGTAACAATGAGAAGGAAAAGACCTCTGCCTTCCTACAGGTCATATGGAAGGGGAGGCAAAGACAGGGGATACTTCCCAAGAGCCTATGTCTCTTATGCTCCCTATGAGCAGGTTCACTGGAAAATTGCAGGAACATTAAGCCAAAATTGCTGAGTTTTTTTGCAGATGTTGCGAGGAAATTGCAGGAATTCTTTTAGTTTTTTTATTTTAGTTTTGGTTGACTGGGAAAGAAGGAGAGACAATTCTGCCTATTTTCAGCCTTATCCTGGCCATAGGGGAGATACAGATGACAACCAACTGAAATTGAACCATTCAAGCTGTTGGTGATATTTTTAGTGAATGGGGGAAATTTGGCCAGGACACTGGGGAGATTCCCCTACTCTTTGATAGGGGGCGCTAGGATTGGATTTGCGATGGCCAGTCTTCCCTTGCTGGAGCAGAGGATAGACATCTGTGAGGCTGGGGAGCGGGCCTCCTTCCGGGTGTCTCCTTTGCAAGAGGCTGTTTCTAGGATGGAGTGTGATATGGAAATCTTTGAGGATGCAGAGGATGAAGCCTTACTGACAAAGAATGCGCTTGCAGCTACAGAAGATGTGGAAGTGTTGGTCGCAACACGCTAGGCCTCTCCTGGAGTGGAGGAATTACATTGTATCATCCAAGAGGAGAAGAGGTGTTTTCTTGATGGGAGTAACCTCTTGGAGTGAGCTCTCCTGTTACAGGGGTGAAATTCAGATGGCCCTTGCGGCCCCGCTGGAAATAATTCCGGATTGCAACACAGCTGAGACGCCAGGAAATGCAGAAACGAGGATACCAGTGGAGGAACCCCAGGAAAGCTCTCCAAGTATACAGGTACAGGGAATTGTCTGATAACTATCTTGAATGGGAGCGGGGAGTGTCGGAAGAGTACAGTAGATATGTCTGGTTGTGGGCAACAGACGGGAAATGAAGCAAACGTGAGTCAGGGGAAAATCTCTTGTGAATGCAAATGAGAGCATGGATGTTCCTGTTCTAGAAAAGAAGTGTATACATTTTACCATTAGTACTGCACAGGGGGGAGTGGTAAAGAAAGCTGCAAATAAAGAGTCTGCAGGTAAAGGGGAAAAAAGTGCATGTGGCCCTAAAAAGAGGGTGTCGTTCAGCCCTCTGAACAAACAAAGGCAGTATTTGCAAACTCAGCTGCTGGCCATTCCACTGACAGCCATAGTTAGGTAGCAGACTTGCTGTAGAAGGCCAGATGGGTACACAGTTTGAATGGTAAAGGGTGGAAGGCAAATCTGCCCCAGACTTTTTTTTGGGGGGGGGGGGAGAGACCCCGGACATTACAGGTACAAATATCCCGCTAGAAACAGAGGGGCCCAATGAGACTAGTGACCTTTCCTTACTCACTCCTGGACAGGGCACCCCTGAAGTCACAGCACCGGGAGTTGGCTCAGATGAAAATAGAGGTCTGCTTGACATTATCAAGGAAATGGAAGAGGAACCCAGGGTAGAGGGGGCACAGATATTGTAGTGTGATACCCCCCATCCTGTGAGACACCAGGAAGGCATACTCTCCCCCCCATCCACCATGGATGGAAGGGATGAGTTAACTGCAAACGGCAGCTCAGCCCCTAATGCTCAGGGGAAAAGGCAACAGCAGGCAGCCTCAAGACAAAATGGTCTACAAATGTTCGTGAATGTTTATTCCCTGATGATGCACGTCAGACCGCTGAGCCTGCTGCCAGGCAAAATGCTGTCTGCCTGAAATTCAGCGGCGGCTCGAATGATGTTCCAGATGGGCTTTTTGTGAGGCAGGTACTGCTGAAAAACAGCATGAAGTACTACGCCTACGAAATATATGCCTTGATCCATGTGCCGGGTGACTCCATCTATGATATCAGTTTTAAGCACCCAACTGATCTTGAGCGTTTCTGAAAACAGTACCAGCAGCTCAAGAACACAGTGCTATGGAGGCCTTTCATAGCAATACCCCTGACAAAACCACTTTTCAAAAGAGTAACTGTCATTTTTCGAAATGAGGGGGTAAACGTAGCAGATATCATGTATTGGATGAATCAGCATTGTGTGGTAAATGGCTACCCAGAGCTAATCTTAAACGAGGAACAGTTATGGACTGGAGGTTGGAGGTACCAAGTAACATTCAGGCAAGAAAATGGGTCAGTACAACATCTCCCAAACTGTTTGTTTTTTTCTGGATAGGGGAGTGATCTTCTATGCTGGTCAGCCCCACGCCTGCTACAAGTGCAAGGAGGTGGGGCATTTAAGCAGTGTTTGCGAGAAGCAAAAATGTGGTCACTGTGGAGAAGTGGGGCACATCAGCGCCCAATGTGAACAGCCTATGAGTTGCAATTTGTGTGATTCCATGACTTAGTAGCATAAGCAAATGGTCCAGATCCTAAACCTCAGAGGCCAGCCAGGAAAAGGGTGGAGCAACATGGGGAATTTCAAGATGACCCCCCGCCCAGCAGTGACTGTCCCTTTACCAGCACTGGTTTCAGACTTGCCTACAAACGAGCCACCTATTCAGGAACTGAATCAGGGCACAGAAAGCCTTTCCCCAGAACAAACCAATATGACAGGCCCTGAGATCACCCAGGATATGGAAGTTGCACCTGTCATGCCCCCAGCTGGGTTGGAGAAAGAGAAAAAGGGTATGCCTCCCCGGGGTGAATATTGATGTCCCTTTTAAAAGAACTACAAGGTCTAAAAATCTCCAGAGACCTCTCTTGCCTCCTAATTCAGCTGGAACTTCGGAAAATATCCCGACAAAAAACGCCTATGAGGCTTTGATGGATCTGGATGAGGAGGCGGGGGAAGGGAGTCAGATGTGTCCTCCGTAGCCTCCTCTCGTCATGAGCCACTAGGGAACGGGGTCTGGGGGGACAAACCCAAACCCAAGAAAAGGAAAAAATGGAAATGACTTTGCTTTGTACAGCAATATTATAATATCACTGATTTTCTATGGATGTAGGCATTAATCTCATTACCTCTAATGTGAACAGTATTAAGTCCCATGAAAAAAGGCAGATCATCTTCTCAGTTGAGGGGGGTACTCTGTTACATTCTTTACCAGAAATAACCAGGGCTCAGGACTGGAGATGGGGTCCATCCTTGTGGTCCTTTGGTGAGAATGTTTGTTCAGGTGTGGGAATTTGCTTTAGAGATGTGCAGGTACAATTTTTGAAGATTACAGACTTGCATCCAGGCAGAACTTTGATTTTGGATTTACTGATAAACACTATAGCATACAGAATAATTAACATATACACCCCTCAGTCTAAACCAGAGAGAACGGCCTTATTTCGTGACATAGAGCCCTATTTATACACCTCTAAACTGCTGTTGTTATGGGGAAGGGATTTTAACTGTGGAGTGGCCTACAGGGATTGGGGTCGGAAGATGGAGAAAATTCACTGTGACAGTAATACATTACAAACTATACTTAAAAGAAACAGTATTTGTGACATATATGAAAAATTTAAATCTACAACCTGGTCGTACCTTTTTCAAAGGAAAACTCTCTACAGGAATCAATTTTTGGTTTGTGTCGGAGAGACTGGTGGGCCAGGCGGTGGCTTTGGTACCCCTTGAAACTTCAGACCATTTGGCAGTTAAAATGACAATAGAAATGACGCATCATGGTAGTATTGGTAGGAACTATTGGGAGAACTACAAGCTATTTTTGAGGTGAGGTGGTACATTAGTTTTTTATATGAAAGTCCTATAGATTGGTGGGAGGACTCTAAACGGGACATCAAGGATTTAATAATTCGAATATCTAAAGGGATAGTTCAGACAAAGTACACCCAGTACTTGGGTCTTAGAGCAAAATATATTCAGCTTTTGTCACATATTAGACTGACTGGTTCTAACGGAATGGAACAGCTCAAAGACACAAGACAACAGATGTTTGAGTACCAAAAAGAAACCGTGCAAGCTATAGCAAAGCAACAAAAATTTGCAAAGCAAGGACCGAAGGAGCAGGTCAGTCCCTATGACTTTGACCAGGTGGGGCTCAAACAGAGGACCATAGCAGCACTTAATGACCAGAAAGGAAACATTGTAGACACGCGTGTGAAATTCAGCACGTAGTACAGGAGCATTTAAAAAAAAAAAAATTGTCCAAGCTCTGGGGTCAGAGGTACCCCTCCCCTTCTTGGTGCAGCTGAAGGTTAGAGTTATCGGAGGGACAGAAAAAAGGAACTGGAGGGGGAGATTACACTGTTGGAAATCAAGGAAGCAATTGCGAATCTCTCATCGCATACCTCACCCGGGAAAGATGGGATACCAAACGACTTTTATAAAAAAAAATATGTCGAGAAATGGCCCCATGTTACACGAGATCTTTTTGGAAGCTCACCAGGAAAATAGGGTGGGGGATAGTATGAGGGATGGGGTTATGGTTGTGTTTTTTTTCTTTTTTACACAAAAAATGGAGACCCCCTAGACACAAGAAATTGCAGGCCCCTGACCTTTTTATACACAGATTATAACATTTTGGGGAAGATTCTGACAGCCCGTCTAGCAAAAGTAGCAGAAATCGTTTTGACTGACACTCAATCTTGTGCTATTCCAACTAGGGCTATACAACACAACCTTGCCTTTATTTGAGAAATAATAGAGCAAGGCCGATGTATGGAAATAAGTGGGGTGTTACTGTCTTTGACCAGGAAACGGCATTTGATGCTATTCGGCATGAACATTTATGGAGAGTTCTGGAACATTGTCATGTTCCATTAACATTGATTGGATTAGGCTTTTGTATATGGAAGCACAAGTAACGTCATTAATAAACAGACACCTAGGGATCCCAATATACTTAAAGAATGGAGTCAGGCAAGGATGTCTTGAGTCCTTTATTATATGTGTTTGGTTTAGATCCTATTTTAAAAAAAATTAAAAAAAAAAAAAAAAAAAAAGACTGACATACTACCAATTAAGAATAACGGCTATAGTGCACCCTAAAATTACGCTCTGCGTGGATGACTGTTTACTTACCTTGGTGGATCAGGATGCAGGACAAAAGTCCTTAAGCTTATTTGACACAATTCGACAGTATACGGTATTAGATAAAGGGAAAAGTACCGTGATATTTTTAGGAGAGGCACCTAGCACGCCTCCTGTCCTGCTAACACTAGTAGAGGAATCTGTAAAGCTACTGGGGATCCATTTTGGTACGCCAGAAGTGGCACTGGTTAATTGGAATCTGGCATATGACACAACCTATGCGAGAATACAGAAATGGCGATCCTGGAAAATGACCAGGAAAAAAAGGCTCCTATTTTTTTTATATGTATCACACGTCTACCCTTTGCCTTTTTTGTTGTACACAAAAATTATGTGCCCTTTTTTTTTTTTAATTTTTTCTTCTTTAGTATGGGGGAGCCGATAAATCCAGTCAAGCGAGCACACACCTACAGGTCCTGGAAAATTGGAGGCCGGAATGTGTTACAACCCCTAGTGTTTTTCTGTGGGAATTCTTTCTTTTCCAATATTAAACCCTTGGTCCAGGGACTTACAGTTATGAGTGTACAGGTTACGCAGACATGGGTAGAGCCATTTATGACAGCATGGGGTTGGGGGAAGTGGCACGTATCAGAAGAACAGCTGTCTTATTATATCCAAACCACTTTGAAATACATACGAATGTGGAAAATAGAATTGTCATGGTTTTTGATGGTGGGGGGGAAAAAGAAATTCTACGCTGTGTTGGTGGAAAAATGTTATTTCATAGAATCTGTGTTTCATGTAGATGAATCTGTTAAGGAAGTCTTTATTTTGGAATGTATGACAGAGGCAAGGATACCTCAGAAAATGCAAGACTATTTGGCTGTGTCGGCATAGGAAACTGAATGTGAGAGAAACAAAAACATAAAGCGCAGGAAGATAGAACTTGTATGGTGGAGGAGTGTAAAGGTACTTTAGAAACAATGGGCCATTTGTATTTTGATTGCACTTTTATGTTGGATTTTTGGAAATCTTTGGATGCCTTTTGGGGTACAACATGTTTTTCAAAGATTACATATGATACACTGATATATGGTCAAATACCAAAAAGCTGGGGACAGTGGAAGAGTAACACTGTTTATGTGATCCTTGCTACTATAAAGTGGGCAGTTTGGCAGCTTAGATGCCGATGTTTTTACAGCAAATGGATGTTGCACACCAGGATTCGTTTCACATTATACAAGCTGAATTAGAATCTTTATATATGAGAGAAATTGAATGGGGGAGACAGTTTGTGCCCAGCTATGGACAGGAATTGATTGGGTGGGTTAAGCAGCCAGTTTTTTTTTTTTTTTTCCATTGCTTCTTTATGTGTGTTTTGGGGGGCCTTTGTATTTGTTTTTAAGGGGTGAGAGTGCAAATCTCTTTAGGAATCTGACTGTATTACCTCTTCGGGGGGGGAGTGGTGGCCCTCCTCTGGGTCTTTATGTGAGTTCATTTGTTTTGTCACAGATTTTGTGCTTTCTTGTGTACTGTTCTTAGGTTATTCGTACTATGTTTTTTTTTTGTTTGTTTTTTTAAATACGTGATCTATTATTGTTACTGTTTTTGAAATCCAATAAGAATTTCCCCTACTCTTCAGTAGGGAGCGCTGTGATTGGTTAGAGCATGGCCATTCCAGACTGTCAGTCGGAGAGGATGAATGTCGGCGAGGCTGGGAAGTGGGTCTCCTCCCCTGCCTCAAGAAAGTTAGAGACCACTACTGCTACTGCTAATGATTCTGTTGGAAGCTGTTACCGCTGTTGAAGTACAGGAGACTAGAGCCGCTTTGCTGTTTTCAGGTATTTCCCCCATTGTTATGGAGCTGAATGTTGCTTCTGTGGTGGATCCAGGAGTTCACTGAGATTTGTATGTGGAACTGCAGGAAGCGAAGCGTCATTTTGAGCAGAAAAAGAGGTTACACATGGCTATTCAGGAAGAAGAGTATGCCCGAAGGTCGTATGTGACTCAGCACAGCACTGAATTTGCTTCAACAACTAAACCTGCCGTGGAGTCTATTGGTTTGTGCAGACGCTGCATCTGCTTTATCTGCACAAAGAGGTATGATTTTGGGGTCGGATGTTTATGATCTGCTTTCAGTCTCAATTATGCCTGACTGCTTTTCCTGTTTATGTGGTGGTTGGCCAGACTGCTTCCTCCTCAGTGTCAGCTGCTGTCACTGAGCAGGGAACTTTTCCTACTGACTCTCATAGTTTTGCTTCAAACAGTGGCGTTTGCCTGTTGGTTGATCCAGGTGATTTGGCTGTGCGTGTTCCCTCGCCTATACAGTCTGCTGTAGGAACATATAGAGAATAGTGCATGGGCAACCATGCGCAACCAGCCTATTGTACCACCGAGGGGTTTTGATTACCCCAGACCTTGAGAGCGAAGCTCGGGAGGTGCGTAGTAATCAGAACCCAGTGTATAAACTGGCTCTGCACGATAAGGGTGCCCATGCACTATTTTTATAGTGTATGGTCCCCATTGCCAAAGCTTTTTGTTTTAAATTTTGAAATGAAAAAAAATGTATTTGTTGCTCCGTCGTGTTCTGGGAGTTGGGGCTGGTTTCTATGTTTACATGTGTGGTTGCTAGGGAGCAGACATCCCTATGTTTATTGCGTAGCCTTCTGTTGGCTGTCAATGAGAGATGGAATTGATTTTCAAGAAAAAAAACATGGCGGCATATGTCTTGGTTAGCGAGAGGATGTGGGCTCAGAGGAAATGATTACTTGTCAGTTATTTAAATATCTGGTTGTAATTTTTATGAAGCTGAGGTTATCTGGTTGATCCTGCGTTTGTTTTTCGCTTATGTGCCTGTTCATGTTCGCGTCACTGGTTCAGGGGATCTTGCCGCAAATGCTGCTGTTGCTGCTGTCAGGAGGGCTCGTGGCCAGATTATGGTTCTGATAGAACCTCTAGAGCTTTTCCAAACGTTGTTGTACCACAGTGTGCTACAATCACATTCCATGACCTTTTGAACTGTGGTACAACAACATTTGGAAAGGCTCTGACTTCTATACAGAAAAACACCTGACTATACTGTATAATCTTGTACTTCTAGCGGTTCAGTTTCTATTGGGGCAAAGAATGTGGTTATGCACCCAGAGGCTGCCCGGTCGTCTTCTGACCAGCCTGGTGTGACGGCTACTGACTTGCATGATATGACAACACCCACTCCTGCTTGGGTTTCTGTGACACTGCTTGATACAGGGTGGTCCAGCACGGCAGATGATTCTGGGTGGCAGGCTAATTATCCAGGCACTTCTGCTGCACTTCCTCTTGCAGCCTTAGTGCCTATGGATAAACTAAATTACCATGTCCTGGGGAAGACCCCTCTGGTTCCCCCTGGTCAAGGTGCACCTGGTACTGCTTCTCCTGGGATTTATTACAATACAGGGCTCTGGAAAGAGATAGTGGGGCTGTACTTGTGTTGCATTCTCCTGACCCTACCCCTTTGAGCCCTGCCCTAGGGATCGCTACTAATGTTATGGTAGCAGATGGTGGCCCCCCCTTATCTGATGATATAGTTACTGCTGCTGAGGCTCGTCCGCAGAGGGTCCAGTGGGACAATGTATGGGAATTGTAGCGTTAGAAGCGAGATTGTTTCCAAGCTTATGAGGCTGACACTGAACCTGCCAAGAGGCACAATGCCATCCAGCTTAAGTACAGAGGGAGTCTTCTGGATTTACCAGACAGGCTTTTTGTAGGCTGCACCCTAGTCAAGGATGGCATGAAATTCTATGCTTATGAAGTAGTCGCTTTGATTTATATGCCTGGGGGTACCATCTTTGACATTAGCTTTAAACATCCTGCTGGACTGCATCATTTTTGGAAGCAGTATCATTTGTTAAAATCCACACCCTTATGGCAATGTTTTGTGGCCACCCCCCCACATCCGACCTTCCTTTATTTTATTTATTTATTGAAATGCTTAACCAGAAAGGCATGCCGAGCAACAAGTTGCTAGTCTCCTGGTGCAACCTCGAGGGGGAGGTAGGGGAATATGAGGATAGTATACGGAGATTTGATACACAGTATGGATATACAATTTGATTACATTCAACAAAGTGAGCAGACTGTGTTAAGTAATTTTAGACTCATTAGCCTGACATCCATATTGACTAAAGTTGCAGAAACATACTAAAACCAAACTACAGGTGCATTTAGAGAATATAAATTACAGCGATGTTGAGCAACATGGGTTTAAACGCAATAGAGCATGTATCACTAATCAATTGTGTTTCTATGATAAAGTAAATAAAGCTTGAATGAGAGCACCAGTAGATGTCTTTTTTTTCGATTTTCAAAATGCATTCGATAAAGTGCCACATTCAAACTTAATAAAATTATTGTACACCATAGGAGAGGATATTCGTCTAATTAAATGGATAGGTAACTGGCTTAGGGATAGGAAGCAGTGCGTCAGAATAAGGGGTTCCTGCTCAGATTGGAGGAGTGTTACTAGTTGGGGTCTCCCAAGGCTCCGTGTTGGGGCCAGTTCTCTTCACTGTACATAGGTGACTTAAGAATGGAATACAAAATTGGATTACGTTTGCAGGTGATCTGAAGTTGGGAGGTCCCGCCAGTACAACAGAAGATATAATTAGCCTAGAACATGACTTGGAAAAAATTGAGAACTGGTCTAAAGAGAATCGCATGCCCTTCAGCATAGATAAGTGTGCTGTTAATGCACATGGGAAAGCACAGTTGCAAACATACCTACAATATAAACAAAGCTCCGATAAAGGCAGTTTAAACAGAAAAAGACTTCGGAATAATTATTGACAAAACTTAACCTTCAAAATGCATTGTACAAAAATTATACAGAGATCCAACTACAGGATAAAGAATATTAAGAATAGCTTTGTAAACAGATCAGCAAGCTGTATGTTGCCACTATATCAGTCCTATATAAGACCTCACTTGGGCTATGGTTCCCCATTGTGGAGCCCTTATAAAAGGGAAATACATAGTCGAAAGCATACAGCGGAAATTTACAAGACTAATACCCGCCCTAAAAAATATAGATTAAGAGAGCAGGTTATGCAATTTGGATCTGTATACCCTGGAGAAAAGAACCAGGGGAGATCTATTATACATGTACAAAATGTCACATGATGCAGAACTGAAGTCAGAGATGGGAACTGAAATAAATATAAAACCTAAGTATCTGAGGGGCCATAAACTCCAAATTTAAATTGAATACTGTTGACAACAGATTTAATTTTTTTTTAATTTATTGAACTGGTAGAATCTGGAATAAACTACCAAGTGAGGTTGTGTACAGTACCACACCAGAGGCCATTAAGAAGAGACTGGACAATGAATTATTAAATAGAAACAGAAATAAAGTAAGGACTTGATGGTTCCCGCTGATGTGGGTAGGCGGTATAAATGGGTATACAGCCGCCTTCCGCTTACAACGTCCAGTATGAAAGAAGGCCTTTCAAACCTCAGCAGCTTCCTTAAAGGCGGCAACAGCTAATCTGTTTTCGGCTAGGGCCGCTCACTCCTGGGCCATGTAATTGGCTTTTCAGCTGGCAGAGGATTCAGAAAAGAATAAGGCAACACTTCAACAACTTCCGCTCATGGGTCTCGCCTCCGCTTATTCAGCGGATATCTGAGGATGCTGTTCATTGTGCAGCCAGGACTGTGTTCCACTAGACCTCAGCTAGAGGCAGCCTCTGGTTGCGGTCCTGGGAGGCAGATACCTCCTCAGAAGTTCATCTGGTAAATGCTCCATACAAAGGCACCCTTCTCTTCGGTTCTGCTCTTAAAGAGGCATGAAGGAATCCGGAAAAACGGCTAAGGTATGCATGCCCCAACCAAGATCTAGATACATATCTTGGTCTGGCAGATCCTGTGGTCTTTTCATGGTCAATCCTATAACAAAGGACAAAACAGAGTTTTTTTTCGGACAAACAATCCTGTTTTGTTTTTTTTTCTGATAACCAATGCAACAACATCAACCGTGACTCCGGACCTTCTGTCAAGAAGTTTATACAATGAGGCAGTCTGGATCCATCCCCGCATAGGGGGCAGACTTTCCATTTTCTTTGGGGAATGGGTCCATACTATTATAGACAAATGGGTCCTAGACATTGTCAACAAGGGATATCTAACCCAATTCGACACACAGCCTCCATTACCTCATGTCGTATCCTCCCCACTTTCAACTGACCCGACCAAAAGACAGGTGATGCTCCAGGCAATAACAGACGTGTGACATTTGGCACTCAGGATTGACCATCCCAATCATCGGTCAGGAGAATTCCGCGGGTATGTACAAGCGATTGGCGCACCGAGGGCTGGCAGCATTCTTGGAGCTTCAATCGAGCTCAAGGAGTCCATCCAGTGTGCTGTGTTGCCCTACCTTGAAACTACTGCCCTTTTATTCCCCTTACCTATTTCTTCCTTTGATAAGCAAGCCCTTTGAAACCACTGCTGCCAGTTTTAAATTCTGCAGTGGTGTCTGCATTGACGACCGCATTAGGCAAACTAATCTACTTATCTACCGCTCTCTATTAAGAATTTCCTCATATCCTTTTTTTTGTTTGTTTGTTTGTTTGTTTCTGTTAATCGTTTTATTTCCCGCCCACCAGAGCGCCACACACCATCGGGCCCCAGGCTTCGGCCCCGCAACCGACCACCATCCCCCTGCCACAGAAGCAGCTTCTAGATCCCCAAGCTTCACCGTCACCCCCAGATGAGCCGGCTTGTCCCTGCCGTGGTGGACCCCGCGGCCATCAGGGGAGATGGATGATGAGATATCGGGGTGATGGTCTTGGGGCGGGAGCGAGAACTGCACCCAGGTAGGTGACAGGAATGGTGACGCTATGGGGGGGGCCCTCATCTGGTGCCCCTAGGGTCATTGTTTCAGTTTTCCACCCCCCAATGGAGCGACGGGTGTGCAGTGACACCAAGACCTTAACGTTGGCGCCTGCCCACCACTCCCTCTCCTAAGTGAACTTCCGGCGCTTTGAACCCCAGCCTCTGGTAGGGGTCAGGCAAGCACTGACAGGACTCTCCACCCCACCCCCCCTGACTCCGGAGCCCACTCGTGTACCCGTGCTGTCAGCACCACAGACAGGCGCCTTGCCACTGCACCAGTGGGCCGGCACCCTCATACCCTTTTTGAGTTTGCCCTTACATTAATTGCATACATTTGGTGGTGGAACGATTACTTAGTTGTTTTTTTTTTTTTTTTAAATTGTCACAAATCAATGTTAAAGGGGAAGAAAATGAGCTGAATTGTAGGTGTGGGCTCATAAAATATTGTATGTTTTTAATTAAGCCTTGCACATGATTTTTAAAGTTCATCTTTGAGCATGGAACTAGAACTACTGCTTCAGAAATATTTGAATTCAGATTGAGAGCTGGTCTTACTTATGGGTTTTGCCCCTTGGTATAAGAGGGTGCTCTGATTAAGCAAGTTGATTGAATACTTTGTAGGTTGATTTTTTTTTCAAAACCTATACCTTTTTGTAAAACTGTGTTTTTTTTTGTTTTTTTTTGTATTTTTTTTTTCTGTTTGTCACAGGCAATAGAGGAATTTTTATCAGAACTGAAAAGCAGAGAACAAGTAAATGTGGTTTTGGTGTCACAAAACACTGCCATGAAATTTTTAATGGCAAGGAAATTTGATGTTTCCAGAGCAATTGACCTATTTCAAGCGTATAGGGTAAGTACAGTATATAAAGTAAGTACAACATATTTATTTGGTGACACCTTTGTGAAGCTTTATTCCTGAGGTTCATTACAGAAATGTTGAACATTTCTTGTGCATGCATAAGTTTTGACCCTGCCTATTTCTCATGTAGTGCGGAAAAATGTCTCACTGGACGACAAGACAACCCTCTACTTGCAGCTCTTTTTACTTCCTTCCACAGCTCCTTGTCATTCTTTAGCTATGTGGTTAAGATGTCTATAGCAGACTCCTAGCTGCATCTTCTCTTTGCTGCCTTCAGAGCCCAACAGTGATTCAGATGTTTCTCCTATTTTTCCTAATGTTCTCTAGCTATCATGCTTCTGTTCCTGAGCTACCCTGCACCCTCTTCTGTCTTCCCCTGGCCTTCCTGAAAAATCTGTATCCTCCTAATGCAGTCACCCCATCACGTTTTTGTGATGCTTATCATGCCAGTGTTTTCCATGCTGACAATGGGAACGAAGACCGGTACTGGCAGAGTCGAAGCATTTAGTGTTGCAGTTGTCCTGAGCGTGACCACAAGATATTGCAGGCAATGCTGGGTTCTAGTGTTATCCCATAGCTGTGTTTCTCAGTGACGCCAGTCACAAGGGCATCTGTGATTTGGGCTATTGTTTATTTCTGCATGGTGGGTGGAAAGGGGGGTCTATGATCAACTAGGAAAAAAAGGTAAAAAAGTAAGATAATTTAAACTAGATTTTAACAATAGCTAATTAATTTCAAAGCCACAGTGTGCATTTCTCTTTAATATTGTGGTTGTTAGAAGTGAAATGGGTTACTAGGTTTATCAGTCTCTACATTTCTGCCTGCTTTCTGAACTGTGTTCTCTGAACTGGTTAGCCAGGCATCTTCCAGCCTGTCCATTGAAAACAGCTGGGTACCGCCTGCAAAAAGTTTAGTATGCTGCATTTCATGTGTGACAAATCCATGGTGATCAGTAAAATGCCTGAGCTGTTGGTAACAGGATAGGCAAATGTGTTGGTATAATTTTATTTTATTCTTCTGTTCACCGGGTGGGTGCACTGGTCCCAGGGACTGTTTCAGGCATGGTCCAAGCTATGAAGATGGCAACACAGTAGAACAGTAAGAATACAAAACGTACAAGACATATACATAATCAATCATTGGTAACAGCAGGTAGAAGAAATACAATACATACAAGAAATAATGAATACATAATTAGCAACTGGTAACACCGGGAAGGAGAAATAAAATACATACAAAACATACTCGGTATTGGTGACAGGTGACGTCAGGAATTTATGGAAGGAGTTGTGGAGGTTGAAAACTGCAGGGTTTTAAATAAGCTGAAAAAACCGAATAGCAGTGTGACGCGTGAAAGTGCTAATCAGTCGTGAAAATGCACAGCACGTGGCACAGATTGATAAGCAAAATAAAAAAAAGATATGATTTTTATTAATATTGTGTACTATGTCATGGATTCACTCAAAAAATGGTTAGCAGTCTACTGCTAAGCATTTCTGAACATGGTTAGCATTACCATTTTGCTTAGCGTTTTGCTATGCCAGCTATTTAAAACCCTGAAACTGAGTTAGTAGTTTAAAGTAAACATGTTATAAGACCAATATTTTACATAGTACCATTGTAAGTTAAGGTTGAAAAGGACTGCAGGCTAATCATGTCTTGCCCCCCAAAAAAAAACACTTTTTGTTAGAAAGGTAGTGGCTAAGGTTACCTACCAGTGTACTGAAGAGAAGGGTGTTATGTGGTAGACTCCCATATCCATAGTGTGCACCCTACATGCTGTAGTTTGGACCCTGGACCGACCTCCCTAATTTTGGGTTGTAGTGATATCATCGGTCCAGTCCTTGTGCGAATAGTCTGGTGCTTCTTGGAATCGGGTGAGTTCCCTAGCTCCCTAGCTCCCTGAAAGAGGCGGTGGTGACACCTCTCTTGAAGAAAGCTACTTTAGACCCAGACTGTTTCACAAACTACAGACCATCTCAAAACTACTCTTTATTGGGAAGGTGATTGAGAAGGTAGTGGCAGCCCAACTGGAGGATCATTTAACCATCCATGACATCTACGAATCCTACCAGTCCAGTTTTCATAAAAGACGTAGCACCGAGACAGCGCTGGTTCGGGTGCTTAATGATCTTCTGTGGGCGAGGGATCAGAAAAGACATTCCATCTTGGTTCTCCTTGATCTCTCCTCAGCCTTTGGCACCGTGGATCACATGGTGTTGATAGCACGCCTGAGGCATATTTGTGGAATATCGGGAACCGTCCTTCGATGGTTCACCTCATTCCTCACTGGGAGATCACAAAGAGTTGTGTCCGGGGTTTTTTCCCTCAAGACCAACATCTTTGTTGTGTGTAGGGTGCCTCTGGGTTTAGTGCCGTCTCCCATGTTGTTCGGTGTATATGCTGCCCCTCAGAGACATTATAAGATGATATGGGCTGAGGTTTCACTGCTATGCAGATGATCCCAGCTATACCTGTCTTTCGCACCCGACCAGGATGGAGCTCTCTGTGTTTAACAACTGTCTGAAAGAAATCCAGGAATGGATGGATTCTAGTCGGTTGAAGTTGAACTCAGAAAAGACAGAGGTGTTGGTTGTGCACCCAGGTTGCCAGATAGAGGGGTTGTCTGTTGGTACGCCCTCAGGAATTTTTCTTGCTGCCGTTTCACTCCTGACCTCTGAACGGGTGCGTAACCTGGGGGTTATCTTGGATGACAAGCTGACACTGCAGTCACAAGTGTCAGCAGTCATCAAGACTTCCTTCTACCATCTTAGGAATATAGCCAGAGTTAGACACCTTGTTCCGTCTAATGCCCTGCCAACGTTGGTTCACGCCTTTGAATCCTCGCGTCTGGACTACTGCAACTCCCTGTACTTTGGGCTTTCAGGGGTTGAAATCCGCCACCTGCAGCTAGTGCAGAACACAGCACCCCGGGTTTTGACTGTCAAACAGGTCCTGTCATATTACACCGGTGTTGCGCGAACTGCACTGGCTGCCTATACGGTGGCGGATCACCTTTAAAGTCAGCTTGCTGACTTTTAAAGCCCTTCGTGGCCAGGGTCTGGCCTATCCGAAAGAACTTCTGGTTTCTCACTGCCCTGGATGATCGCTCCACTCGGCCGATGAGGGGTTGCTAGAGATTCCAAGAGTGAATCTTAAATCATCTGGGTGTAGGGCATTTTGGTATGCTGTGCCCACTCTTTGGAATTCGCTACTCTGACGGTTACAGGAGTGCACCACCGTGGAGGAATTCAAGAGGGGTTTGAAAACCTTTCTCCGGCAAATGGCCTTTTTTTGAAAATTGACTGCTCTGAAGTTGTTGATTGTATTATGGTTTTTATCTGTTTAATATTGGATTTTAATGCTTGATCTGTATTGTTTTAACTTGTACAGTGCTTTGAAAATTGAAAGGCACTTTATAAATAAAAATAAAACCATTATTACTTGTCCAGGAAGTTTTGGAGGGTTTCCCTGAAGCAAGAGGTGGGTGGCCTTTTCCCAGTCATCATTGTACAGATTGTGAAGTTCAGGCACAGACCCATCCAAAAAAGGATATTGGCAAAGGTGAACCATCTTCGTGCACATGTCAACTCCATTGACCAGTCAAAAGAAACTAATTGAAAAAAAAAGCATTATGTTACAGAGCAGTTCAACTGGTCGAGTCCACATTTGTGCGAGTGGCTGCTCGGCTTCTAGCTTGTTCAGTAAGCAGTAAGACATGACAGCACATTGGTTTTCTGGGGTTAATGCATGCTTAGGTGCATAGTGAGGCACAAGTCACTAGGGTTGCATGTCTTCAGTACCTGGAAACGTATTGACCCCCAGAAAACCAGTGTTCTTCAGTGTCTTATTGCATTTATAAAATGGGTAAGCTGAGACACAATAAAAAGCCAACTTTTTTTATTAAGAAGAATTTTTTTTGTAAAAGTAACTAGCATAAAGTAATCTATCCCCACTATTAATCATTTGTCTTTCCACAAATTCAGTAGATAAAATGTTTGTTACCGTGGAATACTGGAATTCAAACTGCTGCACAATTCCTCTGGCAGAAAGTTCACCCCCTTACACAGTTTAAAGAAAAAAAAAAAAGCCTTAGAAAATGGGCTAAACAATTCCCAGACCCTGATTGACTGATAGTTCTGCCAAGGTTGGTGTCTATCAGACAACAGAGCCCAGGTATTAAAAGTACCAGTCCCCACTGACCTCATCATCACCAATATCAATGGGTACTGGCTATTTTGAAATTGTAGACCCACCATTTTTCCCCCGGTAACTTGAGATCACCAATCGTTAACGCACAGTCCAACACACACACACACTCTGTATACCCAAGCCATCGCATAACAACCAATAACATGTTATTAAAATAAAATGAAGGGTTTGCAGTCACAGCAGAGTGTTTAAAATGCGATAAAGGTAGTCGCGGCTCCCGCTCCCTCAAACGCCAGATGATGTAGTACCTGGAGCAAGCCGGCAATGCATATCCATGTCCGGGGAGCTGAAGATAACAAAGTGCCGGCTCTGTTCCTTGGCCCGATACTCCCGATCGCTCAAGTATTCAACAGAAGACCTGCTAAGTGTCTCCCCCAAAACCGCTGCCACCGCTCCTCGTACAATTTTCCCAATCCCTTCTACTTTAAAATTCAACCACAGCTTAGCTCTGTGCTCGCTCAACCTCCATCCCAGTTTAGCTTCAGTCTTTCCATCTGTTCCAGGCTGCTCCTTAGTTTGGTCTCCCGTCCGCTTCCTATACTGCTCGAACTTGGAATCATTTGAAAATAAAGATTGGTGGATACCAGTAAAGTCAGCGACAACATTAGAAAAAAGGAACCCTCCCAATACTGCTAGTCACGGGGGGGGTGGAGTGGGGAGTGAGAAAAACGCAGTACACAGATTACGAGTTGTCTCATGTTGTGATCGTCACACATTTTAAATATAAGACTGTAATGTGTTAAACATAGAAAAAACTGTATTGCCATGCCACATTGTACTGCTAGGTTTGCACGCCCTGCTTTTACCTGGAAGGGTCACATAAGGTCGCTGGCCTAAAGCTGCAAGTTCAAGCGGGGTCATGAAATACTATAGAGCAGAAAACTGTTGTTTGTTTATTTTGTAGTAAACCGTGTCAAATGGGAGTGGAAGCGGATAAGTACAAGAGCATGGGACTGTGGGAGGTGACAAAAGAGGATAAATAGCACAGAAATGAAGGATCTACTTTGCAGGAGAAAGACAAACTTCATTCGTAATCTATTTTTTTAATTTTGTTGGAAAATTTTTTAAATATCCCACATAAAAGTGCCACAGGTAGCCCATTTTGTAAGCGCAATAACAGTCGACAGGGTGGGCGGTATTGGGAAATACTGGACCTTCCAGGGGCTATAAGGCCAACCGCCTGCACCGTCTAGCCTCATTACACCCCTGATCGGTCTGGTATTGCTCAGTACCACCCACCCTGTGGGGTGTTATTGCTTACTTGTAACAAGTCTAAAATAAGACAACAGAAATCAAGTAAGAGGATTGGCAGAACAGCAGCAGGTGGTAGAAGAGCAACACGGCATTATGGCACGATAATGCCGTGTTGCTGTAGAACGTTCATACCAATAATGCCTTGTCGAGCTCGGGAACGTGCTCAGAAAGGGATCGCTGTAATGTGCTGACTGGGACCAGGTTGACCAATAGGTGGCGCGACTAAGAGAGCAGAAAAGCGAAATCATAGAGCCAGGAGAGAGAGTGCAGGGACGACTGTGTTGTGGAGTGGTGGCAGGGGCAAGCAGGTGAGATAGTAGTAAAAGAAGGGGTAATTGTGTGTGTCACCGGTACACTCACTAGGGATGGGAGAAGTGAGAGCAGGAAAGAATAGGGCATGAGAAAGGACAATGTTGTCGCGGCGGGGCAGAGAGGAGAGTAGAAATTCATGTAAATATCAGATCGGGTGCTGTGTAGTGTGAACACTGGTAAATGGCTGCACGAGTCAGCAGCAAGAGTGGCTGTGACCTCAAGGCTGAGTTAATATTCCGATCTATGGATGCGGGAATGAGTGAGAGAACTATAGGTAAGTTAGAAAGAGAGGAGAAGTAATGGTACTGGCTAAAAACACCACCTATAGGTCGGAATAAAGAGTCAGAGTTGCTCCAAAAGCCGGTGTTCCTGTGAGTAGTCTAATAGGGAAGGTCTCAAGAAATGACAGAGCAGGAGACATGTACCTGACGTGAAAGAATGGATGGGATTGGGCAGGGAGGCAAGCGAAGTTGAAAATGATAGTGAGAGTGGAATAGGTGGAAAAGAACATCGGGAGCAAACGTGGGAGTGCGGAAAACAGCAGAACTTGCCGAGGTGGTCAGAAAGTGCCACCTGTAGGTCAGAAGACTTAGTGCTGCGATGAGAAAAATCAGAAAACAGTGGTGTCAGTGTAGCACAGTCGCAAAATATGCAGTGAGCAGATTGTGCCCAGAATCCAGCACGGAATGAGTGTCAGATGTAAACGGACGAAGAGGAACATAGTACCCAAGTAGAACTTGGAAATTTCTTGGGTCCAGCATCAATGTATCGGTAGATTGATAGTGAGCTTAAATGTGAAATGTACCACAACTTGGTAGACTCAGCATTACTGAATGTGTGCCGTCCAACGTGCACGCGCATGCTTACCGTTAGATACAAACTTGAAAAGTAAGGAAGCTGAAGCAGAGTTTTGGAAGTGGAATAAGTAGCTGTGCTAATTTGTGTTGAATATGAAATAAAACAGGATGTAACTGATACTAGCCTTGCACTTGCCATGTTACAAGCGCATTAATCCCCTCCGAAGGTGGCATCTAATGGAGAGTTAATGCATGGTTGGACCATTGTACGCACTCGGCCTCCGGCCTTGTGCCATAATGGTCCCAACCATGCAAAATCTCAATTTGTTTCTGTGGCAAGGTATGCAGTAGAGATTGCCTGGCAAACTAAGAAGGATAGGAGGAGGAGGCAGGGCTGTAGTGTAGTTAAAGGGAATACTGACCTATTTTACTCTCCTCGTTTTAAGAAATACTCTTCAGAAAATGTTGTTTTTAATGAGTGCCAATACTCACTCAGCATTTGTAAATACCCCACAGCCCAAAGAACAGTGCTTTATAACAGAACTGGTGATTCAAAAGGAGCATTTTTTTTCCCAGATTTACAGCACTCATATCCGACCCAGTTTTGTTTTACTCTATTTTAAAGTTGTAAGTAAATTACTCCTACCTGCCAACATTATCTGGAGCATCATTGGCACTTGATCAGTTCTTATCTAGAGAAAAACTACTTTGTATTTAAAATGTACTCCTTGCTCCATTCTGCCTAAACATTTGTACGCATCTGAATTTGGTTTTACTCCCCTCAGTTTCAAAATGAGGAGTACAGTACTCCTCCCCAAAAAATCTTATCTGGAGCCCTAGGAGGAGGATTGTTCATGATCACCAAAGAAACACAAGGAAATTAAAGGGGGCACAACCTTTTTTGCATCATATTATTTCTGAGTAAAAACCCACATTTTATGATTGCTTACCTTCTCTAAAATTCATTGATGTTGCTGGTTGTTTAATCTGCCTTCTTGCTTATTAGAACTGAAATACATAGGAATGTATAGCTATATACAGCCTTGTTTTGCTCCAAATTGTTTACCTAAGCTTACCGCAGACTTCCTGAACATTAGAAACACCCTCAAACAGTGCAGCCACTCGTGATACAATAGTCTCATCTACTCCCACTGCATAATGAGTAGCTAGATAGTGTTGGGGGTGTTCCTGAGTCCACGAAAGATGCAGTTGTAGTTGATCAAGAAATGTAAAAAGACATGTTTTGGTGTGGTAACACCAGTATGGTTGACATTCCGTTTTTTACTCTTTAAAAGGAAAAGGAGTCTGAATCAAACAACCAGCTACATCAGCAGTTTCTATAGAATGAGAACAATCATAAAATGTGTTTTGTAAACTAAGGACACTTTGAGGCCCAAGGGGTTGATAGTGTCCCTTTAAAACTGAGTTTTACTTCATTTTTTGTTTTTTAACATGTGTAAGGAGGGGATCCAGGGGTCAGAATGAATATACTAAACCTGTTTTCCCGTGCTAGTGGAAACAGGCTAGTGCATGTAGTTTTGTCCCTTGGATGCACTACAGTGTATGTAACACTGAGCCTGTTGTCCAAGACTTGAGGAACACCACTCGCAGTCACTGCATTGCCTGGGAGAATATGGGATTTCGTGGGAGAAATTACTTTTAGAGGAAGAATTGCAGTGTACCAGGTCCAGTCATAGCAATGTTGCAGGGGGAGGATGTGGAGCAGCAGTCTTCGGGAGACGTTCTGGAGGATGCAGTGTTGTCCCATCTGCAGGCACCTCTCTGGGCTGAGGGAGGAGGTTGCTCATCTACAGGCTGAGTTGGCCAGGATTTGTGGGACCTCCTCTTCCATCCAGGGACCACCAGTGCCTCTGCCATTGCCTCAGAGGTTGCCAAGAAAGAGGAACCGGTTGGACCACAGTGGGCTCAGGAGGTGAGGTGGTGGAACAGAGCATCCTCCAGTTGTACCTCTCCACAATTCCTATGCCATTCTGGCAAAGTGTGGTTCCTCTATGGAGGCACCCGCAGTGGAGACCAAGGAGGATGCTGGGAACCTCCACAAAGGAGACCCACAGGAGGGTGACAGGGAAGGAAACAACTCCTGGTGGGGACTCCGCTGTTAGGAAGGTAGAACTGGGGAAGGAAGGGAGAGGGAGGTGAGGTGCCTGCCTGGCGCATGGCTTGGAGGGACAGGGAGCAATCCTCAGGATTGCCTGAGCAGCTGCACAGGGAGGGAGCTGGATGTCATTGTCCACCTAGGGACAAATGACCTGGCTAAGAGAGGATTAGAGAAGTGCAGGAAGAGTTTATGGAATTGGGGAGGGCCTTAGTCAAGTAGCACGACGGTAGCCTTCTTGGAGGTGCTGCCCATCTATGGCATAGAGAGGCTAGGGTGTTCCGCACTCAGGGATTCAATCAGTGGTTGAAAAACTGGTGTGGAGCTCAGGAGTTGGCTTCATTGGAGACTGGGGTCCACCTGGAGTGATGCAAGCCTATATTGGCATGATGGGCTGCATCTGTCGGGAGGGAACCAGGATCCTAGGTGATAGGTTTAAATGCTTCATGGCAAGCTTTTAAACCAGCCAAGGGGAGGCACTGGAAAGGAGCAGGAAATCCTAGCCCCAAATAATCACGGTAGTAAGTGCAAACACCAACATAGAGGTGTCGATAGGGAGAAGGGCAGGGGTAAATGGAGAAAGTGACAAAGGCAAGAAGGACAGGGATGGGGCAAAGGGAGTAAGGCCATCAGGAAGTGGAGGGTAATGAGTACCAATGCTCAGTAGTCTGGGCAACAAGCTCCCTGAGCTGGTGGCCTTGATGCAAGAGGGATGCCTGGATATCGAAGCAGTCACAGAAACATGGTACACAGAGAACCATGACTGGGATGTTAACATACCAGGGTACATAACCTACAGGAGAGACAGGCAGGGGAGAAGAGGGGGAGGAGTAGCTGTCTATGTAAAGGAAGGGATAAAAGCAACTGAACAAAAGAGTAAACAGGGAGGAGAGGAGGCACTGTGGGTCACCTTAGAGACTGGAAAGGGCACCACAATCTGTACAGTGGTTATGTACAGACCCCCATGTCAGGGGGAGGGAATGGACAAGGGTATGATAGAAGGCATTCTTAGAATGGCAGAGAAAGGGGAGATACTGTTGATGGGAGACCTGACTATGCCAGATGTTAACTGGAGCACATTTGCTGCAGCCACATCCAAGAGCAGGGCCATTCTTGATGCCCTACAGGTGGCAGGCATTAGACAGCTAGTTTCAGAACCCACTCGTGAGGGAGCAGTCTTAGACCTCGTACTCTCAAACGGGGGCAGTGAGAGGATCTCTGATCTAGAAGTAGGTTGCCATCTGAGGACAAGTGACCATCAAACAGTGTGGTTCACATTAAACTCAGCTACAGAATCAAGCCATACAAAAGTGAGGGTACTGGACTTTAGGAGGGCTGACTTTGGCAAGATGGGAGAGTGCCTCAGAAAAGCACTAGCAAACAGGCTAGAAGGAGGTGTGGAGCAACAATGGGGAATCATCAAAACTGCCATCACAGAGGCAACAAGCCTTTGTGTGAAGCAAATAAACAAATCAAAATGAAAGAAAAAGCCACTATGGTTCTCAAAAGAGGTGGCTGTGAAAGTCAGGAAGAAAAAGGTAGCATTCCGGAAGTATAAGGAAACACAGAAGGAACAGGACAGAGAGCTGTACCAGTTAAGGCAGAAGGAAGCAGGGAGGAGTCAGAATAGCAAAGGCCCAAACTGAGGAAAAGATCGCCAACTCAGTTAAGAAGGGGATAAAACCTTTATAGGTACATCAGCGAGGAAAGACAAAGGGAGGGATAGTGAGGCTGAATAGAATGAACGGTGGGTGGGCAGAGGGGACAGTGAAAAGCAGGGATACTGAATGAATATTTCTGCTCAGTATTCACAAAAGAGGAGGGGAAGTGCCTAATCCAATTAACAGAAGCACTCTTGATAGGGGGTCGATCCAGTCCTTTCACAGAAGAAAGGGTTCTGCAAGAACTCCCAAAACTGAAGGTGGACAAAGCAATGGGTCCTGATGGAATTCACCCCAGAATTCTAAAAGAATTAAGGGAGGAACTAGTGAAACCACTGGCTACTCTTTTTAATAAATCATGGGAGGATGGTGTGGTACCCGAGGACTGGAGGAAGGCGGATGTGACTTCCCCTTCACAAAAGTGGGACCAAGACAGAGGCAGGAAACTACAGACCTGTCTGTCTGACCTCTGTGGTAGGGAAAGTGATGGAGTCACTTCTGAAGGAAAGAATAGTTGAGTACCTAGAGGCCAATGGAGCACAGGACCCAAGGCAGCATGGGTTCACAGTGGGAAGGTCATGTCAGACAGAATCTAATAGATTTCTTTGACTGGGTGACCAAAGTAGTAGACCAGGGAGGGACTGTGGACATGGCCTACCTAGACTTTAGCAAGGCATTTGACACAGTCCCACACAAAAGATTAATAGTCAAATTAACCAGCCTGGGAGTGGGTCCCAGGGTGGTAGCCTGGGTAAAACATTGACTGCACAACAGGACACAGAAGGTAATTGTAAATGGAGTCCGCTCTGAAGAAAGAGGGGTTACTAGTGGGTACCGCAGGGTTCAGATTGGGTCCAGTCCTTTTAATGTCTTCATCAGTGACATTGCAGAGGACTGAAGGAAAAGTATGCCTTTTGCAGATGACACAAAGATCTGCAACAGGGTTGATACACACAGGAGGCATGGAAAGGATGAAAAGGGACTTGGCAAGGTTGGAGGAATGGTCAGAAGTATGGCAGCTAGGATTCAATGCAAAGAAGTGCAAAATAATGCACCTGGGAAACAAGAACCCAGGGGAAGAATACACAATGGGTGGGAGTAGTAACAACAACAAAAAAGGAAAGGGACCTGGGGGTAATCATATCAGATGACCTTAAGGTTAGCAATCAATGGGAGAAGGCAGTAGGGAGGGCTGGGGGTATACTGGGATGTATAGGGAGAGGCATCAGCAGCAGAAAACAGGAAGTTGTTATCCCTCTGTACAGACAGTTGGTGAGACCCCATCTGGAGTACTGTGTCCAGTTCTGGAGACCTCATCTCCGCAAGGACATAGACAGGATAGAGGTAGTCCAGAGGAGGGCAACTAAAATGGTGCAGGGTCTGCAAGAGAAGCCGTATGAGGAGAGACTAAAGGAGCTTAATATGTATACCCTTGAGGAAAGAAGGAGAGGAGACATGATAGAAACTTTAAGTACCTCAGTGGAATCAACAAAGTCCAAGAGGGTAGCATCTTTCAGAAAAGAGACTTACAAGAACAAGGGGACACAATTTAAAGATAGAAGGAGGCGGTTCAGGGGCAATGTGAGAAGTATTATTTCACAGAGAGGGTAGTGGATGCATGGAACAGCCTTCCTGAGGAGGTTGTGGGGTCTAAACTGTGGGAGATTTCAAGAATGCATGGGACAGACATAAGGCAATTCTTGTGGGGGTAGGAGAAATAGGCTGTTGGTTAACTAGGATCTACGTGCCTATCCTGTAGGTAGGAAATGGGCAGACTAGATGGGCCCAGTGGTCCTTATCTGCCGTCAAAGTCTATGTTTCTATGGATTAGGACTGCCTCTTATCAGTCACTCACCTCGTACTGATTGACAGAATTGACTGCTCTGGGTTATCACTGCCACTGCGGGCTGTGTGGGGGGGGGGGGAGAAGGCTCTCTAGCAACCTGTCATCACAGTACTGTCTCTGTCACTAAAAATAAGTAAACTTGCGTGGCTTGCAGTAGGAGATTTGCTGAGAAGTCCAATATTGGGTGGCTAATCAGCAGACTGATTTTTTTTTTTTTTTGCTGTGAAGAGCATCTATCCATTGGGTAACACTATTTCTAGGGACGTGGTATGTTGTTCAATCCACACTTATTGGCAGGTTCCTTGCTGCTTTAAATGGTGCCGGAAGGTCTTCATGCTGGCTCCTCCCACCCACCTGGGTGGTAACTCTCGGCTCCGCCCCATGACGCCGGATCTTCCTTACTGCTTGGAAGCTCAGGTTCCCTCATTAGTGCTCTGCATTTTAGGCTGGATTTACACTCTTCGGTTAATCCGAAACTTATTTTAAGATTTACAAGACTTCGGTCTGTATCTTCCCTCACGGCTGCAATGGACAAATCGACTCCCAGATTTCATCGGTGCCCCTGTGGGCAGAAGATGTCCCAGACTGATCCGCTCGCCACGTGTGTTTTATTGCCTTGGACTCTGCCATGACTCACAGGCTTGTGAGTTGTGCAATTCGGCTTCAGTCTTGGAGGACCCACGCTGCCCGGTTACTGTTGGGGCGACCTGAAAAACGTTCTCCTCCGGTTAAGTCTAAGGAGGCCCATTGGGTGGTGTCCACGGCTGCGGGCTCGGTGGAACAGCTGGAGCAGATGATCGCCCTTGAGGAGGAGGCGGCCCAAGCCGCATCATCATCATCCTCTGTCGCAGCATTTATCCCGCTCTCCTTGGAATCCTCCTACACAGCTTCTTTCAAGGAGCTTTGCCAGTCCCTCTCCACCAAGGGAGAAGGCCCTTCGGGACATTCCTCTCCGTCCAAAAAGAAGGACCCCAAGGGTAAGTCCCACCATCGACGTTCATGCGAGTGGGAGAGGTCCCCTTCCCCGGAGAGTCGACACTCTACTTTGGTCAAGGTTGCGGCTAAGGCCGCTGGCTTCATGGTGTCCCTGTCAGGTCAGCTGACCGAGACACCCGTCGATGCGGTTGAGATTTTTCTCGACCCATCGGGCGGTCGACTGGAGAAGCCGACAACCCTACTTAACCGGTTCCCCTGGTGGAAACCGAACTCTTGCCTGTGCCTCTTGTGCCGGAGTCCCCGGTTAAGGTCCCTGAACTGAGGGAAGAGCGGGTTTTCCCTGCCCCCTCTCAGACCCACCCTCTGAAACACCGAAGGCTTCTGTCTCTGTCTTGGACCTCTTCTCGGTCCAGCCGATCCCACAGACATCGGCAGTCTCGGTCTCGGCACCGTGGAAAGCATCGTCAACGCTCATCCTCATCTTTGTCCTCTTCGGAGGATAGGCTCCGGCGCAAATTGCGTCGGCGCTACAAGGAGCTAATGTGGCAGCAGCTCCTTTTGACCAGGAATAGGCCGACTTCGTTGTCTTCCTCGGCCATTAAGTGGCTGTCACCGGAGTGACCGAAACAACCCTTTGCAGTGGTCGAGAAGCCGAAGCTGGCACCGGTTGTTCAGCCGAAACCGGCTGCGCCACTCATTGTGGTGGATCCCCCGGCTCCACAACCTAAGTTTGGGGCCCCAACCAAGGATTCTCGGTCGGGTCAGGGCTTGCCCCATCGGTTGTCGGTCACCCTCACTCCCAATCGACCTTGGCAGGTGGAGGGTGGCTCAGGCGCTCGGCAGCTGTTCGCAGGCTCCTCGGCGTCTGATGATGATGAGGGCTCTTGTTCTCCAGGCCACTTGACTTGGAGTCCACCGGGGGTCAGTCAGTGGACGAGAGCCCATCCTCATTTTTGGGAATGCTTCAGCTCATCTCAGAGTCCACTGGGATGAAGCTTGAACCTGTTTCAAAACAGGCTAAGTATCCTCTCACAGAGATACTGGACCGAGGGGATTCCCCCATGGAGGCCTTCCCAGTGGCGGAAGCCATTGTTGGCCTGGCCCTGGAGCTATGGCAGCGACCAGCTTCTTGTCCAGCACCTTCAGCCAGGATGGCTCGGAAGTATGCTGTCCCCACTGGTTCACTCTCTGGTTTGTCGGAGCACCCCTCTGTGGAGGGGCTTGTGACCGATAGCGTTTTCTGGCGTTACGGGAACGCTAGGGACATGGACAAGCCTCCGACGAGGAGTCCAAAAGCTGGACTACTCTGGGGAGTGTATGCTGCCTCCTCCTAGGCTTCGGCCAGGCCAGCTTGGCCGTCCTGATGGAACACTTTTCACACGCCCTTTTGGGCTCCCTGGATTAGGTGATTCCCCATCTCCTGGCTGACCTCCAAACAAGGGTCAAGCAGGTGCGGGATCAAGGAAGGGCGGTGGCCAAACAGCAGCTCCAGATCTTCCTGGACATTGCTAATTTGTGTGCCCGGTCAGTAGCGGCTGCAGTGGCCATGCGCCGCAGAGCTTAGCTGCGGATCTCCACTTTCACGGCAGATACCCAGCACAAGCTGGCAGACATTCCCTTCCTGGGTACCGACTTGTTCGGTCCCGGGGTTGAGGGGCACCTTCAATGGATCGAGAAGTCCAATGCCACCTTGGACTCTGTCACGTCTGCCCAGAAGGACAAAGGCTGCCAGCAGCAGCGTAAGCCCTTTCATCCTTCAGCCTCTGCGGCACATCCAGCCCAGCAACACCAGTATCTCACCATCCACTTGGCACCCCAAAGCCAAGCCTGTCGCTTCCTCCAACAGGAAGCAGGGAAGGAAAGGTCCAGGAGGCTCCTCGGCCGGTCCTTCCTCCAAGCCTGCCCAGTGACGGGTTGAGGGGTGTCGCCCCCAACCTCGTCACTCCTCCCTGAGTTCCCCCCATCGGGGGACGGCTCCGCCACTTCATTTCCGCCTGGTCCGATATCACCACGGACCTCTGGGTGTTGGAAGTGGTAGGAAAGGGTCTGCCGCTGGAATTCGAGCAGTCCCCGCCCTATTGAGCCGTGCCCCCATGGGGGATACGGGGTCCGCAGCCTCTCTGTCGGCCCATCGAGCCGACATTGCTCTGTTCCTCCAGAAGGAGGTGATCAGGGAGGTGGCGGACCCTCCTTCAGACCCAGGGTTTCTGTCCAGGTACTTCCTGGTCCCAAAACGGATGGGGGGCTGGCGCCCCATTCTAGACCTCCACGACCTGAACAAGTTCCTGAGGTCTCGAACCTTCAGGATGGTCACTCTAGCTCAGATCATCCCATCCTTGGAACGAGGCGTGTGGTTCTGTTCTCTGGACCTTCAGGACGCGTTCCTTCACGTCCCAAACCATCCATCCCACCAGCGATTTCTCCGCTTCAGAGCGGAGGGATCTCTTTACGAGTTCCGGGCCATGCCCTTCGGCCTCTCTCCAGCTCCCAGGGTCTTCACCAAATGCATGGCAGTGGTGACAGCATTCCTGCGGCGCCGAAGGGTCCGGGTGTACCCTTACCTGGACGACTGGCTGATTGCAGCCTCCTCCAAGTCGGAGGTGGAGCGGTCCAGGGATCTGGCCCTCCAGGTCTGCTCTGATTGGCCTCCTCATCAACGAGGCCAAATCGGAACTCATGCCAATGCAGCTGATTCAATTCATCAGGGCAGAGCTCGACTCTCTTCGAGCCAGAGCACGGCTCCTGGTGGACAGGGCCGAGGTTCTTTCCTCCTTTGCCCAGTCATTTCTGATTGGGCAGTTGCACCCTGCCCGCAACTTCCTGCGCCTCTTGGGCCTCATGGCGGCCTGCACCAGCGTGGTCCATTGGGCCTGTTGGTACATGCGTCCCCTACAATGGGGATTGGCCCGCCAATGGTCACAGTGCTCCAGTCCTCTGGACCAGCCAGTGATAGTGACCTAGGAGATGGGGAACACTCTCCAGTGGTGGATCGTTCCCCGCTCATCTGCAGGAGGGTATTCCGTTTGTCCGCCCAGAGCCGACGGTCACTGTAACGACCAACGCCCCTCTGGGTTGGGGTGCCCATCTGGGGGAGCTCAGAGCGCACGGCCTCTGGTCCCCCCCAGGAGTCTCAATGCCACATCAACCTGCTGGAGCTTCGAGCGGTCCGACTAGCCCTCACCACCTTCGCAACGTTTGTACGGGGTCAAGTGGTCCAGGTCCAGACGGGCAACACCACGACCATGTACTACATAAACCGCCAGGGCGAGACGCGCTCCTTGCCTTTGTGCAAGGAAGCTCTCCGCACTTGGTCTCTCATGGGCAGACTGGAGGCGGATCTCCTAGCTATTCATGTGGCGGGAGCCTCCAACACTCTGGATGGTGCCCTAAGTCAGATAGGTGCTGCATCTCACGAGTGGTCTCTCCTGCCGGAGGTAGTACACAATCTGTTCTCCCACTGGGGCACACCTCAGGTGGACCTGTTTGCCTCCAGGAAGAATGCGAAGCTGAGGCTGTTTCATGCCCGCCCCCCCTAAGCAGGGCTCGCTGCAGGGGGATGCCTCTCAGGTCAGACCTTCGACTCTTTCTGCTCTTTTCCCCATTTCCCTTGATCCACAAGATGCTTCTCAAGGTGAGAAGGGACAAGGCGCAGGTGATTCTGGTAGCCCCAGACTGGCCCCGTCAGTTCTGGTATCCAGATCTCCTCAGCCTCGGCTCCAGGCTCCCGAGACTGTTCCTGCCCGCCTGGACCTGATCTCAGTCAACCGGGGAAGGTATTCCACCCAAACCTTCAATCCCTGCACCTGACGGCCTGGTTCCTGAGCGGCTAGAGTTACAGGCCTTGGGTCTTTCCGACGAGGTCCTCAACGTTGTTGAGGCATCCCGTAAGGAGTCGACCAGAAAATGCTATGCCTTCAAATGGAAGAGATTCTCCATTTGGTGTCAGGATAAGGGGTTGGACCCTTCTTCCTGTTCCTTGGCCAGCATTCTGGACTACCTATGGTCCCTTTATCAGCTAGGGCTTCGGTCGACGACCCTTAAGGTGCACCTGGCAGCCATCTTTGCTTACTGGGCACGGGCCGGAAAGCAGTCTGTGGTGCAGGAGAAGGTGGTTGGGCGCTTTTTCAAAGGCCTTGATCACATATCCCCTCCGGTGCGAGAACCTCCACTTCCGTGGGATCTACTGCTGGTATTGGCTAAGCTCATGGGCAGGCCATTCGAACCGATGTACAGGTGTGACATCTCTCACCTGTCATGGAAGACTGCCTTCTTGGGGGCTATAACGTCAAACAGAAGGTTGGGAGAGCTCCAGGTGCTTTCCATCGAGTCTCCTTATCTGGTCTTCCACAGGGACAAGATTGTTCTGCGCCCACACCCAAAATTCCTTCCGAAGGTCCTGTCGGAGTTTCACCTTAACCAGGTGTTGACTCTGCTGGTGTGCTACCCCAGTCACACCTCGGAGGCCGAATATAGGCTCCATACTTTGGACTCTAGAAGAACGCTCTTATTATAAGGAGTGGACGGCTGAAGTTCGTGGAGAGGTTTGCCAGCTGTTTGTCACCTGCGTTGAAGCCGCACCTGGAAGACCTGCAGCCAAGCGGACGATAAGCAGGTGGGTCACCTCCTGCATAGATCTCTGCTATAGGTTGGCTGGCATGGAGTCTCCCAAAGGGATAAGAGCTCATTCTACCCGCCATACCGCTGCTTCGGTGGCTGCTTCCAGGGACGTCCTTATCCAGGAAATCTGCAGGGCTGCTACCTGGAAGTCAGCAGACACCTTCATTACCCATTACCACATCGACCTAGAGTCACGCCAGGATGCTGGTTTTGGGACCTCGGTTCTCCAGTCCTTATTCCCTAAGTAGGGGGTGCGCGCCTTGCCTCCCTCCTCCCAGAGAACTGCTAGGAGTCTGCCAATAACTGTGGATTGAACAACATATCCACATCCCTAGAAATACAGGTTACAGGTTACTCACCTGTAACAGGAGTTCTAGGAGTAGTATATGTTGTTCATCCACACAATCCATCCAACCTCCCCAGCTTCGACGTGCAACCTGGCTTCCAGCGGGCTAGATCTGGCGTCATGGGGCGGAGACGAGAGTTTTACCACCCAGGTAGGTGGGAGGAGCCAGCTTGAAGACCTTCCGGCAACATTTAAAGTGGCAAGGAACCTGCCAATAAGTGTGGATGAACAACATATACCACTCCTAGAACTCCTGTTACAGGTGAGTAACCTGTATATAATGTATGGTAAGTGCCTATTAACCATCATAATCAGCAGTCACACAGCTTTGTTATGCACTGTTTAGAATTTTAAAAGTTGTTAACCACACTCTGGAACTTCCAAACAGTGGCATAACAAAAAAGAATGCACCAGAGTTCCATAATTCTCACACATAGAATGTAAACAGTGTTTTTTTTTTACCATACTCTATAAAAGATGATGGCTGGGGATCGGGTGACAACCACACGAAATCACCTCTCATGGTTGCTAGGGCTACAGTAAACCTCTCGAGCTGCACTCCCGAGGTTTACCATGTTGCCCTAGCAGCCACTCGAGGTGATTACAGCATGGTTATCACCCGATCCCCAGCCATTATCCTCTGTGATCAATGCTGTTCAGCAACAATCTGAGCCCAGGACAAAGGATGGGAGCGGAGTCTTAATAAGAGACGTACGAAAGAGAACAGTCGCTCACACTGTTCATATACAGCTCTCGTGTGGAAGAAAAGTGTGTGAAGGGGGATGGGCAATCTGTCTGGCGTGAATGCCCTTATTCAGTGTTGTTAGTGGTTAACTAGGCAGGGAAAATCAAGTGCATGAAGCAGAGTACTACAATTTTAGTTTGTTTCTGTCCTCTTAGTTTAATTTCTTTTTTTTTTTTTTTTTTAAAGTGCAAGTAACTTTTTGGGCTCATGCACTGCAATATAAGTACCGAAAAAGATTAACTTCTATCCCTGAGGGGATCATGAGAGAAAGGAGTGCATACATTTTTAATTTAAAGTTTTGCTTTTCAGTTATTTGTTAAAGGTTTTCAGTGAGTAAAGGCAGCAGCCATGTTTTTGATGGCAATCAGGGATGTGTGAAGTAGGTCATGAATTCTGTATGTGAATTGATTTGCCCAAATTCTAAATCCAGCTGCCTGAACTTCTTCCAAACTGTTCATGTCAAGGGGATTAACATATGGGTCTTGAAACATATTTAGCCAATAAGGAAGCAAAATATTTCCCCCATTTTATAAGTGCTAGAGAGCTGTCAGGCCATACTTGTGGGATCACAGTAGAAAGACATTTAATCTCAGTGGTAAAAGTTAGTTGATCTGGTGGAGAAACTGATGGGGTTGGGAGTAGGCCCTTTGAAGGTCAGCTGGATTGAAAACTGGCTAGCTGGACGCACCCAGAGAGTAGTGGTCGGTGGGGAGCTCTCGAACTCTAGAGAGGTCGGTAGTGGGGTACCGCAGGGCTCGGTCCTGGGTCCGATACTGTTTAAGGCATACATATCGGACATCAGGGAGGGTATAGGGTGTGAAATGAGTCTCTTCGCCGATGACTCCAAGATGGGAGCAGTAGTTGAGGGGGAAGAGGGGAGGTTGGCCCTGCAAGGGGACCTGGACACCCTGGAAAACTGGGCTCACACATGGAAATTAAATTTCAATATCACCAAGTGCTAGGTGTTACATCTTGGGCAGGGAAACCCTTAACACAGATATACCCTGGGAGGGGAGGCGCTGGAGGCCTCAACAGGGGAAAAAGACCTAGGGGTCATGGTGGATGCATGTATGAATAACTCTGAGCAGTGCAGGAGAGCAGCTAGCAAGGCAAACAGGATGTTGGGATGCATTGTAAGGGGGATCACCTCTAGGAGCAGGGAAGTGATTCTTGTCACTGTACAATGGACTGGTTAGACTATACCTTGAGTACTGTGTACAGTACTGGAGACCACACTTGAAGAGGGACATACAGCTCCTGGAGAGGGTACAGAGGAGGGCAACTAAGATGATCGAGGACTAGAGTTTGACATATGAGGACAGACTTGAGGCTCTGCCTGTCTTCATTGGAGGAGAGGAGGCAGGGGACATGATTGAGGTCTTCAAGTACCTCAAAGGAATAAATAGGGGTAAACTTGGAGGGGATCTTTAGACTAAAGCAGGGAGGTATCACCAGAGGGCATGGTTTGAAGTTGGAAGGTGGAAGGGTGAGGGGGGAAGAGGAGGAGGTTTTTCACTGAGAGGGTGGTGGACCCTTGGAATGCACTGCCTGGCGAGCTGGTTCAGAGATCCACAGTGGAGGGCTTCAATAGAGGGTGGGACACACACAGAAAGTGGAAGTATCAGATGATGGCCTGGCCCAGGAGGGTGGGGATGGATGATAGGGGTTTCTGGAACACAAGATGGGGGGGGGGGAGGCCTCGGCGCCCAACTAGGGATCTGAGGTTCAAGCAGACTCGATAGACCGTAAGGCCTAATCTGCTGGCAATTAGTATGTTAGTATCTGAGCCACTTAATTGGAACCTGTTTGGTCACTGGAGAGCATGGGTAGTATTATTGACATAGGAGGAAAGTGATTTGATGAGTGGTGTGATGAGGCTGTGAAGAAAAGCAGACATTTGGGATGTTTTGCGGGAACATGCTGACTCAGTTGGGTGGCCGGGGGTAGCTGCTTGTGGATTTTAGGGAGAGGAGAGAACCTGGGTGCATGAGGAAGTTGAACTATGAGTCCTTTTAGCAGAGGCAAGGAGTTTTTCTGTTTACAGGTGAAGGTGGTGGGGATCACTGTCTGATATCTGGCAGTAATATCCTGTGGAGACGGAGACTAAAAGGTTTTCATATTTTGTCTTGATCTAGAACACAAGGTTGAAGGAAGGAATTTACAATATACATCCTGATGAAGAACCTCTACGTTCAGAGCTGCTAAGTGGAAAATTTACAGTTTTAGTAAGTACCTACTTCCCAGACAGATGCCACTTGGGCACTTAAGAACTCATTTTTTAAAGGCTCGGAAATGTCTTGGATTGTAATGTTGTTGGGGTACATAGTTGAATTTAGGCTCACACTTTATAATCCATTCAAACTGACCATGTATCTGCTTCTTCACAAACTCTGCACCTGATCCTAGCCCACCCTATATCTCCACTTCTTTGAGATAATCTTGGAATTGAAGTCATAAATGGATACCTTGGAGTGCAGTTAAATTTCATTATATTGCTGAAGCAGTTTGCATTCTCCTAAATTGGAATTCCTTTGTAGAAATACAGCAGTGCCTTACTCTGTCTGCAAGGCAGCAAGTTGTAAATGACATTCTTTTACGGATTGATAGTGGTGAGAGAGCAAATTAACAACCATAGCAAATGTGGTCTGCTTTGCACACTTAAAACTCATTGTACAATGTATGCTTTATAAGCTGGGTTACTTCCAAATAAGTGTCCGTATCATGCAGCATGCTTATATGTTCAACATTTTAAGAGTACAGTTCTAGGGTTTTTAAGTGGCTTGTTCCAGCAAAGTAAAAACTACAGTAATGCAAACTTTAAAGGTACTGTTTGCTACTCACTCCTGAACCAGTAAAGGTGCTGTCATTCTGTACAGTGAATTCTGATTAAACACTGACACGGTAAAACTAAAAAGTGGCGCACATGCCATCTCAGTTTGAGAAAAGCGTCAGGGGAGGGGGGAGAACAAGAGTTGGGAGAACAAGCAAACGCATAGTAATACAAGTACAATTTCTAAAACAAAATAGTGTAGTACAATTACAGAGCAGAAATAACCCAGACCAACTGGCAAGGGTAAAAAAAAAAAAACTATTCAGATATAGCATACATTGCAACAACCCAAGAGCAGGTGATCCACAGTGAAAAAGCAGGGATACCGAATGAATACTTCTCAGTATTCACAAAAGAAGAGGCGGGGGAGGTACCTAAATCAAAGAATAGAAGCACTCTAGATAGGGAGGTCAATACCAGTCCATTCACAGACGAAAGGTTTCTGAAAAAAATCTTTAAAACTGAAGGTGGACAAAGCAATGGGGCCTGATGGGATTCACCCAAGAATTCTAAAAGAACCTTGGGGTAGAACCAGTGACACCACTGACTACTCTTTTTAACAAATCATGGGAGGATGTTGTGGTTCTGGAGGAGGACAGACGTGATTCCCCTTCACAAAAGTGGGAGCAAGACACGGGCAGGAAACTACAAATCTGTTAGTTTGACCTCAGTGGTAGGGAAAATGATGGAATCACTTCTAAAGGAAAGAATTGTTGAGTTCCTAGAGGCCAGTGGGGCACAGGACCCAAGGCAGCATGGATTCACAGCAGGAAGGTCATGTCAGACGAATCTAATAGATTTATTTGACTGGGTGACCAATGTAGTAGACCAGGGAGGGGCTGTGGACATGGCCTTCCTAGACTTTAGCAAGGCATTTGACACAGTCCCACACAAAAGATTAATATACAAGTTAGTAAGCTTTGGAGTGGATCCCAAGGTGGTAGCCTGGGTAAAAAAATTGGCTGGACAACAGGATACAGAAGGTAATAGTAAATGGAGTTGGTGGGGTACCGCAGAATTCGGTACTGGGACCGGTCCTCTTTAATGTCTTTATAAGTGACATTGCAGAGGGACTGGAAGGAAAAGTCTGTCTCTTTGCAGACGACACAAAGATCTGCAACAGGGTTGATACAGAAGGTGGGGTGGAGAGGATGCAAAGGGGCTTGGCAAGGTTGGAGGAATGGTCAAATGTATGGCAGCTTAGATTCAGTGCAAAGAAGTGCAAAGTAATGCACCTGGGAAACAAAAATCCAGGGGAGGAGTGTACAATGGGGGGTGAGATAACAACAGAAATGGAAAGGGACCTGGGGGTAGTCATATCAGATTACCTTAAGTTGGGCAAGCAATGTGAGAAGGCAGTAAGGTGGGCTAGTGGGATACTGGGATGCATAGGGAGAGACATCACCAGTAGAAAACCGGAAGTTGTTATCCCTCTGTACAGACAGTTGGTGAAACCCCATCTGGAGTTCTGCGTCCAGTTCTGGAGACCCCATCTCCGTAAGGACATAGACAGGATAGAGGCTGTCCAGAGGAGGGCAACTAAAATGGTGCAGGGTCTGCACCAGAAGACCTATGAAGAGAGATTAAAGAAGCTTAATATGTATACACGCGAGGAGATGAGGGAGAAGGGGGACATGATAGAAACTTTCAAGTACGTCAAGGGAATCAACAGAGTCCAAGAGGGTAGCATCTTTCAGAAAAAGAGATGTGGAAGAACAAGGGGGCACAATTTGAAGATGGAGAGGGGGGCAGCTCAGAGGTAATGTGAGGAAGTATTTTTTCACGGAGAGGGTTGTGGATGCATGGAACAGCCTTCCTGAGGAGGTAGTGGAGTCAAAAACAGTGGGGGAATTCAAGAATGCATGGGACAGACATAAGGCAATTCTAATGGTGGGTAGAGGAAGTAAGCTGTTGGTTAACTAGGATCTGCAGCTTATCCGTTAGGGAAATGGACAGACTAGGTGGGCCAAGTGGTACTTCAAACAACATGAAGTCTTGCTGTATTATGACATATGCAGTGAGTCCCAACCTTTGAACTGCTCCGGAGGTGAAAGAGTTAACTTTCCATGCCAGGCATGGAACGCTGAGCTCGAGCTCGGTTGAAACTCTGTCTGTTGTTCTTCAAACTCAGACCGTCAGATTCTTTACTCCGCCTCACTGAAGAGTCGCTCCGGAGATTTCTCCTTCTGCTCGGTTCATTTTGTCGGTTAAAGTATTTTTTTTCTTGGTTTTCGACTGAATTTAATCCGCAACCGGTTGGTTCTGACTCTGTCTGTGGTATTTGTGAGTACTAGATAGGTTTTACATTAATTTCTATTCTGTGTGGAACTTGTAAATGGTTATCGGTTCAGTTTGAACTGATCAGGTTGTTTAAAATAATATTATTCTGTCATTTAGTGTGTGGTTACCGGTTCTTATCGGTTCTAAAAAAAACGGATTTTATTACGTTTTTTTCCACGACCCACATTACGGTTGGGAACTGATAAGGGGCCCCACTACGGATTGCCATAAACGAGTAAGTTTGGTTAGGACTGGCACTATGTCTGAGAAACCCAAAAGAAAAACCGGGCCCACTGGGTTTCAACACTGCAGTGTCTATGGGGAAGTCTTTGCCAAGGCTGACCCCCACACCACTTGTGTTTTTTGTCTGGGGTTTGACCACCTCAGTGCAGACTGCCAGATTTGTAAAAATTTTCCTGCAGCTACCCTGGAAAAGAGAGTTGGTAGGCTCAGGGAAACGGAGGCCAAAAAGTCCGCTGAACCGGAGGGAGTGCCCTCTGACCAGGGCGATATTTCCTTGGGCAAAAGGAGATCTGACTCTGAGGAGTCGGTTCCAGTAAAAAGGACTAGGAAATCGGCTGGTGTGGAGCCAAAACTTTCCTCTCCAACCGCTGAAGAAATAGCCAAAGTGATTAAAATTGTCCAGTCGCTTTCCCCGGTTCCGACCGAACCGGCACCATCAGGTAGCCGGCGGTTCCACCGGTTCAAGAATATGATTTAGAGGAATATTATGAACCGGAGGAGGGGGAAGAGGAGTACGAGGAGAGTGAATGTGGATTTGAAAGTCTGGATGTGCCCATTGACCCAGACAGACCTTCAGGTGTGTCTCCTCCTAGGCTTTCTGAGTCCCCTTCTCATTTTATGTTTTATAAGAAAGTGGCTGAAACCCTCCAGCTCCCTATGGAGGAAGCTGTGGATGATCAAGAGGAGCCTGACTATGTGGAAATGATGGATATCCCAGAGTCAAGGAGACTGTCTATTCCTCTGCATAAATCTTTTGGGAAACTGACAGTTAAAATTATAAAAACTCCTCACACTATACCTCCTGTAGATAAGAGAATGGACAAGAGGTACACATTGTCAGGCTCTGATACGGAGTTCCTTACACAACAATGCAGCTATGTTGGGGGTAGTGCAGGCTGCAGCTTGTGACAAGGCAAATATTCCCTTGGCTTCACACCCCCCTGACAAGGACTCCAGGAGGATTGATGCCATGGCAAAGAAACAGTACATGGCAGCATCCTTGGGACTCAGACAGGCAAATTATACGGCTTATGTTGCTAGATATCAGAAATCCAGATGGGATACTGTTATGGCTCTAGCAAAACAGGTCCCTGGCCAGCTTGCCAAGGAGCTGGAGCAGGTGGTTGCTGATGGTATTGAGGCATCCAAGGTGCAATTCCATGCTGCAGTGGACTCCAATGATGTGTCAAAGAGTCGTGGCTACATCTGTGGCACTCCGCAGAATGGCTTGGCTCAGATGTACTAGCCTGTCACAGGATACCCAGACTAAGGCCATGGATTTTCCTGTTGTAGGTAATTCTCTGTTTGGGGAGCAGACAGAGAATTACATGAAGAAAATGGACGAGTATAGGACCACCTATAGGAGTGCACAGGCCAAGGAAAGGCAGGCCACTCCTCAAAGGCAGCTTTCCAGGGGCAGGGGCAGGCCTTTTCACAGGCCTTTTTACCAAGCCCAGGCCGCCTCTTCTGCTTATGCCCAGAGGGGATTCTTTAGAGGGAGAGGTAGACGGGGTGCAAGCAGGCTTGCTTCCACCCCTCAGCCCAAAGCCCCTGCCAAGCAGGCACCCTGATGGGGTTGCCAGGGCCGATTCTCAGTTACCTGTAGGGAGAAGGCTGGCTTACTTTGTGCAGGACTGGAACTCTCTGACATCAGACAAGTGGGTCCTGGAAGTAGTAAGCCAGGGACTGGTTCTCAGCTTCAGAAAATTTCCAAAGATGAGAACCAGATCCTTTCCACCTGCAAATCCACCGGAGGCACTTGCCCTAGAGGCAGAGGTCTCTTCCCTCCTAGCTCTCAGAGCTGTGGAAAGGATTCCACCCCTACACCAGGGCAAAGGATTGTACTCCAGGTACTTCCTTACCCCAAAAAAGACAGAAGAATGGCGGCCCATCCTGGATCTCAGATATTTAAACAAGCACCTTTTAAAACCAAAATTCAAAAGGTGACTCTGGGAATTATTCTACCCTCTCTAAGGCCAGGGGACTGGCTAGCGTCCCTGGACCTCAAGGATGCCTACTTCCATATTCTCATCAGAAGCTCCCATCGAAAGTACCTCAGGTTCGAGCTGCCCTCAAGCCATTTCCAGTTCAGAGCAATGCCCTTTGGCCTCACCTCTGCTCCAAGGGTATTCACAAAATGCCTGGCAGTAGCAGTTGCTTCCCTGAGAAGGCAAAAAATTGCCATCTTCCCTTATCTGGACGACTGGCTCATAGTAGGCCAGTCTCCAGACCAAGTCAAGTTACATCTACAGATAACTCAGCAACTGCTCACCTCTCTAGGTTTCCTTCTGAATCTTTCAAAGTCAGTTCTAGAGCCTGTCCAGCTCCTCACCTTCATAGGCGCAGAGCTGAACACAGAGAAAGCCAGAGCCTTCCTTCCTTTGGACAGGGCAAGGACCCTGGTCTCTCTGGACCCCTCATTCACCCTGCAGGTCTCGACCAACACAATGCACTCTACAGCTCCTGGGGCACATGGCTGCTTCTACAGCAGTAGTGCAGGGAGCAAGATTTCAGATGAGGGACATCCAGTTCCATTTGAGAGCCTTTTGGTCTCAAAGAAAGACTCTAACCAAATTGATCCCAGTAATTGAACCCTGATCCAGGCCCCTACGGTGGTGGCAGGATCAGAGCAATCTGAGACAAGGGTTCCTTTGTCACTCAGTCTCACTCCTTAATCCTTACTACAGATGCATCCCTCTTGGGGTGGGAGCTCACATGGGCGACCTCACTACCCAGGGATTGTGGTCCCTCAGGAATCTCTGCTCCACATCAATCTGTTGGAACTCAGAGCAGTTTTTCTAGCACTTCAAGTTTTTCCAGATCTGTTCAGAACAAAGTTGTACAGGTCAGAACAGACAACACCACCACAATGTGGTACATCAACAACAAGGGGGCACTCGGTCTACGGCCTTGTGCACCGAAGCAATGAAGTTGTGGTCTCTGGCTTACTGCCTGAACACCTCCCTTACGGCAGTTCACCTCCCAGGCAAGGACAATGTCCTGGCAGATGCTCTCAGCAGGATTTCCCAGGGCCATCACGAATGGTCACTGGACCCCTTGGTCCTGGAGGTGATATTTGCCAGATGGGGCACCTCACAGATGGATCTTTTTGCAGCCCCAGACAATCACCAACTTCCCCTTTTTCGCTGCAGGCCCCCAGTGTTGGGCTCAGTCCCTCTGGATGCCTTAGTTCTCAATTGGGAAGGGAAGTTGCTCTATGCTTCCCCCCCCTTCCCTTTCCTGTTCAAAGTGTTAGTCAAAATCAGATCTCAATCCTGCAAGATGATCCTGATTGCTCCAGATTGGGCCAGACAACCCTAGTATCCACTCCTACTGTCCTTAGCAGTCCATCTTCCCCTGTGTCTTCCCAGGAATCACAATTTGTTAATCTGTGCTCAGGGGAGGGTTTGGTACCCGAACCTCAAATCCCTCAATCTCAAAGCCTGGCTCTTGAAGAGTTAAGAGTTTGCTGATTTACACCTCTCCTAAGGTGTAATGGATATACTAAAGGCTTCTAGGAAACCTTCCACCAGGGCTACCTAGATTCCAAATGGAAGAGGTTTTCCATATGGTGCTCTGGGAAGCATATTTCCCCAGAATCTGATGATTTACCCAGAGTCCTGGATTATATGGTCCATTTTAATACCTTGGTGCTGAGACCAGCTGCCCTAAAAGTACATTTGGCAGCTGTGTCTGCTTTTATTTCAGCAGCTAAACCCTCTTCTCTTTCAGCTCATCCTGTATTCACCAAGTTTTTTAAGGGATTGCTTCACACCAACCCTCCATTCAGGGACCCTGCCCCTGCCTGGGATCTTAATGTTTGCATTGCTCAGCTTATGCAACCCCCCTTTGAGCCTCTGTCTTCAGCAGAGCTTAAGTACTTGACTTGGAAGACTGTTTCTGGTAGCCATCACTTCTGCCAGACGCACAAGTGAATTACAAGCTTTGTCAATGGAGCCTGATTTTATCTCCTTTCATAGAGATAAGGTGGTCCTCAGGACTAATAGGAAGTTCTTGCCTAAGGTGGTTTCAGATTTCCACCTTAATCAATCTATATCTCTTCCAGTGTACTTCACTGACCATTCCTCCTCTGGCGAGAGGAGGCTGCACAGCTTAGATGTGAAGAGAGCCCTTAGTTACTACATAGAGCGTACCAAGGGTCACAGGTTTGACTCCCTCCAACTGTTCCTCACTTATGGTGAGGTTGGTAAAGGGAAACCTGCCACTAAAAGATCCATTGCCAGGTGGATTGTCTCTTGTATCCAATTCTGTTATGAAAAGCTGGGTAAGGTTTCTCCCTCAGGCCTGAGGGCTCACTCTACCAGAGGTACAGCTGCTTCCCTGGCTGCTGCCAGGGACATCCCTATTCTAGAGATATGTCAAGCAGCTACCTGGAAAACAGTTCACACTTTTACCAAGCATTACTCCTGGACATCCAGGCTAGGAGTGATGCTCGGTTTGTACAGCTGTGCTTCAGAGCCTATTCCTAAGTAGGTTCTCCCTCCTCCATGGAGGTACTGCTGTGTAGTCTACATATGTCATAATATAGCAAGACTTCATGTTGTTTGAAGGAAAAATTACTCACCTTAGTAATGTTGTTTCTTCTAATGGAGTCTTGCTATATTATGACCTCCCCCCTGCCCCTCTCAGAACCTCTGTTTTTGGTATGTGGGTGGGCAGTGCAGTGTTGGCACTCAGTAGATGCCCACCTTGTTGTTTTCACCCCTCCTTTTTTGGGGTGACTTGGTGGTGTGTTTTTCATTTTTTGGGTCTCCTGACTTGAGTCTTTGTTTTGGGACCAAAAAATGTGTTCTTATGTTTAGTAGCCAGTTGGCTAGTGTAGGTTTACAGCTTCCACACAGGACCTCTGTGAGTTTAGCTCATAAAGATCTGACGGTTTGAGTTTGAAGAACAACAGACAGAGTTTCAACCGAGCTCAGAGTTCCATGCCTGGCATGGAAAGTTAACTCTTTCACCTCCAGAGCAGTTCGAAGGTTGGGACTCACTGCATATGTCATAATATAGCAAGACTCCATTAGAAGAAACAGCATTACTAAGGTGAGTAATTTTTTCTTACCTGCCGTCAAATTCTGCAGTCGTGGCCAAAAGTATTGGCGCCCTTGCTGTTTTTCAAATAACTCACAATTCCTCTAAACATAAGTTGAAATTAATAGTACAGTATTTGGTCTCCACAATTCTTTATTTTTCTGTTAATATTACATAACCTTTGTTTTTGATTCATAATTTAATATATCCTTTTAAATCAGAAAATGAAAAGAAATGGCATTGACAAAATTATTGACACCCTAGACTTAATATTTGGTAGCACAGCCTTTGGTCAAAGTAACTGCAATCAGCCGCTTCCTATAGCCATGGATGAGCTTCCGGCACCTCTCTACTGGCAGTTTGGCCCACTCTTCTTGTGCAGACTGCTCCAGTTCTCCCAGATTTGAAGGGTGCCTTCTCCCAACTGCTGTTTTCAGATATCTCCGTAGGTTTTTTTCAATGGGATTTAGATCTGGACTCATTGCTGATCACTTCAGAACAGTCCAGCGTCTTGTCTTGAGCCATTCCTGGGTGCTTTTTGAAGTGTGTTTGGGGTCATTGTCCTGCTGGAAGACCCATGACCTTCGAGGGAGACCCAGCTTTCTGACAATGGGTTCAACATTGCGCTCCAAAATGGCCTGGTAATCTCCAGATTTCATGATGCCATGCACATGTTCAAGGCACCCAGTGCCAGAAGCAGCACAGCAACCCCAAAACATCACTGAACCTCCTCCATGTTTGACTGTAGGGAAGGTGTTCTTTTCTTTGATGGCTTCATTTTGTTTTCTGTAAACATAGAGATGATGTGCTTTACCAAAAAGCTCTAATTTGGTCTCACCTGTCCACAGCACATTCTCCCAGAAGGATTTTGGCTTGTTCAGGTGTGTTTTGGCAAACCCCAGTCGGGCTTTCTTATGTCTCTCTCTCAGCAGTGGGGTCCTCCTGAGCCTCCTACCATATAACCCCCTTTCATTGAGTTGGTGACGGATGGTGCAAGTTGAAACTGTCGTACCTTGTGTCTGAAGGTCAGCTTGAATCTGTTTGGCAGTTGATCGAGGTGCTTTCTCCACCATTCGAACAATCCTGCGCTGCAATCTTCGATCAAGTTTTCTCTTGCGGCCACGTCCAGGGAGGTTGGCTACAGTGCCATGGGCCTTAAACATCCTGACAACAATACATATGGAGGAAACGGGAACATCAAGGTCTCAGGAGATTGATTTGTAGCCTTGAGATTGTCCATGCTTGGCTACAATCTTCTGTCTGACCTCCTCAGACAATTTTCTGGCTGTCTTTCTTTTCTCCATGCTCATTGCGGTACACACAGTGACACAAAACAGAAGAATTAGTCCTTTTCTCTATTCAGACTGGTTGAATGAGTGATTTTTATATTGCAGGCACCTGCAACTCACCACAGGTGAGTTCAGTTCCAAAGTGAAGGAGAATCACCTGCTTGAAATCTAATTATTTCTAACTACTTCTAATAGGTGCCAATAATTTTGTCTGGGCCATTTAAGGATTTCTGTGTGGAATAAGCCAAGACTTAGTAAATTTTTCTGCTTTTTGCGTTTTATTCCAATGCAAACCAAAGAAATACATATGTGGATACCAAAATATTTAATTTCAACAATTTTTTGGAAGGAATGGTGCATTATTAGAAAAAACCGCAAGGGCGCCAATATTTTTGGCCACGACTGTATGTTTCTATCCAGTAGGGTAAAGGTTAGAGGATGGATAACACATTTGAAGTGCTAGAAGTAGTAGGCTGAGCCAAGATTCAAAGTGCTATTGTATATACCCAAGGGAGGGCAGTTATAAGACAAGTGGGGAAGTGGTCGGGTGAGGGGTAGAGGGTGGAGGATTGAAAAGGGAGAGAGAGAGGGACAGCCATGATCTGTACCCATCCAGGTTGCTGAGAACCCTGCAAGGGGGTTAGGAACAGGCAGAAGGGAGGGGAGAGAAACGAAGCGGGGTGGTAGAGAAGAGAGGAGCAGGGGAACAGGAGGGGAGGAAAGGGATAAGAAAGAAGGGAGGTGGGCAGGCGATGGATTTGAAAGTGGGGAGGGAGGGGGAAAAGAGAGAGACAATCTATACCCCTTCACGATGTAGAAAACCCTGCCAAGGGGTCAGGATTAGAAAGTGTGGGTGGGGGTAGGAAGAGGGGGTAGAAGAGAGGGAGCCAAGATCTGTTCCCCTTCAGGATGACAGAGAATCCTGCAAGAGGGACAGGACCAGGTAGAAATGGAGGGAAGAGAAGGGGCAGGGAGGAGAAGTGGAGTGTGGGTGGGTGATTGGAGGGGAGAAGAGGGATAAGGAATAGGGAGGCTGGAGAAAATAGGGATAAACTAGGAATGGAAAAAGGGGAGAGTATCATTGGGGGGGGGGACAACCGTAGAGTGTTGAAATAGCACAGTAGCTTGTGGATGGCAGTAGAGTGTAGAAATGGTGCAATAGGCTGTAGAAGGGTGGGAGGAGGGGGTATAATAGGAGATAGCGTGTGGGGAAGTAATCAGAGGAAGGGTTCAGTTAGGAGACAGGAGGTAAGTCAAGGATAGAGGAGTCCAGATAGTGTGCAAGGGTTGTGAAGGGGGGGCTAAGAACAAGTACATTTAGGAGACTAGATATAAAGTAGGGCTAAAGGATAATGCGCCAGGGTGGGGAGTGTTGAAGGGGGGCTATGAACAAGTGCAGTTAGGGGAATAGAAATTGTGAAGGGCTAAGGAAATTGAAGATGGGGAAGAGGAAAGTCTGATAGGAGATGGCAGTGAGTTCCAAAGCTTTGGGAAGCGGTAGAAGAAAGCTTCCTGTCCTATGGAGGTAGTGCGACAAGGAATAGCTAGAGTGCGTGCATCAGTAGATCAGAGAGGGCGGGAGGAGGGTGGTGGAGCAGAGAGTAAGGAGGAGAGGTAAGAGGGTGAGTCCCAAACCAGAATTTAGAAGTGAACTTGGCACAGTGAGAGAGATGCCTACACTCAAGGGAGGGCAGAGCTCGAGAATGATACAAGGTACAGTGATGTGTGCAGGAGGGGGAGTCGAGCAAAGCGACAGAAAGCATTGAAGAGAGTATCCAACCTGGTAAGGGAAGACTTAGGAGCAGCACTGTAGACTGTCGCAGTAGTCAAAAATAGGGAGTATCATTTTCTGAACAAGATTAACAGGATTCAAGCATACATGGGATAGACGCAAAGGGACCTTAGAAGTAAGGCAAGGGGGCGGGGGGGGGGAGAGAAGACCGGAGATTGAGAAGGGTCTACAGTGGCATAGTAGGTAAGGAATATAGAGCAGATTAGGTGGGCCAAGAGGTCGTTATCTGCTGACAATGTCTGTGTTTCTGTATTTTACTGTGAAATTGTTTAGCAGGAGTACAGAGTCAAGAACCTGAGGTCTAAGTGGAACCTGGTTGGGAGGAAGATTGAGAGGGATGTGAGGAAGATCTTCCTGGACATAGTCTCCACCACTCATTCACTCTAATGAGAAGTACGCCGGAGGCGCTGGGACCCAGCGGGAGCAAACCTTTTTGCAAGAGGGCCGGCGCCAGAGATGGAGCTGCGAGGAGCAGAGCCACAAGCCTCAGCTCATGCAGCAATGACTATCTTGGCATCGACCCTCCAACGGCCTCAGTTCCTTTTTTCCCTTCATCAAATGCACTTCAGTGACAATGTCGCTCGCCCGCCGCGAGTCCAACTTCAAATTAGCAGCATAGTTTTCCGTTTATTATTTTGTAGTATTTTTCGAATAAAGTACCGCTTACAATAATTTATTCTTATTAAAGAAAGAAGTCTCAGCCTACATTGACTGAGTCGACCATGAGTCAGGTGACTGTAGGGAGACTTCATATAAAAGCTGTTCAGTCAGCCGGGCTGGGTCCGGTCCGCCGTCTTCTCCGGAGGGGGAGTCTGACAACGGATGGTCTAATGCCCGAGGGGAAGGGTGGTCCCCCCCAGAAGCATAAAAGAAAACGGTTGCATTCTCTGCACTGTTCAGCCTCGAACTCTTCTTCGACCCGTAGGTCAAAAAAGAGAAGGCATCACTCGAAGTCGCCCTCTGATATGTCTGCACATCGACAGTCGGTCATTGAGGTCAGTTGCCGGTCTCCTTGTTCGGAGTTGCTGGTTTCTGGTTCTGGTCATCAGCCTCTTCGACATCGGAACCCTTCCCCGCCTTCTGGTAGGGCTTCTGATGAGCAGTTTCATCGGTGGGCTTCTCTGATGGAGCAATGGGCTCAGAGATTGGTCCAGCTGCCTGGCCCGGTCACTCCGGGGCCCTTTGGCTCTTCAGGGGATCGGGCAGGGCGATTGGGCCTCCCTGTCTGCAAGGCGGGCGCCTCTTGGTGCCGCCGACCTGTGCTCAGGTGTTTTCCCCTCTCACATGGCTGCAGCGGGGGGGCCACACCGATGCCTCTATCTCCTGGTATTCTTCCTCCTTTTCTGTCAAATCCTAATTTTCAGGGCCCTGGGTTGATTTTGGCGCCGTTGGCGTCGGTGAGTCGCTCAGTGCAGATTTCGGCACCGGTGTACCTGTCGGCACCATGCGGCTTTTCGGCGACATGTTCTTCGGCGCCATCTGCTTTGTCGGCATCGTGTTCTTTGGCGCCGAGGCCCAGCTTTTCATCTGCCAATCTTCAGGGCTTCTCCTCTCCGAATTCTTTTCCTTCCTCTTTTCCTGCTGATTTTCATTCCTTTCCTGTCCCATACAGTCCCTCCTGGGCTGTCAGGAGATGATATTGAGCCTGTCCCAGATCTTAGACTGGGTGATGATGTGGAAGGAGCAGGACCTAATCCTGTTGCAGAGCCTGTGGTCGAGGACTTGTCATTCAAGTCTCTGTTGAAAAATTTGAATTCCACTCTTTCTCTCCAGACTATGGACATCGATCCTGGGAAGCTTTTAAGACTCCAATACCTTCATGTTCCGGACATCCCTATGGATTTAACTCCCCCGGTACAACCCTCCTTTGAGACGCTTTCTCAAATAGTTTGGAATAATCCTGCTCTCATTCCTTCTGTGGCTAAGTCCATAGATAGGAAGTATGCTGCTCCCAAGGATCGACCTATTTTGGCCTCTCAAGCCTTTGTAGATCCTATTGTAGTCTTGGCAGAGAATAAGGTTGTCCTTCCTCAGACTACCACAGCTCGACCTATAACAAAGAATCTCGTAAGATAGATACTTTAGGTAAGAGAGTCTTTGCTGCATCTACCCTGGGTATGCATATCGCCAGCTACCAGGGCTATTTCTCTCAATATGAGTATATTCTTTGGCATTCGCTCAAACAAATGGTTGAAGCTCTACTGGAGTTGGACACCAATTCAGAGCTTCTTCAAACCATAACCAGGGGTATCGAGTCCAACAGCAGGCAGGTTAAAGCAGCTATCGACGCCTTCGATACTGCCTCCCGAGCCGAGCGGCGGCAGCAGTCATTTGTACCTGCCGCCATTCCTGGCTGTGCACTTCAGGTTTTAATGGTGTGTATATCTCTTCAGTCCTCAAGTAGAACAGGCTCTAGAGGCCACACAAAAGGCAAGGTCAGCCATTAAATTGGCTCGAACTCCTCCCGCCCCTTCTCGGGAGGGGGTGTTAACAAACGCCAGTTTCATAACTGTCAGTCCTTTCAAGGCAAAGGTAGGGAAGATTTTAATAAAAATCAAGCCCTTCAGCCGCAAAAGAAAACACAACAGAAAGCACAAGGTCCCAAAGCGCCCAGTGCTACCTTCTGAATTTCTGGCCCAAGTTCCACCTCAGCTGCCCGAGGGAGACTTCTTACCAGTGGGAGGTCGTCTGACTCAGTTCTACAACCAGTGGAAGTCCATAACATCGGACAAATGGGTACTCTGGATAATCCACAAGGGATATTCCCTCAATCTTTCAGAGATCCCTCTGGATCGTCCCCCCAAACGACAGCCAAAACTGTCAATCCTTCAGTCAGAACTTCTCGCCTCCGCGATACAAGGCCTTCTGAACAAAAGGGCAGTAGAAGTAGTTCCGCTGGGTCAAGGGAACACATGGTTCTACTCCCATTACTTTCTAGTTCCAAAGAAAACCGGGGGCATGCGCCCCATTTTGGACCTCAGAAAATTAAATTTCTTCCCAAAGAGAAATTCAAAATGATATTGCTAGGAACCCTGTTACCTTTGCTTCATCAGCATGAGTGGTTAGCCTCCCTGGACATGCAGGATGCTTACTAACATATTCCTATTCAGCCAAAGCATCACAGATACCTAAGGTTCGTGGCTTTGGGACAGCATTATCAGGTCAGAGTCCTGCCCTTTGGGCTATCCTCGGTGCCGCAAATTTTTACAAAATGTTGTGCAATTCTCGCAGCACATCTCAGAAAGATCAGAATACAAGTGTTCCCATATCTGGACGACTGGCTTCTAGCAAGTCCCTCCAGGCAAGGAACCCCCGACTGCCTCAGACTTTCTCATTTCCATGGGAGTCCTGCTAAATCTCAAAAAATCACAGTTGCAGCCATCCCAGAGGCTCCTTTTCATAGGAACTCTTCTGGACACCTCCTGTGCAAAAGCTTTTCTACCAGAGGACAGAAGGAGCGATATCCTACAGATGGCCCGATACATCAGAGAGAACAGCTTGATTCAAGCTATCTCGATGCAACGGATGCTAGGTCTCATGGCATCCTCGGTGTTCACTGTACCCCTAGCATGCCTCCACATGAGAACCTCTCAATGGATACTCAGTGGTCCCCAACAACTCACCCTCAGTCCTTTCTCATCAAGGTGACAGAACCTCTGAAGAAGTCACTCACCTGGTGGTCGCAAGAGGACAATCTTCTGGAAGGGTATCCCTTTGCTCCCCTGGATCATCAGATTTTCATTACCACGGACGCGTCCCTGATGGGGTGGGGAGCTCACTGTCAGAATCTCCACACTCAAGGTACATGGACTCTGGACGAGTCCCAGCTTCACATAAATGGTCTTAGAAATGAGAGCCGTCCTTTATGCAGTCTGGGCTTTGAAGGACATTCTCTGTCACAAGAGCATTCTCCTTCAAACGGACAACAAAGCAGTGATGTATTACATCAACAAGCAGGGTGGTGCTCACTCTTACCCTTTATGCAGGGAAGCGATGAGAGTGTGGGAATGAATGGTGCTTGGAGCACAAGGCTCTAATTCAAGCAATCTACCTGCCAGGAGTGCAGAACGAACTGGCAGACTGTCTCAGCAGAACAGAAACAGATCCTCATGAATGGTCTCTTGACTCATCCGTAGTTCAGTCACTATTCGCAGAGTGGGGAACTCCAGACCTGGACCTTTTTGCATCCCCACTCAACACAAAACTGCCTCTGTTCTGCTCCAGAAATTCAGGGCCTGGCATTTTCTGTCAGGATGCATTCAGGCTGCAGTGGACAAAACGCTTGCTATATATCTTTCCGCCTCTTCCTCTGATTCAGAGGGTACTTCTCAAGTTCGAGTCCCAGTGGGACAAAATGATCCTCATTGCTCCATTCTGGCCTCGACTAATATAGTTTCTGTTACTCAGCAGTATGTCGAAAACCTCTCCGAAAGCACCTCCCCTTCAGACTAACCTTCCGACTCGGGCCTGTGGTACATCCCAATTTGAGATTGCTTCACCTTCACGCTTGGCTCCTGAAGAGATAGAAGTGAACAGGTTCAATGTCTCTGGCAGAAATTCAGATATTCTTTTGGCTGCGCGCAAGCCAGCCACTAGGGAAACTTACACAGCCAAATGGAAGCGTTTTTCGCTCTGGTGTGCAAAATCCTTTTTCTCGTCCACTCAATTAAAGTTCTAAAGTACCTTTTAGACCTCTCAAATTCAGGTCTGCAATACTCTACAGTCAAGGTTCACCTTTGTGCCATTTCAGCTTATCATGAGCCAGGACTTTCCTTGTCACTGGCCCAGTTACCTGTGGTTAAGAGGTTTCGTAAGGGAATTCTGCATACCAGACCTCCTGTCAGACGTCCAGTCACATCCTGGGACATGAATCTTGTACTAGACATGCTCACTCTAAAACCCTTCAAGCCTCTAGCTACATCGGTTCCATGTAATATTGGCACCGAAAAAATAGCAACTATAATTTTCACAAGTATTAAATGGCGACATTCAGAATAGCGAAAGTACTCCATAGCGACTACATGTATAACGACCACGTAATAATCGCGATGCTAGTAATGGTGTGTGCTGACTCACTAACACATTGATGCTTGAATACAGTACAGTCTGAGCATTTACATACAGTACCAGCATAGTCCTGATTCAGTGATCCCTCAGCAGGAAGAAGAAAAATGGGGACAGGATCCATAGAAGTATCTTTTGCAGCCAGTGTTATTCCTCTCTGACGGTGACTGTGTGTATCAGAATCCTGGGCTATCAGGACTGACTGGGTCCCAATTTGGGGGAAAAGTCACTCTGGTTGTTGTCATGGCTGTGCTCCGGTTGTCATGGTTGTGCTTGGGTGGTAGCGAGTGAAATATTGTGGTGTAAGGGGACTTTTTTGTTTCTGTCATGTTCAACATCTGTTTGCAATGATTATTTTCCTTTCTCCGGCATTTCTCTGCAAATATGGACTGCATTTTTGTACAAAAAGGGAGGAGAGCACCTCTTGGGTTCACATCCCCTAAAATGGTGTAACTTTTATACTGTATGTGACATTGAGGGTGACACCGAGGGTGGGGGCTCACTGAGGTCCCAGAGCTAAATGGGATTCTTCAAGGGATGTTGCAACCATTCTTTTGTGCGTTTCATTTTTTACAAATGCTATTTACTGTTGGGTTGGGTGGGGTTTCAAATTGGAGGTCTTGGTGCTGTTCTCCTGATCGCTTATTTTTGCAGTCACGATACTTGTAATGGGGGTGGCAGTTTTATTCGCTATAATGGCTTATACGCTGTTATGTCTTGTCGCCCTTCATGTGCTCGCTATTTTTTAGTCGTGGTATTTTCAGTTGCGATTATTACGGGATACTGCTACATGTGAGCTGAAATTTCTCACTTGGAAAACAGCCTTCCTGGTAGCCGTTGCCTCGGCCCGCAGGGTCTCTGAGATGCACGCCTTGGTCACAGACCCTCTGTATACCGAGTTTCATAAAGATAAAGTAGTTTTAGGACCCATCCTAAGTTTCTCCCTAAGGTTGTTTCAGAATTCCATCTAAACCAACCTTTGGTCCTTCCTACTTGCTTTGCGAACTTTCAAAACCTGTAGTTATCAGCTGCATTTCAGCATGGCTGGTGGCATGCCTTCGCCACTGTTATTCCATGGCACAGGTTAAGCTGGAGGGCAGAGTGTACACGCACTCTACTAGAGCGGTCGCGGCATCCCTGGCGGAAATCCGCAACGTGCCTATTGCAGATATTTGCAGTGCGGCTACCTGGAGCTCAGTGCATACTTTCGTCAAGCACTATGCCCTGGATGTCCATGCCAGGCGACATATTTTGTTTGGCAGAACCTTCCTTAATGGACTTCTGTCCTAAATTTGTGAGCTCTTGGTCTCTCCTGCTGCCCTCTCGGGGGGATTATTAGCTCGGTACTCTCCCATTAGTGTGAATGAGTGGTGGAGACTTTATCTCCAGGAAGATATGGAAATTACGTACCTGCCGTAATTCTTGATCTTCTTGGACGAGGTCTCCACCACTCATTCACACGCCCACCCACCTTCCCCTGAGCTCACCTCTGTTGTTGGTCTTCACCCCCTCAATCTTTAGGCTGTGAATAATTCTTTCTTGACCCTTCTTATACGGGTCTCCTGGACTATCTTATGTCCGTTTTTTTATTAGGCTATCCTTGTAGGTTAGTCACACTGCACCTCCTTGGAAAAAAAGGTACTGAGGCGGTTGGAGGGTCGACGCCGAGTTGGTCATTGCTGCACGAGCTGAGGCTCATGGCGCTGGCCCTCTTGCAAAAAAGTTTGCTCCTGCTGGGTCCTAGCGCCTCCGGCGTAGTTCCCATTAGTGTGAATGAATGGTGGAGACCTCGTCCAAGAAGATCAAGAATTATGGTAGGTACGTAATTTCCATTTCTGTTTTATGGAATGGTTGGTGGAGACATGGAACAGTCAGCCAGCAGAGGTGGTGGGCGCCAGACTGTAAATGGATTCAAGCATGGCTGAGACAGAGAAGAGTTTGATGGTTGCTCATGTCGGTAGCAGTAGGGAGGGGAACAGGGCATACCTCTCCAACAGTCCCTAATTTGTCTCAGAAATGTTCACCATCCATACTAAATTTGAGCTTACTATTACAGAAGAATTGGAATTCAAAGCACAAAATAATGACAGTGTAAACAGTTTAGTTCTTCAAAAAATGCTTTTTACACACTACGGCAAACTTTATGGTAGAGTTATTGAGTTAATATTGTTTCTTAGGATGTGTATCTGTTTTGGCCAGCTGTTCCTGATTTGTTTTTAGTCATTTTCCCTGATTTGCACTGCAGGAGGTTGAGAGGTATGGAGCAGGGGGATGGACCAGGTGGTATAAAACCCCATGTGGACAACAGGTCCTGGGGCAGATGGGGAACTCCGGGCAGACTAGATGGATCTTTGGTCTTTTTCTGCTGTCATGGTCTGCTTCTGTGTACAAGATCTACCTGCTTACAACCATGTTGCATTTGGTCTGTTATGTTTTTTATTTTTCTGAACATCCCTTATCCAGTGTGACCTTAACTCTCCCTCCTGATATGTTGCCTAGGATTAAGGTGATACATATAGTCTGCAGTTTTTGCCAGTATAATGGGACTTCATCTGTGTTAAGTGGTAATAAGTCATAATGTGTGTGAGTGGTGTATCAAGACTGCAGTTTCCTTTAGCATTGATGGTGTTAAGCCATCTGGCCCTGTGGATATTTTGGTTTTCTCTCTTTTGTACAGTTTCATATCGATATTGTTTATCTGTTTTTTGCAGTAATATTATGAGATTGATGAAAGATGGAGCTGAAATATTGATTAAATTATTCACCCATGTTTTTTCCATTTGTGATTTGTTTACAAGAAGCATTCCTAGTTTCTATTTTTTTTTTTTTTTTTTTTAATACTGTTGTTTACTGTAAAGTTTACCAGAAAGGGACTGCTGAGTTGAGAACCTGCTTATTTCCAGGGGTGTCGTAGTGCTAGCTGATGTTTTCGACAGCTCCCACAGCCTCCCATTTCCTTACAACCCTGCTCTGGGATGTCTTGGGTACAGGGCTTGCTACAAAGACTTCTGAGCATACATCTTAACTTTTTTGTTATTGCACTTCAAGATGCCAGCCTGCAGAAAAAGTTGTGTTATCCAACAGGGAGATTCAATTACAGAAAATTGGGGGGAGCTATGCTAATTATTTCTGCACAGTTGTTTAAGCTTTTGTTGCTTAAGTCTGAAATTTCCATATGCGACAGCACTCAAATCTCTTCCGTTCCTTGGAAGATGCATCATTTGAGTGTTTAGTTGAAGGACTGGGTGACACAGTCGATGTTTGTTTTTGGAGACACAATGTCATATCTAACGTTATGTAATGACCCTCTGCAAACGTACTTATCGCCTGACCATGGCATCGGGGGCAGTAAATTCAGATATGTACATGCCTTCAGGCTGACTTTGAGCTGTGTATTAGGAGTGGGAAGCATCGCCTGACTGTGGCATCGGGCAGTAAATTCAGACTATGTACATGCCTTCAGGCTGACCTTGAGCTGTATATTAGGACTGGGAAGTGATCAGACACTGACATACTACTTTTAATGTAGAACGTTTCCCTTTGGTGAATGGATAAGAACCGCTGCTCGGGATTGGGGTTACAGGCTTCAGGACTTTAAAATCTATCTGCTCAAGGCCCTGGCATTAGTTATTCAGTTAACTAGTAAACTACACTGGGAGAATGGTGGAGACTGGAGAAATATCAGACATGACATTGGGCACTGCCCTAACAAGTATGTAACTAAGGTCTGAAATTTGCATAGTCTAGGGGAAGTACAGCAATGTTATCCCCAGGCCAAGTACAAGCAGAAAGGTTTAAACTATATAGCATTTTAGCTGTTAGTCACCTGAACGTCTTAATCCAATCTCAAACTAGTTATATTTTGAGCCAGAGTTAGTGAACATGCAAGAGAGACACACACCTATACCAGTGCTTTTTGTTTTGCTACGAGTGTCACTTTGGCTCATAGTCTGTTTAGGTGCAATTAAACACTTCTCAGCAGCTGGAGATTAATTTTCACAGTACTGCTGTTCTTCGTATCACTGATCAGGGATATGTATAGCTCCTGGATTTTTAGGCATTACTTTATCCATGGATACCTGGACTATCTCAGTGTTCTCTGGCCTCCTCATCCATGCCCCTGGGGCAGACAGTAAGAAGCAGCTCTGCTAGACTTCTCTAGTGAGCCTGGACAAGCATCCTGGCACCAAGACCATCAGGCTTTATGTGGGACCTCTTTGGGGATGAGGGAGACCCTCTCCGCCAGCAGGCATGCTGGCAGTGTGTCCCTGTGGAGGAAAGTGAGAGCTAGTTTTGTTTTAAGGAGATGAGAACAGGTTATGTCATGAGTATTCAGTGCTGGCAGTACAGGGCACCCTAGTCAGTCACCTCATCATCCTCATGTGGTGGTGGGTAGCTATAGGCATATTGCCCTCAGCTGACTTTTCAGGGTTCACCATCCTCATCAGGGATGCCTCCACTGCCACAGTACTGACATTGGTATGCACAGGGCTTCTTCGGGTCTTAAACATGGTCAGCTAGGTGGCCAAGGCCCTTGGGGTGCTGGATGGTCTGGTAGCTCTTTATGTCCATAAAGTTATGTGATTGGACAGAGGTCTCTTTATCTTGAGGCACTTGCACAGCATTTCCTGAGAGTCCCACAAATAGGATATCCTTGGTGAGTCATACTGGAGGGCAGGGGTGTACAAATCCTATTGCTCCCAGTCCAGGACAAGTATATTTCCTCAAAGGACAAGTACGACAAACTACTGTCTTCATTGTAAAGAATGAGGGGCAAGTGTAAATTCAGCCATGGTCATAAAACAGCCCTGCCAGAGCCCCCCTGGCTACTCTGGCCATTGGCAGACTCGTAAGGGGAACACTGCACCTCGCCTACCCCCAGCACTGTTTTTTGGCAGCAAGTCTCTGGTCCTCTGATTATTCGTACCAGGCACAGTTTATGATACCATCACTTTTGTGGACTGCATGATTTTGTTCCATGGTTTCTCGTAATAAGTAATGTATGGTAGTAGATTTTCTCAGGCAGACTTTTTCTCACCTCAGTTTCTTCCCTTTTCTCTGGTCCTACAATCCTGGAAAGAAATGGTTCCTCCTACCCTTCTTTTGTCAAGCAGGCTGAGGGTACAAGTCTATGCTCTATGCATGGTGCATGGTAAAGATTGTGTCTCGGTCATCAGAATGGCATCCAGATATATTCAGCCACCTAGGGTCTTATCCGTGTATGTCATGGTTTTCTAACGTTTGCAGTTTTTTGTATTTATAGTGCATAGTGCATCTCAGGTTGATGATATGCATCTAGCCCTTCTCCTTGTGCAGAGTTTTAATTTGTATAAACAGTTTCTTGGAGGGAGGGAGGGAGGGAGACAGAGAGCCAGGTTCTCTCCCTGCACTCAATCTGGATGGCTGTTATCAGTTTCTCAGTTTGAAAGCCAGGTTCCCAGTTCAGTCAACCTCAGAAAAGAAATATGTAATAGTAACAGTTTTAAACTGGGAGAGGTCAAAATCCACTTCATGCTTCAATACTAATGAGAGATTGGATAGAAAAGGCCCACTCACAAATTATTTATAACAAACTTTTTTTTTTTTTTAAAGGTTTATTTACATACTAACATACTAAGAAGCCAGCAGAATAGGCCTTATGGTTTATCAAGTCTGCTCGAGAATCCGTGCCAATTCTGGGCCCCGTTGCAACCTCACCCACCCTTCCCTCGAAACCCCATCAGTCGACCGGGATTCCCATCCGAAGCTGGCCCTTCCCGGACACTCTCCCCCATACCTATCCCAGCCTCTCTTGAACCCCTCCACAGTATCCACAGCCACCAGCTCTGCAGGTAATGCATTCTAAGGTTCCACCACCCTCTCACTGAAGTAGCATCTCCTTGTCTCCCCCCCCTTAGTCTCCCGCCAACCAGCCTCATGTGGTGCCCCCTGGTGGCCCCTTCCTCCCTCAGCTGGAACACCCTGTTCTGGCATATCCTGTGTATCCCCTTAAGGTATTTGAAGACTTCAGTCATATCCCCTCTGTCCCTCCTCTCCTCCAGGGAGTACAGGTTGAGCTCCCCAAGTCTTTCCTCATAGGATTTCTCCCCCAGACCCTGCTGCGTCACCTTGGTCACCCTCCTCTGTACCCCCTCCAGGACTGCAATGTCCCTTTTTAGTTCGGTCACCAGAACTGCACGCAGTATTCAAGGTGCGGCCTAACCAGGCAATTATACAGCAGAAGGAGTACCTCATGGCTTCTCGATGTTATCCCCCTGGCCATGCACCCCAGCATTTTGTTTGCTTTGGCCACATTCCTTCTACACTGCTCTGAGTTGTTCATCTTGGCATCCACAACCACCCCTAGATCTTTCTCCCCACTTGAAGCCTGCAGCATCTCTCCTCCCAAGGTGTACACATGAGCTGGATTCCTAGCCCCCAGGTGGAGAACCCTGCATTTCCCAGTATTAAACCTTAGTTTCCAGTTGCATGACCACCTCTCCAAAGTATCCAGGTCCCCCTGTAGGGCTAACCTACCTTCCTCATCATCCACCACCGCCCCCAGCTCCGAGTCATCAGCAAATAGGCTCATTTTGCTCCTGCTACTGTTTCTGATGTCTGAGATGTAAGCGTTAAACAGGAGTGGGCCTAGCACCGAACCTTGGGGGACCCCATTAATGACTTTCTTAGGTGATGAAACCCGCCCCCCCCCCGACCATCACCTTCTGGAAATGCCCAGCCAGTCAGTTCCCTATCCACCTGACCAACCATACCCCATCCCCCGCAGCTTCTCCAGCAGTCCAGCATGTGGGACTGAGTCAAACACCTTGCTGAAGTCTAGAAAGAGGACATCCACCAGCCTGCCTTGGTCCAGCACCCTCGTCACCCAGTCATAGAACTTCACAAGGCTGGTCTGACATGGTCTGCCCTGGAAAAAAAAAAAAAGCCATGCTGGCAATCATGCAGGTGGCCCTGTGCTGTCAGAAACACCCCCAGCGTTTCTTTTAAGATGACCTACATCACTTTGCCCACCACTGATGTCAGGCTTGCAGGCCTGCAGTTTCCCAGCTCCACACCTGAGCTGCCCTTGTGGATAGGCACAATGTGGGCCATCCTCCCGTCCTGAGGTACCCATCCCGACTGAAGGGAGGAGTTAGAGATCCACCAGAAGTGCAGCCAGGACATCTGCCAATTCCTTTAGCACCCTGGGGTGAAGGTCGTCTGGGCCCGGTGCCTTCTGTACTGTTAGGGCCTTGAGGGCTTCCCACAACCTATCAACAGGGATTTCAACATCTGTGGCCCCTCCCCCATCTGCAGGTCCAACCTGCCCTTCCCAGTGCTGTGCTGCCCCACCATTCTCCCAAGTGAAGACCGAGGCAAAGTAATCATTTAGTACCTCTGCCTGCACCCCTGCCTCCTCAGCCAACCCACTCCCCGACCTCGGTGTACTTATTTATTTATTTATTTATTTATTTAGTTAAACATCAGTTTAGAAACCTTTGAGCCAGAGGCTCATTTACAAAGGTACCTCGTCACAAAGAGGACATCAGAACAGTAGTACAAGGGACACAGTACTTACAAACAAAAAGTTACAGTTCAATTACAATTTTGTTTCAATAGAATACAATCTCCAACGAAGCAAAAGATAACAAAGGTGCAAAACTTATGGTCGGGGAGAGCTGGTGGAGTAGAAGGGAGGAGATAGGGGAGGAATTAGTAGGGAAAGGAAGGGGGCAGCTCAGTGAGCATTGTCAAACAGAGTGTATATATATATATTTTTTTACACTAGGCTAGCGGCAGTTGCATTTGCGAGAGCTAAGCAGGAAGTTTCTGAGCCTGGGCTTAAAGCAAGCTAAGGTTAGTGAGTTTGAGACACTGGCAGGGAGGGAGTTATACCAGTGGGGCGCACGGTAGGGGAATGTCCTCTGACCTTGAGAGGTCCTGGCTCTCGGAATAACTAGGGTAGCTCTTGACAAGCTGCGTGATCAGGGTCGGTGCAGTACGGCGAATGGAGTTGGATAGGCCTATGGGGGATAGGCCACGCAGGGCTTTAAAGGTGAGCTGGCATGTCTGATACATGAGTCGCTCTTCCAGGTTGAGTAGGGTAGCCAGGGTGTACAGCTCACATGTGTGAGTGAGTCTGGGAGCACCAGTGATAAGTCTGCAGGCCTTATTAACTGTGAGGAACCTTGTTGAGGGCAGTCTGATCTGCTGAGCCATAGACCGGAAGGCCATAGTCAATGAGAGACATGACAGAGGAGATGTAGCCAGGCGGAGGGCATCAGGAGGAGGCATTTCTTGTGCCGGTAAAGAATGCCTAGCAGTGAGTTGGCTGACAAATTTAGGGCAGATATATGTCCATGGAATGAAAGTGCAGGGTCAAGGTTATACCAAGATATTTATAGGACTGCACCTGGTCAATGAAAGATTGGTGTGGAGTGGACAGCTAAGGAAACTTGCTGTACTTATTTTGGAGGTGGGAGAAGAGCATCGTTTTTGTTTTCTTAAGGTTGATAACAAGTCGGTGCTCAGTGAACCAGGTAGCTGCAGGGTCAAAGACTAGTTGGAGGGAGTTCTGTAGCAGCATGGGGTCATTGTGGGAGGCAACGAGAACAGCATCATCAGCATAGAGAAGCATCTTACCCGTACAGCTGCTGGGTAGGGAGTTAAGAAAGAGTGAGAATAGTAGGGGTCCAAGAATTGAGCCCTGCGGCACCCCAGAGCAAATGGGGCATGTTTCAGAGAGAGTACCGTTGACTTTCACACATTGGGGAGGCGGAGAGATAGCTGGTGCACCAGGAACAGGTCCTGAGGCATAGCCTATTAGGTCGAGGGTGGAGAGCAAAGAGGATGCAAACGTATCGAATGCTTTAGACAGGTCAATGAATATAGCACCAGCCAGGGCACCAGAGTCCAAGGAGGCATGGAGGAAGTTGGAAAATTCCAGGAGTGCTGTATTGGTACTATGACCTGCTCTGAACCCGTGTTGTTCAGGGCAGAGAACATTGTTCTTACAGAGGTAGTCAGAGACTTGGGACGCCACAATTTTCTCTAACGCCTTAGAGAGGGGGGAGAGGATTGAGATGGGTCGGTAGTTACCCGGAAGAGTCATGTCACCACCTTTATTGACAGGGGTAACTGTGGCAATCTTCCAGGCAGAGGGGAATTGTCCGAGACAGTGTGATTTGTTGAAAATGCACGTAATAGGTAAGAGGACCTGATCCAGGGCCTGACGTAAAAGGCAGGGATCAAGTGAGTCATTACCGATGGTGTTACCTTTTAGGGCTTTTAGCAAGTAAGGCCTAGCTTCTTGCATGGTGACACGACGAGGTGGAAAGAGGGGTGGGCAATGGGTGGTGGTACAGATGGAGGAGGTGGACTGAAAAGTTACCAGGAAGTACTGAGCTAAGGTCAGTAAAGGAGTTATTGAGGTGGGTGGCAATGAGGCAGGGGCAGAGGAGACGGTACCATTGATGTTGAGAAGAGAAGGAGAGGGGACTGGGAGTGACCATTCAGTTTGCTTGATGTTGTCCCAGAAGCACCTGGGGTTCCCCAGGAGGAGGTAGAGAGAGGCTTGGTAGTATTCCGCCTTTGCTTTGCAGATGGCCCAGGTGCACTGGTTGCGGGCGGCAGCAGGGACTGCCTGTCAGCTGAACGGCCAGTAGCAACAGCAAGGTGCTAAAGATTGTCGTTGCTTAAGTTGCCACAGTAGGGCAGGGGTGATCCAAGGGGCATGTTTCACTTTGGACCTCCTAGCAGTTATGGGAGCAAAGATATCACAGGCAAAGTTGAAAGTGCTTACAAAGAAGACCAGGGCCAAGTCAGTGTTGGTTGCCCTTGTCAGAGGGGACCAATCAGTGTGGGCAAGGAAGCGCTTAAGGCCTATGAGTCCCCCAGGCCTAAGCCGCCTTTGAGAGGTGGTTTTGACCGGGGATGAGGGCCGAGGGGTTTCCCAGTTGAAAAGCACAGGGAGTGGTCACTGAGGCAGTCAGGAGGATTTGGATGTTGTGGATGCGATTGGCCTGTTGGTGAGGACCACATCCAGGAGGGTGTGTCCCCCCCAGGGTTTTCTAGTAGGCTGTGTGACCAGTTGAGTTAGGTCAATTGAATCGAAGCCTCACGGTGGGAGGAGGACGAGGGGCAGAGCCAGTTTATATTCAAGTCGCCCACCAAGATTTGGTCCGACGAGTTGGGTAGGGAGGTGAGGTAGTTAATTAGTGGGCCCAGGGCCTGGGATTGGTTCTTAGGGGGGGGTATGTAGGCTACGGTTAGGAATAATGGACCTCTAGCTAGGTCAGGGGACAGCTTTAGAGTAAGTGCCTGGGCCTCATGGTCGAGGTCAGGCGGGGGGAGTGGTAGCCCCATGAGAGAATCCTTCAAATAGAAGACACAGCCCCCACCTCTCCTGCCGACACGGTCCAACCGGTGGAGAGTGTATCTGCCCTGCCCTTTCCCTAATGTACCTGAAGAACCCTTTATCACCTCTCCTAATTCCCTGAGCTAACCTCTGCTCCAGCCTTGCTTTGGCTGACCTCACCACCCTGGTGACCTTCCTGGCTGTCGTATCATACTCCTCCTTGTCTATAACCCCATGTGATCACCTGTATCAGCTGTAAGTGGCCTTTTTTCCCCTTACTGCATCCTGGGCCTCCCTTGTCCACCAGCTTGGCTTCCTGGCTGTACCGTACTTGTGTTGCTCCTTCGTGCAGGCCTTGGTAGCTTCCAGGAGGCCCCTTCTTAATTATTTCCCACCTACTCTCAATGTCCATGACCAGTCTGATCTGTTCTGAGTGACCTCTAAGGATCCGCTCCATACCTTTGAAATCTGGGCCCCCCAAGTCAATCACTGTCGTCTTAGTGTGATCTACTCCCCACCCCCCGATCCAGGGAGAACCAGACCATGGCATGATCACATCCCGCCAGTGGGTCCCCTACCACTAGGTCCCTGATGAGATCGTAGTCTGACAGGACCACATCCAGGATACGACCCTCCCTCGTCGGGTCAACCACCAGCTGGGCAAGGAATGCATCCCGGAAGATGTCCAGCAGATGCTGCTCCCTGGCCGATGAGGATGCCATGGTTCTCCAGTCAGTCCCTGGCATATTCAGGTCCCCCAGGGCCACCGTTTTACTCTTCCTCTGACCACAGTGCTCCCTAAGATTTGTCACCAGGCCTTCCTCTGGCATAGATGGCCTGTATACCACCCCCAGCTTCACTCTTTCCTCTGTGTGCCTGCAAGGTGACCTGTAACGTCTCCACGTGGCCTCCGCTTCCTTTACCCTGCTTATCCCTATGCCATCCCTAATGATGAACATTACCACCCCCTTCCCTGCCCACAGCCCTGTCCTTTCTGAACGTGGTGTACCCCATTAGGTTTAGGTCCCAGTCATGCCCAAGTTTCTGTGACAGCTGCCACATCCACTACTACTCCTACTAGCAGTGCCTGAGGCTCGGGCATCTTGTTCCCGATGCACCTGGCGTTGATCTTATTTATATTAGCAGAGAGTATAGTAGTACACAGATATACAGATGATGAAAAAACAAATTTATTCAGCCATCTGTATCAAGCGTTACCCAGAGTTACAAAAATGAAATTACAAGTGTTAGCTTGACATTAAAAATAACAAACTTTTATTTTTATTTGTAACATCCAGACAAAATATTTTCTACAGTTTGGGTACACCCTTTCTTCAGGGAATCTGGTTATCTGTCATGAGCTTAGTAAGTGTGGCTGCTTTTACCCTATATTTGGTATTATTAAAGAGTGATGAAATAGGATACAGTATTTTGTTTGTTATATTTTAAGTTTGTCATAATTAATTGGTGAGTGAGTGTTTTCTATGCAGTCTCTCATCAGTTCCTCAACCCCTCTGACACCTGAAAGGGTTACCTTGGTATGTTGCCAACACTCGCTGCAGCCGCCCTCGGGGTATCTCTTGAGTCTGAATCCCACCAGAGCCACTGTTCACACATAGTACAGTGCTCCTACTTAAAGGGCAAATGACCCAGCTCTTCTGTTACAGTTGAGAACACCTTTACTTTATATAGGATAACTGTAACCTGCTTTTCGGAGACAGATCATAGACTTACCAATTTACCCCTGGTCACCTGTATCTGCAATGACTCTGTCACAGAAATCATATGTATATAAAAGTAGCATGCATGATATTTACATATATTACAGGATAATATACACTAAAGACTATAGCGAATACAGTATTTCTACAGAGATAGAAATAAACATTTGAAAAGATAGAGGACACAGAAGACTGCAGCTCAAAGGTATCTAAATTCTGAGTAGAAGAAGCATACCCCACTAGTGAGTTATTGCAGCCTCGAACCTACGATGCTGTTAATGCAAAGTCTTAAATCATAACTAGAGATCTTACTTAGAGAGGGCTCTTGCAGTAGGTAATTGCATATAGGACTGAAGCCGGCAGGCATCAGGACCCTACGTAAAAATTTCTAGCTAGCAGTCTCTGGCGGGGGAACGCCTCACGTCAGATGACTGGCGTCAGGCAACGTCAGTATAAAGGGCCGGCCCCCCATGCCTGCCTTCCAGTTCTTTCCCGCTGTTGGCTTGTGAAAGCGCCTTGCGGTTAAGTTCACTGCTTCCTCAGTTTGTCGTCAGTTCTGTTGCCAGCTTTTTTTTTTTTCTCGATTTCTTGCAAAAAAAACTTTGATATCTGCCGTGTATGTCGTCCCCTACTCCATCCGATTCGCGTAAGAACAAGTGTGATTCGTGTGGTGCCCAGCTCCTACATACAGATGGACAATCCCTTTGCCTCATCTTTCTAGGCCCAGAACACCCCGTGGAGAAGTGCCAGCACTGCCAACAGTTTAATGCCGCCACCTGCAAATGGAGGCAGCAGTCCCTGAAGGCCCATATCTTGAAGAAGATGATGTCCTCCATGGAGAAAGAGCTGAAGAAGCTTCGGCAGGCCTCAACTTCCCCTGAGGGTCACTGCAAGAAGAAGTACCGGGACCGGGACTCCACGGCCACCGCCACTCCAGCTGGAGTCGCCGTGCTGACCGCTCCTCGACGGCCTTCTTGGAGGTTATCAAGGCGGCGGAATCCCTCCCGTCGGGCTCACGTTCAGGCCCATTGGGAGCCTCCGGGATAAAGGAGGCAGCCGCTTCCGGGAAGACCGCCACCTTGCAGCCTTCCGGGTCGAGCTGGTCCGGAAAGCCGGATGTCTGTGCCACCGACGACCACACAGACAAGGCCGCTAAGACGCCCGACCCTCCGGGGCAGCACACGACCTTGAAAACTCCCACCAAAACCGCTCATCCATCACGGCCTTCATCAAGTGTCGGTTCTGATAAGTCGGACGCCGGCTCTTCCGACGCCCGCCCGGATGCCGCCGGTAAGGCGGATGTTGGCCCCTCCGATGGATGCACAGTATTAGGGCAGACACCGGACCCGATCGACCAGTCCGCCGTCCCCAGCTCTCTGCTGCTGACCAAGGTTCCAGCATCTCCCCTGCGACACAGAGGATGCCAGTACGCTTCCTCCTGTTGGGCCGGATGACCTGATGTTGGACCTTCGGACGCCGGCTCCGACGTCTGCCTGTCTGACACCGGGCGACATCCCTTTACCGGACGCCGTCCCAACGCCCGCCAGGCCACCTTTCCTGGCCAGCCTGCTGGGCCTCTCCCAGGGCCTTCTGCGCCGTCGGAGCCTCTGGTTTCTGGGTATCCGACCCTATCTTATCCGACACTGTCCTACCGGGACCGCAGTATCCTGCGCCGCAGTACCCCCACGCCGCAATACCTGACACCTGGGCTTCCTGCCATCAGGCTACGGATACTCTCATTGCGGTTACCGTCAATATACATATCCCCCTCCTCCACCACCCCCCCCCCCAGCTGCCGGTGGATCTGAAATAGACTCTGGCTTCATGGTGGGCTGAGGCCAAGGCTCAGCTTACTACTAGGTAGGTGGAGAGCTGTCTGCCGACACTGGAATCGGTACCAGATGCCCGTCGCCGGAGACGAGAGACGCCCTCCCTTCCCCTTACCTGACACCAGAGGTGAGCCCTCTGGTGCCAGGGCCGAGGAGGACATGCTTCCCCGAGGGTTGCCCAAGGAGTCCGTTCCTCCCCCACGCCAGGAGGGGTCTTCTTCCTCTTTGGAGACTTTGGAATCCAATTCCGATGGGTGCTCCGATCCTGACGAGCCTCGCACTCCAGACCGACCCAGGCCAAGGACTCCTCCGAAGTTGCCTCCGGAAGATCCTTCTTTTTTGGAGCTGCTGAGAAAGATCCAGGCAGTCCACCAGTGACAATCTCTAGATCCAGATCCACAGCGGAAGAAACGCGCTGCCCATTTGGATCTGCCCGAAATTGCTCCGACATTGATTCCACCCTGGATCGAGCCTCGCGCAGATCTCATTTCCACTATTTGGAAACAGCCATTGGCATCAGCCCTCCTTCCGAGGAAGGCGGATAGGCTGTACAAGGCTCCTGAGGGTGTGGATTCTTTGAATACACACCCCAAGTCCAGCTCTGTCGTGATTAGCGCCGCTCATGGCCGGTCGGCGAACCCAAGACATCTCAGCTTGTCTCCACTGGACAAGGAATCTCGCCTTCTGAACCAGTATGGGAAGAAGGTGTACGCTTCTTCTACTCTGGGGATAGGGCCCTGAATTATGTCGCACATATGGGGGACTACCAGAAGGCTATCCTGAGTGAGGTGGAAGCCAAGTTGGACTCCCTTCCTGAGTCTCAGACAAAGCAGGATGTGGCTGATCTAGTCCCATCTGCTCGTTCAGCCAGTCGGCACATGCTCCGTGCCACGTACGATGCAGTGGACGCTGCTGGTCGGAGCTCAGCTTTTGCCGCAAGTCTTCGGCATCATGCCTGGCTCCGGGTGTCAGGTTTGGTCCCTGAAGTGCAGTCCGCTATTCAGGATGCACCCTTAAGGGGTTCTGTGTGTTCGGTGGGGATGTCAAAGACCTCATTACCAACCTGCAAGAGAAGGGCACTGCACTCAAGTCTGTTGACTCTATGTACAGGCCTCCTCAGGGACAGCGCCGTCCTTTTCGCAGACATTCTCGTCCCAAAGCGAAATCTCAGGGCCAGCGGGCCAACAAACGGGGCCCCTCCGGCTGCCAAGCCCCCCCCACCCAAAAAAGCAGCGGGAGCTTCAGCTGCGCTTTGCCCCACACCTCCTGACTTGACTATTCCTCCTCCTCTCCTCTCCCACAGCCTCTGGACCTACCAGAGGAACCAGTAGGAGGGAGGGAGGATCTCCTTCCATCTGTCGGGTTTGAAGAGGATCATATCAGATGCTTGGGTGCTCCAACTGATAGCAGCAGGACACTCAATCGAGTTTCTTCAGAAACCACCCAGAAAACCACCCCCCAGGTCGTCTTACTCCCCAGAACATCTTCCTCTGGCTCTGGAAGAAATATCCTCCCTTCCTCTGAAGGTGGCAATAGTCTGTCCCAACCTGCCTTCGGGGGACAGGCTACTAATCCCATTTCTTCCTGGTTCCAAAGAAATCGGGAGACGGGAGGCCTGTTTTTAGACCTCAGCTCCCTGAACGTGTTAATGGAGTACAAACTGTTCAGAATGCTCTCCCTGCAGAGCCTTCTGCCCTTACTTCGGCAGGGACAGTGGCTGTGCACACTGGACATGCAGTATGCCTACCTGCATGTCCCTATATGCCCTTCCCATCGCAAATTCCTTTGGTTTTCGTTCCAGGGCGACCACTACCAGTTTAAGGCCCTTCCATTTGGTCTTTCCTCGGTGCCCCAAGTGTTCACCAAATGCCTTTCCGTGGTAGTGGCACACCTGCGTGCCCAGGGAGCGCAGGTTTTCCTGTACCTGGACGATTGACTCCTGGCGGCCCCATCCAGGGAGGATCTCCTGCGCTCTTTCCCTTACCCTGCAAGTTTTTACTAACCTGGGTATCACCATCAACCAGGCCAAGTCCCATCTGGTCCCCTCTCAGAGGCTCCAGTTCATCAGGGCAATCCTGGACATAACCATTGGCGTGGCCTTTCTGCCACCGGACAGTGTGGACACCCTCCAGGCTCATGCAAGTCTGCTGTCCGGTCGCAGGCGGGTCAGCGCCAGGTCAGTCCTTCGCCTCCTCGAGCTCATGGCGGCTGTTATTCTGACAGTCCCTCGCACTTGGCTCCATATGAGGATCTCTCAATGTACGCTTTGGTCTCAGTGGGACCAGACGTTGGATGACCTAGACCAAGAAGTCCTGGTTTCCAACCCCATAGTTCGGGACTTGTAATGGTGGATGGTACAAGAGAACCTTTGCCGGGGAGTTCCCTTCTGCCTTAAACCTCCCTCCCTAACTTTGACAACTGACACCTTGGGAGAGGGTTGGGGAGCCTATCTAGGGTCTCACAGGACTCTGGGCTCCTGGTCCAGGCTCAAACTGACTCTTCATATAAACGTGTTCGAGCTCAGGGCCGTTCTGTATGCTCTCCAAGCTCTGAACTTGTATGTGCTTCCCGGTCATCTGGCTGTCCAGACGGACAACGTGTGCATAGTCTGGTACATCAACAAGCAGGGAGGAACACGTTCCTACCCTCTGTAGGGAGGCAGTGAGACTTTGGGATTGGGCTGTACAACACAACCGTCACCTGACAGCGGTTCTTGTTCCGGGGGTCGAAAATACGCTGGCAGACCACCTCAGTCGGTCATCAGCAAAGGCTTACGAATGGGAACTGGATCAGGGGTATTAGAATCTCTCTTCCTGCGTTGGGGAACGCCTCAGGTAGACCTGTTCGCGTCTCCTCAAAATGCAAAACTTCCCGCCTTCTGCTCGCTCGTTCCAGGGTAAGGCATTTTTTTCGGAGGGACGCTCTGTCTCGAGACTGGAAGGACAGATTAGTCTGTCTTCCCCTCCCCCCCGATTCCCTTGATTCTGAGGGTCTTACACAAACTCAGCTCAGAAGGAGCTTGCATGATCCTAATCACTCCTTTCTGGCCCAGGCAAGTTTGGTTCTCTCTTCTGCAACAGTATTCAGAGGAACCTCCACTTCCTCTTCCTCTGTCGCAACTGTTGTTGACCCAGGATCAAGGGACCCCGATTCATCCAGGTCTTAAATCCCTTCAGTTGCATGCGTGGCTCCTGCAGACATAGCCCAAGCCCGATTCGGGGTCTCCCCGCTTGTGGCTGAGATTCTGGTGGAGACCAGAAAGCCTTCCACTAGACCTACCTACGCCATGAAATGGAAACTGTTCTCGGTTTGGGTCTCTTCCAAGGATTTCGAGCCATTCTCGTGCCCTGTCGGGAGAATTCTGGACTATATGCAGCATCTCTTTGACCTGGGTCTCTGCCATTCCTCTTTGAAAGTTCACATGGTGGCTATTTCTGCTTACCATGTTCCTTTTGTGGACAGAACTTTTACGCAGCTAGAAGTCTCTCTGACTTTTCTCAGAGGAGTGCTCCATTTGAGACCCCCTATTCGCATTCCTGCCCCGCCTTGGGATCTGAATTTTATTTTTGAGAAGCTTACTCTGCATCCTTTTGAACCGGCAGCCTCAGCAGACTTGAAGTTCCTATCCTGGAAGACTCTCTTCCTATTGGCCATTGCTTCAGCTCAACGTGTTTCCAAGCTTCAGGCTTTGATGTGCAAAATCCTGTATATAATTTTTCACAAGGAACGTGTGGCTCTGCATACCAACCGTAAGTTTCTCCCTAAGGTGGTAGCAGAATCTATGCTGAATCAATTCATTGAGCTACCTGCTTTCTTTACGTAACACTCCAGTCAAGGGGAGTACCTCTTGCATACTTTGGATGTTCATAGAATACTGAGATACTACACCACTAGGATGAAGGATCTCAGGAAATCTGATCAGCTTTTTGTCTCTCTTGCTCACAAAAGGGAAGGCAATGCCTGTCTAAATGGCTGGCTCATTGTATCACTGTCTGTTACGACAACTATCACAAGACCCTGCCAGGTCAAGTCAGAGGCCACTCCATTAGGGGTGTCACTGCCTCTGCGGCTTGTTTAAAGACTGTCAGTGGCTGATATTTGTGCAGCCGCCACTTGGACTTCTGTCCATACCTTTACGAAACACTACAGTTTGGACATTGCCTCTTGCCGTAGAGCAGGCTTCGGGCTGGTTGTTCTGCAAGGTCTCCTTTCTTGAGACCCTTACAGCCGGAGGTTCTATGGTTGTATAGTTTTCCTCCTCTCGTGTGCTTCTCATTGTTCCAGACTGCTTGGGACTCTGTTCTAAGTGTAATTACCTACTGCAAGAGCCCTCTTGAAGTAAGATAGTACAGTTACGTAAGAACTTACGTAACAGTAGATCTTTGAGAGAGGCTCTTGCAGTAGGTAATGCCTTTCTGCCCTCCATCCCCCTTAGCTTTTTCAGCTCCGTTTCCAGGAAGGGGAAATATCCACTTCTCTCTCATCTTGCCTCTTTTGGGCCTTTGGCGGGAAAGAACTGGAAGGCGGGTGTGGGGGACCCCCCCTTTATACTGATGTTGCCTGACGCCAGTTACCTGACATGGGGGCGGTGCCCCACCAGAGACTGCTAGCTAGACATTTTACGTGGGGTCCTGACACCTGTGGCTTGAGTCCTATATGTAATTACCTACTAGAAGAGCCTCTTTCGAAGATCTGCTGTTACAGTAAGTTCTTGCATAACTGTACTTTCTTCGAGCCAACACCTTGGTCGGCCGGCCCACTATGCTGCATCATCATACATGACTCTCTGACAGTGCAGGTTTGACTGTTGCTTTGTTCCCTGGGGACCACCCTTTTTCAGAATAGGTCAAATCTGGATTTGTTTATTAGAATTAGAGGAAAAAAAATATGTTGTAGGTGATCCCTTTTATTGGACTAACAAAATTATTTCAATAAAAGGCATCACCTAGAACATATTTGTGTGTTTTTTCTCTACATTGTTGAGTAACACAGCTGCCACGTTTCTTTTTTTATTAGAATTAGAACTTCCATGTTCTCATCCCAGTCTGCCCAGGTGGAAGCATCTGGTCACTGTTTACACTCAACATAGACCTTGGTTATGAAAGAAGTCAGCCCTTTGAAGTTTACCCCAAAACAGACACCTTTGAGTTGGGTAGGGGCCCAGGCTTTGATGTTTTTAAGTAGAACAGAAGAACAAAAATACAAGGACAGAAATAGTATCTGCCCCCACCCAACCTCTGTGAGAATCCAACAGTGTAATTTTCAAGTGACACCAGACCCCCAGCTGAAAATTCCTGCAGAGACCTAGCTAATATAAATGTCTATGTGTGTGTGTGTATATGTATGTATGTATGTATGTATAGATAGATATGCGATGGGTGGCCGTTACATACGCTATTTATTTCATGAGTCTCCAGTGTCCTCAGGTGAATTCATGAGTGGTGGAGCGTAGCGGAGCCACAAGTGGTTTGACCAAGGATACCGGGGATGAGTGAAAATAAATAGTGTATGCAGCGGCCATGCTCATTGCATGTTTGATTTATGCAGTAGGCCTTATGTTTTTCATGGTGTTCATTTTAAAATTTCGTTATTTTTTAGTGGTTTTTTTTTTTTATTTGTTTTGGTGGACTTTATGTTGCTTGACTTTTTGTTATTGCACTTTATTGGGTTGTTCTGAATGAAGCTAGTAGTAAGTTTTGATTGGATGTTTGTAGAAAGTCTGTTGCTAGGGCAGCACGTTTGTTGCATTTTAAGCATGCTATGTGATTGGGTGGGATTTTGTATGTGGGTGGGATAAACAGCGCGTTAAACATGGCGATCAGGTTGTCACTTAGCGAGCGTAGAACAGACCTGGTTTTAATTTTTTCCCCGGTTAAATTTATCTAATTTATCCCGCGTTTAGATGGTTTTGAGCAAATTATCTGGCTGATCCTGGCTTCAGTGGAGTGTGTGGCAGTTTGTGTCTGGAGAAGAGTTACGTAGATTTGTGTGCCCAGTAAGTAAGTGCTGCGGGCTGTGGACAAGCTGGGAGGGGAGAAACTGTGAGATGAAAGATTTTGGGGGGGGAAAAAATTAACTGTTCCTTTTGTTGGCAGGAGATGGGGAAGTCTGAGGCACTGTGAAATTAGGATGAGTGCGGTGGGATGAACATTTGTGAAGGTGTGTGTGTGTGTTTGCAGCTAAAATGGGCCCTCTATGGAATGGCTTTGGGGGAAGTGCTTTGTGATCTTGTTCCGGCAGGGGATGATTGCGGCAGGGTGTTAAATAAATGATGGTTCTACGATTTATTTAATACCAGTGAAAATGAACACATTTATTTAACTGTTTATCCACCCACACCTATTGCATATGTAGAGAATAACCGATAGGTTTGTGTCTATTACCAGGGAGTAATAACATCGAGAGAGGTTGGGACACATGAACCTCGAGGAAGCGGCTTCGAGAGGTTCCAATGTGCCCAGAACCTCAAGATGCCAGTACTCCCTGGTAATGAACACACAAACCTATCAGTTATTTTTTGAATATATGGATGCGACATTTGTTTCAAATTGGTGGTCGACCATTTCAGTGGAGAACCGACTTTGTACTGGACGACTGCCGCACTGTTCTATGCTGTGGGTTCAACTGTCTGCTCGATCGTGATGGTTACTGGCCCCTGCCTGTTTTTTTTTTTTTTTAAATTGAGCTCCTACCTGCTCTTCAGGACTGGAACGGCAGGATCAACCAGATAGTTTCATTTTCTGAGGGGCAAAAAAGTAAAATAAAATGCGAGAAGCGCGACGACTGAGTTCGCTCTCAGTAAGCGAGAGAAGAGCCGCCATGTTTTTTAAACTGTTCTGCCCGCCCACATAGGAAAAGCGGGCAATGAGGAGGCACGCTTACGACGTGGGGGCAGAAGCTATCTTTTCAGAAGCTTACGACGATACTATTATCACCACAAAACTATGCTATTAATAAAGATTGACAGTACTATTACCAGTGATTGACAATACTATTATCACTGAACCTTTGAGGGTATTACCGGATTTTTTTTGTATGCTTTACAGACCTATTAAATTGAAGATCCATATATTAAATATATATATCGCACAGTAAAAATGCATTGCAAGTTGTTCGTGTGTTAAAGATCTTGTATGCTGTGCAGGAAGTGTAACTAGAGTAACGGGAAAGGGCTGTCCTGAGGTTCTCTTCAGATTTTGCTGTTTCTACCTGCAGGTTTTGGGGTGGGGGGGCATTAGTTCCAGACCATCTGCCGAGCCTAAGAAATTCCCCTTTTTAACTTTGGAAACAGGGCTAAAAATGTGTTTTTGGTTTTTAATGAAAGCTTGGAGTCATGTTAATATAGATGAGCCATTTCAGGTCAATACAGTTATGTATCAATGTGTTATAAAGAATGTATTGATAATTTATATGTATCAATATATTTTTGAACATTTTAATTTTCATTTTTTTCTGATTTGTAGTTCTACGACAGCCTATTAAATGATAATGTGCAACATTTCTGAGTATTTTTCTTCATTTGCTGCCTTTAAGGGCATTGCCATCATCTCACTACATCTTCTCATTCCATAATCTTCCTTTGCTTTCAAGTCTGAAAAAGCATTGGAAGATACTGAATACACAGTTGTGGGAATGACAGCTGTTGAGTCACTGACATCCGTGGAGTATTTCCATACTCCCTGAAACTGGTGCTATCTTACCTGGCTGCCCTCAATGGGTGAGCAAGGAGTTTGGGAATGGTGGAATTATATGTTGAATTTCCTGTTTGAAGGTACACACTCTGTTTAAGCAAGAGCAATGCTGGTTCTCAGTTTTATCATTAAAAGTACTTTATGCTGTCCTGCAGGTGCAGCGGTGGCATTACCATTTGATGTGGACTACCTGGGTTTAGGAATGATCCCAGTCTTTCTGAGGGCTGGCTAGGGAGAGGAGTATTTAGCATCCCATCAGATGCTCTCCTTCTCCGGGGAGGTGGTGGGCACCTGGGTTGTGTGCCACTCTACCGCCACCTGGGTGACCAGAGGGTGGCGGTGCAGAGGATCAGCATAAGTTGGTGACGTTGGAGTGTGAGCTGCCATCGGCTGGGTGCATCAGGCATGCAGGTGCCCAGTGATGTAACACACCTCTGGGGGATAGGTGAGGCTAAAAGGGGAGAAAATGGTGCAGGCCAGGACTAATGAAACCCCATCCTGCTTACCACATCCAGTGTTGGGTCCACTGCATTCTGGTGGCACCCTCAAGCCTTCACCTCTTCCATGGGCGGCCAGATGACTGCGGGGAAGGAATGCTGAAGTGGCTGAAGGCATGCCCGGGGGGTGCTGTGTGTCCCTTGATGGCAGGCTGGCACAACCTGGACAAGCTGCAGTGAGTGCTTGGAAGATGTTGGAGGGGAAGAGTAACCTGCGGCTAGGGATAAAAAAAGAAAAAAAGTAGTTTGTGGCTAAACGTTTACTTACCATTATCTTCTCTGTGAGCTCTTAAGCATATATACTTTTTTTAATTCTTAAATTACAACTGCTTGTTTGACAGCCAGGAAGAGATGCTAAAGGAGCTGCATTAGCTTTGTTCACAGCTAGACTGCACAGACCCGATGTCACTACACATAAGGCAGTTCTTCAGGCTATTATCTACCAACTTGACAAAGCCATTGAAAGGTAAAATGTAAAAGTAAATCCAAATGTTTTATTGAAACTTTAGTCTTACTAGTAGAGAAAGAAGTATGCCATTTCTTGGCTTTACACTGTTTTTTAGTTGGAGTTTTAGTTGCCTGAGGCTGATATGATTGATATGTGATGTGCAAGATCTTCCAGGAAATTATCTTCACCATTAATTTCTACTTATGGGTATGGGGCTGGAGGCATTAGAATCCTGCAGGAGAAAATGTTTTGTAGGGAGGGAGCCAACATCAGGTGCTGACAGTGCCTGCCCGCCTCACGTGCAGCATGTGTACCGGGGTTGACAAATATCAGAATAAAGTACTTGTCACAGGAGAACTGGCTGTTCCAAAAATGGTAGATCCAGTGTTTGTAATGGTAGTCCATGGTCAACAGATGACTGTATTTTGAGATAAATTAAAACCACTAAATATAGCAATCGTATTTGTTTGTTTGTTTATTTATTTTCATTCTGTATAATCAGTGAGCAAAATGCCCATTTTCACTGATGCCCAGTCACAACATAAAACATACATAAATAATATACAAACATATAAATATAAACACACACATACATATAAAAATACATTATTTAAAACAACAACACTTTGAATTAACAACTAAAAATTTCTTTAAAACCCTCTTAAATGACAAAATTGTAACATTGCATAATATTAGAGGTAACTCATTATACAATTCACGCATAAAATTGAAGGAATTCTGAGCAAACACACTTTTATAGTAGGGAATCCGAAATTTAAAGTTTAAATTAACCTCGACCTGGTTCTTACACCATTAATCAATTTAGAAAACATATCACAAATAACACCAGAAAAAATTTCTAATTTAATTTTTGAAGAAATACTAAAACAAGTAATCTAAACCTATCAACTAATGACAAACACCCAAAGAACTATAAAGTAAACAATGATGAGTTCTTTTCTTCTGTCCTGTAGCAAATCTAATAATACTATGATAAGTAGATTCCAACTTATTACGCATTCTAACTGGAGTAAAAAAATATATAATTAATCCATAATCAATAACTGAAAACAATAAACTATTAACCAAAATTATCCTAACCTCATCTGTTAAATACTTTTCAATCGATAAAGCATTCCTAATCTTCTATGTAACTTACCTATTAATTTCAGAATATATATTTCAAATGATAAGTTACAGTCAATAACCAGAGCCTAGGTAACAAATTTCAGTAACCCTTTCTATATTATTTCCATAATTATCCTTTAGAGTTAGCTCAGAATTCACATTAGATCTTGTATTATTAAATACCATACATTTTGTTTTTACATGGTTTAACACTAAATTTTTCTACATTAACCAACCATGCATCAAACTAAAATCATCCTGTAACTGTTGCTGTACAACCTGTAAAGTATTACCAATACATAATAAAACTGCATCATCTGCAAACAAAATAAGCTCTGTTTCTTTACATATTTTATGCAGAGAATTTAAAAATAAGGTAAACAACAAAGGACCCAATACAGACCCTTGGGGAACACCACACATCAAAATGCCCTCATCAGATAATATGCCATTCATCATAGTTTTCTGCACCCTACCAGTTAAATAATTATTAAACCATAATATCACTTCCTTTGAAAAATTAACCTCCAACAAACTCATTAACAACTTCCTATGGTCAGCACAAATCAAACGCCTTGGTGAGGTCCACAAAGCCAGCAGCTACTATTTACCCTCATCTAAGGCATTATACACCTGCCCGTGAACCTCACCAAGGCAGTTTCAGTACTAAATCCCTGCCTAAATCCATGCTGTGAAGGAGACCATAGAAAATTTTGATCCAAATAAACTTTAACCTGATCGAAACAATACTCTCTAATAATTTGGATAAAGGAGCCAATAATGTTATGGGTCTGTAATTATTAACATTAATTTTACTACCTGTTTTATAAATTGGCCTTACAACAACATTTCCACTTTGAAGGGTATATATTATTAACAAGGAAAAATTAAAAACTTTTGTCAACATTGGAACAATTATTGACCCAACTTTTTAAATTCTATAATCTATCCATCACCTCAAGTATGGCCTAGGATCAGTCTTCAAAATATACATCAAAACCTCATTTTCAGTAAGCTCCCGAAAATGAAATTTAGACACCCCCCCATCCACATAATTTTCCTCAGGTAATTCCTCTAATTCCAATCTTGTAACACGTCCTTGAATATTAAACCTTTCCAAATCAGTAAAATGTGCATTAAACCCATTAACTACTTTTATTGGATCACTAACCAATTGTCCATCTAATTGCAACGTAATATTATCCAAACCCTTACTCCTTCCCATTAAATCATTCAAAACTTTCCAAAGGGCCTTAGTATCACACAACCCCTTACCCAATTTATTTAGCAAGTAGTCCTTTTTCGCTTTCCTAACCTTGCCTTACATAAATTACGTAATCTTATATTCCTGTTGCAAACCAATTGTCTTATGCTTCCTAAACTTATTCCAAACCTTATTTCTATCCTTATAATTTTCCTTAGTTCACAATTGAACCATATTTTCTCCTCAGCTTTCAATTTAACAGTCTTAAACGGCAATAACTTATCACAAATACCAACAAAGTAACTACAAAACCTATGAAAGGCATCAATGTCATCAATAACATCTAAGAAAGACCAATCAATTAACTGAACTTCGTCTGAAAAAGACTGCAAATTAAGGTCCGAAACTTTCCGATACTGCAAAGTTCTATGCGGTTCTTTAAAATATTTCACAGACCATTCACAGTAAATTGCACAATGGTCACTAAGACAATCTGGATAAACTCCTGACTTAACTACATGATCCGGACAATTAGTAATAATCCAATCAATTAGTGACTCATACCCAGTTCGATAATTATATCTAGTGGATTCGGTCACCAACTGGAACATACCCAAATCTAAAACCAAATTTCTAACATCAATTGCTTGATTTGAAGACCAATCCAAATTAAAATCACCCAAAATTAACAATTCTCTAGAGGAAGGGAAAGATAGATCATGAAAAAAAGCTTCAATTCCCTTGCTAACATTCAAAGGAGGTACATACACATCAATCAAAGTGAGCACCTTATTTCCACCTAAAACTAAGTCAATTACCAGGGACTCATAATAACAACTGTCCTGACCAACAGTATTCATATTAACTGATAAATTACTCTTAACATAAATTAAACAACCACCCCCCCTTTTCCCTTTTCTGTCCTTTCTATATACCGAGTACCCCTCTATCCTAACTTCATCAGTTACTCTATCAGTTAACCAGGTCTCTGTCAAAGCCAAAATATCAAAAGAAGTTTCAACCAACCATCCTTCTAATAAATCTTTTTTAGGTAATAGACTCTGTATATTTAAATGTCCTATTTTCAAAAAAGAATTAACACCCTTATCTATATAATTGATTGGCCCAGGATTAGGGTGAACTGTTCCAGATAACATTAATAACATCAATAATAACCATTTAACCCCTAAACTTTTATCCCCATATTTTCCAGGAAGGAATTTCTGTTTATCCCCATTATTAAAAATATATTTCTTCCCCACATTATAACAGGTCAGTAACCAAGACATTTTCTTTAACTTATAAACCATATAATAACTTCCTATTTCATAATACATTTTACCATCATATATAAGAAGGGTATTATGCTCTGGACATAATTGCCCATTGGTAATGCCACCATGAACAACTAAAGTCCAAAACTCTAAAGTACCCTCATAATTAGCTGTACAGCCTAATTCTAACACTAACAATGGTTGGAAAATACAAACAATACACATTATAACAGTACCCCCATGTCTGCAAAGAAAGTATTCCTCTAATTTAATCACCTTTTATAAAATTACCCACTAAACAATTAAAGCTTTATAGTAATGCAATTACCGAGGAAGTTTGCTGTTAAAATCTACACAGATTTTATGCAGCCACTCACAACGCTCGCGCTTGCGAGCAGCGCGTCTTTTTAAAGTGCAGTAACCCCTCCTCCACCAATGACCTCACAGCACACTCCCCAATCCTTCCGTCGTGAAGACAGCCTTTTCTAAGGCTTCAAACACTTGATTGCGACAGTCTCTCACCCTATGCACACTTCAGAGGATGTTTTAAATTGTTTGGAGCTCAATAGTATTAGCAGTCACACTTTCCAACAGCAGTCTCTCTCATGAAACAGCAGATGTGAAGGGAGCTATCCCTCAGGCAGCGTTTCAAAAGTCAAGAAATGCAGTTTTACCTCGTACAAGCAGCGCGTCTTTTTAAAGTGCAGTAACCCCTCCTCCACCAATGACCTCACAGCACACTCCCCAATCCTTCCGTCGTGAAGACAGCCGTTTCTAAGGCTTCAGACACTTGATTGCGACAGTCTCTCACCCTGTGCACACTTCAGAGGATGTTTTAAATTGTTTGGAGCTCAATAGTATTAGCAGTCACACTTTCCAACAGCAGTCTGTCTCATGAAACAGCAAATGTGAAGGGAGCTATCACTCAGGCAGCATTTCAAAAGTCAAGAAATGCAGTTTTCGTATTATAATGGGAAACAGGGGAAAATCATTTCTTCATTTTCTTAGTTTCTTTACCAGTTCGTCACAAGCTGCAGAACATTAGCACCCTCTCTCCCCCAGTTGTCAGTCATGGCCTGACCCACCTTTTCTTTCCTTAGACCTTCGTTCTCGGCTCGACACCACCCCCTTCCAGATGTGCATCACTCTTTTTTTTTTTTTTTTAGTTTTTAATTTTTTTTCTTTTAGTTTAATTTCTTTCTATCCTTCAACAAGCTGATTCTGTTCAGAACCAGAGTATCCAGCCTGACCCTCATTTTTCCTCCTTAATCCTCCATCAGCCTCCTAAACCTTCTGTTATCTTGTTTCTTTCATTTTTATTTAGTTTTTTTAAAATTCTTCTTTTCCCTGATGTACTGCTTTAGCTCCTGTCTCCAAAGTAGTCTGTCCCGCTCCCTTGAACCTATCTTTTCCCCTCATGCAATGCCACTGCCTGTTTAACAGCTTAATCTGTGCCCTGTAGTATCTCACCCCTTTTCAGAGTTGGAGATGTTGCAGCTCCTGTCCGGGCCAAAACATCCCACAAGTGACTGACCTCCTGAGGCTCACTCTGCTCAGACAAGGTGCCTTCGGCAGGTAGGTATTTACCTCTGCGCACGTCATGATGTGTATTACACCACACCAGGCACATCAGGCAGCTTTCATTTGGCGCCTTTGGTTGCAGATAGGTCAGTTCCTAGCTGCGGTACCTCATAGTGAGGCAGGCCATTTGCTTTTCTGCTTAAGGCCTGGAGGTGGCAAGGCTTCAATCAAGGGCATCATACAATGCCAATGAAATGGTTTCCAAGCTTGTAGGAACTGCAGTCTACCTCAGGCTTCGTCTTTCCAGACTGGTACCTTTTTGTCCCGGTGTAAGACGCTAAATTCGCACTTCCAGGAGGCTCAATTTATTTGTCCCCTAGGGTCAGGTGAGAGCAGTCGGGGCACCTTCCTGCTCCTGTGCCAAAGGATTGCACTCCTGACCTTGGGTATTCTCGAGAGCCTTTACTCAGTAATGGAACTGGCCATTTTCCTGCACAAGCTTAGTGGTTGTAGATGGGGCTTTAGTAGCTTGTGCCTCTGCTGAAGATGCAGTTTTAGCAGTCAATTCTATTTTTAAGTCTTGTTCTCTCCGGCATCGAAGGATCTCTTCCACCTTGCCATCATTCGCCTTCATAGATAAGGCCAAAGAGTTCCATGGTGGTGCACTCTATTCCGAGGTTATAACTGGCCCCGTCAGGGTCTGCTACTCTGCTGGTTGTGAAGTTTTAGAACAGCCTGGTGCTCCTTTATTCGAGCGACCCATTGGAAAGAATGGTCTCTTTCGATTCCTCTTGCTGAGATATTTTTTTTTTTTGTTTGTTTTTACTGCAACTCAGAATTCCAGCACTGATTTATGTTGTGAGTATTTTAAGTCATAAAGGTCCAAAGTCTGCAGAGACGAGACAAAGCAAGTCTGCTTAGTGAGTGTGCTCAGTAGTGCCCCATAATATTGCTAGTTTAACAAGCTGTAACTGTCAGTTTTGGAGGTAAGGGAAATCTGTATATCAAAAGAAAGGTCCCAGTGAGTAGTACAGAACTATGTCCCTATTTAAATAACAACTGAAACTAGACATAAAAAAACTTAAAAAGGAAAAAAGAAAATTCCCATATAACATTGCAACTTTAGCAAGCCAAAACTCCGTCAGTAATTTGAGTGAAGAGGGAATCGATATATTAAAAAAAAAAAAAAAAAAAAGTCTCAATGAATACTACAAAATTTAACACATAATCCCCCCCCTCCCAACTTTCATGGGTTACATACTGCACCTCAGAATTACCTCCAGACTTCATCATGGTGCCAGATCCACAGTGAAAGTTTGATTATCACCATAAATGCATCAAATATGTATCTTGTCTTGGACTACAACCATAGCAGATTTCAGAGCAAACTGGAAAAAATTGACTATTTATGGGTGAAAAACGAGCAAAAAAAAAAATGAAAAACACATTTTTGCCCGTACACTGGCAGTTGAGGGCATTTAATATATATATTTTTTAATTTAAGTAGGCAAAAAAAAAAATAATTGCGCAAGCTGATAAATTGCTCTTCTGGACCCTGCCTTTTTGAGCCAGATGGATATGTGTGCATCTGTAGAGGGATGGAAGTGCAGGGCCATGGACCCTTCATTTCTCTAGCCAGATGGATATGTTCCATTGTCTCAAAAAGCAAGGAAGTTCTCTGCAAAAAACTTTGTTGAGCACCTGTTGAGGTTCAGATGAAAGCAACAGAAGTAGGTAAATGTGGCGTTAGGGTTTCAACCTAACTCCCCCCACCCACCCCCACCCAAGTAGCAGAAGGAAAAAACATTACAGTTTTCACTGTCCTGACTCTTGGAGAATCAGAGGTGGATTCTTCCTTGGGGTACTCAGCCCTAATGCTCATTCCAGTCCATGACTAAATAAGGTGAGATGTGATCAGTTTTCTTCAGGCAGGGTCTCCAGGTTGTTGGCAACATGTGGGGAGACAGTTCTGTACATTTGAAGATTATATCACAGTGGAGTAAGTGTTTGTTTGGGTTGAGAACTCCAAAGATCCACCCCTGGTTTGCCAAGAGTCAGGACAACGAAAACTGTAGTGTTTTTCTCCTTTTGCTGCTTGGAGGTGGGGTGCCTAATGCCACATTTATCTTCTTTTGTTGCTTTAATCTGAACCCTAACTGGTGCATTAACAATTTTTTTGCAAAGTTTGTATATAAGATAATACATATATACATGTGTGTGTATATGGTGTGTGTGTATGTATATATGTATATGTGTATATACGTGTGTACATTTATATGTATGTGTGTGTGTGTGTGTGTGTGTGTATATATATATATATATATATATATATATATATATATATATATATATATATATATATATATGACATACAGTGTCCTATGTTCAGATATTGCTATTTCCATGAGTTAAGGTAGTCCTGCCCCATCAAGAATGTCCATTAAATGGCATATTTGCACACAGTACATTGTATGTTTTGTGTATACAATTATAGTCTTCTTTTTTTTATTTTTTTACTTTGTAAAGGTATATTTTTTTTAAGCAGCAGTCTTCCTACACAGGCTGGATTTAATCCCCCACATACACACACTGAAACACTGTGCATTTTAGCCCCCTCCCAAGTTGAACATCCTAGAGTACTTCTTACACACACACACACACTCACTCGCTCACACACACACTCACACTCTCTCTCTCTCTCTCTCTATGTACACACATATATCTTCACAAAAAACTGTGGTAATGCAACATTTAGGGTTGAGACTAAACCCAAAAAAGTAGGGAATATGACTCTATGGTTCCCAACCCTAAAACCCCAGTGCCACCCCAAAAACAAATTGAGGCGTCTTCTTCCTAGGGCTTGTAAACCTTAAAGCTCACCCCATTAGGTTTGTACACTTCTGGAGTGTTTAGAATGGGTTGAGCTTTAGAATTGACAACCCCTATGTCACCATGATTTGCTTTAGGGTGGCATTGAAGAACTAGATTGATATCTCTAAAGTCACATTTCCTTACTTTTGTCGGTTTGGCTTCATACCTAAATATTGCATTAATGCAGTTTTTTGTGAAGAATTTCCTTACTTTTTGAGATAGTACCCTTATTTTTACTGAAGGAGAGATTGGTGGAACATGTGGTTGTCAATGGACTACAGGACCCAAGGCAGCATGGTTTCACCAGGGGGAGGTCATGTCAGACCAACCTCATTGAATTTTTTGACTGGGTGACTAGGGAGGTGGATCAGGGGAGGGCAGTGGACATGGCCTATCTAGACTTCAGCAAGGCCTTTGACACTGTGCCACATAGAAGACTATTACACAAACTGGGGAATATGGGTGTGGGCAGGACAGTAGTGTGGTGGGTAGGTAACTGGCTGGGTGGCAGGACACAGAGGGTGGTGGTAAATGGCTGTCACTCCACAGAGGGAAGAGTGACCAGTGGGGTACCACAGGGATCAGTGCTGGGACCGGTCCTATTCAACATCTTCATCAGTGACATTGCACAGGATATAGAAGGCAGAATTTCACTGTTCGCTGATGACACAAAGCTCTGTAACAGAGTAGACACACCAGAGGGTGTAGACAGAATGAGAAGGGACCTGCAGAAACTTGAAGAATGGTCAAGGGTTTGGCAGTTGAAATTCAATGCAAAGAAGTGCAAGATAATGCATATGGGGCACAAAAACCCTGGCACAATATATCAGTTGGGGGTGAGGATATAGCATGCACCAAGCAGGAAAGGGATCTTGGGGTTGTCATCTCTGATGACCTCAAGGTAGGGAAACAGTGTGACAAGGCATCAGGTAAAGCAAATAGGATGCTGGGATGTATAGGCAGGGGCATCACCAGCAGGAAAAGGGAGGTCATAATTCCGCTATACAAGACACTAGTGAGGCCCCACCTGGAGTACAGTGTACAGTTCTGGAGACCATACTACGTAAGGACATAGACAGGGTAGAGAAGGTTCAGAGGAGGGCAACAAAGATGGTGCATGGGTTGCATCACAAATCCTATGAAGACAGGTTGAAGGAACTGAACATGTACTCCCTGGAGGAGAGGAGGAGAGAGGGAATATGATAGAGACATACAAGTATCTTACAGGGAGGAACAGGGTGCAGGAAAACACTATTTTAAGCGAAAAAGATGTTTCAGGACTAGAGGCATGGGATGAAGTTGGAGGGAGGACGATTCAGAGGAAACATGAAAAGAATTTCTTCACAGAGCGGGTGGTGGACAAGTGGAACACCCTGCCAGAGGAAGTGGTGGGGCTGAAACAATCAAGGATTTAAGAATGCATGGGATAGACATAAAGGAATTCTAGAGGTCAGGGGTAAGGGGAAATAGACTTCTAGGAAAACAAACTGAACTTACAAGCTCAAATGGGCAGACTAGGTGGGCCATAGGCCCTTATCTGCCGACACTGTCTATGTATCTATGTCTATGTATCTATGTATTTTCCTGTTGGAGTGCAGGGCCCTCCAGGCCCTGGGCTACGATGCATCCATAGTTTTTGAAATAGTGTAATTGTATCCTTATTTGTGTGACTGATGCGCTCCCATCCCGCCATAGATGTGTATATGCATGGTTATGTGGAAGCGCAGGGCCCGAGGACAACAGCAACCAATTTATCAACATAGCCTTTCTTTTACCCCACCTTATCAACTCAGTAGTAAAAATTGTGAAATCCCCACCAAAACATCATTCCACGGCAGAGGCACAAAAATAAATTTTGAGTAGGATTTGAGAAATGGCAGCTGCAACATTTGTGAGGTGGCGTAAAGAAATGGCCAATGTTGATAATTTGTAGTTTAAATATTGAAAATTAACAATTATGAGCGAGTGTAGTGAAATGTCAACAGATGCGCGCATCTTGGCCAATTTAGCATATTTTGACCCCAAATTTTCAACATACTCTTCTTATGGCCCCACCTCATGAACAAGTATGGTGAAAATTTTGAAATCCTGCCCAAAAGGTGATTTTGCTAACCGACCGTGAAATTGCCTTATGGGCAGGATTTGCCAAATGACATCCCCATTGTTCATGAGGAGGGGTATCAAAAAGAGTGTGTTGAAATTTGGTGTCAAAATATGCAAAAAAATGGCAACGTTGAAAATCCCATTGAAATACATTGATTGCCATGCAAAAAATATATTTTTTTCATCAGTTGTGATACAAAACGAGATCTTTTTTCTTATGATGCTGATACGAAAAAAGAATTTCGATGTTTTAAAAAAAAAAAAAAAACATTTTAAGGCCATTTCTCAAGCATTAAAGTGCAAAATGCAGCTAGGGGGATCCCAATAAGCAAGCTGCATGTTTTGATTCCTCCCCAGAATATAATTTTAGGGGGCTCCAGATTTGAATTTCTCAAGCAAAACTGAAAACCAGGTGGTAGCCATATGAAAAAGGATTTTCCTCAAACAAAAAAAGGATGTCATACGAAAAACTAATTTCTTTTTTCGTATCAAACAGCTATCTTAAGGTGCTTACTGAGCATGCTCTGAACCATTTTATGAAAATTTTTTAATTTAATAACGTTGGAATAGATTAATATTTTTTCACCAAACCAGCAAAATGCACATCTGTGGGTCAGCACCTTTCTACCCTGAAAATTTCAGACCAAAACTCCAAACCATTTGGACTGTAGCCAGATTCAAGGAACATCATATTCAAACCAATGGGGGGGAAGAAACCTATGAAAAATCACATTTCTTTCACTATAACTTGGCACATCCAGAGGTCTACCAAATGAGACTGCACATGCGAAATTTCTTGGAAATCCATTGAACGGTTGCAAAGATATTGAAGTGCAACATTTCAAGTTTAACATAGAAACCCCAGTTCAACCCAAAATATAGTAGCGCGACTACACTACTATAAAAAAAAATATATATACACACACTCACACAGTGTATGTGTGTGTGTGTGTGTGTGTGTGTGTGTGTGTGTCAGTCAGTGTTTTGGAGATGTGGGTGATCCAGTGTGCTCTGCAGGCCTTTCAGACAAATCTGTTCCCGGGACCTCTCTTGATCCAGACAGACAATACGTCGGTGGTCTTTTATATAAGCAAGCGGGGGGAACACATTCTTGCCTCCTTTGCAGGGAAGGCATGAGAGTCTGGTATTGGGCCATAGAGCATCACCTAGATCTGACTGCTGTGCATGTCCTAGGCATTCAAAATACCTTGGCTGACAGTCTAAGCCATTCCCGGTCCAAGGCACACAAATGGGAGCTTCTCCCCTCAGTGGTTGAGGATCTCTCTGACAGGTGGGGCTGTCCTGAGCTGGACCTCTTCACATCCCCATCCAACACAAAACTGCCCAGTTTCTGCTGACTAGATCCAGGGCCTGGTGTCTTTTGGTGAGATGCGTTGTCCCTGCCTTGGACAGGGAGGTTTCTGTATCCCTTCCATCTCTTTCCATTGCTACAGAGTTCTGCTCAAGTTGCTGTCAGAAGGGGTGGAGATGATCCTGATAGCCCCTTACTGGCCACACCAGATATGGTTTCTACTTCTCCAGCAGTTAGCAGTGGAACCTCCAATTCCCCTGCCTCTGTGCTCCGACCTGCTCTCACAGGAGCAGGGAACCCTGGTCCATCCAGACCTCAAGTCACTGCACCTTCATGCATGGCTTCTGCAGACTTAGCAGTTGCCTGATTTGAGGTTTCTCCAAGGGTGGCAGACATCCTAGTGACAGCCAGGAAACCCTCCACTAGATCTGCCTATGCTATGAAGTGGAAGCAGTTCTGCATATGGGCCACCACTCGCTACCTGGATCCCTTTACCTCTCCGGAGAATCTCATTCTAGAGAACCTTCTTTCCCTATCAGACTCGGGCCTGTTACTCACCAATTAAGGTGCACTTATCAGCCATCTCTGCGTACCGTGCACCTATCATAGGCAAGACTCTTGCCCAGCTTGACCTCTCCAACACTTTCTCGTGGGGCATACTGCATCTGAAACCTCCCATTGGGGACCCTGTCTCTCCCCCAAAACCGGGATCTTTTGTTTATTTTAGAAAAGCTTACTTTGCCTCCTTTTGAGCCTGCCGCAAGCTGCGAGCTACACTTTCTGTCATGGAAAGTGTTATTTTTGGTTGCTGTTACTTCTGCTTGAAGGATTTCTGGACTTCAGGCTCTGGTGTGTAAAGTGACTCATTTAGTTTTCCACAAGGACAAGGTGTCCTTGAAGACCACTCCTAAGTTTCTTCCTAAGGTGGTGTCGGAGTTTAGTGTGAATCAAGACATCCACCTGGCCTGTGTATTACCCAGAGTTTTCGAATCCAGGGGAGGCTTTACTACATACTCTGGATGTCCACCAGGTGCTTCGGTATTGTTTGGATCGCACCCGAGCTATCGGGAAATCTGATCAGTTATTTGTTTCATTCGCCCAGAAGAAAGAAGGGGCTCCTGTTTCAAAGTAATATTTGTCCAAATGGTTGGTTAACTGCATTGTTTGTTACCGCAAGCACGACAAGACTTTACTGTGCCCAGTAAAGGGCCATTCTACTAGGGGTGTAGCCACTTTGTTTGCTTCTTTCAGAAATGTGTCCATTGCTGACATTTGTGCAGCGGTCACTTGGAGTTCTGTCCCCACTTTCATCCGGCATTACAG